>OX101747.1:2961003-4368003 GCA_944452665.1 Stenoptilia bipunctidactyla
TACTACTTTTTTGTAGATAAATGTATGTGCCGTCTAATATAATAATGGCTTTACGATCTTGTAAAGGGGCGTCGATATTTCCAAACAGTGCATTCGGAATTGACAAACATCGGGATATAACCTCTTCACGTGCTATGTGGTTATAACCCAAATACTGTGGCACAAATTCGGCCATTAAGTCCTGTCTTACCAATCTCATCATCTTCTCAAACGTCTTTCTGGTCATATTAAATACGGTAGATAGTCTTTCATTTGATTCTCCAGTATGAAGCTTAATAAGGACTGTTGCAAGAGCTGTTCTTGACTTTCTTCTGTATCGCTGCGTGATATTAGGTGTTCTTTGAAGGATTTGTTCGAATTGTTCTTTTGAAAACCCTATGTAATAATGAAATACGCCATTATTTATAGAGGCTAGTTTTTCAAAATCTAAAAAAACCTTACGTTTCCTTAAAATATCCATCATCTCTCTCATTTGGGCAACCGAGAAAGTATTTATCACGCGGCGTGTACTTATTTCAATATTTTGCCATATCAGTTGTGAGTGCTCCTCGCATACTCGTGTTCCACGAGGGAGATAAAAACATTTTTCTTGAAGAATTGCGGTCCTTATATCGATATGAATTCTTTGAAGATTCCTATTGAGGCAATCAGCAAAAATACATACTTGTGAATTAAATGGTGCTCGCGCGTATCCAGGTAATTGTATCAGCTGCGGTCTATTAACTTGCACTTCTTGATTCCGCACATTTACATTCTCTAGAATATTTGGACGAGGCGATCGGTTTATTTTTGTGGGCCCATACATGGCTATGCTATTGTAGCGTTGTTTATGACAAAAAAATAAAAGCAGCGATGATTGCTCTTTCTCTCTCTAACTTATTAGCATACGGCCACATTGGCCTATTGTTTTTGCGTAAACCGACATTTTTTTTTTTTTATGGGGAAAACAATCGCTTACCTACTTTATCATTACATATTTTAGTTATACAAATAATATTATAACAATTAAGTTATAGAAATAATAATAAATAAATGAAATAGGCACTTTAATTGCCTAGATTTTATGTTTTTTATCTTTAAATATCTTAGCTCCGATGCATTTTAGAATATAATGTTCATAGAAGAAAATAAAGGTCGTATTATATTCTTTCAAATGTAATAATTTTTATGAGTGGCCGCAGACTTCGAAAATCATGCCAACTTTACCCAGACCGCTTTAATTTTCTATGTAAAATATTGAAAAAAAAAACTGTGAAAGATATTCGGTAAATAAGTTTAAAAATATCTACGTTTCATTAGCTATCCAACAAGGTAAAGGGTGTCTCAGAATGTTTTTCGTTTTTCGATGTTAAATAAAAAACAACATTATCAATTCAAACTTATATTATTTATTGTTAAATCAAAGAGCAGATCTTGAAGTTTATTTATGAAAAACAACCGTTTGCAAATGTTCACCATTTACTTGTTCACATTCCTTAGCCTGGAGCTAAAATTTTCAATCACTCGCTGGAGCATCGCTCTTGGAATAGAGTTGATTTCTTCTGTGATTCTTTGCTTCAAAATGTTCAGGTTTGGTGGCAATGGATTATAAACTTTACCTTTTAAGTAGCCCCAAAGAAAAAAATCAGCAGGCGTTAAATCAGGACTCCTCGGTGGCCAATTGATGTCTCCTCGGCGACTTACCACTCTTCCAGGGAATAAATCGTGAAGAGCAGCTAATGAGTCATTTGTAACATGAGAAGTGGCCCCATCTTGCTGGAAAAAGGTGTTGCGGTTGTAGCCAGACTGGTTTTGCATTTCTGTAGCCAAAAAAGTCTGGACCATATGGCAATATCGAACAGAATTAACGGTCTGAGTTCGACCTCGGTCATCCTCAAAAAAATAAGGACCGATAATTCCTTGACTTGATATGGCAGCCCAAACAACCACTTTTTGCGAGTGCAAGGGCTTCTGATGCAGTTCTAGCGGATTCTTCGTAGCCCAGTATCTGCAATTTTGTTTATTCACGTGGCCGTTGATGTGAAAATTCGATTCGTCGGAGAACCAGATGTTATTGAAACTCCTAAAACGGTTTTTCATTGTCCTGCAGAATTCGACTCGTTTACCAGGATCATCAGGCTTCATTTCTTGAACAATAACAATGGTATATGGGTGAAAATGTAAATCTTTCGAAATAATGCGATGAACCGTAGATTTGTTCAAATTAAGAGAAGCTGCGCGCAATCTTAACGACTGTCGTGGGTCGTCCATAACAGACTAGCCAACGCGGTCGACGTTCGTGCTCGTCCTTGATGCCCGTTTGCGCCCAGACGATTTGTCCGGCATTGTATTCCCAGTCTCTTCAAACTTGCATACCCAATGTTTAATTAAATTGGCACTTGGCACATGTCTTAAGCTTGTTTAATTGAAATATGTCCTGTAAAGACGACGAACAATAGTTTAGGAATAGTTGTTTTTATAAAACGCTCGCACGCAAAACGCGCGCTGTGGCCCCGTGAATCGATTCATGGCTACTAAACTTAAGAAGCCGGCCAAGCTTTTGAGACCACTACCCTGCCCCTGCTACCTGTAGTTGGCGCGTATTGGTCAATTCAAAACCGAAAAACATTCTGAGACACCCTTTATAACAAGCTAGGACTTTATCAAAATTCTCAGAAAAAACTTGAAAAAAAAACATTATTGAAAGCTTCCAGGTATAACTTAGAAAAAAAGTACAAATATTTTACTTGGGTCAGAAAATAAAATAAAACAATGAATGGTTAAGAAATAATATATTTATTGTTATTTTACATCAATTACTAACATCTAAAGTGCATATTGCTTACAGTTCATGTTCTGTTTCGCACACAATATTCTCATTCTGCGTCTTAATCTGGTCCTTACCACGCCAGTTGTTAAAGTGCTTCTAAGTTTATTGGCTGCATCGATAATTCTTTGTCTTAAAATATCAACAGAGGTGATAGGGTTAGGTTCGCTGTAGATTAAAGTCTTCATATGCCCCCATACATGAAAATCCATGGGGGTAAGGTCTGGACTTCTTGCTGGCCACGGTATAGGTCCACCTCTTCCGATCCACTAGTTAGGAAAATTATCGTCCAAATATTCCCTGACACTTCCCCTGTAGTGTGCAGTCTTGTCTGTCTTGTTGATAACACATATCTCTTATGAGGTTGAGTGGTATGTCTTCTAATAATTCTGGTAAATCTTCTCTTCAAAAGTTTTCATATTGTTCTCCGTATAAATTTTGAGGGAGAAAGAAGGGCCCAATCAAATGGTTTGATATTATTTCCATCCATACATTTAGACTGAATCGTCTTTGTGATTTTCGTGTCCGTTTCTAATTGGGATTTCCTTGACTTTTTGAAGCATTGTGGTAATTTGTTATACTGTCTTTATCAAAATTCGACACATCAGTCCACAAATTATTTATTAAAATGATGGGTCTTCTAAATCCGCATGAACCATGAATCTACTGAAATCCAACCTCCTGACAGGATCTGCTTTAATAACTTGTACCGGCGTTTAATGATACGGATATAAGCCGGCAGTGTTCACGTTGAACCACACTTTCCACTGTGACAGTCCAAGTTCTCGGGCAACGGTATTAGTTGACGTTGTTGGACTATTTCATCATTTTCTTGTTCATCGGCATCATCGACGCGTGGTCTACCCAGGTCTGATAGTTTCCTGGAAATAGAGCCAGTCTAAGTCGTCGGTGGACTCCATCGAAGACCCTAACATTCGGTACTCGGAGACCAGTAAAACGTGAAATGTATTCATCACGAGCTAGTGTGGATACACAGTTGCAGCATCCATAACAAATAATTATATCGGCATATTCCTCGTTCGTAAAAGACGTCAGTTTCAACGATTCCAATTTAAATCAGAGTCCAGTATGCAAACACAGTCAAATCACGAAGCAAACCAAACAGTCCAAAAAGTCCAAATCAAACAGTTCTTTCGATTTATATCTGAAAGGTAACAAAATATTTTGTGTGAGCTATAAGTTTTTTACATAAACCCAATTTTTTATACAGTAAAATTCTTAATTCAATATTAGTTTTATACCCAGTACAATAAGAATGAATCTAACGATACTATAAATATGTCAAGCCAAACTCTAGCCACCAAAAACAAAATAAAAGTACCATTAATTTGCGAAGAGGTAACTTTGGTCACCAAAAAAAAGGTATTTTTAACTAAAACTCTGTTATGTGCTCCTTTCAATAAGAACATTCAATTTAATGAGATAACTTGTAAATCACACTAGTGTGCACCATTCATCAATTTATATACGTAGTTAGTATAAGATTTGTACCTATGAAGGTGACATGTTCAGTACTGAAAAAACCCTCTTTAATAAATAGATAAAAAAAAAGACATTTATTATTTTCTACCTATACTTTAAGGCCTACGTCCAGCAGTGGACGTCTACAGGCTGTCACACTATAACTCACCTTCGTTCATTGGCCTGATTTCGTTTCCATTTTTGGGCACATAGCAATATCTAAAATATATATGTCTCTTTCGTCATATGCAATTCTAGCCGTAAAAAAGAGACAAATATATATTTATTGTTCTGTACCGTATATGAATGATATTTGTATATTTATTTATTTAAAACTTTATTGCACAAATAATTAAAGTACAATGGGCGGACTTAATGCCATTTGGCATTCTCTACCAGTCAACCACCACAAAAGCAGAGAAGTTAAATAAGTGGTGCAGATTATAATAAAAACTATAATATACAGGGTGTTTGGGAGATAGTGCAGAAAACTGAAAGTGGAGCTAGAGTAGGTCATTTAGAATAGATTTGACTTAATAAACTAGTAGCCTAAGTGTACCATTTTTTTTTTAATCCTTAAATTAAATATTTTCATGATTTTATTCGGTTTTTGTACTAAACGATAAAGTTTAATGAGTTTTATGACAAAAGTTCAATATTTTTTTAATTATTTGTAATTTATGGATTTTTTGTAATCAGCTAAATAACAATTCATTGTGGATATTCTTATTTCTAGTAGAAGTATCATCAAAGAAAGTGAAAAAAAATTATATCGTAAAAATTAAACTGAGAGTTTGGACACTTGCAAAAACATGGAAAAAAATACTACAGTCATTCAAATTATTTTAAAAACTTGTCTATTGTGTGTGCTTTCTAAAACAAAAATAATAATAACACATATCCATATGTCGGCGCGTTCATAGAGAAAGCCATAGATAAGATAAATCATAGAGATAAAATAGAGTGACTGATGGTTTTGATTGGTCAGTCGCTCTGGCGGAACGTCGTGTCTATGGGAGCGGGGAGCTATCTTGTTGTTGACGAGAGTGACCAGCGCACCGTAGTTTTCGACGGATCGCTTAAATTAGAAATAATCTTAGTTGTTTCATTATATTTCTGCTTAAATTGATATTGTGAGAAGATCAAGGCCCTCCTGGCGTTACACATAAAATACGGTAGTTATGATTTTTTTTTTAAATAAACTCGGTTTTTTTTTAAATTAAGGTAGAGCTTCTCTGTTTTAACTAAAAGCAGTCAAAGTGAAATAAAACAAAACAAATTGTTTTAAATTAGTTTATTTAGCTATTTTCAAAATGTGATCCACGATTTTGAATGCATTTGCGCGCTCTTTTTCGTATTTCTGTTGTTGTCACGCCCAGACGCATTTCTTGTCGAAGTATTTCTCCGGCGTGGGTTATTCTTTCCATTAAGTGCTCTTGGTTGATGATTTCCACCTCGTAGACAATTTCCTTCATACGCCCCCAAACGTAGAAATCCACAAGAGTCAAGTCCGGCGATCTGGCAGGCCAAAGTATGGGCCCATCTCTGCCTATCCAGCGATTGGGAAACGTTTGAGTCAGATGTTCCCTGACTGTGCGTGCGTAGTGGGCTGGACAGCCATCATTTTGGAAAATCATTTCCCGCCTTGTGTCTAGCGTTACATCCTCCAAGAGTGGAGGTAAATCATTCTGGAGGAATGCGAGGTAATTTGCACCTGTTAAGGTATTCGGCAGGATGAAGGGCCCAATGAATAGTCCGCCAATGACCCCCGCCCAAACATTTATTGAAAACTTGTACTGAAACTTGGTCTGCCTTTTGACGTGGGGATTTTGGTGTTTATCCTCCCAGTTATGCAGGTTGTGGAAGTTCATCACCCCTTCCTTGGTGAATTTAGACTCGTCAGTCCACAGAATCCTTTTCAGAAAGGTAGTATCTTCCATGTCGCAATCTAATAATAGGCGGCAAAATGCCAATCTCCTTACTGGATCGCCGGGTTCCAGGCCTTGAACAGCTGTTTAGTGGAAAGCATGTTTGTTTTCGGAGTGCAGAACTGACCACACCCTCCAAATTGAAAGATTGAGGCTAGCGGCTACCACTCTGATGCTTGTGGTTGGATCTCGTTGAAAAGCTTCCAACACCTCCTCGTCGTCCTCGGCGTGGCGAGCAGGATTAGCTCCGGGTTCCTGTCTCCGACGTCGAACTGTTCCAGTCTCTCGGATACGGCGGTACGTTCGACTGAACACATTTTCATTCGGAAGTCGGCGATTCGGATATTGTTGTCGGTACAATCTCCGAGCTTCTAGTGTGTTTCCCTTGGCTTTACCGTACATGAAAATAATATCAGCGTATTCTTCATTACTAAACGATGAATGCACATTTCGTCCGGCCATTACTTATGGCGAAAAATGAAGTTTACGTGTAGAGGTAACACTTCAAAAGTTTTTAATCACCGCTATGCAAAGTTACGCACAAAAATGAGACGAATATGAATAACCGCGTGCTCTCGATGGTAAGGTCAAAACCGAACTAAAAAAGTAAAAACTGGAACAGTACCTGCTCTAGCCATAACAAAAGGCTGGGAGCCGATTCTCGGAAATAGGGTTCGCTTAGCGTTAGCGGCTCGTATCTTCTATTGTTCGTAATTTCTGTTGAAGTTTTTTCATGTTTTGGAAAGAACACACAATAGACAAGTTTTTAAAATAATTTGAATGACTGTAGTATTTTTTTCCATTTTTTTGCAAGTGTCCAAACTCTCAGTTTAATTTTTACGATATAATTTTTTTTCACTTTCTTTGATGATACTTCTGCTAGAAATAAGAATATCCACAATGAATTGTTAGTTAGCTGATTACAAAGAATCCATAAATTATAAATAATTAAAAAAATATTGAACTTTTGTCATAAAACTCATTAAACTTTATCGTTTAGTACAAATACCGAATAAAATCATGAAAATATTTAATTTAACGATTAAAAAAAAACTGGTACACTTAGGCTACTAGTTTATTAAGTCAAATCTATTCTAAATGACCTACTCTAGCTCCCCTTTCAGTTTTCTGCACTATCTCCCAAACACCCTGTATACATAATTAATAATACACAACTACATAAATACATATACATATATACTATAATATGTATGAAATATAGAGGTACATAAAAGCTATTAAACATATATGAAAATAAACAAAAGTAAAAATTAGGATGATACATTCGCTATCTTGAAAAGTGAGCTCTGATGCATTGTTTAAATGCCAGTTTGCTAGGGGCTTTTCGTAGGAATACAGGTAACTTGTCCCACAGCCTTATTGCCTGAATAACAAAAGAGTTTGAAAGAAATCCAGAACGGTGTAAAGGAATATGCAGGCTAAGGTTATCAGAAGATCGGAGATATCTATCATGTGATGAACCAAGATACTGGAATTTACATTTTAAATATTCTGGGGCGCATGGATCATTTAGAATAGAATAAAGCATGCAGACTATTCGGAGATGCCGACGTTGTCGAATGGGAAGCCACCTTAGTTGTTCTCGAAATATGGATACATGATCGTACTTACGTAAGCCAAAGACAAAACGAATACAATATGTATAAACGCTATATGTTGACAAGGGCGCCTCCATAGAATTAGAACTCAATGCATCGAACGAACGTGTATTTAAAATTAATTACTCTTGGCGAGTTTTGTATCAAAATGCTTGTTTGATTAAATAACTTATCATAGTTAGTAAGATGTTTAAGCGTACAGTGCAAAAACTGACAAATAACTTAAGACAATAAAAAAAAAGGAGGTATTCCACCTCATCGCCTGGAAGTGATGCATCTGTTGTTGGCGTTGATTGTAGTGGGCTTACTTCTGGGTCCAAGGCTGTCATCTTGATGAGCTGAGCAATCATGGTTTCAGTCTTCTTCGGTGAGTTCTCAGCCTTCTTTGTAGATTTTTCAGTCCTCGTCTGGAATGCAGCTGCTGAAGGTACTTCTTCGACACCATTGATGAGGTTAAATTTTGTTCCAGGTTTTTGGAAGTGGTAGAGAAGCTGCGGCAGATTGAGCATAATACTCGCATCCTATATAAAGTCCACTCCTAACAAGGTTCTATTATCAGTGGACTCCGGTAGCACGATGAAATTGGTGACCACCGTTCTTCCACTAATGGTGACAGGTACTGCCGCCCTTTTTATTAGCTGGCGGCGACGTCATCCATCTGCCAGCGTAATTGTTGCAGATTCAGAAATGAATTCAGTTCCTATTTCTTCTCAAACTTTGTGTAGACCACAAGTTGCTACACTAAGCTTTGCTCCAGTGTCAAGCTGTGCTCGTCCTTTGATGCGGCGAGAGGTCGGCCTCCGGGAATAGAACCCGGGATACCAACAATAAACTATGCCTAAATCAATAGGGAACTAACCTATTCGGACTACCGACGCTTCCACTGCTACACTAAACTAATCTAAATAACTAACCCCAAATATCTATAAACGAACGAACAAATCCCTATGTAAACTATAAACTTAGGTTCCCTAATATACCTAACATATGCTGACCTAAGATAAGACTAACTAGTAACTAAATGAATAACCTAAGTTTCTCCTCTATTGCTTATTAAATAATAAGTACACGGAGCACAGAAAATAAATGAATTAAACACGGTTACCCAAAAGCACAATTAACTATTTATTACACGATATTACAATATTTGTTAATTCTAGATAAATAGAAACACTAATTACTGAAGGATAATAACGCACAGCAAACGGAATTTAGCAGAGAAAGAAACAAGCACAAATGAAGTTATATTAAGGCACGAAATAAAATCGATAAACAGCCAAGAAGTTAAAGTATATAGACATAAGTTATATACAATACTATGAGAATAAGACTAAGTAAATAAGAACGAATTGGAGAAACGTAATGGAAAGCGTATCGGTTGGTCTGCGTCCCGAGCAAGGAACACACAAGAGAAGAAGCGCCACATCATATATTACATATAACAGACATCAAATAAATTACCGTCAAAGAAATAGTTCCTGCTAAGTGGGGTCAGATAGCGCTGGTGTCGGCTTTTTTGAGCTGGCGGGAAATTTAAAATTCTAGCATTCTCTTTATGGAGAGAGATTTAAACTTTTATGAGATAGGCTAGGTGGGGTTCTACTTTCATTGTGTAATATTACAATTTTATTCTCTATCATTTTACCTCGAGCAACATTGTTAATACTAAAATTAATCATGGAGCACAAAAACAACTGCAAAATACATTTCTCGAGACAAAATAAAACATCTTCAATAAAACAAGGATATTTAAGAATTTTTCTATATTTTTATTTTTTTCAATAAACGTTTCTTTGCCGACTCACAGGCGAATTTTCTATTTTCCAAGACACAAAATCTTTTAATCAATATTATTGCAGTCGATTGCTCTATAATTATTATACTATCCAACAAGTGCTCTGAGCATGGATTCAAAAAATTATAATTATTTTAATGTCTTAAAATTTTTACACAATTATGTTTTATGTTGTTTGTGTGAGGGTTTTGCTTTTAAATGTTTATTAATTAACTTAGCAGATTTTTCTACGCATGTTATGAATTATTAGCATATTGAAGGCTATGATTTCCGTCTACATACTCTTTGAATTCAGTGAACTGATGCATTTCTGTTGGTTTATCGGCTAGCATAGCCTTCTTACAATTTTCATTTTTTTTTAATATTGTTAAAAATTCATCCGCAGACCTCCTAACACCCGGCATTATTGGATATGCTGATGACAGCACTGTTGTTGACAGATATATATCCAATGCGCGAACGAGCGCCCATGAAATTCAGGTTTTGAGAAGGTCTATGATTGAGCGCGTTGATTCGACCTTGCGGAATGTGTCCGATTGGGGCGAATCTAACCTGGTCAAATTCAACGCCTCCAAAACACAAGCGTGTCTGTTCTCTGCAAAAAAGAGCACCTTTACTTTTACGCCCACTTTCCGGAATGTTTCTGTTCCCATCACCGACCAACTAGGGCTTTTGGGCGTCACTATAACGTCCAAATTAAACTTCGGTCAACAAATTGAGCCTATGGCAAAAACGGCTTCAAAAAAATTGGGTATCATCTCGAAGGTCCGGCGGTACTTCAGCCCTGAACGGCTGCTCAACTTATACACAGCCCAAGTGAGGTCGTGCATGGAGTACTGTAGTCACCTTTGGGATGGTTCTGCCAAATACCAGCTCGAAGCGCTAGACTCTGTTGACCGAAGGGCCCGTAAAATAATATATAACAACAACCTTACAAATAAAAAATTGCAGACGCTGGAGCATCGTCGTAAGGTTGCTTGTTTGACAGTATTTTATCAGCTACATTTTGGTGAGTGTGCGAGTGCTCTTTTTGACCAAATTGAACCCACCCCTTTTTACCACCGGACTACCAGACGCAGACAGAACTTCCATCCGTATATAGTGGATATACCAAGAAGTCGAACAAAACGCTTCGATAGTTCCTTTTTGGTACGGATTGCCAAGGAGTGGAACTGGAACTGCCTGCGTCTGTTTTTCCTGACCACTACAGTCCTGGAACTTTGAATCGTCGATGGACGTGTAACACCATAGTCTTCATGCGCACTTTCCATCAGGTGGCATGGAAGACAATCGTCCTATCCTTACAATTTAAAAAAAAAAACATGCTTGTATAAGCTCTCTATTTCCTCATCAGACACTATAAATCCATGTTCAGAACAATCAGCATCAGACAATTTTTCATTTATTTTAATACTAGTTCTCTTCTTGGAAAACAAATATTTAAAATTCTCCAGTAATTCGCTGACATCATTCTTGCAATTTCTATAGCTATTTACATTATTACGTAAATTACTCATAATGGCTGTTTTCAACCCGGCAATGAACTGAGCGGCCGTGGCATTGCCATTCGAGCCACAGTTGGCTCTTATGCAACCAAAGCAATTTTCCAGAGTCACAAGGAGTTGATCCTCCTTGTGGCTAGGCTTTGAACTTTATTTTTTTTATTTACGTTATCCCACAGTCGCTCATATCCATTTAATAATTTGAGGTAGCCCAATTCTGACGGTGGTTTCCTCTTACAACCTATAAACTCAATGTTTCTTATTAGAGTTTTTGATTTTTTTATAAATTCCTTATGTGTCCAAATCGTTTGAAACGCTTTCCATCTTTCCTATCAGGTGAATTAAGCAAATCAAACAAATTATTGAAGTGCAGTAGGAAAGTGGCCGTTGCAATAGCCGCCGCAGGCGTCTCAAGTGAAATAAAATGTAAATATGAGCACTCTGAAAAAATCTCTCTACACATGCTACTCTTTTAAACTTATAATTTTACTATTTGACAAATTGTAAAGAAATGTAAATTAAATCTGAAAACAACAAATTATTATTGAAAACATTATCGCTACAAGCGATTTCTACCAGGCAACCAATTATTTGATTCTTTGTTAGTTGTGAATTATTATTGAGTATTTTAAAAGCCCTACTGATACCGTAAAAGTAAATCAATGTTACATTAAAGCAGTTGTAGATGAAGTAAAATATGAAACACACAAACGTCAAATATACAAAAACTTATTGATCACAATAGTTGCAGAATCGCAGCCCAGTAAAATACTTCTCAAATAAGAATATAAAAAGTGTCAAAAGCGTTTAAAAGCTGTCCTATACAATTATAGTTGCTATTACCTGTTCCGGTTGTGTTGGGTGTGGTTGTTGATTTAACAGGGATCGGTAATTTAACGTCATAGTTCATGAACAAATTTCTGAAGCACAGGAGATGTGGGGGGTCCGGCAAAGCAATTATTTCTTGGCCGTCAATTTCAAAGGATGGTTATCTATAGTAGATCCCAAGTTCTCCAGAGCTCTACCATTGACCCCATCCATGTCACAGACTGTTGCACAATCAATTATTCTTGCACAATACAAACATTCATGTAGAACCAGAAATCCATACCATATATCCATACATACATACATAACTTCACGCCTGTATCCCTAATGGGGTAGGCAGAACACCAGAGGCTATAAAAACCATCTGATGTCACGTTTGACAAATTTGGAGGTATTATTATGATGGAGAGAGACTATAGCAGTGACAGGGGGTCAGCCTGTCGCCCGCAAAAACGCCAATAAAACCTCCGTCCTTTAACTGACTTTTACAGTTTGCCCGGGAAGAGAAGCAGCTGGCACATTCTATGTTTTTCTTTCGCTCCCAGTCCAGCATGGAAGCACCATTTATATGTATATAATGGATACCATATATCCATTTAAAATAATTATACATTTTTAAATAATTATACAAGTTACTGAGTATTCATTTTCTAAAGGAGGTATACATGCATTCACCAAGTGTTTTGGTATTAATATTATTATTTTACATTTATTTGTCTTCTTGCACAGCTAATACTGCAATACCAAGTGCATAATTTTTATACCTATAATGGTGATTTAACACGTACCTCTTTAATGAGTACAGTTAGTCTACATCTGCTGTGACATAATCACCAGATAAGTAAAATGCTACTGGTTGCTTCCTCATTCGCCGTATCCACACAAGCATGAACACCATGGCATGGGAGGCAAAAACTTTAGATTTGCCTTGATTCCCATGCTCCTGGTATCCATCAATTTGGTCCGACTTTGGATTATAGCCAATGTGCTTCATAATTGACATTTCGTCAAATGTTAATATGCATAAGTTGTCATTTTCTGTATTTTTCCTCGCATCCTTTTTAATATTTTCAAATATCAATTTATTGGTTTCTGCTTTCCGGTTAAAATGGCTTAAAAGCCTTCGTAGTGTCGTTGGACATGGCAAGATAAATAATCTGCATCAAAGTTTTGTAGCCTATCCCTTTTCCTGAGAGGGTTGAAATGTAACAAATGCGAGTTAGATCAAAAATTTAATGTTGAGGTTGGTTCGTTGAGTTACAAGGAAAATCAACTTAACAAATTAATCAACTTAAATTACTGTTAGGCTATCGCAGTAACTAACCCTGCTAACACACAGCTAGCTCGAGCAGTTAGGGATGGGTTGCTTGAGGCAATGCAGTGAGTTAATAAAAAAAATTGTATATTTAGAAAGGTAAATGGGCGCCACTAGTAATGACGGATACCAGACCGTTGAGGTTTAAGGTACTGAGAAAGTTAATCAGAAAGCTACATCACCAACTCCACTCCTGCATCACTAGTATAAGTACTCAGCAGTCGGCCCTTCCCTTGGTTTCAAAGCAGGGCAAGCAAGCAATGGGTAGCACTCCTGCCGTGCTCCGGGGAAACTGTCACCCGACCAAAAAATAAAACCAGTTTAGTAAGCTACAATATTATACAAACACTATTCGAACCAGTTCATGCAAATGAAGGGTTTTAGACCAAAATAACAGAAAGTCTCACCTGTCGGAGCTATAACATCAACCAAACATCACCAATAAAGGGCTTCAAAATAAAATCCAATAACCACGGTTGACCACGTGCAAACAAGTACATTCAAGGTGGCGTGGCGGCAAAAAAATCAAGTCACGCAATCCAGACAACAATCTGTAAAATAAATATTCACTATCATCGTAACGTCCAAGGAATCCGACAAACTCAATCCAAAGCTCAAGGCGCTTACCAAAATCTTCAAAAATTAAATTATACCATTCGCCGCAGGCACCGCCACGGAGGTTGGCAAACATCCCTCCACGCGACCGTGACACCGGCTGTCAAAACGACATTACTGTGACGTTGACAGTCGACATTTCGGGTGCGTTCCAAAAACCTACTGTAGACTTAATTCACCTGCTTGATATCACCTGGGTGCATTAAGTCTACCAAATAGTATACTTTATTCACCTGGGACTGGGTGCATTAAGTTTACACAGAAAATAGTTACCTTTTTAGTAGACTTAATTCATCCAGGATTGATTCTAATTTTTTTCAATATACATCATTCGGGGTGCTTGGTATATACAATAATATACATATTATTATAATAAAAAAATACTACAAAAAGTACTAGGAGCACATACGTATACAAGAGATGTTATTTGGAAATATGTAATAAAATAAATGTTAATGTAAATCTCTTATCAATTGATGTATTCCTAGTACTTTTTCTATAGCTACTTATTGTTTCTTTTCGAGCCCGTGTATATTAGAATTAATAGCAGTAACGACATTTTTAACGTAACATTTCTAAATAATGGCCCACAGTAATATAATTATTTAATAGTTGCAATTGGGCATCTTGAATAAATGCATCGTTCAATAGACTTGTTTTCCTACGTTTTCGAGGTTGTCGCACAATATCTGCGTCTTTTTTGAAAGCGTTTAAAACTTGAAGTAAGTTGTTATTGTTTCGTCGAAAACGGTTGTTTAGTGAAAGATGCCAACCCTCGGCGTAATTGTTAGTTCGGTGCCTTTCACAAAATACACACCACTTCTTTATAAAATTCGGTTTCATCCAGAACAGCTTAAAATACTTCAAGAAAGATTGTACTTCCTGACAATTGGAATATTGTTGGATAATATAATTCCATCCTTCTCTTATGTGTAGTTCGGGAAGTAACGCCAAATTACTACACAAGCCAACACATCGACGATTTATTTTAGACTTGTCTATCTTCAAAGCTTTACTTTTTCGTCTTAAGCTTTCCCGAAAATGGTAATAGCAACCTTTCACTATACAATCGGGGAATAATATAGAAACGGCTTTTATTGTGCTATTTTCATAATCGCAGGTAAATTGTACGGGGTTCCAATTAGGTATTTGCGACAATATCATTTTAAACATAATATAATATGACTTATAATCTTTATGTGACATTAAAGCATATATTAGAGGTCTAATATTGGTGTTCTGAACATCACTGCCACAATCGCCGTGTATTGTGTAAATTTGACAGAATGGTCGGGGACAGACTTTAAAAGTACCATCTCCAAAAAAATGGTTCATTTGCCTTATTTTTGATCTACCTTCTCGACTACAGAACAAGATAATTCTGACACTATCATAATTATAGTCTGCTAATATAAATTCTTCAAATTTGTTAGGAATGTTCACATCGTTTACATTATTATGAACCATTTTCGTTATTCCTAAACTTTTATTTCGTTTCTTAAATAGTCCTGATTTGACAGCATTAAATTCTGGTGCTGGATGGACCAAGTTATACCCAGTGTCATCGTAAGAACTAACTGCATTTTGATATATTTCAGAAATTGGCAGATCCTTGGTTACAACGTTCTCTTTACATATTTCAAGTTTTTCAAGCCATTCGATCTGAGCTATGTTAGTATTACAGCCAACATCATGAGAAACTTGTTTTATAATTACTTCATTCTGTAACAATTTATATTAATACATTCTTATTACTAAATACCAGCATATGGAAGATAAAACCACCTTCGTATGCACTCCTGGTATATATTGGATTATACCTAAGTACATATTTAATCAAGTTTGAATAATAAAATTGTATTGAGTACATAAGAAAATACGCCAGGTTTTTTTTAATGCAGTCTTTATCTATATAAGGACTTGATTGATAGAAACAAAAACTTGCTTTACCTTTATCGTAATAGATCCATTGCATTTTCCTTTTTTGTTATTACAGCACCGCCACCATTCAGCTTTTGATTTATAAATTTTTTTTCTATAATACAGTTTATCATTATATATACAAGTTATACCACGTCCCCTTTTAATAAATTTGAAACTAGACATAATTTAGACAATTTTATATTATTTGCATAGGAAATCTTATTACGCATTAATTAATTATTCCAGGAAAATGACTAATGATAATAACAGATAGCAGTGACGTTGTCAATATACTCTATGTATGATTAGAATTGATGAGCTGCCAGTTACATATTATCTAGGGTGCATTAGGTCTACTCATGAGTGTACTTAATGCACCCAGGTGAATAAAGTATACTATTTGGTAGACTTAATGCACCCAGGTGATATCAAGCAGGTGAATTAAGTCTACAGAACCTCCAAAAATAAGCGGGTACAGTTTATTATGTTCGGGGAGACTTTTTATATAGTTCCAAGGCCAAAAATTTTTGGTTTGCTATTCCATCTCCTGCCTCTGTACTTTCTTTGGCCATTTTGAAAGGGGTGTCAATTAAATGGTTAGCATAGTATTGTTATTTCTGTGAGCAGAAAAATATAATCGGTGAGCAGAAATAGCTAATTGGTCAGCAACTCATGGTCAGCAAACATTTCAAAATCAATCAGCAATTTATGTCATTCTGGATGGCTGTAATTATTTTTGTACAGCATATTAATTATATAAGCTGCAATCAGCTGCTCATGTTTAATAAAATTTTGGTAAGCACTCAGAGTGTAAGCAAAAAAATGCATTTTGTGCTGCATATAAGAGTAGCAAAAATACTTTACCTGTCATGCGCAAAATGGGCGCATTCCTTACAAAGATTATTTAATTTATTTACTCTCTGAGTGGATGTGTTTTTTTGGGTATTTATTATTGATAGAAGTGTAAATTAATAAAAGATTTTTTTATTATTATAAAATATAATTGTAACTTCTTATACAATGCAACTTCTTATACAATGTGTTAAAATTAAATATAAACAAAATGTTTCATTCTTATAATTATAAATGAGATCAAATCCAAAAGTTATCAAACGATTAGGAAGGTTCTTGAAATCAGCGTATTATTATTATTAGCTTAATAATTTTATTGTATTATCAATGCCCGTTTAGCTTTTGACGGACGGCCACGTTTTCTTTTTTCCCCTATGGGAATATTTTTAGCTTCAAGCGGAGGAACCACATACTTTAAGCGAATCGCTTCACATCACCAACCAATCACATGCTTGCATATATATAAATTATTATATAAATAAATTCATGCGGATCCAAAGGAAGACTTGAGTGTGAATGAATCCAAGCTTCAAGCTCTCCTAAACTTATGGTAGATTGGCCGTATATAGTACGACGACGATCACTCAGATAATTTCTTAACTGAGACATTTTAGGAACTTTGATATTTTTCATTTTTAATAGACTTTCCATTATAGCGTTTGGTTTCATTTTTAAATCAAATAATCGATTAATTTCGTTCTTCACGGTGTCACTCAAACCGTACGACGAGGTAAACTCCTTCTTTTCATCATGGTCATGATCAGCATTCGTTTTGAACATTAACACTGAATCTGAGGTGCTTTCGAATAACAAATACATTCTTGTAGAGCACTGTGGACCACGACGTTTCAATTAATTGCACCTATAGTATGTCTTTTTTCCTTCCTCTGTTTGATGACAATAATTTTTGGACCAAGTACGTTCAGCTTTCACGAATGTTTTGGCTTGTTCGAAGTTATCAAACTTTTGAACTAACTTCCAGTCCAAAGACAGTTTTGGTTTCTTCTTAGCCACCAGCACCGATTCTTCACTGTCAGTGCAGCATTCCGAATCCGATTCGTAGTCGGGAACTAGTTGTATTCCTTCTTCAATAAAATTATTATCCATTTTACTAGGAAATCACAAAAACCACACAAATCTCTTTAAAACACGTTGTTACCACTGCAATTTGACTGTTAATAATCGCCGCATAATCATCGAATGACAATACTCGCACGCGATTGGTTGCTCGTGTCACGCGCCTGCTCTTGCTCCGCCCACTTTTAACGTACATTGCCGCTTTTTCAACAAAAACGCAATCCAAGTAGTTATTTTGCTCACCATGTTTTAAATATGCATACCAATCAAATATACTGCTTATAGACATGTTTTTCTGCCGCTCAATCATGAAATCTTGCCGCTCAAGTAGTTATTTTGCGGACTGAATGTTTATTATGCAGACTCATGTTATTGTTGGCTGCCTATGTATGATTTAATTTTTGACCATTATCAAAATTAGTTGCGGAACAAGAATTGCTGCCTGATTTTTTTTTATTGCAAACAAAATCTTTGTATGCTGACCAAATTATTTAAATGCTGCTTTTGGGTGGCTCGCCAAATTTTATGATTGCTGACCAATGTAATTACTTCTCTTTTGAAAGTCACCCTGCAGCAATAACGCCATGGCTGGACTGATCCGCGTGCTGAGCAATTTTGTGACATCTGCATTATTGTGCAGCATCTGGACTGTATCAATTTGTTGCTTTTCTTTAAATTAGCCTGAAGTTTGGCGACTTTTTTTAATAAATATTTACATTTATTATAAATTTTATTATCATAAGTTGATATATTCTGCCTTTTGATGGTATGAGAAGATGCTTTCTTCTAAAAATAGAAAAAAAAGTATTTCAAAAATCACTTTAGTATCAAAAATATTCTTTGAAACAACAATTTTGGTTAAAATTCATTACACATTGAAATTCATTAAAATTCATTACATAACAAACGAAGAAATATTGCAAAAGTTTGCCTAGGTATATTTCAAAATTAATTTGCAAAATGAAAAGAGTACTCACTTTTATTGTAATTGTTCCCGGACATTTACATTTCTTATAAGCAGAACATCGCCATATAGATGAACCATTTTTGAAATCGTGCATCTTATGATATTGGTCATCACGATTCATAACAACCTTGCCACCTTTATGTTGCCTAAAGAACAACTCATTTCCATCTGTGTTTTAGGAAAAGGTTTTTTGCCAGAGATTTGTGCACGAATACTTTAAAAAACAGTTATGATAAGGACTATAACGCATAGCATTGCATTACAATAGCATTGTCATTTTCTACTCATCAAATTTATCTGAATGGCCAGTAACTTCCTTGTTCCAAGTAGTTTAAGGTTGCGCATTCATGATAATGATATACTCGTACCTATACAAAGTAGGTCATAATAGCTAACTCGTGCCGTGGCAAATATGTTTCCAGTGAAACTATTAATAACATTGAGTGTCACAGGAAATATAGTTTTACCTGTAGCACTACCAGTAGTGTCATGGGGAACTAAAATTTCGAGAAATGCTTCGAGACTTATATCTTTTCTTTGACGTGTTTGCCTTGTGATAGCTGGCAACGAGGACGAAGAGGAAGGTACTGGCAACGAAGATGAAGGCAAAGGACCTGGCAACGAAGGTGAAGGCGGAGGATGTTGTTGTAGGTTGTTATCTATAGACATGTTCTGTGGTATTTCTTCTAAAATAGACGCAGATTCAGGGAGCTGCGTGTTGTCATTGTCAGATGCGTTCATGTTGAATATCTCTTTCGGACTAGCCGCGTCTGTATACACTGACAGATCTATGGAATTGCTTTCGGAGATTTGAGATATAATATTCCCTTCTGTTTGTCGGTGTTTCAGAACTACTCTTAAAAAAAACATGGCCTCAAAATGTGGCCATGTGTCTGTATACTTCGGCTCATTATCGGCGTCAGTCCCAGAACGTGGCTTAGGATTTTTTTAAAATTCTTTACTAAACGTGTCTCTCAAATTTTTCCATTTTTTCTTAGTTATTTCACCTGAAAAAAGAAAAGAATTATATTTAATTTTTTGCATTATTTCAGGTATTTGGCCACAGTTAACCCATTGAATGCTGACTACGTATATTCTCGTAGTGTGGTGTTAGTGTCAGGTGCCGACTACGAGTTTTATCGTAGGACTTTGTATGCCTGGATTATTAAATTTATGTTAGCTAGCATCCTAAACTCAACAGAAAATTAAGGATTGGCGTCTAATAAAGAAGTCCGAATGAAAAAATAGTAACTTTATTGAATTTTTTACATAGAAACTAGCCTAAAATTACAAAGGTTGCGTAGAAATTTTGAGGTCTAGCTCATAATGTATTTTTTAATATAAAGTAACGAAATAGAAAGTTATTAAGTTATAATGAGAATAATACAATAAGTAACATAATATTAGTTTCATGTAAAACAAAAATAAGTACAATAATTAGAGGGTAAGTATCCAAAATTGTATCAAAAAAGACTCAATAATGCTAGTTCTTATGCGTGAATCTAGGATCAGTATGAAAAATCCTGTTGCAGTCTACAACACATAAGGCAGGTTTATCTGGACAGACTGAACAGAAATAAACAGTCTCTTTACGTTTTTTATTTTTCGTACACACACGACACGGTTTTGAAGGGTTCTGCTTCTTTTCTGTGGGTGGTAACCTTGCTAGGTCATGAAATTCTGTCAAAGGACTACGAGCACTGCCGCCTACTAGTACCTGAGCAGGAGCTGTAGCCAAGACTGGTGCTGGAGCTAGATCAGAACCCGGAGCTGTAGTTTGGGCATCATCTATGCCTAACATATGTAAGATGAACTTTTCTCTAAACTGTAGTAACCGCATTTTAGAAGTTCGTTTCTAGATGCGAAGTAATTTATGTGCGTTTCGCACATATACGTCAAATATGTGTAAGGCCAACTTCTTATGCCATCGCAGGGTTTTACGTAGACATGAGTAATAAGAAACCATTTGGTCGCCTTTATCTACTCCTGACATACCGATGTTATAATCAGCCACTATGTTAGGTTTTTCGGAAATTTTTCCTCTCTGGTTTCTAACGTTCACCACTTCTAGTTGATGTTTGTTTGAAATAACTAATACATCCCGTTTATCTTTCCATTTGCACACGGTTATATCGCCGCATACTTGGGCTGCCATCTCTCCTCTCTTCAATTTAGCATTCGTTACTGCTACCGGATTATTTTTACGGTTTTTTCGTAAAGTTCCACACACGTAAGTCTTTCTTTGACCTAAACGCCTTGTCAAATGTGCAGAATTGTAGAAATTGTCAGTGTACACGACGTGTCCTTTATCTAAATATCCATCAAGAAGATCTAAAACAACGGTTGAGCTGTGACTGGTACCCGGCGGAGGTCTCTCAGATTTTCCTTTATAAATACGTATCTTCATCACGATTCCTGAAGACTCACATAACTCGTAAAATTTAATACCGTAGCGATGTTTCTTATTTTTCAGGTACTGACGAAAAATCAATCTCCCTCTCCACAGAACCATAGACTCGTCAATGCTTAGGTTTATATCAGGATAGTAAAGTTCAGCCATTATGTCATGAAATCTATCAAGAATAGGTGTAACTTTATGTAATCTGCATGTTGCTTGCCCATCATTCTCGGAGAAATGAAAGTTTCGAAGTAGAAGTTGAAATCGGTTGCGGCTCATTATAGTTCTAAAGAGTGGTAAGTTATAGAGTTTGTCCATTCGCCAATAGTGAGCTATAGTAGGTAATTGTGTAAGCCCCATATACAGTAGCATGCCAATAAACTTCCGCATTTCATCATGATCAGTATTTTTCCAGTATCGAAAGCGAGAATGTTGTTGGAGTGGTCTAGCAGTACGTGCTGCATAGTTGTTTGTTGCTTGTACTAATGAGTTCACAAATTCTCTGGAGAAAAACAAGTCTGCAAGTACTGCTGGTGTCAAATTTTCGTTAGTTTTCAAACCTGGCTCTGGTATGAATGGGAACTGTTGAGGTCTCGCTGATCCCGTTTGCCATTGAAACTCAGGATCATGTGATGGCGCTTCTACAGTTGTGTCAGAGGATGAGTTGCTGAGGGTAGACTCGAAACTACTATCTTGGTTAGTTTCGTTAGCATCAGGAACATAGTTGTCACTCGATCCAGAAGAAAAGTCTTCATTGTCAGAATCTTCTTCATTTTGTAATTGAGAAATGATCTCAGCAAATTGTAATTGTCGCGATGTACGGGCTGCGTTACGCCGGCCATGTAAAATACGTCGCGACTGCATAGCAAAATTGTTCACGCATGTACGTATCAATCAGTGCGCGGGCGACGCGGTACTGAATTCCGAATAAAAAGTAATTACCTATAGCGACACGCATGGACTTGTCACGATACTAACAACAGTAGTCTATGATTGGATAATTCTCAGAACAAAGAGAGAAAAGGACAGTTTTCATTTATAGTACATATGAGTGAGATGTACAATCGTAAGTATTTGGCGCCAAAAACCAAAACGTATAGTAGGGTGCCAGAATACGAGTTTATTCGTAGAAAGAATACTACGAGTATTTTCGTAGCCTGGCCTCGTAAGATGAATTTATGTATGATATGCCAGCTACGTAAATATACGTAGGACACCATTAGTACGAGGGTCAAACTGAAAGTTCTTAGAAAATCAAAAACTAAGCATTCTAGCAAGTTATTAGTTTTATTATAACTTTTCAAAATAGCGTCCATTCACATCAATACATCGCTGCATTCGATGGAACCATTGAGAAAAGCACCTTGCCCACTCGGCCTTAGGGGTCTCTTCGACGGCGTTTTGAAACGCAGCCACTGCTTCTTCGGCGTCCATAAAATGTTTTCCTCGAAGTTTTTCTTTTATTTTCGGGAATAAATAAAAATCGCAGGGTGCGAGGTCGGGGCTATACGGCGGGTGACCCAGTAATTCCACGTCTGAGGTCGCCAAATAGTCGATCGTTTGCCTGGCGGTGTGCGACGAGGCATTGTCGTGATGAAGGAGGATCCTGCTGCGAGGTCGTTTCTCTCGAACTTTTTCCAAGACAAGTGGCAAACAGTTGTAAGTGTACCACTCTGCATTAACCGTTTTCTGATCCTCTAAGACAACTGTCGCGTAATGACCTGTCTTTCCGAAGAACGAGGCCACCATCTTTTTTCCAACACTTCGACCTCTCTTCACTTTAGTTGGCAACTCTTCGGAAGGAAACACCCACTGAGCAGACTGTCTTTTGGTTTCCGGATCATAACAGTAAATCCAGCTTTCGTCACCCGTTAGTATGTCGAACACAGCATTTGAGTCACCTCCGTTAAATTTTTGGATCATTTTTCGGCACCAATCAACACGGCGGAGTTTTTAAGCCTCGGTCAAATTATGCGGTATCCAGCGGGCACAAAGCTTCCTGACCGCTAAATGTTCATGGAGGATTTTGTGCACTTGACTCATACCTATGCCTAGACTTGTCCGAATCTGCTGATAGGTCACTCTTTTGTCAGTCTCTATCATACGCCGCACAACACTGATATTATCTTCAGTCGTCGCTGTTGAAGGCCGTCTCTCACGCAAATCATCGGTGAGATTAGTTCGACCACGTTTGAATTCATTAAACCAGTTGTAAACTGTGGCACGAGATGGGGCTTCATCGTGAAAAGCCAATCGAAGTCTATCATAACTTTCTTGTTGACTTATATAAAAAATCATTGCACGAAAATTTTCTCGGCTTAAATTCATTCTGACGTGCACAGACAATTTTCAATTTGCCGCCAAATCGTAAAACAAATGACAAATGAATGAAATGAATACTCAATATTATTGGTAAAGAGTTCTATTTTCAAAATTTAAACTTATTTTTTTAATATAATGCTTTTAAGTTGCCAGTTCTAAAAACTTTCAGTTTGGCCCTCGTATGGTGGCAACCAGGGTTTGACTGAAATGAGAGCCTAGCATTCAATGGGACAATTCCGTCAACTTGCTTTCTCGTTCAGAATTTCAAAATCTGCTATTTCTTCAATCGTACCACAAGTTTGCAAAGCTATATGGACTCAATTAGTTACGAAACACATGCCCGAACCTTCAGAAGATAGCTTTCAAAACATAGCGCAATGTTTTTGGGACAGATGGCAGTTTCCTAATTGCATTGGATGTATTGACGGAAAGCACTTTCGCATAATAAAACCAAAAAAGAGTGGTTCCATGTATTATAACTACAAATCCTTTTTTTCGATTGGGCTGTTAGCAGTCACTGACGCAAATTATAAGTTTGTAATGATAAATGTGGGTTCCTATGGAAAAGACAACGATGCCGGTGTTTTTGAGGAATGCCCCTTTCGACGAGCAATAGAACAAGGAAGACTTAAAATACCTAAAGAACAAGTATTACCGGGTTCTAATATCATAGCTCCGTGTGTGCTCCTTGGTGATGCGGCGTTTTCTCTAAAGAAATACCTGTTCCAGAAAAGTCAACAGTTAAAGGGGACGCCAAAGATAATTATAACTATCGCTTATCTCGAGCCAGAATGGTGGTGGAATGTTCTTTTGGTTCAATAACTTCTAAATTCAGAATTCTACAAAAATCTATCGAAACTAATGTTACAAATGCAGTTCATATCGTCAAAGCCATATGTTTACTACACAATATTATAAGGGATCTTGAATCAATAAATGCGAATGAGTTAATGTCTTTCCGAAAAGCATATCAAAATATGTCACAAACACAAAGACATAATTCTCAAAAAAGATACAATGCTACATTACGAGCAGCCACACAGGCAAGAGAAAACTTTAAACTGTATTTTGAGCAACATCCTTTGCCAAGATTGTAATAATAATTAAGAAATATGTTGTACTTACTTGTAGTCCCAATTATTTTAGCCACAGCCTCCCATTCGCGGTGCGATAATAACCGGTTGTGATAACTTTTATTCCTTTTGTCCCATAATGTAGGACGTTCTTGGATAGCATTAATAAGAAGTTCTACTTCCGACATTACAATTTTTGCTTGAAAAAAATATGGCCAACGCGTTCACTTCCACGATGTTTTCACTAAATTTCGTTAGTATCACTAAGATATAGATGGCGCTGTTTATAATTTATAAAATTAGAAAAATGCCATAGACATAGACTCTTTCATCCTACTTTTCATTCAATCAATCACCCAACCGACTCATTAAATCTATCTTTCATTCGTTACCTGTGTTCGTTACTGCGCACCCGTTTTCAAATGTTGTTTTTATCGCTTTTTTCTTGGATTCCTTTTACCCACAACCTGGCCACCATTTGGACTCTGAAGCTCCCTTTTTTAATTCTGACGCGGCAATTCAACTGGATTTCGGAAACAACGCTGCAATTTGACCTTTGCATGTTTATTTGAATTTTGATCGTGATAACGATTTTCTGATATACACATATTTCATATAATCATGATAATATACATATTTGAGGAGTCTTAAATAATCTTAAAAAAAATACAGGGAAAGTTCCGATTGGTTCTAGTAAAAGTTTCAGTCACTGAGTTCTAGATGGCGCTAGAGCTCCGTTTTGGCTGATATCTCTATCTCAACCTATAAAAGTTACTTTATGTTCACTTCGCGCGAACAAATCAAGCCAACTGATCGCGTTCGCTTTGTTTCGCGCCGGGCCACCCTACGTGAGTTTGGTCACGTAGGCCACTTCAATAGGATAAATACGGTTTATTGTTTTCGCGCCGCACCGCGCTGCATCGCGTTCGCATCCCAATCGCTAACGTAGGACAAGGCCTTAGTTCTGCAGCGTTCGCGGTAAAGAAAATTCGCTCATCGACTTATGTATACGGCGAAGCTGGTATATTTTAGTTATTTTCATAGTATAATGTCCTACGGCATCTTACTTTGAGACAATGCTGCAGATATTGTGAATGTTGTGATCTTCATCGATCTCTCCATTTCTCATCAAGCTTTTCAGAATTCATCTTCAAAACAACATCCTAGCATTTTTTAAAGTCTAGAAATTTCAGTATTCCTATTTTCCAGTTCGAGTATTCTGCCCCATCAAAAATGGGAATACATAATTCATTTGTTCTGGCTGCAATATTTTTTTATCACTGCCAGCGACACTTCCCTTATCCAAATTACAATTTTGAACTTTGTTTAATTCGTTTAACCGCAACCACTCTTAATCTTCAACTGCAGGGCTAGCATGCAACCATCGATAAATAGTCGAATCGACAAGATAAATATTATTTTGTTATTTTATCCTATTAAGTAAGCTAATATGCGCACCATAATAGATAGAATTACTCAATTTGATACCATGATTAAGACCACAGAACCAAATTTGTCATAATCTTAATAAATTACACTAAATTAAATAAAGTACACTAAATACCTTATTCTAAGAAAATATCGATAAAAGGCCCGATTTATCGTTGTCGACGGTAGCATGCTAGCCCCGCTGGTGATGTGCATATGAGAAACACTATTGGTGAGGTGACGTCGTAATGACATATGTATGACGTTCGTTTTTTTTCTTTGCTGGACATATTTTACAAGTACAAGTACAAGTTTTTCCAGCTTTGCTGATGTAAAAGGTTCAGTTTCTGCATCTTCTATCTTCAATATTCGCTTGATAGAAGCACGAATGTCTTGCGTTTTGGCACTTCTACAGAACGTTTGAATTTACAGCACAAATATCGACCAACCGGTAAAAAGGAACAAGTGGCCATCGCTTCGTTCTTCGAAAACAGGAATAGTTACTGCATATTTTGTCAAGACCATCCACACCATTTTTCGTGTTGTTGTTATAAGACAATATTATCTCTGGTTTTTCACCTTCTTGATCACTGCTTAAGAACTGATATAAGAACAACTGCCTTGTTACTTTTAGGTACATATGAAACCGTAGTAATTTCCTTTGTGAAACCATAAAGGGTTTGTCCGACTGGTCTTGTTTTTTTAGGCTTGAAGTTAAGAGGGATGTCTTTAATTTTTGTCTGAAGTGCCCACATAAGTCAGACCCTTTTCCTCCAAAAGTTTTAATGCCTCGATAGATGTAAACCAATTGTCTCCGGTTACATTTCTTTTGGATTTCTCAATTGGTTTCGTTAGCCGTAAAATGCTTTGTGTAGGCTTCGAGTATTATTTTTCTTCAAGCGCCAATCCCTGTCCATCGGTATCTTTTCCACAGTATATATAAGCATTATAGAGGTAATTAGTCAAAGCGTCAGTCATACACATCAACTTCAAACAGTATTTACCTGATTTCTTCGGCATAAACATTTTGCAACGGCAACGACATTTGACAAGCATTTCGTCTATACACATATGATTACTAGGAGCAAAGAGGAAAGTATATATAGGGAAAAGAGAGCCCACTTGCGGGAAAAATAGACAACTGATTTTGAAGCGCCTCTACAATCTGTTTCCGGAAAGTGTACACTCACATACGCAAGCACGCACACACGTCTACGTGTACGCAGCTATATTCAGATGACTTGTTATTGTTTCAATGATATCTTTCATGTAATGTAAAAAAATCAATTGAAAATTGAAAGAATCCATTGTGTTTGCAATTAACGCAGCAATAATGTTAAGTGCTTTTCGTCTGCAGTATTAGGAAGTAATGTACAAATAAAAAAACTCGATAATTGCAATCATTTTTTATTTTTATAATGTTTTCTTTTATTGTAGAATATTTGTGCAGCGTTTTTATCTAAATCGTCTCCTTCATAGGATATTTTCCCATGTAGTTTTCTATTGATGGACCTCGACCAACTGTACAAAAATACATTTATTGCGGATTTAACAAAATATTTTTTAAATGCGTCTAAAGGTTTGTGGCAATCTAAATTAAATGTTATTAAAATATCTCCTGCAGCCATTATATTCCCTCTAGCACATGTTGAAACATTTTGTTGGATAGATTTTGAAGATTTAGATTGTTACGTTGTGGATTGGGGGGAGCGTTCTGTTTGTGCCCGGAATGAAGATTGCATAAGTAGTAAGTAACCAGACACTCCTGCCAAAACACAGGTCACAAAATAAAGATACTCTGAGCGTGAACACCCTAGACACCCTAGATCCTACTTATCCAAGATGTAGCGGAATAGGTCCTACTTAGCAGGTCTTGTGATATAAAATAAAAGGTGTTAATACTGATAAATATCACAAATATTATTGATTAATAGTTCAAGGCGAGTCCTGAGTATCTTTACACAGAGAGAGGTAAGAAAGAAGTTTAACTAGCTCAGGAGAGGTAGTTCACCCATACTAAATCACCTCACCGTCTCTGTTGTACATAAAAAAAAAAAACAATTTATATAGGTACTTTAAATTATCATGAAGCTAAATTAACAAAATAATTAATAAACTAAGGTTAGTTACTTAAGACTACTTAAAAACTAACCGCAAGGATTATCTTTTAAAACAATAATTAAAGAATATTCTATCTCTTAATGTCACTACAATAACTAATATCCAGATTCAATATCCAATATCAATCTCCAATATCACCACAGGTACTTTCTTTCTTGATTTAATAGGTATAAAAAGGGTTACCTTATAATTCCTCGCTCAACATTTTACTACTTAAAGCAAATCTGCATGTTACCATGAGGATTTCATGATCTTGTGTTAAATCATGTAACGAACAGCTTCAGCAACATTTAAAACAATGAAAAAACTCCACCAGAGTTACTCCTGCAAAGCAGCCTCGAAAGAATTATAAACTTGATTACCCGAGATGGTCAGATCTAGGTTATGTTTTTTAGATAGGCTTCAATTTGGAATAATTTAAGAAGGCGACAATTACCAACATTTGAGATGGAGCCTTAAAAAGATATCTAGCTGAATATTCGTTCAAACTAATAGGATTAACATCAGACGTAAAGATTTGACAATGTGACTTACCATATGGTTTCCAATATGGGCAAAAATTTATTTATAATACAAACTGCGGCGACTACATTTATAAGTATTACGCCTTATTTAATAAAAGGTTAAAAGACAAACACAACATAAGCAACCAGCAAAGCTGGCAAAAGGAAAGTTTTCACATCTTGACCAAAGCGATGCGTTCCGTCTCGAAGAAAAAAAATAATGTTGCCAACCTCAAATTTCTAAGGTCGCGAGTTTTAATTTTTATTAACCCACAAAAAAAACTACTACATTACAGTCTTGGAAGTAGTTTTGCAAAGTTTTACTTGGGTAGCGTAACCATTTTCTATCATTTCTGTACTTTTTTATTTTAATAAATGTTCTGTCGCAGTTTGTATTATTAACATCAATTAATTGCGCCCTACAAATGGAACATACCCTGATATGTTTGAAATATTTCGTCTAAGCCCACCCACAAACATAGTTACTTTGACCAGCGTCAATTTCTAAATGTTGATTTAATAATAAATCTTCCTCAATTATTACTATATCTTTCTCTGGAACATCAGAAGCTACCCCTTTTTTCCTTTCTTTCAAAAAAAATTGAAGTTTTGTAAACATACACTATCATCTCCTTCACAGTTACCTCCTTTTGAAAGGGGTGCATTATAATTATTCAGTAATAATGATTTATATGCTCCTTCAAAACTAATGGTATTTGGCGCAACATTTCTTACATCGTAACTTCTGATGTTTCTTTGGGAATTCTCTACAGGGCCCTGGTTTAAGTTTCTGGTCAGTAAAATGTCAAAGTTAAACTTCTGCGACAAAACTTACCAAACTGCTTTCACTCCTTCAATTGTTTTGAAAACGTTTTTAATAGAAGGAACAATGCTTTGAGATGAATTGATATTATTTGATTTCACAAACACAACTCTTTTTAAAATTTCTTTTGCTTCCATCCACAACTGGTGGTGAGGCGAATTTATCCCAATTGGACCTTTAAACACTTTTCCATTAGGTATAGTACAAGAACTAACATTTAAAGTTTCAAATATATTTTTTAATAATAATGTAATATCGAATATTTGTCAGCATTTTTCTGTTAGGGCTCCACGCCCGGTCAAATGTTCCGTTACTACTGCAACACTGAGACTAACAATTTGCAGCCATTTTCACCCTCATTTTATTTATTTTGTCCAGATTTATATGTTCTTTTGTTATTTTACCTAGTATGCGTAACTGTCCAAACGACTTATCAGCTGCATAGAAAGTACTTGTTGAAAGTACTCCCACTTTACAGTTTGCCTTTTACATTCATTTTATAGACCAAGTTCTTAGTTAAAAGATTATTTCTAATGGCTTTGATAAGGTGTGGGACATCATAAAGTGATATGATTTGTTTTTTATTAATATAAATAAGGTCTTGGTTTCATTGTTTTGAGTGCTTCATAAAATTAAGTTTTGCTTCATTCACTAGTTCTGTGATGGCACCTACATTTACTGCACTCTGGTCGCAAACTGTATTTATTATTGTAATGCCTGCCTTCTGAACATGATTTATAACAGTAACTAACATTTCTTTTAGCTCTATTTTATTCAGCCCAGATGTAAAATAATATGCAACTGATTCCTTAAAGATATGCTTTAGCCCTTTGATCATAAAGACCAAAGCGTGGTCAGCAAATTTTTCTGTCCGGTTATTTGCAAATCCTTTAAACGAATCTTTTTGACTATTGTATAAAACTTGCGGTGTCAGTGACATTTCGTCAAAAATGAGGCTACATAACCGTTCTGATGGATCTAAATCTGAAATAGATATTTTAATTTTTTCAAATAATATTTAATTAATTCCAGGGGATACTTTTATTTGGCTAAGTTACCTTTTCATCGCCTTCGCGTATGGTAATCTGAAATATGTACTTAACAGGTTATAGCATTTTGGGCTTTTCTTATAAATAGACAAAGCCAAAACTTTTTCATCTGTTTGGAACCTTCTTCCTTCAGGTTTTTTGTGTCTGAAGTTGCATTTTCAGAAAAACTTAATCAGACTTCGTCATTCGTTGACATAATGCCTTTAATTTCTTAGTTTCCGATGTTGTCTTTTGCTTTTTTAATCTACAAATCGTAGACTGCATGTTCCGTATTTGCTCTTTTAGTGGTTTGATGATTTCGTGACGCAATGCTGGCGGCCTATGAGCAGTAGCTGTTAAACAAAATACATGAATGAATTAATATAAATTTAAATGCTATATTTTTCAAAGTGGGTACTGTACAGAACGCAGCACATCAAGCCTTACAAATCAAGCTTCAAGCTTGACACTAAGTTAAAATTGGTTGGGGAATTTCGACAGGTTATGTAACTTTTTTTTTGTTTATCCGAAAATTAATAATTATTTTTATGCACTCTTTTTATTTAATTTTATATATTCTTAACGTTCAACATTGCCTTTGTTTTTGAGGACATTTAGTTTTCTTTTTTCATAGTGTCAATTTTTGATCATTGTATACAACTTTTTTTTTATGCGAAACCAAGACACTGGTAAATATTTCGCCCAAAGAATCATTATAAAAAAATTGTTATATAATCATCAAAACTGACTAAGTTTCAAGCTTCTTGTAATGCCTTGGTTTCGTCGCACGAATGTGTTCACACCGCGTTACCTTGCACTTTTACTACCGCTTCATACAATTTAGGTACCTACTTGCATCCTGGGATATCGTTCCACATGACAAGCCAGAATATGCACGCGGCTAGTAATTGTTTACATTATTTAAGGTTTTGTAGATTTTATTGAGTTAAATTATAAAATTATAGCCTTTGGAAAGGATAATACATGTGTTGCTCCAATGCATATTGGTTAAGGTTCGGGCCAGTGACCCTGAGTTAGAGATATGGTCACCCAGATTTAACTCAGAAATACAAAAGTATTTGGTGATTGTGACCACTCGCAAGTTGCATAATTCAATGCAGTAAAATGATAGTTCCCGTGTGCCAACTTTACGGAAGAAAAAAAGTAGTGACGAGGTTTAACTGAATGAATGTTATTATTTTTAATAATAATATCGTGGAAAAAAAAATATCGGCACACAAGACATTTCTTTTTTCATGACGCTGTTAGCAAAAGGCAACTATTCTTGAATATTCATTTTTAACGACAACAAGAGTTTAAAAATTAAGAACTTACCACGTTGATTTTACCATTACTGTAACCTTTTTAAAGGTATGTTTGGTAATTAATTATTTTCATTAAAGTAACTTTGATGATAAATTACACACTTTAAATTCAATTTTTCATAAATTTCTTTAAAATTTAATGCAAAACGAATGACAAAGACTCATACAATTTCAATCCTTCTCATTTAGTACTTACACTAGTTTTTGACCGGTATCGATATTTTTCAATTTGACTATTCGAACTGTTAGTTTATTGCATTGAATTATTTGCCAAAGTATAGGCAATGACTGTCGACAAGCTTCTCATAGATATGTATAATATAAGTATAGTAATTTACCTTTCACTATACGCGTTCTATTTTTGATGAAATTACTATAATTATGCTCCAACATAACATACACTGCAGGCATATCAGAGCGAAATTCTCCTGTGAACAAAAATGGATTAATTGTGTGAACAAAAATGGAAACATGTGTAAATGATCAACTTACTTCTATCCAAACTTTTGAGGAAAATCAAGGTATAAACAGCTGAAATGTACATACATACATACATAACTTCACGCCTGTATCCCGTATGGGGTAGGCAGAACACCAGAGGTAATAAAAACATCTGATGTCACGTTTGACAAATTTGAAGGCATTTTAATAGTGGAGAGAGACTATTGCAGTGACAGGGGGTCAGCCTATCGCCCACAAAAAAGCCTCCCATAACACCTCGTAAATATGTATAATAATGTATGTATATCTTGGCAATAAATTGCCCATGATTCAAATGGGTAACACAAACTGGTAATAATGGCTGACTCAAATCATGCTTTTAAATAATAAGAAAAAAAGAACAATAAGGGCAATTTGTGTATTTGAAAAAAACTGAAACATACACGAAATTCAGACGAAAAACAGTTCAGACGTCATGCCTCCGACGTTATCCAAGCGCGCTAAAATTGCGATTGTTGTTGCGGCAACAGTAATGCCGCCACAAACATAACATCACGAAAAAAAAGAAAGGAGTGGGCAAAAACCTATTTAAAAAATCGTGATGAATATAGTCACATGAAGTTGATCAAATCGCTCGATTGCGAAGACTTCCGAATATACTTGCGACTAGATCACGAAACCTTTGAGGTACACTTAAATTTGGTTAAACCTCTAATCACGAAAACTGACACTGTGATGAGAAAAGCTGTGACTGCCGAAGAACGACTTATTGCAACGTTAAAATATCTTGCATCAGGAAGAGAATTTAGAGAGCTGAAATTCAGTACTGGTATCTCGTCACAATTACTCTCTGAAATAATACCAGAAACTTGCGATGCAATCTACAAAGTACTTAAAGATTACATTAAGGTATGTACCTAAACATCAACTTACAATTTCCGTTAAAGAGGTTAAATAAAAAAACATGTAATATAATATTTATCTTTATTAAAAACATAATAGTAATTACTAAAGCGGTTTCTTAAAAATGAATAATTCTTTGAGATCTTTATAGTCGCCTCTTATCACAAAAGTATCAGTAGTATCAATTGACACATTAGTCAAATCTGAACTAAAATCAAGGGACTGATTCTGAGATGACTGCGAGTGTGAGAGTGAGTGGAGATTCCACTTGGTAGCGAGGTTACTGCGAGATGATGAACATGGAAAGCCTGTTCGAGACTGATCTGGACGTAAATCTAAATTAATTACAGTATTTATATTTACCTCACTTAATTTAGCATAAAATAAAATTTCCCCTATGAATTTCTCTGCTAAACAGCGCTGCAATGTATTTGGGATCTCTTTTAGTTAAGAGCTAGCAGAACGTCCAAAAGTATAAGCTGAACTTTCTTCACCAGAATCATTTACCGCATCAAAAAATTGTACTTGTTTTTGAAGGATTTCATTTACTTGTCGTTTAAATAAATTATAAATGTGATAAATAAAAATTACCCGACCAGGATTCGAACCTGGGACCTCTCGTTTGCCGGACGAGTGCTCTTCCAACTGAGCTATCGGGGCCTGGCGCTACGCCTCGAAATTACTTATCACATTTTTGTTTTACGTTATATTGCTAACGTAGCTCCATCTAATGGTATAAGCTTTGCAGCTAAGACCACCCGAGATCAATTTCTTTACAGAAATTGTGAATCCCAGTTAAAGTGAAGCATTGCAATGTTTTAATAATGTTTTTAAGTTTTTTTGCATTTAAAATGCTCAATTATTCTTAAATAAATTATAAATGTGATAAATAAAAAAAGAGTGCTCAGTTGGAAGAGCACTCGTCCGGCAAACGAGAGGTCCCAGGTTCGAATCCTGGTCGGGTAATTTTTATTTATCACATTTATAATTTATTTAAGAATAATTGAGCATTTTAAATGCAAAAAAAACTTAAAAACATTACTTGTCGTTTGTTTGAGTTTCTTGTTTTTTTTTTCAGGTTCCTGCAACAGAAGATGATTAGTTGGATACATCGAGATTATTTGAACAAAAATGGCAATTGGATCATTGTTTGGGTGCAATTGATGGTAAACACATTATTATTGAGAAACCAGCACATAGTGGATCTTTGTATTATTCGAACGTAGTGGGCTTCTTTTACTGGGAACAATTGTATATGAGATATTATACTCTCTTCTGTTGAAACTGACATTTTGCGAGGTCTATTATTGTGTTTACCTCTATTATCTATTTTATTAGAGTCGCTTTCACCTTTTTCTAAAGCAGTATAAACCATTTGCTCTGATATTCGTAAAGTATTCAGGAAAAATATTTTACATACTCGGATTTTATTTCCTTCTAAAGGCAAAAAGTAAATTAATGTTTGAGTACGATTTTTATTTCAATTTAATTGAAGCATTTTAATGGACTTCGATTCAACGTACTTAGAGTGCGGCCGTTGAGAGAATGCGTTCCTGCAAGCTCCTTATGTCCACTGAATAAAGTTCATTTCCGATTCGAAGGGGCAAAAAGCTATGCTTTTGACAGCTGTCAGGAACGCAAACTCCCACCGGCCGTACTTTAGTTATATACTGCCATTAAAGTTCATGGTTTCCTAGCTTATACAATGTACTCAAAATGGTAGTTCTAGTTTCGGAGTAAAACGTTACACCACATTTTAATTTGCATGTACAATTTGGTTCTATTACTTTCGCATCATATTGTTTATTAGAATGGCATCCAATGTATGCCTGACCTGTATTTTTCAAGGTTTTGGATTTATTAACACTCATTTTCATATCTCAATCGCTTGCGTGTTAACTTTTTATTTGTCGACGAATGGTAGTCAACGTCCTCTAAATTATTTGTTATGAAGGAACTTTTTGGTATTATTTCTGAAACTGAACTTGTAGTGTTTGATTGGACGTATGATTCATCTAGCTTGTATGATGTTTCAGGACTGGTTGGACTGTGTTGAATAATTGTGCTATCGTCTTTACTAGTAGATGCTCTTAAGCTGTTGCAATTTAAAACAGATATATCTTGTGTTGTTAAAGTAAGTTCTTTATCTTTATTTTCTGCCTCTAAAGAAAAACTTTTGTTAGTTAATTGATTACCAGTTTCCAGTGTAAAGGTTTTACTTTCAATTAAGCTGCTTTGTTTGGAGATATCATATTGTAAAGATGATTTTAAATTGCTTTTGACAGCGTGAATGATATCCTCTGGTGAAGCAATAAAATCTGCATTTTCCAATATATAAGAAAGGTTGGAAACAGTAGATGGCGTTATGACAGAAAGTATTTAATTGCACTAATATTTTAAATGCGAAAAAAAGCTAGTAAAAGCTAGTTTAAAATAAAAAACATTAAGCATTTCTTTATGAGACATAGTTACACAAACTTTTTAAATGTTTAGTGTGTTCAAAAAGCCAAATACGATTAACGTAAACAATGAGCCAAAAATCGTAATGGCTTCGTGTGCCCTGCACAACTTTCTAAGAAGAAAGAGTCACCCCCTATATGACTAGAAATTGTGTTGATTTTGAAGATGTCGAACAGCACACCTGCCGGCCAGGAGATTGGCGACAAAACGAATAGGTATAAACTTTGCATTTTTTTAATGTTCCGGTTTAGGTAGAAATTTAAAAGTATACAAATCAGTAGGTAGAAATAGACAGTAGTTCTACAGCATAGTTCCCAAGCCTTTAAGGCAAAGGGTCCCGCTGGATATACGTATATCATAATATAGGCATTTTACATTTTTTATTACACAAAAATACATTTTTATTTTTATTTATTTATTTAATACTCAAAACAGAATACAACTATAAAATACAAAACAAACTTAAAACTATTCTAGTCTAGGTTGCATTCCACAAGAAATTAAATTAAAAGTTTTTAGTTTTTTTTTATACAACGCACATAGTTTATAAAATAAAAATAAAAAAAGTAAAATAATAAATGAAAAATAATTAAATTAAAGACTAATTTTAACTGACCTTTTTCCTCTCTCGTCTGTTTGTCCGGTCCGAGCGTACAGACGCGCGGATTTGGTACGGAGCAGACCAAGTTCGACGGGCAAACCATCGGACCGAGCGAACACGAAATAATAATAATAATGTTCGGCAGACAACTCTCAAGACGTACGGATATGGCATGGAGCGTACCGAATCCGCTGTCCGGCCCGTACCAAGTTCGATCGTCTGTTAATACTTTAAGCGATCCACTGAAGGATTCGGAATAGCCGACTGGTATGTCACTATTTTTTTTCACTCGTGGGTAGTTAGCGTGGCAACAGCCAGCGCCTGCATAACGCAATGAGTTCGTTTCTTTCAATGGAATCAAACTCTTTAGCGATGAGGCCGCCCATTGGTACATTGTGTTTATTTTTGTTTTTCTGTTTTGTGTATATGAATAATGAAGGGCAAAGAAATAAATAATATGCATAAAGAAATCCGCTACGTTCTGTTCATAGTAACAGTTACACGTAAAGCGATGAAATTGGTTCGTTTCTCTTTCAATGAAATTAAACATGTCCCTTATAAAGTCCGCTACGTTCTGTTCATAGGAACAGTTACACATTAAGCGATGAAATTTGTAAAGGTACACCCTTTTCTTAGGAACTGGGTATATCCTTGTTATTCAGTTACTCAATTAGTAACTTATGTTATTTTAAATTTAAGCCGAGCAAGTCGAGAAATCGGCTTCGGCCGTAAATACGAACGATATTTGCGAATATACATAAAAAGAGACTCCCAAGGGGATTCAAATAATGACCCACTAGAGGAGCCAACACAACGTTTGCTTTTGATTCAGACTAATTCCGTGAAAAAATCGAATAGTTAGACATTCCAGTCAAAGATTTGTCTTCAAAATCGAAAGTGTTACAGCTGAATGAAACTTTGAATAATTTACTAGCGACTGTTGCTATGTCACAGTGTAAAAATCATGCTAGTCAATACTTATCAAACATATTTTTAGCACCTAAATCTAATGGTAAAATCTGTTTCATTATTAATCTGTAGAAATAGAACAATCACATTGAGACAACTCATTATAAACTAGAACTGCTATAAAACTAGTTTCTAAAAACTTTAGCATGGCTACTATTGACAAAAGATGCATATTTTTTACTGAATATACACAGCCAATCTTGAAAATACCTACGGTTTTTTATAACACTTTTTATGAGTTTAACGTGGCTATTAGGTCTGAATAAAGCCCAATATATTATTTACTAAGATTATGACCGTTGGCTACATGTCTACGCATTACTTTAAAGATTTTTTATGGTAGGTAGAAATTATGAGGAATGTATAGAAAACATTAATATCACGTAACAGCTCTTGGTTTTAAAATAAACTATAAAAAGTTCGTTAGATAGAACCGTCAATGTCTTGCAAATGCTTTAATCCATAGCAGGTTACTTACTATATTTTTAAAACTCATGACAAATATAATTGTGTAGGTAAAATAAAAAAATCGAATAAAAATTATTTTATATACTTAATTTATTAAAAAAATAATGTAAACAAAAGCTTTTAAAGAGTATTAAAAGTATTTCTTTAAGATTGATCATTATGTAAAAATTTGTCAATCTTTGCTGCGTAGGAACTGCATCTTTCTTATAATTCCGCATTAAAATTCAATGAGGCAGCTCTTAAACGATTAATTGCGATAAAATAGCGCAGTTTCATATATTTTGCAGCGTTATCTTTTATAACAAGAAATAAAAATGAATATGTGTAACATATTAACGCAATAACAAAACTGGTATCAAAAGTTATAACCAAACATAATAAGTGTGTAACGTTTATAATACCTTTTAATCATTGTATGTATCCTCTTTTTTTGTGCATATTCTACGGTCCTTTTGTGCTTTGATTATTGTATTTGAAGAAGAAGAACAGTTAAGAATTTTAACATTACAATGAATTCAAATGTATTTTTTACAAATAACCAATCATTTGTCCACAACAATATTTATATCCCGTAATCTTTGCTTACTTAGTGTAAGAATAAACATATTTTCAATAGCTAACTGTATGCGAGGTGGCCGCAGATGTATGAACAGTGGATTGAACCCCTTCTTGAGGTTATAATGAATTCAAATAAGTTAGAAATGTACCCGATAACATTTAAACATTAAACATTTAAAAATCAACTTATAAAATATATTAATTAAAAACGATATAAAATTAATGCGTTTGCACAAGTACTAGGGATTCTTGTATCGGCGCGGGGCGTGCCCAGGCATTGAATACGTTATGATTTATACAAAAGGCTGTGAAATATGCAAGTTTCTAAACCTGAAAGCTCATGATGACTATTAGAAGTATATGTCTATTTCCCAAAATGTTCAAAGGGACTTAATGTGGTGGTTAAAGGCTGTCGGTAGCTCCGCTCATGAGATCAGAGAAAACAGTGCCCCATTGAAATATTTTCTGACGTCTCAACTATGGGCTTTGGGTAGCTTGCGGTATCGAAGTAGTGATTGGTGGTCGGAGTAGGAAAAAGCAATGCATATCAATTTTTTAGAACGATTAACTGTCTTTTTACATTAAAAATATTCGCAAAAGAACTGCACGATCGTCAACGGTTATTACGAATCGACAACTCAATAGCGATCAGCAGCAATATTAATCGGATGGCCTATCTATAATACCCCAATTTAATAATAAATGCGCAAGAAATATTTAAACATTCTACAGTAAATCCAGCGAAAATAAAGTAGCTGATGTGAATGGACTGCCTATAAAACAGTTGTATCTAAAGAGGTTGGGACGTGCTGAAATTAATATTATTGCAAGCGGCCGGAACAAAAAATGTCGATTCTACATTTCGTGGTAGGTATAGAGATCCTGACACATCTGCGGTAAATGCCACAGATATAGCCATAGTGCCCCTGTGGCCTAGCCAACGTTTGTCCCCTCTTTTGAAAAAGCTATTCATTTCGGAATGAATTCATTTCAGAATGAATTCATTTCTACCCTGCCAAACATTTTTTGATATAGTCCCAACAAATCGGGCCTACTAAATGTTGGTTATAATGCATTGCCAGGATGTATTTATAATAGCGTTTTTACGAAAGGATAGCATCATTGAAAGATGCTTTGATGAAATAATACAAGGTATGTTTCAAGAAATAGACAGAGTTTTGTTAAGTGCCCATACACTCCTCGGCAAACTAATGACCCGGCATACTCGGCATACTGTTCCCTTTATCTGCCTTTGTGAAGAAAGTGGTAATTTCAAATTAAAAGAAACCCATCAATATTACTACCAAGTTCAGGGTCAGTTGTTCTGCAGCCAAAGAAAGTGGGCACTTTTTTTACTTTTAGTGATTTCTGCCTAATAAGAGTAGTACGAGATAAGCAGTTTATTAAAAATATGACAGAGCAACTGCAATCATTTTTTAATGATTATTATAAATTTGCATTGTCAAACAAATTTCTTTATGGTAATCTTATTTAAAAATAAATAACTGAAATAAAATAAAAAGCCTTTTATTTCTTTGTAAATTACGATAAAAATATCAAATAAATCATCTACAAAGTTTATTCATAACATTCAACCTAAAATAAACAAGCATTGCACAAACAAAACCAATGTCACTGGATAATAAAGTTTCTGTTTGATTCATTGGCTCTGTTAAAATTTTATATGTTTTTAACATACCAATAACTCTTTCAACTTGAACTCACTTACCCGCAACTTTTCTGTTCTATTTTAAAGTTTCAGAACTGATCTGGTTCCCTTTCTTAAAAAATTCTGGCATATTAACTTTTAGACCATATGTGGTAAGAAGATAGCCTGGACATTCAATCTTTTTTCCACCATAATCTCATCATTATAATCAAATTTGTCTAGTATATGACTCCTTTACAATATTATTTTACAATATTATTTGAAAATGGACCTCAATACGGTACCCTTTACTCATACAGATCAGCATTGACCTTGATGCTTGTCTCAGGAATCGAAACAGATAAAATTATGGCATGGTTTTACTTAAGTATCATATAACATGCGATACATCTCGCGTTTTAAATCATCTTGGTACTTCAAGTTAGCAAGTCCTTGCAAAATCAATGTATTAGATACATTGTTAGCTCTCATTACAGCACATAGAGTGCAGACATTATAAAAAAATAATATCAATAATACGTAAAACCGATAAAATTATTATTAAAATCTCTGACCTTATTGAAACTTAAAAATATGGTTCACATCAACCTATGATAGTAATAACATATGCCCTGCTCGCATACCCATGCTGATTACATAAAAGAAACAGCAAAGTTGCGATAACATGATACTCAGTTTTTAACATTTCAAAGGCCATATTATTATTCAGCTTCAACTCAAACTTTAAGCCGTTCGGGTGTTAACATTCATTTAATTCGAAAAACTGCTGTCTGGAATGACACATCGAATAACTTTTGGAAATAATTGTATCATAAGTAGCGCTGATCAATTATCCTTAGCGCAAGCCATTCTTGACGAATCATGCTAATTACTTAGTTATTTACTGATGTTTTACGTCCCCAACGCTAAAATTACCGATATAATTTAAGTAGTTGACGTAGGCTAGGAAGTGTGTTTTAAGGCCTAGATAACGATCTCGAATATCACAATCATCACATCCATCTATCTAAGAAGCCTGTGCTGGAATAGGGTGAAAGGGTCCTCATTTTATATTGTGTGTAAAGTTTAGTTTCGAACATAGCGAGAGCGACTCCGTAAAATGCGTGATAGTTATAATTAGCTGGGAGTCCTCGTCCTTGTAATTCACTCTCTGTCCTTAGAATGTTATCTCGGATGAGTGGGCCGATGGAATGAGTAGAAACTGGGATTATGCGGGCAGTGCGCTGCGTTATGGTTAAATCTTTTACCACATTCGCTAGACTGGCAAAGCCAGGATGTAGAATTTTGTTCAGTTCCGCGTCAATTGAATCCATTGCTGCAAGGTTTTTGCGTTCGCGATAAACTTCTGCACGTTGCTTATCTCTACCGCTTAACTTCGAACCTCCTCGGCTCGGCTTGGTGTGATTTCGGTTTTGGAAATTCTTCTTCGGTGGGCTCTGCGTCCCGGTAATTCTGAAAGTTGCGCTGCGGGGCACGGTGTCCGCTGCTGCCTGCGCGATTGTTGTAGCGTCCTCTATTCATACTGAAAAGAAAATGGTTAAATGTGTATCCGTGTCGTGGATAAAAACGTTCCAAAAAATACCTTGAATAAGAAATAATAATGCCCAGGCTTACTATGTTAACGAGATTTATAAAAAAAATATCAATCTGAAACAACACAATTTAAACTAATAACAAAAAATGATTGTGTAAAACATCATAAACATCATTTGCGTTTACATAAAATAACATTATAATTTAAAGATTTTAATGACATGAGAATCTAAACCTAAGGTGTCTCAGTTGTCTGTAGCTCACCTCTTGGAGTTGGACGATTTGGTGAGTTCCTGATTTAATGAAGCATAGTAAGGTTATTCCTTTATTTAAGTCGGGTAGCACTACAGACCCTACTAATTTTAGACCAATTTCAATTCTACCTACTTGTAGTAAAATTTTTGAAAAAATTATTCTTAATCAACTCTTGCCCCATTTCACCTATAACAATTTACTTCATAATAAACAATTTGGATTCACAAAGGGCCGTTCAACAACTGATGCTGGTGTTGAACTATTTGAAATAATCACTGGTGCCTGGGAGAGGTCACAGGATGCCCTAGGTGTATTTTGTGACCTATCTAAGGCATTTGACTGTGTTCAGCATGACACTCTCATCAGGAAACTCCACCACTATGGCATCAAAGGCAAAGAACTCAAACTTTTGAATTCATATCTAAGTGATAGAATTCAGAAGGTTGAGGTAAACCGGAAAAGGTCGGCTGGGTCGGTTGTGAGAATGGGAGTGCCTCAAGGATCAATTCTGGGCCCATTTCTGTATAAATGATCTACCCTATATGGTAGGCAATAATCACGAGATTGTATTATTTGCTGACGACACATCATTAATTTTTAAAATGATAAGACAGAAAATAAACTACGACGATGTAAGCAATGCTCTCGCAAATGTTGTTCAGTGGTTCAATATAAATAATCTAGCTTTCAATGATAAAAAAACTAAATGTATAAAATTCTCTGCACCAAATGTAAAACAAGTTGAGTCTGATCTGCGGCTTAATGGGAACAGATTGAATCTAGTAGATAACACTGTTTTTCTTGGAATTACCTTAGATTCTAAATTGCAATGGGGCGCCCATATCTCACAACTAGCGAGTAGACTTAGTTCTGCAGCGTTCGCGGTAAAGAAAATTCGCTCATTGACTGATGTTAATACAGCGAAGCTGGTATATTTTAGCTATTTTCATAGTATAATGTCCTATGGCATCCTACTTTGGGGCAATGCCGCAGATATTGACACGATATTTACACTGCAGAAAAGGGCTATTCGTGGAATGTATAAACTTGGAAACAGAGAATCTCTTCGAGAAAAGTTTAAAGAGATTGGTATCTTGACCCTTGCATCACAATATATTTATGAAAACATTATGTATATTTATAAGAATAGTAATAAATTTAAAACTAGGAAAGATAATCATGATACAAATTACTCTGTAAGAACTAGGAACGACCATAAGTTAGCGTTTCCTAAATTAAGGCTGGCTAAAAGCAGCAAATCATTTATTGGAATGTCAATACGTATATATAACAGAATTCCGAAGTCAATTCAATCCCTGCCATTCAATAAATTTAAATCAATCATTAAAAACACTCTATCTCGAAAAGCTTATTATAAAACTAAAGATTACTTAGATGATAAAAAGGCATGGGATTAAGCACAACAGGATATTTCTAAAAGTTTCCAATTACTTAATAATTTTGTTTACGGCTTGGCTGTGCGGTATATATATGACATGCTGGTGGCTGTCCCACTCACTTATTTTCTTGTCAAGACAACAGCAAGAACGTCATGCTCCCTCAGGCGGCATGGCTAGTGGTAGCGTCGGGTATCGGGTCACCCTCTTCCCTAAAATATGGTTGAGGAGGGTGATGGCTGGTGCTTGCGTTAACTCGTGAACGGGTGCTGCTAGCGGTGCCAGGTCGTTTTGCTAATGATACCATGACTATTTTATTCCATTCTTGTTCAAATACTCTGGTCCCAGTATGTCATGTTCGTATTGTGCATCCATAGCTCATTGCATCTGCTATGTAAGCAATTTGGTTGTGGCATGACATTGGCTCTCACAATTAGCTGTCTTGTGTTTGTTTTTTTTCATGTCACGGTCAATTTGTACTGTACCTATTTGTATTAATTTGATAATTCTGACTGAAAAAGAGTGCCAAGAGTTTTTTTCCGCCGGCTTTTTTTGTCTCTTGGTCTACTGTAATATCTTATTTAACAACTATCAACAACTAGTTAAAGCCGAAGTATGTGATGACTGACTTCATCAAGTGTTTTGTGAAATTCCTAAGATGAATAAAACTTTTTGAATTTTGAATTTTTTGAATTTTGGTTGGGTATGGTTCACCACGTTGTAATTCGGTTTGAGTTGTTTACGAGCAACGGTTACTTATTATTTACGTAACGTATTGTCAAAGGAATCAAAGGTTAAAATGTTATAATTCGCATTTAACCTATATGATGGTCGTTTATTTGGGCACCTCAAATGAGCTTTCCACCAAAGTAATTCTTTCCGCGCTTAGTGCGGCAGACTTTGTAAAGACGTGGGTTTTACTTGTAGCCCGCTGATGCACAGTGACACGTTTGTATCAAATGACAAGACAGATGACATGAAAATGACAGCTTTGACAGTAACAATATTGTCAATAATAATAATTTGAAAGAAGTATAAATGAATTTTTAACGCACTATAATCAACGAATGCAGAGCATTAAAAAAACCGAGTTCGTCGTAAACCGAACTCTATGAATCCTCCAGACAAATTTGAGGTCTTCCCAGGTTTTACGACCTAATATATTTTGACAGGGCAAGTCTACAATATGAAATATAATGCTATTAATTCTGTTGTCATAATTCAATTGGACGTTGCATTGTTCTACTGTTGGAAGAACTTCACCACTGAATGTTGAAAGTGTGTGTGTGTGTGTGTGTGTGTATTTTTAGTGATATTTGAAAGTGGTCATCTTTGACGGCTTCGGTTGAATGGATGACTTCTTCCTTCTAGACGACGACTTCTAGATACCTCTGCTGAAAGATGCCGATTTCTCTGGACAGAAAGGTCCTACAGATGTAAAAAAATATCTTAAAATATTTACAATGCTAATTTAAGTGAAAAAAATTGACTGTTTTTTTTTTATTTTTCTTAACATATTTCAAAAACCAGCACATTTTAATACTTTCCTAATACTTTAGGATATTACTTACAAATTGACGTTAAAATTATTGTTCTTAATAGCATAACTCGAGAGTAAGCACTATTATTATTAATTAAAAAAAAATCATAATGTCCACCTCTATTCTGTAGACAGGTCACTGACCTCACAACCATTTGTTGTGTGGCCATTGATATTAAGGCTTTGTTGGATATTATGTCATCCGCAATCGTCATTATTTAGCCGAGCAGTTCTTGGCTACTATTCGGGACTGTTACCGTTCCGCCACGTCCTATCCATGGTGAATAATTTTCATTAAGAAAAGCTCTCACAGCACGTGCGTAGTGAGCTGGTGCACCGTCCAATTGTGGCCTTCGCTTGATCACTGGTAATTCCTCCATGATTTCGCTAAAAGTGTTTCTTTGAAAATGTAAAAATCTTGGGCCATTCATAGTATTTGATAATTCAATTGGTCCAATTAATTTGTCGTCAATCATAGCCGCCCACATATTTACGGAAAATTCATGTTGAAATTTACTGGGCCTTACTGCATTTACTTACTGCATTTCTTGCATTAATATATGCTCTTGTAAAAGTCGCCTCATTGGTCCACATAATTTTTTTCAAAATGTCGGTTGACGTCGCACACATCTGTTGAGCCATGAGCAAAACGTGGCACGCACAGCATAGTCTGGCTCTCGTATATCTTGCACGCGACAAAAATGGTACGGATGCATACCTTCGCGTTTTAAAATTTTCCACACGACCTATTTTGACAAATGCAGCATCATTGCTATTCGCCTTACACTGAGTTTGGGATCTCGGTAAATAAGTTGAAGAACTTCTTCTTCTTCTTGCACTGACACTATGCGGGAGCGTTCATTTGGCGGCCTTTGGATGCCATATTGCGACAATCTTAAGTGAATATCAACAAAAGTTTGTCGACTAGGTGTAGGCTGGTCGGGATACGTCTGGCGATACATTCGTACGGCGGCAGCATCGCTTCCATTACATCTGCCATACACGAAATGCATGTCAGCTATGTGATGAGACAAATAGTTCGACATGTTTTCGCTGTAGTCACTGCAAACTACTACAAACTCAGCAAATATCTCGTTGAAGGAATAGCACACAAAACGGAACGGAATAGTAGCGATCGCAACGCAGAGCGGAGGACATGCGGAGGACAACTGATGTAACAAACATTTATCTTCGATACCTGACCTGATCAAATATGATTTTTTGTCCTACTTATTCACCGCCCTAACAATAATACAAATCATTTTCCGTCCTTGTCACATAAACCCTATTCAGTGTTGCAAGTAGCTCTACATGGGTTTGGGACCCTCACAAAAGGGTCATATTCCAATAGCCCTAACACTTGAGTTATTTTGTTAATTGCATAACTCTCGAGTCGTAAGTATTAGGACAGTATTAAAAAAATTTGTATCAATGTGCTAGTTTTTGAAATATGTTAAGAAAAATAAAAAAAACAGTCAATTTTTTTCACTTAAATTATCATTGTCAATTTTTCAAGATATTTTGTAGGGAAAATTTACCATAATGTTTATTTTTATTTGATAGTTGCTATTTCTAGGTCGTGAACGGACACACTGTATACGGAATGAATGACTTGAATTTTTTTATCGGACAAAAAGTAGGTTTTTTGATAATAATAATATGTTTATTTTCAGTATAAAATACATCCAATTTTGTTAGTAAAAGCTTAAACTATGTTAGTAATGAATAGCCAGATATAATTCAATTTTTGGTTGGGCAAAATTGACAATCCTACCCAGTGCTTAATGAAATAATGTTGTCAACTCTGCCCACCACCGTGCTCAGGATGCTGCCGGGACAGCGACGAACGAAGTAGTAGCGGACTTGTGCTTCAGCGAACACACCGAGGCGCTGCACCGCCATCGCAGTCCCAGCATCACCCTGAACGCGTTGTTATATTGGACGCGTAGGGCGCTACCGGCCTTCCGTGTATGATTGGTCCACAGACCGCAGGTGTAGAAGACCTGGCAATAATTGTAAGAAATATTTTTACTTCCTTACTACACCTAGCGAATCTGCGGGCCAGCGTATTACTTCTGACCGACAACGCCCTACGCTTCCAATTAATATTTCATTAAAAAAATTGTTTTGTATAATATCTATAAAGTTACTTTCTTCATTAAAACTTAACTTACATTCAATTTTATTACAATGAAATTTATTATAAGTTTTTCTTTCTTAAGTCTTTATTTTCTTTTAGGGTATTTGACCAAAATCAAGTTTTACTGCTTCATCGTGAATCTAAAAAATCTGACTCTTGCATTTGTACATTATGTAACTTTATCTTTGAATTAATCTTTAATAGTGCCCGCATTAGTCCCAGGCGACTGATTTCTTGGTGTCTAATATGTCGTTCTATAACACTGTGTACGCAATCAACTTCTTGAACATTTACATGTCCTGGTTTAAAAAAACTTTCGTTAATACTTGTTTGATTATCCACGGTTTAAGTTAAAGTTTTAATTAATACACTGGCTTTTTCGTCCCCGCTTCGACCGTTCTTCGATTCATCCCATACAGCATTCATTGCTGAATTATTCACATTGCAGTGACATGTTAAATTATACACAGTCAATTTGCTCGTATAATAAAATCAAGAAATAGATGCTTTCGGTAAACTAAAAATATTTTCTAGATCGAAGGTTATAACAGCTGTATTTTCAATATTAGGATTACTATTTCGGTCCCTTATTCGTTGTTCACCCCTTCTTTTTTTCGAAGCAAATGATCATTATTATAATTTTTTTCATTCTCGTTTGGGTCTTTTATTGCTTTATTACATATCAAATTGGCGATTTGTATAGGAGGAATAAAAGTCGTTTATTTTATTAATATAATATATTTATCTTTGAAGGCGGTTTGGACTGCCCCATCGGAGTTGAATTTTTTCCTTTGCAAAAGTTATCCAATTTTCAAAAAAACTGGTAGTCTGTTGGAGCAAGGTCTGGGGAGTACGGTGGGTGGATGTCTTAAACACTCCAATTGAATCTCCTTTAATTTGGTAGCAGTATTTTCTGCAGTGTGTGGTCTTGCGTTGTCCTGAAGCAGCAGTGGCCTTGTGCGATTGACCAGTCTCGGTTGTTTAGTGGCTAGTTCATCCATCATTATTTGGAGCCGTCTACAGTAGATATCTGCAGTAATCGTCTGGCCAGATTTAAGAAAGCTGTAGTGCACCACACCGGCACTAGTCCACCAAGCGCTGACCAATAACTTTTTTCTAGTTAATTTTATCTTGGGGCAGAATTTGGATGGTTCACCGGGGTTCAGCCATTGCAATCTGCGCTTCCTATTGTCGTAGAGTATCCACTTTTCATCACAGACAATGATTCGATTTAAAATCCCTACATTATTGTGCCGGTTCAGTAATCTAACGCAGCAGTCGACGCGCGTTTGTCGGTTTGCTTCACTCAATGCATGAGGTACCTACCTTTCGAGTTATCTTATCTTCCAAATTTTTTTCAACTGGATTTAAACAGTTTTATCACTAATGGCTGGTTTACACGTATTAAGTTGTTAAGTAGATAACTTAATTTTAAGTGGCTTATTTTTAAGTATTGTCCATACGTATTTAAGTAGTTAAGCTCTTTAGTTGATTCAAGATGGACGATCAACAACGTAAAGAAGTCGTAAATTCTGTGCTTGGATTTGTTATAAGTGAGGTTTTGGACGAAGTTAAAGATGAAATAACAAGAGAAATAACCATACCCAAAAAATTGTAGGTGAGAAAATGGATAAACAAAAGAGATCAGTATGGCGCTAGTGCCACTTTGTTTCACGAGCTAGCCAATGAAGATAAAAAAAGAATATTTTAATGCGCTACGGATGTCAGAAGATTCCTTTAATTACTTGTTATCTAAAGTCGAAAACAATATACAGAAAAAAGATACTGTAATGCGAAGTGCATTAGATGCGAAATTGAAATTACATATAACATTATATTTTCTCAATACTGGCAATAGTTTTCGCAGTCTATCTCATTTTTTTAGAGTCTCTAAATCCAGTATATGTTTAATGCTGCCTTATGTGTGTGAAGCTATTTATAATGCCTTGAAGGATTTCATAAAGGTAAGGAAAAGAATCTATAATTATTTATATTTTTTATTAAGAAAAATTATAAAACTATGTTGTTTCTATAGTATTACTTATTAATTAAGTAACCTATTTCACCTACCTACTAAAATCACAGTGAAAAAACAAATTAGAAGAAATACTGCTGCTTATTTTCAATAAAGAAAATGATTTTAATTGACTTAAATTATCTTATTAAACAAACTAGAAACAAATTACTCTTTGTCATCTATAATAGAAGATATTGCTTGCCATAGAAGATCCGTTCCAATAACTGTAGGTTGCATAGTGAAAGTTGTGACAAAATTTGGAGGTTCTGGAGACTCAACATGATAAGTGCTTGGCGGAGGGGATGGAGTAGCACTAGAATACACGGGCGAGGAAGTCCTTCCAGTGTTCATTAATTGTCTTATACGCATATCTGAAAGATAATTTTGTATATTCTTTTGAGCTTCCAGTGCCAACATTAAATACTGACTTGCAATACTTTTACCAAACTGGTCAAACTCATGTTCAGTAAACTCAGTAGTAGATGGTGAACGACTGATCATGCTATTTTTATCCACAAGGGAATGTAATGTAGTCTTCTTTTTCGGGCAGTGGTGTTAGTAATGTTTGGTGCTACAAATTCTTGTTCGACAGTTAATGCAGGCTGACTAATTTCATTATCAGTTGTTTGAATAAATAAATTGGAATTCTCCTGTAACAAAAAAATTGTAAGCAAGTTTAAGACACAATAATGCAGATATTTTTCTATTTTGCAGGTACCTACGACAAGTGTAGACTGGGCTATTATAGAAACAGGTTTCCGAAGAAAATTGAATTTTCCTAGATGTTATGGTGCTATCGATGGTAAGCACATTGTGATCAAGGCACCACCCCTTGGTGGAAGCTTTTATTATAACTATAAACATGCAAACAGCATAGTCTTAATGGCTTTGGTAGATGACGACTACTGCTTCAGCTATGTGGCATTGGATGTAATGGGCGAATCTCTGATGGAGGAGTTTTTAGAAATTGCAATCTGAGTACAGCCCTGGAGAATGACTTGCTTCCAGATGCACATGTCATTGTTGGTGATAACGCCTTTCCCTTGAAACCGTACCTTATGAAGCCGTATCCAGGAAGCAATTTAAATTTGAAGCAAAATATATTTAACTATCGTCTTTCACGTGCAAGGCGCATAGTAGAAAATGCATTCGGAATTTTAGTCGCTCGATTCAGAGTCTTTGAAAGACCTATTCCTGTGAGACCTGATAAAATTCATAAGATTGTCAGAGCATGTTGCGCTTTGCACAATTGGCTTCGTAAAACAAAAAGTAATGTGAATGCTCCAACAGTAGACATTGAAGACATACGCAGTAGTGTTACTATTCCAGGAAATTGGAGAAATGTACCATCAGACGGGCTACAAAATCTACCCACTAATACCAACAATCATACATCTCGAGATGCCCGCAGGATTCGTAACGATTATGCAGATTACTTTGTAGGAGATGGATCAGTTGAATGGCAAACACGGATGATAAATTAAAGTTATAGCAAACAGAAGTTCTCTCAAGATAATAACTTTATTACTGTGAAATGTTTATATATCGTTACGTATATACGTCTAACAGACAAGGCGTATACAATATTTCTAGTTTACGGTATAAGGACGTGACTGTTCATACGTACATACCTACTCACTTATTAAAAACAAAAAAATAAATATACTCCCCAAATTATTGTTTGTTTTTCTTGCATCACTAATATTCGCCGAATTTAATGTTTGGTGTAATATATCAAACCATTTTAAATTTGGTTTGTAAATGTCATCGGTTCCAGAGCCCGATTTCGATGATTCTTTAATTTTTTTTGTTCTTGGGAGTAAGTTGATCTAATACTTTTAATTTTTAATTCGACTTCCTTCTCACAAAAATTACTTATTGCCATAACTGACATTATATCTATAATGGCTCGTTGCTTGGCTTGTTTATTTCTATAACTTTTGCTTTTTATATTCCACAAGCACTCTTTCTTTAAATATTCCTCTACAAACTTCAGCGTGGTATCTTCTGTCCACTTCGCCATTTTTTAAAACACAGAGAAATATTGAATCCGAGCGCGTCAATAATACACTAAACTTCACTCGGTTGTTTCCGAGAACTCGGTGACGCCGGATTCGACCGACCCGGCCCTCCTCCGCTCCTCCGCCTCCTGCTCCGCGAGGATTCTCATCATCTCTTTTCGGTTCTTCTGGTCCCTGGCCCCCCGCGTCAGCTCTCTCATAAATTTGTCTCCCTCGAGGGAGGTCGTCGACAGTCTCTTGTGGGAGCCCGGAGGGGGCGGCTTCGGAGACGAGGACGCCGACGCGGAAACTTTCTTCGAGGGACCCGGCTCCGCTATCTTCCTTTTCTTTGCCTGGGAGGAGGTTCCGGGCTGGGGATCTGGCCCCCTGGGTCCCTTGTCCGCCGGTGGCGCAGCTGTCCGCCGCTTCTTGGCGGCGACGAGTCCTTTCAGATTTCCCAGGAACAGATTGTGTTTTTCAAGTTCTTTTAGCTGTACCCGCTTTTTCCTAGTCTTCTCCTCCAGGGACGCGATCTCCTTGCGGAGACCCGCCCACTCCGCGATGATCTGTACTTTCCTTGGGTCCAGAGAGTCCATTTTCCAAGTTCCTTTTGGGAAATAAGGGAAAGGCAGATTTAACTAAGTTGTGCCTGTCCAGACGTGTTCAGTGACAAGCCCCGCCCACCAACTTAACCGAAAAATAGACAAAATTCTAATTTAGTTGTTTAGTTGTTAGCTTAATTTTAAGTTTTAACTTGCTAATAAATTCTTCGTTTACATGTAATTAATTACTTAAAATTAAGTTAAAATTTAGTTATCTACTTAACAACTTAATACGTGTAAACCAGCCATAACACCGCAGCCTGCAGCTAACTCGGACGTAGTTTGCGATGGATCCGCTTCCACAATAGCCTTCATTATTCTTTATTGATTTGGCCGGCCGTCCACGGGGATTGTTCTGTAGGTTGAAATTTCCAGAACGAAAACGTTGGAACCAAAAACGCACAGTGCTTTCTCTAGCGACACCACTGGCCATGCACATAATTAATTTTTCGAGCCGTTTCTGCACCACTGGTTTTAAATTTTCCATTTTGTAAACTCAATGACGCAGAGAAAAAACCAAAAGATTTTTTACGAGAAATACGATTTTCGAGACACAAATTGATGAGTAAATAGCTGTATAAATTTTAATTTGGAATTCTAAACCAAAGAGGAGATATTTGAGATTAAAGTGGCCAGTACGACAAAACACCAATTTCATAATTTAGGCCCTAATATGCGCAACATGCACTGCACCTGTCTTTTTTAGGATGATAAAAACTATCATTAAAATTTTCATTACATATTTTTCGATATATATTTTCTTTAACCGGTTCTTTATGAAATTCTGAATATAAAAAATACATTTTTCTAATACTAAGATTTGGGGTCTAAATATTGTCGTTTGCTGCTGGATCTACAGTAATGCGATTCTTGATCGGGAAAACTCTTTATATGATTGATAACTTCTTGGATTTTTTGTGGGCATGTTTGTTTTTTTACATACCTTCCCTTTGCTGGAGTTGGCATTGTCCTAGGAGGCTTGTTATCTTTTTTTTTATAGAAATGATACACTCTTTTAGCAGATATGTCTAATGTTGAACAAAAAACAGTTATGCATACTCCTTTCTTTGTTATTATTATTTCGAAGATAATAAGTAAATGAAGTAAAAGTAAAGTTCTATGTCTTTCTTTTTGTTTCGTTTCAGTATATTCGTTATAATATTTATAGTTTTGTTCATCGTTAAGACGATGTATATTATTTCTTGGTATGTTAGAAAACTTAACTATAAAGTTATAGTGGCAAGCTTTTTCACATCCTAATTTAACAATTTTCTTCTGTTTTGTTATTCCTTTATAGTTAACATATTCTTCTCCTGCCTCTCTTAAGCGTTTTGTGATGTTTCATTTCCAGTTCTCCGGATTTAATTTCATTTTCAACAGTTGACCTTTTCATCAATTGAAGTTTTCTGAGTTACAGACCATTCAATCATCTCAGCATCATGCTGCAAAGCCTCTAAATATATGGTTCTGTAGAAACGTAGGAGTAGGGTGTGAGGTCTACGTCTGGGAACTCGGATATGATAGGATAGGAAAACAAAGTCATGGTAGGAAAAGGACGACGCATGTTGCCCATGCGTAGCAACCTTGCTAGGGGACGACCTTGCTAAGATCAATTAAGGATGAGATACAATTAGGAAAATGATGGGTTGCAGAAAGAGGCAGGATGTGAAGGTCAAACGAGGAGATTATGGATTCGAGTTTGTGGGAGCGAGAGTTGTTTTTCAACATGCATATATTGAAAGAAAGAAAAGAAAGAAAGAAAAAAAGTTTATTCAGCAATCATCAAAAAATAAAATAGGAAACATAAAATACAAAAAAAAAACAAGTAGAAAGCCGAAATGGTTAAAGTATAATTAAGGATCAAACGAACTTACCAAGTGAAGTTCGATCACAATTATGTGAACGGCTTAATTCGAAGCGATTTAAAGTTAACATGTTGTAGTAGTACTTCCAAGCATCAGCCTTGCACGGTTTTCAGAGACACGTTTTTTTTTTTTTATTTGGCAAACCTGATCCCCGCTCTTGAACTCCTCTCCACTTACTTCCTCTCATCATCCCTCCTCAATAATCATTTTGTTTAGAGCTAAAGTTCCTAGGTAGTACCCATAAAAATAATTCACATTAATTATGGGTGGGTGATATTACTTTAAAGGAATACTGTTTGGGCGGGTTTATATCAATCGCTTCGAATTAAGCCGTTCACATAATTGTGATCGAACTTCACTTGGTAAGTTCGTTTGATCCTTAATTATGTTTCACGGCTTAATTCTTTGCGATTTAAAGTTAACATGTTGTAGGATGTTCAGAGTATTTTAATGTGAATTATTTTTGCAGTATAGGTATAAGTAAAATTGTTAGAGTATAACCAACAGTAATAAATCACAAATATACATCTATTTATTCTAAGGAGTTACATAAAATACTAGTTGCAAATTGATTGGCATCCGATACAATTTCTTTGTTGTAGAATTTGGCAAATACTGAGGATGTATTACTCCATCCTGCGGTTTTCCGTATGACATCAATATTGACACCGACTCTGCTAGCAGTGGAAGTGGCCGCATGGCGCGTGCTGTGCGCGCTAAACACTGATGTGTCCACGCCACTGCGTTGTAAAGTATATTTGATACAGTGACTCAAAGTTTGAGACAAACTTTTAAGTGAGGTCTTTTGTGGCTAATAAATAAAGTGTCACAACTACGTAAACCACTCGTTTTATTTATATAATCTAAAATGCATCTGGCAGGGCATATTGCAGGATTTGTATGAAAAAATGGTAGCCTTAGAAGGGGTTGAAAGGAGTTTGGTTTTGAAGTTTTTACTAAGTCAGGTATTTTAACGAAGATTTCTGTTCTGTTTTGAGTTATATTATTTATTTTAATGAGAGAAAATGTTTGTACTCTTTGCGCTGTCACCAAACCTAGCACACCAGCGTTTCTTAGAGAAATCTTCTAAACTAAGGCTTTCATTTGGCCATTGAGTGGCCAAATAATTTAACACTATGTTTGGGTCCCAAGAAGTATTATATTTTGGATTGGTGGGCCTCAACTTGTAAACACCCTTCATGAAACGTTTGACTCGATCATCATTTAAGCTATTACCTAACAAAAGAGATAAGGCAGAGCGGTAAGAATTGATGGTCCCGTATTTAGCGCCTTTATCAAAAATATCGGTTAAAAAATGTATTACAATTGGAATAGAAGCATTAAAATAATCATTATTATGTAATCTACAGTAAATTATCCAAGATTTTATGCAAACATCGTACTGTTTGTAAGTATTATTTGCAAGCGAAGCTAGCATAATATCTACTGACCTATTCGATAAATATTTCCTTAGTAATGCTTGCCTGATAATTTCGCGGCAACAAGGCGTAGATTCTTGTGTACACAATCTACAATCTACTGAAAGGAGATGTTAGAAGGTCAATATCTGGTCCAAAATACAAAAAAATTGAAACAGACAACTTTTTAAACATAGGAAACCAAGGTTGACTTGGCCAATATGGCACCACAACAATACCCTCTGCCTTATGACAAATGATTTTCTGCATTAATTTTACTATAAGCGAGAATGGTGGAAAGGCGCAAAATAACATATTGGTCCATGGCAGTGTAAAGGCATCAACAGCACATGCTTCGGGATCATTTCTCCACGAAACATATTGTTTACACTTAGTATTGGATCTGTTTGCAAACAAATCAATACTGGCATACCAAAGTTGCGAACTATTTCATTAAATGCAATTTGATTTAATTCCCACTCTGTATCCTCGAACTGTTTTCGAGATAATGAATCTGCCTCACAATTATCTTTAGTATTGATGTAAGAAGTGAATAAGATTATTCTACGTTCTTCGAACCATTTCCACATACTTCTAGATATATAATCTAGGTGATCATATTGAATACTGCCCATTCTGTTAATAAGATGTCACAATTAGATAATTCTTTGGTGAAACGTTTCAGAGCTAGAAAGGCTGCTTTTAGTTCCAACTCGTTTATATGACAAGAAGTTTCGTTGTCTTTCCTATATCCACAACATCTAACTGTATCACAATACGCTCCCCATCCCGTAGAGGAGGCATCAGAAAAAAAATTCTAAAACAAAGTTGTTCGGTTTGAGTGATGAATGGCCTATATCTATGTTTCCTAACCACCAATATAATTCTTCATGTAGGGTAATTAAGATATCAATTGTCTGATCGTAGTTTGGATTTTTTTTTTTTAATAAACAATTATATTTATATTGTTCAAGCTTTTTTGTATATAACCACGAATAAGTTATTGTTGGACATGCGGAAATTAAATACCTAATGAGTTTAGCGAATTCGCGTAACTTGCATCGTTTTATACAAAGAAATCTATTTACAAAATCTTTCAATTTCATTTTCTTTTCCTCGGGTAGTTTTAAAATCATCCGCTTTGAGTCGAAAGTGAAGCCCAAGAACTTACATTCACGTTTAGGTATTAAACAACTTTTTGAAAAGTTAATCAAAAAACCCAAGCTCTGTTATAGATCTATAGTTGTAGATACATTAGTGACACACTCCGAGTAAGTCTTTCCGATAAAAAAATGTTATCTAAATAAATAACTGAAATCATACCCCGACTACGCAGGTATTCTATAACTGGTTTCATTAATTTAGTAAACACGAGAGGTGCGGTACAAAGGCCGAACGGTAAACAATTGAATAAATATAATATATTGTTGTATTTGAATCGAAGATATTTTTTGTGAGCTTCATTTGTCGCAACAAAGAAGTATGCATGTTTTAAGTCTATTGTCTACAGCAGTTTTCAGTCAATAATTTTGACGCTGTTCTGTAATCTTCCATTTTAAAATGACTAGCAAGTACAAATTTATTTAACTTTTTTAAATTCAATATAAACCTTTTATTACCCACGACGGAACGGAGACGGTATATGCGTTTGGGGTGAGAGGGTGTTTGTGCAACCCAATGTTACCATTTATCTCCAGAACCACTGGTCCGATTTTAATGCGGTTTTCAGTAATCGCTTTGGATTTGCTTGGTGCATGTTCTTAGATAGGTGTAGCGGTAACAACTCACCAGGGGGCGCTGCAGTAAACATTTGTTTGTAAAAGCGAATGTTACCATTTATCTCCAGAACCACTGGTCCGATTTTAATGCGGTTTTCAGTAATCGCTTTGGATTTGATTGGTGCATGTTCTTAGATAGGTGTCGCGGTAACAACTCACCAGGGGGTGCTGCAGTAAACATTTGTTTGTAAAAGCCAATGTTACCGTTTATCTGCAAAACCATTGGTCCGATTTAAATGCTGTTTTCAGTGATCGCTTTGGATTTGATTAGCGCATGTTCTGAGATAGGTGTTACGGTAACAACTCACCAGGGGGCGCTGCAGTAAATATTTGTTTGCAAACCATTGGTCCGATTTGAATGCCGTTTTCAATTATCGCTTTGGATTTGATTGGTATAATGTTCTTAAATAGGTTTAACGGTAACAACTCATCAGGGGGCGCTGCAGTAAACATTTGTTTGTAATAACAACCATTAATTCTGCAAAACCAATGGTCCGATTTAAATGTGGCTTTCAGTGATCGCTTTGGGTCTGATTGGTGCATGTTCTTAGATAGGTGTCACTGTAACAACTCGCCAGGGGGCGCTGCATGTTACCATTAATCTTTAAAACCGCTGGTCCGATTTTAATGCGGGTAACAACTCATCAGGGGGCGCTGCAGTAAACATTTGTTTGTAATAACAACCATTAATTCTGCAAAACCATTGGTCCGATTTAACTGTGGCTTTCAGTGATCGCTTTGGGTTTGATTGGTGCATGTTCTTAGACAGGTGTTACTGTAACAACTCGCCAGGGGGCGCTGCATGTTACCATTAATCTTTAAAACCGCTGGTCCGATTTTAATGCGGTTTTCAGTGATGGGTTTAGTTGGATTTGATTGGTGCATGTTCTTAGATAGATGTTACGGTAACAACTCCTGCAGATTATGTTGGGTGATATAGATATTATGCTCTTTAAAAAGTTTGAAATAAAAAACAAAATAAAAATTTTGAAAAACCCACGACGCGACGGTTAAAAAGTAATTGAAAAAGAATAAAATAATTTAAAATTCCCCGACTGAAATGATTTATGTGATGAGAGATAATTAACGTGAAAAGCTTTTTTAAAAGTTCACTTAATCTCACACAAAGTCGGTCATATTATGAACAACATACTATTCGTTTTCATAGCACTTCCCTATGCTTACCTATTCGGTTCTCGAAGATGTAGATGTCGCAATAACATAGGTATTCAACTCCCTATGAACTTTATAAGAAGAGCAAGAAAATCCGTCGAGGGCTGCCATCAATATTTTAAATTTCAATATAAAACTACAAAACGAATTCATTCAATGGCAGCCCCAGACGGATTTTCTTGCTCTTCTTATAAAGTTCATAGGGAGTTGAATACCTATGTTATTGCAACATCTACATCTTCGAGAACCGAATAGGTAAGCATAGGGAAGTGCTATGAAAACGAATAGTATGTTGTTCATAATATGACCGACTTTGTGTGAGATTAAGTGAACTTTTAAAAAAGCTTTTCACGTTAATTATCTCTCATCACATAAATCATTTCAGTCGGGGAATTTTAAATTATTTTATTCTTTTTCAATTACTTTTTAACCGTCGCGTCGTGGGTTTTTCAAAATTTTTATTTTGTTTTTTATCACCATTAAGCTTAGGTACAAGAAATATACTGGATAAAAATTGTCCTTCAATATAAGTACATTTCTAGATGGCACCATTGCTTATTTGTTGCTTCTGTGGTATTAATGAAGATGATCCTACGAGTGTTTCGGTAGCTCTTCCCAGAGCTGCTATAGCCACACCAGTTTGTCTTTGCCTAAACATGAGGGAGGAATTCCGTTTAGAGACCGCTTCGATAACTGCCACTTTTGCTTCCGGATTCAGAGCAGGGGCAAGGAGTAGTTGACAATTACTAGGAATAAGATAATCCTCTAGGATTTTATCTCTTGTCTCTTTGGGTAGTCCCTTTAAAAGGATTTCAGACCACCGCACCGGGTTGAAATTTCCTTATGTAAAGGTTTTCCTAGTTCTTCAGCAATTATATTAGCCTTATTGTATGATGTTTAAATAGTAAATAGTAATTATTTTGTACTTAGACTGTAAGATTACTCTGTAAAAAACATTCAAGATTTGTGGCATGAATAAAGAAATTTTATTATTATTTATTATTAATCTTAGGAGCATCTCCCAACATCTCTAAGATATCGCTATCCAATTCTATATCCTCAACATCCATCTACTGGTGGATGTTTTGAGGTAGATGGCACTGAAAAGACGAAAGTAGTCAGCGTCTCGAATAATAATTCGAAAGAAGTGTTTTTAGCACCTACGAGCATAAAATGCAAAAAGTAGGGTAGTCATTTTAGCGATAATGATCACTAAACAAAGAAATTTTCCATAGTCTCGAATAAAGATTCGAATTAGGTAAAGAGGATTGGCGGCCACGGTATCACTTAATTTTAGAGTTTTCAAGCGTATCAAAACCGGGCTATATGTAGTTAATAGGTCAATATGAGACACGTTTTTTCCAACATCTATTGTTGTGATAGTTGTTGGGAATATTTAGAAATACAATAAAATCAAATTAAACTTGCCGAAAGCACATTTTTTAATTTCCCGGCAATAAAAAATAATAGTTGTAAAGTCCTACTGTCAAACTTGAATTAAGCCGCCCGCGCCGCCACCCCGTTTCAAACCTCTGGATTGGTTAATACCTGCTTATGTAATGTAATGGTTTCAAAATACGACGCCATGTTAGAAAAGACGGACTATAAATTCCTGTAATTTTTAGGTTAGATTATTGTTTTGACTTTTTATTCCCAACTTCTGTATAAATCTAATAATTATATTCTGATTACTCGTTATCTAAGCAATAAAACGCACATATTAAGTTTGAAGTACGTGAATGCTATGTGAAATAAAAGCGGTACTTACAATGTATGGGACCTTGCCATTCTTCTTTTTGAGTTTTAAACTCGGCTCATTGAAATTCAGTGATAAAGATCATTGAACTTTGTTTTCGAATAAGGATTCGAAAAGTCATTTTAGCGATAATGATCACTAAACAATGACATTTACCATCGTCTCGAATAAAGATTCTTACTAGGTAAATTTGTGAGTTTTAAACTCGGCTCATTCAAATTCAGTGATAAAGATCATTGAACTTTGTTTTCGAATAAGGATTCGAAAAGTCATTTTAGCGATAATGATCACTAAACAATGACATTTACCATCGTCTCGAATAAAGATTCTTACTAGGTAAATTTGTGAGTTTAAAACTCGGCTCATTCAAATTCAGTGATAAAGATCATTGAACTTTGTTTTCGAATAAGGATTCGTAACGCAATTATGCGATGTAAAGAGCCATGGATAGTGATAAGGTACAAATTTCACTTGGCATTTGTTTCTTTTGAAGCTTTTTTTCCAGTTTTCTGATCTTCTTGCGTATGGTCTCGATGTCTTCATATTTCCTTTTCACCATTTTTACGAACGACAAATAATAAGTTGAGATTTAAATTTTTAAACTATAACACAAACTATTTAACGTTTAATTTAAGTAATAAATTATAGACGGACGTGCGAAGGCTTGAGCACGGAAATACAGAATGATTATTGAGGAGGGATGATGAGAGGAAGTAAGTGGAGAGGAGTTCAAGAGCGGGGATCAGGGTTGCCAAATAAAAAAAAAAAACGTGTCTGAAAACCGTGCAAGGCTGATGCTTGGAAGTACTACTACAACATGTTAACTTTAAATCGCAAAGAATTAAGCCGTGAAACATAATACCACGTTTTTGAGACCATGGCGCTGATTTTCAGCTTCACCAATAAATAGGTTGCTAGAGGCTGGTAGCAATTACATTTAAATTCTTAAAATAAATATTTAAAACTTAAATTACAGGAATACATTGAGAGAAAAAATAATAATTAATAAAAAGAGTAATTGTAACAAATAAGAACTTTCGTATAAACAAAGTACCTACTAATAGTGATGAAAAGAAAAAAAGCACAAATTTATATTAACACTGAAATACCGCTTAGTTGCTGATTAAGAAAATATTGACGAAGTAAGGTTTCGCAACGGTGGAGGTATGTTGTTCCAGATTTTAGCTGCGGTATATTTAAAGCAGCCCTTGTATGCAGTGGTTTTGTGCTTTGGGACCTCCAGTCGAGCTAGTCTCGTACCGGGGGATCAAACTAGTTTTTTTATAAAAATAGACTGGATTCTTTGTTTTCAAAATACCAAAAAGTAAACTGGCGAAATGAGTGTTTCTCCTAGAATTCATATTAAGCGTTTTCGTTTGGTTAATGTAAGGAGAAATGTGACTTCTTGGTTTAATATCTAAGCAGTATCTAAAACAGGCATTTTGAACACGATGCATCAGGCGTTTAGATCTTTGCAGTAGCCTTGGACCATAAAGCGTATCGGCGTAATTTACATAATTTAAACGGGCAAAGGATGTGAAGTAAGCCATTGAATGAATTAAAATAGTCGATACTCAGGTTAGGACTATAAAATATTGCAAGTAGTATCTTTGTATGACGAGCAACCACTTCTATAGCCAAATGTTGAGCTGACTCCGAGTATTCAGAGGGCGATGTACTTACAATTTTAAACGGTTAATCGGCTCTTAGATAGATAGCCTCCACCTCCACCACGCTTACCAGTCCTATCATAACGAATCAAGACGTAACCAGGTAATGTGAAATGCGTAGAAGGAAAGAGAGGGCTTTAGGAAAGTTTCAGAGATTAATATTGCATCAATATTAGAAGTGCCAAAGTTTGCGAGTAGGTCGGAATAGTGAGAAGGAATACTTTGGGAATTTATGTGGACTATATTTAAGTTGGATGAATATGCATTGGTTAAAGAAGTACGATGATCATGCAAAGTCAGAAGGAATGAAGAAGTATTGTCCGCACTAGTAAAACTGCAAGAAGAGGACGAGCAAGAGAAGAAATCGTTATCTATGTCATTAATAATATCATTCATATATAGTTATAAAAAATAAATATATTTAAAAACAAATTATAATAATAATATACTTACAATACTACATTGGTTGAAAAGTTCGCGGCCTGGCCATTAAAAAAAAAACTTTTGTTATTTTTTCTGCCGTCATTTTGAACTGTCATTATTCAATTGTCAGCCCGCAAATTTTCAATTTGATATCTTGTTTAAATAAAATTTTACGAACAATATAAATTCGCGTGTAGAACAAATTTTCACTAATGGAGAAATTTGAACAACGTGCTGTGATTAAATATTTGTTTAAAAAAAGATTAACACCAAAGGAGATCCATGATGACATGCAAACAACATTAGGGGAATCTGCCCCGTCTTATACCACTGTGAAAAAATGGGTTGCAGAATTTAAACGTGGACGAGAGAACATCGAAGATGACCCTCGCTCCGGCAGGCCAATGACGTCTACGACCGAAGAAAACATCAATAAAGTGTGTGATCTCATATTGAAAGACCGTAGATTGACTATCAGAGAAATTGCAGACACTATAGGCATCTCATATGAACGAACGCAAAACATCATTGTCCATGAACTCGGCTTTTCTAAGGTTTCGGCTAGGTGGGTCCCCAGATTGCTTTCAGTAGAGCAAAAGCGAATTCGACTCACGATTTCTCGCGACTGTTTGGAGATGTTCGAGGCTGATCCACAAGGTTTTCTTGACAGATTTGTGACAATGGATGAAACCTGGGTTCACCACTATACCCCAGAATCAAAACAACAATCCAAACAATGGAAAAAATCAGGTGAACCAACTCCGAAAAAAGCAAAGGCAATTCTGTCGGATGGCAAGGTGATGGCATCGGTTTTTTGGGATGCTAAGGGTGTCATTATGGTGGACTACCTTCCAAAAGGCGAAACAATAAACTCTGCGTACTATAGCACCCTTCTGCGCCGTTTACGTGAAGAAATTAAACAGAAACGCCCAGGATTACTGAGAAAGAAAGTGTTGTTTCACCAGGACAACGCCCGAGTCCACACGTCTGTCGAGTCTATGGCTCAAATTCGTGATTGTGGTTTCGAATTGTTGCCACATCCAGCTTATTCTCCAGATTTGGCACCTTCGGACTTTCATCTGTTTCGGACTTCAACCTGAAAAAACACCTCGGTGGGCAGAAATTTTTAACGAATGAAGAGGTCGAAGTCGCTGTTAACCTGTATTTTGAAGACCTTGAGGAATCTTTTTTTAAAACAGGTATGGAAGCTCTGGAAAGCAGATGGAAGAAGTGCATAGAGCTAAATGGAGATTACGTCGAAAAATAAAAATATTTTTTGTATGTACTTTATTCTGTTTTCTTGACTAGGCCGCGAACTTTTCAATCCACCCTCGTATTTATATAAATTCAACTATAATTATGAACTTTAAAACTCACCATTCACTAGAATGCTGGTAGATGCATAACATATAAAAATTAAATACGTACATTTCGATAAAAGAAAAGAAAACGGAAAAAACAAAAATAATATAGGAAAAGAACTAATTAATTAATCTAACTAAACATCAATCAAAACATTCATGAAACAAAGTAATATTGACAATCCGTACGACTCGTACGGCAGTCTGTGGTACTAAAAGCCGGCAATTACATGACAAACTGACAATCATGTCAAGAACAGAGAGATAGACTCTACTGACTCAATCAATTTGCAATTTACATAACCTACAACAAACATACCACAGAGTACATTACTTATACTAAAATAGAGATATCAGCTATATGAACGAAACACTGCCATCTAGCGCCATATGTTAGCAACTTTACAAAAGTTCTAGCCTAGCTTGATCCATTAAACTTACTTTTTTATTTATTTACAAAAACCACGCTCGGTGGAATCTAAGAATATGATTAATTAAAAAAGGAGCGTCCACAGCTTTCTTTTAATCAAGAGACGAGTAGGTCATTTATGTAAATGAGTAAAACATCAATAAGGTTTAGAAGATTTATTTCGTTTACAGTAATATTCGTTGCACATTTTCTTAATCACATCATTTTTATTGAAATCATGTCTGGTGCCGTTTAAAATTTTATTTGCATCACGGCACCAGTTACAAATAAAAAACCGCTACCCCAAATCTACTAAATTATCAGAGATTTCTGATCTGTGTCTTTCACAAGTTATAAAACTAAAAGCATACACATTTTTATTTTTATATATTGTTTAATATTGGTCACCTCTGGTTTTTTTTCTAAAATAAATATAGGATATAATATATCTTGCATAATAGATACAATATTTATTACTTTTCGTTCTGGGTATATGAGCCATTTCTTTCCAGTTACAAATTCTCTCCTGTTTAAATATTCATTATCTTGATTTTTATCATACAAAACATTTTATTTAATTTATTTAATAATTTATGTACACACAAGGAAACTTAAATAGACAAACAATTAAATTGACAACAAGGTACAAAGGCAAAGCTTATTTCTAAAAGAAATTTCTACCAGCAAGCCTGAGGCTGGGAAATGAGAAAGAAAAAAAAAACAAATTAAGTGCGTTCAACATACTTACATAGAAAAGATATATTACATACAATACATACATAAACATACATATACATACAATACATACTTATAATTAAATATGCATATATAAATACATAAAATATATAACAATAAACACGTGTTAAAATAATATCAATAAACGTTCTATAATATAATCGATTTTAAAGACCTATGTTTGGGAGAGATAATGTTCTCTAACTCTTCTTTTAAAAATATGTAGTGATTTCGACTCACGGATTTCGTAGGGTAAGGAATTCCACAATCTGACAGCATGTACAGTAAACGAATATGCAAAGAAATCGGTTCTATGTGATTTCATTACTAGGAGTGTACGCTTATGTGCTCTACAAAGATGATGGATGGATTGTTTGTTTACATTCTCTGGTGACAACATATGAGCAAAACAAAATGGAAGAATTTAGATATACCGACATACAAACAGAAAAATCGGAAGCAAAATTAGTTGTATTAAGCTGGCAAATTAAAGAGTATATATATGTTGTAGTCGGTTGATTTGCAAGATAAAAATTTGGACTTAATTGAAAGCATTACTAACTAATGGCGTCGGCGAGTTTTCATGGCTGTTGGTGCGGCTGGCTTCGAAACAATGGCATCAGGGACCGTCGCCGGGTGCTGCGATATAATATTTTTGAGAGAACCCATTGTTTCTATCTTCTGTCGGGAGTTGTCGGGAAGATTAATTAAAATTTTACCTTCCATGGTCCAACAGTTGGTAATACCAAAGTGTTTACGCGACGTTGTAAAAATCTGCTGTCTTATCTTCGTTAGAAATTCGGAGATAGTGATGCCGCTGCCTTTCAGATTCGTTTTGCTATCCCAAACGCGGTGACGAGTCTCAATATCAGCAAAACGTACCAGAATAGGTCTATTTTTACCTGTTGATGCAACTCCCAATCGATGACAAACAAGTAAGTTATCCTTATTAACGTTGCTCATCTTAATTTGATTGGATATTATCTAGTGAACCACATCAAAAACCTTTTCATTTTGCTTTTCAGGAATACCATGGAATAGAAGAAGGGGTTACTCTTATATCGATCCGCATCGTAGGAGTGGCGGGGGGGAGGGGGGAGGGGGGGTCCAGTAGAAGACTCGCCAGGGGGGGGGGAGGTGCGGAAACTCTTAGTTTTTGAGAAAATCCTGATTTAAAATTTTGAGGTTAGGTCTATTAAAATTATTGAATACTTGTCCTAAGCAACTCAAAATTAATATCAAGCTCTGAGGAAAGAAAGAAATCCATATCTCCCAGTGAGGAAGATCGAAACTTACACATTTTACCATATTTTTATATATAAAATTGAAATACTTCAACCCGATATGTAAAAAAATTGTTACAATAATACAATCCCATAAAGAAATAAAGACAACTTGATATTAATCTTGAATGGTTTGGCATAAGAATAAATTTAATTTTTATAGACCATCCTGAAAATTGTATTTCTCAAAGACCAGAAATCCTGCACCTTCCTTCACGGGACGCTTCTACTCGACCCCTGAAATAAAAACAAATTAATGTTTTTTAGTCTTTTATTGGATAACTATGTTTAATACAATTTATTAATTCGATGAATGGATCCTTTTTATTTCTTTCCACCCAGCGCCTCCACATATGTTCTACGATTATGTCAGTAAAATTGGCTGGGTGGTTAAAATTATCTTTTTAAAAAAATCTTTTTACAACCCGCCATTGGGACTCTATACGTTGAGTGTGATGTTGTCCGGGCAAACCTCTAAGCGTAGGTCCTCGCTCCCATCTTCTATTAACCCGAGGACCCAGTGGCCCTCAACATTGCGTCCTGCAACAAAACAAAAATCATTATAATACAAAACAGAGATTCATGGTGACTGATACTATGACAGACAAAATTTCTAAATTATTATTATTATGAAGAATAGGGCCTAACAATTTTTTTACAAGGGATCATATTTTGTCTCAGACTCTGTTTTGTGCGATTATTTTTGCTTCGCTCCTTGCATTAACCTCCTAACCTAACCGGTCCATGTCGGTTTTCTGAAGGAAAGCTTTTGGTTGAGGGGATAGTAGAATGAGTTATAATAGTAAGAACAAATGATTACCTTTGTTGTATTTTCTCTTTCCAAATTTACTCTCATCAATTTGGACCATCTTCCCAAGGCCGCCAATCAGTCCAACTGCCTCTTGTTTTTCCAACTGGTACAGAACTACTGTCTCTCGACAGTAGTTATACCAGTCGGATATTGTTGTCTGGGATAGACAGCCCTCTTCCTCCGACTTCTCAGGATCTTCATGCACTACTTCGCTATAAGATTTGCGGTGGGCAAAGCAGTACATGAGGAAGAAAATACGTGGCTCGATTCGTATATCCTCGAACCACGTCCCCTTCCCTCGAGCCACTCTGGAGCGGCTTCGGCAAATTCCTTTATTGCATATAAAGGAACCGACATTTCTATTATGTCCATAATTTATGTTCATCGGTTTTCTATGCATCCGACACATTTTTTCCCCAGAAATGAGGTGGTTTTGAATGGAAAAAGTTATGCATTGCTCACGGGTTCCGAGCTCACGCACAATTTTCGCCAGACTCCACATCTTAGCAATTTCTGCCACGTTCAATTTCCGCTTTACGTATTCCCCGTAAAAATCCTCTACTAATACGTCGTTCTCTTCTGTAACGTTGTGGATTGGGGGGAGTGTTCAGTTTGTGCCCGGAGTGAAGAGTGCTTAAGTTGTAAGTAACCAGACACTCCTACCAAAACACAGGTCACAAAATAAAGATACTCTGAGCGTAAACACCCTAGGCTCACCCTCGATCCTACTTATCCAAGATGTAGCGGGGTAGGTCCTACTTAACAGGTCTTGTGATATAAAATAAAAGATGTTAATACTGATAAATATCACAGATTTTATTGTGTAATAGTTCAAGGCGAGTCCTGAGTATCTTTACACAGAGAGCGGTGAGAAAAAAGTTTAACTAGCTTAGGAGAGGGAGTTCACCATACTAAATCACGTCACCGTCTCTGTTATACATAAAAAACAATTTATATAAGTACTTTAAATTACCATGAAGCTAAATTAACAAAATAATTAATAAACTAAGGTTAGTGCTTAAGTCTACTTAAAAACTAACCGCAAGGATTATCTTTTAAAACAATAATTAAAGAATATTCTATCTCTTAATGTCACTACAATAACTAATATCCAGATTCAATATCCAATATCCAATATCAATCTCCAATATCACCACAGGTACTTTCTTTCTTGATTTTATAGGTAAAAAAAAAGTGTTACCTTATAATTCCTCGCTCAACATTTTACTACTTAAAGCAAATCTGCATGTTACCATGAGGATTTCATGATCTTGTGTTAAATCATGTAACGAACAGCTTCAGCAACATTTAAAAACAATGCAAAACTCCACCAGAGTTACTCCTGCAAAGCACCCATATGGTTTTCAATATGGGCAAAATTTCTTTAAACACAAACTGCGGCGACTACATATTACACGTGTAGTGCCTTATTTAAATAAAAGGTTTATTAAATGGGACGATCACAACATCTAGCCAGCAAAGCCGGCCCAAAAAAAAGATTTCACATCTTGGCAGTAGCGGTGCTTTCCGTCCGTCTTGAAGAAAAAAAATAATGTTGCCAACCTCAAAATTCTAAGGTCGCGAGTTTTAATTTTTATAACCCACAAAAAACTACTACGTTACAATGCCCCCCTCCAAAGAAAAGGGTCATGAAGTGAACCGATCGCCGTCCCGGCGGCGTTGAAACAATCTACAACCAACCTTAACTGAGAAAAAAAAACTAAGTTATAACACAACAATGAATCTCAGTAGATAGGTAGATACCTACAATCTGTGAAATATATCAGTAACAAAACAAAAAAATGTTACACCTATGGCCAACATACCATAAGGTATAACTAAAACCCATCACCACAAAACAACAACTCAACAGTTGTTGAAAAAAAAAACAATACCAAAATAACAACATTTAGTTAAGTTTGTCGGCGCGTTCATAGAGAAAGCCATTGATAAGATAAATCATAGAGATAAGATAGAGTGACTGATGGTGTCGGCGCATCCGTCAACATAAAACATCAGGTTGACTCTTAGCTGTCAAAGTCAGCCTAGCGAAGCGTCATTGTCGATGGTTGTGAGGGCAGCCATCTGAACACACAGTTGTTTGAGACGGCGCCCGCGCACCACGCTTGTGGCGAATCGCTCTGCATCCACGTGACAGTTATAATTAGTGCTATAATTAAGTTGGTGTCGTGTTGCTTAGACTGTACATTGCCCATTTGATTGTATATTTCGATTATTAATCCCGTGCTGATTAAATTACTGTGATTGTGACAAAGACTCGTGATTTCCCTGCTCGCGCCCACGTGCCTAACTATTTACCCACATACTCGTACATTACACAAGATGAGTTCCGATTAAGGCCCTCCTGCCCCTTCATCAGAAGTGGGATTACCTGGAGCACAAAACGAGAACCAAACCGTAGAAACAGACGCCCAAAAATTATTCAGCAATATGGAGAAGCTATTGTCTCGAATCCTTGCGGCTCAGCCCACACCAACCGGGAGTATTAGTCATACTTCGCAATCGCTACCGTTTGATCCTGAAGATCCAGACGCTGATATAGAGGGTTGGTGCAAAATAACCGAAGCTATCGTAGAGAAGAAATATTTGGATGGAATAGACCTACTCATGGCTCTTACCAGTACTTTAAAAGGTCGAGCTGCTGCGTGTATCACTAAATTAAACTTAAATGAATTGGAGCGTTGTTAAGCAAGCACTTCTAGCAAAGTTTTCGAAACCAAAATTATTCCAAGATTATTTTGACGAAATTTTACGATTTCAACTTGGCAAAGAATCTGCATCGGAAGCTGCCCTTAGATTATGGAATTTAATCGACAAAATACCTAAAGATTTTATGCCCGAAGAAGCACTGACCGGATTTGTTATTTCAGTCCTATCTCCGAATGATGGATTGATTCGTCGCGAACTCAGTGCTCATAACATCACGACTCGTATCCAATTATTTCAAATACTGGGACGTGTTTCTCTAAAGCGTCGGTCAGACAGTGCTGAGAGCAATAAACCTGAATCCAAGCGATTCCGGAATGATAAAAGATTTGGTGGCAGATGTAACTTCTATGGTATCACGGGACGTCGTTTCGCCGAATGCCGGAAGCGTCGAGACGAATCGGGATTTAAAATGCAAGACACTTGGCCGAGTTCATCACGTGCGACGGAGAGTGGATCGTCTGTATCCTGTTGTTCGTGCGGATAAAGGGGGCATGTCGCAATTAGCTGCCCACAGAGAGGGAATGCAGTAGACGGGGCTACGGTCAGGGAGGTTCATCATTGCGAACACCGCCCTTCCAGGGGCGCTATGGAAACGTCTTCCGGTGAGTCTGTTCCATTTTGTTTGATTTTGATTGCGTTTTAAGTAATTAAAGATGATGAAAGTAAATTTAACGTGGTATCGATTTAATGGTAACGTGTGAGAATCAGTAATGAACTCGTTCTTATTAATTTGGTCAAAAAAAAAAAAGGAATTAAAATCTCGTTTTGCGTTACGTTGATTAGGATTGACAAAACTAAAGGTTTTTGCTGTAATTGGTTTGTGTGGATCAGCTGTATACAAGTCGCTCAGATTGTTACATCCTCGGTGCATTCGTAGACGTAGGTGTAAAATCGGGCTTCATTTCCCGTCTCAGTGCGGCCACGACTGTGAGTGGCGTGCGTTTAGCACTTTGAGGATGTAAGTAATCGTGGTGTGCTTGCCGGAAAGGGGCAATGTGATGTGTGGTGGTGCCTGCCGGATGGAGATGCCCCCTGGTGTCTACCGGATGGAGGTTACCCGTGTTTGTGTTCTAGAGTATTGTATACTGCGCGATCTTGAAACCTTTGTTGTGGCTTAATGAGTTTTTTTGAACCTTTAGTACCTACTTGGTAGATAGTAATGATATCACGGTTGAGCGGGTGAAATTTTGTGGTTAAGCAGCCTTCATAACGCCTTTAAATAGGTAGTCTGAATATTGAAGTTGTAGATTTTCTTTCTGATTATCGTGTATCCGTGACTCGGTAGAAATCGCTTTGTATCTTGCCGATCTTCGATTATTTTGCTACGATTCTTAGGAGACATGTTTTCTTATGCTTTGGTAACGGTAAACTTGTTATTATTTTGGCAATTGAAACGTAATATTACGATAGTGTGTGTTTAATGGATTACGGAGATAGGTTATAACGTCGAGATTGGAAATGCGTTTAAATAATACCTTGAATTTGTTGCGATTGACAAAAGAGCTAAAGTCGAGATTGAAAATGCGTTTAAATAATACTTTGAATTCGTTGCGATTGACAAAAGAGCTGGATTTTACTGTCGAACTGTTTGCGGTTGTCGAACGATTTTAATACTTTGTTGTTGTGAATTATGAAGTGCAATGCAATGCTCTTATTGGTTTGATATACGCCATAACCGGATGGAGGTTCTGAGTGTGAGTTGATATAACCGGATAGAGGTTATGAGTGTGCGGTGATGTAACTGGATAGAGGTTATGTTACGTTTTGTGACGGGATGGACGTCACTGCAGAAGAGCTTTGCATTGTTTGCTAATTCATTGGGTTATTCTAGCAGCTTATGCTTGCTTTGTTTATTGTTCGACCACTGTCAAAATTGTTAGATGTTACATTCAAAGTAAATTTCATTGTTTAATGTGTGGTTTTCTTATCGGAAGTATTGTGGTTCGTACAATGCGTTGACGTTAGCCGATTCCTACTGAGTTTCTTGCTGGTTCTTCTCAGTAGATGGATCTTCCAAACCAGTGGTAGCTTTGCGTAAATTATAAAATCTACGTCACAGATTTTGAGTGAGGTTAATCTTGGAAATTTTATAAAACTCTTGACATTTCATGTAGTACCAGGCTCTTGCCTTGCGGACCCTGTTATTATAGGTAGGTGTTATCTGTAAGCATTGTTTGCATGAAGTCTATTTAACTATGTTGGCACATTGAGTGTGAAGAGTCATCGGGTAATGTCGTGTGTGGAAGGTGGTCGAAGGGATAATGTCGTCCAGGCCATGCAGCTGATAGCGGCTGGTTGAAGGGACACATTAATCTGGTCCAACCTTAATTGTTCATTTGGTCGAAAGGACAGTGTCGTCCGGGCCATGCACGCGTGGCTGGTCGAAAGGACTCACCCGTCCGGTCCAAATTGATGCTGTGTGATCCTAAAGATAGGACATGCCGATAAAGACTGCATTGTTTGTTAAGTGATTAAAAAAGGTGTCGTCCGGTCCATGAGTGGTCGAAAGGACACACGCTTTTTTGATTCTGAGTCAGTTATAGTTGTACGACAGTAACATTACTTCTACTAGTCATAGCTTGTCAATGATGGTAAGACGAATGATGTCGTCCGAGTCAGAGTCCTTTAAGTTGACTGACTTGTTCTGGATGGTAAGACGAATAATGTCGTCCGAGTCAGAGTCCTGTAAGTTGACTGACTTGTTCTAGATGGTAAGACGAATGACGTCGTCCGAGTCAGAGTCCTGTAAGTTGACTGACTTGTTCTGGATGGTAAGACGAATGACGTCGTCCGAGTCGAACTGAGTTGGCTTGTCAATGTGGTTTAGACGTAAGTTGTCGTCCGAGTTAGACCCTTCCATAGGGCTTGCTTGTCTATGAGGCATCAGACGTAATGTCGTCCAAGTCAAGGAGTGGCTTGTCTTTGATGTCGATGTCGGTAAGACGAAAATGCGTCGTCCGGGTCACATCCTACTGAGGATTGGCTTGTCTAATAGTCACGTCCCCCAAAGCATCTAAATCAAGAAAAGACCTTAGCCTTCGTGTGCATAGGTGGTGGGAACTACCCTGAACGGGTTGGTAGACCTCAAGGTACGTTAACGCTTAATGTTACTTTTAAATTGTGTTTGATATAGCAAGTTTATCCTAATGGAGGAGATGACATCCATAGTGTCGGATTCATCAGGCCTCACTAGATGGTTTTATGTGGTTTATCCTAGTGGAGGAAATGACATCCATATATGCGGATTCATCAGGCCTCACTAGATGGTTTTATGTGGTTTACCCTAGTGGAGGGGATGACATCCATATGTGCGGATTCATCGGCCCCCACTAGATGGTTTCAGGAGTCGATCCTAGTTCAGAAAGTGACATCCATCTGGTTTGGTTTCACAAGTTCTAACTAGATGGTACCTATTGATATGTCAGGATGAACGAGCGTATAGATTCTGAACTGTTTGTTGCAGATTACCAACTTTTAGCGCCCGAGGACGGTCGCATGTCAGTCTGGCCGTGTCGGCGCGTTCATAGAGAAAGCCATTGATAAGATAAATCATAGAGATAAGATAGAGTGACTGATGGTGTCGGCGCATCCGTCAACATAAAACATCAGGTTGACTCTTAGCTGTCAAAGTCAGCCTAGCGAAGCGTCATTGTCGATGGTTGTGAGGGCAGCCATCTGAACACACAGTTGTTTGAGACGGCGCCCGCGCACCACGCTTGTGGCGAATCGCTCTGCATCCACGTGACAGTTATAATTAGTGCTATAATTAAGTTGGTGTCGTGTTGCTTAGACTGTACATTGCCCATTTGATTGTATATTTCGATTATTAATCCCGTGCTGATTAAATTACTGTGATTGTGACAAAGACTCGTGATTTCCCTGCTCGCGCCCACGTGCCTAACTATTTACCCACATACTCGTACATTACACAAGATGAGTTCCGATTAAGGCCCTCCTGCCCCTTCAAGTTTTATACCTACTTACTTAAAAATATAAATAAATATCCATCTTTCAGTTATCAATCCAAAAAAAACTACACATTCCTTACAAGACCGGCCATAGCATAAAGACATTCAATGAGTCCTTGAGTTGTGTCAGTCTTATCACCATTCATTCACATTCATTCATCATCGGATTAAACATACATCATCTTCTATAGGACGCCCTTTGCAATATTAGTAACTAACATAACCATTCATTCCTTACATTCATCTCTTTCAGAATTACTGTCTTTGTGTTAACACAGCAAAATCTGTGCAACACTAAACAATAACAAAAACATACTACTTCCGTAGGTATAAAAGTTGTAAAGCCAACTTTACACTAGAACTAACAATGGACATCGAATTGAGTTTGTCTTTAGCTATTACTTTAGAAAAAAAATATAACTTCAGTATAACTGACAGTTATAACAAAATATTGCCGAAACAACAAAAATGTGTAGTGCCTTATTAGGCTTAGTAGGCTTAGAATAAAGCAAACGTTTTTTTGTGCAAGCTCTGCATTTATTTCAATTTAAATAGTTTTTCTTAAAATTTAAGAACTTAAAATAAGTTAAATGTGTACCTAGAAACTAGGCCTACCAGCTTCTACATTCACTTCACTGCACATATACATTAATCATAATATTGTAATACATTCACAATGGAGATTTCATCCCTTCAACAAAATTTGTGTGAAATGCAAGACATGTTTTCAAGCAGAATGACACAATTTGAGCAGGACTTTCTGAAAAAATCTCCTTGTAGTCCATCTGATTTGCCTCAAGAATTTCTGGATTTCAAAGTCTTCGTTCAAAATACCTTGATGCTACTGCAAAGGCAAATTGATCATCTTGCCAGAAGTTGTGATCGTTTGGAGATGCAAGGTCGCAGAAACATTCTCTTATTGCATGGGATACCCGAAGTGAGAAATGAAAACACTATTTCTACAGCAGCTCAAGTGTTCCAAGATAAAATGAAAATCAGCTTGTTCAAGGAAGGTGATATTGTGCGCAGTCATCGGTTAGGCCAGCCAAGGGACAGCAAAGCCAGGCCTTTGTTGATTGAATTTAATTCTTTAGCAACGCGTGACAAAATCTGGTCCAGCAAGGCGTCACTGAAGAACTCTGGTATTACCCTCTCTGAATTTTTGACACGAATGCGGCATGATGCCTTTTTAGCAGCGCGGCAACGCTTTGGCGTAACTAAATGCTGGACTAACGTTGGTTGCGTCTTCGTACAGTGCCCTGATGGAAGACGGCAGCAGATTTCATCTGTATCAGATCTCGATGCCATCTCGGAAGAAAAACCACCTCTAGCGTCGGAAGCATCTCGGCCGGACAAGCACAACAAGACCGTTGCTCCAACAAGGCGGCGGGCAGTCAAGAAATAGGCAATATTCATGCTCAGATAATAATAGGTATCCTCCTTTTACTATATACTTATTTCACTTGAGTAACTCGGTACTATTATAATTTATTTTCGACAACCCACTTTTAACTCAACTTTTATTTCCTACTTTGTTTGACGTTAACGAACTGACATTTACTCAGTGACAGCTAGCTTGAAACGTCTTATTTATTATTGTCAAATTTAGTTCTTTGTTTTCCCGTCTGATTCAAGTGTGTGTTTTTTTTTTTTAAAGATTAGGTCATTGGTACGTATGTTTCCTGTTCTTAATTAAGTTACGAGTTACTTTCATAATGTATAAAGTTCAAATATTACTTATAATTTATCAACCTTACAGTATATTTTCTTTTAATTGCTTCTGATTTGTTTTTATGTGTATATTTTGTTAATATTTTGTAATAGCTGGTGGGTAGAGTTTGCCTCCTTATTATACATATTGCAAAGTATTTATTTAGATTTTCATTAGCATTAGGTATACTTATTTATTTTTTTATATACATAGTTATTTATTATATAAATATATTTTTTATGGATACTTCTACAGTTATGAACGATTCTGATCCTTTTCCTGATTTTGTGTCATGCTCATCCGACGGATTGAACAGTTCCGAAAGCTATTACAGTACCTCTATCTCTTTATCTCAATACCTGAATTCACAGTTCTCAGACTTACTGAAAAATTTCAATGTTGTCCATATAAACGCCCAAAGTATTCCGGCACATTATTCCGATATGCTTGCAACTTTTGAGAGCAAAGACATCCATGCAATTCTGGTTTCCGAGACCTGGGTGAAAAAGCAAAAGCAGGGCTGCTTGCCATCGACTTCTTACGCGTTACCTGGCTTTGTCTTGCTTCGCAACGACCGCATCAATCGTACCGGAGGCGGTGTAGCCATATACTTGCGGTCACATTTACCGTACAAGATAGTGAGTGCTTCTACCACTGCGTCCGGGTCTACAAACTCATTAGAATATATTTTTGCTGAAATTACTCTCAGTGCCACAAAGTTACTTCTAGGTGTAGTCTACAGTCCGAATAGTAACGTAAACTACTTTTCTACCTTGGAAAATAAGTTGGAAGAGTTGATCCCTTTGTTCAATCATACTATCATCATGGGCGACTTCAACACCTGCCTGTTGAAGAACGATAGTCGTGCAGCTAATTTCAAGTCCGTAGTCAACGCCTGCAATTTGGATATCCTCCCATCTCGTGCTACACATTTTTTCCCCAACTCCACGCCTTCACTTTTAGATATCATGATTGTGTCTTCCTTAGAGCACGTTGCTACCCATGGCCAAATTGAAGCCAACGCATTCTCATATCATGATCTGATATACTTATCCTATACAATTAAAACTCCTAAATCAAAGCCCAAGACACTTTTGCAACGATCTTTTGGTGGAATTAACTTCGATCATTTACTTCGCGACGCACAGCAAGTTCATTGGGATGCCGTAGTAAATGCTGATAATATCGATGATCAAATTGACATATTCAATTCCCTTTTGATTCAGCTTTACGATCGGCATGCCCCTGTACGACCTGTAAAGATCAAACATCTACCTGCTCCATGGCTTACTGAAGAAATCAAAACCATGATGAACAAACGCAACCGCGCTCGGCTAAAATATCGGAAAGAACCCAATTCGACAAATTTTGAAAAGTATCGACACTTACGTAATCGCTGCAATACTATGTGTAGAAATGCACAACGACGCCATATCCATGATTCTGTCTCAAAGGGAACTCCTGCAAAAGTTTGGAGTTTTCTTAAAACTTTAGGTGTTGGCAAAAATAAAAACACATCTCTTCCCGATAACTTCGATCTAAATTCAATTAATCTGCATTTCTCAACTTCTGGCTCTATAGATGACGCCACTAAAACACATACATTAAATCTACTTTCCTCTTTGCCCGCACCTCAATATGAATCATTTAATTTTAAGCAATTCACCGAATGTGATGTTAAGAAAGCTATAAATTCCATTACCTCCAACGCTATTGGGTCAGACTCCGTAAGTCGTAAGATGATTACTCTTCTTCTCGACTTTCTTTTGCCTTTAATCACTTACATGTTGAATAAATCAATTTCTTCAAACAAGTTTCCATCTTTATGGAAAAACGCCGAGATATTTCCTTTACCTAAAAACAATTCACCTAGTTCCTTTAAAGATATTCGACCCATTTCTGTACTCCCATTTCTTTCTAAAGTTCTCGAGCGCCTCGTCCAGAAACAGCTTAGTAATTTTCTAGAAAAACATAAAATATTAAACGATTACCAATCTGGCTTTCGATCCGGCCACAGTACCATCACAACTTTAGCAAAAATTACCGATGATATTAGAAACGGCATGGAGAACAAAAAGTTAACTGTTCTAACGTTGTTAGACTTTAGCAATGCGTTCAACACTGTTGATTTTGATATCTTATTACAACTATTGCGCTTGATTAACATATCTCCATCGGTGATTGTCTGGTTTCAAACTTACTTGTGTGGACGCCAGCAGCGTACAGTTATTGGCGATGCTGTTTCATCCTGGGCCGAAGTACGGGCAGGTGTCCCTCAAGGTGGCGTGTTGTCTCCTCTCCTCTTTTCTATTTTTATAAATACAATTTCTAAAGATCTTTCTTCTTCCTACCATATGTATGCAGACGATGTACAAATTTATCTACAGACTAGCTTAGAAGACTTGCCAGCTAGTATCGATACGTTAAATCAAGACCTTTCAAAAATACTTACATGGAGTACTGGTCATGGTCTTACTGTAAATCCGTCGAAGACCCAGGCGATAATAATTGGCAGCCATAAACTCATAAACCGTATTGACTGGTCACTCTGCCCTAAAATTCAACTTAATGGGGAGGTTATTGCTTACAGTAAATATGTTAAAAACCTTGGTTTGATTTTAGACTGTACCTTATCCTGGAAGCCACAGATGGATGAGTTGAGTAGAAAGATGTTTGCAGCCACATACTCGCTGAAGCGCCTTCGCAATCTCCTTCCTTTTTCCACCAAGATATCGATTGCACACGCTCTCATTTTACCTATTCTTGACTACGCAGACTTATGCTATCTGGATGTCACCGAAGACCAACTTAATAAGCTTGAGCGCCTCCAAAATCTCTGTATAAGATTTATATTTGGATTGCGCAAATATGATCATGTGTCTCAATACCGCACTAAGCTCAAGTGGCTTCCCATTCGACTTCGCCGGAATATCCATGTTCTCTGTCTACTGTATCGTCTACTGTTCAATCCTACCACACCGCGTTATTTTCATGAGTATTTTAAATTTCGGCACTCCCAACATGAGCGTAATTTACGATCGACAGACAACCTCTTGCTCAGCACACCTCTTCACTCTACCGATTTCCTACATAAGTCTTTTATGGTTCGAGCAGTAAGTTTGTGGAATGAACTTCCTGTAACTGTAAAATCCGCAAAATCACTCCTATCCTTTAAAAAACTGCTTAAGTCCCACTATTTGTCAGCTTGTGAAGTAATCTGATCCTTATATTGTACCTACTTAAATATATATGTATGTATGTATATATTTATTGACATATTTATTATATCTATGTGTGTATTTTTTATGTATATATATCCCTAATGTAAGTATATTTTTATTTAGTGTATATTCTATATAGTAGGTATGCCTTTAACCCCAAGCTACACATACTTATTCTCTATATCCATGGTTGTCTGGTAGAGATCGCTTTCCAGCGATAAGACCGCCAATTGTATCTCAAAATTGTTATCATGTATTTCCTTTTTTTGTACTTATTAATGGCATACAATAAAGTGTAAATAAATAATAAATAAATAAATAAATAAATAAATGTGTCAGGTGAGTAATAGAGAAATACCACCTATATGACAACAAAATAACTGCAGATTGAATTCAATACTGACAGTAACCAAAATCTGTACCAAGTGAGTAGTAGAGAAATACCACTTGTACAACAAAAAATATATTTATCTGACAGATAAAAAATACACTAACATTAAGTGAAAAAAAAATGCATAAAGGAAAATATAACTACCAAAATGGTTATATAAAAATGTATAAACACAAAAAATAAGGACTACACAATGGTGGAGTTTCAATAAAACACAAAACATATACCTATAAACCTTTAGGTCCTTCACGTGCCATGAACCAATGGGATGACCATCCTTTCTCTCTAACTCATAAACAAGTGGAGAACAAACCTTAGTGACCCTCTACACTTCTCAAATTTAGGAGCAAGTTTTGCCATTTTAAATTTACTAGCATCACTCTGAACAAAAGTGCGTTTCCAAACTATGTCTCCTACCTTATATTTGTCTTGTGCGTCTTAAATTATAATGTGTTGCATTAGCAGCATGAGCCTTTAATAAATGTTCCCTAACCTTAGTAAAAATATCTTTCAAAATACCAAATTCACCAGCGTACTCTTCCCTAGGTACATTTGCTTCGTATGACTTGTCACTGTCCTTATAAACGTTGCCATTTATGGCAGGTTCTCTAGCATGAACCAAGAAAAATGGGGTAAACTGCGTGGACTCGTTTACAGCACTATTAATTGCAAACTGTATTTTCCGCAAATTTTTATCCCAGTTTCTGTGATTTTCCTGAACGTATGACGAAACAGCAGTCATAATCGTTTTATTGTACCGTTCAACTAAATTAACTTGAGGAGTGTAACGTGGTGTGTAATGTAAATTTGCAACATTATAACGTTTTAAAAGTGTCTTGAATTCTGATCCCGTGAATTGCACTCCATTGTCCGCAATTACGGTTTCAGGTACTCCATGAACTAAAATAACATTATCTTCAAAAGATTTCGCTACAGCTACACTAGTTGCACGACGCAATGGAAATAAAAGTGTATATTTAGAAAAACAACAAGTTGTGACTAATAAAAATGTATAACCTGAATTAGAACGAGGTAAAGGTCCAACCAAATCAATTGACATTACTTGGAATGGTCTATAACAAACTTTTGGTTGACCCATAAGTCCACTAGGACATTTAGTTGACTGTTTATAGGCGGCACAAACATCACAAGACTTAATATAATCGACAACGTCCTTAAATATATTTGGCAAGTAATAACGTAAGCACAACCTCCTATGAGTTTTAAAAACACCAAAATGTGCGGCCGTACAGTCATTATTTTATTTATTTATTTATTGTTAGTTATACGGACAGTGCCCAGTTACATAACAAACACAGTTAGTTTTACACAACAGAAAAAAAAAGAAAACAAGAATAAAGAAAAATTAGTACAAAGGTGTCACACGTAAAACATTTAAAGCGGGCACCCGCTTTCACAAAAATACAGACATTTAGACTGAATAGTCCCCAAATTATCTGTGAATACGTCGCAGTCAGGCTGTTGACACAAGAGTGCATTGAGACCTGCGTGCATCTGACAGATAGGCGAGTGATCATACGCGATAGTTTGACCAGTGGGGGATGCGAATAGGCGGCGCGGACGACAGGCACGGCGACGAACATAGTGGTCCGGTACGTGCAGTCGTAGTAATTGCTCCTGCAGCTCTTGGCATTGAATGGTGCCACGTATGACTTTCACCGCTGTTAAAATTAAGTCCTTGTGACGCCTCACCTCCAACGAACACATACCGAGCATACCTAATAGAAATTTTGTTTGATATAGGAATGGGTAATATCCATACTTTCTTTTATAAAGATATCTTAAAAATGCTTTTTGTACTTTCTCCACCATTAACTTATATTTAGCTTCGTGTGGATTCCATACACATGAACTTGTCTCTAATTTACTTCTGATCAATTTCATGTAAAGAAGTTTCATGACGTGAGGATTGTGGAAGTCATGCATATTTCTAAGTGCGAAACCCAAGCGACGAAAACATTCCTTTGTAATCATGGTAATGTGTTGGTTAAAGGTTAAGGCAGGGTCAAAAGTGACACCAAGGTCTCTCATCGTCTGAGTACGAGAAATATCGATGCCACATAATTTATAATTGAAATGGACCGGTAAGTGCTTCCTAGTAAACGACATTACAAAACACTTCGAGAGGTTTAGTTCCATCCGATTACGCTCGCTCCACTCGAGCAAGGCCTCTGCGTCTTTTTGTATAAGGTAACAGTCAGTTTCGTTCTCGATCTCCATATAAATTTTCAGGTCATCAGCATATAAAAGACATTTTGCATGTTTGATGATCTCGGCGACGTCATTTATGAAGAGAAGGAAAAGCAAGGGTCCCAATATTGAGCCCTGATTAACACCAGAAGTGGTGGTATAAGGTCCCGAGACATAACACCCGTATCTAACATATTGGAGACGATCTGCAAGGTAACTTTTCAAAAGACGCAATAGTTGTGGAGCAAAACCTAGAGAGTCAAGCTTAGCCAGGAGAATGTTATTATTGACGCGATCAAATGCCTTTTTGTAATCAAAATATAATACATCGACCTGTTTACTTTTATCAAGACTTTAAAACCTCTTCCTTATCAGACTTCCTAACAACTTCTTTCCAATCAAATTCACTTAATAAATTATATTTACTCTTTGAATATCTAAATAGTTTACCGTCTTTTACGCAAAAATTTGGAAAATTAGAAGGATGATCTGAACAACCTTTAAAAATTTTATCATACCATTCATCAGAAATTTGGTTAATGACATCTACTTTAATTAATCTAGATAAGGTATCAGGAACAACATTATCTGTACCTTTTCTATGTTGTGTTTAAAAATTAAATTGTGAAAGTCTACATCCCCATCTTGCTAATCTGTCAGTAGGATTTTCTAAATTCATGAACCATGAAATAAGCTTGAAACTTTTCGACAACATAAATAACTGCTAATGCTTCTCTTTCTGTAGCGCTATAGTTCTGCTCGTTTTTGGACAACGATCGACTAACATAAGCAACAGGATGATCGTGACCGTCTAAATTTTGAGAAAGCATACCACCAACGCCTGACGCATGACGCATCACAATGAACTGTAAAAGGTTTAGAAAAATTTGGAACTGCTAAAATTGGAGCTGTGACAAGAGCTTTTTTCAAAGTATTAAATGCTGATTCAGCTTCTGCACTCCATTGAAATGGTGGTGCCTTTTACTTTTACCCGTAAGTCTATTAACGGCCGTTCCCAATATACGCGTTATCTTCGGATTAGCCCTATTAGAGCTTTGACATTGCTATCTATCTTCAATTTTCTCGTCCCAATAACATCATCTCGGGTAACTTATATTACCTTTGATTGCTATGTGTCTATGGGAGGGCGGGTAGCTTAACCGAGTTAAAATTTTACTTGAAAATGACGTTTTGAGCGTCCCTATAATATTTTGACAGTAAGATTCGTTACTTCGGTAAAGGTTATCGCCTATCCCCCAATTTCCTCAGATTGTGTGGATTTTTATTGTTTTCTTAACTTTAAAAACTTTCTTTTTTGTTTTAATTTTCAAGAATTTGACAAAAAAATAATGTCGAGCTCAAGTGGAAGCGATGTTGATTTGTTCGACCAACTATCTGATTGGGAAAATGAGGAAAATGAAGAGTTTAGAACTCGTTCCCATTACGAGCGTGTTAATTATTTGGAAAAATATAGTGATTTTGAATTTATTTATAGATTTAGGTTAAGTAAAACCGCAGTGAGTGATTTACTTATGGAGATATACCCTCATCTAAAAGTGACCTCAAAAAGGTAATAACAATAATATAATAATAATAGTTTATTCAATAAAAAAGATTACAATTTGCTTTCATGAAACAATTACACTTGGTTGTTTGGATCTGTGGCAGACATACATACATTTTTAATTTTAAAATTATCCATACTATCTACTAATTTACTATTATTGAACAATTTTCATTCATTTACAGAAACTATGGAATTGCACCTCTCCACCAATTGTTATTGACATTGAGATTTTATGCTTTGGGAACAATGTTGGTTGCGGTAGCTGATTACATTGGTGTTTCAAAATCATCAGCTGCCCGTATTGTGCTAGATGTTTCTAAAGCAATCGCCAAATTGTACCCAAACTATGTATATGTTCTCAATAACACAGAAGAAGACTTTTATAATATTGCTGGATTTCCACGGGTATTAGGTGCTGTTGATGGTACACATATTTTAATTCAGTCTCCAAGTAAGTATTCACATATTTTGATAATAATGTTTCTTATTAGGTCCATAATCTTGGAATTTTATTAATTGATTGTAAAACAATATTTTACAGATTCAAACATTGGAGAAGAGTTCAGGAATAGGAAGTCTGTCTTTTCCATGAATGTTCAGGGTGTGTGCAATGCTCAATTAATTTTCATGAACATGGTTGCAAAATGGCCTGGATCTACTCATGACGCCACAACATTTAACAATTCTGAGCTCCGTGGTAAGTTATTTGCAGTGTGATGTTTTTTTTTTTTTTTTTTTAATTTATTTAATTTCATATCAATATATATACAGGTAGTTACAGAACACAAAATGTCGCCAAACTACAAAGTAGTTTGTTGGCGAACAAGCACTCAATTTCAAATTGTATCACTTGTATGTAACATACATCTTAATGTCAACTACATAAATTTTACACAGTCTGATAAGTATTGTTATTTTATTAGGTTTTACCAAACAAAGTTTTAAGATAATCAATACTTTTAAACATTTTATAAACTTGATAATACTGTTATATAATATGATAATAACATAAATATATATATTTATTTTTATAGTACTTAACAATATATATTTTTAAAGGCTTAGTTTATTATGGTAGTTTTTGCAAAAAATATTTCTTTAAGTTATTTTTAATTATAGCTTTGCTCTTTTTTTCTTTATATTTATTTCTAAGAATATCAATTTGATTATATATTTTAGGAACTAAATATGCAGTACATCTCTCTCCATAATAGTTTTTAGCAGTTGGTTGCATTAGTTTGCCATCCCTCATATTTTTTGTATTATACCTATTAGTTTGTTTAAATTTGTATTCATGACTAGGATATTGTTCAATAGCTAACATATATTGAGTCTTATATTCTATTGGTAATACTTTACACATAGGGAAAAGCTTATTGTAATCTTTCTGACAACTTTCTTTTTTATTTTTACTAACCAGAAACTTTAATATTCTCATTTATAAAGCAATGGCAATTAATTTCTTTCATAGTGTAGTGTTGGCTAACCAAATAATAACTCCTTCAGGGTTTTTTTATTAATATAATAACAATTACACTAATATTGTTTTAAGGCATTTTATTACCAACACTATATGGATCAATAATAATAATAATAACATAATAAACATATATTTTTAGGTATGTGTGAAAATGGTGCATATGGTAACCGGTGTCTATTAGGTGATAGTGCATACCCATGTAGACCATACCTTTTAACCCCGCTGCTGAACACCCAGACACCAAGCGAAGAAAGATACAATAATTCTCATATAAAAACTAGAAACACTATAGAAAGGTAAGATATGATTCATATTTTTAGTTGAGATAGGTATTATAATAGAAAGGAAAAACTTATTTTATTAACATAAACATTAATTTTCAGGTGTTTTGGTGTTTGGAAGAGAAGGTTTCCAGTCCTATCGCTGAAAATTAGGCTGAATATGAATACCACTCAAGCCATAATTATTGCAACTGCTGTGTTGCATAATATTTGCAGAAAAAATAACATAAATGATGTTGAGCCAGAAATAGACATACCCAACCATAATTTAAGATTTAATATAGAAGACATGCCAGAAGGACATGCTTTGAATAATTTTGTCGAAAGACAATCTTTAATAAATAATTATTTTAACTAAGCTTTTTTAATTGTTTAGGTGTATTATTATTGTAAGACTTGAAATAAAAATTGGTGATTTAACTATAGTGAAAATTAAACATGGGCTAATATAATTAACTTAGCTTTATTAATGTTATTGTACAGAAATAAGAGAAAACTGGTTTTAATAACTCTTTGTGTTTATTTTTTTATTATTATATTGCTATTAATCTCCTGTTTTTTTATTGTTTATTTATCATGTGTGCCAGGTTTATCTTATTTTATCAAATAAAAATAAACAGACTTCTTTGTATTAATAATGTTTTATTTCAACCACATAAATAAACTTGTGCTACTTAAGAAATATAAATAAAGTTATTATGATTAAATTAAATTCTTTTTTCACTTATTATTGCTTGTAACAATTTTTCTTACACTATGTTAGTTCTTCATTTACATTTATTTTACAATTACAATACTTAGTTATTATCACAATTTTAAGTTAAGGCTATACAATGATCAGCATTTAAATTAACATAAATCGTAGTTATTACTATTTTAAATTAAGATTATACTATTAACATCACCATTAACATTATTATTTTTTAAGTGAAGATTACAATTAATTTACAAATATCACCTTTTAAATTTCTATTAGGATCCTACAACATTAAATTGAAAATCTTACACTTAGAAATGGAATTCATGTATAATTAATAATTATAATCACTGATCATTCAAAATAACTTCCTTCTCTAACTTTAAGATCTCTAATTCCATTTTCCTTTTTTTTAGTCTTTTTTTGAATTGTAATAATCCGCAATTGAATTATTTCTTTTTATAATAGATAATTTTAAATCATCCGCAACCTTTTGCCTTTGTGGTTTTCCTGAAATATAAACTATCATTTTAGCAAATGGGTGACGGTTCACTTTTTTTCTTTTATATTACAAAAGATCTGGTATCATTATAAATTACAAGTATATTGAAAACTTTGATACTTTGAATCTAGAATAAACAAAGTTCTTTATATCATGGATGACATGTACCTTTGCCTTTTACTGAAGTAAAGGAGAATTTCTGTAACTTTGGAGTCAGAGGCCTAGGGGATGGTGTATTATAACTGGAACAGGGTTGTGTAACAGGGTCTTGCTCAAGAGACACATTAACAATTTCTGTGTCTTCGAGCGGCCACATAACACATTCAGACACTGAACTCTCAGCATCGCCCCCAAACTCCACTGAATATCCATCGCATGTTGGTCCAAGTATACTGGCAACTTTATCCAGAGCTTCATCGGGTGGAATAAAGTCTGGTTTTCCACCACCACACAGTGTAGGAATTTCATTATCTAGCGGGATTTAAATCAAAATATATATTTCTTAAAATTAATAATAAAGAAGCACTTATTCATACCTAAGACCCTATTTGTTACAGCTACATATTCGATTTTTTTGTAGGTAGTTTAAAATTAATAATAAATAATATTTAAGTAGGTAGATAATATTCCTTGTGTCTCACAATACGAACAACAATATTCAAGTGTTATCTTTGCTGGTGATTACTAATTAAAATAACGAAGTATAGTATTGTTTATTGGTTTATTATTGTTTCGTGTAAGCGTATTAAGGTAAGTTGGAGTGTTTTTTTAATGTCATAGTTAACATTGATCTAATAACATCATTTAAAAGCAGAGTAAAATTTAGGATTTTTTATACATGATTTGCAAAATAAAAGGTGTATAGAAAAAAATGACCTGAATATCCCGGTGATCTTGTTATTTTTTTATATAGTTTAGAATCTTAACTTTTGAAAACAATTGATATAACTTGCGATTTTGTGCGACCGTCATACATTTTTTTTCGGTTTACAGAATGACTGCCGAAATTACAAAAAAAACAATGTTTTGATATTTGGACCTCAAATGCTAAGAATGAGCGTATTGATGCTGTTTTAGCATTTATATTAGGTCATTACCCTCATTTACAATTTTCGGAAGGTGCTATAAATGAAATTAAGTTTTTTTTGAGGAGGTTATTCAACAAATTTAATGAAAAATGGTCAGCAAGCGGTAGGCATCGTGAACGCTTTTTGAACAAGAATTTGATTTGGTTGAATGAGTATATTAAATTACCAGATAATGTATTAAGTGAAATACCTAGTACATCTGGTCATTCACCTGGTAGACCACCCAAAAGTTTCATCGAATGTTGCGATAAAACTAAAAAACGAAAAGTGCAGAATCTATTGTCTTCTACTAGCCCTGAGGAAATTACGATAGCACATGAATGTAACCTTCGAAAAGCAGGTAAAAGGGACTCAGCGGCTATCGTAAAAGAACTTTCTATGAGTTCACCCAAGAGAGGTTCTATCATAAAAAGCGTACGAAAAGAAATTAACAGCGAAAGAGTTCAAAAGACTCTGTCGGCCGATGAAGCATTGAGCATGATGGTAGATGCTAACTTATCAACACATCAGTATGATATTATACGGCAAAGGATAAATAAATTGATAAAAAATCTATTGCCGTCTTATGACCGAATAAAAGAGGCTAAGAAGAAATGTTATCCTTCCAATAAAACCGTAACAGAATCAACTGCAACGTGTGACCTGCAATCATTAGTTGATCACAGTATAAAACGACTTTGTATGTCTCAAAAAGAGGTTCTTGTGTCTATCGAGTACTTGCAAAGTGGAGTGAAGGAACTGTCCCTGTTAATTAAGTGGGGTTGTGATGGAGCACAACAAAAAGCATATAAACAAAAATTTAGTTCTGAAACTAAATTTGATGAGAACCTTTTTAGCACGTCCATGGTACCTATTCAGTTAAGGTTGAATGTCGAAGGGAATCTTAATATAGTTTGGCAAAATCCAGCTCCTTCTTCAACAAGGTATTGTCGGCCAATTAGACTTAACTTTGCTAAAGAGACTACTTCATTAATTAAAGAAGAGGTTGATACGATACAACGGCAAATCGATATGCTATCGCCCGTTGAAGTAAGTCTAGATAGTTTTAAGATTTTAGTAAAACCGATTTTTATGCTGACTATGATAGACGGCAAAATATGTAGTGCTGTATCTGATGTTTCGCTCTCATCTCAGACTTGTTACATATGTGGAGCAAAGCCTTCAGAGATGAATAAACCATCACTTATTTTGATGAAACCTCTCGATCAAACTGCATTGTCTTTCGGGCTTTCTCCTTTACATTCCTGGATTAGATTTATGGAGTGTATACTTCATATCGCTTACAAACTCGACATAAAATTGTGGCAAGCGAGAGGTCAAGAAAATAAAGATAAGGTTCAGGCAAGAAAGACACACATACAAACACGGTTCAGGAATGAATTGGGTTTATTAGTGGATTTGCCGACCCAGCAAGCGGGTAATACTAATGACGGCAATACGGCACGCCGATTTTTCAGAAATGCTACCGTAACTGCTGATATTACCGGGGTAAATTTAGAACTGATAAAAAGGTTTCATATAATTTTAGAAACTCTCGGGTGCGGTTTTTCGGTTTGTTTAGATTCCTTCAATAATTATACAGAAGAAACCAGAAACCTGTATTTAAGGGAATACTCGTGGTACAACATGCCAGTTAGTGTTCACAAAGTTTTATTTCATGGCCGCGATGTTATAGCTTCGTGTGTTTTGCCGATTGGCCAGCTATCGGAAGAGGCACAAGAAGCCAGAAACAAAGATAACCGAAGATACAGGGAATTCTTCACTAGAAAAACATCCAGAATAGATACCAATACCGATCTACTTAATAGGCTTCTAATATCATCAGACCCTTTAATATCTAGTTACAGGATAATAATGAAGAGGAAACAAAGTCCTTTAGAGCCTGAGGTACTAAATTTGCTTTCTATGCCCACCGTAAATGAGGCTGAAATAGAAGTTAGTGACTAAAATAAAATATATTCATATTGCATTTTTTTAATATATATATACTTTATTTTCCGTCACTATTTAAGTATTTTTATTTATTTTAATACCATACAATATGTTTTTTTAAGTAAATCATTTATTTATATCAGTCTAGAATTAAATCCCCCTAGATTGCGAAATTCCTACACTGTGCACCAGTCTGAAAATAGAAAACAATGAGTATTAAACACGTAACATTATAATTTAATATGTAAATCGTCTGTATGAATTCTGTATTGCTGGAGGTTTAAAATACGTTATTTCTGATATATGTACCTTCAGATTATTCATACGTATTTTGGTGTTCCTCTTCCTGGCACTCTTTTTCAAATTCTCCCATTTTAGCCTGAGCTGTTCTGGCCTTCGAGGACAACTAGATATTTTTGAATTAAAAATATTAGTTAACTTCATCCACGTTGCATCCTTTAATTGATTGTTAGATGCATTGGTAGCTTTGCTTAACAGGACTGGATTTTCTTGGATAAGGTCCACCAGCAGCATGACTTCTTCTTTAGTCAAGGGAAAACTTTTTTGCTGTAATATTAACGAAGTTATGTTCATAGCTCTAAAGTAAAGATTACGGTAATATATACATTATAAATACTTACTGCATTCATTTTCAAAAAAATATTAATTAAAATAAGTAAAAGAAAATATAATTATTCGTGAAGACTGTTCAAAATGACATTTATATGACACTTATGACATTTGTGACGTTCCGTTCATCACTCTAGCTATCTGTCTAGTGGTGTATCTAGGTTAGAGTTGCCTGAAATATAGGGACGAGTTCAAAATGTGGATCAAAGCACAACGACGGTAAGCGATAGCTATCTATCGCATATCTTAGTTTTAATATTGGGAATGGCCGTTAAAGGAGCGGCAATAGTTGAAAAATCTCTAATAAAACGTCTATACCAAGAACAAGTTCCTAAGAAAACTGTTGTTGAGAAATTTAAATTTAATTTAATACAGCTGAAACTTTATCTGGGTCTGTTCGAAGACCAAACTCATCAACAACATATCCTAAATATTTTAAAGAGTCTCTAAAAAACTTTGATTTCAAAACATTTATAGTTAATTTGGCAAATTTAAGTTTCTCTAGTACTCTGTGTAACAATAACATGTGAGTTTCAAAACTAGATGAACAAATAATAATATCATAAACGTAACAAAACACCATTCCATCTTCAACATCGCTACAAAAACTATGATTGAAAAGTTTATCCATTAATCTTTGTTGTCTTGCGGGTGCTCCGCAAAGACCAAAAGGCATAACTTTAAATTTGAATAACCCACGGCCTGGAACTGTGAAACTAGTTTTTTCCTGTGAATCTTTATGCAGCGGTATCTGCCAAAAAGCTGAACTTAAATCTATGGAACTTAGGTAACGAGCTTCTTTTAGACTGTCTAAGATTTGCGGTATATAAGGAATTGCATATGCATCACCTTTTGTGACAGAATTGACTTTTCTACAATCTAAACAAAATCTCCACTCGCCATTTGATTTCTGGACAAGCAAAGCAGGATTATTCCATGGTGATTCACATGGAGTGACTACATCTAATTTTAGCATCCTATCCAGTTCCGAACTCAATATTAGCCGTTTTTCAGGTGACAATGGATATTGTTTTGTGCGAATCGGAGCGGAGTCGCCTGTATCGATAACATGTTCAATTAAGTTAGTTCTACCTAACCCTTTATTCTCAAAAGAAATCTCTTCATACTTGTTAATGATAGAGTTAGCAGCTTTTTTTGTTGTTCAGTTAAATTATCAAAAGGCTGCAATGTATGTATACCAGACTTTGAAACTGAGTTACACTGATTTAAAAAATACTCAGGTGCTGCTCTATAATCAATTTCTTCAAAAATATTTGGAGCTAAGTTGAAAGCCTTCCAAAAATCACAACTGTAAATTACCGCAGCAGTTACTGTTGGAATAACAAAAAAATGTATGTTGTTTGTAATGTTTTGAAAAGTAATTGGTATAAAATATAACCTATGGTTTCAACTGTAAAACCATTTGCAACACTACTACATTGGTTGAAAAGTTCGCGGCCTGGCCATTAAAAAAAAAACTTTTGTTATTTTTTCTGCCGTCATTTTGAACTGTCATCATTCAATTGTCAGCCCGTGAATTTTCAATTTGATTTCTTGTTTGAATAAAATTTTACGAACAATATAAATACGTGTGTAGAACAAATTTTCACTAATGGAGAAATTTGAACAACGTGCTGTGATTAAATATTTGTTTAAAAAAAGATTAACACCAAAGGAGATCCATGATGACATGCAAACAACATTAGGGGAATCTGCCCCGTCTTATACCAATTTAAAAAAAATTGGTTGCAGAATTTAAACGTGGACGAGAGAACATCGAAGATGACCCTCGCTCCGGCAGGCCAATGACGTCTACGACCGAAGAAAACATCAATAAAGTGTGTGATCTCATATTGAAAGACCGTAGATTGACTATCAGAGAAATTGCAGACACTATAGGCATCTCATATGAACGAACGCAAAACATCATTGTCCATGAACTCGGCTTTTCTAAGGTTTCGGCTAGGTGGGTCCCCAGATTGCTTTCAGTAGAGCAAAAGCGAATTCGACTCACGATTTCTCGCGACTGTTTGGAGATGTTCGAGGCTGATCCACAAGGTTTTCTTGACAGATTTGTGACAATGGATGAAACCTGGGTTCACCACTATACCCCAGAATCAAAACAACAATCCAAACAATGGAAAAAATCAGGTGAACCAACTCCGAAAAAAGCAAAGGCAATTCTGTCGGATGGCAAGGTGATGGCATCGGTTTTTTGGGATGCTAAGGGTGTCATTATGGTGGACTACCTTCCAAAAGGCGAAACAATAAACTCTGCGTACTATAGCACCCTTCTGCGCCGTTTACGTGAAGAAATTAAACAGAAACGCCCAGGATTACTGAGAAAGAAAGTGTTGTTTCACCAGGACAACGCCCGAGTCCACACGTCTGTCGAGTCTATGGCTCAAATTCGTGATTGTGGTTTCGAATTGTTGCCACATCCATCTTATTCTCCTGATTTGGCACCTTCGGACTTTCATCTGTTTCCAAACCTGAAAAAACACCTCGGTGGGCAGAAATTTTTAACGAATGAAGAGGTCGAAGTCGCTGTTAACCTGTTTTTTGTAGACCTTGAGGAATCTTTTTTTAAAACAGGTATGGAAGCTCTGGAAAGCAGATGGAAGAAGTGCATAGAGCTAAATGGAGATTACGTCGAAAAATAAAAATATTTTTGTATGTACTTTATTCTGTTTTCTTGACTAGGCCGCGAACTTTTCAATCCACCCTCGTACAAGAATTGTCATTTTGTTTAATAAATTGAAAACCTAAATTTATTAATTTATTATGGGAATTATTCCCTAAGATGGAAACACAAGCACCAGAATGTAAAAAACCTAACATTTCAAAGTCATTATTTATGACAACTTTGACATAAGGTCGAACATCACTAGTATTACATGAAAACAGGATCGAAGCTAAATTATCTTGATTGTTTTTATGTTTAAAAATGCTACGATCCTTGCAACTTAGTTTTTTGAATAATTTACTGACTTGCATTTTGGACAAGACCTAATTGTGTAACCTAAATTACCGCACTTAAAACAATGAACTAGTTTTTGGTTGTTGTTAACAACTTTACCGCATTCTTTAAAATTGTGGTTACTTTTCCCACACTTAAAACAAATCTTAGGATTTTTTATGTTATTGTTTTGTTTGCTAATTGAACTTTTGTTTTGTGTGAATTGTTTGTTAGGCATGTGTTTGTTCTGTGTACTCTGGAAATTTTGATTAAAAGTTGCAACCTGATTAAAATTACTTCTTTGTTTTGATTTATAAGCAAAATCCTGTGACAAGATACAATTACTCTTAGTAGGCTCATTAAAAAAACCAGAGCGCTGTTTAGCTGCTTCTAGCTTCCTACACTTAGTTTTTAAATCAGAAATTGTGTAAATATCAATTAAAGCTAATTGTTCAGAAAAATAGGGGGTTGGGCGCCATTTGTAACGTTGTGGATTGGGGGGATTGTTCAGTTTGTGCCCGGAGTGAAGATTGCTTAAGTTGTAAGTAACCAGACACTCCTACCAAAACACAGGTCACAAAATAAAGATACTCTGAGAGTAAACACCCTAATCTCACCCTCGATCCTACTTATCCAAGATGTAGCGGGGTAGGTCCTACTTAACAGGTCTTGTGATATAAAATAAAAGATGTTAATACTGATAAATATCACAGATTTTATTGTGTAATAGTTCAAGGCGAGTCCTGAGTATCTTTACACAGAGAGCGGTGAGAAAAAAGTTTAACTAGCTCAGGAGACGGAGTTCACCATACTAAATCACCTCACCGTCTCTGTTATACATAAAAAACAATTTATATAGGTACTTTAAATTACCATGAAGCTAAATTAACAAAATAATTAATAAACTAAGGTTAGTGCTTAAGTCTACTTAAAAACTAACCGCAAGGATTATCTTTTAAAACAATAATTAAAGAATATTCTATCTCTTAATGTCACTACAATAACTAATATCCAGATTCAATATCCAAAATAAATCTCCAATATCACCACAGGTACTTTCTTTCTTGATTTTATAGGTAAAAAAAAAGTGTTACCTTATAATTCCTCGCTCAACATTTTACTACTTAAAGCAAATCTGCATGTTACCATGAGGATTTCATGATCTTGTGTTAAATCATGTAACGAACAGCTTCAGCAACATTTAAAAACAATGAAAAACTCCACCAGAGTTACTCCTGCAAAGCCCCCATATGGTTTCCAATATGGGCAAAATTTCTTTAAACACAAACTGCGGCGACTACATATTACACGTGTAGTGCCTTATTTAAATAAAAGGTTTATTAAATGGGACGATCACAACATCTAGCCAGTAAAGCCGGCCCAAAAAAAAGATTTCACATCTTGGCAGTAGCGGTGCGTTCCGTCCGTCTTGAAGAAAAAAAGAATGTTGCCAACCTCAAAATTCTAAGGTCGCGAGTTTTAATTTTTATAACCCACAAAAAACTACTACGTTACACTTCGCCGCGCGGGACAATGGACGCTGAACTCGTCGACGGTTGGGGATTGTCGGCCATTTTGTATAGCACACAAAATAACAACACACTTGCAAAAAATCGGTAGTCCAGGTAAACAAAAAAGGGTCAGCAGCAGGCAAATCAAGGGTCCAAGAAAAGAAGCGGGGTCGTTGAGGGAGCTAAAAAACGAAACACAGAGAGCACATTCACACAAACGCAAGCGATAAGGAAATGAAATTAGAAACTGAAAATGTCACTAGTTCTTTTTTTTTTTTATATTGTAAGGATAGGACGTTTGTCTTCCAGGCCACCTGATGGAAAGTGCGCATGAAGACTATGGTGTTACACGTCCATCCACGAGAAACCTATTCACTCGACACTTAAAAGTTCCAGGACTGTAGTGGTCAGGAAAAACAGACGCACGCAGATTGTTCCACTCCTTGGCATTCTGAATGAATGATTTATTCAACATTTCAATCAATCATTCATTCAATGACACTAGTTTGACAATATTCTTGTTTTTTGCTTGCAATATAACCTCAAAAATTAAAATTAGTGTTTCTCAAAAACTAAACATTTCCGCATAAAAACCCGCTAGATAATGGGTCCAGGTAGTTATAACTATCGTTTAAGACCAAAATTATTCATGAAATAGTGCGGACAGATATAAGAGGCAACCCTAGAAGAACCTTCCTTCGGGACGCAGTCTCCAGTCTGTCCTGTCCCAGAGTGAGAGATTCAATCTCCAACTTTAACTGTTTGAGCATCTGCCAAACCAACGATTTAAATGAAGTGAAGTCTTGAGATAGAGTCAGCAGATCAGGATGAACAGGAGATTTTCCAGCAACCTCCTCCAACCTGCTTTCATATTCACTAAACCGTGATTCAAACATTTTGGTGAGTGCTTCCATATTTCACTTGTAGATACTTGTGTAATTATATTGTTTTTTTATTGGAAAAAGTGTGTCAGTGAGTACTAGTGAGTTCTGCCACTAATTATATCATTTGTTGTCAATAATACTCCGAAAAATATATTAAATTAAATTAAAACAGAGAGAGCACTTAATTTGCGTCTTGATTTCGCGACTACCCGCGACGAAAAAAAAGAATTTATAATTATTAAACATTTATACATACATACATACATAAACTCACGCCTGTCTCCCTTTGGGGTCGGCAGAGACAAGGGAACACCAATTGCTTCGATCCAGACATACCTCTTTCGCTTCCTCCACGTTCATTAATCTTTTCATACAAGATCGCCGGTTACGGGTTCTTTTAACTAGGCCCTTTTTAAAAACGTCGCCAATTTGATCGGCGTACGTTCGCCTAGGGCGGCCCCTTCCGACAGCACCATCCATTCTTGCTCTGTACACCTCTTTCGTAAATAAACTTTCACTCATCCTTTCCAAAAGTCCAAACCACCGTAGCACACCTTTTTCAATCTTAGTCACTACATCTTCTTTCAATCCGCATCTCTTTCTTATTTCACTATTGCGCACCCTATCACTCAATTTCACTCCACACATGCTTCTCAACGCTCTCATCTCCACAGCATTCATCTTGCTTTCATGTCTCTTCTGCCACACCCAAGATTCACTACCATACATAAGCGTTGGCGCCAAAACTCCCTCAATTACGGCAAGACGAGCCTTATTTAGTATAGTTCTGCTTGCCATTATCGAGTATATGGCGCCATTAATACAATTTCCTGCTTTTACTCTCCTTTCAATATCACCTTCACACTTCCCATCTCTTGTAAACAAGGACCCCAAGTATACAAACTCTTTCACTTGTTCCACTTTTTCGTCCCCTGTAATAATATTGCATTCCGTCATATCTTCATTCCTCTCCATAACTATGACTTTCGTCTTTCCAACATTCACTTTCACACCTTTTCTTTTAAACGACTCATGCATCACAGTGACCATTTGTTGCAATTCCGCAGACGATGCAAGTAGAACCTGGTCGTCGGCGTAAAGCAGAGTTTTGATCACTGTCTCATTCATTTTTAAACCCCAAACATTTATACATTGCTTACAATTTCTAAAAGTATTTTTTTTTATTGCTCTCAATAAGTAACCGGCAACATAGTGGAGTTCAGCACAAATTCTAGGATCCCTTAGCTTTAAATCTAAATTTACACAATCAATGTTGAAATGTTGTTGACAATCAATGTACAATTTCATCTTTATTTTTTAAAAACTAATAAATGTAAGTTAATCGTTTGAGAAAAAAAAAGAAATTGCTCCTTTATTACACTTTTTTGCAATAGTTTTTTGCAATATTTTTTTGCAATTTATTATATTAGAATATAAAAAGATACGGCTTACGTAACTCCAAATTTTCTATAAATGAAATATGCAAGGTAACTATTAGTTTGTCTTAAGTTTTCGCGATTCATACTATTAAATAAAACACTTTTTAACCGGATTTATCGCGTATATTTACATTTTAAATTTTGACTCGACGTTTCGGTGTCTTTGCAGACCCCGCGGTCACGAGCGACTGAGGTGTCAAGCGTCGGATTGATAGATTGAAAAAGTTATACATCATCATCTCCATCTGTTTCTCAGTCTTCGAGCGTAGCGTTCTGGATTGACACAAAACGAGCTGACAGTATCTTGAGTTTCAGGTCGTGCAGCTTGCTGGATGTTAGATTTAATACTTTTCAGGATAGGGTCCCATGTCGGTGATAGTTTCCAACCATCTTCTCTACTGAAATTAGGGTGTTTTTATTTAGCGATTGAAATTCGCTCGTGACCACGGGGTCTGCAAAGGCACCGAAACGTCGAGTCAAAATTTAAAATGTAAATATACGCGATAAATCCGGTTAAAAAGTGTTTTATTTAACTATTAGTTTGTTCACACAGGCACTAAAGAAGCAACTGTCAATTTCTTGTTGTTATGTCAGTGTCTCTTAAATGTCATGTAATTGAGAACAGAGACATAACTAACTAAAAACTAAATTTCCCATACAAAACCCATTTATAAGAAACTGAAAATACCCTGAAACAAACAAAAGTTGAATATTTACAGATACCGGCAATTGTAATATTGCGAGTACAAGAAAAAAAGAATACGAGCCACAAAAAGTTACACATTTCCGTACAACCCGGTCAATTCAAGAAGGCATAGATACAATCAGCAAACTAATTTGAACAAGTTAATTACGACGTCTCGTTCTTCTTGGCGATTTATCAGCAGCTTTTGTATTCAATGCTGCTGCGGGATTCGTAGTTTCACTGCTTACAGGAAATTATCGAAGGAGGTCGTCGAGAGCTTTTTTAGTCAACTCGATCTTTCTTCGAGATTTATTAGGAAGAATGACTACAATTTTCCTACAGTTTCTTATCCCGAAGTGTTTTCGGCATGTTGTGAATATGTGATGCCTACTTTTGGTCAAAAACTCCGAGACAATAACACCAGAGCCCTTTGAAGAAGTTTTATTGTCCCATATATGATGTAGATGCTCCAAGTCAAAGAACCTTATTAGTATCGGTCTGGTTTTATGGTCAGAAGGTACATATGTATAGTACAATATGTACCAAATACCACCAAACTATTTCGTCATTAATCTGCCCAACCACCTTCAGTATTTCCTTCATATCTCGATTGAGCCTAATCCTACTTTTTGAACAAACGTTATCTACCATGTTTGTCCAGGCACTATCATTAACAATGGCATTTGGGTGTAACCAGTCATATTTTTCGAGCATACTAGTCATGTTTTTATTGTTTTCGCATTTCTCCAGATCCATCTGGATATCAACTAGCGCCAACTTTAAGACAATGCTGGGTGCCGTGGCACTTTCGACTTCATAGTGTAAGGTTTTGTCAAACTTAACCGGAAATGTCAAATGTTTGAATGAATAAAGCTGACACTCGGCGGAGTGACACATTCTACTTTGAATTCTTAGTGTAATTGGTCGTGTAAAACGCATAATTAGTGAAGGATAAGTCTGATTAAAATTTGTACAATAAGTTTTGAGAAATAAGTTTTGGAAAATAAGTTTAGACAATAAGTTTTGGTAAATAAGTTTTTGGTTTTGTCCCAACCCCGATAAGTTTGGAATTTATAGCTGACTACAGCTGTCTGGCGATTCTAAGGAATGATCATATAAGTTTGGCACAATATAAGATTGGAATAATTCATACAGTGTTGTTATTTATTGAGATTCCCAAAATCTCAGAAGCGGGATAAAGAAACTGTAAGTACACGCTCACTTGATACCCTCTTATTTTAACTTTTGTTGTTTTGATGTCTTACAAATTATAATATGTAATATGAGTTGAGGAAAAACATTGACATGTCATGTGTCGGCGCTAACGATAAGTTAGCGATAGTTAGATGTTTGTATGACTTCATGGTAGCGGAATTATGTTGGTAGTACTGTTATAGGGTGTGCTAAATGCAATCAATGACTTTTCGACATTCGATTGCAGCGCCATATGTTATATCTTAAGTAGGATGATGGCAAGTGACAAGATATCTCAAAAAAAAAAACCTTTTATAGTTGCTCGGAGTTAATTGAGTTAAGATTTTAGTTATCAATGTTGTAAAGTAGTTGACGGATGTATCGGCGAATAAATATTGTGCTGAAAATTGGCCGGTATCCTAACCGAGCCCCATTTTCAGTACTGAGTTAATCATGATCACCCCCTAAGTAAATGCCTAATTCTATCTTGTTTTCTTAACCTCATTGCTCACACATGTCGTAAGAAAAATGTCCAAAAAAAATGTATATGATTGTTATTTTAAAACTTGCGGACTAAATATTCGATGAAAATTAGAAGTACTATAATTATCTTATTTAATCTATTAAACTTATTTCATATTTAATGAACTAATTTCTTAATTGATTTGATTTAAAAATGACCCGACATTTGAATAAGTTGCCACTACTCGCTTACGTAATTGGAAGATAAAAATGAGTTTTCAATCCAATTAAAGTTCTGCTCGAATCAACTTAAACAATAGGGCAATAAAACAATTTAGCCACTGCAATCTTTACTTGTTTAATATGAATACACAAAACGTTTTGAATCATGAAGTGTTTTTTTTTCTCTTTTAAACGCTTTTAAGAATTTAGTAATTAATTTAGTGGCCTGAATAGTATTTTGCGAAAACAACTTTACTTATTGAATAAATATTTACAACCGCTAGTATGTTAGAGCATTTTATTATACAGATTACAATGTTTACTTATTTATTATTATTTTTTTACTGCCGAATGGGTGAGTGACCATTTCAAATGTCCATATTAAGGTTTAAGGTTTAAAGAACTTTATTTCTCATAAGAACAAGTTACAGTTCACTTAAAATGAGATGCAATATTTTTTTACTTATAATTAAATAAGATGAAAGATTTATATTTGTTTGTCTCTGATTTCTTGTAAGTACATACATTTAAATAATCTTTTTCATGTAAAAATTAAGAAAGAAAGTATTACATAAATATTTTGATAATAGGAAATGATACATATGCTAATTGTTATTAATATTTTGGAAATGGTGTTTTAATCTAAGTTTATATGACTCGAAAGAGTTAATTTCTTTTAAGTTATTTGGTAATTTATTATAAAGTTGTGCTCCCTCAAATAAAACTGTAGTTTTTCCGTAATTTGTGCGAATTTTAGGTAAATGAATCTTGTTTCTGTTTCTTAGAGAGTATTTATTTAGCATTTTATTAAAAATTATACTAGATTGGATTGAATTAGTTAAAATGTTTCGTATGAAGATGCAAGTTTTGTAATTATATAGTTGTTTTAAATTTAAGAGTTTTGTATTGTGATATATTTGAACAGATGGAGTAAAATAATCGTAGTGGAACAATATTTTTATGATTTTATTTTGAACCCTCTGAAGGGGGTTCAAGGTTGTTTTTGCAGCTGATCCCCAAATTTCGATAAGATATTCGATATGTGACTTTACTAATGAGTTATAAATAACGTAGCGAACTTTATTTGGAATGCAGTGAGAAACCTTTCGCAACGCACCTAAGAAAGATAATAATTTTGACTTAATATGTTTTATGTGTTGTTTCCATCAATCAATAAGTTTCAATAAAAGACAATCAATAAGTTTGTCATCAATCCAAAGCCCAAGGTATTTTTCAAGATGAGAACGCTGTAAGGTAATATTATGCATAGTTAGAGGTGTAAACTCCGGTATACATTTATTTTTAGCAACCATATATTATATATTATTTAGTAACCATATAAGATGATTTTGCCGCATTGATTGTCAGCAAATTATATTTAAACCATTCATTGAGTACTTTTAAATCTTTTTGAGCAGTGCTTATGATGCTATTTATTGAGTTTCCAAAATAAAAAAGGCAAGTATCGTCAGCATATAGAGTTAGATTTCCTTTTAAGCCTATCTTATTTATATTATTTACATAAATTAGGAACAATAACGGTCCGAGAACCGATCCTTGAGGTATTATTCGAGGCTTATATCCGATATTTTCTAACTTTTGTAATAGCTTAGGATAGCTGACTGTGTCGAAGCATTTTTGAGGTCAATAAATACACCTAGTCCAATCTTTTTGTTATCCATGTTTGTTTTTATTTTAGTAACAAGATCTATAGCCGCTGTGAGAGTACTAGAGCGAGGTCGAAAACCGTACTGTTCGTCGATAAGTATATTTTTTTGCGTAAGGTATTCAAATAATCGATTGTAAAGAACTCGCTCAAATATCTTGGAAATTATGGGTAGTACAGATACTGGCCTATAGTTACTTGGGTCTGTTTTATTGCCGGATTTAAAAATTGGTCTTACTTTAGCAATCTTTAATGATTCAGGAAAAATACCATGTTCTAAGCACATATTGATACAATTCGTTAGCCTACCGATAATTATACTTTTTATACACTTAAGTGCTTTTGTGCTAATTCCATCCAATCCAGTACTGGTGTTATTGTCGAAGTTATCAATGATTTTAGAAATTTCATCATTAGTACAAGGTGTAAAGTCTTTGAATATATTTTTATGCGTGGAATTTTCATCGAACATTAAGGTATTATTACCCATATTGACATGTATGATATATGACATATACCAAAATAGCCTTCACTCAGCATATGCTGCAGTGCCCAAAGGACCGCAACGCTGATTTTCAGTGACAGCCAGAGATCGAAAAGAAATTTTAATTTAAGTGCAACTCTGCGCGAAATAACATCATAAAATTAATATTAAAAGTAACTTAAAAGAATTCTAAAATATAAACCATTAAACAATTCATTTTATTCATTCATAACGTCACGCCTGTATCCCTTATGGGGTAGGCAGAACGCCAGGGGTTGTAAGACCATCTGATGTCGCGTTTGACAAATTTGGAGGTATTATAAAGATAGAGAGAGGCTATTGTAGTGACAGGGAGTCAACCTATCGCCCACGAAAACGCCAAGTAAACCTCTGTCCCTTAACTGTCTTGTAGAGTATGCCCGGGTAGAGAAGCAGCTGGCACATTCTAAGTTTTTCTTTCGCTCCCAGTCCAGCATGGAAGTAACAAAACAAAACAAATATATAAAACAAAATGTAAAATTTACACAAAACAAAACAAATATATAAAACAAAATGTAAAATTTGAAAACGTCATGTCCATATTACAAAATTAAAAAGTAAATCAAAAGTATTTCTAAATATACAAAAAAAAATGTAGGATTAAAACATCAATGTAAATCAACAAGGTATTTCAGTGAAACATATTATACAGAAACTTAGACCTTAAATTATCAGTATACTCTCTCTTATATATATTTATGGTTAAACAATACCATTTTGTAAATTAAGAAGATATATCTTAAAATTATGTTTGAAAGTGCTAACTGTAAGTATAACTCATGATTTAGATTTATATTATATTTTAATGTATGGAATATTTTGTTTAACTGACTGCCAAAAAAGGTGGGTTAGCAATTCCACAGTACGTTTTTTTTAAGTACACAACGCTTCATTTCAAAAATCAATTTGAGAATATTTTTTTCATATTTAGTACTATTACTATATATAACCAGAAAGAAAAATGACTATGGAGCTTTTTTACATAAACGTTTGGTTTCTGTAAGGCCATCTGTCGCGCCTATTAGATAGATGATTCTGCTAATAAACACACCAAAAGTTTATTAGCAGAATCATCTATCTAATAGGCGCGACAGATGGTGCTTCGCAAAAGTATAAATTAAGTTTTAAAATTCTTCAAGTGGCTGTACTCTTTGTCCATAGCAGATATCCATCGATACATGGACCGTACATTAATTGTAGTCTTGGATAATACAGTTCTTTTAAATAGTCTTGAAGCAGTCAGGAAACTTGTATTTACATTTCGCGAGTATTTTGTGGTCTCACATTAACAACAGTGTAGTGCAGTATAGTATGTGAAAATTTAAACCCCACCTCGAATAGATAGAGACTTTGTTAATTGTAGCTCGGTTGCTTTAGAGTACGGAACTAGGGAATATTTTAAGTTCGAAAGTGTCTCTTAAAAAGTAAATAAATCATTCTTATTCATTTGAATAATAGAATAAGGTTTAGATTAACTTCTATTAATAATCTCCTTATAGATATAGGCGAGTTATACGCAGACCTTGAAAGGACCCTATCAATGCACATTGCATATTTCTTGGATGTATGAATGTCCAGGAGTTGAGAATTTTAATGTTATTATTTCTAATTTGAGAAACGTATCAATGATGCTATTGCGGTTCTGTGGAACAAAACTATCACTCCGTATAATTGATGTAAAATGGCAATATATATATATATATATATATATATATTGCCATATATTAGATGTAAAATGGCAATATATATATATACTCCTCTTTTTCAAATCCTGTTGGAAAAATTTCACTTCATATTGCATACTATACTTTTTTATTTGCTAAAATTTGCTTTTGTTAACTGCACTCTTGAAATGTAACATTGGAATTTGAAAACTTTTTGTACCTTGCCATTATTGCTATTATATTTACTCTTCTGGGCGGATTATTACTTCCTGCCTTTTCAAAGTTTATTCAATGTCCCCTGGCAAACGATATCCTTTTGCTATTTGTTTATTTTATGGTTTCCTCCTCGGTTTTCCTTAGCACTCTGTCCCGTCTAGTAAAATGACATCACAACAAATTCAACTCTATATTTTTAATCTTTAGTGCATTCAAAAACAAGGTCACAACATCAAGGGACTTTCCCAAAAAGTTCAAAACTATGATGTGTTGATCCCATATTTAAAAAAGATGATAAATTCTATTTTCAGATTACCATCCGAGCGTTGAGGTTCTTATCAATTCTAAGATTATCAAGAAAATTATTTACATTAAAAAGACAGGTCGCCAACATACATTAAAAAACCTGTCGCATATATTCTGTAATTAATGCCGTTTGAAATTCGTTAGTGCTTTAATTAAACAGTTCTGTTGTAAATTGTACTAGCTGGTGCCCGCAACTGCGTCTGCACAGGATCAGTATTTTGAGTAGGTTCACTAGTCTGTACGTTTTACGCTCAAGACTTTTAATGCCGACTAACAAGTGCTATAGTTACCGTTCCTGTGGTAATTACAGAAATTAAACTATTAACTTGACATAGCCCAGTTTTGATATGTTTACAATTTGTCGCGTTTTTTAAATTTTTTAAATTAAATTAAAATGCGGCTTTAAAGATTTATGAAAAATTTTAATGGAAGTATAAGTAATAATCAATTAGTTCAAGATGCCGAGGTCAAGTGAGCCATGGTCAAAAAAACTACATCAATACACAGGCCCAGAAACACTGTCCTTAGTCTCGACAGAATCTGGTACGTCCTTCTTAGGGTAGGTAAATATTGGGTGTGGCCGCTTCGTCTTTGTAATTATCTTTCTCTTCGTTCTATAGCCCCGAGGAAGTTCCTGAAACCACAGATTTCACATTTTCAAAACCCCTTCTCGAAACTGGCATAAACAGACTAAAGGTTCATGAGGCACTCTAGTCACTCTAAATTTATTCAGTACCAGGGCAAAAGATAATCGAAGTGGCCATTAAAAAGAAAGTGACACAAAGAATTCGAAACAGAGAAAGAAAGAGTTACAGAAAGAAGTGTCTCAGGGTTAAATCCGCTTAATAATTCTTATAGAGTTAAGTTATTTGCTCACATCCACTGAACTGGAATGATTTTAACTAATAAAACTCAAAACAGGCCAAATACAGGTTGTATGGAAATATATTTTTCCTATAAAATGAGAAAATATCGACAAACGTCAAGAAAACTTTGAACCATTTTCTGTTTATCTGAATGACAGAACGGGCATGTCATCTCTAATAACTACGTTCAGTTTTAATAATTGTTGTAAATATTGAAACACGTGTCGGTGATCGCTTGTGGTGTGGGTTACAGTATTCCAAGTGTATGTTCATTGCATTTCTTGCTTCTTGCTTGGGAGGTAGGGCGGTAAACCAACGCACGAAAATCCTGCATCACTAGTGCAAGTACGAGTCGTGGAATCAGCAAAGTAACTTTGTATTAGTTGTTAAAATGTAAAAGACTTAAAAGGTGAAACATTTATATTCCGTCTGCAATTTCCATCTATGTCTATTAATCAACACCTTCTTCATTGCGTAAAGTTAAATATTCTTTTTGGAACAAGTTCAGGATTAAAAACTGTCACAAAGTAATAGACGTATTCGAAGTATTTCGACAAACGGCAAGTGTAGTGGTAACATACGTTGCCTTCTATGCCAAAAGGTCCTGGGTTCGAATACCGGCGGCGGCGGATTTTTGTGTGATGAACACAAATATGAGTCGTCAAGTCATGGATGTTTATATGTTTATTTAAGTCTATTCTTATAAAAAATATGTATGTATTTATTCAATATGTATATTTATATATTTCTTAAGTATATCAGTTATCTAGTATCCATTATTTTATATATTTACTATATTTAAGAAAAACACTTGATTTAAACGGATGCACATTTATTTAATAACACCTATAGATGCGAAGCAGGTTATTAACGATTTTAATCACGCATTTTTCGTTATTAACGGTTAAGTAACCGCAATTATATGCTTGTTACGGTTAAATACCACCGCTAGATGTCGCTAACGGATTGAAATGTGTATCGGAAATAGCGCGACGATGCCAGCTTCCACTCGAAAAAAAAGTCGGTTGAAATTTCCTATCTCAAAAACTACAACCGATTTTGATGAAACTATATACTCATACTATAATACCCTAAGTTGAACAATACCTAGTACAACAAAAATGAATTACTGAAATCGGACGTGTAGTTCCGGAGATATGCGAACGCAAACATAAAACATAAATACACTATTGAAATTTTTCACATTTTGTGCAGACGTTGATATAGACTAACATACACGAAAACTGGGCAATTCTGGAAATATTACATACATACGGGTGGAATTGATAACCTCCTTTTTTGAATTCGGTTAACAGGTAAAAAAAAGAAAAACTTTATCATTTTTCTTTGTCGCTGTCAGATATTTAACCGTCAATAACTGTATTCTATCGGTAGCTAACCATAAATTTGGTTAATTAACGGTAGCTAACGAGTTTTTTTCAAAATTCAAAATTCAAAAATATATACTATTCAACTATAATAACACCACATTACATAGCATAGTATGACAGAGGAACATAACCAAAATGATACAGAGCGAGCATAAGTCATGTCACTGTCACTCGTGCATGACATTACAGTTTCACATTCAAGACTAAACTAAACCCCTTAAAGATTCAATCTCTGGGGTGGTTTTACAGATCGACCACTCTTTGTTTTAAAATACTCCTGTTGAGAAACATTGGGAAACGAGGTGGAAGTACAGTCGTTAGGAAACTTATTAGTTTCGACAAAATTATATAGATTGGTAACATAAGAATTATATAACATTAGGCATTATAACATTAATTATAAAAGATCTTGGCTGTTGACACTTTTTAATAATTTTAACCTTGATTTGATGATTTTTTGTTACATCAAACAAAGTAATCCATTATTAAAACTGTTTTTTTTTTTTATAAACGATATGCATATAAATTACTTTTATTAATTGTGGTCGTCATGGTGATGAGAAAAGTATTTTTAAATACCATAAAATTATTCGTTCTAGAAATATATGTTTCTGGTATTTAAATGAACCAATAAATAAACGATCGATAGATCGAATCGAGAAATCTGTTTAAATCGATTGATATGAACTTCGATTTTCTGGTACATCACTCACTCACTGTCAGTCGTTCAGTCTCAGTCAGCCAGCCATTTTGTTTGTGTTTTGTTGTGTATATATGGTGAATCATTATTTATCATAAAAAGTTGAAAAATCATTAAAGAAACTATTGTCTCAAGCAATGTTTAGTGCCTAATGTACTGCTAATATGCAATTTCATTTTTTTTGAAATAATAAAACACATTCTGTGGTATGAAATATACCATTGGGAAATTGATCAATTGTAAAAATAAAGACGTAATATCTCATGAACGCATGCTTTATTTGAAATGATTTTCTATTACTACTAATGCTAACATGTCTTAGAGTCATTATAACAATAAGTCAAGTCTTAAAAATTGGAAAGAATCAATAAATCTTACTTTCACACACAAATCAAATTCAATTTCTTAATCAATTTTGTTTTTGCTCACTATTCACTTCGAATGATTTTGTTATCGTAATATATTTCTCTTTAGTCTTAGGAAAAACATTAATTGGGCCATCATATTTCGTTAATTCCATTATGAATAAATGCAAATCATAACCACATAATTTATGAAATACAACTGGTATGAATGAACACACTTGGAACATGAGATTACAATAATAGTGGGCGGCGCCTCTAAACTCACCGGTAATATGATCATGATCACGTACTTTTTCACCGAATAGTAACTGCTTTAAAATATAAAAATAAGTACTCGAGCGATATTCAGTTTGCTGTATTTCAGTCAGTTGTTTTATTGGATTATTCGTTTTTGATATATTATCTATATATTTAACATCCTCCATTAAACTTTTAATGAAAACTTCGGTGGCATCTGACCCTCGATAAGACAAAAGTTTGTTTAGTGAACTATCAAATGAACAACATATATAGTACGCAAAACATGATGGTTTATGAAGCTTATATTTAGTAGTATTCGAGTTCGGTAAAGTCGTTGAAGTCGTTGTGGCGCCGTGATTACTGTGTTTATCATACGATATCACAGATTAAGCAACGTTCGGCGGGGTCGGTACTTGGATGGGTGACCGCCGACCATTCATTTCTCACGACGACTTCCGTGCTTCGGAGGGCTTGTTAAGCAGTCGGTCCCGGGTGCTGTATACTTGTATACAGTGGTCGTTAGGGTTTGTCAGAAGCCATTTCGGCGCCCTGAAAATTCTGGCATCCACCACCCAGCACTGGGCCAGCTTGGTGAATTATGGCCTAAAACCTCCTCGTCACCCAGGGGAGAGACTCATGCTCTGCAGTGGGCTCATCACAAAGAGTTGTGATGATGATGATGATGAATTCTCCACGGTAATAGCAAATAATTCAAATTGTACTTTAATACATTGGTGTTTTTCTAACGATATTTCAATCAGTCTGGTAACATCTTTCTCACATTGGTATAAAAATTCATCTGGTGTTATAGGAAAATCATTCTCGGGTTTCACCCAATAAGTTATAACTCTGTTCTTAAATGCATATTTTAATTTATAAACATTTTTGAATGCAGTTGCCAACATACGATTTGATTTATGTAATTCGGTTCTCAAATGATATTGATAGTCTTTTCTCATTAACTTTAAATCACATTTCTCACATTTAATAACATTGTTATAACTCATTAGCTCTCGGGAAGGGTCTTTTCCGACTGAAAAGAAAAAAACAAGAAACTTATATAGCCATTTTATTCTATTATCTAATAAAGTTATTACAAACAATATAGAGCAGTTATGATAAAATGAAGTTATTTTTTTTAAATTAAATATTTTATGAAGTATCTATAAAAATAGAAAAATAATCTTAAAACGGATACTGATACCATGCATGCATGCTACTGATTAGCTAACTCAACGGTGTCCCACACTTCATACTATTGCATACTGAAGTATGACGAAAACGTGGATGGAACACCGCGAAACTCTTTTCTACTTACGCGGATCAAGTTAGAAAAATGCTGCCACATTTCGGAATCAGTATCCGTTTTACATTTCAAGGTGGCAACAGAATGCCGCCACCTATTAATAGGTTGCACTTTTTCTATGTATATGCATCGGTAGACTTTTAAGTCTATAAAGTGACTCCCATTTTTATCTGGAAGTACTTGTTTTGACACCCCGGTTGCTAACTTATTTATAATCATTGAGTGTATAGGTGCTATACCACTTGTTGGAGCTTCTTCATCCTCCTCCCCTTGCTCACTGTCATCACCGAAGAAGTCTTGAGCTGTTACGCGCACTGGCTTCGTTATGGGTTTAATGGTTGGCTTGGCACACTTCTTTGAGGAGGATGGTGTAGTGCTGGAACTAGCACGCTTCTTCGGTGGCGGGGGTACTACTTTGCACTCATCCTCGGAAGTTTGTGGTGGTAATCTGTAACCAAAAAGATTATACATGTAACTATGAGACATTTTAAAACGAGATTTTAATAAGTAATTCACATTCGAAAACAATGTTACCTACAATAAAAAAAAGTAAAAGAGATATGTTTGTTATGTTTGTAGAAAGCTGTAAGGTGAGTAACTTTGTTTTATTGTATTAATTACCCGCATAAATCACCAAAAGATGATTGAATCTTAACCACGTAAAAAATTGTTTCATTATAATCGGTAACTAAAGTATTATGACTCATATTCGGTATATACGGTCTACTGTTCGCTCATACTGGGGCGGGCGGGTTGCTAGCCATTCCTACTTTAAGGCTCGATGCAAGGCTCCGCATCGCGTCGCGCGGAACTCACACTGCAAAACCTAATTCATTAAAGTACAAAGCTATCAACTCACTTTTGCGTTTCTCCTTTTGGACGTCAAACTCAAACTCAAACTCAAAAATTCTTTATTTTGTAAGTATTTAAATACATTTGAAATAAGTCAAATAATTTACAAATTGAACTGAATCTACCACCACTTCGGAAAGTCGATCTGTTGAGAAGAAGTGGCAAGAAACTCAACAGCAATCATCTTTTAAAAATAAGAGAAATCATCTTCTTGCATCCGGATATCACTTTTCACATCAACACTTATCCATAAATCTAACAAAGGGTTAATCTTAAATATTTTAGGATTTTATTATAAAATGAAGCGTACACATTGACCCATGAACGAGTTGATCTTCTGGAGTCTACTATTATATTTATACGTCTCTCATAATGGCTAACGCGTTTCTTCCCAGTGACAGAGGGCGGGGGCTCAACCGGTGGCAGTGAAGCTTCATCCTCGGATGTTTGTGACTGTGTTCTGTCGACATATAAAAAAAACATGTAATTTTATTTGATGTGTGTTTGTCTGTTTAATAAAATAATCAAAACAGAAGTGCCGAAAAAACTTACATCTGTTTTTCCGGTTGTCGAGTGGGCTCCCGGACTGCTCCTCTATCCGTTTTGTGATGAGATTTGTTGTTCCTCATAGGGGGAGTTGTAGTTTCCTCGTCCTACATGGGGAACACCTCATCAGTGAGCACAGGCATAGATCTCGACCTATAAAAAAAATTCAATTAAATAAAAATTTAATACTAAAATATAAAAATTAAAAAACAAATACTTTTTATTATCATAAAGCACTCACATTTTTAGGGATTTTTCTTCTTTGAATTGTTCCTTGATTGTACTCGTACGTGAAAATACCGAGTAAAGGAAGAGTTTTAAAAGTTATCATAATTGAAATTTACGATGGGGAGACGTTTGAAAATCAAAAAGAAGCCAAGCACATGTGTAAATGTCGGGCAGAGGTGTGCATGCAGCATGTTGTGAAAAGTTTATTATTTGACGATGTTTACTCTAGTTTAAAAGATTTTTTATCTAAAATTGAAAGAAAAATAATGAATATCTGAAATTAATAAAATTAAAAAAGTTTTGAATAAATTATGTGTATAATAAAATTGTGACTAATTTAGTCGTGTTTTATTTATTTACTTAGGTACATTTTTTTTAATTCACTCGAATGTAACTACTTAAACAAGACGTGAATAGCGTAATATATTAAATGAATAGTGCATTCAAACAGAACAAATTGCGAACAAAAGCAAGTTTATACGTATTCATGTTTACGTTGTTACTATCGAATGTGTTTGAAAACTCAAGGGCCCATACTACCTCAAATTGCTTAGCATGATCCTTTGTTATATTAAAATACTGCAGCTTTTATTTTTTGAAATTAATATATGGTAAAGTTGAGGATTGATGCTAAGTCCTATATAATAATAATAATAATAATAACTCTTTATTGTACAACTATAAATATACAGATAATCCACAGAGAACAAATTTAGGGTTGATACAAGAGGTGGTCTTATCGCTAAAAAAGCGATCTCTTCCAGACAAACCTTAGGGTAGAGGATATTATATGCGTCAAAGGGTGTCATTTCGTACAATATATGTAATAAATATAAAGTATAATTAAGTTCTTATTTAAAAATATACGTACACACATATACAACGTGTAACATAATGAAGAGATAATACTTAAGGGGCTTGTATGTTTGGTGGTGTAGTTTATAAGTAACAGTAACATAAACTTGTAATCCTTACGGTTGGTTCGGAAAACCAGTTCAAAGTTTAGATCAAAATATGTAAGTGTCAACCCTAAAAACAGCTGTTACCTTTTGATAGAATCTATTCGATAACAGATGGCGTTAAAATAAAGCGATAAGTAACCAAGAGAGATACTACAAAGTGTAATTTTGTGCCTACTAAATTAGACGACAACAACGTCTCGGGAATGTTTTTTTCGGTAGTATCTAAGTGCAGAATATTTTTAAAACTACCTTTTCACCAATATGTGAGTTTATCACGCGGTTTACCAATTTAAAACTCTACTGAAATAATAGATTTGCACGTTCGAACTGACAACACGTTAATTTTAACTATCCGTGAGAATATATTTTCTTAACCTTAAACTATGATGCATCACTGACAAGGATATTAAACTTCTTGTTTATTCTCACATACTTACAACTATCATCACAACCATACAATAAAGCTTGAAATAAATTTTAAGTAATCCAGCATTCTGCATAATTTTTATAGTCTATGAAATAGCAAGTTCGATGCCCTTTGTCTGCCGCGGATCGCTCGCTAGCTACTCCCGGGCTCTCACGTTTAAGTGTTACGTAAGTATTTTAAAAACGTTTAATACCTATTCTTAGTCCCACTGTTTGTGGTTATGAACGGATGCTGAGGCTCGGTAGCCTTCTATTTCTAATACTTAACAACATACATGATCGAAATACATTTACGACTAAAATCAAAAATGTTATCAAATTAAGCATAAGTAATCATCAATTTTAGAGAAACGTAAAACAAAACATTAATTTAGGTACTCTCAATAAACTATGATATCAAACTTGTCATACAAAACACTATCACATTTCTTTAGAAATACGCTATTGCAAGAAACTAATATGAAATTATTACAAATCTATCGGTAGGTAATAGGTACGTTGAAATTCTTTCGCACGGCGTCAAATCGCAACTTATACCTAATGAAGAGAGACTCAAATAGACAATCAAACTTACCCATAATTCTAATAAAAAACGAAGAAATATCCTCTCTCCCTTACATTCAAACTTTCTAAGAATTATAATAGGAAACATACATATTCGGTAAATACCTATGATTTTGTAAACCTCAAACTATGATACAATACTAACAGCTTCTTGTACTTACTGTATTCTCACATACTTATAACCAAACTTATAACTATCAATACATACAACAACAAAGCTTTAAATTAATAAAATTAGCAACTAAGTAAAGTCGTTTTCATAAAAGATAACCCGTGCATAGCTCTTATAACAAACACACAAGGTGTATTATCGCTCAACTCGCGGGGCTTCTTTCGGCGTCTCGTCGCGAACTTGCGCCTTTCGGAATTATACCCTTTGAGATTTACCGCCGCCGCTTCCAAGCCAAACTAAAGGTTGTTCCGTTCAATATTTATTATGAACAAATTCTCAACTCAACTAAATTTTTTATTTAAAAAAGTTAAATTACTTATGACTAACTAATTATTTTTAGTTGCGTTTGTTTCAGGCTGCTGAAATTATTTTCTAACGCTAAAGGTAAAAATATCCTAAGTATACCTACCTGTCCTAAAACTTTATTTTTTATGAGGAATCTTTATCTTTTATTATTATTCTCTTTCTTGAGAAACAAAATGGATTAATTTCTTTATTTAAAATGTGTGAAGAGTAAAAATAAGTTACGTAAATTAACAAATCACAGTTTTTAATATTTTGATATTGAACAAACAACTTAAAAACTATTTAAGTGATTTCACGATTGAAAACTATTTATTTGTAACAGAATAACTTAACAATACAAAAACATAATATAATGAAGTCATTTCACTTTATTATGAAATAAATTGGGTACTAAGATTTTGTTTATCATATCGCTATACGGAAAAACCCTAAAAAATTAGGTACTAGAGAACTGTTTGGTTCGGTTATTAGTAAAATTAATAGAAATTTATTTCAGTTCTTTCATGTCCGTTTTGAAGTGTGCACGTCAGTTGCTATCGCTATTTTATTCGAAGTTTTCTTAAAATTTTCAAGTTTAAAGTATTGGAGGTAATGCGCGATGACATGGTGTATTCAAACGACAAATGTTACGAGATGATTCTGTATGTTGGAGCCGCTAGTAACCACAGCATCTACGAAGCTCGAAGGCTTTACAGGCAGCGGTTTGTGGAGTGCAGGCCGGCAGCTGAACAGCGCCACTTACCCGGCTATGGCGTGTTTCGAAGCATGAGTCTGCGGCTCAGCGCGCCGGTTCTTTTCACGCGAAACCCAGCGCGGCCACCTTCGCGTTCCGACAACTTAGGAGAGCAAGTCTTGGATCATTTCGAGAAGGATCCGAGGAGCAGCACTCGACGAGTCGGCGCTCTTTTGGATGTCAATCACATGGTGATATGGCGCACGCTTAGTGATGATGGCCAACATCCTTATCATTCCCGATGGACGCAAGAGCTGATACCAGCGGATTTGTGACCTCCTCGGTTAGGCTTTTGTCGGTGGCACAAACGTCATGTGGATGTGTGTGTATTGAAAAAGAAGGCAGAAATTGTGTGCCGTTTTTGTAATTCTGGCCAAGTGTAAGTGTTTTTACGCAAAGTGAACTGAATGTCGATTGAAATAAGTGCGATACTTGCCATAAGAGTTTGTCAGATATTACAAATTTAAGTTGTAATAATTATAACAAACACTCTTTATTGTCATTAAACGTAGAAATAATTATGTACACAATATTTAAGCGATTTAAAAAGCTTTAAGCGATTTCTTTCAGGCAACCCGATTTCTTCCGGGCAACCCGTTTATTATTAATAAATAGAAACTTGAAAGTTGTACTAACATGTTGTTTCATTTGTTTTCATTAGCTAGGTAGTGTGATAAAAATTGTGTCATTCAATGTGCCAAACGATAGGTAAGTAATAATCAGCTGCGCTGATATCCGCGCTACTCGCAGTGGGCGGCCGCGGCGGCGGCGGCGCGGCGCGGCGTATCGCTCGCTATTCAGCCGGTGCGGGAAAGGTCATAAGGTCACTGATTGCGGCGCAAGTCTATTTTTAGCTTGTTAGGTTGACTAGGGTTGTCAAAATATTTCATTGTAAAATAATTTAAAAAATTTGTATGAAAGTCTCTACCAGCACTGATCATGCTAATTCTTTTACTGTACATTCTACGTATGGTATAGAAGCTAACCCTAAAGTTTTATCTCTCCATTTTGTTACACGTTGTATATCTATATACTGACATACACATACATATACATAATATTAACAATACATAAAAAAAAGATACATGTTTTTATATAATACAAATTAAATAATATTAATACATGAAAGAATAAAAAATAATTAAGGCAATTCTTCAACTTTTGACAAGTAATGAATCTTCACGAGTTTTTTAAAAGTAGGTAAAGTTTGTGCAGATTTAATTTTCAATGGTAATTCGTTCCATAAACGTATTGCATGGATGGTAAATGATTTGCCATAGAAATCTGTCGAATGGATCGGCGTCAATAGTTTCAAATTATTACGAGATCTCAAATTTAGCTTATGGGCGGAGTGAATGTATTCAAACTTTTCAGACAAATACCTCGGTGAAGCAGGATTGAACAGCGCGCGATAAAGAAGACAGAGGATACGAGTATTCCGGCGAAAGCGAATTGGAAGCCACTTGAGTTTATTGCGGTATTCTGATATATGGTCATATTTGCGTAAGCCAAATATAAATCTAATGCATAGATTTTGTAGCCGCTCAAGTTTGTTTAATTGGGCTTCAGTTATATCCAGGTAGCAGACGTCAGCATAGTCTAAAATAGGAAGGAATAAAGACTGGGCAATTGAAATTTTGGTAGGTATTGGTAGGACATTGCGCAGACGTTATATATCGCGAAATCGTGTTCTAATTAGCATAAAAAATATCTATAGAAAAAAATCGTAAAGTTACCTCCAAACTGTACAATAAACTGTGCTGCCCTGCCGCGACGCCGTCGCGCCGCGCCGTCGTCGTGCTCAGTCCTGCTCACACACTCTTCGCAAGCATCGTGTGTGAGCGAAATAAAATTCTGAGGTTGTATAGGCTCCTAATAGAATTATGCTAATGCACGGTCTGATGATAATTCATAGCGGTTAAGAGTTAGTTTGTATTGAGCCAGAAACACCATATATCCATTACTACCATGTTGATGCTTATAGTATTAAGAAAGACTGAATTTGAATTACAGTTACCAGAACTGCTTGCGTGATGCTCTCCGACTGAGGTATGATACCACTGGTATCATTACTAATTAAGTTAATAGACTTACAGACTTGGGCAAAGTGGTTGTACTTTCCACATTTCCTGCATTTGACAGCCTTAGCTGGACACGTGTAGCGATGAATCTGACCACATATTGTGCACGCCTGACCACGTCTGGAATGTGAATTTGAAGTTGATCGAAAGTTTGGTGTCTTCTTTCTTCTGGGTCTTGAATCCGGTTGAAAATACTGAGAGTGTTCTTGCCTTTACTTGGCCTATCATTGAGTCTTCCAGTGTTCTTGCTTGTAGTCTTGTAATTTCAAGTTACAGTTTCAAGCAATTCCAACTAGACCGCAGCATTAAGATCGATAGATTTTTTCCACTAATATTCTTTCTTTGATGTATTTATTCTTCGGGTTAAGGTTCAAACTGAAGATGTCCCTCAGTAGGTTATCTTAACTTCTTCAAACCGCATTGTTTGCCTATGGTTTTAAGATCCAACACGTAGTCATCAATGGATTCTTCGTTGCGTTGTCGTCTGTTAAATAGGGTGTGTCTTTTCATGGTAATATTTATTTGTGGTAAGGAATGACTGTCAAATCTCGAGCAAAGTGTATCGAAACTGACTTGGTCTATGTATAAGTCAAAACTGTGAAATATTGCTAGAACGTCCTTGCCTATGTGATGAAGTAGGATTGCAACTTTTCTTTGATCATTTTCATTCTCAAGGTTGTGTGCTCGTAGGTAAATTCTAAACTTTTTAATCCAATTTTTCCATTCTTATGGCATATTAGGACTTCTTAGATTTAATGGGGCTATCTGTCCTGAGAGATTGTTCTGTCATCTCTCCGTCTTCACTTCTTTCATTGCTTGATGTATGCCACGAGGTTCAGACATTGTTGGTGCGTAATAGACGAAATGTCATATTAGGTCTTTACATATGAAATTGGCGTTTTGTATGGGAGGAATAAACGTAGTTTATTTTTTTAAATAATATATTTATTTGATCAAAGTATGATTCATTGCTATCTATGCACTTCTGCCATCTCATAGGTAGTTAATTCATGCCTTTTCTAAAAAAAACATTAGGACGGGAATCAATAAAATCTTTGAAGGCGGTTTGGACTGCCTCATTGGAGTTGAATTTGTTACCCTGAAAAAGTTATCCAAATTGGTGAAAAAAAAAAATGTCAAAAAATGGTGGTCTGTTGGAGCAAGGTCCGTGGAGTACGGTGGATGCCTTAAACATTCCAATTGAAGCTCCTTTAATTTGGTAGTAGTCTGTTCTGCAGTGTATGGTCTTGCGTTGTCCTGAAGCAGCAGTGGCCTTGTGCGATTGACCAGTCTCGGTTGTTTAGCGGCTAGTTTATCCATCATTATTTGGCACCATCGATACCACTGCCATACACATTATTAATTCTTCGAGCCGTTTCTGCAGCACTGGTGCCACGGTGGAACTCATATTCGTAAATAACGCAAAATTTTTGATTTTTCGTTTTGTAAATTCAATGAATTCAAAAGAAAAATAAACAGAAAAATACGGTTTTCGAGACACAAATTGATGAATAAATAGCTGTATGAATTTGAATACATACATACATACATAACGTCACGCCTGTATCCCTTATGGGGTAGGCAGAACACCAGGGGTTACAAGACCATTTGATGTCACGTGTGACAAATTTGGAGGTATTATAAAGATGGAGAGAGTCTATGAATTTGAATTTGTGGTATATATGTCGGGAGCAAAATAAGAGACGACCGTTTACTCGAAAGCTAGTTTATTACTAACCGTTTTACAGATACCCTACAGTATACATACATATCATCTTTTAGAATTCATCTTTGGACCATTTAATTGGAAATCTGTAACAACATTTTAAATACATTCAATAAACATACAAATAATAAAAAAATACTATAAACAATTAATAATATTTCTTATAATGATCGGGCTTTCTTATTCTTTTAGAACGATTTGACGGACTACTCTCGTTTCCTATAGTTGCGTCAGGTACCGTTAATAGCGGTGACGTAAATTCCCTGCGCTTCAATACTATCGCCGACACCTGAGAGAGCAGATCGCGCATCCTCTCGAATGTGACGGTGAAATCTGTGAGTCCGGACTTAGTTACCACATTTGTGTCTTTCCTGCCTACAGCAAGCTGCCTGTGATATGTATGTAAAGTAAAAATTATATTTGAGATCTGGATACTTGTCTGTAATGTTGCATGAGCCTTAAGTCTAAGTTGCTGGTCCGCAGTTTTTGTAGTTGAAGCGGTAACAGGGAAGAAGCTGTCCAACACCATCCAGTACCCGTTGGCTATAGCGGATAGGACCTTCGACTTGTTACTCTTGTCTAAAGTTATACGGGGCCTCTTCGCTTCTTCGAGTGCTGTTAGCGTGTCGGGATCTACGGCAATGGATCTTTTTGCTCCGGTTACCTTATGTTCTTTTTCCGTCTCCATGGCAGCGGCTGGTTGAGACATGATAAATTGAAATTTGTTTGTTTACTTATCTTTCAGTAAAGAGACTTATGTAAAGTGTTGATTTATAGAATCTGTTGATACTCATGTCTAGTCTACCGCGTGACTTAATTTTCTTTCTTAATTCGTCTAGAGTTAGAGAAAGAGAAGTAACTATCTGAGGGATGCTTTTGCCAGTGCAGCCCACAGCCAGCTTCTTTTCGATGTGTTCCAAGAAATCTTCTCTGTAAAGTTGTGCTCTCTTTCCACTAGTAGAGGGATTAGAAGAAACTTGCCTGTAGATCCCAGATAAAAGCCCGCTCTGGTTCGCGCATGACATTTTTGAATAGTATATCAATGTCGGAAGTTTAGCCCTTACACTAAGTGTGGCAGCATTCACTTTTACAAAACCTTTGCCTATTTCCTCTCTGGTCTTCCATGTCTTGGCATTCGTTATTTCAGCTAGCACTCCTAGATCTTCTTTATATGTCCCAAAAATTGCGTGAAATACCAATTGCCCTGCTGCTTCCTCAGTCATGCTACATGTGAGGAGCCACTGCCTTTTATAGACGTAGAATGCACCTGACCCTGTAGTTGTAAAAGGACAAGAATTTTTCCTTATCAGCATCTGGCTTACTTGAAAAAACTTGGCAAAAACACCATTGTAGCTTGTCTTGTCGTTGTGATAAGACATATTTCTGCTAACAACCCAATCATTGTGCTTACATCTGCAGATGAATTTTGAGTCTTTGTTACCTCTATTATAACATTTATGATGGCTATGCGGTTAAATGCTCTCTTTACTGCGGCTGCCCACTTGTTTCTGTATATCCCCCTCTGACCTTAGCATGCATAACAGTGCGAAAATGGGACCCATGCTCTGGGTCATAGATTACCTCCTTTCAGGAGGAAAGGTACACCCTTCGAGCATTACATGGTGTGCGCCATTCAAACCGTACTTTCTGACAGAGATCTCTAGCATTGTTTCCCCTTTCTTCGTCACAGGCATCTTGTCGTGGCCCAGGCGCACCTCCTTTAATCTAATACCGAACCCACAGAAGAAGTCAATATATGGGCCAAAGGTTCCGTATCAGTTGTCATCATCCTCAGATCTATTAAAGTTCCTATACAATCTTAACCCATTCGTAGTTGAGAGAGTCTTTGGATATGTGCTATTAAATAACCCTCAGGCGTGATTTTATGACCATTGTACAAACACATTTTAACGCCACTTTTCATCAAATGAAGGTTATAGAAGTGTTTTAAATACAATAACTCTGATATAACTGTCGTTCCAGAACCCGAATCTAATTCAATGGAAAGATCAATGCTATTAACCTTAACATTAATTTTAATAGGACTGCATTCCACGTACACTTTGGTTAGCGGCCGAAATGTTATTTAATTTCACAAATTGCACTTAACGTCCGTAGAAAACGTCCATTCGTGAATCTTATAGTCGAAAAACGATAAATTTTCAATGTAATTGGACATTTTTTTTTCAATATTCACGCAGCGCGCGATCGAGTCTGCGGTTCGGCCGCTATTACAGTATTTGGCTCTTCAATCGAGATATTTAAATAATTTCTGAAATAAATAAATAATCCATCATTTTGATTAAAGGTAATTTGACTTCTATGCATATTAAAGCCGTCAATTATAGGTATAATAGAGTGTTTGTCAGTACGACATTCAGTGTTATTATTGTAAGTAAGTTATTAACATGGGAAAGATATAGCTTGCACTCTTCAACTTCGCAAATTTTTGAATCTGATATAGATAAATTATCCAGATCGGTCATAAGATTATGGGACTTAGTAAAATAAAAAAAAAGTTAGAATTAAGTTAATACCATAAAACGGCGCTCTTAGGCGCCCACATAATCAATTGAGTTGACGTAGCGCTTTTCAGCCATTTGTTTGGCAGGACACTCGGAGTCGCCAGTAGTGTGATTGCATGGCTTCTTAAAGTGCATGCATGTGGTACATTTTGGAGGCTCAGATTTCTTTTTGCAGTCCTTATTAGAGTGACCTACTTCACCACAATGTCCGCACGTGTCAATATCCATCCGACAGGTCTTGGCAGCGTGGCCGTATAAGCGGCATTTGTAGCATCTTGTTACTAAGGTAAAATCTCTAACAGGACACGATGACCAGTTCACAAACACCCTGTCATTTTTTATTAGAGTTAAGCGTAGTTTTGCAGAGACTTCCACTTATGGCTCAACTTGATTGAGGTCAAAAAGGACTCGTATATCATATCCTTTAGTTTATCGGCAAGGTTTTGTTCATATATCGAGCTGAGTACGTCTTATTCCTTTATTGATGTTGGAACTCATTTTTTGAGTTGGCAACAATTCTAGGTTTGCGTCTTTTGGGGTTCGTCCACTGTTAGGCCAGAGGAAGATAATTGGGCTGACTGCTTCAACTTGTTAAGGTCGTCTTTAAAGTCAGTACTAATTATAACATCGCCATTCCTTGTTTTACGAAGACCTCTAACTTGTAGTTTCATTTGTCCTAGTTTGATGATTTCTTGGATTAGGGACTTCGTTTCTTCGCTGGTCTTGAACTTGTCAGTTGGGTAAATTACGACTAAGTTGTACTTCTGCGGCTGAATAAAGGCATCCTTTTTCACCATTTCGGCGAAAGAATCGGTTTGTGCTTTAGCTTTAGAGGTCGTTTCAATAGCTGTTTGTAGGTTAGAGAGGCGTTTAGGGAGGTCTCTTTTGTCTTCATAGGCCTGAATTGTTGGTCGGTATTGAAGGGCATGTGACTGTTACACTGATATTAAACAGCCATTTGTGAAGTGCCATGAGCAACTTTGCGGTAAAGTGCGCTGATTTTCATCTTTTGCTCAGTTCTGTATCTCTGGAGTAGAGATAACAGTTGGTGAGTCCTCTTCCAGGTGACGGGAAGGAAGCGGGGGTGCGGGCGCCGGCGTGAACAAAAATCAGTGAACAAAGGATATAGTTTATTTTTGAACTTTTTGTCTTATTTTCACTTTATTCACAAAACTTATATTTCCACTTCACTTTTCATGTAAAAAGAGATGTTTTTATTAACTAGCAGCATTAAAATAGCGTTTATTACTATTTTTAAGGAATTTTAAATACGGAGCTTGATGTTTACGTGTTGGCTATTTTGTGATGTGCTTGGCGTGCACAAAGCATGAGTACTTGTGGAGCTGCTGGGAGCATTCACAGGCAAAGGGATGGGGTCTAACAATGGGGGTGCATTTTCATCTGCAAACTCTGGTGGTAGAAATAAAGTTTGCCCCGGGTGATCCTCCACCAAGATTTCAATGTCATTCTGTTTTAAAATATAATATAATATAATATATATATATATACACCAGTAGCAGTATGTGCCTTTATAATCATGGCATTCTCTGCCCGTACATTTTTTGCAAATATTTCCATGTCTAGAAATAAAATACTATGTGACAGTTTTAACTCATAAATAGCACAATACAAGGCTTAGTATGCTAATTATCACCTGCTTCCACTGGCCAATGGTCTTATCAGGACCATGCTCTTTGAGCAGGTCTTTAATTTTCTGCCACTCAGCCTCATTTTTATGAGAGCCAAGTGGCCCGGAAAATTCACCTGTCGCCAACATGTTGTGGGTCGAAATGTAGTCGACCAAAATTCCTACTTGCACCTTATAACTTCTTAATCTTGAACAGTAATAAAAATTGATAAGCAGAAAAATATTATAAACATGATAATGTTTACCATGCAGTACATGAAACAGTTGTAAAGCCTGGGGGAGCTATATACTTGTGAATGTTGACTTTTAAACGGGTTTTAAATACAGCCATCTCGTAAGTAAAAAAGTTGATTCGTTGCTTACTTTTTTCCACTCATTTTAAGGAGAAATTTTTAGTCGATTTTAAATATTTAAACCTTGATTTCTTTTGATCTTGAAATTGTTGTTTTTTTTTATGGTGGATTGTTGACATATAAACGAATGAAATAATAAATTAATATCGATACTGACGTAAATACTGATTGATTTCTTGATATTTATTCTATGGTTTTATTTTATATTGTCATTTTCTGTAAATGGCAATACTAAAGGAAGGGAAGGCCTTATCCCCGGCGATGAGCGTTCTCCACCAACAAGCCCGTGCTCGTAGGGAACATACAATTGACAAGCGATATAAAATTTTATCCTCTCTTCAGAGGTATCCCCAGCCCGTGCTAGCCCGGCTGAAGCGTAGGGACATATGCTGCTAAATTAAATAGGTAAAATATTTCTGACCTAAAAACATCTACAGAAATGAATCTGGTATACATTATTTGGGTATTATTGGCTATTATTGTATTATTGGCTATTATTGACGACCACTTTGGCGATGAGGTAAACCTGTCTGCCTCAGACGCCAGTAGTTGCGGGTTCGATTCCCGCACGGAACAAAAAAAAATGTTCCGTGTCTGGGTGTTTTTTTTTATTATCTCTTCTACCTCCGGCTGCAATGCCGCTGTCTGTGTCTTTTTACGCATCTTTCATTCTAGTTCTCGCTTTAATTCCTCTCGTAATTTCATTCTTCATACTTTATCTTTCTTTCATTCCATTCATCATCTAGTTATCGTGTGGGATTTCCCGTTTAATATATATATCTAGGCTCTAGCTACTTTTATTACTTTATTTTGTTATTCGGGTGGGAATGCCCGCTTGTCGACAATTTAATTACTTTATATAGCTATTGGTTGTACAAGGGTAGATAAATAAGTGGTGCATAGGCAGGTTTCTTTACATTTTACAAAAGTTTTCAACTTAAACAAAGAGAATATTTAATCTTAAAGGTATACATTTTATATAAATCTTATATTCTATATCGATACCCTAATTTGCAAACCTACTAACTCCTCCTCTGGAACAAATTTTACAGGAGAGACTTACAACGTCATAATAAATAGTATTTAAGATAATAAAGAAAAACAAAAATCGCGTTGGAAATTATGCTTTTTATTTATCTAAAAATACTTAAAAATCATTTTTTTTATAACCATTGGGTTTTATAGTAAAAAAAGGAGTTGTTAGATTTGGTTTAAGCAATAATTGAAAATAAAAGTAGAGTTGTTTGTTTATATCTTAAACTTTAATCAGGGTACAATCGTACAAACAAATTGTTTTTCATAAAATTAGTGAAAATAAACTAAATGAACTAAAAAAAAGTAAATGAAAATAATTAAAATTAATTTTCGTGTGGCAACGCATCGTAATAAGCGTGATAATCACGATGCATAGATGATTTAAGTTGCTGTTGATCAGAAAATTTTTTTTTCGTGATCGAACGAAGAAAACTCACGAAAAAAAAATTTAAATTTAATAAACTTACTCATATAATTTTTATCTAAAAAACTTACTCATGTACCCTCACGGGGACAATTTGAGATTTTCTTTGATTGAGCATCCTCCACTCTTCGTCAAACCGCAGCTTGTACATAACATCACTATAGGTCTGGTGAGCTGTACTGCAGAGCTCTCAGATCAGTAACCTGTAACCTGCCTCCCTATAAATAATCACTTACCAAACATGTAGAAAAAAGGTCTTAAGTAATGATAAGTTGAAACAAAGCATGCAAATTGAAAGAAAATAAACCTTACCTTTGGGTCCCCTTTCATTTTCTCTGGGCGAATGGATTTATAAAAACTGATTTGTTTGAAATCCTTGAAGTAGGGAAAAGTCAAATATTCACATTGGTAGTTTTTGTTATTGGTCTTTGCCGTTCGGCAGATGTTTAAGTATTTAGCAGGGGCATGGATGGTTTAGTTTTTCAGCCGCTTCTCAATCATGGCATGCATGCTGTTCACCTCCATTTGTGTGTGCCCAAACTCGAGGTATTTATGAGTTATTGTTATGTTATCACATATTGACACATTCATGAAAGCATCACTGAGAACTACGTTGCGGTTTTGATAGGTGCAACCATCAGTATAAAAGTAGTGTATTTGTGAGAGTTCTGGACCAACACTGCGAGTGAGCGAGAGGCAAGATACGAAATAGCATCTGTTAGAGTGAGACAGAGAGCCACATGCATGGCATCATAGCTGTCTACGTCAGTTGTCAATGTCGAGTTCTGGATCACCATTGGTGCGAGTGAGAGTGAGGGAACGTGTCAACGTCAGTTGTCAATGTCAAAGTCAACATCACAGCGATGGTAGCGCCACCTTGAGGCAGTTTGTTGTACTACTATAAAAATGTTTTCGATGTGGTGGGTGAGTGGTATTCATGAGCGATGATGACTTCACGGTGCGACGTATGCTTTTGTTATCGCACAGCGTGAAGTATAATGATAAGTTTTATTCGCTTATGAAACGTTATACAATCAATCACTACCTTATTTTAATTAGTTATAGTTAGTTATGAAATAAAAGGTATATTTTTCTAGCATATTTTTTTTATTTTATTTCTTCCATTAGTTTATGAAATAGGTGTTAAACAAAAATTCAAGGTTTAACACCTATGCATGCTAACATGCTATTTCACAATCGATGATAGAGGTATTATCACGCACTTGATTTAAAATAGCACTCGCTTCCTCCAATCTCAGTGGTCGTCTTTGTTTCAGATGTCTTTTGAATAGATTGATTCGGTTTTCATAGGTCATCTTAACCTTATGTAATCGGTGCACCTGTGCATTAACACACTTCATAACTGTCTCAATGTTTTGCCAGTCGTCTCGATTATGATGAATTTTTCAGGGTGGGTTACTCTTGCTATTAATAATCTCATAGAAGTCTCTTCTTCTCTTGAAGTTCTTGTTCTCCATCTCCACTACGAGGTGAAGGTAGAGGTGGTAAGTTGAAAACATTTAGATTTCCGAAGCAGGTTATTTCCATTGGTATGTTTGGGGTGGATGGTTTAATGAAGAAATTTCTTAGAATATCTCTTCTCTCTACGAATAGTCCAAACCACTCCCGTCCCCTTAGTTCCAGCTTCCCATCAATGTTCACACAAATTGATAAATCTTGCGGTTTGTCTCCTCCTCCATAAATTCTTTCCTCCTCCTCCGCAGTATGTTGTGAAAGTTATAGTGTTAGATATACGTATATATATGATAAGTTCTTTTCTGATGATGATGATAATGGAAGACTGAACTGACTTTTACTTAGTTCACACTTCTGCCAAATCACAGACGGTATGTAAGAGATGGGAAATAATACCATTTTGTTTTCTGGAGACGCGTAATCACTCTTCAAGACACTGAAAACAACTGACTTTTTATTGAGTAATCTTACGCACACTTCCGGTCAGTGCGGTGTACTCGAAAAATGATTCATTTATGATAAGACAGTAGGCCGTAGTGTTGGCGGGGACATTCTTCTTGAACTCTAATTCAACTTTTATATCGATAGCGCCCGAGTTGTATGTATCGCACTGTCAGGATGTATTGTTAACCGCTATTGCGAATTTTGTTTTATAGTGATTGAGATCCACCTGAGGACTGCTGTTACGTTGATTGTAGTAGGCTTGCTGAAAACTGGTAAAAGCATCGTACAGTAGAGGATAGGCACCTTTCTCAAAGTCAGCCGAAAATGAATCGTACGGGTAGTACTGAGAGTTTAGGTACACTTTACAATCGGTTAGGTTGCAGTGATCGAAGACACTCATATCTTTCATTTCCTCATTTTTTCTCGCTGTTTGTAGACCGATGATGACGTAGCGGGGTTTCTCCAACTGTGTTGCTGTTTTAATTGTCCATACACGTTTTTGAGCAGATGGCAATACTGGATACTCGTATAGATCCCAGGTGCGAAAGGTTATGGGAATGGGAATGGGTTATCATTTTATGCATACAACAATAAGAATCAAGTGCTGTCACCGAATGAAGCTCGAGAACACAGTATTGTTATATTTGATGATGTGGCTTTGGAAGATCAAGACACTATACGTCAATACTTTGCAATGGGACGTCACAAGGGGCTCGATTGCTTCTACTTGTGTCAAACGTATAGCAAGATACCAAAACAGTTGGTTAGAGATAATGCAAATCTCATACTACTATTCAAACAAGATGATTTAAACCTACGTCACACATATGATGATCACGTGAATACAGATATGATTTGGGAACAATTTCAAGATATTTGTCGCAAGTGTTGGGATGAAAAGTATTCTTTTCTAGTGATTGACAAGGATAGAGATTTAAGTAAAGGACGTTATCGTAAAGGTTTTGATACATTTATTACACTATAAATTGAAGCATCATCCACTCTTACATTGATTAGACAACATGTAACCATCAAAGATGCACTCGCAAATATTTGGTGATAAGGAACTAAAACGTAAGCTGACACAATCTATTGAGGCTGTGAAGAAAAAAGTTAGAGCGTTGCAAACAGATAAAGATATGCGTACAAAAAGTCTGGAGGAAACGTCTGAACCTATCACAAAGCCATTGAAGGCTCTCTCATCATCGGTGTCGCAGGTGACAAAATCAGAAGAGCCTAGTCAGGAGAAACCGTCAAAGTTTGAAACATCAACGCCCTATAAAGATAAAAAAATAAAAAAAGAGAATGAAGACTATGAAGATGCTACCGAAGCACTTTCTGAAGAAACTGAAGATGAAGATGATGAATCTATTGATGAGAGTAGTAATGACTTCGATAAATCGCAGACACAGCAATATTTAGCATACCTATTCAAACATGAAAAGGTACCCTTTGGGGCATATATACATCGTAATAAGATTTATGTGGGCGATAGTCCCCTAAAAATTGAAGATTATGAAATCAGTATTAAAGGAAATAAGTTTCCAAAAACATCTGGTTTAATGGAACTCCTGTTCAAGAAAAATCCAAACAAGGATATTGTTGTGAAGTCTGATATTGATAACTATTTAAACATTCTAACCTTGTCTAATGCCTATCGACGAGGCTATTCACCCAACGGTCAAGTGCAAGGAAACAAAAGCGTTAAGTATAACACATATATAAGGCGCCATTTAGGTAATCTGGGTACGTTGTCAAAAACAGATGCGAAGCAGGGAGGTTTCTTACAAGAACGTTTGATACAGAAATCATATCATCCAAACACTAATTACATATATTGGGATGATCCTAACGAGCTTGTCAATCGTTTACGTCTACTGATCGCATCTCAGAATGCTGGTAATACTAACAATACTAATGAAATAAATGCTATTAAAGAAGAGCTCCTAGAAGCCGGAATTATATTGAAGAACTAAATAAAATTATATGTGATCATCTTTTATCGTTTATTTTAAACTTTCCCTGATACCCATACAGAGCAGCATATGATACCTGTTGACCTGATATCTATTGATCAGCTGATGGCTATTGATTAGCTTATAGCTGTTGGCTATTGGCTATTGACCTGATAGCTGATGATTTTCAATTAGAATTGTTATAAAAGCGAGGGCATCATTCAACTATAATCATTATCAAAATGCCTCTCCACAAGTTTGGTCATCATTTAAACACAGGTTTTGGCTCTCTTAGATCAAACTTGCAGGAAATTGATTGTGAAAAAAGACGTTTGGTACAGGTTGATAGGGGTGTGATGAAAAACGATGCTGTAACAAAAGGACAATTGGATGAAGTGTACGAGCAATATCTGAATTTTTTTCGTAACACTATCAAGGCCCTTGATACTCTACAAAAAACTGTGGAAATGTTAAATAAAAGGTTCACCGCACCACTGAAGGATAAATCTCCACCTCCTACTACTACTACTGCTGATACACCAGCTAAAATAAGACGTGTTACTCCACAACTTGTGAGAACTGAAAAAAAAAACAACCTAAACCTGTGAAAGCTGATAAACAACAACCTAAAGCCCTGAAGACCGAGCAGCCTCATCAATAATGAGTAAAGCGGAAGTTGTCAAAAGGTGTTGAAACGTAGAGGTAACAAAGTTTATGTAAAGTGGCTAGGTATGAATGATAAAAGTTTTATAGATAAGGAAAATGTTGTTTAGAATTATTATATCATATGTTGTTGTACAATTTATTGAAAGAATAAATAAAACAAAATAAGTATTATAATTTTATTTCTTAATTACATAGTATATGTGCCTTAACGAAAAAAAAAATTATAGATGAAATTAAACCTAGTAGGATAATTATCATAAAAAAAATGATTATAATTAAATACTTGCTACTTAGCACTTAAAATCTATAAGGTTGTTATAATAAAAAAGGTGATTATAATTAAACACTCGCTGCTTTGCACTTAAATTCTATAAGGTTTAAATTTATAAAAAAAGATGATTATAATTAAACACTCGCTGTTCAGCACTTAAAATATATAAGGTTAAAATAAGTCTCAAAGAAAGGAATAAAAACTGATGAGTAATATATTTTAGTTGATGGAGCTATTTATGCAAACTACTTTATTACTTTATGTCATCCAAAATTAAATCTCTCAACACACAAATCATAATATTAACCAATTTGTTAGCATGAGATATATTAAAAACACCGAAAAATGAGAAAAACTCTGCATCAACGTCTTTTAATAAATCAAACCATTGTCTGAAATCTAAATTAAGATCACCAACTTTTTCCTCCATACTTGATGAAATATTATCCCACATTTGTTTTAATAAATAATAACTTTCATCGTTATGTATTAAAAATAAATTAGTTAATGTTGTAGCCACCTTGTAGTCCAATGTGTGTAGTGGTATTTCTGATTTCCAATATTTTAATAGAAGATTTTCTTTAAAAACTTTAGCCAATCCCTTTTTAATGACTCAAAAAAGATTAATAATTCTTCGTCAGCATCATCGTTCCCCATCACCTTATCAGTTTGCAGTTGTAATTCACCTGGTGAATAAAAAAAAGTATGCTTAAACATTGTGTATTATGTTTATTTTTTTAATCTGAATTATGGAATTATGTATATCTAAGTGTTCCTCCTCATTTGTATACAATGTGTTAATTTTATACTTGATCAAACGAAATGTGCGGATATAACATTAAAAATTATCGACAAAACGCGAAAAAAAATTTTTTTTTCGTACACCATTTAGAAATTAAAGCCAATGAAAATTTTTTTTTTATTCAATTCTCATTTTTTGTTGTTAATTTTTTTCCTAACTAAGTAGACCATGGATTTTTTTAAAATTAGTGTTATTTTGAAGGTAAAGCCATGAACTAGTAATAAAAATTAAAAAAGATCACAATATCAAGCCGGAAAGTTTTAAAAACATTAATTCATTTTTATTTTTTCATAAAAAAAATGTTTTATTTTTTATTTTTTACCTTTTACTCCGAAACTAGCACGTCAAGGTAACTTTTTTAGCATGTTTTATTAAATTTTATAACATACCCTACAAGTTCACCAAAATAACATAGGTGCTATCTCTCTTTGTTGTTACGATAGGTACTATCCAAATTAAGTAGGTAATTTTAACAAAATGAAATAAGTACTTGGATTACTTAAATAGTGCAATAAAAACACAATTAAACTAAATCATTTATTTAAATCAAGTTTTCAAAGTGTCCACCATTCTCATCCATGCAAACAATGGCACGCATTTCCACACTACGCACAGTTTTTTTTTAAAACATTGCGTTTTTCTCTTATTAAGGTTTTCTCTTAGAAAACTCTTTAGCAGTTCGACCAGCATCGTTCCAGGAGATATGGATCTTCAACACGGAGAAGGATGTGGTTCCAACATGACGGCGCTCCAGCTCACTTCAGCACAATCGTACGTGAGTACGTAAATGAACGTTATGGAACTAGATGGATTGGACGAGGCGGACCAGTGGCATGGCCGCCGCGCAGCCCAGATTTGACACCACTTGATTTTTATCTGTGGGGTCATATGAAGCAGATGGTGTACAGTACTCCAGTTGCAACGCAAGAAGAGCTTTTGCAAAAAATAATGCCTGCAGCTTATGAAATAAGAGAAAAACGCAATGTTTTAAAAAAAACTGTACGTAGTGTGGCAATGCGTGCCATTGTTTGCATGGATGAGAATGGTGGACACTTTAAAAATTTGATTTAAATAAATGATTTAGTTTAATTGTGTTTTTTATTGCACTATTGATGTAATCGAAGTACTTATTTAATTTTGTTAAAATTACCTACTTAATTCGGATAGTACCTATCGTAACAACGAAGAGAGATAGCACCTATGTTATTTTGGTGAACTTGTAGGGTATGTTATGAAATTTAATAAAACATGCTAAAAAAGTCACCTTGACGTGCTAGTTTCGGAGTAAAAGGTAAAACATTTAAAAAAAAACATTTTTTTTATGAAAAAATAAAAATAAATTAATGTTTTTACAACTTTTCGGCTTGATATTGTGATCTTTTTTAATTTTTATTACTAGTTCATGGCTTTACCTTCAAAATAAGTTTAATTAAAAAAAAATCCATGGTCTACTTAGTTAGGAAAACAATTTACAACGAAAAATGGGAATTGAATAAAAAAAAATTTTTCATTGGCTTTAATTTCAAAATGGTGTACAAAAAAAAATTTTTTTTTCGCGTTTTGTCGATAATTTTTAATGTTATATCCGCACATTTCATTTGATCAAGTATAAAATTAACACATTGTATATGTAATTCGTTGGTATGTATGTATTACGTGCTGATTTAATTAATCTGAAAAAAAATAAAAATTAAAAATTAAAAAAATACTCACAAATAATTAGCGCAGCTCTCCTTCTCTTTAAACTCTACAATACAAGATTTTCCAACGGGTTCCTTTTTTATAAGGCAAACAACTGATTTAATGTACTCCAACCACTCTTCTTTAATGTTATCGAATCTTGAAGGTAGATTAACATAACCGATGCTCAACTCTACCGTAGTCTGAATTTTACTTTTATCAAATTTCGATGTTATCTGTTTAACACCCTGGATTAAATATGGTTGATTTTCTTTAAGGTCACTCATTTTTATCCACACTCTTGCTCCCATAGCGTTTATATCTTTCAGTACTGAACTCATTTTATATAAATAAAAGATACAAGAAGTAGAATGAACTCACAAGAGTAACAATGAATATTTCACAGGACGAGGGGAACACCAACTGATATCATTCTTCAGAGTGTTTTCGTTTTTATACCATAAAATTGTATGAGAACTAATAGATAAAAAACCCAACAATTGACAACATTTCAAAAATTTAAGCCCTTGTTTTTATATGCTTCTTCGAAAGAACTTATTTAAATAGGCGACACGTATTTTTTCTTGTAAAGATTTTCCCACCAGAAGATACAAAAAAAAATTTTGATAACTTATTTCTGCCATTTGTAGAATGAAGGATGAAAATATAATTTACCTTTGCTTGGATGAGTATTAAAAAAACAAATGGCTGCATGATTATAGTCTTCAATCTAACCAACGAATAAGCTACTCTCTTTGGTATAACCTCAAAAGAAGAATTTTCTTGTTTTTATTATCACAATTTAAGCAAAATGAATGAGCAGCCACGTAAATTAGACCCTTTCATTTCCTGTCTGGTACCCGTCTGCAAAAATACGGTTATGAAACATCCTTACAAGCACTTCTTCTACATACCGAAATCTTCGAGGGTACAATGGTGTTCCGCAGTAAATAAATCAAATGTACCCAAATCTGGTAGTATATATATATATATGCGAAGATCATTTAAATGCAAGTAATTTAATTATTATAGATTAATAAAAGAATCCAACTTAAGTGACTGATAATGTTTAATCGTAATCACTTGTATGTTGTTTTCAAATTTAATATTTCACATTTATGAATTTGTTTTAGTTAGAGGAAGATCTAATGAACTACAAGGACTGGGTAGAGAATAAAGTTACAACCCAAGACTTAAACCCCAAGTACCTGAAACATTAAAACATATTGGTGAACCTAGCGTCATGCCTTCTGGAAGTTCTGGATCTAATCTGGAAGAACCTGTGCCAGCTACACAGGATAAGGGAATTCTTTGCATGCCTCACTGCAGTAATAAAACTGTACAAGTCATGCTATCTATGGTCAGCCGTTCAGTTGGTACGAGGTTTGTAAAAAAATACACAAGCAAACCTGTTCCTTCTGAAGAAGAATCATCAGAGAGACGCAATCCATCTGCAGTTGGTAGCACAACTGAATTTTCAGGACAGGAAAGTACAAATGAATCTGAGGTACAAGAATCTTTGGTGGGGAGAAACTTTATTTTAAATTTAATCAAAAATAAGCCATTTGCCATAGAGTAACTTATATACTATAAAATTACGGGTTAATCAGGTTTGAGTATGATGAATCCAGCAGTTCAATCAAAATCTATGTATTGAAGTAAATAAAAAACAATTTAGCAGTTGCGTGATTTATTAGGTTTTCTTTTTCGGTGTCCTTGTAACGTGCGTAAGTCCAACGTGTTATACGAAGAATTCAGAGTCCGGGAGCTTGGCAAAGTTGTAGAAAATTTATAAAACACAATCCAAAGCACATTCACGAGTCACGGGAGGAAACAGAATGAAAGAATTCATTCTTCACTCATGTCAGTCTCTCAATCACTTTCGTTTTGACATTTTGTGCATCAACATAGTAGAGCTGTCAAGTTTTTTACAACTAGTATAATATAGTAGTATTACAAAAAACTTCAAGATTTTCCTAACTTGAAATCATTGCATAAAATCTATTTCATGTCACTATCCGCTGTGTATTAAATAATGTATTGGGTTTTTTTTGTAGTCATAAAAATACATTTTCGTATGCTTGGAACGCACCCAATTAGTTACTCCCCAACAAACATTTTTGTCATATAATTAAACATTTATATGACCTTGAGTCTTATTAAAGTTATTTTACAGTAATTTTTTTAACTCTTTGTCATGTACTGGTGCATTATGTGTTCGAATAGTCATATACATTTTCTGTCGTATAATAATGTCATATAGACGTTCTTTAGACATTTTTTTACAACCGTCATATAATAGCGTCTACGACGACGTCTATAAAACTAATTTATACAACTTTAAGTCGTGTATACGTTTTCGTTGTATAAACGTGATAATACTGTCAATTTTAACATATAATTACCCTTTAAACATCTGCTAAATGGATAATAATTGTTTACACGTAGTATTTGTAACCATTATATACAAGTCGAATAAGTGATACCAGTGCAACCTGTATACATTCTAAAGTATCATAAACATGATAATACGACCGCTATTTAATTAATGCTCATATTATAGGTTTATAATTACCTTATATACCACAACTTCCACAATTTTAAAATCAAATTTATCATATTAATTTACTGTTTGGTACCTTATGGATCGAAAAAAGTGGAAAGGTATTAAAAGAAGTGGTGCTTTTAAAAGAAAAGTTAAAAATAACTATCATTGGCTTCAAGCGAGCCGTACTTTAATACAAAGTAATAGTCGTACAGCTCAAGCTGCGAGTGAAGAAAATGAGAAGGGTTCCGTATCATATTTAAATGTAAATTTTACCAATCAATTTAACCAAAATGCTACAAATATGCTCTGCAGTTCATTTACCGAAGTTCAGGGCTCTTGTTCATTTTCCGAAGTTGAAGACAGTTATTCATCGTCCGAAAATGAAGATAATGTTGAAAAAGAAGACGTTTCAAACATAAATGATGACTTCAGATACCATTTTAAAAAATGGGCTATTGATTTTAATATTTCACAAGTTGCATTAAAGCAATTAAATGAAATTCTGAACAAAAGAATTCCCAGTATAGTCCCTTTAGACCCAAGGACACTTTTAAAAAGTAAAAAAGATATACAAATAATTATTATCAATGATGGTCGTTACTGGCATAATGGTCTCATTGAATCTTTAAAGACGATTTTACAAAACCTGTTCAACAGCTCTAAGCATCAAGTGTGCCCTATATTATGTAACATCCACGAAAGACCAAATGTACCCCCTTTTGTTGTGGGTATGTATGAAGGTACGAGTAAACCATCAAATATATCCGCATATTTTCATCCTTTTGTATGTGAATTACAAGAATTAATGTCTAATAATTTAAGAATTGCATCGCAAGATGGGGTCGATACATTGATCGAAGTTAAAGTCAGAGCCTTCATATGCGACTCGCCAGCGAGAGCCATGGTTAAAGGTGAGTATCCGAGTCCTAATTATGTAATTTAAAATAAGCTTATTTACTTTTTTTATAAATAAAAGTCATTTAATTAAATGTTATATTTTACAGGAGTATGCTACTTTAATGCTAAACATGGTTGCTTGAAATGTACAGTGGTCGGCGAGTATAGTCATAAATCGCACACAGTCATCTTTACAAAGACTGATTGCCCACGAAGAAATGACGCGGACTTTCGTTCTAAGAAGTATGGAGATCACCACAAGTACGATTCTCCGTTTCTAGCATTGCCAATAGATATGATTGAACAATTTCCTATAGGAGATTCTCTACATATTATTGATTTAGGTATAATGAAACGATTATTAATTGGTTGGAGGGATGGCAATTTAGGAAATTTAATTACAAAATGGCCTGCAAGGATAATAGAAAAAGTCTCTCAATTTTTACTATGCTGTCAGATGCCAAAGGAAATACACAGGAGTGTTAGAAGCCTTAAGGACTTGCCACATTGGAAAGGTTCTGAGTTCCGTACTTTTCTGTTCTATTTAAGTTTTGTGATATTAAAGGATGTCTTATATAATGCAGCATATCATCATTTTCTGTGCTTTTTCTCAGCTGTAACTATTTGTACAAGCGAGACACATTTTAAATTTTTACCAGTCGCAGAAACAATGTTAAAGCACTTCGTTGACAATTATGGCAAATTTTATGGCCAAGAGTTCATTACAAGCAATGTTCACAATTTAATACACGTAGTAGACGAAGTAAAGAGATTTGGAACCTTGCAGAGCTTTCATGCTTATCCTTTTGAAAATAAATTGAGTTCAATAAAGAGAATGATCAGAAAAGGAAACCAGCCACTTCAGCAAATTGCTAATAGATTAATAGAAAGACAAAATATTGAAGTAGAGAACTTAGGAAACGATACTAGTCATAACTGTCCTACGATAAAAAGTTACAAATATGGAAGTAAACTTAAGACAGTCATTCAACTAGAATCCTTTATCCTCTCAACTGTTAATGGAGATAAGTGGTTTTTGACTAACAACAACCACCTTGTTGAATTGCGTTCGGCTACTTGCAACGACGGACGTATACAGATAATTGGAAATCGGATTGAAAACTTAAGGAATGATGTTTTTGAAACGCCTATTAAATCTTCATATCTTAATATATTTATGATATATGAGAACGAAGTTTCCCAAACTGAAGCCGTATATTATATTACTGATATAAAGTGTAAGTTGGTTAGTGTTTCATACAACTCAAACATATATTTTGCTCCACTTATTCATACATTTATGAAATAGGTAATAAAAAGGCAGTTAAATTGTTAATTTTTTTTATTATCTCCAGTAACATAATTAACATTTCAAGTTAGTCAAACACTTATTTGAAACCAAAATTAAGGTTGAACAAGTTGACGGCACGAACTCATCGGCAGGCGGGACCTAAATGTATATATGCTATCTCACCTGACATAATTTTCTACCCGCGCGATTCATTCCTAAAACGACCGCGTAAAAAATGTGAATATACTTTCAGAAATACAGTTATTATAAAAAAATACTATTGAGTGTATCTTTTCAAAATAAATTGATTTTAAGTTTTGAATATCTAAACTATGGCTGTACGGGCTTTATCTTAGAACTTTCTTTCTTCGTTTACTATTAAAGTGAAAGATTGTGCAAGTGAAAGATTACATAATTAATATAAAAAAATACAGAAAAACAGGACACAACTTTAAATTATCAAACAATGCAATACAAACGACACAAACCTATTTTAAATTTGCGATATTAGGAACTTTTGTATTATCTTAATTAACTAATAATGCCATTAAAAATTATAAAAAATAAAATATCACTACATAATAGCAACGTAACAATTAATAAAATTCAAATTTGTAATCTTTCACCTGCTAAATAACTATTAATTATATAAGAAGTGGAGTGGACAATAACTAGACGTTATTGTCTATTTTTTTAGCAAGTGAAGGATTACAAAATTAACATAAAAATTACAGAAAAACAGGAATCAACTTTAAATTATCAAACAACGCAAATAATCAAATAGTCTCTGTGGCTTTTACAAATTTGAAAGAACGAGAGGATGCTTTATCTATCGTGACCGTCCTTATACGCCACCATCATAGGAGCTGCATCCCAATCTAGCTGGTCAATCAAGGGGTGTGACATTTTCTTTCTGACGTGATGTACTTTCTGGCTCTACATTCTGGACATCACGTTGCTCTTCAACTGGCTCGTTATCAACTTCAACTGACTGATTATTTTCTTGCATCACTTTCATTTTTTTTGGTCTGTTCTTTTGAGCAGAAACCCTTAGTAATTTGGCTTCATTTCTTTTAATAGCATGCCTCATTACGTTTTTTAAAAATGATTCGCACTCTGTTATTGTGAAGTTATTATCAGATTGGTGTAATATTTTAAAAAATAATGATATAGTTATAGTATAAGACTTGAAACATATTTTAGGTTCCCCTCTGGTTTCTCCAGCCCAAGAACATTGGGTCATAAAATGCCGAGTGAACATAGCATCGACCAATGCGTAAGCGTTATTATGTGCGTGACCTTTGCCTTTCGTACAAGTAACAGAAAGTAACTTTATAATATTTTTTTCAGCTTCAGGATTATTTAAATGTTCCTCGAAACTAGTGAGTTCCTTTAGGTTGCTTATAATTTGGAAATTATTGCCCGGCCGATTAATGTCATTCACTGACGGCACCGAAACCCGTGTCACGAATTCTTCTAATTTGGTGTCCACTAACGCAAGTCTATGTAAAATATTTTGCTGATTATCAAATAGTACTTTTATATTTACTTCATTCGCTGATGCCACGCTTATTAAATGGTCGAGCTTTTGCGCTATACTATCCAGTTTATCTGCACTCACTCCTGTGGTCTCAGTGGCTTGATCATATGGTAATTCAATAACCCCAACTTGAGATGAATGTGGTGTAATATCAAAACTGGTATCAATTATCTCAACGCCACTAGTATTTTCCTAAAACAAACAAAATATAAATCACAAGCGTCCGCGTGGGAACAATTTTCTTACAAACTTCCCTTTACAATACAATACACTTTATTGTTTTAAAATAACTTACAAAAAGAGTAAAAAAAAGAAATGTTGCAGTGATGATTTCTGGAATAAAAACTTATGTCTTTCCCAGGGTCTCAAACTATTTCCATTCCAAATATCATTTGAATTGATTCAACTGGCTAATTAAACGTAATAAGTAATAAAAAAATCACTTCCGCATTTATATATTAATAAAGGAGTAAGGAAGAAAAGATTATTTTTAACTGGCTTTTACCCATGACTTCGTCCGCACAGAGTTAATACTTCATTCATAATTCTACACTCCCTTGTTCCCCTTTGATGATAATTTTATAATAAAAACTATCCCATGTCCTTTCCAGGGTCTCAATCTATCTCGATAAAAAATTTCGTTTTAATCAGTTTAGCTATTTACAAACAAACAAACTCTCTTTCACATTTACATTCAGTTACGATACTCGTAAATGCTCTATGAGGTGATTCCTTCGGGTCGAGATCTTAATGACAGAAATATAAATATGTAAGTTTATATACTTACCGATAGACATTTAGATACCAGGTCGTTTAAATTTATTAGTGTAGTCGAATTTTCAGGTAGTTGGGTTTTTGCAAGGATCTCCTGATCTGTATCCGTGTCGGACATATCCGACATAAGACCGATTTCTTTTTCGGAACTTTCATAATTGGGAATATTATTTCGCTTCAGGATACATGGCATCGATTTCCAATTTTTTTCTGGTATAGAATCCTCAGCCTTTATCAAAATAGCCTCATTCTTCCGTGGCCAATATAATGTTCCACGTTGTTCCCATTGTGCTGGTACAGTTGCTAATAAAGATTTACCATTTTCTGTGGTCTCCACTATTTTAAAAGGCATTTTGCTATAAAATAATAAAAAACAAGTTAAGGACAAAAAAACTTACCAAGTAATAATATGTTCTCAAATTATCTTATTAAAAATAAAACATAACACTTTAATAACTACTAAAACTCTATTCGGAATCAACAGATAAATTACGCTAGGTTACATTAAACAAATTATAATTGTACATTTACTAACAAAATAAACAAAAGTTATGAAAAATGCTACACTTTGTTTTTATAGAGATTTTGTTTAGATTGTACCAATAGTTGTAAAAAATATAAGTAGGTAGGTAATAACTAAAGCGCGTTTTCTATATTTCAGTATGAATCCCTAAATCAACTGTCATGGCGTACACATTTACAATTAACAAGCAGTTTATAGGTCGGAAAGTTATATAGTTGTCGTATAACGCAGTCACTTAATAAATTATTAATAAAAAAAGGGAAAACTTTAAAATTTTAAAAGCGCATGAAAATTTTGTTCCAAACTTACCTCACATTAATCAGTAAACTTGATTGCACAATGGTTTACAACTGATTGAATGGTTTTATCACCTCAAAAAACAAAGAAAAAAAATTCAATATTAACTCGGCTGTCAAAACACTGCCAAATTAAATTAACGTGTCATAGTCTATAATATTATTCGTTCCATACAAGTTGCAATAGTACAACGATTACGTTATTTAGAAGTAATTTTGTGCGCGTTACTCGATATGAAGTCGAATAAACGCCGCGATAGCTAACTATTACATGACATTTAGTCAAAGCGCCGACGTGTATATGACGACTATGCGACTAAGTAGTATTTATTATGACTGTTACACGACACTTTTAGCGCCTTAAGTTGAATAAAATGGGCCCTAATGCCGTCGAGTAAACGTTCTAATGATATTTATACGATTATATTAAATAACAATAAGTTGCCACCAAAACGTCTACTCAACGTAGTAAATGTTTATTGGGTCTAACTGCGCAGAACGCACCCAATTACAAAAATCTTCGATTTTTTGTATTTATGATTCAATTTAAATATGAAATATATCATCTTGTATAGCGGATAAAATAATATTAATTTTGTATCAACTACTTAAAGCACTATATATTTTTTCATGAACCATTGAGCAAAAGTGACATCTATTGGTTTAAAATGGAACATAATCTTTACCGTGTTGAGAATAATGCCATCTATCGGAAAGCATCAATACTTTTACCACAAGAGCGAATTCTAAGGAAAGGGAAATAATACTAAGTGAAAAAACACTGCCATTTGCATACATTGGAGTACCAAAAAAATATTACTGGATCATTAAATATCTTTCTGATGAATTGAAAGTACCTTCTTTACATATAATCACAACGCTGTACAAGATAAAAAATAATTAAACATTTGTGAAAATGAAAGATTTGTTTGTTTTGATTTGTTTTTTATGCAAATGTTGTATTGGCCTGAAGCTATTAATATAAAGAAAAATCTTCCTAATGTATTCACCACATTAGGAAGAATATGTAAATATACAGTCCATAATAGATTGCTTTGAGGTTGAAATTGAAAAACCTAAAAAACCTATAGAACAGGCATTAACATGGTCACAGTATAAAAACTGTAATACCATTAAATATTTAATAGGAGCTACATACACCTGATGGCTTTATCAAGCATTTGATAAAGGGTATTTAATACAAAAGTCTGTTAAAGTGTTACGACCACCTAGTGTATTAAAGGACACCAAAATGACTAAAAGTGAAGTCATAGAGAGCAAAATATTGGCCAGTTTGAGAATCCACATAGAGCGTGTCATAAGAAGAGTCCGACTTTTTAAAATGTTAAAACCACATGCTGTGGTAAATAACAAATTAATAAATATACTGGTTGATGTAGAGATAGTTGTTTGTGGACTTATTAATTTGCAATCACCTATTATAAACAACAAGGGGACTGAATAAAAGATGAATCCAATATTTTAATATGTATTTTATTTACCACTAACAATATCCAACATCCAACAAAGATATTCCAAAATTCTTCACCTTCACGAAGCAACTTTTCTACATAAAACCTGTCATAATACAACCAGTGAATATAAAACAATTTGTTGGTTTCAAATTTAGGATCTGCTATACAAAACATTGCTTTCCTTTTCCACATTGCACTCATTTGCAACTGTATTTGTGCTTTACATTTAGACGAAACAACATTGTCCTTTACATAGTTTTCCATTGTTTTGTCACTACTGGGACATTTAATTTCCAGTATAAAGTTTTGGTCATCGCACAGTCCATCTGGCGATGCTCCTATAAATGGTGTAATCAATTTAAATCCACATTGAACTATTTTTATTTTCATGGACTTTTCAATTTCTTTAATTACTTCTTTCTCTAAGCTTTTGCCTCTTTTTATGGCTTTTGTCTCGGGTACTCTGTAGCCACCAAGAATTGCTTTAACTAATACACCATCAGTGTTACACCTAGTTGCCTCATATATTTTTGAAGCAGTTACTCGGCCTTGTCTTAATGTATGCCATAACTTATTATTGGCTTGACCACAAGTTCTTTTTTCAATAAGATCTTTGACTTCTGTTGTTAATTTGCTTTCTGCAAACTCTTTCCACTGTAAAAAATCTTCCTGATCCTTCTGGGAGCAATTATTTGTATAATTCAAGTAAAAGCTTAAATATTCTGCAATCATCTAACAGTTCACTTTGCATGTTATTATAGTTAGTGATTAATGAATCTTTTATTTTTTTCTACATGCTTCGAGAAACGATGGCAGACGCAATGAACTGGGTAGTAATACAGCAGGTTGTATCCTTTTTCCCATCTCTTTTGCCAAAATAAACCTGTCACTTGTAATAGCTTGAGAAAGTTTTGGCTGACTCCAGTAGCATTGCACATGTCACTGACGGCTCTTCTGTGCCTTTGATATGCCACATTATAAAACATATAGAATGTTTGCATCCATCCTCACTGGCTGCACAATCGTGGCACTTCACCTCCAATATAGATTCCTCTATCTCGTTGATCGACGCGAAAACAGTGTACATTTTGGAGCGTACTGTTACATATGCAATTACCCGGTAAGGGTATAGTAACGAAAGTGCTGACTACAAGCTTGTCTTGTCAGCACTGACGTATTAACCTATCGCGTTTACTTTATTTTTCAAAATCTTTTAATGAGTTAGTCTTTGCTCAGATCTCGTCGTGACCGGAAGTTTCCATACTATTTTCAAAGATATAATTCTATATCGTTTCTATGTCGAAGTGTTACTATTTCTAATTCCAATAAACTTTAGATTACTGTTAAAATCGTTTTTTAAAAACTCCTTCCTGACCCACCCCGTAACAGTGGTGTCAGAAGTGGGATACTCCAGCATAAGCCGTATATTGCTGGTATCTCATACGGGTCAAAAAGACAAACATAGACCTCAGTGAAGTGTTAAAAATATTTATAGTGCTATACGGTGAAACTCCATTTTATAAAACTTAAAAGTTGTGATTTAAATAAATCATTAACCTACTCTACGCTGCCGCTCTAATTCCGTTCCTGAAGAACTGAAGTCGCCATCCTCAACGAGCCATAAAATTGACGTCTTGGCGACGTTACATCTTCTCCGTCTCAGAGCCGTGTGGGGCTCTAAAACTGCGTCTAGACTGCATTCTTGACGAATTGTCAAAATGCCTTAAATTTAGCATCTAAAAGTCAAAAGTACATACTATTATCATAAATCAAATCTGTACCTTTTTTTATTATTCTTCACGATAATCCCAACAAAATGTATCCTTGTCGTGACCAAGTTAAAGTATTAGGAGCAGAAATTGAGTTAAGTATGTTAGCCCATTTCCGTATTACTTTGTGACTTTACATTTTTCAACCGATTTCAAAAAGGGTAGATTCCCAACTCCCAATGTTTTTGTCTACGTATGAAATTAGTCAATTAGTGTAGTTTTAATATATTGTATGTATTTTAGGTTAAGGTATATATTTTCTATGGGCCTTAGATATAGTATTTAACATCTTGTACTATTCTTAAGTTGCCTGAAATAAATAGAATAAAAATAAATTATTATTATTATTCTGCATTGTAGAATATGTGTATCCCGGCGAAGTCGGATTGGGAGCCACTTGAGTTTAGAACGGTATTCGGAGACATGGTCATATTTACGAAGACCAAATATGAATCGTATGCAAAATTTATTGATGTTTTGATTTTTACAGTTTTAATAGACGGACACTAAACTTGCTACTCAATTAATTTTAGTTAAGCTATCGATTAATTTACGTGACCTTAAGTCTACAATTAAACCATGATGTGTTAAAAAGTCTGCACCTAATATTGGTTGCGACACCTGCGCCAGGAAGTCAAAGTCAAAGTCAAAAGAATCTTTATTTCGTAAGTATTTGAATACATTTGAAATAAGTCACAAAATTTTCAAATTGAACTGAATCTACCGCCACTTCGGAAAGTCGATCTGTTGAGAAGAAGTGGCAAGAAACTCAACAGCAATCATCTTTTAAAAATACACAATAACAATTAACAATCTTCTTGCATCCGGATAACTTTATATAACATAGGATAGTAAAACTTTATATAACACTTATCCTTAAATCTATCGAAGGGTTAATCTTAAATTTTTTGGAATTATATTGTAAAAGCGTACACATATTGACCCATGAACGAGTTGGTGATCTTCTGGAGTCTACTATTATATTTATACAATAGGCAATCAAATATTAGACAGAAACATAGACATAGATATAGAGGTAAAGATAGAAGTAGATAGATGTAGCGATAGAGGTGAGAGATAATACAGATAATGTGGATGGAGATGGGAATAGTCGTGGAAAGAGACGGGACACAAACACGGACGTGGACATGTAGATGGGGAAGTCAGAGTCAAATTCAAAAAAGTAACATAGTCATAAAGTCTTCAGCAAAACGACCTGGCACCGCTAGCAGCACCCGTTCACGAGTATAACGCAAGCACCAGCCATCACCCTCCTCAACCATATTTTAGGGAAGAGGGTGACCCGACACCCGACGCTACCGCTAGCCATGCAGCCTGAGGGAGCATGACGTTCTTGCTGTTGTATGGATTGGAAGGAGATGGAGATGGCGTTGGATAAGAGGGAGATGGAGATGGTGTTGGAGATGGAGTTGGAGATTGAGAACTTTCGAAAAACAATTTACAACCAAGGACTTTTATCGTCCATATATTCAGATATTGTATAAAAGCCTTTATTACACAATTTTTGTTTAATAGTTTCTTTAAATTTATCAAGTGGTAAGTCTTGAATGTTTGTGGGAACCTTATTATAAAAACGTATGCATTGACCCATAAATGAGTTAGTGACTTTATGAAGTCTACTATCATAGCCGGCTAGCTTGTACTTATTTCTAGTGTTAATATTATGCAAGTCACATTTTAAGTTCTTTTTTACAAACATAAGATTTTCAAAGATATATTGTGATGCAAACGTAAGAATATTTATTTCTTTAAACTTATTTCTTAATGTCGCTCTGGAATTAAGTTTGTAGATTGCGCGAATAACCCGTTTCTGCAGCACAAAGATGGTTTTAATATCGGCAGCATTTCCCCACAGGAGAATGCCGTATGTCATTAAGCTATGAAAATAACCAAAATAAACCAACCGCGCAGTAGCTTCATTAGAGATATTTCGCATCTTTTTGACGGCAAATGCTGCAGAACTAAGTCTCTTCGCCAACCTTTCTATATGTGGACCCCACTGTAGTTGTGTATCTAGGGTTATGCCAAGGAACACTGTTGAATTTACAGGTCTCAATTCTTGTCCCTTTACAATTAAGTTAGTATCAACATACCGGACATTAGGCAATGAGAATTTTAAAAATTTAGTTTTATTTTCATTGAGGAGTAGGTTATTGGCTGAAAACCATTTCTCCACAGTTTCAATACAACAGTTTACTTGAAAGCAGTGCTTCAATTGCCTACTCACTTTAAATAAAAAAGAGGTATCATCAGCAAAGAATATGATCTCACACTTATCTTTTACCACAAATGGCAAATCATTTATATAAACTAAGAATAAGAAAGGCCCAAGAATCGAGCCCTGGGGCACTCCCATATGAACTGCTGATCCCGACGATCTCTTTCCATTAATATCAACTCTTTGCATTCTATTGCATAAATAGGATTTCATGAAATCAAGTGCCCTATTATTGATTCCATAGTGGTGTAGCTTCATGAGGAGTGTATCGTAGTGTACACAGTCAAAAGCCTTGGATAGATCACAAAAGACACCGAAGGCATCACGTGACTCCTCCCAGGCATCAAATATATGTTTGATAAGCTCAACACTGGCATCAGTTGTTGAGCGACCCCGTGTGAAACCGAACTGATTTGGATTCTTTAAATTATTGCTGTAGAAGTGCACTACTAGTTGGTTTAATATAAGCTTTTCAAAAATACTACTAAGTTTCATTAAATCAGGAAACACACCACTATCAACACAATTATTAAATATACTAGCTAAATTAGGTATAATAATATCAATGATGGATTGGATGATTTTAACGGAAATGCCATCCAGATCAGCAGTGTTTTTAACTGTAATACTATTAATAGCTTTCAATACCTCACTTTCAGTAACATGCCTGAAAGTAAAGGTGGTTTTGCACTTATTTACATTTTTTTCAAGAAAAGACTGTGCAATTTTGACTGACGAATTTAATGTCTTGGTGGTCGAAACTGGAATGTCTGCAAAGAATTTTTCAAAAGCTTCAGCAACTTCTGTATCTGATGTCAACAGTCGATCACCAATTTTCAGTTTAAATTCCGCGTTTCTAATGTTTGACTTTCCAGTTTCGCTGTTTATTTTGCCAAGTAGTTTTAGGTATATTTACACTATTTTGAATTTTATTATTAATAAATGTTGATTTCGCAATACTACACACACTTTTGAACATTTTAGAGTATTTTTTAACATATTCCTTAAAGGTTTCACTATGATTATATGATTTTTCATCATATAATTCATATAATCTGTCTCTGCTTTTGAATATTCCTACTGTTGCCCAGTCACTAAACCTAAATGAGTTATCATTTATTTTAATTGTTTTAGATTTAAATACTGTATCATACTCACATTTAATTAAATTAAAAATATAAATTATATTCCTTAACAGGATCATCATAACATTTAAGTTCCCACAACTTATCCAAGACATTACTTCTGAATCTCTCCAGCCGACCCTCGTTCATGGGTACAAACTTAATCTCTCTTCTTAATGCCTTGTTTGTGTTAATGTCAAAAGATGCTAATTGTCCACTGTGATCCGATTTTAATTTATTAAATATGTATTGACTGTTGGGTGATGCATCTGTGAAAATGTTATCAATACATGTAGCTGAAGTGGCTGTAACTCGTGTAGGCTCTAAAAAGAGATTTTTAAGTCCATAACAAAGAAACAAATTTGTTACTCTTTTACTCAGCGATGAGTAAGTCAATATTAAAATCACCACAAACAATGATATTTTTTTTAGTATCACTAAGTTTCAGTAAAGCTTCCTCCATAATTTTTTCAAACAAATCATAGGATGAAGCCGGCCGCCTGTAAACGCTTATTATAATAACTTTCCCTATCTCAATACATGCCATTTCAATGGTTTGCTCAACAGAAAGACTAATAATATCCATTCGTTCTTTAAATTTCATTCCTTTGTGTGTAATAATCAAGGAACCGCCACAATTTGCCTGGCTTCTACTGTATGAACTAGCTATTTGATGATTATTGAACGAAAATATCATTTGATGGTGTGGTGACTCGGAATGAACGAGTGAATGGAATAAAGATTGAGGCATCGAGGCGCCTTCTCGTATCTCTGTTATGGCATTGACCGGTTGACAGCGCGTGCGAGTAGACGTGTCGACTCCTCTGACTAAGTACTGATTGTGTTTTATTTCACCCAGTGCTAGTAGAAATCGGCGGGAACGCCACAACTGGCGACGAGGATAAATATGTGAGTACATATACTATTATTCTGCGAAAGCAGAACAAATGTGTTACTGTGTTTAAACTGGTCCAAAATGAGCAATTTTTATATTTGATTTGAAATACATAAAAAAAAGAGAAAGTGTAGATTAAAATATTAATATTTATACTGACACTCTGTAAATTTATCTGAGAAAGTATTACAAAAGTCCCTTGACGTATAAAATTATTTTTAAAATAAATTTAAAGTGAATCTTACTAAGTGCCTTACTTTTATAATATGCTTTGAGTAATAAGCTTACTATCATATCAATATCAAAATTCAATAATAGTTGTATCTAGAATCACAATTGTTCAATACTAGTTTGGTACAAAAGTTCTCATTGCATAAAGGCAAATTTGCTCATTTTGGATAGATTGTTAATACATCAATACTAATGAAATGTTTCGTGTGAAATTCTATGGTTATACAGTTTCATCATTAAAATGAGGTTAAAAAATTACTCAATGATAAACTAATGTAAAATAACATGAATTTCGCAAAATGTTTTTCAACTCTGGTTACCTGAATTTGATCAAGTAATCAAAAGTACAAAAATCCTAAATTATCGGTTGAAATATTCATGAGTCATCGTGTTAATAACAACCCATTCGAATTGTTTTTGTCAAACAATGATAAAGTTGAAAATTTCTTATTAACAATGGATAATCAACCCATTAATAAGAAATAAATAGATTAGTTTTGTAGAAACAATAATTATATGCGATGGTGCATTTAAGTGAATTGATAATTGATAAATCAGATTGCCTGTATCAATCAATTTATGCAAATAAAATGTTTCTTATTAACAATGGATAATCGACCCATTAATAAGAAATAAATAGATTAGTTTTGTAGAAACAATAAATATAAGCGATGGTGCATTTAAGTGAATTGATAATTGATAAATCAGGTTGCCTGTATCAATCAATTTACGCAAATAAAATGTTTCTATGAGATTGTACAATGTACTTCTCATCTAATGCAACTAAAATGTTCCCATGAGGTTGTACAATGTACTTCCCATCTAATGGTATAACGAGTAGTGTTTGTGTATCTGCTAAGTAGATACTGTACACTGTCTCATGTCCGCAAGTTGGGGTAACGTGGAACGGTCAGTCGGTCGAGCGACGGAGTCGGTGTCTGACGTTACCCGTAACCCAGGAGGGGCACTACATAACAACTTTTAAAACAACTGCACTAAAATAGTTATTGTGTCATCACAATGTTATGTTTATTTACAAATAAATAACTAATTGGCTGTTGTAGATTTTCATTACATAAATACAACAAACAGTAAAAATATGATCCGTTAGCTGTTTACTTTTACAAATGTTACATTACTTAATATGTCATGTAACAAATTAAGGAAATAATATTCGTCGGTTAACATAAACAAAAGCAACTATGTTGCTTACAAAAGAAAACTATTATAACTTGTTAGAAAGGTGTATTCATTCTGCCATTAGTTATAAAATTTTCGAAAAACAATTAATTTAGCTGAAATGACACAAATGAGTGTAAAATGGAATAACTTACAATAATTTTTATAACGTATACTTATACTCAAAAAACTATATATATTAAATTAAATATTTCCCTGACAAAATCGAGTCAACTGAAATTTCATAACGGAAATGAAATTTATTGGAACGATTGGAAATAAAATAATAATTAATTGGAATTAAAGTCATTTTGGTTAAATAAAGGTCAACTGAAATAAAGTAGATATCATATTAGATACAATTAAAATTAGCGTTAGAGCTTCAAGCGTGGTTTGAAAGTTTTCTTTGTAGCCACCGAAATTGATCCTACTTTATTGTATTCTGCAGGGCTGTGCCAACAAGAAATTTACTATAATATTCCTTTCGCACATGTCAAAGACAAGGAAATATAGATGTCTATAAGATAGCAGTAGGGGAGTAAACGAATATTTTGTCCTCAACAAAGTTACGTGTATGAACGTCATGTCTTTCGATTAATGCGCCACGAAAATGTTAAAAAATTTGAAAAGTTTCTGGTTAGGCTTCGAAAGCAAATTTCGAAATAAAACTTCTCTAACGAAAATGATAATCTGATAAGACAGATTATAGAAAAGTGCAGTTGTTCAAAGTTAAGAAAGAAAGTCTCCTTACTAGGAGATAACGTTACCATAAATATGATAATTTCTGAATCAAAACGCCAAAACAGTCGAAAGACAGATGAGCGGTTTGCAGAATAAAGAAGTTGCAAGAAAAAAAAATGAAAAGAATATGAGATTTATTGAAAGTGTTAAGCAGGTAATTTCAAAAAACAATAGTGCACATGCACCATCAAACGAAAGCCTGCTCAAATATCTCATGATAAAAACACATCCTAACGACAGTAAAGAGACTCGGTTTAGGCAAACTACTAATGTCGATTACATATTTAACATCGACGATGATGCAAATGTCGTATTGGCGGTGTGGATGTCGATTTACTAATAGATTCTGGCAGCAAATTTAATATTTTGTCACAAAATATTGAGGAAATGCTAAAGAGATGTTCTGTGGTAGTATCAAAACAGGCAAAACATTCGTAGCTTGCCTAACCCTAACTATGCTGGGTTTATATAATGCTCCCGTCCCATTTGGAAATGAGTAAACAAAAAAAAAATGCAAATTTATAAGTGCTCAAGCTTGGTATAAATAATGATTTTATTAATAACATTGGCCCTACATTATCCTAACAATGGTGTCGTAAACTTGAATATAATAAGATTAAGATTGGAGGAAGAAAAGTTACTTCCGAAAAGATTTCGAAGCGCGTTGGCGCCACGATTCTTACAAATCGCAAATAAAATTATTTTTATACCATGCATTTTCTTGGGTGAGTTAGGATATAGCTTATACTATATACCAAAGACCAAACTCTTACCCCATTTATTTTTGCCAACATTTATTGGTCCATTAGAGCCACCGATATTAATTTAATATTGGTTTCTGTATATGATTTTCACTAATATTGCAGAAAGTTTTACACACTTTCAAAGTTAAGTGTCATTTCAATAAAACTTTACAACAAATTCACTTTGTAGTAATATAATGCATTAATTCAACTTCCATGCTGGACTGGGAGTGGAAGAGGAACGTGGAATGTTCCAGCTGCTTCTCTTCCCGGGCATGCCGTGGGAGTCAGTTAAGGGACAGAGGTTTTATTGACAGTTTTGCGGGCGATGGGCTGACACTGCAATGGCTGACACTGCCGATAGGCTGTCACTGCAATGGTCTCTCTCCATCATTATAATGCCTCTAAATTTGTCAAACGAGACCTCAGATGGTTTCATAGCCTCTGGTGTTCTGCCTACCCCGTGGGGGATGCAGGCGTGAAGTTATGCACTATGCAATTCACTTGGTTTTAGTTAAAGTTACTTGTTTCACTTGAACGGTTAGTGGCAATAATACTATTATATTCGATTTTGTTTGATACTATTTCATGATTTTAACCAAGAAATTGGGGTGCACACTGGGTGTAACTCAAAATTGCATAAAAATTCTGACTGAGTGAACTGTGAGGGTCAAGTTCACATGATTTCGAATTGTGTTATCGTATAACTAAGTGCAGTCCAGTTATTGTACTTTGCATCTTATTTGTTGTGCAGTGCTATTGGTCTAGCCGACATTTGCTTATATCTTTTGATTTAGTACCCTTATTGTTTTAGTTCAGACAAAATTGTCTGACTGAGATTACTGAAATTGTAATTAATTTGTAACTATAGTAGGTTAGAAAAGCTATAAATAAAGTCGATTATAACCTGGTTGTGTCCAGGTTGAAGGTTTACAGTCTTTCCCAGGCTGAGAATCAATATAAACTTTCATTATTTAAAGCAAGATGTGTTGATATTGATAAAATTTATCAAGGTTGTTTAAAAATTGCGTGTTCAATTGTCCTTTGAAGCCACCGAAGATTTAGATAAAATCAATACGGACAAACGTAAAATTATAATTTATTGATATTATAGCAAAAGCATGTTATTAAGAGCTTAGAATTTAAACCAGACTTTCCTATCACTTTATTAGGATATACCTACTAAAGGCTTGAAAAAAAAAAAACAAAAGTGATTCAAGTTTTAGAAACGACCACCGACAACTCAAAGCCATGTAAAACATTCCAAAGAGCTCATGATTCTCACAGTCAAGGTAGAAATAACAAAAAGCCAAAAATTAATTTCTTTAAATATTCGTAATAGAAAGAGGTTCATTATAAATAATAAATTGTGTCTTCGATATTTGCTTGTATGGAACTAGCTAAAATTTTACACAATACTATCCAATATTGAGCGAGGTTAAAATAAGCCAAGCCCAAAAGTCAGACTGTAAAAAAGACATGTTAGACTATCTTACAATGCACAATAGTACTCCGCATTGGAAAAAGGCATATTGCCTTTTTTATAATAGGTTATTTCAGGATACACTCCTACTTACGCTATTCACTTGGAACATGACTTAGCTCATGAACAGGTCAAGGATAGAAAGAAAGAGATGAAAAAAAAAGGAAAGGACAAGCTGGAGTGTCATCGAAATGTTGTTGTTTTAAAGAAGATCGAGGGTATTTAGTGTGTCATTCTGGGTGTTTTAATAGGTTGGGGAAAAAGTCTTTTCGCGTTATAGTACGCAATTCTGTATTGTATAAGAGAATAACTAAACTGATATTTTAGTACTAGTTTCCTATTAGTGTAGTCTTTTATAACAATATGTTAAAATTATATTAGTTAATTAAGGTTATAAAATATGTTAAAATGTCTATAACCCTTCAATAGATTTAAGGATAAGTGTTATGTGAAATTGTTATTGTGTATTTAAAAAGATGATTGCTGTTGAGTTTCTTGCCACTTCTTCTCAACAAATCGACTTTCCGAAGTGGTGGTAGATTCAGTTCAATTTGTAAATAATGTAACTTTTTAATTTAAAAAAAGAAAAAAAAGAAAGGAGAGATGTGGTGACTCGGAATGAACGAGTGAATGGAATAAAGATTGAGGCATCGAGGCGCCTTCTCGTATCTCTGTTATGGCATTGACCGGTTGACAGCGCGTGCGAGTAGACGTGTCGACTCCTCTGACTAAGTACTGATTGTGTTTTATTTCACCCAGTGCTAGTAGAAATCGGCGGGAACGCCACAGATGGTCTTTTAGCCAGTGCTCCGTTACACATAAAATATCTATATTTTCTTGATTCATGAAAAGTTCAATTTGTAAATCCTTACCCAGCATGCCTTCAATATTTTGGTGAGCTACATTTATTACATTTTTACTACATTTTAATTTTGCAGCTGGGGCATATGTGCTAATAACATTTTGATTATAGCTAGAAGTCTTATTATCTATTGTCATCGCCTCTAGTTTAAATTAACTAGACTACTCCTAATACTACTACTTGGAATGTTATATTCCAACGGTTTTACAAAAATAAGTGGCTGCTCAATAGAAGCAGAGATTTCAGTCAAGATGACTGGTAAATCATTACTAATAATATATGATAGCGAAATTGCTATTTGTCTTATATAATAATTGTACAAATTGTACTTATCATGCTTAAAATAAAAAGGTTTACTAACTATAATGTTAGTATCAATCATATGGAATTTATCACTATGCCTACATGTCATAGTGTGTAATATTTTATTTAGATGGTGCCTTATATTGTTTTCTTGCTCTGAGAAAGAGTGGCTAAAAGGTAATGCAAATAAAATTATTCTACATATATTTTTCTTTTCATGTAATTTGGAAAAAATGTGAATCATGTCTTTTTTATTAGCATGATCCCGTCTGCCAACTAAAATGACCAAGACTGTTTTGACTTTAAAGTCAGTCACAAAAACTTTATTCAATATATCACAATATGAAGCACCACGGAAAAAATTATTTATTATTGGCTGCTTTACATATTTACTTACTTGGAAGCCCATTTTTTTCCCAAGTTCATCGCTGTACACAACTACTTCTGGTTGACTTATCTTATTATTACATAAATAAGATGGCTTTGGTTGTATAAGCAATACATTATCCTCTATAACACAAGGCATCTGGGACTGGGACTGGCATGGCTCGGGCTGTGAACAACTTAATACACTTTGTTCACAATTATTTTGGGAAGTCAAATACTCAAATTGATTCAGATTATGTTTAGATAGTTCAAGTAAGCTGTCCATGGCTAAAGTGTGTTCTTTTATCTCTTTCTGAGCAACCTCATATTTATTAGTTAAACTATTAAGTTGCTCATAAAGCCTGTTTATTTCCAGCTCAAGGTGCCTTGTGTCACTTTCATAAGTTAACCTATTTTGCTCCAATTCAGAACTACATGATCTTAACTTACTTAATAAATTTAAACGTTCTTTTCTGTAATGGCTATTTTCAGGATGAATGTCCACACATAAGGTCGACGCAACCCTAGGTTTAAATTTAGTACTTTAACACCAAATGTCTTAATCATTGTTCCATTTGCAGCATAAAGTTTATATTCACTGTTTTCCTTAGTAAACCGTTTAAATTTAGCCACTGGTAATACCGATACGTTTGCACCTGTGTCCACTAAAAAAAGTAAATCACTCATTTTGTCATAAGCTCAAAGACGATTGTTTGAGGTTGCTGCAGTACAAACAACCGTCGCAGTTTGCACCTCGATTAGTTTTATATCATCTGCTGCTTTCCTTTCCAAGGACACGGCTGGATGCATTCATTAGCATTCTCTGTATACCTAAAGTGGTAAAAGCATAGCCAGTTGGGATTCGTACGCCTTGCTTTTATCGAAGAACGCTCTCGGCGATGTGAACTGCTGCTACTCCTAGGTCTTGACCTTGACCTCGGTCGCTCTAGCTTGTTCAAACGTTGGGTAATTTTGGCGAGCTCTTACATAATTTCTGTCTCATTGTTAGAAGGACTGGCTATATAAACCTGCTGAACCTCAGGACACTTCGAAGTTTACATGATCTTATCAGCCATGCACGCTAACTTATCCAGATCCGACATCGCACTTACGGTCAAAAATAATCGTACTGCTACAGGTAAATTGCCCATCCATAGCATTCCCAAGGTCTCGTCCGTGAATTTATTCCTTGCCAAATCTTTCATCCTTCTAAGTAGTTGGGAACGTTACTGCTCTCCCAGGTCTAGTTCTTTAAGGAGTTTTTGTACTTGTCGCGTCTCCGATTCTTCATATACGCCAAGGAGTCTAATTTTCAGAGCCTACAAATGTCTTGACCTCTGGAGGAGTTAATAAGATGTCGCTAATTTGCTCCACTTGCTCTTTGCATAGCTTGGCCACAACAAGGTTATACCTTGATTCGTCCGAGAGTTTTTGACTGGGCACCACGGCCTCATAACCAAAGATGTGGTGCCAAAAACTTGGTATGCGCGAAGACACTGTGATCTGAGCTAAAGCCGTATCGTTAGAGTTCGCTTTGGACAGGGAAGATGCCGCCGGCTGCATCATATTTTCAATGTGCGTATTATCGTATTTTAGGTTCGGTGTTCGGTTGTTCCGGTTTTTGTGTGTCGAACAGAATTTTCTATTGTAGCATGAATACTGTCTACTGTCATCTCTGTGTGTCCCGGCAGCAGATAATTCATCTGTATAATTTCTAAATTCTTTTACAATAACAAATCGTTGGATGACTGCCCATACGATCTTGTTTTTATTTTGCCCGAGGTATGAATCCGAATACAAAATTAAACTTTTAACGGTTTCACGTTCATCAACGCTATTTATGTACTTTTGCAAAATAGTGGAAATCTCATTACCACCTCTTTTGGTTTCCGTTTCTCCCCAAACATAGCAGAAACCATTGCGGGTTACACTTTCGTAAAACCACAAGTTAAAAACTGTGTATTTTCTAGAATAAAAAAGTGTCATGCCGCTTCCGTATGGTTTCAATACCTTTTGAAGGTCAAACGAGGTACAAATAATGGAACTCTTCTTTTTTGGAAGTTCCTATGACATTCTAGCCTTTTCTTTGAGGCATCTTTCTCTTCCAAATGCTCCTTTAGTTCTTCATTCTCAGTTACATCTTTGCCTTCAAAACGTAAATATTCAAGACATTTGTCTTTTTTTGGAATCAGTAAAAATTTCATCAGTAAAAATTTCACGGAAAATCCTCTCACTTACGTAGTCAACCCCTTTCTACGAGTATCACTGCTTCTTCTATCCGTTTGGTCATTGCTGATGGAATGAATTTGACCCTCCTCTATTAAATTTATTAATTCCTCATTGGAATAATCTGAAGGCAGAACATTTCCAAATTGAATGCACACATTGCGCAATATACAGCATGCAATTGTAACCTCTACGGCAGTGTCCAGCAGTGTTACCAAACCAAACAAAACTGTTTCGGTAGAAATGTGGACAAAATATCGGTAGAAAACGGGATAATTTTCAAGTTATTAATTAAATAAAAAATAAGCATTTTTTATAGATTTATTAATATATTATATTTTAATTTATATTAAAAAAAATATCAATCGGTTTTGTCATACCAACGCTCTTTTGACATGGCGTCTAACATGTTTTTGTCAATGTCAAAATCAAAACAAGTAGCACCATCCCTATGGCGTTTACTATGTAAAAGGCCTTCGATTGAAGAAGATGCAAGTCGGTTTCTTTGCTTTGTTTTTAATAGATTTATGCTAGAAAAAATTCTCCGAAGAGTGAGGTAGAGTAAATATGTCAAAAACAAACTCGACAAAGTCGAAAGAGAATTTCGCGAAGAACAGGACGCATTCATACATACCTCATACATTCATCCCTTTCTTTCGGGCTGCTGCTTGCCTACTAACCGTTCGCCGTAAATCGTCCCTTGCCTTTATGTTGACTAGTGCTTTTCGTAAGTATGAATGAAACAACAGATTGAAAATGAATAGTGCCAATATCACGGCAGTGACAAGTTACGGTGAGAAGTAATGGGTGCGTTCTATATAAGCTTACTTAAAAAGTAAATATAAGCATTCACTTTTAATATTTATAATATATGTAGTAATGGTAAAAAACGGGAGAATATGATCGCTTTACGGTAGATCGGGAGATGGGTTTGGAAATCGGTAGATCTCCCGTTTAATCGGGAGGTTCCGGAACGCTGGTGTCCAGTTTTATACGCAACAGGAAATCTTCGTTTTATTGTGCCATACTGCCTTTCTACAGTATTTCTGGTTCTAATATGGCTGGTATTATAATTTTCCTCGGGTCCTCGGGTTTGAGTATGAAGTGAGTAAATAATGCTGCAACAAATAAAAATCTTTTTTAGTTGCAGCTCAAGTAGATACTGACAAAATTAGGGTCGCATTTAGCCCACTTGGAGAAGGAAGCAAAGAATAATGTTCATTTCTTTATGTGCATATTTTTTTTTCTAATAAATCTATGTTTTTGTGTACTTCTTGGTTTTATTTTAACTAACTTTTAAAGGATAGCCACTATTGCCTAAGAGGCAGCTATTTAGCTATTTCTGTATAGTCCAGATTCAAATTCTTCACAAATTCTACTATGTGAGAATATTACTGAATCGAGGGTTGATCCTGGCGAACGAGCGACAATATTTAGAACTCTTGTTTGAGCATCGGACACTGTCTGTACGTTCATGGAGAAATATCCTTTTCTGTTACGGAACAGCTCTGCATCAACTCCACCTGAAATAGTATATAGAATATTAGCTGATTCCTGCGGATTTGCTTTGTTCTGAAACAATGGGCTCTACTGAAGTCTAGGCTAGTAATATTGTCTTAAGTTTTCACGATTCATAATTTAAATAAAACTACTTTTTAACCGGATTAATCGCGTAAAATTTTTATTTTACATTTTAACTCGACGTTTCGGTGTCTTTGCAGACACCGTGAGTAGATGATAATTAGGGCACCTAGATCAAAGAAGATCTAGGTGCACCTAATTATCATTATTTGTGTCTATTCATTAACTTTACATTACTATCAGTATTCATTCAACGCATCAACGGATTGTCATAATTCTTAACTTACATAGCTGTTTATCATTAACACTAGATCATCTGATCAATAGCTGATATAATATGTATCACATGTAAACTGATAACTGACCTGTCTATTCAAATAGATGGATCTACAGAACTATCTACTCGATAGATAAAATTTATCCGAAAGTAAGTAATCATTTACGCTTATTATAGCTTTTCAACAGTTTCAACTATTAAAAAAAAATAGATATTGGAGCGTTCTTCATCTAAGTGTTTTAAAATATAACTTGATTTTATTTTATAGCAATCGTTAATTCAAAATGTTAACTTTTTCATTCATTAATTAACAGCAACAACTTAAAATAACAACTGTTTATAAGTTAACATACAGTCGATATAAGTATGCAGACTGATACCTTATTTGATTTTTTGCTGACAAAACTTTATTACGTTTGAAATGAATATGAAGAAATGGCTATCATGGTTCAAGTAACAAAAAATAATAATCAGATTTATATTTGTATCATACTTCATACTAATATTATAAATGAGAAACTATGAATAGATATTTGAATGTTGGTTTTGCTTTCACATAAAAAACGGATGAACAAGATTTGATAAAATTTTGCATACGGATGCAGAATGAGTTTGACGGACATACGGGCTACTTTTCATATTTTCCTTTCGTCCTATTGTTTTAGAGCGTTGATAATTAAACCTCATTTTATTAACAGTTCTGGGTATTGTTTCAAATAAAGCCCAGGGACGCGTTAGTGAAGCTGCAGGGCAAAACAGTAGTTTTACTTACTTTGATAAAAAATATACGTTTCATCTCGTACATATTTAACTTGAAACTATTAGATTGGTACTGTATAGGGATAAAAATTTTCGCGAACAGTGCCTATAATAGTTTATGTTTTATAACTCCAATGGATAGATTGAATCAATATATATTTTATCAGATTGATATGATTATATAGGTTGGTTAGAAAAAAAAAACACATTTTTTAACAAACAACTATTTATTAACATTTTAAAGAAGGGATTCATTCATGATTTTAGGGTTTTATTAATTCTAATTTGACTATAGGTACACCTGTTAGAGTGATAGAGATATAAATCTAGTCTCTAAGTTTTTGAGAATTTCTTGAACACGGATATAAATGTCATCTCTAAAAATGTTTTGAACTACATGTTGCGCACAAACTTCCGCATCACAGTGACAAACTGATTTATTAGAATTTTCAAAGTGATCAGCGTCATAAATTTCTATCCGGATTACTTTTGTTCCAAAAGACATCATTCGTAAACTGGACGTTAATTTCTTTTGTTGGTTAAAGAAACTACTTTGAGTATTTTGATTTGGTTGGTTTTCATTTTCCAAGGTGTTTAATATTCTTTGAACGATTGTTGGATCGGCCATTCCATCAGACTCAGAGGCCGGTGGTGAGAGCGGTGAGTAAGAAGGTGTATAACAATAGTTTTCAAGCTGAAAATAAAATGTTAAATTTTATTTATCTTGAATAAAAATTGCATTCTATTAATTCTATAAAAACATTACTTTTAAATTACTTACCGACATTATTATGGAGCAGGTTACTAGTTTATTCTATCAGAAACAACTGTTTGTTCCAAACTTGTCAATACTCTATTTATACGCTAAATAAACTAGCTGCGTCCTGTGGGTTTACCTTGTTATTGAGTTAAGATATCTACATCACACCCACACTAGTCTGTGAGGTATGTTACAATTATATAGAAATATTTTATCACATTCTTATCTATACTAATATAATAAAGCTGAAGGGATTGTTTGTTTGAACGGGCTAATCTCTGGAACTACCAGTCCGATGTAAATAATTCTTTTTGCATATGATAGGTGGGTTCATGGGGGAGGTATATTTGATCCCGAAATTTCTACGGGAACGGGAGTTATGCAAGTGGAACTGCGGGGACCAGCTAGTAGAATTATAAAACAGTCACTAACTAAACCGACATAGTGTCGCGGTAGCTTAGAGGTCAGAGCAATTGCTCGCCAAGCGAGCGGTACTGATTTTACTAAGTGGCTATTTTATCAATTAAATATTCTATAAAAATAGATTTGAGCATTAATAAATGCAAAGAACATTGTAAAATAAAAAAAAAAACACTTTGGCCTACCTACCGTGTAATTCCTAATATATGATAATATTATTGCAGAAAAGATAAGGTTTAGTTTACTCTTTACTTTTTGAAATACTTATAATAAAATATCTTTTTATAAAGTGCTATCAATTTACCTGACACCACATAGGCTAAGACTAAGACAATTCGGTCAAAATGCTTCAATAGCATTTTGTCTATTTTAGAAAACTTACACACTACAGTTTTTGTCACATGTTCTTTACTAATAAGGAATAGCTCCACGTGAATCTTTCATATTTAAACCCTGTCGATGTTGAGCAAACTCACAGATCGATTTTTTTTCCTGTGGGATAAAGTCACCTGAACATCTAACATCTCAAGTCAAGTGCCTCCTCGGAACCTGCAGTTCAAAAAAAATGTAAGTAATAACTGTATACTTTTTATTCATCAATATTCATAGACTGAGCGCTAACCTAACCTAGCAGTTAGCAATACACGAACAACCTTTGGTTCGAATCCAAAATGAAAAACTTTTTTTCTGTAATTTTAATGTAGCATAATTATGTTGAACTATGTTATTTTTTAATTAAATTTTACATTTTATAATGCTAAATGTTTATTGATAAATTTAAAAATTTCAATCATTTTTATAATGTTTTCTGTTTTTAAATTTATGTTGAACTAGTTCTTTATTTTTTTTAAATGTTTTTCTCATTAGTGTATTTTTTTGTTTACAGGTCCAACCTTCTCGCCAACGATCTTTTCCTGTCAAGTGACTCTGAGGCAGAGTCATCTGCACCTGCACCAGCACCAGCACCAGAAGAAAAGAAAATGAAGCGGAAACCCAGCAAGCTGATCGAAGGGTCAGCTCCTAAGAAATCGAAGACGAAAATTTCTCCAATTAGTCAGCCCGCTCGCCTCACAGCACGGGAGCTCTTCGGTGACGACAGCGATGAAGATGAAACACCTGCGCCCAGTAGCAGCAAAGCTGGTAAAACATTACCACCTCTTTACAACTACTTCACAAAAAGAGAGTCGAAGGGTTACACCAGGCGGACTAGTGAAACACTTCAGGGCAAATATTACGTTGAGCTTAAGATTTATGATGCAGAGGAAATTAAAAAAATTCAACCTATAAACAGATGGCGGTATGCGATTACCACTGTGAAAACCAGAACGAATGATGATACAAAATGTTGGCGTCATATAAAAGGCTTTGTACGAGAGAGTCAAAAGGATTTTCAAAACTGTCCAATAACTCTTTTAGGCCTGTATGAAAGTTAAACACTATTAGTAATATTAGCACGCAATTTACTGAGTTAATTTCATTAATAATTTTGTTTATTCGTATACAAATATGTATTTATAAGTAATAATAAACGTTTTTATAATACATTTGTTTTATAATGTTTTTTTTTTTCACAGTTTCACACGACAAAGTTTCAAGATCTCGAAAGTTAAAAGACTGTTATAAATGCAAAATTTTAATACCAGAAAATCAGTTTCAATATCATATGAGAACAAATATACACAAAGCAAATTGTTTATTGAGTAGTCAGTTCGATAATATTAATATTATTGCAACTGCATTCAAAAATAGATTGATAACATACCGACTGAATTTTTCTGAGAAAGATGAGTACCTCTGTCCAGAGACGCTTCTCAGAGATAACCAGACGGATATTACAAAGTTAATTATAATTTCACTGAATGAACACAATACCATAAAACTAAATTTTGAATTGTTTGCTTATTTTATGTTACCAACATCAGATGAAAAGCATTTAAAGTCCTTTAATGCGAAATATTCAATTGTTACTAAAAATACCGACTTAAATGATTTTGTACTAGAAATAACAAGAACATTAAAGGAAAAACTAACAGAGTTTCAACACTGTCAGTCTGGTTGGATGTATGTTTCTATATAGTCCAAGATCCCAGAGCGATAAGACATAACTTATTTTCTAAAAGATGAAACTTTAAGTTCTCAGTAGTGTCTCATGTACTTTGTATACCTGCGTGTTTGTGAAGTTTGCCCAGTGACACCTGGGCAGGTACCAGGTGAGAAAGGTGACTAAAAATAAGAGTTACTTTACTTAAATTTAGATGGCTGATTTTTAGATATATTTTATAGAATATCATTCTCAAATGGTATCGCAAGTATCAGACACTTTTCATGGACCAAAACTTTTGTCAGACGCTTTAAAGCTCTACCAAAAATAAATGAACTTTACTTATTTTTTAATGTCTGATTTTTTAATATGTTATCAAGATAACTATTACAAAATTATATTTAGTCAGTCAGACAAATTGGAATGACCAAAAATCCACTAAACACAAAAATTATTCGGCCGTGAGTACGAACGCGAGAGCATTATGCATGTGTTTCAGAGCGAGTGAGACGTCCATAGTAACCCGGTTCTCCTTCTTTAACTCACATTCTGTTTCAGTCTACTGTGTATGTGCGCGCAATGTATAGTATACATTATACCCGGCGCGGCGAACCTTGATCCCTATGGCACTTACAGTAATTTCCACAACATAACCTTGTAGTGCCGTCACCGTTACATTAGAATCGTATTGGAGGCTTCTAAAAATGGCATTTATTTATTTTACGTAGCTATATTCCAATAAAATGATGTTCCATTGGAATTATAACAATTCATAACATTTGCAAGAAATTATCTCAATCACAATTTACGTTTACGTTCTGCAAAAGTTACTTCATAAGGTATGATTTAATAAATACCCGACGAAGTTTTTAAATAATTATACCGTTTCTGATGTTAACGAAGAATTTAATCCAAAAAGTTTAAAAAATGTTGATGCTAGCAATTTACCACCATGCAAAACTGAATTATTTCAACAATATCTCCGAGCTAATTATATTGCTAGCATATGGAATAATGCAAATGAAAAACAACCAACCATCTATACCCCTGAAAATAATGGCTGGACGTTAGAAGAAAACCAGTATCACTTTCATTGGTTTGATGGTGACCAATTACCAGGAGACGTCAGTGAAGCACTTCAAGATCCAGGTACTGTACTTTAACTTTAGGTTTACAATTCATTTTTTGTTTTATATTTGTAGTTTTATGTTTTGTAATTCTTTTATTTGTTTTTTTACAGAAGAAGCTGACAGCAACGACAACAATATAAATGATGACGATGAGAATGATGACTCGAATGGACAATATGACTGGCTCAATGATGAAAATTCTAATTATTATTTTGATGATGATAACGATGATTAAGGACAATCAAATACTTTCACTTGCTAACTATATTTATTTTCTTTTTTACTAAAATTATTTTTTTTAAAAATGTAAAAACTGTTATCTTTGGTTTAAAAAATAAAAATATTTTTTTATAAAATACAATTACTCCGAAAAAAAATTAATTTACCGAATATATGCAATAAATTATTTTAATTTTAAAAATTATTAATTATTACCTTAATGTTGAAATTCATTTTATTTGAAAAGAGATGCAGAAATATTTTATCGAAAGCAGTAAGTACTTTTTGGAATATTTAAATTCTTCGCTCTGACACGCATGCGCATAGTGCTCTCGCGTTCGTACTCACGGCCGAATAATTTTTGTGTTTAGTGGATTTTTGGTCATTCCACTTTGTCTGACTGACTAAATATAATTTTGTAATAGTTATCTTGATAACATATTAAAAAATCAGACATTAAAAAATAAGTAAAGTTCATTTATTTTTGGTAGAGCTTTAAAGCGTCTGACAAAAGTTTTGGTCCATGAAAAGTGTCTGATACTTGCGATACCATTTGAGAATGATATTCTATAAAATATATCTAAAAATCAGCCATCTAAATTTAAGTAAAGTAACTCTTATTTTTAGTCAACTTTCTCACCTGGTACCTGCCCAGGTGTCACTGGGCAAACTTCACAAACACGCAGGTACACAAAGTACATGAGACACTACTGAGAACTTAAAGTTTCATCTTTTAGAAAATAAGTTATGTCTTATCGCTCTGGGATCTTACTCTAATAAGTCATCTCGAAATAAACATTAATAAATATTCACCTATGAGAGGTGGGACTTATATAGACCTACCCTCATCTATTAAAAATACTAAAAGTTGTATAAATATTAAAAATCAAGATATTTATTGTTTTTTGTGGAGTATAGTTGCTGCTATTTACCCAGCAAAAAGTAACGTGTGCAGAACGAATTCATATCCACATTATTCTTCTGTTTTAAATACTGAGGGAATGTCTTTTCCTCCTACATTAAACGATATAAAGCAGTTTGAAATTAACAATCCTAACATAAGTATTAATATTTATGGATTAGAAAATAAATGTACGGTAACTGGACCACTTTATTTAACAAAAAATAAAAAAAAATGTCATGTTAATTTATTATATATTGAACAAAACAACAACGGTCATTATTGTCTAATTAAAGATCTTATACGTTAAGTAAGACGTCAAGTGACTCGCTACAAAGGCAAAGTTTATTTGTGTGAAATGTGTTTACAATTTTTTAACAGTGATATGAAATACAAGTCTCATAACTGTTCAAAAGTTTTGTTAATGTTACCTGAAAAAAATACTGTTTTAAAATTTCAAAACTATGAAAGACAACAAAAAATAAATTTTGTTGTTTATGCTGATTTCGAATGCTTATTGTTAGACTGTCGTGAAAATAAATCAAAATGTAGTGAGCATACTCAGAAAATGAAACTACATCAGCCTTCATGTTTTGCATATTATATATGTTGCTCTCATGATAAAAACTTGAACAAATATGTTTCATATAGAGGAGAAAATTCTGTAGAAATTTTTGTTAAGTATCTGATTCACGAAGCTGAACGATTACATAAAATATTACGAAATAAAAAAGAAATGAGTCCATTATCTACTGAGCAGAAAACACACTATCGAAACTCTACAGTTTGTCATATATGTAAACAATTGTTATTGAATGATAAAGTCCGAGATCATGATCATATTACATCTGAGTACAGAGGGGCCGCGCACTCTCACTGTAATTTAATGTACAGAGTTTGTTCATTCATTCCTGTGGTCTTTCATAATTTGTCTGGATATGACTCACATTTGTTTATTAAAGAGTTGGCAAAATATGAAGGCTCCGTTAAAATAATACCGAAAACTAAAGAAAACTATCTCACTATAACAAAATTAATAAAAACAAAGGAATATAACCATCCTATTCAAATAAAATTCATTGATTCTTTCCAATTTCTCAGTTCTAGTCTAGATACATTAAGCAAAAGCTTATCAGAAAAAGATTTTTTAATTTATCACGAGAGTTTACCGATAAAAAACAATTTGATTTATTAAGGAAAAAAGGGATTTATCCATATGATTATATAGATTCCTGGTGTAAATTTCATGAATCACAACTCCCTCCAAAAGATGAGTTTTACAATAGTTTACGCAAGCAACATATAACTAATGATGAATATCAACATGCTCAAACAGTGTGGAAAACTTTCAATATAAAGTCCTTGGGTGAATACACTGATTTATATTTAAAATGTGACGTCTTGTTGTTATGTGATATATTTGAAAAATTCAGAAACACAAGTCTACATTATTATAAATTAGATCCTGCTTATTATGTTACCTCACCAAGTTTAAGTTGGGATGCAATGCTTCTTTACACTGGTGTTGAAATGGAGTTGATTAATGATTTAGAAATGTATGAATTATTAGAGAAAGGAATACGTGGTGGCTTAGCACAATGTACACTTCGACATGCAGAGGCGAACAATAAATACTTACCGCATTACAATGATTTGAAACCCACTAGTTTTTTAATATATCTTGACTGTAACAATCTTTATGGTTATGCCATGACGAAAAAGCTTCCTATTTCTGAGTTTAAATTCTTATCTCAAGATGAAATTAATAATTTTAATGTGTTGAATGTATCAGATGATAATAATTATGGTTATATCCTGGAAGTAGACTTGACTTACCCGAAGTATTTACATGATAGACATACCTTTGCTTTGACATGATAGATTTACCCTTTGCTGTTGAAAAGTTAGTGCCACCGTATGGAAAAACGTCGAAATTGATTGCCAATCTTTACAATAAACACAAGTATGTGATTCATTATGTGCACCTAAAAGAATGCTTAAAAAATGGTTTAGTTTTAAAAAGGATTCATTGCATACTTAGATTTCGGCAAGAAATTTTAAAAAAAAATATATTGATCTTAACACAAGTCTTCGACAAAATTCTAAAACAGCATTTGAGAAAGACTTCTTTAAACTATTAAATAATTCAATATTTGGAAAAACCATTGAGAACAAGCGTAAGCAAGCCGATGTTAAATTAGTGACAAAATGGCGAGATACCGATAATAAAACGAATAAACATCTCAATGCCGAAAAACTGATTACGAAACCAAACTTAAAAAGTATAACAATATTTTCTAAAAATTTTATAGCCGTGGAATTAAATCGTGATAAAATTGTTTTAGACAGACCGATATATATTGGATTTACGGTTCTAGAATATTCTAAGCAGCACCTATACCAGTTTCATTACGACTTTATAAAAAATAAATATAACGATAATGTGAAACTTTGTTACACGGACACTGATAGTTTATTATATTTAATTTATACAGACGACTTTTATCGAGACATGTACGATGAAATCTCGAAATTTGATACCAGTAATTTTCATGAAGACAATCCGTATCAAATACCGCGAGTTAACGAAAAAATTCCTGGCTTATTCAAAGATGAGATGGGTGGTGACATAATTGCTGAATTTACAGGTCTAAGAGCTAAACTATATTGCATAAATAGTATGAAAACTCAAATCAAAAAAGCTAAAGGTATATCTAAATCTGTTACAAAGGAATTGAAATTGAGTGATTACAATGACGCATTGTCAACTAATAAAATGTTCAGATGTAAGATGAACATGATAAAATCAATAAAACATATATTATACTCTCAAGAAGTAAATAAAAAAGTTTTGGATAGAAATGATGATAAAGTTCAAATATTAAACGATAAAGTTCATACATTACCGTGGGGACACTGTGATTCTATGTTTTTAGATTACTCTAGCGATTTTTAACATATTAATCTGTATTTTTATTATTATTATTGTTTCTAATCTTTCTTATAATTTGTTATTAATAGAAGACAAGTCAAGACGAATTGAATTGAATAACATTTATGCTATACAAATTAGCTGATGTGAAAAGTTTATTCAAATATTTTTATTTAATGAATTAATGTTATTTTCTAACAATCCAAACACATGTGTTACTTTAAGTTTATATCTAATAAAATATTTGTTATGATATCATAGATAATAAGTAAAATAAGATATTTATAAGATGTATCTAATAAAATTTAATTATCTACACTCTGTGCTTGTTATTTCAATAACCGAAGATATATCTATGATAATTTGTCAAAATTTCGATAGAACACATCACCGACATAAAATTCCTTGAAACTCTTGTTACTTTTTACTTACTTTATTGGGTTGCCTTATGTATAAGTGAGAGTGAATTGAAAAAAACAATCATTTGGTTACAATGAGGCTTAAGAAACAGCCGCTAAGCTTAGAAATTAGCCCTTTTGATGTTGAAGCGAAACCACGAATTGCAAAACATAGTGACTTGTTACCAAATAACATTCGATGTTTAATTTGTGGACCATCAAGTTGCGGTAAAACTAATGTTATGTTTAATTTGTTGTTACATAAGAATGGGCTTAAATTTAAAAGTTTGTACTTATACACAAAAACCCCATTTCAAAGTAAATATTGTTTTCTAAAAAATGTGCTATTAAATGTTCCTGAAATCAAGTATCATGTGTTGCATGATGATAGTCAAGTTATACATCCAAATGAGGCGTTACAGAACTCAGTTATAATTTTTGATGACGTGGTTTGTGAAAACCAGAGTAATATCCGTAATTATTTCACGATGGGAAGGCACAAACAAATAGACTGTTTTTATTTATCACAAACGTATTCAAAGGTGCCGAAACAGTTGATTCGTGATAACACCAATTTATTAATGGTATTCAAACAAGATGAAATCAATTTGAGACATATATACAATGAGCACGTTAATTCCGATATGTCTTGGAATAAATTTAAATCTATTTGTTCACATGTTTGGGGTGAAAAGCATGGTTTTTTGACGATAAGTAAGGACTGTGAACTGAATAAAGGGAGGTACAGAAAAAAAATTGATACATTTATAACTCTATACTAAATCCAATACTGTCATTTGCTTTCGATTGGTGTGAGTGGAAAGACTTAACATGAGCGTTGATTTAAAAAAAGAAATCATTTCGCTATCGAACAACATAAAAACCAAACTTAAGCAGTTGAGAGAAATAGAAAATGAAAACAACTATGAGTTATCTAAAATATTTAAACCGGTCACTGAACCTTTGACGCAAATGTTAGAGGGGGATCAAATAACGGATAATCGAAATAAAGTGAAGTATGACATTAATGTCAGCACTGTAAGAGTGCCAGTCAAACTAAATGATCCTATAACTTCTACACCATCAATGTCAAAAAGTATAACAGAAGATTCAGATTCAGAAATTTTTGATTCTTTCACGGAATATACTACTGATATGGATGCCAAAGACGTTTCTATAACTAGACAATACCTAAGTACACTTTATGATGTAAATGTTCCTTTTGGAGTAAGGAAAGTGGGAGACAATTTAATGATGGGTAACTTACCAGTTAAAATAATTTCTTCACAAGATGGTGACCTGGAACCATATCGAATAAAGATTGGCGATGATGAATATGAATTGACTGCAGGACTAAAAGCAGTATTATTACATAAAAAACCAAATCTGGCATTAGTTACAAACGAGGACAAAAATATTTATAGAAGTATATTGATCAAAACTAATGCTCATAAGCGTGATTATGATGCGCACGGTCAGTTGAAGGGAGATAAAGGGGAAAAGTATCGAACAATTATCAAGCCTATGTTTGGTGAATCAACTTTGGATAATAACTATAAAAAGCTTGGTGGTAATTTAAACATTTTGAAGAGATATAGAAAAAATACTGACTTTATCTATTGGGATGATCCTAATGAGCTTGTTGAGAGATTGAAACTACTCATTGCTTCTAAACAAGCTGGAAATACAAATCAAGACAATGAAATAATTTCCATCTTAGAAGAATTGAAAGAAGCAGGGATAATAAAATCATAAGTATTGGAAAGGTTCGATTAGTTATCTAAGAGCAGTCAAGAATACTAGAACCTAAAATGAGTAAAGAAGACGTGGTTAATGAAATACATAAAAATGCAAGAGTTAATTTTCCGCGCAGATGTGTTATACTTCGAGATATAGATGATCTTTGGCAAGCTGACCTTATTGACGTACAGAAAATATCTAAAATTAATTTCAGCTATAATTATATATTGATAGTTATTGACTGTTTTTCAAAGTTTGTTTGGGTCAGACCACTCAAAAATAAAGATAAACTTTCTGTTACAAAAGCATTTCAATCTATTTTATCACATGGTAGAGTACCTATAAACTTGCAAACAGATTGGGGAAAGGAATTCTACAATAAAAGCTTTAAAAGTATGATACATGCGCATTTTATAAATCATTACTCCACATATTCAAGCAAAAAAGCATCATTTGTTGAACGAGTCATACGCACTATAAAGGGTAAACTTTACAAGAAGTTCAGTTTGAAAGGTAACTTTAAATGGTTAGATGGAACTTTGGAGAAACTTGTGAATGAGTACAATGAAACGGAGCATAGAAGTACCGGAATGAGACCAGCCAAAGTAAATTTAAATACAAAACACATTGTATTACAAAACCTAAATAAACGATGCAAAAAAATAAATAAAAAAATAAGCTATCGTTTTGTCGTTGGTGATGTTGTTCGAATAAGTAAATATAAAGCTAATTTTGATAAAGGATACACTCCGAACTGGTCAACCGAGTTATTTAAAGTAACAACAGTTCAAAATACTGATCCACCAACTTATTTGATAGAAGACTCCAGAAGAAATAAAATTTTAGGCTCATTTTATGCTCAAGAGCTCCAAAAAACTAAAAATCCTGACGTGTATTTAGTTGAAAAAGTACTTAAGAAAAAAGGACACAAAATTTTTGTTAAATGGTTGGGTTTGCCGTCTACAGAAAATTCTTGGATAAGCCAAATTAATATATTGCAAAACTGAAGAATATTATTGTCATTACTCGTTTGTATATGGAGGGGAAAGGTCTTGTTAATACTATTATAAATCATCTCCCGTTTGAATTACATCTCCCTGGCTACAATTACTGCGGCCCAGGAACAAAACTGTGTGAAAGGCTTATCAGAGGTGATAAGGGTGTTAATAAACTCGACGAGTACTGCAAAGAACACGATATTGCATACATGAAATCAAAAAACTTAGAAGCTAGACATAAAGCAGATAAGACTTTAATGAAGATGGCGAAAAAACGTGCAAATTCATCTCAAGCAAGCGTTGGAGAAAAACTTGCAGCTAATATTGTTAACAAAGCAATGGCATTGAAGGTTTCCAATGGATCTGGATTAAAAAGTTCCTTTAAAAAATTAGTGTCCATTACAAAAAAAAATATTCGTAAAGCAAAACCAAAATGTAAAAAGCTAGCTATCGATTTAGCTTTCGCTGCTATTAAAGAGCTTGCATCAGATTCCAAAGTAGAACTTCCACGTGTTATACCACTACCGAAAACTGGAGGATTCTTACCATTAGTAGCATTAGTTAGTGGGCTATCTGCAGCTGGTGCACTCGTGAACAAGTCATCTGCGATCGCAAAACTTGTAAAAACATTTCAAACGGCTCAAAAAACATGGAATGTAGTGAAAAGCATGAATCAAAATTTTGAGCCAGTATGTCTTGGAAGAGGACTACAGCTCAAACAATATAAAAATGGTTTAGGTATTTACACTATGACAAAAAACTAATAAAGCAGCTACCTAATCGTCCTCTTACCAACATAGATATAATAAAATATGCAAAATATATTCCATATTTTCGAGGAGTATTCATGAGAGATCAATTACCTTATCGTCCACGAAAAGTTGAATGTGGTGTAATTAATTTAGATAGCTCTGAAAATCAAGGAACGCATTGGGTAGCTTATGTTAAGAAGGACAATTGTATCAAATATTTTGACAGTTATGGTGATCTAAAACCACCAATAGAGTTTATTAAATATGTTGGAGATAACATTCAGTATAACTATATAAATTATCAAGGCAGTCACCCATACAATTGTGGTCATTTGTGTCTTGACTTTCTCCTTAAATGTATGCTATAGAATATGTTTAAAATAAATTGAATGTTGGATAGTAATTTGCTAATAGTCGTCGATATCCCTTCGAATACATAAGTACTTTCGGGAGCAGCTAACTTATTGATTTAATTATTATTTATTATTGTTGTGAGATATGATCGACTTCAATAATAAAAGAAGAAAGAAAAGCTATAGTACCACGGTAAAAAAGGATAGTTCAACTTGTGACTTTAATAAACACGCACGTAAACTGCCAAAAGCTCTGAGTGAAATTAACAAACAATTTTTGAGAAATTTGGGATTTAAATTATGAGCATCCTACATATTAATGAAGTACCTCATTTCGACAATTCTATTGAAGGTTATGAAGTGCATTCCTATACACCGTACACCAACAGTTTCCGAGAAAATGATGAAATACGTATACCTATCAATCAACAAGACATATACTTGCTACCATCAGCGAGTTCTATTTACATTGAAGGATGTATAGAAGTGACAACGAAAGATGGTATGGGAAAAGTTGTAAAAAAAGAATGTCGCCTTAATAATAATCCTATACCATTTCTTTTCCATGACATAAGATATGAGATCAATGGAGTTGAAATAGATCGTGTTCGACACGTTGGTATAACCTCAACTATGAAGTCTTATGTTTCAATGAATTTAGGGGAGAATAAACAAGCTGCTTTGTGGGGTTGGAACTTGGATGGTACAAAATCTAAAACCAGTCTATTCAATGTAATATTACCTCTTAATAAATTGCTGGGTTTTGCTGAAGATTATAATAAAATTTTATTAAACTGTAAACATGAATTAATTTTAACTCGAAGTAAATGCAATATCGATGCTGTTATTCTCGACAAAGATGATTCTGTATCATTACGTATCGATAGAATTCAATGGCGTGTACCTCATATTAAAGTATGCGATCGTGAAAGGTTGGCACTTTACAAACAATTAGAAAAAGATAAACCAATACAAATTGCATTCCGGAATTGGGACACATATGAATATCCGCTTTTGCCTAAAACAAAAAAGCATTCTTGGTCTATTAAAACCGCATCTCAACTCGAAAAACCGAGATACGTAATATTCGGTCTGCAAACAAATAAAAAAAATTTAAAGGGGGACTGTTCGTTGTTTGATCACTGTAATTTGAGTAATGTTACGTTGTACTTGAATTCACAAACATTCCCATATGATTCAATGAAGCTTAACTTTGATGACAATAAATATAATATATTATATGAAATGTATATCAGATTCCGTCAGTCTTATTACAACGCTCCGATAGACCCATTGCTTAATATCAAAGAGTTTAAAGAAAAAGCACCGTTGTTTGTAATAGATTGTTCGAGACAAAATGATACATTAAAAAGTGGACCGGTAGATGTTAAGCTTGAAATAGAAAGTGATCTAGATTTTCCTGATCAAACGAGTGCTTATTGTCTTATAATCAACGATCGAATTATAGAATATAAACCACTCAGCAATACTGTACGGAAGATATCATGAAATTAATTGTGGATGTTCAAGGTTTTAAAACTGAAACAAATCAGTTTATACTAAAAGAAGTAGCTATAATGGAAGAAAATAAAAGAATGCAATCCTTTTTGATACGACAACCGTTTTCTTTCTATGATTTAACAATAAAAGAAATGAGGCAGGTTGACTGGATAGAGAGAAATAGAAATATTTATTGGAAAGAAGGATTCATACCTTTTTCAGATTATAAACGTTTGATTGCACCTTTGTTTGAAAATAAATGTATTTATGTAAAAGGCGAAGAAAAAGCAAAATGGGTTAGAGAAATTTTTAATAATTATAACGTTGTAAACTTAGAGAACTTTAATTGTCCTAGTTTGTTTAGTTTGTATGATCTTTATAATGAATGTACTAATTTACATACGTGTATTTATCATAAGAATATTTGTGCTTTAAAAAATGTTATTTGTTTGAGTAAGTGGTGTAATGATAATAAAATTTTACGCTAATTAACACTCATTTTTTTATTCATAGCAAATAGAAGAACTGCTTTACCTTTTCATATAAGTTAAAAAATTATACAGCAACATGAGTCAGATATGGCTTACAAAAAATAATATGAATATCTATGCTTGCAAATACATAAATAGTCCCATAAATGCTTATAGCTGACAAGGTGTTTAATTAAGAAGATAGAAACTGTCCTAATTTAATGGAATTATATTGTAATTATTCTATTTCTCCAGACATACTTTATTGTGTGTATCATAAGAATATATGTGTATAATAATGTTTGCTGTTTAAAAAAGTGGTGTTTTTAGAAAATAATGTACTTATTGTAAAAGTTTTTTTGTAACAAATAAATTAAGTATAAAAAATATTGTTTTTTATTCACAATACCCCCCTCCCCCTAATCTCCTAGAACATCAGCCAGTAAAATTCTATATAAATTGTTAACAATAAAATGCGACCTCATTTTATTTTTATTAGAATTGGTTTGAAGTATTGCTTGATGAAAATGTTAAAAGAAAATTACAATCCTCGTTATGATATGTATAATTCGCATGAAATGCGCTTACACTCATTTAAATATTATTGGGCAACTGACTCTCAGAAAAGGTTGGTGATGGAAATGGTAGACGCAGGATTATTTTATAGCGGTAATGGAATTAATGATAAAACTGTATGTTTCTCATGTGGAGGCGTTATTGAAAGATGGGAGATGTACGACGATCCTTGGATGCAGCATGCTATAAACTTTCCTGATTGTTTGTATTTGAAAGCTGTGAAAGGAAGATATTATATCAATAAGTGTCTGAACCAATAGTGTCAATATTACACTACTAATTTGAATTTATGAATAACAACGCATTGAATTGATATAATAAATTAATGCTATGAATGAAACTATGGTAAAATTGCGAGAGACCCGATCTTACTTAAACCCAGTCATTCATGTACGTATTTCAATATTCAATCATTCCATCATTCAAACTATGGTGAAATTATAGGGGTGACCTGGATCTAATGAATACTGACAGTAATGTTAAGTTAATGAATAGACACAAATAATGATAATTAGGCGCACCTAGATCTTCTTTGATCTAGGTGCCCTAATTATCATCTACTACCGTGGTCACGAGCGACGTGTCGTGTGACCACGTGACGGGATTTATCTAGGCTAGTAAATTTTTATGTACTCAAATTATGTACCTATATATATTTATATGTAATATAATAATAAATATGTAATATAATAATATGAAATAAATATGTATGTATATGTACTTTTTCCTACTTTAGTACCTATAGGTACTAAAGTATATATAGTTAGAATTTTATTGTACATAATGTATTAACCTGGAGATTGTATTTTTACGTGAGTACAATCTATTGCTCCTACTACATGTGGAAAACTAGCAATGTTGTAGAATTCCCAATGGCAGGTTGCAATTTCCTGTTCTGTAGATGGGAATTTAACAAATTCCTCACGAAGTGCAACAATGGCATGCGACACTCTTTTCACAATTCTACTGACCGTAGAGTTGTGCACTCCGTGGAAATCGCCGATAGCCATAAGGTGAGTACCGGTTGCATAAAACCGGAGAGCTACCATCAGCTGGAGCTTATTTATTATTATTCATATTATTATTATTATTTATTATTCCTGAGAAAATAGAATAGGTAGTATGTTAGTAGGTACCGTAAAGGAGATCTTTAGGCGGCAATTCTGAGAAGCAGATTAACTACAGAATGAAAATTCAGTTACTTAGAAAATCACTTTTCCTTTTATTGGATTTGAATTAAAATGATCACTTATACTACATTATTAGTGAACATAATTAAAGAACGTGGCAGTGGGGCATAGCAGAATCTCGGGATCCTGCTACCTTTTTAAGCAAACTTTAGACTGAGAAAATTATCTGACGCACAACCCGCGTCATTTTTTTATTATTTTACTTTTAATCTTTTCAAATGTAATTCTTACATCTGCCGTAAGGTCGGTTTGCGCTTATGAACTCCTTATTTACAAAATGTAAGGCGCACCCAAACCTTACGGTACTGTAACGACCTTTCCGGAATCGATAGGTAGAGGCGATACTTTCGGATTATTAAATTTATAAAAGAAACACCTAGAATGTGTGAGACTTAAACATTTATTGTTATCACTTTTTTGGACGCTCACTGGGGAATGACAATCAAAATATCAGTCTACACGACATCCTGAAGGTTCTTAATTCTTAAATTAATTATTATGCTATCAAAATATTTCCAGTAAGTGGAATTCAACGAGTTTGAGTCCGAATTCCACATTCCCCGGGTACCTTAAAATTTATTTATTCGTGAAACGAGTAAACAAATTTCTAGACACCTTTCATCTGAAACATCGTGACGCGTGCGCGTAACTTCAATTCAAAATCTCCTAACATGAGTTTATGCAAACCTTCAAAAGCCATCACAAATATATAAACCCTAGCTAAACCTACCTAAGTGCGATAATTCTATCCTTCCTTCCTTTTTTCCTTTTTTCTTTTTCGTCCTAATTCGCATACAATATCAACTAATGATGGCCGATCTGACGACTAATATTGATGAGGTGTCCAAATTAAATAATCAATGTAGTTGATAAAAATAAAATTCATCAGTGAACTTTCAAACAAATCTCAAACTCAAGGTTAATTAAATAAAATTTCAGAAATTGAACACTCTCGTTAATATTTATCCCTATGAAAAAAATAAACGCACTTAAAAATAAAAATAAGGATCATCTTCCTAACGTGTTACTCAAACATTATCATTGTATTTATCAAGCAAAGTTTATCTTCACCTAGCTAAATCTTACTAAACTAATTATATTTCTATCGGAGAAGAATGAAATAAACTCAACGTTAAATCAAACATTCAAATTATTATCAATATAATCATTTTGAACAAAAATTATTATTTCTAAGCAAAAGTAGTCATTAAAATATAAGTAGATGATAATTAAGATATAAGTAAATAATAATTAATTTATTATTAAATAAAAGTATGGTTATACCATTCATTCTCCCCCTTCTACTAATAGAAGTCAATGCGTGAATTATATATGGCATCTTTAGTTAAGGATATTAGAAGATCAGGTCTGCATCAAGAATCAAAAATAAATTTTATATTTCTCGGTAGCATCTCCAAATTCTCTAACTTCAAAACAAGGAGACTATATACATCATCCAATATGTTCCACAATCTCGGACCAAGATAACGCACCATCTAACCGAGATGACCTCATATGTTTATGACAAGAGGTATAGGTATCCCACGTTGATCATCTTGGCTTTTTCGTCCCAGCTCCTTATACTAGCTACAATGTTATATTTAAAAATAAATGTTTCAACATCACCGGAGAGTCCATTGAACGTCTTCATCTAGTCCATCAGTTCCATTATTACTCCGTTTATATTGTCGTCTTCTACTTTGAATCCTCTTCCTTTGTTTTTAAATTTTTGGTTTTTATTATAATTTATATTTCTTCCGTTCGCCTTCAATTTTGACGAAATATATATGGAATCTGAAACAATCGCACAACTACCTACGCGGCGCCTCCACCATGTAACGACCTTTCCGGAATCGATAGATAGAGGCGATACTTTCGGATTATTAAATTTATAAAAGAAACACTTAGAATGTGTGAGACTTAAACATTTAATGTTATCACTTTTTTGGACGCTCACTGGGGAATGACAATCAAAATATCAGTCTACACGACATCCTGAAGGTTCTTAATTCTTAAATTAATTATTATGCTATCAAAATATTTCCAGCAAGTGGAATTCAACGAGTTTGAGTCCGAATTCCACATTCCCCGGGTACCATAAAATTTATTTATTCGTGAAACGAGTAAACAAATTTCTAGACACCTTTCATCTGAAACATCGTGAAAAAACCTGGACTGGAGCTGCGAACTTGTGGTTCGGTCTGCTGCCTTGGGTGGATATTGGAAGTGGTTGGGCATAAGATGTTAGAGCCATACCAAGAAACTGAACTGAGTTATATTCGGGAGTAGATGTTGGTCTGTTTGTGGATGACTGGGCAAGCGTTTGCTCGGGATCAGGACCTAGTCCTATCCTAGCGATATGCGCGGGATTGCTTTTCAAACACGCGGCATTAAATACGAAATTTTGACTAAAGGGCGTGCCGGGAACTACAGTGACCCCCCCGAATTCATTGCTCACCTTAGGAAATGAATATTTTCCAAATTCATATTTTTAAAGTTTGAGGTTATGTTGCTTAATGTTACTACTAAAAATAAAACATATTTGTAAACACACTGAATTACATACGAACTTAATATTGATCATTGAATGAATGAATCATTCAATTTTTTTTATTAGTTTGTTCTGACCTGGAATGTAGCTTTTAGTCCAGACCAGAAAAGAAATCATTTCAAAAAGTTAATGATTCAGTAAGGAATATAAATAAGTTCATTAGAATAGGATTTAAAACAAGTAAAACAAATACTATTGCATATGTTTTTATTAAATTTTATACACTTCTTGTATGATTTTGACAAGTTCCATAAATGGATCCAATTTTTCTTTTTGATTTCTCCGATGCCATAGGAACTCCACTATGACATCGGTGAAATTTTCGGGGTGGTTATAATTTCCCTTATAAAAAAACCTTTTCACCACACGCCATTGCGACTCAATGCGTTGAGTGTGGACCCCATCTTCTGCACAAATAGATTGTCTGGATCACTATGGTTCACCTTTTTATGGATGTAACCATACTGATCCAGACAATCGTAGGCCCTCCAGCAATCAGTGTGGATGGTAGTCCCCACCTCCACATGCTTTTGGATGAGAGGAACCAATGCTTCGGCGGATCTAATATTTTCGGGGCACACCTCCAATCTTAGGTCCTCCCTCCCATCCTCGACCATGCCACTCCACTCTTCGTCCCTTATTAAATTTTCTTTTACCGAACTTGCTCTCATCTATTTGCACTATCTTCCCCGGCCCACCAATCTTTCCTTTCTCTCCTTCCGCTCTCGGTCCAACTGGCACGCCACAACAGCTTCCCTACAATATGAGTACCAGTCGGATATGGTGCGCCGAGAAAGACACTGCTTTTTTTCATGTTTCAACGGGTCTTCTTGTATGACCATATCATGACTCCAGCGATAGGCAAAACAGTACATTAAATAAAATATATGGATGAATGGCAACTTAACGTTGTCAAACAAAGTGCCACTCGTTCTTGACTTCCTTGATTTGCCCCGACACGTCTTTTTGTTACAACAAAAGTGTCCAACAGTATTGTAAGCGCTATAATCAATAGACATTGGCGTACGATGTACTCCACATAACTTACTGGCAGCTATTAGCCGGTGCTCAACAGCAAATGCGATACCTTGCTCCCGTGTCCACAACTCTTTGAAAATTCTTGCTAAATTCCACATAGGCACCACTTCATCAACATACAGCCTCCTTTTAGTGGGCGGCTCATCACCATCATCTACAACAAATAAAAAATAAATTAGCTTTATTTTCCTTACTTTACTTAACTGTTTTAATAAAATTTACAAGGAATTTAAGATCATTATTCTTCATGGTAACTATTAAGAAATAAAACGTCTCCGGCGCTGCGGGAAGTGCAGCCCCAACGCCCTTGCGTAACTAAGCGCAGACATCGGGCGAGCCGGAGCGGCCGAGGCTGTACAGCGGGCGGGAGCTGCTCTCCCTCCGCGCCTCCGGCTTAATAAAAAACACTCTAGGGTCGATCTAATAAGACTACGTGGTTAAGGGGTCAACAATTAAGGTTCTGACTAAATTTAATTATATAAAAACTCTTACCTCGATTCGCAGTCGAGAAATCCCGACTACAAGAAGGCTGATTATTGTCCATTTTGTAAAAATCAGTCAAATTTGCACCAAAAAATCCAAAAATCACGCCCAGGTCAAAATGAAAATGCAAAAACAGAAGTCCAGAGAACGTAGCCAATCGTAATATGGTAAAGTGGAGATCAAAATCCAAGAAGTATGCCAAGGGTAGGAAGGTTAAGCGGAAATCGGAATCCAAGAAGAAAGCTAAAGTTGTCGAAAACTCAGAAAAACGCATAAAAAACACTGAAAGCACATTCACGTAGCTGCAAGAAAAACGGAATGATTTGATAGATTTTGTTTTATGGAGGGAATCCCATCTTTATTCAATCATTCAGTCATCAACATTTTATTGTTATATTCGGTCATTCAATTCATTCATTCATGTCAATCATAAATTTTTAGATTGTTTATATTTTTGTTAATTTTGTTATAATCCATTGTTGATGACTTTATTTTAGTAGTGACTAATTAATGCTGGCCTTAAATATAATGGAAAATGTTCAGCTTCTAAGATAAGGAATATTTCAAAAAAGAACCCGATGTGAATTTCAAGCGCTGTCTGACATAACCTCAAATTTTGATAATATGAATTTGGAAAATATTCATTTCCTAAGGTGAGCAATGAATTCGGGGGGGTCCCTGTAGTCCCCGGCACGCCCCCCTTTAGTCAAAATTTCGTATTTAATGCCGCGTGTTTGGGAAGCCATTTTTTTCGGCGACAACCTTTTGGTTTTGAGTATCACGCCAAGTTATTGTTCTATCGTTGGGTTGTCCCCTACGAGAACCACGACCGCGGGAACCTCTGGGTCTTCGGACTGCAAAGTTTTGCTTTTCTCGGGAATTATGACTAGAAAGGCCAGATTGGTGAGAGGGAACAAGTTTCATAGCTTCTGACATAATGAGAAACGATTACAAAGAAACGATTTTTTGCGGCAGGCAAGGCATCTGCGCTAAAAATCTCTCTTTCGATTGTTGAAGACCGCGATACTCGCGATGATTCCGAACCACGACGTCGGTGTCTGTCACGACGTTCATCGCGTCGTTGGCTGCTTGATTTATGGCGGTGCTGCCGTCGTGGTTATATTATGACAAATATTTTGATCATAATATAACCAGCCCGAAGGTGATTCCCAATCACAGTTATTAGGTGAATAAGATTTTTTCATATGAGCTGAGGTTCTACGCAGAGAATTATTATTAGTCATAGGCTTAACTAAATAAGATCTTGGTTCCTTACTTTTATCAATAACAATAGCTTTTTGCCAGAACTTATCAATATCAGTTTTAATAACAATATTATCCCCCTTTTTAAAATTAGTCTCCTTCCTCCTAGAATATTTATCATACTGTTTTTTAACAAAAGATTGGTGTAAACATAACTTAGCATAAATATCATTTTGTATTTTAGGTTTCAACATTTCAGAATTAGTTGGAATTTCTGATCTTAGTACTCTACTATGCAATATTTGAGCTGGAGATACATTATACATGGTTAGTGGAGAATTATTGTAATGGAACAAATAATCTCTGTAATCTGAATTACAGTCAAAAGCCTTTTTTAATATCTTTCTGCTGATCCCTACTGCTTTTTCTGCCATGCCATTACTTCTGTGATGGTGAGGCGAACTAGTGGTCAACTGAATATCTTTAGAATTGAAATATTTTTTACATTCCAAAGATGGAAATGGTACATTGTCAGCCATAACTTGATAAGGAAATCCAAATCTAGTAAACACTTCCTGCATAGCATTAATAACAGATTTAGAGCTTTTGTCAGTAATTGGTAAAATCTCTAACCAGTGAGAAAAGTAGTCCACAATTACCAAGAAATATTTGCCTCCGAAATCTAAAATATCCATACCAATTTTCTCAAATCTTTGTCTAGGAACTTTGTGAGGTAACATTCTCTCTTTGTAATTATTAGGCTGATACTTTTCACAGATACCACACGTTTTAACATAATTAACAATGTCGGTTGTCATATTAGGCCAATAAAATAGCATTCTGGCTTTACTAATACACTTAGAAGTACCTACATGCCCTTGGTGAACCAACTCTAAAACATACATTTTCAAACTATTGGGAACAACAATTTTATTGTCTAGGAATAAAATCCCTGCCTCCACATACAATCTGTCTCTTAAACCAAAGAAATTTTTACAATCTTTAGGAACTTTACTCTCATCCGGCCAACCTTGATATATATAATTAAGAAGTTGAGAAAACTATTTATCATTAGCTGTTTCCACACGAAAATTATTTTTTCTTTCCACACTCATGGGTAAGTATTTAGAGACCATATGAACCATTTCAAACATATCAGGGTCTTTCTCAGTAACATTTAAATAGTTTCTTGATAACATATCAGCAAATATTAATTTTTTCCCTGGCACATACACTAATTTAATATTATATCTAAGTAATTTCAACCTTATTCTTTGCAATCTAACAGAACCAATTTTATTTATATGTTTATTCATTATTGAAATTAGGGGTTTGTGATCAGTGTGAATCTCAATGCTTTTACCATATATATAGCAATGAAATTTTTTTGTACCAAAATACACTGCAAGTAGTTCCTTTTCAGTCTGACTATAATTTATTTCTGAGTTATTCATTGTTTGAGATACACAAGCAACTAATTTCCCTTCCTGAAAAAGACAACATCCTAGACCTGTTTTTGATGCATCACACTGAAGAAAAATAGGTTTATTTGGATCGAAACAAACCAGTGATGGAGACCCACAAACTTCCTCTTTTAATTTATTAAAAGCTTTCTCATGTGAATCTAACCATTGAAAATTGACATTTTTTTTTAATAAACCTAATAGAGGTGCCATTAAATCAGCCATTCTGGGGACATACCGCCTAACATAATTAAATGATCCAAGTATTCTTTGTAATTCCTCACTATTTTTAGGTCTTTTTAATTTAAGAAGAGCTTCTACCCTATCAGGGTCTAATTTCATACCTTCTGAAGAAATAATCTGACCAACATATTTAACTGTTTTCTTTTTATATTGAATTTTTTCCTCATTAAAAACTGCATGAACTTCTCGAGCCCTCTCCATTACTTTTTTCAACACACTTTCATGTTCTTTTTCATCTTTTCCCATAACTAACAAGTCATCAAACCATATTATTATATTTTCAATATCTCCGAATAAATTCTGAACCTGTTCTTGAAATAATTCAGGAGCAGTTTTCAAACCATAAGGCAAAACTAAATACCTGTAGATTCCATAAGGAGTTGCAAAACAACATTTCCATGAAGCCTCCTCTGATAGTTTACAGTGATGAAATCCTTCTTTTAAATCTATTACTGTAAATATACTTTTACCACTCACTTTAGTAGCTATCTCCTCTAATGTTAACATCTGCTGGCTTTCTAATTACATATTTATTTAGATCATATGGGTCAAGACATAATCTGAGTTTTCCATTTGGTTTTTCCACAATCACTAACTTATTTATACAGACACAAGATACTTTATCAATTTCCGACACTTTCATAATAGCATTATTTTGCTCTAGCCTATTTATTTATTAGAAAACCAACAGCGATATAATTGCAATTACAATACATTTGTATTTACTTTGAGCATGGCTAATAACAGGTTTTCCTTATTTGAAAATTGATTAGTATAGGGTTGTAGGCACGTTTAAATGATTCAAAAAAGATTTTTACATTATGGAATAGCAAATTCCATAATAACAAAACAAAAACAAAAATTAAACAAAAAATCTGTATTAAGTCCATTTCATAATCGTTAAGCAAATTATAAATGAATATTTTATTTCAATCCAAAGCTTATTGTTTAAGAATCTTGTTTATATAGAAGAACAAAAAATTTTAAGTCTGAAAATTAATACATATGTTGATTTCAAAATTATCACTAATTGTTACTAATAACTTAATTACTTTTTGTCCATTAATGCACTCACGACATCCGCTTTGAACCTAGATTTAGAGCTTACAAACGGATCTATATGATCGAAATGTTTGTTGTATGTGCTTGTGATTCGAGTGATAACAGCGTTATTGGCATAGTTGGTGTAATGGGCTGGCACATGGAATAGTGAGGTGTGACGTGTGCGGATTGAGGGTGTTCGGTATCCAATTTGAGCGACTAGTTCTGGGGAATCCACCATACCATTAACTATGTCGTATAATGTGCACATATCTATGACGATGCGCCTTTTCTCCAACGTTAAAAAACCATAGTTACTACAGCTATCATCGTAAGACATATCGGTATAGTTTCTGAAATTTAGATGTTTAGTAAATATTTTCTGAATTCGTTCCAATGCATCTATATAAATGTTATATTGCGGAGACCATACAGGGCTAGCATATTCTAAAATACTTCGAACTATCGCTAAAAACACTATTTTTATGGGAATGATATCTTTAAAAGGCTTACAAACCCGCAAGACAAAACCAAGTTTCTGGTATGCTTTGTTTACTACAAGGTCAATATGTTCCGATGATAACATTTTGCTATCAAAGTGTACTCCCAGGTCCCTAACAAGATTAGTCCTAGAGATCTGAACATTATCAAATGTATAATTATATTTTATAGGAATTTAATTCTGCTTTTAAAGAGTTGTTTAAACAATAAGAAATTTTCTGAGATGGATGACATATGTCAATATCAATGTCCTTAGTTGGAATTTGACAGGTCACATTTGCAAATCTACCAATACCAGAAAATACATCCTTGTTTACATTAATGAATTTCTGCACATCTTCAACATTATGTTTCACACTATATAGTCTTTTCACCAAATTTAGTTTAGTACAACCTTCATTTCCAAGTAGCACTGTTTTACAGTTCACAATCATAAAGTCCAAATATGCTTCACTATTTTTATATTTACACAATAGATTTACACATCCAATTGGTGCAATTCGAGTCCCTTCAAACCCTTCTAATTTAACTGCGGGAACCTTTCTTATTAATGCTGAATTTTTAAAATTCTGAAAAACTGACTCTGGTATTATGCTGACATCTGCACCTGTGTCCAATCTGCACTGTACTATTTTTCCTTCTATACTTATATTTTCTATCCATTCACTGCTTTTCTGTTGTAACGAAGCCATATTACAAAAATATAAATTTTCCTCACTTTCTGAATCTTCTGCTGCTGTGACATTCTCTACAAAATTTATTATTTTTGGACAAACTACAACAAAATGATTTGCTTGCCCGCAACCATTACATATCTTGCCATAAGCTGGACATTGTCTCGGTCTGTGATGTAAATTACAGAATTTGCATAAAATTTTATTTTGCTGATGATACTTATAAGCGGACTCTCTGACTGACACATTAGGTGCTGACTGATTTCGATTATTTCTGTTGTTAAATTCCAATTGTTGCTGTACCTGTGAGTTTCTGGACACTACATGCTGTCTTAAATGGTTTCCTCTGTATTTGACTTTGTTTATGTGAGCATTTGATTGATCCATACTGGCTACCTGTTTTTTACTTTCTTCGCTTGCCCTACAAATTTCAGCTGCTCTCTGCAAGGTTAATTCTTGAATTCGTAATAAAGCTTCCTGTGTAGATTTGTCTGTTATGCCGTGAACTATTTTATCCCTTAATAGCTCCTCTTTTATATTCTTTGTATTTTCATATCCGCACGGCTCTATAAGCTGCCTACATACTGTAAGATACTGATCAAAAGTCTCCCCGTCCTCTTGCTTTCTTTTATTAAATAAGAAACGATCGAAAACTTGGTTTGACCTTGGCTTGACGTAAACATCAATGCTGTTTATAAATCCTTCATACGATTTACTATCTGCTCCAGGTAAAGTAAATAAAATTTTAGTAGTTTCCGGGCCCCACAAGTTTCTAAAAAGTGCAATTTTGACTTCGTCTTCTGCATCTTTTTGCCCAGTGGCAGTTAAATAATCTTGAAACATAGTTTTCCAAAATAGCCATTCTTGTGCCGCATTGGTATTTTGTATGTCGAAATTCGGTGGGAGTTTGACAAAGCTATTAGCTGACGCCGCCGCCATGTTGACCAAGTTGCACCGAAGCAACCCACGCACCAGTGACCGACTGACGTAAATTAAACTGCTGATTTAACGGAATTTAATTCTTCTTTAACCGAATTCTCTGCTTTCTTTCACTGCGCCATATTTTATAAGTTATTTATTTAAGTAAAACACTAAATCTTCTTATAGCTTTTATTTAGCCGCTTTAACACAACGAGATACCAAAACCAAAGATAATATAAACTTAGTGTTACCAACTCCAACAGTTTCTGGCAATAATTTATGAATTTATCATATTATCCAATCGTTATGTAACTTCTAAACTTTAGAACTCCGTAACAATAAATTCGTTCCAAAATGTAACAACTGCTTATCTTTATGTCTTCGTGAAAACATGGCAGCCTGTGTTCAACTTTTTAAGTATAGCACGCGTCACCTTCCCTTTTTCCCTCCTAAAAATATCATTGACAAGCGAAAACTAGCGCCACTACTCTTGTCACCAATCGGAAGATGTCACGTGCGACTTCATAATCAACAGACATTCATATTAACAAAATACTTTCTTAATAAGAAAAGAATAACTAATTTCTAACAGTATGTACAACGAAAAGAGGTCGTTTAATGCTACTTTTATCTTTAGAGTTATTAAAGGGCAATCTAGTCTGCTTCCCATTTATGCACGCTTCGCACAATTTCTCATCAGGCGATACTATTTTAAATAAATTTACAACTTCGATCATAGAATTATTTTTCAATTGTAAAATCTTGTGCTTGCTAATGTGACCTAAATGTTGATGTCACAAATTGTACCTGTTGTTATCATTGTTGCACATTTGGGAAACAGACCGATTCATTGTAACATTAAAATTAAGGGTATATTAATTATTAACCGTCTTATCTCGCATTACAATCTTACCCATACTACCTATGTATGTTCCTGTTTGATCGAATGTTATAGTCAACCCATCATGAATGTTATAGCGCTGCAACTTTGTTACCTACAGCAAGTTGTGAGGTACTTCGCTGCAAAATAGTACGTCCTCTAAAGTACCTTGAACGCCAGTGTTGCTGGTGAGTAGCAATGTATCTCGTTTGGTAGCTGAAATAAATTCACCTTGCTTTGCAATAGAAATTTTTAAATGATTACATAAAGTTTATAAGTATAGAAAAGATCGTTCCTATTAATTAAGTGATCCGATGCACCTGAGTCCAGCAGAAAAGTAACGTTATCCTCTTCTCCGCCATTACTGTAATTTCCGGTCATGAATGCAAACCCGGAGTTTTCAGTGAGTGAGTGAGTTTGAACTGTTCTTGGCTGATTGTTAGATTCTGATTCGTTAAATCGATTGTTTCGTTTGAAGTAGTAAGAATCGGCTTTTACATGATCCTTACGACCACATTGATAAGTCTTTGCAAATGACTCTTACTTGACTTGAATTTCTGTTGGCTATAATTTTTTCTTCTGATCAATTTTTTCAAATTTATTTTTATTATTATTTTGATTTTTATTTTCAACATGCAGGACTTTACTTGTCGTGTCATTACCCTCATTTCGTAAATTCACTTCATGGTCCATCAATCTCGTTTCACGAAAGCTTAAGTCAGATTATCTTCAGATTATATTCATATATTTTAATTATTGATGTCGCTTCACAACCTATCAAATAGCACTCTTTGTAAAACTCTCCCTCTGTGCAAATCTACATTTCTGGTCGCCTCTTGCAGGCTTAGAGCTGCTGGGGCAGTACTTATCTTCCTTTCTTACTAAAAAAAATATTCTAAATTAAACTTTTGGTTTAGTCAGATATTGAACTTCATTTTCATTATGTCGTTGGCTCTCTAGGAGGGCCATATTAGCTGTGAGAGATGATACTGGCAATCGCTTAGAATTTGCAATTTGCAGCATGCATTCACAATTTTGCCAGCAGTTACGGGGTTGAAGTGCAACGCTCGTGCGTATACCTTACATTTTTTTGTTATATTCGATTGTCAATACATGTTATCATTTGATGAAACAAACCTGAATCGAGCTTTCAATATGCCAATACAGCATTCCACCGTGTTGCGAGCTGTGTCATGCAAGTTATAATAATGATGCTCTGGTGTACCTTCTGTGGTATTTAATACCGGAGTCAACAGTGGTTTTGCCACTCGCTAGAGTCATGGGCTGACCCAGGGTTGCTCTCATCCACAGCTAAAATATTCATGTCTGCTTCACAGATCTAATAAGGTTAGAAACTTTTATTGTAAATTAAAATAACTCATAATTAAGAAAGCTTACAATCGTAACTTTGAGAGAATGGTACCCCTTTCTGTTCAAAAAGCTCTTCATGTTTTATTGGCCTAAGGATGGCCACATGAGTGCTATCTATACACCCCAACACACCCGGTATTCCAAATTTATAGAATCTGTAACATCAAGAATAGGTTATTACTAATTAGACATTATTTAATCTTAATTGTTTAGATTAAATTTAGACATATATTGGCTATTCAAAAGGTAATGCACAAATTACAGGCATAAACAACATACTGCTATGTATCTTATTCGACTATACCATCCCTACAATATTGAAAAAAAAAACATATTGTTCACTTACTTAGCCTTAACTTTATTTCTTTCTGCAAAATCCTTAGGCCAGACTATAAATTTCTTATAGATATGAGGTTGGTTGAGGGACTCAGTGACCTCCCTTAGAGCCCTTGACACTGTGGTCTGAGACACATTATGGGCCAAAATTTGCCCGACCAAAGTCTGGTATGACCCTGTGGCAAAGAATGCCAAAGCAATCAGTATCTGCAAGAAAAATTTAAAACATAATGTCGTCTGTCTATTTGGGTTTGAAAGTTAACTTAGGAACAATAGACGTTAAACGGGCTGTGATTATAATATTGAATGACTTTAAAGTATCTATGGCACATAACGCACCTTCAAATTTGGGGAAATAGCGTCAGTTCTGCGCTGCCGTGGTAAAAATGGTGTGACCAACTCCGTTAGGGATCTCAGTTTATCCTTACCGAGCTGGAATATTTTCACGAACTCCGACTATTTGGTGGCGACGACGTTTAGCATTCGCCAAATATAAAAAATATCCACCGCAAATGTCGAACCAAAGGCCTCAATTATGTAAAACCAAAAATAAAATGTACCAAACTTCTTAATTTTTATTCGAAATCGATTGAATGAAATGTCAAATAAGGAACGGAATACGAATTTAATATCACTGGGACTTAAAATGACACACGATAGAATAACAGAATAGCATAACTGTTCAATCGTTGTTCTCCGGTTAACCAATGTTACTTATTAATTACAAGAATACCAAGTCTGTCAAAAAATAAAATCCTAAGTTGATTACGACTCAATTGACTCATTTGTAAAATAGCAGGCTTTCAGCCCTGGTCCATAGTAACTTTCATGATGGAGCCTAACGTTCCACAGTGCAGTCTCCAGCATGTGATTTAGTGACTGCCTAGAGTCGGGGTGATGTCCAGGGAATCTCGAAGCATGATACTAGTAAGCATCAGCCAGTAAAATCCTGGATAGTCAGAATGGGATACTTAAACTCCCTTCAGAATCTGATCCTGAGCTCTCCCCGTCTTAACGCTTGCTTCCAACTAAAACTAGAAGAGCTGAAATCTTTAATATGATTTGTATTTCTCTTGAGAATCTTTTATTATTCTTATTCAAATTACAAAATGGCTCCAACTCTAAATTCCTTTTATTTATTCAGACAAAATCACATTTTCCAGACGCTCATCCGACGCCATTTTTAACAAGAAGAAAACACACACACACAACACAGAGTATATTATTTTAAAACTAAGCTAGAAGTATGTGGGTTACCAGTTTTAACACTCTTCCTCGACGCAAACATTTCTATCAAACAAATCTAAATACCTACACATCTTTTTAAATTGACTTTTACATGTAAACAACGACATTGCTTTTCATATGATATATCAATTTCACATTCAGTAAGATTAAAATTAGTATCTATAGGCGGTTTCACACCATGTGCAATCTTGCATATCAAAACGTTTGAGAACATTCATCAAATATTTTGTTTGATCAATTGAAATTCCTTCTGAAGTTCGCAGCTCGTCTTCAGAAGCTCGCATTTTGGGTACATGTACACTAACTTTGTGGCAATATACCGTCTACTCGGCACGCCTAGGTTTGCACATATCATGTGAGTTTTCTTGTGGCGTATAATCGTAATATAAATATCATCAGATTGATAAGGCCTCACTAAAAATGAAACGAGAACTAGATTATGATACTGTATCAAAAAAATCACGTTGGTTTTAGGCTAGTCCATACAAGGTGACTGGTGGGTCATTTTCGAAATTCCAGGAACTGATAGTTTGAGTTCATACATGAAAAAAAAATTAAAAAAAAAAAAAATTATAATTACTTACTGAGTTACATAAACCGAAAGTTAGAGAATTCATTGCGCAACGCATGGTTACATAAGGGTAATGCAATAGATATTTAGCAGGTGGTGGTGTGCGTGTTGACTGAAAAAAGTGTAGTCAGGACTATTTATTTATTCATAGGGATTTCTGATGAAAAATTAAACACCTACTTTTATTACATAGTTATGATCAGAATCGAATTCAGAGTGCTCTCCTTCAGTATCTAAAATTTGTCACCAGTATTGTAAAAATCAAATACAGAATAATTTTATAAATTTTAACATACATTTCGTTTTGTTAACCGAAAAGCCTACGACTAGGGTCCTCCTTTGATCGCATTACACTATTTACTTTTTTACTGTTATTTATCTTTTACCAAAACTACTAATAGGAAAAATATATTCAGGGAAAAATATCCTTTAATTATTCAACTTGTAAATAAAAATAAAAAAAATCCCTTAACAATCACACTAACTACATGGCCCCAAACTAAGCAGAGCTTGTGATATGGGATACCATGTAGCGGACTAGGGGGGAACCTTGAATATAAATCAATACAACTCGGTCACATTATCTGTGCACCTCGCTGGAATGCGGAGCCCCTCCCTCTACCCCTTTCATTTCCCCGCGCTCGCCCTTCTTGCTCAGTATGGTCAGCATCTTTGTTGTCGAAGATTTGATGCAGTGGATTCAACCAATAGTTTATAGTGACAGTGATAATTAAATATTTTTTTCACTCATTAAAAATGATTTATTTGATTAACACGATTTATTGTTTTATTTAATTCATTCAGGCCAGATTTTTCAATGGTCAGATAAAAGTTATCTAATGAATACAGTAATATTCGACAGCTTTAAGGTCGTCTCCAGTATTGTTACAATTATAAAACATTGTAAAACGACTTTATTTATCTATTTCATACAATTTAAAACATCAAAAAACAACTTTTGTTCCGCTGAGTCAGATAACATTAACTTTAATCCGACAATTGAAAACAGGCCTTCACAAATTATTCATTTAAAATGCATTAACATTCAAAAAACACAAAAATATTTAATTCCATTGTTGCAAGGCAAAATAAAAAGTAGTTCATTCACATTTCTAGCGATGCATTTTTTTTTGTCAACCATACCAGCGCGCAAAGATGACGTCATTGACGCCAGGTGCACAGATAATGTGACCGTGTTATACAGGGTGTCAGTATGAAAGCGCGCCATATTGTACAGGGTGTTATAGTATCGATATGGGAACACAAAAAAAAATGATTTTAATTTTTTTTGATAATTTATTTTATTTTTTTTATTTTTTTTAGCCCGTAATTTGTGCTGTATTTCATTACTTAACCATAACTTGTTACGTTTCGAATTAAATCTGATTAAAAAAATGCAATATCAACGCTTCTGTAATAATACGAAAGTATTGAACAGCTGACGCACGGCGGGGTGAGTGACCGGCGCGCTATCACCGCGGCTGCGCGCGGCCGCTCCGCGCTCCCCGCACAGCCCCCGCACAGCCTTCGCTCGGCGCGCGAGTTTACTTCTAGTACCTAGGAGTACAAGTAAAAGAATACGTGTGTCATACCTAGGTTGAAATAATTAGGATATCTACAAGTAATGAAATACAGCTTTGGAGGTGTTTCACTGTCGACTATCATGACCTTAATAATCGTGTACCTACGCGTCGTGAAATCGCGTAGACTTTATTAGATAAATTCATTCTAACATGCAGCAACAAAAAAGGCTGTTCAATTTCAAATCGATATTAACCGATCTTTAGCTTCAATAATTAATAGGTTGATATACAATACATTAATTACATGGCATCAGTTTTACTTTAATATTTAAAAAAAAACACTTGTTTCTATTTTGTATTCGACTGTCAAAAAAAGATAAACGAGTTAACACATGAACTTTTATGAGGCAAGAAACACAGGCACACACTTGTTGCGAGAACAAATAATAATTATAAAATCCCCATACAATCACACAAACTACATGCCCCCATGGTATGGTAAGTAAGTTATGATTGTGTTATTTAACGAACTAGTTGGGAACGTAGAATAAACATGCATTGATAAATACATGCCCAGAAGCGGATTTTTTTTATGCTCCGTTAGGGATTCGAACCCGCGACCTCATGATCCGCAATGACTAAAGTCTTACACTTTAAGCCGTAATAGCCACAGACGCCGTCCATATGAAACAACAATAAACAACTCGTAAGTAAATTCATTGCTTATGGTGGAAAGGCAGCTTTAAAATAGAGTAACACAGTTACGTATACGTTTGATAACGTATGGCTAGTATCGGGAGACAGACAACCATGGCACAGATAAACCTAATCCTAAATAATGTTTAAGTTACGTTAATATGTAAAAATTCAAACCCCCACGAGTTACACTTCTCCTTATACAGTATCTTCAGGTTGACTGGTAGAAAATTCGTCAAGGCATTAAGTCCGCCTTTTTTACATAGTTTTAGTGCAATAAAGTTTTAAATAAATAAATAAATATTTTTTCACAGTAGTAAATGAATGAACAAGTCGGCGCCGTCCAATTGCGTCCGCGATAAGTAATCGTGTACCTAGATTACACATAATAATTAAACCATAAACAATACGCTATGTTGCATCAAATAAAATGAGTATTGTATTAAACTTGAATAAGAGGTATCATAGAACGTTTACCTACCATGAGAATGAGACTGAGACGCGAGAGCGAAGCGGGTGAGACGGATGACCCGCGCTGCGCTATTAGGTAACTATCACAGATATGGAGGTGTTCGACGCGCGAGTTGTGTTTTGTACCTACTCATCGATATTTCAAAATTTAATTTTCAAAAATAATTATCAATTCCTTAATTGAAAAGTAAAAAAATACTCACCAGTTTGTGGAACTATGACTGCTTTCTGTACATTTGGTTTTCTCACAACACAATCACGGAAACAAGATTTATGAAAATTGTTCAAAATGTCGACCATTTTGTGCTATGCACGCATTTGCACGTTTTATTATTTCATTATTTAAATTTAATTCCAATGTTTTCAATTTCACGACTTCAAAGGCACTAATAATTTTATTTTTCAAGTCCGACACACTTCTTGCTTCCTCAATATAAACTAGTCTTTTGACCTCACCCCACAAATAAAAGTCCAATGGGGTGAGATCTGGTGATCTTGCAGGCCACGGAACTGGACCACCACGTCCAATCCATCTGTCTCCAAACTCAGCATCCAGGTGGTCCCGTACGCGTGTTTGGTAGTGCGCCGGAGCACCGTCGTGCTGGTAGTACAACCCACTTATGTAATTAAGTGGTACATCGTCCACCAAGTCAGAAATAGCGTTTCGTAACATAAACAAATAAGTTTGGCCCGTTAAACGGCCTTCAATAAAATAAGGTCCGATAACGTAGTTGTTCAGTATTCCCGCCCAACAATTTACAGTAAATCTGACTTGATGCGCATGCTGCTTGATTACGTGTGGATTTCTGTACGCCCACCAATGCTCATTATGGACGTTGTACAGGCCCACCCTGGTGAACATAGCCTCATCCGTCCATAAAATGTTTCTTTGCCTATTTTCAAGAAACCACTGGCAGAATGTTAGACGGCCCGCGGCGTCTTGTTCATGCAATGCTTGAACTTTTTGAAAGTGGTATGCATGCTGTCCTTCTCTTTTGAGAAGGCTCCAAATGGTGGTATGACTGACACCAAAGTGTCTTCCAGCTTCTCTTGTACTGTGCCGTGGGTTGAGACGAAAGTACTCCAGTATTTCATCCTCTAATTGAGGACTGATCGATGGCCGACCACGTGCTTGAAAGCCGCTGGGTATATGAAACTCCTGGTAATCACGCCAGTTGTACACTGCCCTCATAATCGTTGATCTGTTAGGTACAGCTGGATTTTTAACATCTCGCCTTCGCAAACTTTCAATGCTACGTTCCTCATAGATTCTCACCGCCTCTCTGAGGCTCGAATTTGCTTCGTCGTAGTAAACACGAACCATCTCATGGTACTCAATTTCACTGAAACGACGAGACATCTTTACTTAAACTGCACAAATCGATATCACTAAAAAGGCACTAAAACCGATAAAGCCGAGAATTAAGAAACAATGGAGAGATGTGACATTGACCGTGACCTAATTTCGACTAGTTACTAATAGCAAAAATCGCAAAGTCGTCCTTCAATTACTTTCTTTTCGTCACTCGCGCGCCGCCGCCGGTGAGTGAACAAGGATGACGCTATGTAGGCCATCCCACAATAAAAAGAGATAGCTGTTGGTTCTGTCACGAGTCGGCGTTGTCGCGAGTCTGCTAAGTATAGGTACCTAACTCCTCCTTACCTATCTCATATCTTTCTGATTATGGAAACTAACTCAAGTTGAATACAAAACGCAAAAAAATAAGTAAGATTGTTCTGTTTATTACCTATGCAACATAATATAGTTTTTGTGGTTTAATTATTAAGTAAGTCTTATAAAGTCTTTTGACCGCCTCCGCGGCGCATGAGCTAAGGCGTCAAACCTCGAGTAGTTCGTGAGGTCGTGGGTTCGATTCCAGTGCAGACCATTTAAAAAGAAAATGTGTTCTGGGTCTGGGTGTTTATCTATTTATGTATGTATAGGTATTCTAGGTTCCCCCTAGTTCGCTACATGGTAATCCATAACACAAGCCTTGGCTTAGCTTGGTGCCATGTAGTTGGTGTGATTGTCTCTGGATTTTATTTACTTATTTTATTTAATAGGTAAGTATACTATCGTGGGTTTTAAGAAATCCTCGTAGGTTAGGTAGGTACCGAATTATCTCATATCTTTCTGATTATGAAAACTTTTACACAAGTTGAATACAATGCAACTTATGTAAGATTATTCTGATTATTACCTATGCAACATAGCATCGTTTTTGCGGTTTAATTAATAAGTCTTATAGGTAATAAGGTAAGTATATCATCATGGGTTTTAAGAAATCCTCATGGGTGCTCATTTGACAACTCGATAAAGTGGTGAAGTTTGAGAAAAATAATGCACACTGGTCGTCGACAAATAAAATGAATGCCCTATCTACATTTGTGTTGGTGTGGGAATCGAACTCGCGACCCTTGCGTCTCAACCGGCGTTCCACTGCGCTAATGGGTCGTCGGGAAATGAAAAAATATTCTCAGGGATGTCTTCTGTATGGACAGTCGACAATGAAATACCTCCAAATCCGTATTTCATTACTTGTTGATGTAGGTAGATAGTGATACAAAATAGAAACAAGTAAGTATTTTTTTTTTAATATTAAAGTAAAACTATTGCCATGTAATTAATGTATAGTATATCAACCTATTACTTATTGAAGCTAAAGATCGGTTAATATCGATTTGAAATTGAATAGGCTTTTTTGTTGCTGCATGTTAGAATGAATTTATCTAATAAAGTCTACGCGATTTCACGACGCGTAGGTACACGATTATTAAGGTCATGATAGTCGACAGTGAAACACCTCCAAAGCTGTATTTCATTACTTGTAGATATCCTAATTATTTCAACCTAGGTATGACACACGTATTCTTTTACTTGTACTCCTAGGTACTGGAAGTAAACTCGCGCGCCGAGCGGAGGCTGTGCGGGGAGCGCGGAGCGTTGATATTGCATTTTTTTAATCAGATTTAATTCAAAACGTAACAAGTTATGGTTTAGTAATGAAATACAGCACAAATTACGGGCTAAAAAAAATTTAAAAAAATTTAAAAAATTATCAAAAAAAAATAAAATCATTTTTTTTGTGTTCCCATATCGATACTGTAACACCCTGTACAATATGGCGCGCTTTCATACTGACACCCTGTATATATAAAACTATTCCGTTACTGACTGAGTGACTGACAGACAACGTACAGCCGTAACTACTGGGCGTAGAGAGCTGAAATTTGGAACATACATTTTTTAGGGGATGTAGGGGTGCACTAAGGAAGGAATTCCCGAAATTTCCACGGGAACGAGAATTATTGGACTTTTTAGTTTGTATGAAAAATCTTATTCCATGAGTGCACGGATATGATACTTGGCATAAAAGTTGTTCAAAAACAGACTGGTTGTGTTATGAAAGGAATTCCCAAAATTTCCACGGGAACGGGAAATATATGATGTTTTAGTTTGTATGATAAAATCTTATTCTTTGAGTGCACGGATGTGATACTTAGTATAAAGGTTCCTCAATAAGTGTTTGTTTGTATAATGGAAAGAATTCCCACGGGAACGGAAAATAGGACTTTTGAGTTTATGCGTGTACGAAGTCGCGGGCAAACGCTCGTACGTATATACAAGGTGTTCCTTTTGATTTCCCATAACGTTAAGGTTTTGTTCCTTACTAAAAAACAACATTTTTTGCCCATTAATATTTGGTTCCAAAGTGGATACTTTCCAAGATATCATCAATCTTAATATAGTGATATAAATTATCACCCTTGTAAAATCTATTTAACATTAATTCACTGAAGCCAATAAACAATAAAAATATTTTAAACGTTGAGGAACGTTGCATACAATGTACTACGCAAAGTGTACCTGTCAAGTTGTCATACTTTGCAAAAAGATGTTTTACATACGATGTTTTGACTCAATTAAATTATTTTGTACTAGCTGCTGCCCGCGACGTCGTCTGCGTGAACGCTATGCAGCACCAAACGCACCTACGATTATAACACTGCTAGCGTGATAATATGTAGCCTATATGTTGACCCGACTTCTTAACTATCTTCATGCCAAATTTGAAGTAAATCCATGCAGTACTTTTTGAGTTTATCCCGGAAAGACAAACAGACAAACAGACAAACAGACAAAAATTCTAAAAACTATATTTTTTGTTTCTGTTTCGATTGTAGATCATACCCCAAGTATTCTTTTAAAAAAATATTCAATGTACAGTTTTGACTTTCCTACCATTTTATTATATGTATAGATGAAAAAAAAAAACAAAAAAAAAAATCTCATGTTATTTGATTCTAATACATGGTCCCATTAATACCCTAGAGTTATGAGAAATCAACAGGAACACCTTGTAGATAAACGCCCAGGCCCTGAACGTTTTGTTTTCTTGTCCTATGCGGGAATCAAACCCGCGACCACTGGCGTCTGCGGCAGACAGGTGTTACAACCTGGTGTGACTACGAGTCATCCCTCGTCCTAAATTTTGACGACCACTTTGGCGAAAGGGTAATAGCAATTTTTTATCGTATCATGTGGAAAAAGTATCTTAAGAAATATGTTACCGCAATTTCAAAATCTGCGTGAAATATTGTGAGAGACCAAAACAAGAATTTAGTTTTTAGGATGTCGAATAATACGGCGTACGTCGACTCTTTTTTGTCGCTCATAAAGACATGTATTAAATGTACCACTGAAGTAGTTTCAGCCGTTCTATCCAAGTCACCTAGGATGGAAAGAAACTGTGGAAACGGCCGTGGAGAACTCTTTAAAGTCGCATTTATAAAGTATTCTTTTGTACTTTTTAATAATGGCTTGCTTTTTATTAATGTGTTGGGCTTCTTTGTGGTGATATTAGGTATAAGAAATATTCGTAACTACACACATTGAAAAAAGGTTTGAGATCACTAGAAAAACATGGAATATTTTTTAAATTTTACTTTTTAAAGGAATTTAGCTTAAGTAAAATTTTTTTTATAAAAAAATACACTTTTTGAAATAAAAAATATTTTTTTATTGCAGTTGAATTTAAAAGTCTTAATGTAATTTCGGATACTAAATTATTGAAAGAAAAAGGGAGTTTAACGGCTTCTCTGATCTCTGGTAATGTCGTATTCACGTAGAGCAGCGTTGATTTGTTGAGCTCGATGTGCGGGTGCATTATCGTCAGTCATTACGAATCAAGGGCCATGGTTTATTCTAAATGACCTGACAATTCCATCAATAGCAATGGTTTGGTATAAAATTGCAGTCATCGAGCCACGATACGTGATCAACGGCGTCGTAGCACGTATCATTATAACACCCCAAAAGGATACCGATTTCCCGCCTTGTTGAACGGTTCCGGTGGCAGTTCTTTGTTTTTCAGCGTCCCCACGACTCCTCCAGACACGAAGACGTCGGTTGTCTGGATGAGCGCTAATTCTGGACTCGTCAACGAATAGACGATTCCGCCCAATGTTTTCTTCGTCGTTTTCTTCATTTTGGCGGAGTCTAGCCCACTGCAATCTGCGGCGCTGTCTTTGCTGGGAGTTCAGAGGTGCTCGCTAGGATCCTCGCTCTTAACCAAACCTAGTCTAAGCAATTCCTGATGCTCTGAGTGCTAATTTGTGGTCCAGTAGCAGCCAGACTGAAGCAATTCGTATAATATCGATCGAACTTTACTTCTAGAAGTTCGTTTGATCATCAATTATACTTCATTGCTTCATTCTCGATATAAAATTTAACCAAGTAGATGTTTAGAGACAGTTATACAAGGGATAACCTGAACAGTGGTAGTATAATTTCCTACAAAGTATCACGTTTCCGAATTCCGCGTTAGACTCAAGTGGCTTCCAATTCGTCTTCGAAGGAATACTCATACACTTAATCTTTTATACAAAATACTGTTCAATCCTTGTCTGCCAACCTATCTTAAAGAACGCTTTAGTTTTCGCCATCAACTCCATGAACGTAACCTGCGGTCAGCCAGCAACTTCTTGCTGGCAACTCCTCGTCACAGTTCTCACTTTTATCAGCAGTCGTTCACGGTGAAATCAATATCTCTTTGGAACTCACTACCATCTTCTCTCCACCAAGCCAAAACAATAGCTTCCTTCAAATATCACTTGAAAAACTTCTATCTCTCACACTTATCATATATTATATAGAATAAGTGTTTATGTATAACTAGCTGTGACCCGCGACTTCGTCCGCGTGGATACCGTTTATTAGAGTTGGATAAATACTATTATTATATCCTCCTTGAAGTTAAAACTTACCTAATTCTAAATTTCGTCAAAATCGACTCAGTAGTTTAGCTGTGAAAGCGTTACTGATAGATAAACAGACAGAATTACTTCAAAAACTGTTACAACAAAGCAGTGATCCGCAGTTTCACCTAGGTTTTGTGAAAAAGTATAGGTAGGTAGGTATATTACATAGATGATGCCCGCGACTTCGTCTGTATTGAATTAGTATTTCGAGTAGGTTATTTTGTTCTCCAAGGTCCTAACTATCTTTAATAACAAAAATAAAAATGAAGAATCTTCGCCCATATAATATGTACTCCAAACCACAAACATAGGTAGGTACATTACAAAGGCACATAGCGTTATAAACAAATCGGGTGCCAAAGTGCCTTAAATTTTAATATTGTCTTAAGTTTTCGCGATAACTATTATGTATGACTATTAACTAAAACACTGTTTAACCGATTTTATCGCGTACATTTTAAATTTTAACAGTCGCTCGTGACCACGGGGTCTGCAAAGACACCGAAACGACACGAGTTTAAATGTAAAATATAAATTATACGCCATTAATCCGGTTAAAAATTGTTTTATTTAATGCCTTCAATTTTACTTAATTCATGCAATATCTTCATTAATTATACTTAGCTTATTGTTATTCTAGGTAAAGCTAAGTAGTTTTTGCGTGAAAGAATAGCAAAAATCCATCCGTCCAGCCATTATCAGTGTACATACAATTCTACCTATAGTTATGTATGGCTGCTTTTCACTGCCAAACGGCTAAGCCAATATTAATGTAATTTGGTATAGTAGTTAACACATACGTTACTTTTTATTCCGAAGAAATCTACGGTTTCTGACTTCCAAGAGGCAGAAACGATCATAAAATAAACAAAACCTTGATTTCCATTTTATCTCTGTATGTACAGAAGGCAGTAAATCAAGCGTTACAAATCTGTCAAAATTTTTTACTTGAATTTGAACTCTATGCCCTCGATAATAAGTTAAAATTGGTTGGGGTAATTTGACAGGTAATGTAACGCTTGTTACATTACCTGTCAAATTTGACTTCCATGCTGGACTGGGAGCGAAAGAAAAACATAGAATGTGCCAGCTGCTTCTCTTCCCGGGCATACTGTAAAAGTCAGTTAAGGGACAGAGGTTTTATTGGCGTTTTTGCGGGCGATAGGTCACTCCCTGTCACTACAATAGTCTCTCTCCATCATTATAATACCTCGAAATTTGTCAAACGTGACATCAGATGGTTTGATGGCCTCTGGTGTTCTGCCTACCCCATAAGGGATACAGGCGCGAAGTTATGTAAGTTATGTAACGCTTGTTCCTTCTGTACCTACCTATATTAAATCGCGCAAAAGCTTGCGCTCGCCTCTTGCCTTTTTATACCCTACCGCCGCGAGCCGCGTCGAGCGCGGCAACCGTTACGCAAAAATAATCCCTATATCATTCAGTATTAACGCGCGATGGGTGATTAGCGAATTTATGTATAAGTTTGGTGTTTCTATACCGATTTCTATGATTCTTTTTTATTGAATAGGTAATAATGTTATTTTTTTTTAATTAGGGATGAGTGAGAGTTTTTTTTTTTTTTTTTATAAGTGACTAAACCCGCGTTTGACCTCAATCTCACCTGATGGTAAGTGACGATGAGGTCGAAGATGAAAGCACACGGGTTTAGGAAGGAACTGGCTCTTTATACAATATTGCCGGAACACATTACCGCCGGAGCGGTAACATTTGGCGGCAGACTTTATATAAAGGGTGGTCGCTAGCCAGGCGGACCCAGAAGGGATCCTACCACCAAGCAATAATTATAAAAGAGTATTATAAACGTAAGAAGAAACAAATATAATCAGAAAGCTCCGAACTGCTAAGCTATCGGGATTTACACGTGTTATTGTAAGTCAACCATAAAATATAGACATATAATACTGTTCTGGGATATTTTTTATATAATTTTATGAAGAATATTCCTGTCATACATGATTTCTATGTAGCTTTAACCATTAAGGCTGCACACGCGACGGAAGCTTAAAAAATGAAGTAACTTCTCCCGTTTTTCCAACATTTCCCTTCACTGCTCTGCTCTTATTGATTGTAGCGTGATAATAAGTATACTATAACCTGCCCAGGAGTATGAAGAATAATTTTACCAAGTTTCGTTAAAATCCGTCGAGTAGTTTTTGTTTCTATAAGGAACATACAGACAGACAGACAAAAATTTTACTGATTGCATTTTTGTCATCAGTATCGATCACTAATCACCCCCTGATAGTTATTTTGAAAAAATATTTCATGTACAGAATTGACCTCTCTACAGATTTGTTATAAGTATAGAAGATAGATATATTTTGGTCTATCTATTTAAATTATTGTATTTATCCCTACTTTTATGTATCCAAGTATATGTCTATATATATGTATTTATTATATTGCAAATATATTATTTTAAATCATATTATTTACCTATACCTATTTATATATATATTAAAATTATTTATAACATAATGACGCCATGTTATGTTTCTTTTTATTTTTAAGATTAATCTTAAGGTTGCCTGGAAGAGATCACTTTGAAGTGATAAGGCCATTTTACCATTTCATGTTACTATATTACTGTATGTTTTTTTTAAATATTTCACCATTCTATGCAAATGGCAATAAAAGTGTTTGAATTGAATTGAAGATTCAATGAAATAAACATTATAAGAAATTTGTTTGGCTTTATTTTCCTTTAATAAACCTATCTACTGAAACTTTATCACCATTAATTACAAAATAATCATTGTTGATTTGAGACCTTTTGTATTAATAAACATAAAAGCTTAATTAATTATTAATTACATTTAGCTGCACATTACATATATAAGATTAAGGTAACAAAACTGTCCTTGCAAAACTACCACTATCGGCGAGAGGTCGTTGGTAAAATTTGGCAAACACTCGTGACTCAGGTGTCCAGCTAGCGGTTTTCCTGATGACATCGAGTGAGATACCAGCTGCGAAAGCCGTGGACGTGGCGGCGTGCCGCGTGCTATGTGCGCTGAACACCGACACGTCCACGCCGCTCATTTCTAATACAGACGTAATCCACCGACTAATCGACTGGCTAGTAGGATCTTTGTGAGGGCGTTTGAATGTTAACAATAAGCTGTTCACATTTTTTGATCTAATATTTTCTGTAATTTTTAGATAGTCCTCTAAAGTCTTTGCCGGACATATATTAAGATTTTGTCTAAAATATGGAAGACATAAAATAGGTTGTTTTCGACCAACTTTAGAGGTTTTAACTAAATCAATAATGTTAATTCTTATTTCTTGAGAGTAAATTTTTATATTAGGAATCTTAATAAGAGAGAGTGTCTGCACTCTTTGTGCAGTACACAAAGCTAATAAAACTACAAGCTTTTTGGTTAACAATTCCAAAGAAAGTTCTTCATTGGGGTACTATTTCTCAACTGTATTTAGGCCCAGTTGGGGGTCCCAAGTATATCGACGGTGGAAAAGCAAATTAAAGTAAGCGCCATTTTTCAAACTTTACAGTAGAGCCAAAAAACTTTGAAATTTTGGGTAAAATGATCATTAAAAAAAAAATATTACTTCTACAAGAATATCAAAAAGAGCAGTTGTTTTATTTTTTTAAAGTCCATAATTTCAATCTACCAATGAAACAAAGCCTAAACGATTTATAAAAATAGGTGGCGCTTAATGTTTCTTGCCCATATAATAGCTTACGGCAAAACACATTAACGTAATCCGACCTGCGATAAATGATCATGGGAAAACACTTTAACCGCCACTATTTTGGTTTATAAAATACAAGCAATACAATTTAACAACATTAATTAATATTAATATTGTATGGGCAAAACAAATTAAGTGTCGCAATGTCTGTATGGTTAACTTAGGGTAAACCATTTAAGTGCTTGAGAAATTAGAATGTAAAGCCAACAAAATAATTTAAGCTACTAATAATTTTTTATTAAGGCAGTGAAAATAAACAAATTTCAGAATTCACCCTTTTTATTAAGAACACTTACGTTTCACTTACTAACTAACAAGGAACATAGGTGGTAAAATAATCTTTTTGGGATATCAACAGAACGTAATTATTCTTTTAAACTTAACACTAGTCTAGTTATAATAATCATTATAATCAGTCACCTACTCTATTTAAGGTAGGCATGGAGAGATCACAAGACTACTTAATACTTAAAGAAAACAATAACATTGAACAACAAAACATAAAATAAATCATAACAAAAATTTAAGCTTTTTGGTAATCAGTGCAGTGAGATCAGTAACTTATTATAAAATAATTGCACTCCTTTTCACATAAAAAGTTATGTTTTTCCATACATTATATTAATCAATTTACTTACTAACTTAAACATAATTTTAAACTGTATGAACTCACTAAAAGGCTATAAAAATAGACATACTCGTAATTATTATAAAACAATTGCACTCCTTTTTCACATAAGAATATGTTTTTCCATTCATATTAATTCTTACATCTATAATCAAGTAACTAACTAACTTAAACATAATTTTTTAGTTGTATGAAATAGTAAATCTCACTAAAAGGTTATAAAAATAGACATACTCGTAACAATAAAATGTAAAAATCAAATTTAAATCTTAAAAACAAAAAAAACGCTTTACAGAACGTCTTCCACGTCTGTTTCTGTAAGAGTATCAACCCCAGAAACAGAAGTTAAAGTTAAATATTCTCTATGATATAATTTGGGTATCACGTTATCATCACAAAGTTTCTTTAAATTATTATACTTGACTTTAGTTATAGGTAAAGAAGTAGTATACAGCCGATCCACAATTTTTGAATTTAAAGCTCCTATCACCGGAATTATTTCTTCTTCTGCATCTGGCTTCATACTGTACTTAACTGCCATTTGATTAATTTTCGACTTCTTAAAGGTAGCAACTCTTATTTTACTTATTTTGCCAGTTAAATTACCGCGAAAATATTTATCAGCAAATCCATCGAAACCTAGAAAATCTGTATGATCTAAGTAATTAACATTGTAGGGTTTCGGGTCTTTTCTAGCTAATTGACAAATAGTAGCCCATTGAGAAGGTGCCCAAACAATAGTATTTTTAACTGACCCCTCAATAACAGAGTGCATAGAATCTACAGACATCTCTGTGTGGCCTGGTAGCAAATAATTTATTTGAATGCTTAAAATATTTTCGCAGTTCTTTAATGCATTATGTAAAGCAGCAAGTACTATTTTGTTTTTGTTCTGTCCTGGACAGGAATCGGAATATAATAGTAGGTGTTTAACCGAGGCTCGGGAATCTACTAAATTTATATATTTTTGAATAATTGAAGCAATTTCATTACCTCCACGTTTTCCTTCTGATTCTCCCCAAATATAACAAAAGCCTTCTCTGCTACCATTTTCATAAAAACATAAGTTATAAATGGCATATTTTCTGGAATAGTACAGTAACATACTCTCGCCATGGGGTGTATTCAGAACCTTCTGAAGATCAAAAGAGGTGCAGATGACATCCGAGTGCTTTTGACTTAATTCACGATGAGACTTATATCTTTCTTTGCTTGCTATCTTTTCTTTCAAATGGTCTTCTTTCTCTACCTTACTTTCTTCAGTATTTTCAGCATCTAACTTTATACATTTTATACACTTATCTTTTTTTGGTACATGAAAACCTATATTAAATTCTGTCCTAAAAATATTCAAAAATACTTTCTCACTAACATAATCAATCCCTGCAGATGTTTTCTCTTCCTTATAAATCCGGTACAAATTTTTGTGATTTTTATATTCCACAGGTAAGTAAAGTTTAGTGGTATCTCTGCGGCAATAATGCGAGGGCAAAGCAGGCAATTTTTTGATGAAGTTTTGAACGTTTTGCTTCGTTGCTTCTTTCGTCTTATTTGCAGGAATGTGTCTACCCCTGAGGTCCTCTTTTGAAGATCCTTCTATGCAGTTTGACAGTGTGTAATACATGTATGTTTGTGAAACATCTAACGTATTTAGTATAAACTGCTGGCAAACCTTGCGTCTGTCTTCATTATCGTTTATATAATATTCGAAAGAATAATTACGTTTTCCACTATCTTTTGAACGTTTTCTCTTAATAGTAATTCTTCGAGACATATTAACAATCCAGTCTCGTTGTCTTTCAGAAGATAATGTCCAAAAGTGATTAAATAAAGACAATCTTCTTTCTTCGGTTATCACCTGGCAATTATTCCCACATTTTTTACCAACACAAGGATTAGGTTTAATTTCTTTTTTGGATCGTATTTTTCCGTTTGTTTGAATATACTCTTTTCCGCTATTTTTACATATCTTTCTTTCCTTTCTAGTATTAGTTTGTTGTATCTTTTTTCCCTTTTCTCCCACTATACTAATATCGTCCGGTTTTCCAATGATTTCCTGCAGTGGTTCATTAGTAGTTGTTTCCTTGTCTAGTTCCTCGGTTAATGTCAATTTGTTCTTCTTTGTGGTCTTTTTCTTAGACTTTTTAGTAATTGGTGTATCCGAATTAGAATCACTGCCACTTTTTTCATTCCACGAACTAAATTCATCAGTAAAATATGGATCTTCATTATCAGATATAAATTCGCAGTAAGTTTTCTTAATCAATTTGCGTTCGCTAGATCGTTTTGAAAGCTTATTACTAGCTGATATAGAACTTGTGTTTTTTTCAGTCATAGTATTAGTATTTAATACAAAATTACTATCTTCTACCTGAAGTTCGCTTGAGATGTCAACTATAATAAAAAAGCAATAAGTAAATAAATAGACACATTAAAATATTAATAAAATAGTAATATACATAAATATATACAGTCAAAATTATCCAGGTACTACGTGTGGGGCTCAGTCAATAAGGTGCTTTTTTGTTTTGAAAAACAAAACAACACTCACACTAGAGAAAAAGCCTTGTATTGTGATTACACAAATATTTGTCACGGGTGGGAATCGAACCACACTCGGTGCGTATGACCACATCAATCGCTAGACCACGAAATCGAATTAGCACACACTTTGTAAAAATAATAAACTCGACAAAGTCACCACAACTTTGTCGAGTTTATTATTTTTACAAAGTGTGTGCTTATTTGTATTTATGACTATATTAGTAATTTACGTGTCTGTTTGGTATAATTGCGTAGGTTTACAACAAGCATTTACTTAAATTATTAAAATAATAAAATAACGAACCTGTTTCTTCCAAATTTTCATCATTAGAGTTATTAGTGATAATGTTTTGTCGGCATTCAATTTGTGACTCTTCTGAGGCTGCAATGACTGCCTTGTCGGTCACGTCTAAAATGATAAGTTAATACCTATTCAGTACATAATTAATACTACGAGTATAAACCTTATGCAAAAATGAAAAATCTTAATTGTAAATAATGAATACATACCTGAGTTCGCTATCGGCAGATTATTATTAAAGAATATTTCTGGAGAAAGAACACCTTCGCTGCTTACTAAAGGTTGATTTATTGATGTGTTGGCGTCTGTCAATAATTTTAATTCCAAACATTGCTTTTTCGGCTCCTGGGATATGTCAGACATTTCATCTTCGAATGTTATTTTACGTCGGCAGGATTTTTTTATAACTGACTGCGAATCAGTCATTTCGAATATTTTTCTTTTAAAATAAGTTTTACGATCCATTTTAAAACTGTAACATGCAATATAAACAAAATGAATAAGCATCAAATTTATTATTAGCTACACAGTTATCATACTCGTATTAATCATACTAATTAATTACCCAGTTACACAATAATTTAAAACTAAATTAAACAAAATAATAAGAAAATATCTTACGCTTGGTCTATTCATGAACGCCCGTGTTGCGACATGTACGCACGCGGCGACTGCCGATCAATAAATGAAGCGCCATTTGATCGTCTCTTCTATTTATACAGTCGTCACTTGCACGAAATGGTTCAAAAAAACGTTACTTTAACCGACATTACGTAAAAATAAGGATTAAATCATTTAAATTAAGCGACATTTTATTTGAAAAAAGTACTGTCGGTTAATTTTAAAATATTCGTGTTTTTTTTAACATAGTTAAATTAAGCGACACTTGTGTATTATTGGATGACTGCCAAAACCAATTAACAGCCATGACAATGGTATCTAGATATTAGCAAAACACATTTTATCCATACTGTGAATATAATGTTTAACGGCAAAACAATTTATACAACAAATCGACAGATTAGGCAACCATAGCATAACGCATTAAGTGGTCATGTAGGGGCATTATGGGGTACGCAAAAACAAATTAAGTACTTCTTAAAAGTTGAACTAAGAAAACGTAAACAACTTAAATGCCAAACATACATTGTGTATATTAAGTTAAGTAAAAAAAAAACAAAATAGATAAAATATTAAGTCGGTTCAATCATAGCAAAAAAAAAATGCCCTACCAAATTGCAATACATTAAGCGACATCAAAGTGTTCAGATCGTTATGAAACTAAGACCAATCGACGCAGAATTTAATGTGGATTCCAGTTATGTATTTAACTCATTTTCGTCCAAAGTGTCGCTTAAAGTGTTCTGCCTTTCCACCGTCGATATGAATACCTAGATCTATTAGGTGTTAGCCTGTAAGCACCTAAATCATTGTTTCCTATTTCTTTGCCAAGCAATAGGGAAAGCGCAGCGCGATGATTATTTAGAGAGCCATAAGAAGCTTCTTTATTGAACTGTTCAGTGAGAAAAGATAAAACTGATTTTATACAAATTTTGTAGAAATCTATTTTAGTTTTAAAACAAAAATCCCACCACAATTTATATGTGACATTATACTGCCGAAGTGTATTGTCTGCTAATGAAGAAGTCATTAACAGCAGTGCTGTGTCGGGGGTACTTCTACGTGAAAAGGCTATCCGGAGACAATCCCTTCAGCCAGGGTAACTGGGGGCATGTGGCGTTTGAGTGGATGATTTCTGAAATGGGAGAACATTGGTTCGTTTAATATAATGATTTTAGACTTTAATAACTTACATAGAAATGGGAACCAGGGTTGGGCCGGCCAGTATGGAAAAATAAATATTCCTTTAGCTTTCCAGGTATTCCAAAAGTTTTAGTTATAATTTTAAAATATTTTTTTGGTAATTCAAATTCAGTGTCTGGGTTACTTTTACAGGATTCAAAATCAGCCTCAGTATTATCCTTCGTATTAATATATGATGCAAACAACCAGAGTTGTCGAGCTTCACACCATTGCCAAATGTTTTTAGCTAATTTATTCAAATGGGGAAATTGTATGCCACCCATACGATTAATATAGCTAATAGCTGTAACGTTATCGACCCTGAGCAGTATATTACAATTGGTTAGGTCTTTGGTAAAACATTTAAGTCCCATATAAGTAATTTATATGAAATTTTGTTTCTTCCTGTTTCCAACCGCCATTAGCTCGCTTTTGTTCACAAAACGCACCCCAACCGGTGCGCGATGCGTCAGTAAAAATCTCAAGTTCAAAGTTTTGAACAGTCAAAGAAACATTGGTATTTTAGAATTATCTTTTCCCACCACAGTAAATCGGGCAAGATATTTTCTGTGAGTTGAATTTTACTATCACAATTATTATTAAACTTTTGAAGATTCAGATATTTTAATCTTTCAAGTTCTTTGGTGTATAACCAGCCGTACTTGACGGCTGGGCAAGCTGCTACAATAATTCCGATGAAACGTGATATTTCTCTGATAGTACAATTAATAGGCAAATTCTTATATTTTTTCACTAACTGTAATATACTCTTACGTTTATCTAATGCCAATGACATAGTCATATTTATCGAATTAAATACAAAACCAAGGAATTTGCATTCTTGTTTTGGAACTAATGAACTTTTGTTGTGATTAATAACGAATCCTAGACATTCCAAAAGTTTTACAGTATTTTGAACATTTTTATGACACTCCTCATAGTTAGAACCTATACACAACGTATCATCGAGGTAATTAACAGATGTATATCCACGTATCCTTAAATATTTTATGGCTTCTTTAATGATTTTACTAAAAATTCTTGGTGCCACAGTCAAGCCGTAAGGCATTGCTTTGAATTCGTAGGTTAATGTTGACCCATTATTCGGCGTAAACTGAAAACGTAAGTATTTAGTAAGGAGATAAGACTCTGTTAGATCAATTGATGATAGATAGCCATTTTCTGGTATTAATCGTGATGCAGTTCTAAAATCTTCCATTTTAAAGTGCGTTTTTTGTACGAATTTTTTAAACGCTTTTAAATTAAGAATAAACCGTTGGTCTCCGTTTGAATTTGGCACCAAGAATGTTTTTGATAAATATTGATCTTCAGATAGTTTACATATTGTAATAGCATCCAATTTTAATAATTTATCAATAGATTTTTGCATATCGCTTGACTCTGAAGGATGTAAATTGTGATTGGGAATATAAGTTTGTTTTACAGTATCAATAAATGGTATGGTAACACCATCCCTTATCCAATTTAAGATTAATGTATTATTAGTTATATAGGACCAATAGTGATAAAAATGTTGTAAACGACCAGCATGTACCTCAATTAGCGGCGCCGTGGGGCACGCTGCTGGTATCTGCGGCTGCTCGCAGGCTGACCGCGGTAGCTGGAGCTGGACGTCGTTGGCATCTGCGCCGGAGTTCTGCGTGTCGGGAAATGGGCCACCGTCATTGCATTGTATCGAAACCCTCCCCGGCCCCCCCTCCTTTTCGCAGGGAAGTAGAAAGGGGTTGACCAGTTTTCCTGACTTCGACTGCGTGAATTGCTTTGGAAAGAAGTTGGTTTTGGATTGACTGGAACGTTTTTCTTAATGAGTAACCCTTGTTTTTCAATAGATCTTGCTATTTTGATCTTATCACATAAGCCTTTTCCAAAAAGGGTTTCATCGCGTTCTTCATTTTCTATAATATTAAGAACTGATTTGTCTAGGCTTGGTGTTAATAATTTAATCCGATGCGCAGTTCGAGCATGGTGTAAATCACATAGTATTCTTGAGGATTTTGATAGCATTATAATGACCTGTAACTTGTTCTCACCTATAAGAAGCAGTGTTATTGCTCTGCTTATTGCTGTGATACCTAGGCCGAGTTGATTCTGGGCCATCTCGAGATTTTTATCTCGTGCTTTGAGATTTTCGGTAATAGCTATTGCGATTTCGGGGTTTATGGTAGGAGCCCTTAGTAATGTACAATTACTTGGTATTTTATATTCCGATAAAAGTTGTTCTTTTTGATCGTTGTCCAAACCTTTTCGCAAAATGGGGAGCCATCTTTGGGCTAAATTTGGGTGAATTTCTGCGCCATAGTCAGGAACGTTATCTATCTGGTCCCCCAAAGCTGACAAAATTTCTGGTGCAAGTTCTGGTATCACTGGTGGTACCGATTCATTTTCATCTAAGCCTGTGGCTTGGGTTGGCGAATAATCGAAATTATCCTCAGACGAACTTTCGACATTTAAAGCGGTGTTTGAAAAAGAACAATGCTCAGGTTCATAACTAAGAGTACGAAAAAAATATTATGTCTTGATTGTGACACTCGCTCGGCCAACATTCAAGTAGGGTATATATTCCATAGAATAGGTAAATTTGATTTTGACACTCGTCCAATGTTCAAATGCATATTTTAATCATCGATTTTAATTTGTAGGCAAGTGATTTTGACACTCGGTCAACATTCAATTGCATATTCCAAAAAAGGATTCTATTTTATAGTCATATTTGATTTTGACACTCGGCCAACATTCAAATGCATATTTCAATCATCGATTTTATTTTGTAGGCAAGTGATTTTGACACTCGGTCAACATTCAATTGCATATTCCAAAAAAGGATTCTATTTTATAAGCATATTTGATTTTGACACTCGGCCAACATTCAATTGCATATTCCAAAATGGATTTTATTTTGTGGGCAAATTTCATTTCCAAAGAAATAACACGCGGTCAATGTAGGATTTTATCATTTTACTTTGTTAAAATTTCAAAAGAAACAATGTGGGTAGACAGAAAATTCTGTCATGATAATATATCTGAAATATGGTTTTGTCGTAACCGTCGTAGCAGACTCTCTTTTGACGGTTGTCTTTCACGATAATTATGTCAAGCAATGGCAACTGGCCAGTACTTGATATGAATTACATGATATCCCAGCATACAGTAAGCCATAGGATTTTATACGTCCGTGAATTTGGGACTAAGGACAACATTTTTTTGAGAAAATATGTGTTATTGAATGCTTAATATGTCGTAATATGCTACACTGAACCTATACCTGGTTAGTAGAAAGTGTAGGAAACTATGAACTATTAGACGACCGCCATACTATGTTTAGGCGACACAGAGGATACATAGTTCTTTTATTTTCTTCACGACATAGAGGATACAGAGTTCACACAACACAGAGGATACAGAGTTCACACGACACAGAAGATACAGAGTTTATTTGATACAGATGATACAGAGGTGAGTTCGACCAATGATATAGAAGTTCGGATGACACTGCACTGATTTACTCTTGGATACGGAGACGGACCGTGGATATCACAATTTATTATCCCTTTACGCTGCCACCAACTTTGTTATGGGATTTATTGTAAACCACTTTTTTATAAAAGAAACTTTATTTGAAACTGAAATTTAAATGTACAAATTCAAAATTATGAGACAAGTGTCACCAAAAGAAGCTTGAATCGAACTGAAACTAACATCGAAATCATTTCTGCAATAAAATAGGGTATTAGTGAGTAAACAGCCAGCATTGCACTATTATACACAATACACATAATAATAATAATAATAAATAAATTTATTTATTTCTCCCACAATAATATTTTACATAGTATAATTAAAAACTACCTATATTATAAGAGATAATATTAAGAGAAGTGGGAGACTGGTGCCCCATTTAGGTTTCCCTGTACTAGGGGATCACCAGGGTCTTCCCTCGTGCCAAGTTCACGATACAATAGTTCTTAAACTAAGACTAAACAATGACAACTATTATGCTACATTAAGTTTATTTTACATTACGTTGACAGGAGATTTTTCTTAAAAGCTAAATGTGTGCTATTTATTTGGAGTGTGTATATGAGTATGTGTGTGAGAGATGTTTGTATGTGTATGGGGTTAGTGTATGTGATGAAGTGTGGCTGGATGTGTGTGTGTGTGTGGGTTGGAATTGAGTGTGATGTCTCTAACTATTGTAGTCGTTCAAAAATATTTTCAGTTTCTAAGTAATCAATTGATTTAAGCCAGTTGGTTAATTTGAATTTTGTTTCGGTTTTGTGTAGAGGATATATTTTAAGTTTTCTGTTTACTGTGTTATACAATTTTGCTCCACTGTAGTTAAAAAAATTTCGTGCAAAAAATGTTTGTGTAATGGGAATGTAGCAGATATCATGGTGTCTCCTTTGGGACAGACTAGGGTTATCTTTATCAAAACCAATGATTTCGTGCTTCAGTAAGACAGTACCTAGTATGTACAATTGCCGTACCGATAGCACGTCACATAGCTTGTACAGCTCCTTAGTGGGATAAAGTCTGGGTTTGCAGAACGATATCTTCAAAATAAGTCGCTGAGCTCTCTCCACGTTCATCATGTAACTTTTGGCACTATCTCCCCATGATGTTATACCATATGCAATGACTGATTGGCAGAGCGCTGTATATGATGCAGTTTATTAATTTTGCATCAGCTACATGACGAAGATGTCTGAAGATGTAAGTGAGTCTCCGTATTCTGCTAGCAAGATTTTGAATATGCTCGTCAAATCTAAGGTGTTGGTCTATAATTACTCCCAAATACCTAATACTCGGTGTATTATTTAGGATAGGGCAGTTACAACCATCGGAAGGTGACTGGCATTCGTGTGCAATGATTTTTAAGTTGGGGTTGTTGGGCAATAAAGTCTTATTTATGCCAAAAGTTATATATTTAGTCTTGGTTGAGTTTAAAGTAAGACTGTAGGTTGCCAACCATTGCTTTACTAGCATGATTCCATATTGTGCTTTATTAAACACCTCGTCCCATGTGTCACCGTAAAATGTGAGAGCAGTGTCGTCAGCATAACACATGATCTTTCAGTTCGGATCTTGATTTGGCATAAGTTGTTAATGTAACATAGAAACAGTGTTGGGCCCAGGACGCTACCCTGTGGAATGCCACAATTTATTGAGGACTCAGAACTTAAGATATCGTTAATTTTAGTAGACCGAGTGCGGTGGTTAAGGTAGTCTACAATTAAAGCTAATTGATGTCCTCTAATTCCTAAGCTCCCTAAGAGCTCTAACAGTTTTGGAAAAGAGACTGTGTCAAATGCCTTCGCGAGATCTAAAAATATAGTTAGGCATTTTACACCGGAGTCCAACTTATTTGCAACGAAGTCAGTGTAAAGTCGAATTGCTTCTTCAGATGACCTATCTTTTCTGAAACCGAATTGTCATCACAACTCGTATCACATGAACATATATCACAACTCGCTTCGTTCGCTCGGCTCGCGCACGTATATTACTATATGCAATCTAACTGCTCCTCCTCGCTGCGCTTATCGACGCTCCAAACCGTACCAACTGCGTCTTCTGGAACGGGGCCCTTCTTGTCGCATAATATTTTTCATCGCAATGTGAATGAATATATTACTTAGTATAAATGATTATGGTATAATTATAGTATAAATTGCTTCAAGACACATTTTTCGTAAAGTTATTGTCTCGTGGTTAAGTTATAAAAATAGAAGCTTGATCACATGGCCAAAAAAATATTCTGTGGCTGAACTCATTTATTTCTCAAAATTATCCATAAAAACACAGTCACCCTTGTTCTGACGCCCCTTGAGGAGGTCGAGAACAAGTCTTGGTAGTCCAGCCACTGGCTTCAACTCCGTTGCCGTATCTCTTTCTCTACTAGCATGCAACTTTTACCGCCAAAGATATCCTGTCTTCGAGTCACATATCTCGTAGGTTTTGATATCGACACCTGCAGCTTTATTTTTAACAAATTGCTTAATTGCAAGCCAGCCTTCCCACTGGGTAAGTTTCTCGTCCAGGGTAATGTTTAAATTATACAGTCCTTGAAAACGGCTATTAAGGTGGTCCACAACCGGTTGAACTTCAAACAGTTTAGCTTGAAGGCGAGTCAAGGCCCGTATATCTTTACTGTTGTCTACAAAATGAAGTCACATGTTGATGAGAACATGTTGAAGAATAAATGGTATTTTTTACAGCCTTTTCCCAAATGCCGCCGAAATGCGGTGAATACGCAGGGATAAAATGAAAGTTTATTCCTTCATTTGCGAGATCATTAGTCATAGAGTAAGAATTTTGCTTTAGAAACTTGGATAAATCATTATATGCCTCCATAAATGAGGTTCCGTTATCTGAGTACAGATGGCGTGGCTTTTCGCGGCGAGCTATAAATCTACGTAAAGCAAGAATATAACTGTTACTTATCAAATCACCTACCAATTCTAAGTGGTGAAACATATAAAAATAGCTATATACACCTTAACAAAACGACAACCACGTCTTTGACGACTAGCGGAAGCAATGGGACCCGCGTAGTCAACACCGACTGTTTCAAAGGGGTAACCATCAGAAGTAAGACGTCTCTGCGGTAGGTCACCCATGATAGGAAGTATAATCTTTCCTTTCATTCAAGTGTGTAGGTTTAAGGCGAGCCCGGTGGTATCCCCGAAATAATAAACTTGAGTACACTTTTGATCTTTATTTACGGATAAAATTACCTACAATCGAACGTCTTACAAGTTGGGGTATTAGTACCGGACTGGGGTAGAGGATTGCGTAAACGACGCCTGACGTATACATACCCATATATGTGCACTTACATAGATATGCATATGTGTGCGTCCCTACACCATTCCTCCCCTTTAAAACAAAAAAAAATTCAATTCAAAATTTTTTTTAAATGGAGTTATACAAAAGTATTGTAAAGACGTTCGTTTTACTTTAACACACAAATATATCACATAGGTACACATTTCAAAACACCAAAGTTACAAAAGTAACAAAAAAATAAAAGTGTAAAAGTTAGGTTAGGTATTATTGCGTATTATTATTATTCACACGTATCCAGCCGGTTGTTGGGCAGCCGAAGCCGGTGCCGGGGCTGCGGGCTTGACTTTAACCATTTGCATCCTCAACCATGCTCGAAGCCGCTGGTGACAGAGATACTTCAATGACAGAACCAAAATAATTCCCAGCAAAACTGCAAACGCTATGATTAAGTATCCACTTTGCTGTTGTTGTCCCCTTGCTTCCACGAACACGGTGGCACACATCGGTGTGCTCTATGACGATACCGGAAGAGTGCATCTAATGCAGCGATGGTAAGTAGCCTTTGCCAAGTTACGACCACCAATCGGCCAGTATCTTTCTCTTAATGTAGATAATAATAGTTGCGGTCCTGCATGCAACAGTTTCAAATGTTCGTATAGAAATTATAATTTCGTGACTCGATGTGTGGACTTTATTAATATTTATTTATTTATTTATTTACACTTTATTGTATGCCTTACAAAAAATACAAAAAATTTAAAAACACATAAAAAAAAGATATACAGTTGGCGGCCTTATCGCTGTGAAGCGATCTCTACCAGACAACCATGTAATAAAGGATATTTTTTATCATAATCAAAGTCTGAAATACCAATACGACCGCCAACCTTCATTAAATTATCTTTATCAAAAAATACGTTATATTTTAACAACTGAGATTTTGCTGGCAACATTTATTTTGTCTTAAAATATTGTATTCAGGAAAGGAGTTATTTTGAGATAAAGGAATTATAAAATTGTTGGAATTATTTAATTCAGTTTCCGTTAGAAAATTTGTAGTGTTACGTCGTCCTTAACAGGCTTCAATAAAACGAAACAACATACGCTGTTGCACGCCTTAGCCCATTGGAATTTGAAAAACGATTAAAATCTATTAACTCCGTAGAATTACAATTTGTGACTAGAAAAGTCACTTCAGAACGGATCAACAGGACGTGAGTGCAGAGTTCTCTCAAACTGGGACGCCCACAGACGAGACACCAGTGGATGAACTGGACGATGACGCCCTCCAGCTGTTAGGCGAAGCGCCTGAACCGGAAATGGTCCTCGGTAAGCCTGTTCATAAAGATATAGCAACTCGATGGAATGAAATCTTAAAAAGAGGTTTAAATAAGGAAACAAAGGAAACGTTGTTTAAGAATTAACCTATACCTGAAAATTGTCAAAGATTGGTTCCGCTTATGCTAAACCACGAAGTCAAAGCAGCGTTAACTTTTCAATAAGAATTATCAAAGTATAAAACCGGACATTTTGAAGCCAATTAGTGACGCGTGCCGTATACTGTGCGATATTGTTTGATTTGTAGTGGTACGTCGTCCTTTACAAGCTTCAATAAAACGAAACAACATACGCTGTTGCACCCCTAAGCCCATTGGAATTTGAAAAACGATTAAAATCTATTAACTCCGTAGAATTACAATTTGTGACTAGAAAAGTCACTTCAGAACAGATCTCCGAAAGCGGCTCAGAATTAGTATGAATTAGTAGAAGGCCAGTGAATACTAGATTCCTTAAGAAATTTTGGTCCTGACCACCACATATCGATAGATTGTATCGTTTACGCTCACTCCGCGTGAGACGAAATCTGCCGGGTTAAGGTGGGTAGGTACGTGTCGCCATTCACAGCTATCGGTCTTTTCTAAATTATCTCCTACGCGATTACGAACAAAGGTATGTAATTTACTAGGTATCATCTTCAGCCAACCTTATACAACAGTAGAGTTTGTCCAAAAAACAGTGCGAACAGGCGCATTGACTCTTTACGAACTGCGTACTTTTTCATATAGTCTAGCGGCAACTTAAGCTCCACAGAGCTCAAGCCTAGGGATAGTGGTGGGTTTAATAGGAGCTACTCTGCTCTTAGCCAGTAAATTACGTAACAAAATTCTGCCTCTGTCATCAATACTACGAACATACAAACATGCTCCGTAAGCCTTTTCAGAACTGTCTGAAAACACATGAAATTCTAATCTATGAAATGAATCTATTATTACTAGGCGTGGTACACGTAAATTGTTTAAGATTTCTAATTTTTTTACTACATACATACATACATAACTTCACGCCTGTATCCCTTATGGGGTAGGCAGAACATCAGAGGTTATAAGACCAACTGATGTCACGTTTGACTAATGAGGTATTATAATGATTGCGAGAGGCTATTGCAGTGACAGGGGGTCAGCCTGTCGCCCACAAAAATGCCAATAAAACCTCTGTCCCTTAACCGACTTTTACAGTATGCCCGGGAAGAGAAGCAGCTGGCACATTCTATGTTTTTCTTTCACTCCCAGTCCAGCATGGGAGTGAAAGAAAAACATAGAATGTGCCATAGAATGTTTTTACTACATCTAACAACGTTTTTGAATCTCCGGTGTTAAAGGATCATCCCAAGATAAATTTTGCAATCACAATTGTTGCAATATAATTTCAAACTTAATAACAACAGGCAACACAAGAGCCAACGGGTCAAATAATTGCGAAATCGCAGACAAAATATCGCGTTTAGATTTTACGTTTATATCAAACCTATCGGAAAGTATAGTTCATCTGATTTAGGCAGCCACCCTAATCCTAACGTTTTACATGGCTCATATCCGCCTATATTTAAATTATGACTAGACTCATTTAGTTCTGGGACTAACATAGGCTCATTAGACTTCCACTTTCTCAGTGGCATACAAGCAGATGCAAGAGCAGCCGTCACCTTATTTCGAATGTTGCGTACAACATTCAAATCATCCCCTCCACTCAAAAGATCATCGACGTAAAAGTCATGCAGTATAATTTCTGCGATCTGATTGTCCTTACAGTCAAGTCCCAGCTGCTTAAGGCATCTGGTAGCAAGGTATGGTGCACCAGCTGTGCCATAAGTGACTGTATTTAATTCAAATGCCTTTAGCGGTTGATTCGGGTTTTCGCGCCATATGATGTGCTGTAAATACCTGTTATTAGGATGTAAAATAATACATAGGACAACGACGTAAAAACATACGTTGAAAAACAAAAACACATCAGCACCTAGTACTATATCTACTGACGCAAGCCTGTAAAAGTGTGGATCCGCTAAACAAACACCCGTAGGTAAATTAAGACACGAAATGTTGAGAGAACGACTCGGTATGTTACCTATCAGGGAAGGTAAAACAAAACAATTAATGTTGTATGTAAATGTTTCATCTAATGATTTCAAGCGCAACTGACATCTTTTATTTATATGTGTAGTTGCATTGTACCTTGTACAAATTGATCTATAACATTGTAAGGCAGATTCAACTGACGGAACAACCTTTCTGACAGTAAACTGGAAGTGCTACCTGAACCCAAAACTGTGTAGTAAAGTTATATGATTGTTTGAATCATATAACTTAACTAGCGCAGTCAACAAAATAACGTCCCCACGGCGTCTGTTGAAATCAAGACTCGCGGGCGACTCATATGTATAAGTTATATTTCACAGCTTCATTCTTCACGATTTATGCTTACATGTTGTAGTGGCGCCTCCTACCGTCACCCTTGCACGGATATTATTTAGAGATTTTCGTTTAAATGACCTGGCAACCCTATACTTACGTACCTGGGCAGCCCTACCTCTGCGAGCTCCTCTGAAGACGAAGATCACAGTAAGTAATATTAACTGTCAAAAAATATGTCAGTAAAATTTAAACGTATTGCGAACAACTATTGTCGGGGTTGTATCCTTCACATACCTACTTGGAATTATTATTCCTAATTGCTACAGAATGCGCAATTGCCAAGGTCGGGGCTCTTGTCATTCTATTATATAACTAAGATGTGAATAGCTACCCACACCGAGGCTATATCTATCGAATTCATAATTGTAGTAGTGATTACTATAAAAAAAACTTAACAGCTATATTATTCCAACAGGTCCACGCCCATTGCGTCCAGACTTTATCAATGTGCCCTCTCCGGACACGCCACCGCTGGACGTGCCACCACTGGACCCACGTCCATCAACTTCATTAGAAGCGGCAAAGCAAAAGGACGTGAGTGCAGAGTTCTCTCAAACTGGGACGCCCACAGACGAGACACCAGTGGATGAACTGGACGATGACACCCTCCAGCTGTTAGGCGAAGCGCCTGAACCGGAAATGGTCGTCGGTAAGCCTGTTCATAAAGATATAGCAGCTCGATGGAATGAAATCTTAAAAAGGGGTTTAAATAAGGAAACAAAGGAAACGTTGTTTAAGAATTAACCTATACCTGAAAATTGTCAAAGATTAGTTCCGCTTATGCTAAACCCCGAAGTCAACGCAGCGTTGACTAACAATTTTATCAAGTGCGACGCTTCCATGGTCTCACGACAAAAACACGTGGGTGCAGCGATATTTGCCTTGACATTGTCTATCGACAAATTAGTAACTAATAAGAATTATCAAAGTATAAAACCGGACATTTTGAAGCCAATTAGTGACGCGTGCCGAATATTGTGCGATATGCACTTTTATGAGACTGAAACAAGAAAACGCTTTGTTATTTCATCAATAATATTAATGCTATTCGTCAATGCAATTGGATGGATAGTCAATTCGTATCACCCATCTTTTTAGTACCTAAACCTAATGGCACAAATAGATCTATTTTGAATCTAAAAAAGTTAAACGATTATGTTTTAAAACATCATTTTAAAATGGAGGATTATCGTACAACTTGTAAATTTATGTATAAAAAATGTTTCATGGCGACTATTGACCTCAAAGATGCCTACTTTTTATTAAATGTTGATGAGTCACACAGGAAGTACCTACGTTTTGAACATCGTAACGTGTTATATGAATTTACTTGTCTACCCTTCGGTTTATGGTATATATATGTTTTGGCGAAACTTTTGAGGAATGTCAAAAGAATATTAATGTGGTGACTCGGAATGAACGAGTGAATGGAATAAAGATTGAGGCATCGAGGCGCCCTCTCGTATCTCTGTTATGGCATTGACCGGTTGACAGCGCGTGCGAGTGGACGTGTCGACTCCTCTGAACAAGTACTGATTGTGTTTTATTTCACCCAGTGCTAGTAGAAATCGGCGGAACGCCACAACTGGCGACGAGGATGAATATGTGAGTGCATATACTATTATTCTGCAAAAGCAGAACAAATGTGTTACCGTGTTTAAACTGGTCCATAATGAGCAATTTTTATATTTGATTTGAAATACATAAAAAAAAGAGAAAGTGTAGATTAAAATGTTAATATTTATACTGACACTCTGTAAATTTATTTGAGAAAGTATTACAAAAGTCCCTTGACGTATAAAATTATTTTTAAAATAAATTTAAAGTGAATCTTACTAAGTGCCTTACTTTTATAATATGCTTTGGGTAATAAGCTTACTATCATATCAATATGAAAATTCAATAATAGTTGTATCTAGAATCATAATTGTTCAATACTAGTTAGGTACAAAAGTTCTCATTGCATAAATGTAAATTTGCTCATTTTGGATAGATTGTTAATAAGTACATCAATACTAATGAAATGTTTCGTGTAAAATTCTATGGTTATACAGTTTCATCATTAAAATGAGGTTAAAAAAATACTCAATGATAAACTAATGTAAAATAACATGAATTTCGCAAAAATGTTTTTTCAACTCTGGTTACCTGAATTTGATCAAGTAATCAAAAGTACAAAAATCCTAAATGATCGGTTGAAATATTCATGAGTCATCGTGTTAATAACAACCCATTCGAATTGTTTTTGTCAAACAATGTTGAAGTTGAAAATTTCTTATTAACAATGGATAATCAACCCATTAATAAGAAATAAATAGATTAGTTTTGTAGAAACAATAAATATAAGCGATGGTGCATTTACATGAATTGATAATTGATAAATCAGGTTGACTGTATCAATCAATTTGTGCAAATAAAATGTTTCTATGAGATTGTACAATGATGTTTTTGTCAAACAATGTTAAAGTTGAATTTTTTTTATTAACAATGGATAATCAACCCATTAATAAGAAATAAATAGATTAGTTTTATAGAAACAATAACTATAAGCGATGGTGCATTTAAGTGAATTGATAATTGATAAATCAGGTTGCCTGTATCAATCAATTTATGCAAATAAAATGTTTCTATGAGATTGTACAATGATGTTTTTGTCAAACAATGTTAAAGTTGAAAGTTTCTTATTAACAATGGATAATCAACCCATTAATAAGAAATAAATAGATTAGTTTTGTAGAAACAATAAATATAAGCGATGGTGCATTTACATGAATTGATAATTGATAAATCAGGTTGACTGTATCAATCAATTTATGCAAATAAAATGTTTCTATGAGTTTGTACAATGATATTTTGTCAAACAATGTTAAAGTTAAAAAATTCTTATTAACAATGGATAATCAACCCATTAATAAGAAATAAATAGTTTATTTTTGCAGAAAAAATAAATATAAGCGATGGTGCATTTAAGTGAATTGATAATTGATAAATCAGGTTGACTGTATCAATCAATTTATGCAAATAAAATGTTTCTATGAGATTGTACAATGTACTTCTAATGCAACTAAAATGTTCCCATGAGGTTGTACAATGTACTTCCCATCTAATGGTATAACGAGTAGTGTTTGTGTATCTCCTAAGTAGATACTGTACACTGTCTCATGTCCGCAAGTTGGGGTAACGTGGAATGGCCAGTCGGTCGAGCGACGGAGTCGGTGTCTGACGTTACCTAGGGCTTGGCGTGACAGTGAATCCGTAACCCAGGTGGGGCACTACATAACAACTTTTAAAACAACTGCACTAAAATAGTTATTGTGTCATCACAATGTTATGTTTATTTACAAAAAAACAACTAATTGGCTGTTGTAGATTTTCATTACATAAATACAACAAACAGTAAAAATATGATCCGTTAGCTCTTTACTTTTACCAATGTTACATTACTTAATATGTCATGTAACAAATTAAGGAAATAAGATTCGTCGGTTAACATAAACAAAAGCAACTTTGTTGCTTACAAAAGAAAACTATTATAACTTGTTAGACAGGATTATTCATTCTGCCATTAGTTATTAAAATTTTCGAAAAACAATTCATTTAGCTGAAATGACGCAAATGAGTGTAAAATGGAATAACTTACAATAATTTTTATAACGTATACTTATACTCAAAAAACTAAATATATTAAATTAAATATTTCCCTGACAAAATCGAGTCAACTGAAATTTCATAACGGAAATGAAATTTATTGGAACGATTTGAAATAAAAAAAAAAATTGGAATTAATGTCATTTTGGTTAAATAAAGGTCAACTGAAATAAAGTAGATATCATATTAGATACAATTAAAATAAGCGTTAGAGCTTCAAGCGTGGTTTGAAAGTTTTTATTGTAGCCACCGAAATTGATGCTACTTTATTGTATTCTGCAAGGCTGTCCCAACAAGAAATTTACTATAATATTCCTGGCGCACATGTCAAAGACAAGGAAATATAGATGTCTATAAGATAGCAGTAGGGGAGTAAACGAATATTTTGTCCTCAACAACGTTACGTGTACGAACGTGTCATGTCTTTCGATTAATGCGCCACGAAAATGTTAAAAAAAAATTAGAAAAGTTTCTTGTTAGGCTTCGAAAGCAAATTTCGAAATAAAACTTCTCTAACGAAAATGATAATATGATAAGACAGATTATAGAAAAGTGCAGTTGTTCAAAGTTCAGAAAGAAAGTCTTCTTACTAGGAGATAACGTTACCATAAATATGATAATTTCTGAATCAAAACGCCAAAACAGTCGAAAGACAGATGAGCGGTTTGCAGAATAAAGAAGTTGCAAGAAAAAAAAAAATTAAAAGAATATGAGATTTATTGAAAGTGTTAAGCAGGTCATTTCAAAAAACAATAGTGCACATGCACCATCAAACGAAAGCCTGCTCAAATGTCTCATGATAAAAACACATCCTAACGACAATAAAGAGACTCGTCGTAGGCAAACTACCAATGTCGATTACATATTTTACATCGACAATGATGCAAATGTCGTATTGGCGGTGTGGATGTCGATTTACTAATAGATTCTGGCAGCAAATGTAATATTTTGTCACAAAATATTGAGGAAATGCCAAAGAGATGTTCTGTGGTAGTATCAAAACAGGCAAAACATTCGTAGCTTACCTAACCCTAACTATGCTGGGTTTATTTAATGCTCCCGTCCCATTTGGAAATGAGTAAACAAAAAAAAAATGCAAATTTAAAGTGCTCAAGCTTGGTATAAATAATGATTTTATTAATAACATTGGCCCTACATTATCCTAACAATAATGGCGTAAAATTGAATATATTAAGATTGGAGGAACAAAAGTTACTTCCGAAAAGATTTCGAAGCGCGTTGGCGCCACGATTCTTGCAAAACGCAAATAAAATAATTTTTATACCATGCATTTTCTTGGGTGAGTTAGGATATAGCTTATACTCAAAGTCAAAGTCAAAGTCAAAGTCAAAAGAATCTTTATTTCGTAAGTATTTGAATACATTTGAAATAAGTCATAAAATTTACAAATTGAACTGAATCTACCGCCACTTCGGAAAGTCGATCTGTTGAGAAGAAGTGGCAAGAAACTCAACAGCAATCATCTTTTAAAAATACACAATAACAATTAACAATCTTCTTGCATCCGGATAACTTATAGTAAAACTTTATATAACACTTATCCTTAAATCTATCGAAGGGTTAATCTTAAATATTTTGGAATTATATTATAAAAGCGTACATATATTGACCCATGAACGAGTTGGTGATCTTCTGGAGTGACTATATACCAAAGACCAAACTCTTACCCCATTTATTTTTGCCAACATTTATTGGTCCATTACAGCCACCGATATTAATTTAATAATGGTTTCTGTATATGATTTTCACTAATATTGCAGAAAGTTTTACACACTTTCAAAGTTAAGTGTCATTTCAATAAAACTTTACAACAAATTCACTTTGTTTGTAATATAATGCATTAATTTAACTTCCATGCTGGACTGGGAGTGGAAGAGGAACGTGGAATGTGCCGGCTGCTTCTCTTCCCGGGCATGCCGTGGGAGTCAGTTGGGGGACAGAGGTTTTATTGACGGTTTTGCGGGCGATATGCTGGCCCCCTGTCGCTGCAATGGCCTCTCTCCATCATAATAGTACCTCTGAATTTGTCAAACGAGACCGCAGATGGTTTCATAGCCTCTGGTGTTCTGCCTACACCGTGGGGGATGCAGGCGTGAAGTTATGCACTATGCAATTCACTTGGTTTTAGTTATAGTTACTTGTTTCACTTGAACAGTTAGTGGCAATAATACTATTATATTCGATTTTGTTTGATACTATTTCATGATTTTAACCAAAAAAATTTAACAAAGAAATAACAAGAAAAACCAAAAATACTGACTGAGTGAACTGTGGAGGGTCAGGTTCACATGATTTCAAATTGTGTTATTGTATAACTAAGTGCAGTCCAGTTATTGTACTTTGCATCTTATTTGTTGTGCAGTGCTATTGGCCTAGCCGACATTTGCTTATATCTCTTGATTTAGTACCCTTATTGTTTTAGTTCAGACAAAATTGTCTGACTGAGATTACTGAAATTGTAATTAATTTGTAACCATAGTAGGTTAGAAAAGCTATAAATAAAGTCGATCATAACCTGGTTGTGTCCAGGTTGAAGGTTTACAGTCTTTCCCAGGCTGAGAATCAATATAAACTTTCATTATTATTTAAAGCAAGATGTGTTGATATTGATAAAACTTATCAAGGTTGTTAAAAAATTGCGTAATCAATTGTCCTTTGAAGCCACCGAAGATTTAGATAAAATCAATACGGACAAACGTAAAATTATAATTTATTGATATTATAACAAAAGCATGTTATTAAGAGCTTAGAATTTAAACCAGACTTTCCTATCACTTTATTAGGATGTACCTACTAAAGGCTTGAAAAAAAAAAACAAAAGTGATTCAAGTTTTAGAAACGACCACTGACAACTCAAAGCCATGTAAAACATTCCAAAGAGCTCATGTTTCTCACAGTCAAGGTAGAAATAACAAAAAGCCAAAAATTAATTTCTTTAAATATTCGTAATAGAAAGAGGTTCATCATAAATAATAAATTGTGTCTTCGATATTTGCTTGTATGGAACTAGCTAAAATATTACACAATACTATCCAATATTGAGCGAGGTTAAAATAAGCCAAGCCCAAAAGTCAGACTGGAAAAATGTTAGACTATCTTACAATGCACAATAGTACTCCGCATTGGAAAAAGGCAAATTGCCTTCTTTATAATTCTTTTTAATAGGTTATACACAGGTTAGGTTATACACTCCTACTTACGCTATTCACTTGGAACATGACGTAGCTCATGAACAGGTCAAGGATAAAAAGAAAGAAATGAAAAAAAAAAAAAAGGAAAGGACAAGCTGGAGTGTCATCGAAATGTTGTTGTTTTAAAGAAGATCGAGGGTATTTGGTGTGTCATTCCCAGGCTGTTTTAATAGGTTGGGGAAAAAGTCTTTTCGCATTATAGTACGCAATTCTGTATTGTATAAGAGAATAACTAAACTGATATTTTAGTACTAGTTTCCTATTAGTGTAGTCTTTTATAACAATATGTTAAAATTATATTAGTTAATTAAGGTTATAAAATATGTTAAAATGTCTATAACCCTTCAATAGATTTAAGGATAAGTGTTATGTGAAATTGTTATTGTGTATTTAAAAAGATGATTGCTGTTGAGTTTCTTGCCACTTCTTCTCAACAGATCGACTTTCCGAAGTGGTGGTAGATTCAGTTCAATTTGTAAATAATGTAACTTTTTAATTTAAAAAAAAAAATAAAGAAAAGAGAGATGTGGTGACTCGGAATGAACGAGTGAATGGAATAAAGATTGAGGCATCGAGGCGCCCTCTCGTATCTCTGTTATGGCATTGACCGGTTGACAGCGCGTGCGAGTGGACGTGTCGACTCCTCTAAGTACTGATTGTGTTTTATTTCACCCAGTGCTAGTAGAAATCGGCGGAACGCCACAATTAATATAACTATAGATTTATTTAAGAGTTCCCACTGAATGGGAACTTAGTGAATATTATGAAATAATTCGAGTATTTGGTGATTTTGATGTTGACATTTTCGCAAGTTGCTCCAATGCTAAGTGCTCACGATATATATCGTGGCATAACGACCCTGAAGCATGGGCTATAGATGCATTCACCAAGTCATGGAGTAATATGTATTTTTATGCTTTCCCACCATTCGCACTTATTCTAAAAACATTGCGTAAAATAATAGCTGATAAGGCAGAAGGGGTTGTGGTAGTACCTGTGTCGCGAATCGAGTCATTGCGAGTTAAAATACCGGCCGATTATTAGTAAAAGTATTGTTGACGGTAGTAATATAACTACGAAGTATGAGTAATTCACTTTTGACTTACTTTGTGTTGCGGAGCGAAGAGAGACAGACGTTGTCTTTTTACCTATAAAATCCGGGTGAGTCAGTACTTAATTTTCTCTCTTATATTTTATCTTATTTGTTTGGCATATTAATGTGAAGTAACATTGACTATAACCATATTATTTATTGTGTGTGTGAATAATAAGATCAGAGAACTGTCTTGTCAGTTAACGTGTACCCAGATATCAGATTCAGATCAGTTGTGTGGACTGGGGTGGCTATAAGGGGCGGTTGGAGGCCACTGAAGGAGTTTAGCTCCTATTCAGAAGACCACTGTTTAGTGGCAGCGACGAGTGTTTACTCGATTCAGATTCAGACAGTCAGATACGTGTGCACCTCGGGTGCAGGTACGTATATTGCATCCACATACATTAAGAGGTGGTTTGCTTGCTACGATATAATACTCGCATCCACGCATACTAAGAAGTGGTTGGCGACATGGTGGAGGTGTTGGGATATGATATCCATAAAGTACCTTCAGGTTAAATCAGTGCGAAGCAGATATTCTAAATATTCAGTTAAATTTGCCAAACTAGTAAAATTGTATTTACAAAAGAACACAGTATGAAATACGACGTTAAGAGATATGTTTTTAAATTATTATTATCGTGTGAATTACTATACCTACGTGTAAGGGTTCATTACTATTACTATGTTATAATTAGCTGATGTCGCATTACTATTACAATGTTATAATAAGCTGACCACGCTTTAATAATATTCAGAATCTAATACGGACCGGAAATTAATAACAATTCATCACTCACTCCCGGGAATGAAAGAGCTGACGGTCTCATATAAACCTGGTCAACCTTGTTCATTACCATTTTTTAGATTAGATCTGATAATTATTGATATAATACTTCCATACATTAGAATATTCTCTATCGCTAAACTCAGGAATGTTTATCAACCTATGCCTACAATTTAGTTAAAATATATTTAAAATTTAAATCAATTACATACTAACTACTTTACTGAGTATAAAAAACACAAAGAGCTTATCAGTTAGTTTGAACAAACAATGCACCGCAGGTAGTGATTGCGTCACGTACAGGTTCGTTCCACTTGGGCCTAAAGTGTGTTTTGCAATATACTATTTAATATTAATATAAACTTACGTTAACAATTTTGTTTCTTATTACTCTAGAAATAAAGATTCTAATTTGAAGATAATGCTTTTTATTAATAATTTAAATTATGAGGATTTATCTTTTGAATGAATATGAAAGAACAAATTTCTCGGGCCACAACTGGAACAAACTTATAATATAAACTTATACCCTTTATTTTTAGTCAAATTTTTGTTTTGTGAATAAAATGTTTAGATAAATATGAATTATGACAATTCTTAGATACTGTTAGTACATTGATGTTCGACTTTGAACACTAATAATACCAATGAGATAACAAATACGAAAGGGCTGATTTTTTTTTGAGAATTTTTGAAAGATGCGTATTTAGTTATGTACGTTTATGTTACGTTATTTGATGACTATAAACCATAAATAGTCGGATTTATGAACGAAAAATATTGGTTGTTACAGTTGGGAATAGCTATTCGTCTGTTGGAGAGTAGTGTAGTGGTGGTGTGTTGAATCAGTAGGCAATATTTATTTCTAAAAAAAAATGGATGCATCGCTACTGTTACGTCTTAAAACTATAAATGATGCAGTTGAGTCTCTTATTGTTTCTGGTCGTGAAGTTTTAACAAAACTTATTGAGAACAATGTTACTTTAGAGGAAGCACGAGTAACAGCTAATAAGTTAAAAGCTATGAATGACCGCTTTGTGTCTGAAACTTACAACTACTTTAAACTTGTCCAAATACCGTCAGCTGATGATCTATCGGGATACACAGCCATTCAAATACAAGCAGAGGAGATAGTTGCAGAGATTGAAGTTAGAGCTCAGGCATCAAAACAGAGTAGTACCGTTAATATAGCAAGCAACAATTCAAACGTGTCGAGCAGGTTACCACAAATGGAATTAGCGAGGTTTGACGGCGATATTCTCAAATGGCATCAATTTTGGGATCAGTTCTCGTCAAACGTTGACAGTCGCACTATTAATGACGTAGACAAGCTGTTGTACTTAAAGTCTGTGTTAGATGGCGAGGCCAAGCAAGCAATTGATGGTTTAGATACTACCAGCACAAACTATACAATTGCCGTAGACACACTTAAAGAACGTTACGGAAAACAAGCCACGATTATTGATGCACATTATCGTGCACTGTTTAGAATTCAGGTCGCTACAAATTCCATTAAAGAATGTCGTAATAACCTTAGTGCGATCGAAAGACATTTACGAGTTTTAAGTTCCTTAGGGGAGAATGTAAACCACAACCACTTCAGAGTGATGATTTTAGAGAAATTTCCAGACGATTTAGTTTATGAACTTCGTATGAAAATAGGGTCTAAAGAAGAGACAATTGACAATATTAGAAAGGGTTTAGAATACATTATATCAGCAAAGGAATTGTCAATAGGTCTAAAAGGAGAAATAAACAAAGAAAATTCTGCAGAGAATAAATTCACGCTAGATTCACTTCATGTTAGAACAGACAATTTAAAAGAAAGACGTCAGTTACATGCTCCTAGGTTTTCGAGTCATAAAGTAGAAAAGGGACAAAGGTTTCATGAGAAAAGATTCAGTCAAACAAAATTAGGCAAAAGATCACGAGATGACGCGTCAAGGCAACAGTATGAACCACAACGTAAGAAAGTAAAGCTATTATGTATTTTTTGTGAAAAGAACCATTTTAACGATGAATGTTTAAGCGTGAATACATTGCAAGAAAGAAAATTAAAAATTAAAGGTCGCTGCTATAATTGTTTTGGAATTGGACATAGAGCTATTGATTGTAGAAATAAGAAAAAATGTCGTCACTGTGGCAAGTTCGGATTACATAATCGAGCCCTATGTCCGGACAAATTAGACGGACATATTAATCAAACGAAAACTCTTCATGTTAATATTGTCAAAGGATTAACCGTTCTTCAAACTGGAGTCGTTCACGCCTACAAAGTAGGTGACATGACTCATTCCGTTAATTGTCGCATTTTATTAGATTGTGGCAGCCAACGCAGCTACGTGACTTCTAAAATTTTTAAAGAACTCGTGTTGCCAGTTATTGAAGAGAATCGTTTATCAGTATTTACATTTGGTGCCAAAACTGCACAGGAGTTCGAAAGCCCGGTTGTCAACTTTACTATGGTTACTCGTACTAATGTGACTAGAGTAATTTACGCTAATGTCGTACCTCATATCAGTCAAGATGTGCCGTGTCTCTACGGTAAAATACGAAACATTGATTTTATTTTAAGGAATTATGAAGGCTTAATACTAGCAGATGATGGCTCCAGAGATGAAGATGTTGATATTTTACTCGGTAATGATTACTATTATTCCTTCATGTCCAATGATAAAATAGAAGTTTCCAATAATTTATTTTTAGTGAAGAGTGACTTTGGTTGGATTTGGTCTGGTAAATATTCAGTCCCTACTGAGAGAGATAATTTGTCAGTTCTAACTTATATTCAAAATAATAAACACATGGGAAGATCCTTTTATGAACCTGATTTACCTCTACGTAACGAAAGCATAAAACAACTATGGGATCTTGAAGCGATTGGAATAACAGACTGTCCTAAGGTATCTAGAGATGAAGAAGCTGTCAAAAAGTTTAACGAAACCACACAGTACATTGAAAATCGGTATTATGTGAAATGGCCATGGACCGAATACCCTCCAACACAGTTACCAATAAATCTAGGTTTAGCTAAAGGACGACTTACTAATTTACTGAAAAGACTTGACTTGGATACAATTCAAGCTTACGATAGAGTACTCAAGGACCAGTTACAAATAGGAATAATTGAGAAGGTCAATTCCTTACGTTTACCAGAGGATCACCCAGTACATTATCTTCCACACCATTGTGTTCAGCAAGCTGGAAAATCTACGAAGCTAAGAATAGTATATGATGCGTCAGCTAAATCTAAAGATAACTGTAGTCTTAATGAGTGTCTTTATAGAGGCCCACTGATGTTAGAAGATTTAACAGGTCTTATTGTAAAATTCAGAGAGCATCCAATTGGGATCGTAGCTGATGTTGAAAAGGCATTTTTGCAAATTGGGTTACAAGACGCTGATAGAGATGTTACAAGATTTTTGTGGATCAAAGATATTAAAAAGATGTAACTGAGGAGAATCTACAACATCTGAGATTTTGCCGCGTACCATTCGGAGTAATCTCTAGTCCTTTCTTATTAAATGCTGCTGTTCGATATCATTTAATTAAATCAGATAACCCAATCAACAAAATCGTAGCTGATGAAATATACGTTGACAATTTGGTAACAGGTGCACATAACATAAAAGAAGCTCTGTCTATTTATGAAACAACTAAAGAGACGTTTAGTGAACTATCTATGAATTTACGAGAATGGAATTCAAACGCGGAAGAATTTTTGAACAGAATTGATAAGAGTGACAGAGACAAAAATAGTATGATTAAAGTTTTAGGCATTTTATGGAATACTGAGCAAGATGAATTAAGTCTTGTACCAGATTTAAGTTGTGCACTAGAAATGGATACGAAGAGAGGTGTTTTAAAAGTTGCATCTTCTGTTTTTGACCCATGTGGATTTGTGGCCCCAATCATGCTACCCGCAAAACTTTTGATTCAAGACCTTTGGCGGCAGAAACTTAGATGGGATGAAAAACTTCCCATTGAAGAATATAAAAAATGGAAATTGATTGTATTAGATTTGCAGGCTATACTTAACATAAAAATTCCACGTTCATATTTTAACCAGCAGAAAAACAGCAAATACAGTGATTCAGAGTTGCATTGTTTCGCAGATGCATCTAAATATGCATATGCAGCAGTAGTATATTTACGTACATTTGATAGTCATGAAAACAAAATAAACATTAGTTTTGTAATGGGTAAATCAAGATTAACTCCAATAAAGAACCAAAATGATCTTCAGATTCCAAGATTGGAATTATTGGGTGCGGTCATAGGTAATAGGCTTATGCAATATGTGTCTAAATTCTTAAAATTAACTAAAGAAAGACAAACACTTTGGGTCGATAGCGAAATTGTACTTAGCTGGTATAGCTCCGAAAAGTTACTTCCGCCATTCGTTACACGACGCGTAAAGGAGATAAGAGATAACAAAAAACTCAATATGCAGTATGTCCCAACATTTTTAAATCCTGCGGATACAGCAACAAGACCAGTAAATGTAATATCAAATAATTCACGTTGGCTTTCCGGTCCCGAATTCTTGAGACATCATAGTAGCGAATGGCCTAAAAAATCTCTTACAAAGACTACACAAAATACTAGCAATTTTTTGGCTGGGGAGGATTCATGCAATGAAATTATTGAAGATACAACTATGAACGAAGAGGATAAAGATAAATTACAGATGGAAAAGACAAATAAACAAATAGAGTTAGATGAAGAATCCAAGAATGGTCAAGAAAAGGTACAAGAGATTAACAATTACGGAGACAAACAGGTAGAGATAAATAATGAAATAGAAAAAATACAATCAGTTCAGAAAGAAAATTTTCCCAAAGAATTAAAAGGTATAAAAACCGATTTGTTCAGATCGCTAAATTTATTTAAAGACAAGGAAGGACTATTGAGATGTGGCGGAAGATTTAAAAACACAGACTGGAAGGAAGACAAGAAATATCCGATTCTTCTCCCGAAAAATTGCGATTTCACTTATAAAATAATTGAGGAAATTCATAAGAAAAACTATCACGTAGGAGTATCTCATACCCTAGCTTTAACACGAAATCGCTTTTGGGTTATACAAGGACGCTCTCAGGTACAAAAGGTTTTACGAAACTGTCTTAGATGTCGAAAGTATGGAGGAGGACCGTACCAGACTCCATCTATGCCTCCATTACCAATAGAAAGAGTCCAATATTCAACTCCATTTAGTTTCACGGGTTTGGACTATTTTGGACCATTGAAAGTTAATGATGGACAAAAACGCTGGGTGTGTCTGTTCACATGTTTGGCCGTCAGAGCTATCCATATGGAAATTGTTAATGATCTATCAGCAGAGGAATGTGTTATGGCAATCAGACGTTTCGTCGCGACTAGAGGGTTGCCGAAAGTGATTACATCGGACAATGCTACTCAATTTAAGTTGACCTTAGAAGTTATCATATCAGACTATTGTATTAAAAATAAGATTTCATGGAAATTTATACCAGAACTCGCCCCTTGGTTCGGCGGTTATTATGAACGTCTAATAGGTATCGTCAAAAATTGTCTTAAACGTACTCTAGATAAACACTTTCTTACACATAATCAGCTTTGCACGATCATTAAAGAGTTAGAAGCTGTTGTGAATACTAGACCACTTACAACGGTAGGGCCTGAGCTCGAGCAAGTTTTAACTCCAGCTGATTTTTTGAAGATTGGAGGACCATTGCTTACGACAGTATCAGAACAAGAATACTTCGAAAGAGGAACAGTGACCAAAGAAAGTCTTATTGAGGGCTGGAAACGTGGACAAGTAATATTGCAAGAATACGTTAAAATGTTTGTGTCTCAATACTTGACTAGTTTAAGAGAAAGAAGAGGCAAAATAAAACAACCTAGAGTAGTCGTTTCCAGAGTTCCTCAAGTAGGAGACATAGTACAAATCAAAAGTGATCTTAACCGAGTATTGTGGAAAGTTGGTCAAATTTCCGCAGTCATAAAAGGTTCAGATGGGCAAGTCAGAGTGGCTAAAGTGACAATGGCAAATGGAGAGACTTTAACCAGAGCGATTGCTCATTTGTATCCGCTTGAAATATCAGAAGGTGTCACAGAACTAAACACTTTACAGAGCGAACATCCTGACAGTGACCTTGTTAGAAAGTCACATACACCAGTGCTTAGAGCAGTCATTAGCGACAACACACCACCATTACAAGCACACGAGTCAAATACAAATTCAGAAAATGTAAGATCAGATCCAGAGACACCCGAGGCTTGTGAGATCGAGAACCAGACTTCGTTGATGAACGAAAGACCTAAAAGAGCCTCAGCACAAAAGGCAAGAGAGAAGGTTAAACAATGGACGCAGCAGTTGATTGCTTTAAATTTATAAAAAATTCAATTTAATTTGTTCATGAGTTGTAAAACCCTGTCTAAAGAATTAAAATAGTTATTTGATCATAATTTTGTGTTTCAATACGATTTTAAAAACTTCGTCGGGCGGGAGTGTCGCGAATCGAGTCATTGCGAGTTAAAATACCGGCCGATTATTAGTAAAAGTATTGTTGACGGTAGTAATATAACTACGAAGTATGAGTAATTCACTTTTGACTTACTTTGTGTTGCGGAGCGAAGAGAGACAGACGTTGTCTTTTTACCTATAAAATCCGGGTGAGTCAGTACTTAATTTTCTCTCTTATATTTTATCTTATTTGTTTGGCATATTAATGTGAAGTAACATTGACTATAACCATATTATTTATTGTGTGTGTGAATAATAAGATCAGAGAACTGTCTTGTCAGTTAACGTGTACCCAGATATCAGATTCAGATCAGTTGTGTGGACTGGGGTGGCTATAAGGGGCGGTTGGAGGCCACTGAAGGAGTTTAGCTCCTATTCAGAAGACCACTGTTTAGTGGCAGCGACGAGTGTTTACTCGATTCAGATTCAGACAGTCAGATACGTGTGCACCTCGGGTGCAGGTACGTATATTGCATCCACATACATTAAGAGGTGGTTTGCTTGCTACGATATAATACTCGCATCCACGCATACTAAGAAGTGGTTGGCGACAACCTGAGTGGAAAACACAAGCGTGGTACCCTTTGTTTAAAAAACTTATTAAATATTCTATCACATTCGATCACCCTTTGTTTAAAAAACTAATTAAATATTCTATCATATTTGATCCGAACATAACATTATTGATGTCTCCTTTCAGAATACCACATCCTCTCCACCGAAGTCTCCGCTTAGTTGCCGCGAGATTGTCCAGCAACAATATCTCAAGAGCGGGTCATCTGAAAGGTCTGTCGAAATAATGCTTAACTCATTATCAGACAATACATACAAAAAGTATGACAGCTGCTTTAAGTCTTGGAAATTATTTTGTGAAAGTCAAGGTACCGATTATAATTTTACTTCAGTACCTACACTCATAAACTTTTTAACTCATATGTTTGATAATGGTGCAAGCTATGGTAAATTTAATTCGCATAAAAGCTGTTTGAAGTTGATTTTTCATGATATGTTAGATGACCTTAGAATAAAAAAAATTATGAAGGGTGTCTTTAAAATGAGGCCCATAATGCCTAAGTACGATGTAAGCTGGGATCCTTGTTTAGTTCTATCATATTTATCAACACAGTGGCCTAATGCTAATCTCACTTTGGAAAAGTTAACCAAAAAGACTCAAACCTTATTGGCTCTCGTAACTGCACATCGAGTTCAGACTTTAAGTCCTATCAAAATTGATAATATCAGTATGCAAAATTCTAGTGACTTAATAATACACATACCTGACATAATTAAAACATCCCAGCCTAATTTATCAACCTGTGCTCAAACTTCCGTATTACACAGAAAACATAAAAAATTTCCCGTATCATGCATAAAAGAATATTTAAATAGAACTGCTTCCCTTCGCAAATCAGAACAACAATTATTCATCATTATTAATCGTATGGAGTTCGTGGTCACTCTTTGAATATCTTCAAGAGCTATCTCCTTGATCGTATGCAGAGGGTGAAAATTGACTCATACATCAGTGACATTGAACCTATTAATTTTGGCGTCCCACAGGGTAGTATTTTGGGTCCCACGCTTTTTCTGGTGTACATTAACGAATTATGTAAGCTTCTTAGTCCGAATTGCGAAACTTTCGTTTATGCAGATGATACTGCGCTAATTGTGCACGGAGAAGACTGGGATAGTGCCAAAGCGTCCGCTACTAAGGCTCTTGAATATGTTGGTAACTGGCTCTCAACAAATTGTTTGACCTTAAACTACAAGAAAACCCACATAATACCCTTCTCTTTAACCTCAGCAAGCGCTCCTCCAGTTTATAACCGTAACTTGACAATACACTCCTGTAATTCTGCCTCTAGTATCTGTGACTGTGTCTCTATAGGTTTTGTAAGCAGTGTCAAATATCTTGGTATTATTATTGATTTTAATTTAAAGTGGCACTTGTACATTAAATCGCTAAAATCACGAACTAGAAAACTAATCTACGTTTTTAAAATTCTCAGACACATAGCAGATTACAGAACAGTGAAGAATGTTTACTTGGCACTGTCTCAGTCAATTATTTCTTATTGCATCCCTGTATGGGGAGGTGCAGGTAAAGTTCTCATGCTGGAACTGGAAAGAGCACAACGTGCATTACTCAAAGTCATGACGTTTAAGCCCATTCGCTACTCTACTTCATCCTTATATAACGAGTGTCAAGTTTTGACTGTGCGTCAATTATTTATTCTTAGATGCATTATCAGAAAGCATAAGGACTTGCCACTTGAGTCTTACCAATTGACGAAACTTTCCCGTGTAAAAGTCTGTCACATAAATAATCACAGAACCTCTGCTGCCTCTAATCACTTTGACATCCTTTCCTCAAAAATCTATAATTATATCCATAAAAACATCTCAATTTATGAACTTACCATATTTGAAATTAAGAAAAAACTGACAAACTACCTCTTAACGTTAGATTATGAAAAAACCGAAAATATTCTTAATAAGGTCATTTAATACATTTCAATTAAATTTCAATAAATAAAATGTTGTCATACACTATACTCATCCATCAAGTACATTCCTCATTTACACACACACACACTTCTCCTTTCATATGTACAAAAATAGTTTATTTTTCATACTTTTGTAACAGCTTTGAAATCTTGTATGTGACAAAACTCCCAATAAATCTTATTCAGATGCCTCTCCTTAGGAATCACTGGCTCCGATAGCACACTTACAGTAGTTTCGGAGTCAGGGACATTCTCTCTGTGACCATTATATTTTGTAACCATTAGATTTAAGTCTTAATTGTTTAAAGCCCATAAAAATGTACCTATAATGTTTTTTTTGTACTTATTTTTTGGTTGCAAATAAATAAATTATTATTATTATTATTATTCGTTTTAAAAAGCCCTACAATAAAGTTACTAGTCAATCTCTAAGTCGTTGGATCCAACAAACGTTACATAACATTGGTGTTGATACTTCTATATTTACTGCGCATAGCACTCGGCATGCAGCTACGACGAAAGCCAACAAGCTCGGAGTTAACATCGATGTAATTAGAAAATGTGCAGGCTGATCTACTAACTCTGCTACCTTTGCAAGATATTATAATAAAGAAATTGTTAATTGTAATTTTGCCAGAACACTGCTATCAAATCAATCTATTTAATTGTAAAAAGGAATATTATACGTACGAAATTATTTATTAAATTATACCTAAGAAATGATTGTGATTTTTCCTAGGTCATATTTTATAATAAAAATATAGACGCCTACCTGTTGATTATTTTGTAAGAATGAGGAATAAATAAACATATAAAACGTTTTACTGAGTTTCATATTTGAAAGCTCTGAACATCCTACAACATGTAAGCATAAATCGTGAAGAATGAAGCTGTGAAATATAATTGAAAGTTAAACGAACTTACCTTAAGTGAAGTTCGACTGCAATTATATGAACAGCTTCATTAGAAACGATTTATCTACTCCCACCCAAACAATCTTACGATTTTCCCACCCTAGATCTAGTTATCAAATATAAATTTTGATAGGTAGGTTCATTCAATCTCTAAACAAAATGAGGAGCTCGCAGAGGTAGGGCTGCCCAGGTACGTAAGTATAGGGTTGCCAGGTCATTTAAACGAAAATCTCTAAATAATATCCGTGCAAGGGTGACGCTAGGAGGCGCCACTACAACATGTAAGCATAAATCGTTTCTAATGAAGCTGTTCATATAATTGCAGTCGAACTTCACTTAAGGTAAGTTCGTTTAACTTTCAATTATATATATATGTTAAGTTATTTGGATCGGTGTTAGAGGTCTCTTCACGCTGATATTTTCAGTGGGATCTCTTTTCACAGTCGATTTCTGCTTAACAGTAATGTGCACTAAAACGCAATGCTTACGTTAACAAATTTTGCAACCCTGTTTCTTAAAATTATTTGAAAAGTGAGATATAGAGAAACAGTTAACCTTTAAAGTAGGTAATAATTAAAGACGCGCTTCAATACTTAACGCTAAAAATTGAAAACAAGTACTCAATTAAACAAGTAATAATAATAATAATAATAATAATTCTTTATTGTACACCAACAGCATTAATAACATTTTACAATAAATTTTAAAACATTTGCACAAAGGCGGCCTTATCGCTCAAAGCGATCTCTACCAGGCAACCCAGTAAGGACAGGACATGAATAGAGGAAACTAGGGTGGGCGGTGGTACTGATTTCATTCAATAGACTACATACAAATAATTACATATAAATATACATAAATATTATTTATATTATATAGACTTACATATTAATAATACATACACTTATTAATAAGTTACGATGAGCAGTGTTTCACGAGGTAATAACGTTTAAGCATCCTTTTGAAGGTGTAAGGACTGGGAGCTTTGCGGATCTCTAAGGGTAAGTCATTCCAAAGCGACACCGATCGCACAAAAAAGGATTTACTTAAGAATGTGGAAGTATGTGATGGTGTTGCAAGGAGAAGGTTTGAGGAAGAGCGCAAGTTACGATCGTTGTTTGTAATATACTTACTGTTTTATAAGGCATTATTTTTGTTATTTTTATTTTATAGCTGCAAATGTATCTATTGTAAACTATTATGAAATGTAAATATTATTGTTTACCTTTCAACTCTAAATTTGTCATGTAGCTTATGTCACTTTTCAGCACAGATAATTTATAAACTATTAGTATGTTTTATATTTATTTCTTTTTCAATTAATTTTTATATTATTACTTTAATATAAATTATATTGAGACTTGCACACTTAGAATCAAGAGAAGTATCAGCTCCACTTTTACCATACCACCACCGCTGCTCCAGAGACTAAAACCTCCTTGTTAATAGAAGTGACAGCCGCTGGCCGATGAAAGAATGGATGCCTCTCAAAAATAAATAAATTTACGAGCTGTCGAACGAAATGGAGCCTATATAAGGAGTGGCGAGCTGAACTCGTGGTCGGCTTTTGAAAATAAAACACCGAGGAGAGTACTTGGCATTGAAGAAAAATACTAAAAATACTAACAACTAAAGTAAAATGAAAAAGTATCAGAACTACAATATCTTTTGGAGCCGCTATATATAACTAAATAAACCTTCTGGAAATGTGGAAAATCTCAGTTTTTATACAAATTCCTAGTGGACTTTAAGTGAAAATAGTGCTTTTTTATACCATCTTTGTAAGTCTTTATTTGTAAATACATAAACTTAAACTTATTTTTTATTTTTCTCTTAACCTTTTCTTTTAAATAGTAGGTTACTTAGGCTTTTACTCCAGGTAACACTACAGTTTGGCGCCCAACGTAAATTCCCTTAGTCGTGCTCTCCCCTAAATTCTAAAATACCACTCTAGATAGGTACCTTTTTTTTCGGCTTCATTTGGCTATAAACTTTTTTTTTGGCATTCTACTTGTTTTCTACTTTTATTTATCTAGTACAATTCACTTTAAACTCTACTCCGTTAGGTATTCTTACAGTACTCTTTACATATTCACCACTCATCCCATATAATCAGACAATAGACACTTACGGTATTCCCACGTGAATATCTCACAAAATCAGTGACCATTCCGCGTGTTGAAAACTCTATTGAGTCACACGGTTGGTTGCTGATTACTGACTTACGGAGGGTATCGAAGGAGAGTATCCGACGACGTACCTCAGCACATAAGCAACCCCACGTTACACCTCTCATATTACACTCCCCTAATTTTTTTTTGTTGTTTTACTCGTTTTCTCTTTTACCTACCTATTCAACACTACTCCGTTAGGTACTCTAACAGTACTCTTTCGCATATTCGCTACTCATCACATATTAACAGACATTAGACACTTACGATATTCCCACGTGAATATCTCACAAAATCAGTGACCATTCCGCGTGTTGAAAACTCTTCTCGAGTCACACGGTTGGTTGCTGATTACTGACTTACGGAGGGTATCGAAGGAGAGTATCCGACGACGTACCTCATGCAGATTTTCTCATAACTTACCAATTATTCTCCACCTTTTTTTTACTTACTGATTATTTACAAAAAAATATTTTTTCTAAATTTTTAATTAATATGGCGAGGCTTATTAAATTCGAGTTGCTAAATAAACCAGAACTAGAGATATTAAAATTTAGTAATACTATTACTTTTCTAAATATATATAACTTTTGTCTTCTATAAATAATTAACGTCATTCTTTTCCAACTGTAAATAAAACTATTACTTTCTGTAAATACTATTTATTTTTTATTTTTCTTTGATACAATTTTATAATGAGTACACCCATCATTTTTTCTTTCGGTCTTATGTTGATTGCACTTTATATAGGGCTCTTAAGCCAACCTTTTTCTCTGATAGCAACTTCTTTTGAGATTTCCTTTCGAGATCTGGAATAATAAGACTAGGTATTATTCTTTTATCTAGTAATGGCGGGCTACACTAAGAGCCTAATGTCATAACTTGGGGACCTAAAACCCAATTCTTTAATGGTGCGGCTGGCTACACTAAAAATAAGCCTTAGGCCATATACTATACTCGTATACACTATACTTGGGGATCTAAAACCCACTTCTTTAATGGTGCGGCTGGCTACACTAAAAACAAGCCTTAGGCCATACCTTAGGTAACTTATACCTAGGTATTTAACTTGTACATATTTTTGTTCTTTAATATGGGATTTAAGATAGAGCGGACGACAACTCTTTAAATAAGCCTCTGTCATGTAGGGTTTCCCTATCGCGGTTTACTTTGGGAGTATACGCCATTAACTGTGAGCCTTACCCCCTACCCTGAATGTTGAAGAAAGTTAGTTAAGTTTGATTGTTTAAGATGTATGTCCGAGATGTATGTATGTAGAAAGTAACTGCCTAAGTAACACCTCAAAATTTTTCATAAGCTAAAAATTTTCTGGGGTTTTTGGGGAAAATGTAATATACTTACTGTTTTATAAGGCATTATTTTTGTTATTTTTATTTTATAGCTGCAAATGTATCTATTGTAAACTATTATGAAATGTAAATATTATTGTTTACCTTTCAACTCTAAATTTGTCATGTAGCTTATGTCACTTTTCAGCACAGATAATTTATAAACTATTAGTATGTTTTATATTTATTTCTTTTTCAATTAATTTTTATATTATTACTTTAATATAAATTATATTGAGACTTGCACACTTAGAATCAAGAGAAGTATCAGCTCCACTTTTACCATACCACCACCGCTGCTCCAGAGACTAAAACCTCCTTGTTAATAGAAGTGACAGCCGCTGGCCGATGAAAGAATGGATGCCTCTCAAAAATAAATAAATTTACGAGCTGTCGAACGAAATGGAGCCTATATAAGGAGTGGCGAGCTGAACTCGTGGTCGGCTTTTGAAAATAAAACACCGAGGAGAGTACTTGGCATTGAAGAAAAATACTAAAAATACTAACAACTAAAGTAAAATGAAAAAGTATCAGAACTACAATATCTTTTGGAGCCGCTATATATAACTAAATAAACCTTCTGGAAATGTGGAAAATCTCAGTTTTTATACAAATTCCTAGTGGACTTTAAGTGAAAATAGTGCTTTTTTATACCATCTTTGTAAGTCTTTATTTGTAAATACATAAACTTAAACTTATTTTTTATTTTTCTCTTAACCTTTTCTTTTAAATAGTAGGTTACTTAGGCTTTTACTCCAGGTAACACTACATGTTGTTGAATCGATAGTTAAAGCGGTTTTGCAGGTAAACAGGAATGGCTTTATCATACAGAATACGGTAGACTACAGATAGGATATGAGTATTCCGACGAAGTCGAATGGGAAGCCACTTGAGATTAGTTCGGAATTCAGATATGTGGTCGTATTTGCGTAATCCAAATACAAACCTTATGCAGAGATTTTGGAGCCGCTCAAGTTTATTAAGAAGTTCTTCAGTTAAGTCAAGATAGCTAGCATCCGCATAGTCGAGAATAGGAAGTAGGAGAGATTGTGCTAGCGCAATTTTAGTGGCAACAGGGAGGAAATTGCGAAGACGCTTGAGCGAATTCACCGCAACAAACATCTTCCTACTCACCTCAGTAATCTGTGGTATCCAAGATAGTGTGCGATCTATTATTATACCTAAGTTTTTCACAGTCTGGCTAAAAGGTATGTAGACACCGTTGAACATTATTTGTGGTAGTGAGTTCCAGTTAACCCGAGGGATCATTTTATTACTTCCAATTAATATATACTTACTGCGTCTTTTGAGGATTAACAGTAAGACCATGATCATGACTCCAGTCCGATATCAACTTCAAGTCTTCGTTGTGTTGATGTATAGCATTTGGCAGATCTCCGAGACTGCTTTGTGTATAAATTTGAAGATCGTCTGCATACAGATGATAGGGAGAAGATATATTAAGAGTGATGGAATTGATAAATAAAGCAAACAGGAGTGGAGACAACACGCCACCTTGCGGTACGCCGGCTTGAATATCACACCAATCAGAGGTATCCATCTCGGTAGATATACGTTGCCGGCGGCCATGCAAGTAAGTATGAAACCAGTCAATAGTCGATGGAGATATGTTAAGAGAACGTAGCAATTGTAAAAGGATGTCGAAGTCAACTGCATTAAAAGCATTGCTGAAATCTAACAGTGTTAGAACAGTAAGCTTCTTTTCCTCCATGCCCATGCGAATATCTTCGGTAATATTAAGTAATGCAGTAGTTGTACTATGCCCAAGTCGGAAACCAGATTGATAAGGGTTGAGTAGATTATGGTCTTGCAGGAAAGTGCTCAGCTGTTGACGAACAAGTCCCTCTAGCACCTTGGAGAGAAAAGGTAAGATGGCAATGGGACGATAATCGGAAAAGGAAGAAGGATTGGTTTTTTCAGGGAGAGGTGTGATGTTAGCGTCCTTCCAAACATTAGGGAACACACTGGTAATAATGGAATTGTTCAGAATGGAAGTGATAATAGGAAGGATGATGTCAAGGATAGGGATGAGCATCTTACGACTAATGCAGTCTGATCCAATCGCATTGGACGCAACGGAGAGCATGTTCTTTTTAACATCGCATTCCGAAAATTGACATAATGAAAAGGATGGAATATTTGGCTTCGGTAAACTAGATATGTGACTTATGCCCGGTTTCTGAGGTCACTTTAACGGTGGTTTATGTGTTCGTTAACGCTATTGGATCGATAACTATGCATAATGCGTTTCCGAACATAGTTTCGTAAGTTAAACTCCGATTAAACTAACGTTAACTTAACTGGCCCATGCGCGTCGTTTATCGGTTCCATAACTTGCTGCTGTCATTACATTTGTTGACTTTGAGGTTATTTTTAACGTTTTTTAATACGACTAGGTACCTATTGCTGAAGTTTTAATTGTTTATAATGGTTGATAGCATTGTAAACACGAGCAGCTCATCAGATTCAGATTTGGAAGTATTGTAGTTTATTTCTAATATATCAGTGCCTAGAAATTTGAGACATAGGAGAAATCCTTTTGAAATGTTCTCAGATGAAGAATTTAAATTGAGGTATCGTTTTGATAAAAACACTGTGATACACCTAGGTGGGATCATCAGCCCTTTTTTAACTCCTGTTACCCATCGTAGATATACATTGTCCGTGCTGGAACAAATATTCATCACCTTGCGATTTTACGCCACAGGCACTTTTCAAGTGATGATTGGTGACGACATTAATGTTCACAAAACCACTGTTTCGCGAGTGGTTTTTAAAGTAAGTAAAGAAATAGCAAAACTAGCTAGAAATTATATAGCTATGCCAAGTTTTGAAGAGCTGAGAGAAGTAAAGACACAGTTTTATAATATTGCTGGCTTTCCCAATGTCATTGGTTGTGTGGATGGTTCACATATACCAATTCAATCTCCTGGAGGTGATCAGGCTGAACTATTTAGGAACAGAAAAGGTTTCTTCTCTATAAACGTTCAAGTTGTGTGTGATGCAAAGTTGAAAATACGTGATATAGACGCTCGCTGGCATGGATCAGCACATGACAGTACAGTGTATCATAACTCATTCCTACAAGCACGTTTGCATAATAATGAGATAGATGGTCATCTACTGGGAGACAGTGCTTATCCTTGTGGAAGGTACATGATGACACCATTTTTAAATCCAATAACAAATGCAGAAAAACTCTACAATGAGGCACAAATTAAGACCAGAAACACTGTTGAAAGGACATTCGGTGTATGGAAAAGAAGATTTGCTTGCCTTTCTCAAAAATTACGGCTAAAACTAGACCATACATTAGTTGTGATTGTCGCTACAGCTGTGTTGCACAATGTAGCTTTACAGCAAAATGACATGGTCTTAATTGAATCTGCTTCTGAAGAAAGTATTGCTACAGAATCTAATGATCAATCTTTCTCCTCAGAAGGAAACTATTTTCGTCGATTATTGTTGGAACAGTATTTTAGGTTAGTATACTTTTTTTATGAATCATATGGAATCAAAATTAAACAACAATGAAACTTGGTTAATTTTTTTAAGGTATATTTCCAATAAATGGCATCAATAGTATTGAATTATAAGTAGACATTGGATTATTAATTCTTTATTAAAGACTTATTTTTTAATTCACGCATTACTATTTTTATTGTATATTAATAATTTGGAAGTTATTATTTTTGCTAAAAATATTATTAATGCTGCGCGTTGGTTTTTGCTTAATGCTTTTAATAAATTTTATACACTTAGAGCCTTGTTCATACATACTTATTCATATATAGCTTTTTTGAATATAAAATATTTTAAAATATTTATGTTAAAAATTAATACTATTTGCATCACGCGATGTTACCCGCGACTAAATCCCAGGGAGACACTGTACTTATTAGGGATAGAAAATAGCCTGCCTATCTATTTATACGTGAATACCAGAAATGAGCTACTTCCGCTACTCATTTCATTAAAAAGTGTTAAGCAGGTTGAGCGGGAATTATTGACAAACTTACACATGTACATAGATAGATGTGGACAGACCTCGCCATTTGAAATTATTATTATGAAACTATTTTTATATTTCATTGTTATTAAAAGTCACATTATGGTGATTTTTATGTTCATATTTACTATTTACGGATGTGTGTATCCTACGCCCCTTTTATGCATAAAATATCTACTGCATTATGAATCAATTATAATTACATTTTTTTTAGTTCGCGTTTTGCTTAATGCTCGATATTTTTTGGAAGGTTTTATTTTTATAATTTACTGCTCGCTTACATTTCGAATGTTGGTTGTAGTCTTATTGTTTTCGAATGAAATATTCTTTATAATTAATGACTTCATCACGCGATGCCACCCGCATGAAATACAATTAATGGTTAATGCCTCAAATTTTTTAAGGGTTATTGTTTCTATAAAGTATATTAGTTATATCGTAGATAACATAGGTATGTACTTACGTGTTAATCCACGACATAAACTACTTCTGCACCTAATTTTATCAAAATATGTTAAGCAGGTTGAACGGGAAAGATCGACAAATTTACACGGATACTATAATGATATGATTTTACTAAACCTACCTTTGGCACCTGAAAGCATAATGTACCTACGGTTAATCTTAGCTATGATATTTACTCTACTGCAAAACAATTATTATTTTTTTGATTTAATAAATGGCCTCCATTCACTGTAATAACCTTTTGATATACTATAAAAATGTCAGGGGGCTCAGGACTAAAACAAATAATTTTTACCGTAACGTATGTACTTGTTTGTATGATGTAATAATAATAACTGAAACATGGCTCGTTGATTCTATTGCCGACAGTGAGTTATTTGACAGTAGGAGTAGTATGATATTGGGCATTCTATCTCACATTCGTGCGATAGAATACCCAATATCATCAATATTATTACCATGGTATATCATACAATCATAAAATCTAAATCATATAATGAATCAATGAGCTCTCGAGTATAGCTTACTGATATCTTACATTTTCAGTAATCTAGCAATCTGAACTGCTCATTAATCGTTGAGCGATCTCGAATGTTGAATCATATATAAACCTTTTAAATAACGTTCTGCACTTACTTTAATAAAGCACGGCATTTAGATTACACCAAATGAGATTCGAAAAGCAGCGTCAATCACTTACATTAAGTAATGTTTGTTTTGAAAGCAAAAAGACCATATCACGTCATGGCAAATTGCTCCCCAATACTATACGTTGTTTAGTTTGTGGGCCGTCTAATTGTGGAAAAACTAATTTGGTTATTGGGCTTCTTTTACATGATAATGGATTACGATTCAGAAATGTGTATGTTTATTCAAAAACGCTATATCAACCGAAATACACTTTTTTAGAAAATGTTTTAAATTTCGTTCCCGATGTAAACTATTTTAAATACCATGCCAATGAAAATGTCTTGAGTTCGCAAAACGCTGCACCAAATTCAATAATCATTTTTGATGACGTAGCTTCCGAAAAGCAAAACAATATCAGAGATTACTTTGCTATGGGTCGACATAAAAGTGTTGATTGTTTTTATTTAAATCAAACGTACACAAAAATTCCAAAGCAGTTAGTGAGAGATAACGCAAATCTTTTAGTTCTATTCAAACAAGATGATGTAAACTTAAGACATGTTTATGATGAACATGTAAATACTGATATGTCCTGGACTTTGTTTCGTGAAATGTGCTCAAAAGTGTGGAACGAGCCTTATAGTTATTTAGTCATAAATAAAGACTGCGATAAAAATAATGGTGGTTATAGAAAATTATTTGACACATTTATTAGATTAGATTAATGAACTGTTAACTGCTATTTAAATAAAGGTGAAAGCTGTCGTGCTTCTTCATTGTTTTAAAAGCATCCTGACATACCACTCATCTTAAAATTGGACAATGGAACGCGATATCAAGGAACAGATTATAAGAGCATCTGAAGCGGTCAAAAGGAAAGTCAAACTACTGCGAGATTCAGAAACTGACAATGAAATGGTTTTGCAATCAGTTTTCAAACCTATTACGATTCCTCTTAATCACATTGCTAACAAAAATAAGAAAGATATAAACATTTTGGACCCAACAGAGAAACCAAACGATCTAGATTATAGTCAAATTGGTCAGAATTTAAAACATGACGCTACTTTATCAAATAATAAACCTTATTATAGTAATGATGAAGCTCACAGCTCAGAAGATGAAGAATGTGACACTTCATATGAATCAACTACTGATACTAATGAAATATCCAATTGGTCGCTATCTTCCGAAAAATTCCACGATATACCGTTTGGCGTTCGAGCTAGTAACGGCAAGCCTTTTATAGGTCGAATACCTATTAACATTAACAAAGATTCTATTGTAATTGACTGTCAAGAATATAAAAGAACTCCTGGAATGAATGAATTATTATTTAGTAAGGATCCTATCATGTCTTTGATTGATAAAGAAGATATGTCTAACTATAAATCAATCCTTCTAAAGACAAATGCCCATCGTCGAGAATACGATCCTGCTAAACCAATTAAAAGTAATAAAGGTCAAAAATATTTAAACGTTATAAAACCACTATTTTTGTCATTGTCTGAAAGTAAGAAAACTTCATCCGGCAAAGGTTTGCCTCTCAAGAAAATAGTAAAAAAAAATACTGATTACGTTTATTGGGATGATCCTAATGAACTGGTAACTCGTCTGAAACTTTTGATTGCTTCAAAACAAGCTGGTAATACTGGTTTAGATAATGAAATTATATCAATAATAGAAGAATTAAAAGAAAATGGTTCAATTAATAAGTATATAAATACTAAAAATATATAATTTGCAACAGTATCATAACATCGTTCATACAATTCAAAGCTTATCATTATGAATATAGATAAATTCGGGCATCATGTTCACAAACGCTTACGTATGTCAGAATTGTTTGATTTTGATATCATATTAAAAAAGACAGAAACAGGGGATATTGATCTCAAATCAAACCGCTTAAAAGGTCTTCCATCGCCAGAATCAGGTGATCATGCTGTTAATAAAGAATATGTCGATAATTTAATAGATAACCTGAATAAAACTATTGAGTCAAACAAAAATGTAAAATTGGAAAATGGTATACTTAACCTAGAATCATCAATAATCAAAAATATAAGATCCCCATTGGATCCTAACGATGCTGTAAATAAGCATTATTTTGATGAAAATCTCAAAAAGTACTGTACCCTAGAACAATTGTTAAAAGAAAAAAGTACCATCAGGAAGAATGTTGCCACGTTGATGACAAATTACTTAAAAGAATATTACACCAAGTCTGAAATAGATTCCCGCATTCAATCATTAACTAAACATGAGTAAACAGCAAGTAGTTGAAGAAATTCATAAACAAACTAGAAAGAACTTTCAACGTCGACATGTAATACTTAGAGACATAAACGATTTATGGCAAGCTGATTTAATTGATATAAGGAACATTGCATTGTTTAATAACCAACATAACTATATATTAATTATAATCGACTGCTTTACAAAATTTGTATCGGCATTTGCAGCAAAAACTAAAAGTAAGAAAGAGATTTCTAAGATATTTGAAAAATTATTCAAAACTGGTAATGTTCCAAAAAATTTGCAAACCGACTTTGGGACAGAATTTTACAACGATGAATTCAAAAAACTTATGAGGATTCATGGGGTTAACCATTATTCCTCTTATTCAACTAAAAAGGCTTCCATTGTGGAAAGAGTTATCAAAACTCTTAAAAACAAACTATACAAATACTTCAATCTAGCAGGAAAATACAGATGGTTAGGTAAACCGCTAAAAGATATTGTTGTATCCTATAATAATACTGTTCACCGTACAACTCAATACAAACCGATTGATGTTAATTCTACGAATGCCTTAAATGTGTTAGATAACATAAAAAAAATGCAAAAATGTAATATTACTTACAAGCCTAAATTCAAAATTGGTGATTATGTAAGAATAAGCAAATACAAGGGTTGCTTCGACAAAGGTTTCACTCCGAATTGGTCAACTGAAGTATTTATGATCTTAAAGGTGAACAAAACATATCCGGTTACGTATTATATTAAAGATCAAAACCAGCAAAGGATATCCGGTACATTCTATGAACAAGAATTGCAAAAAACTAAATATCCACATATATACTTAATTGAAAAAATTATTAAAAAACAAGGTAGTAAATTATTTGTCAAATGGTTAGGATTAAGTGAAAAAGAAAATAGTTGGATAGATAAAGATGCAATTGTATAAGAATGTAATGAATACGAATATATCATTATTGCAATAACAGCTATGAAGAGAGGTGGACTTGTTAATTCATTGATAGATAATTTACCGATAGAGCTACATTTACCAGGATACAACTTCTGTGGGCCTGGCACTAAATTAAAAAAACGTTTAGCTCGAGGAGATAAAGGTATTAATTTATTGGACGAAGCTTGCAAACAGCACGATATTGCTTACACTAAGTTTAGTAGCAGAGACGATCGCAACACAGCAGATATTGAACTAATGAAGCAAGCTAAAAATCGACTACGTTCGCCAAGTGCAAGTAAGGGAGAAAAGGTTGCATCATGGTTAGTCAATAAAACTATGAAAGCAAAAATAAAAGCTGGAGCTGGTGTCAAAAAGTTTCAATCAATGGTTTCCAAGCTACGTCGTGGTATTAAAAAATTCAAAAATAAGAACATCAAGACTGCTATTAAATATGCTTATACAGCTGCTAAAAAGTTTGCTAGCAAAAAAAATAGAACTCGCATCCCAAGAGTAATACCTGTTCCAAAATCAGGAGGTATTTTACCTTTGATACCGATTTTTGCGGGACTATCCGCATTGGGCAGTTTAGCAGGAGGTGCTTCAGCTATAGCGAAAACTGTTAATGACTATCTTGCAGCTAAGAAATCTTTATCCGATGCTTCTCCCCATAATAAAACTGAACCGATTGCTATAGGAAATGGATTGTATATTAAGCCTTACAAAAATGGTCATGGTATTTACGTAAAATATCCAAAAAACTGAATAATGGGCTGCCTAATCGAGCTTTAACTAACATTGATATAAAAAAATTTGCTCAAAGTCGTATACCATATTTCCGGGGGGTATTTATGAGAGATAACTTGCCCAAAAAGGTGAATCGAATTGAATGTGGTATAGTAAATTTAGATGATGTTAAGAATGAGGGAACACATTGGGTGGCCTATATTAAATATAAAGACTACTGTGAATACTTTGACAGTTATGGTGATTTGAAACCACCTAAAGAATTAATAAAATATTTGAAAAATTGTAATATATATTATAACTACATAAGATACCAGTGTTTTAATACTATTATTTGTGGACACCTTTGCTTAAAATTTTTACAAAAATTTTGGAATAAAAAATGTATAAATTAAGATGTTTTTCATTTATTTTATCATACCTATTATGTCATTTACACTATCAATATCAGGCAGCAAGCCAATTCTGTTATCATCGTATTCTCCTAGCTTACAATTAGATGGCGAATATGAGTGCGCACTTTTACATTTATCTACTTTTAACTCAATTCCAAACATAGACTCTAGTAATAATAGCTTTCACTACGGAACTAGTCAAGTCGTAGCATTACCAGAAGGAGCATATGAATTTCAAGATATTTGTGATTATATAAAAAATAACCTAGCGGATTGTTCACTGAAACTTTTCTGCAATAATAATACGTTGAAAACATTTTTGTACTGTACTAAAGATGTTCATTTTGAAAAGGAGAACTCCATCGGTACTGTTTTAGGTTTTAATCGTGAGACCTTAAAAGCCAATATATTACATGAATCATCATTTCCAGTTAATATTTTATCGACGACCGTGGTGAGAGTCGAATGTGATATAATAAGCGGTTCCTACATTAACGGTCATCCAAGCCATATAATACACGAATTTGTGCCTAACGTACCACCTGGCTATAGGATTATTGAAATACCTAAAAATATTATTTATTTTCCCGTGAATCAAAGTGATATTAATAACATAACTATAAGAATACTTGATGCGAAAAGTGAGTTAGTTAATTTACGAGGAGAAGAAATTCAATTATATCTTCATATTAAGAAAAGAAATGTTTGACTACTGCTCTATTATTACTCCACGGTTTGAGCAAAACCGTGTTCACATACCAGCCCTATCAGAGACTCCCAGTTACAATAAATATACACCTACACAAGATCATTCGTTCAGTCACAAACCAATCACCCGTAAAACAGCAGCATGTCGTAAAAAGAAAATAAAATTAACTGCTGAAAATAAAGAATTTCTTAAAACTATTGGATTGCTAAAATGAGTATCCTAAACATAACGAATTCACCAGTCTACGACACTTCCATTGAGAGCATTGAATATCATTCGTATAAACCATATGGGACAAGCTTTAACAACAATGATGAAATCCGAATCCCAATCAATCAGCAAGATCTGTACGTCCTGCCCTCAGTCAGCACATTGTATTTGGAAGGAACCGTGTACGTGCAAAATAACGATACCAAAACAACCATCACAAACATACAACTTACGAATAATGCATTGCTTTACTTGTTTCAAGACATTCGATATGAGCTGAACGGTGTTGAAATAGATAAGGTTAAAAACTGTGGTATAACTACGACCATTAAATCTTTAGTTTCGTTTAATGAAAATGAAGCTAAAATGGCTAAAGCGTGGTGTTGGGACCTTAATGGAACTAAATGTCGTGGTCCTTTCGCAGCTTCGATACCTTTATGTAATATTATGGGATTTGCTGAAGATTACAAAAACATTATTATGAATTGCAAGCATGAGTTAGTTCTTCTTCGAAGTAATAACAACAAGAATGCCTTGAAACTTAACACCGGTGAATTTGTACATGATATTGAAATACACAAAATTGTTTGGCGAGTTCCACATGTCAAAGTATCCGACAAAGAAAAAATTAATTTGCTAAAGTTACTGGAGAAAGATCGATCTATTCGATTAACGTTCAGAAATTGGGATTTGTACGAATATCCTCTATTACCTAAAACTACTAAACATACTTGGTCTATTAAAACATCATCTCAAATCGAGAAACCGAGATACGTGATCATAGGTTTGCAAACTAATAGAAAAAATAATGTTTTAAAAGACATGTCTCAATTTGATGAGTGTGACTTACGTGACGTTAAAGTTTTTCTTAATTCTACCTACTATCCTTACGAAAGCCTCAATGTTAATTTTTCTAAAGATCAATATGCTTTATTATATGAACAATACGCTAAATTTCAACAGTCTTACTACGGTCGTAGATCGGAACCCTTGTTGGGATATCAAGAATTCAAAACTAGAGCTCCAATTTTTGTAATTGATTGTTCAAGGCAAAGTGATAATTTAAAATCTGGACCAGTAGTGAACATAAGGGTAGAAATAGAAAGTAATTCAGAAATACCAGATCAAACAACAGCTTATTGCCTTATTTTAAACGATTGTATAATCGAGTATAGACCATCAAGCAACATTGTGAAAAAAATATCATGAAATCTGATATAATTTTCGTTGATGTTCAAGGATTTCTAAACTTTCAAAAAAGCTTTATTATAAAAGAAATTGCAATAGCGACAAAAGAATATACTCAAACATTTCTTGTAAAGCCTCCGTACCCATTTAACAAATTAACAAATTCTGAGAAAAGACAAGTAATTTGGTTGGAAAAAAACCGAGGAGTGCGTTGGAGTGAAGGATACATTGACTATAGAGAATTTAAACGCGTTATTGCACCATACTTATCAAACAAAAACATTTTAACTAAAGGATTGGAAAAAATTAAATGGATTAATGAACTTTGTAGTAACTGTAAAGTAGTTGACATAGGCGAAAAAGGATGTCCTAACATGACACAGTTACACAAAACATATTGTGAACCAAATAAAAATTATAATTGTGTAAATCATTTTAAACAGTGTGCTTTAAATAACGTACTGTGCATAAAAAAATGGTACTATGATAATTTATGTACGATTTCCCTCATTTGATTAATTTTTAATTAAAAAAATACTTTTATTTGTTTTATGCTAAGTTTTAATATAAGATTAAAATATTATTTAAGTATACTTAAAAAATACAATACATGAAGCTATTTTTTGTGTGATTGTTCAATTCATTCTAAATATTGTGCTCTAATTTTTTGTGTATAAAACAGTGGTGAAAGGAAAGCTGATTAATGTTAAGTGAAATTTTAAATAAATATTTGAGTTCCTTTAAAGTTATCTATCATTTAAACAGTTACCCTTTCCTTACCTAGAGTTAAAAAATAAAACAACTACAATAACATTAATACATATTTATTTATTGAAATACTATTTATTTACTATAATCATACAAATATCTAATAATAATAACACTCAAAAACTATCGCCACACAATTTTTTGGATATTTTTTTAATGATCGTATCTGTCAAATCCATTATCTCATCCATTTGTTCCGTCACCACATATTGCGCACTCAGCAACACGTTGTCCGTGTCATCGCTGAGCTCACTCGACGCTTGCGCTATCGAACTGGATGGTGCGCTCTCCAGGTCACTCACTCTTATTTGTATAAGTCGTATACCCTTAGCTCGTTCTCGATTGATGACATACGATGCTGTAGATTTCGGGACCTTTCTTTTTGCAATTCCCGCTCTTTGTTTATTTTTCTTTTCTGGTGGATGTTGATACTCCTGGGTTTGATTGTCTAGCAATGCTTGTGTTAATCCTGTCCAAGGATCATGGGTGAACTGAGAGAGCGTGATATTAGTATCATCAGAATTCTCCATCATCTGAAAAGAAATAGTAATAATTATATGAATAGTTCATGAGATATAAGATTTTTACACCACACCACAACAAATAATTAAAAATAACTAAATACTTACAAGGTGATTTTATCCTTCGTAGGTCTGAACTTGCCCAGTTGTTTTTAAATAATAAGTAACGGAATATTTTTATTATTATTGCAACATTGTTTAATAAGCAAAAATGAAGTGCAGGCTAGCGCGCAAACGTGCATGGGTATCATGTTTACATAAGAAAAATGCAGAATATTATTTTATGATTGCAACATTATTTAGTTTGCAAAAATGAAGTGCTTGTGTGCGCGCGCACGTGCATCGGTATCATGTTGCACATGAAAAAAATAAGGTTAGATTCTTATTAACAAAAGAAAATATAAATAAAACAAATAATGTTATATGAATACCATTTATTTAGTTATTATTACATACTTAAATCTACAACATTATTACAATAATTAAAAACCTAACACCATTTCAATATATATTTTACATAATTTAGGCATGTTTTAATATTTCGACTTGAGGTACGAGTTAATATTAACTAAATTAAGGAATCATGGCCCCAAGCTTTCGTAGAAATTTTGTCAGACATTATAAAACGTTTGTCATCTGCGTTCGACAGAGCAATTTTATTGACCGTTTGCGTAAAAATCTCATGTTTGATACATTTGAACAGAATATTTTTTCTACGTATAATTTTATCATTAAGTAATGAGTTAAGGTAATCAGATGCTTCTAAATTCATAATCACATTTTTTTTTACACCTTTTGCCTTCTTAAAAACTTCAGAGACAGTTTTAATGCAGTATAATTTAGACCGCAACCCTACAAACTCAGTCATAATGCGTCCTCCGAGCTCATCTTTGAACAAACCAGGTATCTTTTTGTTTATAGTCGGGAGGTTGTATTGGTTGCGCGAAACATAGTTACTGGTGTCAAAATAATTTAGGAAATTAAGTTTTAAGTCTTCGTAAAAATCAGGTGTTTCGATTTTATAGATAAAACTATCGGTGTCTGTATAACAAAGTTGTAATTTTCTCCCATAGTGAGATTTCATTACAGAATAATGAAATTGATACATATGGCTTTTTGATAATTCTAAAACGGAAAACCCTATGTATATCGGTTTGTCTAATAAAATTTGTTCCGGTTTCATTTGTACAGCAACTAAATTTTCAGAGAAAATTGTAGCACTGTGAAAGTTTGGTCGTGCGATTAATTTTTCAGCTGACAAAGAACGATTTGTTCTATTGGTATTGTTTTGCCACTGAGTTACTAGTTTGACGTTAACTCTACGCTGGGTATCTTCTAATGTTTTCCCAAAAACAGAATTATTCATAAGTTTAAATAAATCTTGTTGGAATGCTGTAACAGCTTTTTTTCGCAGTTCTGTATTAAGATTGATATATTCAGCCAAAAACTTACTTTGTTTAAAAGTTAAGACGCGGTGAATTTTTTGTAAAATAAGGCCATGGTTTAAACAAGTTTTCAAGTGAACATAATGGATTACATATTCATATTTCGAGTATAAATTTGGTATTAATTTAGAATTAGAACCACCAGGTGGAATAAATTTCTCGGCACAGAACGGATAATCATTATGCGTACAATGTAACTCTGCTGGGTATACTAAATCAACTTCAAGGATAAACCCAAATTCAGCATCGTTTGGTATATTTTCTATTTGTAATTGATCAATTTCCTGCTGTTTTAAAAATCTGAAATTAGATTCTGGCAATGACTGGCACATACTATAACCGTATAGATTATTACAGTCAATATATATTAAAAACGAGTCTGGTTTATTTTCATCATAACAATCCATGTAAATATTATTTGCCTTAGCGTGTCTAGTTGAACATAAGCATATTCCACCACGTATTCCCTTTTGTATAAGTCGTATTATTTCCAAGTCAGACAAAAGTTCCAACTTTACACCTGTTTTCAATAACATTGCATCAAATGATAAGCTCGGAGCCGTTAAGTAAAAAGCAGGATCTAAATGATAATGTGTTTTAGAAACTGCTCTAAAGTTTTCAAAGATATCGGCTAATAAATAAACATCGGTCTTAAGATAAAGGTCAGTATATTCTCCCATATCAGTAATATTAAATGTTTCCCAAACTACTTGCGCATGTAAATAATCCTCGTCACTGATACCTTCATCAGATAAAAAATTATAAAAACAATTTTTGTTGGGAAGTTGTGACTCAGAAAATGATTTCCACGACTTCATATGATCATAAGGATAAACACCTTTACGAGTCATTAATTGAAATTCATTGTCATTTACATAACAACGTCGTAGATGTTTAAATCTGTTTTATCTAGACCATTAGCCAATTTCTCTAAGCTTGTGCCTAAAAACTTGAATGAATCCACGAATCGTATTTGAGCAAATTTACTATCAGCTATCTTTAAAAATTTTGTGAAAGAAATATAGTTTTCTTTATTTTTAGGGATAACCTTTATTGGACCCAAATTGTCAGCTAATTCTTTTATAAATAGGTGGCAGTCATAACCCGCCAAGTTATGAAAGAAAACAGGTATTAGCTTAGGAAGACTGTATTGCAAGTTACAGTGCTGATGGGCAGCGCCGCGGTAGCGCCCTGTTAGGTGGCAGTGGTCTCTTACTTTATCAAAAAATAACAGATTATGACAAATATGACATATTTCAGACAGAGCATGCTTTTCTGCATCCCTATCATTAAATTCCATAGCAATTTCGTTGTTCAAAATTTGATAAATCGTTTTTATATCTTCATAGAGATATTCAACGAATTTCGAAACACAATCACGGTCTCGGTATTGTACAAACTTATTGAGACTATCATCAAATGAGCACACTATCTTATAAGCGAAAGCCGCGGGAATATGTTTTTTATTATTTAAAGTGAAGCTACTAGCTGGATCGGACTCACAAGATGCAATTGGTTCAAGTAAAGTTTCGAAATCAGCATATATCACAAAAGGAACATCTTGTTTACGAATAAAATTTTTGAATTGAAGACAACTGCCCCGTTCAGGGAGCACCGTATTCACACCGCTACAAATATGGTCATTTAATTTAAATTGAGATGAGAAAAAAAGTAAACAGTCATCGCAAAAGTATAGCATACCATGATGCTTAGTAATTTGGCTTCGAACAAGACGTGACAAATTATTTATTAAGACGTAATGAGCTTTATTCCCCTTTTCGAGTAACAGTAAATTTATTCGAATTTTTCTACGGAACTCTGATTTATAAATTGGACCTACAATGCGATTGCTTTTTATTGAATAAACATTTATGGATAATTTTTTGTTATTTTTTTCAAATGTTTTTATATCCAAGAAAGTAACTGGGAAATTTAAACCCTCAACATTTAATACTTCAGCAAAATGAGGATAGGCCGATGTGCGATCACAGTTACGTTTTGATGGATAAAGTGCTGCTACAATACACCACAAAAAACAAAAATTATCCTTGTTTTGAATGTTTATACATGCTTTCTTTTTTTTAATACATAAGGGCAGATCTAAGTAGGTCGAGCCCGAGCCACTTAGAGGATCAAACTTATTAATGTTAACTTCAATGCAAATATTATTAAAAAAAGACCATCCACTGTCACGATCTTGAAATTCTTCAACTTTTTTGCATAATAGGTTAGTGATATAATTGAATAACTCGTCGAAGTCAAAGTTACGATGTATAGTTATGTTTTTAGTGGCAAATGATTTTATTTCTTGAGAATCATTTTTTAGTAAAATGAAATTACCAAAGTACTCTAAATTTAATTTTAAGCTTATGTATTTGTTTAATGAACTTTCTATGAGACTAAATAATCGATCACGAATACTATTTAAAAACAAAATTGGTAATGCCAACTCATGCTCTGCTGAAGCTAGTATTTTGTAGGACGCGATACGACCTTTAAATGCAGAACAGATCTTAACAACACCATCCTCTACAGGAGCCTCACATTTAGTTTTGTGCGCGTTACTCCTTAAATGTCCAACCCAATGTCTACTTTCCACATGCTTGGCGCAAGCGGTACAAAAAGGCATCTTAAATACGCAACGCAAATTACCTCAAGCTGAAATAAACTATTAAAATATCTTGTTTTATACTAGTTAATATAATATAATAGTTTATAGTACCTTTAAATAGGTGCTATAAAACTATTAAAACTCAAAACCTTTGAACCTTTCTACCAGCAGCCCACAAGTCTATCAAAGATCTCCTTACTAAGGATTATTCTTTAAAGAAGTACTTCTGAAGTAATGAAAACCTTTGATTAATATTAATAGACAAAATTAACAATATACTCACTTATGTAACCTTCTTTAAGCTTATTTACCAAACCGATCTACAAAGAATTAGGAAATAACTACCTACTTTAAAATTCTATTATTCATAAACAATTGAATACTGTGGGCTAGGATGAAAAGGTAAAGGTTACAAGTTTACACACTATAAATAAAAATATAAAAGACATAGGTATTCATAAATTTAATTTTTAATTATGTAAAAAATACAAACTAAATTAAAAACTATTTTATATTAATTTTATCGGAATAAAATACGGGCTCCAGATCAGAAAATAAAATTTTGGAGCGTTTCAAAAATCTTTGCAGGTCATGCCACTCCGCGGTGTCTGGGTTTAGTTGCACTTTCAACGTGACCAGCGATTTTTTGTATCGTTCCTCCGGAGGCGTCTTGATCGCTTCCGAAGTGAGGTACACGCGCACCTCCGTGTAGTACGGTCCGTCGAGCTGAGCGCTGCGCCGCACCGCGCCTCCAGCCACCTTGCTCGTCAGGCTGCTGAGCAGACGCTGGCAGCTCACAGCTCGTCGTTGCAGGTTTTCGGCTCTCTCGTCCTCGTCTGAGAGAAGACCGAATAAATCACTCCTCGAAGACGACGAGGCGCTGAAACAAAAAATGAATAACATTAATACACATTCTTATACATTTACAGTTTATTGATAAGACTCAACTTAAATCTACTATGGAACTAGGACCGGGCAGTGCAAATACAATACAGTTATGACGATGGCGGTACACTAGGACGGTTTTAGCCGGTGCAAGCCTAACATAGCCCTTGTGCCCCTCGATTGCCTTGAGGCATATTCGTCAGAAACAAAAAACGATCGTAATGTTAATCTTTAAAAACGTACACTTACCCAGATCTCGAAACGGACTTCCTTTTAGGAGCTGTCGCTGATGGTTGTGCTGTTTCAATGTCTGAGTCTGATCTGTAACAACAAATTAAATCATTTATATATTAAAACAATGAAAAATTAGTCAATATTAGTATTTCACATTAGATTTTGTATTTTATGCTTGAAAACTTTAAAACTCATACCCCTTATTACAAAATGCGTACCAAAGTTAATAATGGTTTAAAAGTAATGCTTGTCTTTTATTGTGCAAATAAAAGAGACAGTATGAGTTTCAAACCATTACTAACTTCGGTCGGCGTTTTATAATAAGGCTGTTAATGTTTTTAACTACATAACAACAATTATCTAACAATTTACAAAACTTCACAAATAAAAATAAACATTAAAATGGATATTTAAAAAAATGTTCTTTACCTTATATTGTTTGTTGCTGCCTTCCTTTTCTTTTGGCTTTTAAGTTTCGGGATTTTTTCTTTGGAAAGCCTTGCTGAGGTTGAAGCTGAGCTTCCACCAAGTGCGGCTTCAAACTCTGAGTCAGACCTGAAATAAGGAGAACAAATATAATTATTTAATAACACATAAGTACACAAGTCTCAGAATAGGATAACGTTTTGGCTTGCAACTAGTTTCAAGATAAACGCAATTACTTTAATATGTTATTTAAAGTTTAGGGCAGGATTAACTTGTCAAACATACAGTATGCTTGACTTACGGATTTGAAAACAAAACAAATGAAACAAAAAATAAAAATAAAAAAGTCAAACTTACATTTTAATTACCTTAACTGGCTGCTTGCTTGCTGGCTGGTCCCTTTGCTGGCTGGTTTCGCTGGCTGGTCCTTGCTTCTTGTTTGGCTGCTGCTGGCTGGTTTCGCTGGCTGGTCCTTGCTTCTTGTTTGGCTGCTGCTGGCTGGTTTCGCTGGCTGGTCCTTGCTTCTTGTTTGGCTGCTGCTGGCTGGTTTCGCTGGCTGGTCCTTGCTTCTTGTTTGGCTGCTGGGTCTTCGCAAGGGGATGATGAGACAAGAATGACCGAAATACAGAATCGTACCGTTTTTAAAGTAAAAATATTGTACATTCTGCAATACCGTTCAGGGTTGTGAATTCATAAAGTAAAGAAATATAATTTTTATTTCAATAAACTTGATCACATTGATAACGCATAAAATAGGTAAGTTGGAAAAGATATAATTTCAATTTTAAAATATAAATAATACCGAAGAGTTGTTTGAAGTAGGTAAGAAAAAATTGTTATCTGAAAGAATAAGGCGATAAACGCCTCCAAACTGTTAATTTGATTGTTTCTTTTATATGATTTCATTTAAAATATATTATAATTTAATGTTAAGATGCACTTTAATACTTTCAGTCCATAAGTTTATGCGTTGAGAAAAACTAAAGAAATAAATTATAGAACAGACATGTAAAATCCACTCACAGCATTGTGACAGCCCTAGCGTATTTGAAAAACGCTTACCAATTATGTTTACGTCAAAACGTTGTTTTCCTATGATATAGGTACGTAGAAAAAACTACACGTGTAGATTGACCTAATTTAAACGTGGGAAATTTAACATTTACAAGATATTATTAAACTCAAATAAATAAAATATTTTGGATAAAATAATTACGGTACCTATTTGATATCGGTACCATAATAGAACTTTAAAAATAAAAAATCTGATTTCTCGAAAAAATACCATTTCAAACGTAAGGTCCCTGGTTCGATCCTGAGAACCGTCATTTATACCAGTGAGTTATTGAACTTATCTGTAATGATCTGAGTGCTCTTAGATATTATTGAATCGTATTTAAGTACGTAATGAGCACCATAAACGATTTTTTTAAGTAAATAAGAGTAATAAAAAATATATAATATATATGAAAACTAATTTCTCCGTTAAATTTTTATTTATTTATTTATAAAAATATATTGACACAAACTTACTTATAATACCTGTTAACGAGCGTCAGTGGAGCAGTGGTAAAAGCACTGCCTTGTCAATAGTGACGCGACCGGGTTCGAGCCCGATGACCGTCATTTGTATCAGGGAGTTTTTCAACTTATCTATAAAGATCTGCATCCTCATAGAAATTATTTCGAAGGTTTTTGTATACCCTGTTTGTAGTAGGTAACTACTATTGTCTAATTGTAGCCTAATTAAAAAAATCTCTAGACAATCAAACACACCAATTGTATGGACCTAAATTAAGCAATAAGCTTGTGTTATGAGTAGCATACACTGAACTTGGTTGGAACCTAAATAATTATCTATCTCAGCCTGGTAACGTCCACTGTTGGACTAAAGCCTCCCCCAAATATTTCCATAAGTAATAGATTTCATGTAAATATTCTATGATAAAGGTACCTATTTCATTGTTTTACTCTACTATTTTATTAATTCTCCAAATTTTATTTTCGCTAACTTTGTACGATAATACTTAACTTATCTTTTAATAAAAATCTTTGAAAAATTATTTATTTTTCATCATAAATCTGAAGTATCCTAAAGTAGGTATATAAAATTATTTTAGCTTAAGCCAATAAAACCTTTTCAAACGACATCCCAGTTTAGCAACTTTAAATTTGAAGAAAAAAACCCAACCCTGTATCCCTTATGGGGTAGGCAGAACACCAGAGGAATTACAAGATCATCTGATGTCACGTTTGACAAATTTGGAGGTATTATAAAGATGGAGAGAGACTATTGTAGTGACAGGGGGTCAGCCTATCGCCCACAAAAACGCCTTTAAAACCTCTGTCCCTTAACTGACTGTTACAGTATGCCCGGGAAGAGAAGCAGCTGGCACATTCTATGTTTTTCTTTCGCTCCCAGTCCAGCGTGGAAGCATGGAAGCTTCTATTTACAGGTTATTTGGAAGTTTCTATTTACAGGTTATTTAATTTTCTTCGCAAATATTTGTTCATATTGTACAATTATTTTATTTAAAAAGTAAACCCATGGTATAAGTATTTACTTGCTAAAATATTATATTTCATTACCGGATGCGTCGTCGGTGACCTAGTTTGACGATGTTTTGTTCATGTATTTTGCACACTTGACGACATTGACAAATCCATATGCACAGTGCAAGCTATAATAATAATTATAAAACTGAATATTCATCGCATTCTCATTTTTAAATTACATATCATTATGTTCCTATTTATTGATAGCACAAACAAGAAACACTTGATTAATAAACAAAAAAAATAAAAACTAGATTTCAGCTTTAGAGTAGTATAATTTTTTTAACCTACAATAAAATTTATTCAGTCTTTGAATTAACTTTGAATTAATAGATGTTTTTATTCATATTTACTAAATCATATTAAACGATCGATCTTCACATAATAAGTAATGCTATGTTACGTTTGTTATAGCAGTCTTAGTGCTCAACCTTTACGTCATTGCAACCCGTGATTGCAACATAAAAAATGCTTATAAAACAATACGGCCAAGGGACGCGGCGAAAACCGATGACGATGTTCGAACGTTATGCGTAGTGATGTGCCGCGAGAATTCTCCCTACAATGAATTTAAGGCATATTGATATTTCAACGACCGGCTGGTGTAGCGGTAACAACATTGCCTTCTATGCCAGAGGTCCTGGGTTCGAATCCCGGCGGCGGCGGATATTTGTGTGATAAACACAGATATTAGTCGTCAAGTCATGGATATTTATATGTTTATTTAAGTTTATTCTAATAAAAAATATGCATTTATTTAATATGTATGTTTATATATTTCTTAAGTATATCAGTTATCTAGTATCCATAACACACTTAAACTTAATTTGGGCTAGATAATGTTGTGTGAGTGTCAGAAATATTTATTTATTTATTTTACTTATTGATGATAAATTACCTTAAATTGTTTAGAATTCATAGCCCTTTCTGAATAGGTAATCAAAATTTATCGAATACGATTTACGAATATATACTTAAATATAGGTACATATAAATCTTGGGCAATATTCCCAGTAGCTGTACATCCCTAGTCATGTGTTTAGGCTGTTAATTTAATCCTAGGTGGATTACTTGTATTATTTGTTCAGTCATTGTCAGTCACTGTGATAGTAGTTGTTGTTGAGCCTAGTTCAAGTAATTCATGATAATTACTTTCGGTGTTCGTAATTGTGGTTGTAACCTAACAGTATGTGCTATCGGTTTTACATTTTAACTATGTGGAGAGGCACGAGTCAAGATGGTTCAGATAGTAGGTAGAATTTTGTTTAACAATTGAGGCAAGCAGTTCGCATACATTATTCTATCTCGTGAACTATGATGGGTGGAGGATCATTAGCCGTACAAAGGTACAGATATTACGAAGTGGATTTTCTGTGTGACATCTCGAGGCAAGCTGCTCATCCATTAAGTTCTGGCGAGTGAACTATATCGGATGGAGGGTCATGAGCCAAGCTGGTACAGAATATTCCACTGAGTTAGTTCTGTGTGATCTCTCGAGGCAAGCTGCTCACCTACAAGTTCTAATGAAATGAACTGTGTTCGATGGACGGTCATCAGCCAACATTGTTTGCAATATTCCACTTAAATCTGTGCGTTTTCTCAAGGTTTTTTCACTGCTCACCCGCACGGTTTTAAGGTTTACCTATAGTGCTAACGCTGTCTAAGGGCATTCGTCAAACTGGCCCATGATTACGGACTGCTGACAAGTTACCATGAAGCTAATTGAAGTGATTGTAAAGTTGATTAGTTATGTATGGAGCTCGGCAAACTGCGCGGTTTCGGTGAGTTTTATATTTTATTTATTCTTGTTTAAAGTAATGTACCATGCGTAAATTAATAATAGGTCTGATCGGAAAATAATTTCGGATGTATTTGCGTTATTCGTATTTTAATAAATTACTGTTGTGAAATCATGCGCTGCTGGTTGATGTTTCTTGTTACTTTAATAAATTTGTTTTATGTTATTGGATGGTGATAATATTGATGATATTGGGTATTCTATCGCACGAATGTGAGATAGAATGCCCAATATCATACTACTAGTAGGTATGTTGTTTGGCGTCGGGACCGTGACTACTCACTCACAAAACAAGAGAAGGGAGGTGGAGTTCTAATAGCCACGCGCAGGGATCTATCTGTTACACCGTTATCCGCGTTTCACTCCACCGCTGAAGATCTTTGGTTATCCATTTTGTTTAAAACACGCAGCGGTTCTATAAGGCTTAATATATGTGTGCTTTATTTATGCCAGCAAAATAATGGCCTTTCCTTCTCTCAACAACTTAATAACTATTGCGATCAGTTAAACAATATAGTACTAACCTATCCCAATGACAAATATCTAATAGTTGGTGATTTTAATCTCAGTGCCATTAAGTGGAATCCCGCTATTAATGGAGATTTGCATTTAACTTCTAGTCCTGGATCATCCAGTGACGAAATATTGTTGCTGGACGAATTAAGTACTCTTAATTTTAAACAATATAATTCTGTTAAAAACTGTCAGGACCGAATTCTCGATTTAGTGCTAAGTGAAGAAGATGTAATGGTATCACCTTGCAGTAATCCACTTACTTGCATTGATCCTTATCATGAAGCTCTAACTATTCAAATTAAGCTTTCCGACTTTGAACGTCTTAAGCCTATTCCACGCAATATACTTTTTTATGGCAAAGGTGACTACCATCTCATAAACACTGAAATAAATGATATTAATTGGAATTCTCAATTATTGTCTAGACCTCTTGATGAGGCAGTGGAGTTCTTTTATAGTCAAATTGATAATATAATCAAAACGCACATACCTTTTAAATTATTATCTTCTAATAGCTATCCTCCATGGTACTCTGAACCTCTAAAGAAAGTTGTCAAAGAGATGCATAAGTACTCAAGGAAGTTTAAAGTCTATGCGAACAGGTCCGATGAAGCATCTTACTGTATTCTGCGAGATAGAGTGATAGCGTTGGAATCTGAATGCTACGAGAAATACATTCGAAATACCGAGTCATCGATTGCCAATAATCCAAAACACTTTTGGTCACATATTAAGTCCCGCTTTAAAAGTAATACTATGCCTAGTAGCTTATCATATGAAGGTAAAACAGTTAATACAGGTGAGTCTATTACAAATGCGTTCTCGGAATATTTTGCTAAATCTTTTATACGAAAGGACAATACTGATGTTGATAGTATGTTGAAAAATCTTCGTTGTACTGATGAACCTACCTCAATGCACATATCCTCAGTGGAAATCAATGCCAGTGAAGTATGTAAACTACTTTCTAAGTTAGATGTTTCCAAAGGAGCGGGACCTGATAACCTTCCAGCTTATTTCTTAAAGAACGCAGCTTCATCAATTTCAATCCCCATATCTATTTTATTTCAATACTCCATCTCCTCCGGTATAGTACCGTCGCTTTGGAAACGTGCGTACGTTACCCCTGTTCACAAGAAAGGCCTGAAAACCGAAGTCATAAATTATCGTCCCATTTCCAAACTTTGTATTATAGCCAAAATTTTTGAACAAATAATTTACCGACAGCTATATGAATCAATTAAATTAAACCTTTCTATGTCACAGCATGGGTTCACTAGGGGTAGATCGACGACATCAAATTTGGTTTTGATAAGTGATTTTATGACGGAGGCAATGGAAGCCGGGGACCAAGTTGACGTGATCTATACGGACTACAGCAAATGTTTCGATCGTATAGATCACGTCAAACTACTACAAAAAATTTTCAAACTTGGAGTTTCTGGTAACCTGTTGAGATGGCTGGCTTCTTATATTGATAACAGATCTCAAGCCGTTGTTGTCAGCAATTATATTTCAAGTTGGACCAAAATATCAAGCGGCGTCCCTCAGGGATCACTATTAGGACCTTTATTATTCTCAATTTTTACTAATGATATTCATTCATATTTAAAATCAAGTCATCTGCTTTGTTTTGCCGATGATATGAAACTATATTCAAGAGTTTCGACCAGTTTCGATGCCGAAGCTCTCCAAGCTGACCTGTTGCTACTTGAGGACTACTGCGTTTCTAATAAACTTGACTTAAATCCTGCTAAATGCTCAATAGTCACCTATACTCGCAAAAACAGTCCCTTGATATTTAATTACAAGTTGCGCGGCCAGTTTTTAACACGTGAAAACTTAGTGCGTGACCTGGGGGTCACATTCGACAGCAAACTTTTGTTTGATACTCATATAGACAGTATTGTGACTAAAGCCTCGCGCTCATTGGGTTTTGTGATGCGTCGTTCTAGCGAGTTTCGAGACATAAAAACACTTAAGATATTGTACTGTACGTACGTTCGTAATAATCTTGAATACGTGTCTCAGATCTGGAACCCTCAATATGAAGTGTATATTTCACGCATAGAACGCATCCAAAAAAGATTTATCCGTTTTTTATGTTTCCGTATGAAACAACAATATAATAGCAAAGACTACCAGCATATATGTAAAACTCACCATCTTCTTCCCCTATACATGCGCCGTCAGATAGCGGATTATATATATATTTTAAAATAGCCCAGAACATGATTGATTGCCCTGAATTACTTTATAAATTAAACTTTTCGGTACCCACGCGGAGTTTTAGGATTAATAAAATATTTGACACACCTGTAGTTTCTACAAATTACAGAAGGAATTCGTTTCTGCTGCGAGCTTGCAACAACATCAACAGACTTGCCAATAAAGTAGACATTGATATTTTCAATACTAAAGCTGCCACAGCGAGAAAGCTACTCAGCGATTTTTTGTTTAATACATAGGAATATTTTTTTTTTGTATTACGAAAGTTAAGTAACTTAAGTACTTAATTAATTTAATTTGTTTCCTTTTTTTCAACTTTTGTTATTGCTTCAGTGAGTGCTTACATGTTTATGTTATATTATTTCTATAAGTGTAAACATATTTCACCTACACTATTTATGTATTAAGATAAATGTATTTAGTTCTGGTTTACCATGTTTAAAATAAAATAAAAAATAAATAAAAATAATTCAAGGTCCAATTTAGCATTTTCTAAAAGAATTTTCTTTAACTCAATGTCAAGGTCAAGTAGAATTTTTGTTTTTTCTAATTTCATAAGTTCTTGTTGTCGTTGAATCTCCAATATTTCTAACTTTTTAGTAGTAATATCATCCTCATTTGTTTGCTTTAGATTTTTTCTTTTTATTATAGAGTCACTGACACTATTAATTGACTTCTTTTTTGTTTCAGTTAAACAAATTTTCTTGGGTTTTGGTGTATTTGATGTTTGATGCAAAGGTGGCGTATGTGGTCTTTTGGAGCACTCCACTTGTGTGGATGGTGGCATTATTGCTGGAACCAAATTTTCTTCTGCACTCAGTACCACAAAATTAAGGGTGTCTTGTGAAGATTTAATATGTGATATGTTAGTTTCCGGTGTTTCACTTTGCTCTTGTGTTTCAGCAACTGGAATCAAATAAAGTTGTTACTGCCTGTAACTATATTTTTGTTTATGGTGGATACTTGCAACATTTTAGATTTATTACAATTACTGTAGTAAGTACTTAAATAAATGTATCATTATAGTGTACTTTAATAAATAATCTTTTATAATATATAGTATAATTTCCTTTTGCAATAGGTATTTAATTGTCTTATGAGTAAACTCAGCAATTACCTACCAAGTTGTAGTATGGTGCAGAGGAGTCAAACTCATTGGTTAAAGGTTTGAACTGTGGAGTCAACAAAGCTACAACTTTTTCATCAATGGCAGTTGTTTTCGGACAAAAAGTGCCTCCTCCCGTCTTGTACATTTCAGACTGAAATAAACATTCAATATAAGTACTCTATCTAATTTGTATATAAGAACTAGAATGGAACTTTTAGAGCTTACTGGTTTGTAATAATTGTACAACCACATAACAAAATTGGTCACTTTACAGTGTAGGTAGTACTTTACAGTTATTAATAGCTATTACAAGTATAGTTTATAAAGCTTTTATTTACTTAGTACCCAGTTTACTCAATAAATATTAAAGATTTTCACAAAATAAGTATAAATGCTATAGAAACAGGACCTACCTTGTCATCACTCAAATTTTTTCTTGCTTTTTTCTTTAGATTATCATACAAGGCATGTAACTGCTTTTCAGTTCGTGCTCCTGTTTCAGAAACAGCATTGTATTTATTTGCTAATGCCACCCAAGCTTCTTTTTTGGCCTCACCTCAACTGAAGTTCCGTCCGTTTTTTTGTTGTCAATAATCGTGACGAATTCTTTTGCCACTTCAATTAAGAGCATTTTCTCTCTCTCGGTAAAATTTTTGGAGCGTCTCCCAGGTTCCATTTTGAAAAAATAAAAATGTTTATTAGATAGAAATAAGGAAATAGCACAAAAGTTTTATTTACGAACCAACAACAAAAAATAGTAACGCGCGCACTTGATTGAATAGTTTTATGTTGTGTATGACAGTGACAGAAGAAAGCCAGAAAACCAGACTGACATGTATTTTTTTTAATAGTCAATGATCTGCACTTCATACAACCACTAAATATTAGATTTTTTTAAATCTATACATATAATAAAATGGTAGGAAAGTCAAAACTGTACATTGAATATTTTTTTAAAAGAATACTTGGGGTATGATCTACAATCGAAACAGAAATAAAAAATATAGTTTTTAGAATTTTTGTCTGTTTGTCTGTTTGTCTTTCCGGGATAAACTCAAAAAGTACTGCATGGATTTACTTCAAATTTGGCATGAAGATAGTTAAGAAGTCGGGTCAACATATAGGCTACATATTATCACGCTAGCAGTGTTATAATCGTAGGTGCGTTTGGTGCTGCATAGCGTTCACGCAGACGACGTCGCGGGCAGCAGCTAGTTTTATAAATAAAAGACTACGTAAAGGGTTACTACCGTCTACATTTATAGTATTACTTATAACACTTTTAATATTTCCAAATAAATAGGATTTAATCAAATTTTAAGTGCGTTCCTAAAACAGAGCCATCTACCGGCAATGTATAGAACTATTACGCACTAGTTATCGGCCGATCAGTTATTGAACCGTTCTTTGAGCATTCAGAAACGCGCTCATAGTTAACTGTGGTTTAACTTCCACATAACTTTAATTAGTCAATAGCTAATTAACAGTTAACTCGTGACCTCAGAAACCGGCCATTAGAGTGTGATTTTTTGTAGAAGCATCCATATAGCTAGAAGAAGTGAAATGACTGTTCAGTAAGTTAAGATTAATGTTTTTAAGGGAGTTTTCACTCTTAGATTTACCGATTCCCAACGATCTGAGAAATTTCCAGACTTTAGCTGGATCGCAGTTTGAGACTGACTTGTGAATATGGCGCCGTTGTGCATCCCTACATATCGTGTTGCAGCGATTCCTCAAATTTCTATACACGAGTAAGTTCTCCTCAGTTGCATTATGCTTGTACTTAGCTTTTGCGCGATCTCTTCTGCTCATCAATGATCTGATATCATCAGTCAACCAGGGAGCAGGAAGATGTTTTATTTTGACAGGACGTAAGGGCGCATGTCTGTCATACAGGTCCGTTATAAGTAGATTAAATGAACGTATTTGAGAATCTACAGACGTCTCATTAAGGGCAGCTGACCAATCAATATGAGTAGCATCTTCAATCAGCTTTTCTACATCCATGCCATTAAAATTGCGCCGCAGAAGTATTCTCGGCTTTGCTTTAGGGGGACGAATTTTGTAAGAAAGAAACAGTAAATTATGATAAGAGAAAGCGTCCGCGTCTAGTTGGCCGAAATGAGACACATGATCCAGAGAAGACACAATGGCTAGATCAATAAGAGAAGGTGAACTGTGGGGATAATAATGTGTGGGGTTAGACGGGACAATATTGAGATTTTTTGATCTTATTAAGGAGCGGAGCTTCGTAGATCGAGAATCGGTTTTTAAGAGACATGTGTTGAAATCACCCATCAAAATGGAGTGTTCATAAGAAGGTACCAATTCGTCTAAGATTTGCTCTAGAGTCGCGAAGAAGTTAACGTTTGGTGGGCTGTACATAACTCCCAGTAGCACTTTAGTGCGGCACAACGTAATTTTCAGAAATAGGTAATCGGCTGCACTAGTCTGTAATGTGTTTGATGCGTTGACCACACTAAAAGGGATATGGCTACGTAGGTATATTGCTACACCCCCACCTGTACGTTCTGGGCGATCACTGCGGATGAGAGAAAAACCTGGCAGCGAATAAGAAGCAGAGGAAAGACATGGCTTAAGCCAAGTTTCGGATATAAGTATAGCATGTATGGAAGTGCTACCAAAAGATGCCAGCATATCGGAGTAGTGGGCCGGAATACTCTGTGCGTTGATATGAATAACATTAAAGTTTTTATGAAAATTAGAGAAGTGGGTGTCAAGTTCAGTTCTTAAGGGAGGAGTTAGACAAAGGTAGCTACCAGTACTCTGAGATGACGGTGCCGAAATATAACCAGGTGAACCATCGTCATTTTCACTATCATACATATTATAAGAATAAATAATTACTTAAATACAATATTATACAACTTATAAGTTACTTAGAAATACAAATAAATAAACTACCAATAATAAGACAAACTCTGCCTCCGGCTAAATAAAAGTAACAAAAAAAAAAATACAATGTTTTTCATATGGTATCAAGATTGTCAATAATATTGCAATCGTATAGCGCACTTCAATGATTGTTTTCTTGTTCTTTATTCTTTGTTTATATGTTACTACATCCGAATTTACTGTGACTTTTAGTATTTTATAAATTTCAAATTATTCTTCCCCCGTATTTTTATAACGTTGACATTGTTAATTTTATTTTTATTATTAATTTTACCTATTCGTCTTTTTATTTTAAGTATTTTGATTATTTTTGATGACCAATGTTTTAAAAAATTTGTGCTTATATTTTAAAATCAATTTGTAATTTTATTTAATTTTTTGAATCAATATGTAATTTTATCATTTTCTTCTGTTCTATTATTTAATTGTTACTTTTCGCAAAACTTTACTGCATGCTGTCTTCACCTATAAGTGTGGTGGCGCTAGAATTGTATCACAATATCATATGTTCTTTGTTAAACCTTGTTTTGGTGACCACTGCGTTGGTGAACTATATATAAATAAATAAATATTGATAAAAATTAATGTCTAGACTGACAGCTGTCGCAAATGTATGAGTGAGTGATGGATGATTGATATTAGAGTTGACAAACAAACAAGTAAACAAATTGAAAATTATCGGTTTTATCGGAGGTAGCTAGAAAAATGAGAGATAAAGAGTGATATATATCTACATATATACATACCAGAACATAAGGAAGGGAAAAGGAACAGACTATTTACGGTTTGGGCGCCTGGTTCTTGCTGGCTTCGGCTGCTTTGGCTGCTCCGGAGATTGAACATCCTTAGCTTCGTCGGACTCCAGTGAATTTGGAACTGCATCCAGATCGACCATAGTGACGATCCGGTGTCGGACATCATCATCCCCCAGTACGAATATTGAACCGTCACGAGTCCAACATCGCTTCACGCCGAACCTTTGACGAGCCGCAACAAATGTGTCATGTCTCAATTTGGTCAAGAACTCTGACAATGTTACGCCAGATCCTTAGAGAGCCGTCTTTAACTTCCAAATCTTGTCCTTGCAAGCATAGTCAGTAAATTTTACTAAGACTGGACGAGGCTTGCCTGGCTTAACTGAATTACCCAACCGATAGCACTTGCTTATTTCACTTTTACTGAAGTCAGGAACTTTCATCTGCTCGCTAATGATCTTCGTTGCTGCACAGGCCAAATCTTCATTTTTGTGCTCGGGTACACCATGAAAAAGGAGAAATTTTCTTCGTGTATGTGTCTGCATTTTATCGAGCTCAATAGCCAGAAACTGTACCTGATTCTGCAAGCTATTTAAGGCTGCATTTATGAACACTTGGAACTTATTAAAATCTTCCGCAAGAGAAGAAGATGTTGTGGCAGGATGCTGTGATGGGTTCTTGTTCAGCTCCTTGCGAAACTCTGCCATTTCATTCTTGAACAGGTCCGCCATAGCATCAATAGATTTATGAATTGACTCCATTGTATTGTGAAAGTGAGGTTAATAAAAAGTAAAGTTGCAGTGATTTGAAATGTAGTGATAAGATGGAAATTTTTAGCTTGGGAGGTAGAGCTTGTCTTTTACAGGTAGTACATGTAATTTAATTTATGAATAATTGTGGATATCCAATTAAATAACTTTTATTAGACTAAGAGATGTTGCTTATTCCAATGCCTACCCTCAAAAAAAAAAAAAAAATTGCAAGTACTCAATTTATGCTCGCATTTAGGACACGAGTCCTTTGAACTTAAATCACAAGTCCTGTCATTGTATCGTGTTGTAACCATAGCCTTTATTTTAAATTGTTTATTATTATTTGTACCATTTTGGAATGACTGACGTGAAAATTCTATAGCGTCAAGAAGATTTGTGCATAGTCGCATTAATTCCAAGAAATGCTGAAGCTCGATAAGCATTTCAATATCTAAACGACCTTTATACTCCTCCTATTCACGATAAGTTTAGAATCTAATTTATTGGTCATAAGGTGTATGAGAAGGGTGTCCCAATGCTTGGTGGGCTCGCCTTATGAATCTAAAGCGCGAAGATTTTTATTTGATTGGTCTAAAAGGTGCTTTAGGTTAGTGGCAGACTTCCGTGAGACCGTTTCTATATTAAATGAAGCCGCAACATGATGTTGAATCAACAATCGCTTGTTATCGAATCGGTCGCACATGAGATTTCAAGCCACATTATAATTAGTTGACGAAAACTCAATGGATGAGATAACCACGGCAGCAGACTCTTCCATTGACGATCGTAAACAGTGGAATTTATTAACGTCGTCAATATCGTCGCTGTCGTGTATTAGACTCATAAAGATATCCCTAAACTCTAACCAGTTATTAAGTAATTCAGAAAATTTTGGTATTTGAATAGTAGGTAATTTGACAGGATATTGCTTAAAACTACGTGACCCACATTCAGAGGGCACAGGTAGTTGATACTTATTAAAATTAATAAGAATATCCTGCGCTTGACTTAGAATCTTATAAAACCTGCCTTCAAAGTTTTTCCGTTCTGCTCATTGCTGATCAATGTTCATGTAAATATTCTAAACGGGTTTGTATATCATCCTACTGAACATATATTTAGTCCATTTTACTAATACTCAATTCCAACTCATTTGCATCCTTTGAGTTTGGTACTATACTTTCCAATGATTTCAAATAACCAGTAAAAGTTGTTAAACGTCCTTTATAACTGCTTCGTTTTTTAGTTAATTCTGTTATTTCCTTTAAAAGATCACTTTTCTCTGACAATATGCGAAGTGGCTGCACAGTCCTGGAATTCTATACAAAAATATGCTCATACTAAACTCTCCAGGTTTTCATATAAATGACCTCCACACTAGACCCCCGATTGCGTGGCGTTCTTTTTTGTTTTTTGATATTTTAATCAATATGTTTGCTGCTTCCTTATCACATATCGATACCCGCATCGAAAAAGGTTGTAACTCTAAATCTGCTTATTTCCAGAATCGGCCAAACAGTTGCAGATTTGTGTTTGAATGCTTTTTATGAAAAAAATATTTTGTTTATTGAAAAATGAATTTGTGCATCAATTAAATATGGTAAAATAGATTATTTTGATATAGTTATTTCTAGAAATAACCTATTAGAAGCTGAGATAGCAACAGTTACAACCCAAGGTTTTGGATAACTTCAACAGTAATAAGGTTGTATCTCGTAAGTTACAACCTTGTCAATGTGGAACGACAGGGCTCATATAGGAAGTAAGTTAATATTGTCAAATAAAAAATTAGTAACACTTCACAAATATTAGTACATTTTTAATTGTTATTATCATCGAATTTACTAAACACATATTTGTAAAGTAAATAACTATTTTATATCGAGATCCATCATCAATTAAAAAATATTTAACGTGTCTGTTTTAATAACAACTCTCAAGTAACATTAAGCAACTATAATAGGTATACTTATTTCTAAATAAAAGAAACTCAAACAAGTTAAACCAAATTCAGTGCACTATAAACTTAAAGAATTAAACCTAGTGAGTTTGAGAAAACAATAACAAAATATAATTAATGACAATAATATTGTCATCTTTAATATAAATTAATCAGAATCGTCGGCATCATCCTTCTTATCAGAAGTGTATTTTAAATTCTGGTAGTAATTATGATACTGAACAGGGATAGCATTCGTTTTACATAAATGCATGAGATCCTTATATTTTAACAATGACACAGGAATGACTTCTTTATAAGCAACATTGAGATCAGTGGGATACGTAAAAGGTTCTTTCTCAATTCTTTTCCTGCTCTTCCGCTGCGATACTGGCTTGTTACAAAAGTCAATTAAAATAACGTTTTCCGTATACAATTCATACCCAATCTGAACGGTACTGGTATTACTGTAAAATTTTATGTGACTGACCTCATTCCACTTAATTTTGGAGTTGTCAGTATTGAAATCTGTATTTGGTAAACTGTTCATCAGAATTTTAAAATCAAATATCTCGTTTTGACTGACTTCAAATACCACATAAGGTTTACCTGTGATTTTTGCACACCGTGCAAGTGTAACGCATTGATCCGGTACATAAATTACTTGATTTTGTTTTCTTTTGTCAATTACACTATGCATAGAATCACCCTCGTTTTGAGTATGGCCAACTTCAAAGTATATGTGAGTGATGTTAATATTATACTTTTGAGCAGCAAAAGCATACATGGCAAAAATAATTCTATTTTTGTTTTGCCCTCCACAGTTGTCAGAGAAAAATACGAATTGCCTTACTCCTTGTTTAACTTTCATTTCAATAAAAGCAAACACACAACTACTTATCTCATTAGGACCCTTTTTGCCAATGGTTTCGTTCCATATGTAACAAAACCCTTCATTTTTTCCTATATCAAAAATTGTGAAATTATATACAGCTAACTTCCTCCTATAATAAAATGGCGATACATCAGACATAGGCGTTATCAAAATCTTCTGTAAATCGTAAGTAGCAACAAAAAATTCCGGTTTTGTTTTGGCAATATTCTCGTAGTCTGTTTTAAGTTGTCGTGACACAAATTTGGACGCAATGTGTAAACTATGTTTTTTGCTTCCAGAAGCCTTTACCTCTGGAGAAGCCTTGTCATAAATATCGCAAGCCAAGCAAAGGTCTTTTTTCGGACGAAAAAATCCAATGTTGTACTCATTGTAGAAGATATCCCTGTATTGCCTGTCTGAAGCTTTGAATTGAGAAGGATAATTCTTATCATTGTACCATTCTTGGTACAGTCTATAAAGGCGAGGAAATGTCAAGTGCTGCTCGAAATATTTTTTTGTAGTTTTAGCTCTAACGTAATGAGACTCAACAAAATGTATTTGTGATATGTGTTCTCTCACACTACACTTTAACTCCTCAGGAATCTTATGAGGGTGGTTTTGATAATTTCGTCCACGTTGATCTTCCAAAGATATACAATCGTCTCCTTTTTGGTCAATCTTTTTGAACATAGTTGTAAGCCATTTGTCAGAAATACCTAATGTATTTAAAAACATCGTCTTACAAACGTATGTTTTCACTCTATCAATATCAAAACGGTAATGATAAGTCCAGTGGCGCCTTGATGTTGTTATTTTATTTACTAAGACAGTTTTCTTCGGCAAGCGTTCAACACATCTGGATAAGTACTGCACTTGGTTGTTATGGCTTCCTATGACCCAGAAACTTTTAAATATCTGCATTCGTGTTACTTCAGATATTCTGTCCTGACACTTTTTAGTACAGTTTATCTTGCAAGGTGGCTTCATCGTTTTAGCTTCAATCAATATTCCTTTCTTGTTTACAAACTCTTCCCCACGATTCTTTTTAGCTTTCATCACATTGTCCTTCCAATTTTCAGGATTTCTAGATCTTTTCCAACCTGGATTTGTTTTTTTCGGCATAGATCGTTTCTTCACCTCACTCTGTCTTAATGAACCTTCATATGCGTTATTCAGTGGGTTGTGATTATTAGAGACACATTCAGTATTTTGTTGGAGTTCGCGAGTTCTTTCTGATTGTTGTCTCACTACGGTTACAGTATTATTATGGGTCTGAAGCAAGTTTGTCGAGGAATCGGTGGATTTATTCTCATCGTACTGTGATTGCTGCTTTTGGATTTCATTTGGTGGTAAGTATTCAGAATGATCAGGAGAATATGGTTCAGAAATAGTGTCACTAAGACACAGATCAGGTCTATTAGGTATGGTGATAGAAAGTTCGTGTTTTCTTGTTAACCTCTTAAATTTGAACAGATCTTTGGAAGTTTCCATACAAAACGTAGATGGTCCCGGATTCATAGAACAACTTTCCAAAAGGTGTAATGAATTATCCGGAACAGTTTTCGGACTTATAGCTGGCTCTTCAATCTCATCATATCCCAAATCTTTAAGTGTGATTAAACCAAATTCAGCAGGTTCGTCTGCATAAGGTTCAGATGTGTAGTCGTTTCCTAAAACAAATGTATAGGTAATTAAACAACAGAGGAATATAACGACCAATTTTTAACCCACTTTCCAAAAATAGCCCTGTATAGAAGGTGTATATAGATGTGCATAGGTTGCTAATAACAAACAACTTTAACATTCATAAACATAAATACGCATTTACACACACTTATATCTAATTATAGTACCTACTGTGAAGTTATCATAAAAATAAATAACTGAAATGAGGATTGTGAATTTACCTGTCAAAATATCATGTGTCTCCTCGATTGTATCCTGTTTCTTAGAAGTCGGCATCATATTATTGTTGTCACCTAAAAATATTTGCCAAACTTTGATTTGAATCGCGAAAATAAAGTAAATACTTTGAGGTTATGTTTTAAATTCAGCGAACTTACCAGTTTTAGATGCATTATTATTTAAAACTAAACTGCACAAGAACTTTCCTCGTTTCATTTTAAGACGTCTTATCACCGGATTTAAACAAAAGCCCACTTAATTCACTTAAATACAAGGGGCTAACTTGTCACTTTGCGCGCCGAAAACAAACTAAATTGACAAACAATAACACTCGTTCAATTAAACTCAGCCGTGATAAAGAAGTATGTCTAGTTACGATCCGGTACATCTGTTGTAATTTTTCGTTAAAAAGACGTATCAAATTATACGTCCCAACTTAACATTAAAAATTGTTTATCTTTATAGACTTAACCTTCATTACGTCTTTGTTCTTGCCGAAACTTTCCTGTCGAAATTTATTAGAAGGAATAATTCGAAATACATCCTTTTTCTCCGAAGTCAACATATAATTACTACCATTTTCGACTGGCTATCTCAGTAACTACTAATGCTAGATACGTTGATATTACTGTCGTGTAGCTCTTTTCGCGGGCGATACGCCTATGGTGGTAACTTAAAATGGACGTAACTCAACATACTGCCTTGTTCGATGCGGGTGTCGATATTATTTCGATTCACATTTGGCTCGAAGCTGACCATGTTCTTGAAGGTGTGATGTAAAATAATATTGAAATTACTGTACAAAGAAAATAATATAATTTACGTATTTTACAATTGGTTTTTACAGAGCGAACATGGCATGACAGATAAACAAAACAAGATAGAAAATAAAATCGCAGTCTTCCGGTGCCGCGGTGGAGATGTATTCGGCCAGTCTTCGATAAGTGGCTCAGTGTATACTTATTGTAAAATCTATAATTATAATGTAAGCTGTCGACCTTCCAAATAAAATAAAATAAGGCGCTATGGACACTTCAACAACGTTCCTCTTGCTTGCAAAATGATGTTCGCTGCCTTAGATTTGTGATGCAATTTGCTGCAGTATATGATGTAGTGGATATGATTCCCTTTGTTTACTCAACAAGTTTCCAAATTTTCAGGTCGGCTTTCAAATTTTTTTAATTTTTTTTTTGTGGATAGCTCAAAAACATGCTTTTTGTTATGATTTATGTCTTGCAGTCTTTGCCTACTTAATTCATGATCCATTCACTCCTAGTTAGTTTATGGTTTCTACTTGCTCGCTGATTTGTTAAAATAAATAAAAGATGTCTGCTGAATCATAAGCTCCAAAAATAAAGATAATAGTGATAATAACAAAGAAGTATTAATCCTCTTCCATCCACTGTGCTACAATAATATATAATATCAAGAGGTTATGGGTGATATGGCGCAAAACTATCCCAAACTCGAGGCAAGTAATTTCGATAATTGGCTTTTTAGAGTCACATGCTTGTTAGATGAAAAGCAAATAAAAAGCGTGTTGGAGGAAGGCAAAGACCTGAAAAATGTAGAAAAATACTCTTTAAATGATGCAAAAGCAAAGTCGATCATAGTAAAATGCTTAACAGACAAACATTTGAATATAATTAAGCAATGTAAAACCGCCAAAGATATGGTGTCTGTTCTCAGGAACACTTTTCAAAGACAAAGCATTATGACTCAGATGCACTTAAGAAGAAAACTGCTAAATGTTAAACACAAGAACAACGAAAAGCTGGAAGACTACTTCGCTAGATTTGATAACATAATTAGAGAGCTCGAATGAGAAGGTACAGGAAACTGATAAGATTTGCTACCTGCTAACAGGACTGGATGACAGGTACAATAGCTTGATAACGGCCATTGAGATAATTAATAATGACATTAAATTAGAATATGTAAAAGCAAGACTATTAGATGAAGAGTTAAAAATAAGAAACAAGAACAATGAGGAAATAAGACAAGTAGAAGTTGCATTTAACAATATTGTGACATGCTACCGGTGTAACAAACCAGTACACATTGCATCAGAGTGCCGAGGAAGAGGTCGAGGCTATCTAGGACAAAGAAGAGGATCACGAGGTCAAGGACATGGATATCAAGGCCGAGCTCAAGGAAGATGACATACAGGACACAGGCAAGGTTATAGAGGACGTGAACAAAAACAAGGAAACTATAAACTGTCAGGAAGGACAAAATCATGCAAGTCAACAGAGGGCATTGTGGCAGCATACAGCTGCAACTGCTACACAAGAAGACTCTGAGTTTACATTTATAGCAGGTATACCACATTATAATTTTAATAGAAATAAAAGTGAGCATTGTAACAATTGTAACAGCCAAGAAAGTAGTCAGAAATTAGGGTTATTATAGATTCGGGCTGTATAGAACATTTAATTCAAAGTAAATATGAGAAATATATGTCAAAAATTCAAAAATTGGTAAAAGAAATAAAAATATTTATAGCCAATGGAGATTATGTAATAGCAAACAAGAAAGGAAATATTTCTGTAAAAAGTGACAACTCAATTCTAAACATAGATGCACTCATAGTGGAGAACTTATCTTTTAATTTATTATCAGTGAGAAAAAAAATTCAAAATGGTTATAATGTTAAGTTCAACTCAGAAAGGGTAGAAATTTATAAAAGTAGTAACTGTAAAAAGAAAATAGTAGGTTACTGTAAAGGAAAACTGTACATATCACAAACAGAAATATGTATCAAAAATAGTGTTCTTTGCCAATTTCAGTTCTGAGGACCTATGGCACAGGAGGCTGGGTCACCTCAACCGCAGGAGTTCACATATAATGGAGCTACCTGTAAGTAAGAATATTTGTGGATCTTGTATGCAAGGAAAATCTAAACGTTTACCATTTCAAAGAAAACAGAAACCAAGGTCATATGAAATAGGAGAATTAATAATAATACACACAGATGTAGCCGGACCTAGAAATGTTGAAGGTATTAATGGAGAGTTGTATTTTCAAACTATAACAGATGATTATTCACACTTTTGTGAAGTGTATCTTATGAAGAATAAAAGTGAAGCAGCAGAAAATTTAATTATATACATAAACAGAATAAAAAATGAAAAAGGCATAAGAGTAAAAACGATAAGATGTGACAATGGAGGAGAATTTAAATTTAAAAATAGAATAGAATTATGCTTGGTGGTAGGATCCCTTCTGGGTCCGACTGGCTAGCGACCACCCTTTATACAAAGTCTGCCGCCAAATGTTACCGCTCCGGCGGTAATGTGTTCCGGCAATATTGTATAAAGAGCCAGTTCCTTCCTAAACCCGTGTGCTTTCATCTTCGACCTCATCGTCACTTACCATCAGGTGAGATTGAGGTCAAACGCGGGTTTAGTCACTTAAAAAAAAAAAAAAAATAGAAAACTGGAAGAATTTTGTAATCAACATGGTATTATTATACAGTATACAAACCCCTATTCACCACAAAGTAACGGAGTTGCTGAGCGCATGAACCAGACTTTATACAACAAAATTAGAACTCAACTAATCGAGACCTACCTACCTAAACATTTATGGGGAGAAGCAATTATATGTTCAGCATATCAGTTAAACTGATGTACAACATCTGCCATTGACTTCCAAGTACCAGAAAATATTATGAAAGGAAAAACAGACCTCACAAAACTTAAAACTTTTGGATGTAAAGCTTGGGCAGTAGTATTGCCAAAACAGAGTAAATTTGATGACAGGGCTAAAGAAATGAGAATGGTTGGATACTCGCCAACAGGATATAGATTGTGGGATCCAGAGACAAATAAAATAGTAAATAGTCGGGATGTCAGATTTGATGAAACAGATATTATATACCAGGAGAAGACAAAGAATGATACTTATGTAGTAAATTACCAAGAAGAACAAGTAAATGAACAAGACAAGAAGATGTACAAGTTGATGAAGAGAAACAACCAGAAACAATAAGACCACAAAGAACTAAAAATTTACCAAAACACTTAAAGGATTATGTAATGGATGACATCATTATAGAACAAGAGGCAAACGTTGCATTTTGTTTACACGTCAAACCACAGACATATGAAGAAGCTGTAAAAGAAGGAGAAGAGTGGAAAGAAGCAATTAATAATGAGCTGAACTTAAAACATAGACAGAAGCAGAGCTACTACAGAACAAAAGAGCCATAGATACTAGATGGATTTTTAAAACTAAACAAGACGGAAAGAAGAAAGCTCGATGAGTAGCTAGTTTCCAAACAGATACTAAGTACAATGTTTATTCATCAGTGGCAAGAATGTGAACGATAAGATTTATGCTTAGCTATGTGTGGGGGATAGCTCCAGTGGACTGTATAGTCTCTGAATTAATTACGATTGTAGTCTATGAATGCGCTATCCACCCACACTGTAAGCTGGAATCGATGCGAGGGGCAAAAGGAAAATGCGAATTCACCACTTAACACGGTCGTGAAAGTCCAGCCGCGCGGCACTATTACACTCGCGAATACGCCACAAGCACACTCTATTACTCTTCCCGCGCTCTTCTATTACTGTATTCTTCCTTCAGTCATCTGTTTTTCTGTATTCTGTCTTGTGACTTCTATTAAGAGTCTTCGGGCTTGAGAGATTCACTGTTCACTGTTGCTTGAGGCTTCTTTCTTCGGAGGCTTCTTTCTAGAGATGGGTAGGTCCGCTCTTAATTAGGAGTTACATCAGGATGTACATCCAGCTCTGGTGATGTACATCCAGGTCCCGTGTCCGTCGGACCCATATGGGTCCGGCGGCAGACTAACCGTCCGTCGTGAACCTCGACGATCCCCTACGGCGGAGTCGGATCGGAATGCGGATTGAGCAGGATAAATAAAAAATAAAAGCAGTATGGCACAAATCAGTCTCATTTATTTTGTAATTATCAAATCAAAAACTAAAAAAATCAACATAAACAAAAAACCCTCATTGGGTAGATATCTAAATAAAAAAATCTTTTCATTTTTACGTTATTCGTAAAACTAATTGTTTCTATTTAAAGTAGTTATCACTGTTATGTTTATATAACAGTGATGACTACTTTAAATTATGCGCAAGAAAAATAATTTGCGAACTTTTTTCTGGCTTCAGCCTGCTTCTCCTATCATTTATTATTTGTCCCATCTTAGAAAAGATTCTCTCACACGGTACGGAAGTAGCGGTGATACAGAGACGTTTCAACATTACTTTATATAGTCGAGGATATACATCTTTCCTTTGCTTCCACCATGTGAGAGGATCTTGTTTCCTGTCAAGAACTACCTAATTCAAATATTTATCAATTTCAACTATCGCTGAGGCTGTGGGATTATTTGGGGCTAGTAAATTTTTTACCTTTGTGTCGAATTTTCCCCATAATAACGTGTCAGTATTGGAAGAATCTGATCCAGTTTGGGTTCTGCGTTCTACGTTGACAACATTAGTGTTCTCAGTATTATCATTAATTCTTATTCGAGCGCACGCATGCTTTAAGCTTGCAATTGCTCGTTCTGCCCTCCTTGTATCAGAAAAACCATGGGATTTAACTCTCGGATCTAATAATGTTGCTTCAGCAATGAGTTCCTGTGTCTCAACGTCACCAAACCGAGTTTGTATTTCAGTGAGGATTGTTTCTACCAACTGTATGATACAACTGTTACTCTGTTCTATCATATGCCTGTTTAATGTCTCTTGATAGACATTAAACTTTTGATAGAGTAACATGTTTTTCGGAACAAAGCGTCTCAGTTACAAGCTGAAATATTTGGAGTATTTCAACGCACTTTGCTAAGGTCTCCCACTCATCCACTGTAAAATTATTAAGTTCAGGATTCTCAATAGCCAAAGTAGTTATTATAGCATTTTTCATTTTTAGAAATCTGGACATCATTTCGTACGTTGAGTTCCATCTGGTCATACAGTCTTGCTTTAATTTTAAGGTGGGTTTTAAGATTCAATTTATTGATGTTGTCCTGCAACTTTGCTAAAGCGTATGAGCTCCGCTTGAAATACTCAACAATGTTTTTAACTTTAGTTATTATTGATTTTATACTTTGTTGTTGTAAGCCACAAGTCACAGCCAAATTTAAAGAATGCGCCATGCATCTTACCTGTCTCCAACCTAAATGTCGAACAGCTTTTAACATGTTACTTGCATTGTCAGTAACTATGGCACAGATATTATTTTGTAAGTTCCATGCAATAACAAGATTTTTTAACATATTAGAAATATTTTCAGCCGTATGTCTGTCTTCAAAATGTATGCAATCCAGCAGAACATTCTGTAGTATGCCATTCTTGTCAATAAAATGAGCTGTGATAGCGTAAAAATGATTTTGATTATTCTGGGAAGTCCATCCATCGGCTGTCAAACAAACAGGCGTATTTGGTTCGAATTCGAACATAGATTTGACTTGTTCTTTTGTTTCATTATAAATAGCGGGCAACAAGGAGGAAGATATCGTTTTTCTACTAGGAATTTGATAATTTGGACAAAGTAAATTAATTAGGCTTCTAAACTCTGGGTCTTCTACAATTTTGAAAGGATGATACTCTTTCACGACCATTTTTAGTAATTGGTGGTCTATCTGTTTGGAACGATTAATGGGTAGAGGTCTTAATGTATAGTTAGTTATTAAATTGGCATTTGTACGTTGTATTGGCTAAAGCTGTTGTGTTTGCGATGTCGACGGTACTGGCTGAGGCTTTTGAAGAAAGAAGTTCTTTCTTCCGGCGATCTTCTTTCTTCGGGATCTTTTCGGCGAATCCCTCACGAATGAATCGCTGGCGGAGTGTGGCGCATTCTTAAGTGATTTTGTGCAGGCGCGCGAGGATACAGCACAAGAGAGAGTAATTCAAGCGTGCGAGCGGGACACACATATGTCTGTCTCGCTCGGATCCAATTCGAACTTTCTAGACTTTTCTTATAAGATTCTTACTAGATTTGACTATTCTTGTTAGATTTTACTATTTTCTAATTGGAAAACTATTTACAAATTCTATTATCTATTTAGATCTCTCTCTCTGTGTGCGGGAATGACAAGACTTTCAAAACCATCTCTTTATTTCCAAATCAACCCTAATACAAATCAAGCTATTTTAGGCTATAAAAACTATTATAAAACACTGTTATGAAAAACTATTTCTTACATCTAACACTTATACGTGACACTATTAACTATAAAACACTAAATTTAAACGTTCTTTGCTCTTTAGGAGAGTCTTACAAAACACTATAATACACTATCTATATACACTGTTTAAGTTTATACAACTGTCTTTTAAGTTTTATCGTCACTGTCCTGCACACTATGCACTACAGGAGAATCACCAGTTAAAACATCTGGATGTACCAACTGCTTTCCTTAATGGTGAATTAAAACAAGAAATATACATAAAACCACCATATGGAGTACAATTTAGCAAAGGAAAAGTTCTAAAGTTAAACAAAGCTTTATATGGCTTGCGTGGAGCACCGAAATGCTGGAATGATCGATTTCACAAATAAATTACCCAGCAAGGTTTTAAACAATCAAAACATGATTTCTGTTTGTACACCAAAGAAGATAAATGGCTCCTTATTTGGGTAGATGACATAATAGCAATGGGAAACTGTTCTGGAATTATTGAAAAACTTAAACAAGAATTTAATATCAGAGACTTGGAAGAAATCAAAGAATACTTGGGAATGGAAATATATAAAGATAAAAATACATTAAAAATAAAACAAGAAAGGTTAATAAATAAGATATTAGAAAGATTTGAAATGAAGGAATGCAAAGGAGCTAATACACCAATAGAAACTGTCAAACAGGAAACTAACACAGATGAAGAAATAATAACAAATAATACCATACAGGGAGTTAATAGGATGCTTAACATACATCTCCACTACATCTAGACCAGACATAACATATGCTACTTCATATCTCAGCCAGTACCTAGATAAACCAACTAAGGCCAGGTGGATAGCTGGTAAAAGAGTATTGAGATACTTAAAACAAACCTCTTGTAAATGTTTGACTTGTATAAGATGTGAAGAACCGCAGAAGAGAATATTAGCCTACAGTGATGCTGATTGGGCAAGCGATAGTCATGACAGGAAAAGTGTAAGTGGCTGCGCTAAATTATACTGCAATAATTTAATATCATGGTTTAGCAATGCACTGTTTCATTATCGTCTGCAGAAGCAGAGTATGTTGCAGCAGCCATGGTAACATCAGAAACTATCTATTTATATCAATATACCTTATATAAGGCAATTTTAATATTAATGTTGATACATATTTACTGGTTGATAACCAAAGCGCTATCAGAATGATAGAGTGCAAAGAAAATAGTAAGCGCACCAAACACATTGACATAAAATTCCATTTTGTTAAATATGCTGTGCTAAATAAAAATATTGTTATATCATATGTATCCACACAACAAAATGTTGCAGATATTTTTACCAAACCTTTAAATATTGTAAAACATTATTACTTTATAAACAGACTTTGTATTGTATAAGTTAATACCTAAGATAAAAGGTTTATCATAGTTTGTGATTAAATAATTATTGTGTTTGAATATGTCTATGAAAAATGAAAGTCACTTTAGTTGTTTGTTAAAAGTCTTATTGCAATCTTAAATTTAGAAATTAAACATTGAGAGGGGATGTTAGGATTTATGTCTTGCAGTCTTTGCCTACTCAATTCATGATCCATTCACTCCTAGTTAGTTTATGGTTTCTACTTGCTCGCTGATTTGTTAAAATAAATAAAAGATGTCTGCTGAATCATAAGTTACAAAAATAAAGATAATAGTGATAATAACAAAGAAGTATTAATCATCTTCCATCCACTGTGCTACAATAATATATAATATCAAGACTTTTTACTATACGATACCCTTGACAAATGAATTGCCTGCCCTTCGGGCTCAGCTTTGCACCAGGGGCCTTTGCTTATGTACCTATGCAATTGGGTTGCCAGAAATTTCAAGAGCGCGGAATACGCGCCATTGCATATTTTGCTGCTTCTTAATTGATATTTAAATTAAACTATCAGTATTGGAGATTAGAAAGGGAATGATTTATTAAATTGATACAGCTTAATTAAGTAGGAGCAGCTAGTTGCTAAGGTAGCTACAGTGCTCCCCTTCAAGCGAAGCGTATTGTTGGTTTGACGACGCGTCACGAGTAGTTTGTAGTGTCGTATTTTGCGACTGTGGCGATGTACTGCGGTCGGGACTACGACGTCGTCATGCGGCAGTTGTGATGCGATGATATACGCCGGTTTCAATCTATCGATCAATAGGTATAGTAGTTTCTCGAGTCGGTACCTTTATCGTGAGATTTTTTCTGTTTCATTTCAGTATAGGAAACGGGCCTTCATATGCCAGTGCGAGTGGTGTCTTCACTGCGTCGCAGCTTATGAAAACGTGATCGCACGATGACAAGTCCGGGTGTCGGCAAAAATACGGCGCTTACTTGCGTGCGGAGCTTGTATGGGCTGAGACGAACGGAACCCGTACAGTATTTGATGATAGTAGAATAGTAAAATAATAGATAGGTGTAGATATTTAGTCTATAATTAACACTTAAGGAGTACACAATTAAACTTAAACTGATAGCAATAAAAAGATACAAATGATAGAATTAAATTCAATGATACATGATTGATAGATTTGAGTGACCGCCGCGGACAGAACTTGTGCACTGAACTAAAAATGCCTGAGCCGCGTAAAATGCAAGCTCGGTGGAAATGTACGGCTGTCCCGTACATGCTCCCGGGCAAAACAGATGAGGAAGCGAGAGATATGATATATGAAAAATATACAAGGTAATAAACAAACATCTTAACAAATAAAACATAAAAAACAAAGAAATATAAAAATTAAGTTGCACTATTTGATATGGTAAAAACGGGTTGAAGCACTGGTGAGGTGCTCCTATTTTGTCTGGCCCTACTAGCACTGTTCACATTGGCGCACACTTCACTAGATAAAACATCACTATTGCACTGCACTACACTAAGCTGCTGGAAGGTCACCCATAAGCTGATAGTGCTGGCTTGGCTTCAGTTTTCTACACTTAACACACTGACGTAACCGTTGTTTAATAGCTCTGTTACCACCGATTAACCAATATTTTTGTCTTAAAAAGGATGATGTTAGCCTGGCTCCTCCATGGTAGGTTAATTCGTGAGCTTGATCTATTAATAACTCCCCAAGGCGACTGTTGTTTGGTATTATTACAGGGTTTTTCATCTCAGGGTCAAGATTTGAATGTCGCAGCCTCCCGCCAACTCTTAATATCTTATTTTCATCAATAAAAGGATATAAGTCACAAAGTTTACTTCTACTGCTTATTTTTTTTTATAGTTTCTTTGATAATAAGTACGGTTGCTTGTTTAAGCTCGTTAACTGATAGGTACACTCTGCAACAGAATAATGTATACCACCCCAGACGCACGCACACATACAATATGCATTCGCGTTGTATGTGTGCGGAAGACTCAGAATAACGTTGACCACCAGTCGTACGCACACAACTAAAGCTAACCAACTACATCGTGTCACAACAAGAAATAATATAACTACACGGATGTATAGATCTTTAGTTTCAGTACTTCGACGAGCCTATGTCAGCCGTATAATGTGCAGATTATTGTTTTATATTATAGAACTCTGAAAGGTCTGCATTTTTTTTCTCCGTTGCTATATTAATATGTCTTTTTTATTGTTAAATTATTGATTGATTGTTAAATTAATAATGTTTAAAGATATATCTTCAATATCTTTTTTTTTTGTTCAAAAATAATGAAGATATATTCATCAATAAACCATAATATATATTCATTTAAATTAAGAAATATTTTAATAATTTATTATAATTTAAAATGATATAAATATAATTTTTATGCTCTATATTCTAATTATATTTATATTCTAATTAATCAATAACTTAAATATAGTGCAAGCAATTGAAAAATAAGGTGCAGGTAAAAACTACTAATTAAAACAACACAATCTTTTCCAGATAATTATTTATTTTTTGCATTTCACAATATGTTACGTCTGACTAGGAATTTTTATTTCACAAATTTATTAAACGATTAATTTTAAAAACAATGATAGTTTAGGTAATAGTTGTTACTTGAAAGATTTGAATGACAGTTCTCACTTTAATTTTTCTGTCACTTCGCGTATGAACTTATTATATAATTGAAGTAATAATTCCATTGTAAATATGAATCAACATGTTATTAGCCAGAAACTATAAATAAGCTAAGCTAAGCTTATTTCTAAGCTAATCAACAATAACATCATTCACTCTGGATTATCTACTTTTTAAAAGACAACTATTACCTCACTATTTTATTAATAGCTAATTTGAGCGCCGTCGGAGTCTATGACCTGCTGCAACCGAGATCTCATACTGTCAACTAAATTCCAGCACAAGGCAGATCCTATCATCATCTCCCAAGTTGAAATAACCCGCCCTTCTAATTTGGCTCTGGACCTCACTTGTGATGAATCCCAATTTAAAATCATTTGACCCCACAAATTCTCGATGGCGTTTAATGCGGCCGCTTAAACTAACAGGTAGGGTGTTTCGAGCATCATAACGTTGGCATTTTCTCCTCCATAATATTTTACGGCCATCTTTGTCCGACTTGAATGTCGTTTATCCGTAAAAATAACTACATTGCTAGACGAATCAAATTCCAAATATTGCTTTCGTTCATCAATATCTCTTTTGCTAGCCTGTAAATGAATAAATAAACTTAAGTTCCCTTGAAGTTTAAACAAATTATATTGCATGTATAAGAAAGTTAAACGTCGGATTATATACTTCTTTATTTACCTGTAACAATATATGTTGCTTGCTTTCAAATGTCGTCACACAGTTTGCAAACTCACATCATATGTGGTGGCCGTCGAACGAGTGGGTAAAAATGGATATATCCCCCGGTTCCTCTTAACGACAAACAGATAGTTGCACTGTTTTTCTCTGAAAATAAAATTATCAACATAGAAATAACGATCACGTCTAATACAAGGATTAAGTCAGAATAATAGTTAACTTAAAACTTACAAATATCATCAATCGACGTGCAATTCCCCTGATAGAAAAGTATTGATTGAATGAAACAATGATTTCAGCTCTCTGCAGCAATGTTAAATGATAATTCATTTTTAATTTCATTTGGGCACAAAAATCTGATAGTAGTAACAAGTAACGACGAATGCAAACCATCTAGAAACACGACTACACAATATTAAATAATAGAGGGTAGATTTAACTTTTTTTTTCTAAAGATATGACAAGCTAAAAATAAATCTAGCAACACAATAAAAGATAATCGGGGTCTTCCACTTATTTTGTCTTAAGAAATGAGGCATCGTTGTTATTTCGAATAGTTACGCTAATAATAGCTACCTACTTCAAATTCAAACTTAATAAAAAACATCAAAAAAGTTGTAATATATTTCTTCTTTCAATCTCTAAAAATTAATATTAAATCACAATTTTTTGTGGGATTCGATACCTGACCTGTCCAGATCTCATTCCTAGACACTTAAACCGCTAGGCCATGGACGCTATGACTTAAAGTTGTGAAATTAGCATCATATTATCTTGTCTGCCTGCTATTCATCCATATAGCTCGTCATGTGAGACTTGAGAGTAGCTAAGAACGAGTTTAACAAATTAATGAATCAGCAGAAGTAAAGTATTTTCACAGTGTGCGTGTGTGCGTAAGCACGTCCACTAATTATGCTTGGATTGGTTGACTTTCGTGGTGTGAGTGAGTATGGATGAACGCGCGTGTGCGTGCGACGTCAGATGGTGGTATACATTATTCTGTTGCAGGCTGTACATTGTTGTACTATGTTTATGTTATGATATGTTATTTATTAATCTTTTAATCCACGCTACAAGTCTTACTATTTTGTTGAACGAGCTGTATTTTGATAGTATATTTCGTATGATAGATCCATCTGAATGCTGAGTCACTAGATTGACGACTTTTGATAGTTTTAACTCTTCATTGGTTCATTGGCTCAGTCTGTATGTGAATGATATCTTCCCTTAACTTCAACCACTCTGCGTAGATGTTATTAGGTACAGGCTCGTCCCAGGTAATATTAGCGGCCCACACTTATCGCCATATTATTTTTTGTAGATGCTGGTCCTCCGGTTTAACCAGGATCATCCGGAACATCTTCTCCGATGTCCGCAGTAAAGGCATATTGATACTGTCTCCACCTAATGATAAGCGACTGTAGATCCTGTTGAAGATTTGGGCCACTTTCCATGACGTCATTCAAGCTGAATCCCGAATACGTTTTACCCGAAGCGTTAAAAACCACTCTAAATTTAGAATTGATTGTGTCATCAGATTGCACGCAATGATGTTCATTAAAGTACTCTGGTTTCATGTTACTTGTGGCCGGAATCATATGACCTAATGAGCGGTATTCATTCATAAATAATTTATACTGTGTATTTATGTGTTCATTTCTGCTAAACTTATTTTCTAAGGACTTAAATTGTGCAATGGCTTTAAATTTTGACTCCCCTAATTTTTCCGAATAATCCGAGGTCAATGGTAACCGAACTTCATACCGACCGTCTTCTCGCCTGGTCGTGGTGGCTTCATAATATTCGATGTGTTTTTGATTTTCAGAAGACGTGGGAGGTTCCTCCCCAATGTCCTCAATCTCCCAAAATTTTTGAATATCTGCTAAGTTATTGATAATTGAAGACATGAGTCTATGAAGGTGTTAAGTTACAAAACTAAAAATGTTCAGAAACGGTACTTAAAGATTTTATCTTTATCTTTGGAATATTTTGATTATTAGAAGGCGTACCTAATTAAAATTGTATCCATTGGAAAGGTGTTGAGATTTTTTAGTAGAAATGTAAAAAAACAAAACAAAAATAATTAAATTTCACTTATTTATTGAGAAAAAAAGGAACATAACACCTTCTTAATTTACCAAAAATTTAAAAAAGTATTTTTTTTTAGGGAATGAATGTGTTTTTCTGTATAAATTAGAGAAATTATGTTCAACAGAGACCTTTAAAAATCTTATATAACCTAAGAATTCAAAATTGAATCGTAGAAGTAGCGATGTTCAGGTTTCACAAACTTTAACTGTTCCCGTATATTGTCCCGTTTTTCTTTGGTTATCGTGCCATAGTTCCCTTCCACCCGTTCAACTTCGAAACTGTCAGGAGAGCCATGTTTTTAAGGTTATTAACTTTTTTGAAGGGGGTCATTTCATCATAGCACTCTTTAAAAAGATAGCAGCCATATTCTTCCACTCGAATCCATTTGACTGCATCTCGAAAATTGACCTTTTCTTTGTTTTCATCCGTTTTCCTGTTCAGTAATTTTAGTTTACTTGCAATATCATTAATTTTTCGGAAGTGACCTGACATATCTATAACAGTATTATTACGCGAAGCTTTACATATTATATTACGATACTGATCTGGTTCATACACAGTCTCATGCTTTCGTAAAACCTTTTCTATTCTTCCGAAATCTCTGTCGGAATCTAAAAAGGAATGACCCACTTCTGGAAATTTATGATCTATCACTTTAAAGTAGCCTTGTCTTATCATGTATTGGTATAAGGCGATCATATTAAAGTTTTTATTCTGACCTGCACAAGAATCTGACCAGACTATTAAACGTTCTTTATTACGACAAGCACTGTCAACTTCGACGAATCTTAGCAATGCACTCGCAACTTCGCAACTACTCCGATCAGCAGCGTTCTCCGTCCAAGTACAACAAACTGCCCTCTCTTTTATACCATTGACAACATGTATTCCAAGATTATAAAACCAAATTTGTCTTAAATAAAAAGCCTTCGATGTCGGTATTTTGGGCAGTGGCATAGTTTGCTGCAAATCTACAGTAATATACAGCACATTGTCGTTTTCTGCCGGAATTTTCCTGTCTCTTCGCATCGCTTCAACTGCATCGTGATAGTTTGCAACGTGTTCGTCAGTTTTACCTCCTGCATCGCATGTGGAACAAGTATCGCTCTTTGGATAGCCAAATGACAAATTAAACTGCGTTACAAAAATTTTGTTGTAAGAGGTTTTCTTAATTTTAAAACTATCTGGCAAGCTCTCTTCGTTGCACATTTCCAGATATAGTTCATGCATCTTCGTAACATTTAGCAGAGGCGATAAGTACATTTTGTTCATATTTTTGGAACGAGAGTAATGCGATTGTTCAGCGGGAAAAGAACTTATGTGCTTTTTGACACGATCAATAACATCATCGCCCATTTTCATAGGTCGATTGTTGTGCTTACCTCTTCGATCAGCAGGTGGTGCGGACGCGCCATTTTTGATGCGACTTATAATGACATCGACCTTTTTTATGCCAATTTGGTATAAAGCACAAAGACCCAGTTTGCAAACTTGAACACTGGACCCATTTAAAGTAACATAATACTTATACGACGACGATTTGTGTTTTCTTGCATTTGCACGTACTCTCGCCACGTTAGTACGGACGATACTTTTGAACAACAGTGCATTTTTGCTATTAACGTCAAGGGAATAAAAATCCTTAAGCAATGTTTTCCTCTGCTCTATATTGATTTTTTCAGAGCAGCCATATCTGCAATTTTCACGGCATAACAAACTTTCGCATATAGATTTTTTTGGTACTATGGTATTTTTGTATGACCGATATTCTTCCCCCTTTTCTCTGGCAATAGCTGCAGATTTAGTTTTCCAAGTTGCTACATTTCTTGGCCTTTTCTTAGACTTGTTTTCTTTTTTAGGAAAGATTTTTCTTTTGCGTGATGTACTTTCCACACCAAGGTCGTTGACTGGAAAATGCTCATGTGTGCCGGAGTTATTATTTTGAACAACTTCTTCGACGTAAGCCAATAAACTTGACGACTCAACAGAAGACTCTGAATCTGAGGATTCCGGTACATATAGTTCACCACTGTCTGATGAATAGTCCACTATGTCATTGTTTGCCCGCGGTACTTCCAGTGTAGCGTAAGATGATTCAGCTTCTGAGTCTTCAATAATATCTAAATTATGGATCTGACGCATTGGAGAAGAATGAGTACGTCGAGATCTTAAGAAACAAATATCTTTCAGGATGGTGTATGAAGTCTCTCCACAATCTGACGGCTGAATAACATCCGATGAATCTGATAAAATGGCTTCATTTTCGGAACTATGAAGTGCTACCAGAGATTCGTCATGATTTGCAGTAACAACAGCCTTTGGCACTTCATCACTAATACGAATTTCTTCTGAGTGACCTGAAAACAAAAATGCGTAAAGTGTTAGGAGAAAGCGAAAACTGTTTCAATTTTATATGCAAACAATTGCGCATAACATAATAATAGATAGAGCAAAGAAACATAACCCACGCAAGAAGCTTGTAGGCATAATACAGAGTTATAAGAGAATGCCCTGAGAAACTGAAGACTACAGTTACTTCTTATCCTAATGAACAATGTTTACGTAGTCGTAACTCCAGGAACCGAAAAAAAATTGACGTTCTCGTGCTATTCCAGTACCGGCTGCAGATAGCAGGTGCAACCATTCATACCTCATAAACATGCAAGTACAGACAATACTTGCCTACAGCTGCAGCCTGCAGTCGGGATTGGAACAGCAGCTTCAAAAACAACAGTAGTTTTCGACTTTGTAAGGTAGGTATTATCAGGTCATGAACGTAGGTAGGGTTCGCACACAAGGAATGAGCCAGTAGCAATACAAACAAACACGCAAACCTAAAACTGGAGACAGGACTAGGAAATTCTCGAAAGCCCAGTAATATAGGGAGCAAAGGTCAATAAGTTTGTGCATCTACATGCAGTATCGTTAATGGCATATTTATAGGGGTTCCATGTAAAACTCACCTCCTGCCACGTTGGGAAAACTTATACTTGGTGAAATATGACCACCTACCAAGATAGGTGCCAAACTTTTTTCGGAAAAAAAGGTGTGTTAACCTTTGTGTTACGTTAAATCAAAAATCAGGAAACTAGTAATAATACACACATAAAGGTAGCCTTAAATTAACTATAGCTTAAAATTGTAATATTATCTAAGAACGTATATTAAACGTGTAGGTACCTAAATCTAATAAACCTAATTAGAAAATATTATTGAAAACCTAGTTATATCAAAAACAGATATGCTACAGTTTTAATCTTAGCTTTAACAAAACAACAAATGGCCAACGCAAATGTAGGTATAAGTAAGTAAGGTATCTACACTATGTCAAATAGGTACCTAATACCAGAACATCATAAGAATGCACCTACCTACTTTATTTGTTCATACTTAGGTATAAACAGGTATGTAAACTGAGTAGGTATAGATTTTGAAAAAAAAAAATTAGGTAAGTACAGGAGAAGGAATTATAAAAACAAGCATAATGAAAGATTATTAAACCACCAAAAGCACTTAAGCCAACAGTATCATAATACCTATATTTGTACCTTTATATGAATGTACCACGTACTGAGATTACTCTTCATGGCAGCATTGATCTGAAGACACTTGAAATACAATGTTTATACAGAATCCGACTTAAAAGACTATGTAGACTTAGTAAATTAAATGTTTAAAAAATATACTTACCTTGGCTTCGATTTTTGAGGTTAGAACTGTTGTTTATTTCAATAAATGCATTACATTCTATGGAATTCATTGCTGCCTCTACTATTTTCCTGGCCCTCGACATTTTTAGCAAGTTTTGTACTATTTGAAAGCCAATACGGAGTATATTTATTTTAAAACAAGAGAAATACGCAAAGTAACTTCGCACCGATAATCAAAACAAAACAGTGACGGTCGTTAAAGAAGGTGTTATGTGCATCAACATAACGCCTTTAATCTGTCAATCTTTCAATGAACTCAGAAGAAGGCGGGGTGTTTGAAAATGAAGGTGATAAGTACGTACTTATCACCTTCATGCACGAACATGATTGATTAAATATGTTTGTTTTGTTGTACATTAATGGAGTATGTTACCATAACCCATTCTTGCAATCTAAAAGAGTAATTTAATGGCATTTATTTGATTTTCATGGGGTGTCAAGTACCCATAACACTTTCATTGACTTACAAATATATTTTTATGTTACATATCACCTTCACGACCTGACTCTTTTTGTACCTATTGATTTTTTCGATGTTTTGAGAAGGGCAGTATGAAGTTTGGGACATAACACCTTCATTTCTGCAAAAATATGAAAAAAATCAAAAATGTCACTTAACACCTTCATAAACTCACGTCTTCAATTACATTGCATTGTAATGTTTTAACATTTCCTGTTAATATCCACCCTAAACGAGTGTTCTGTGCAATAGGCACATTATCGCTAACTCGACATATTCCTTCAAGTAAGATAAGTGAATAAATATCAGCGTTTTCCGTTATTAGGGAGGTTTGCGAACCCTGATATATTAGGGCACGCACGTTGATGTAAGTCCCGTCATTTGTCTGAACATTTAACATGGCGGTTGCTAAAAGTATTTCGGGGGTGTCACATTGTAACGACACGTGCGAGTTGCTACGTAAATATTCTGCTGTTTCTAGTTTTTGCCTACCTCCTTTGTTTGCTACCTTTGACGTGCTTGGGTTGTTTGTCGATTGACCTGGTTGTGAAATGTTGAAAGCAGTATGTAAAATTGTATTATGCGTGCCATTGCATTCTGTGCAGCGTCTTTCTGATATACATGGCTTACCGTTATGAGAATAAAGGCAGTTTTCGCAAACATTTAATTTTGATACCGTTTGCAGCTGTAAGTTCGTTGTCATACTTAAAAATTTGCGGCAGTAGAAGAGGCAATGTTCATTTGTTCTGCAAATTCCGAACTTATAAAAGACCCACTTTTTGCTACTTTTAGTAGGTTGTTGCGAAATTACCCTTCCATGTGCCGGAAATGCTTGTTTATTGAAATTTCTACTTTTGTTAAACTTTTTTTTTTTTTACTTTTTGTTTGATCGAGGAAGGACTCTATTAGATATTGTTTATTATATATGCTTTGTAAATTTTGATACATAACTTTAAAATAGGAGTTAGTTTTTGTTTCGAAAGGAATTTTGTTGTTTATTTTCATTAAGCTTATTGTTATTTGAAATGATTGAGTTCTCCTTGCTAGTCTCTACATTTGAAGTTTCCATGGAGGTTTCCAGTTTTTCATGATAATTTTTGGCTTCAACATCTTTTGATTTTACTAACCTTCCTTCTATGAAGAGCTCGTTGTTCCTTATCACTGCGCAGAGTCCTTTCTTACGAGCAGAGAGCATATCTTCTCTCATTAATTTGCGCTTTTCACGTGCAGGCTTATCAAGAAAATCTGAAATTGACAAACGCGTGTTCTGGAAGTAATATGCGCTATTCAGAAAATATTTTTTCATTCTTTTACTGATTAATTCAATTACTATCGGGCGATTGTATCCTTCTCTATATTTTCCAATTCTATGAATTTCTTCTATATATCCCATTAAATCTATTTCTAATATTTCCCTAAACATTTCTATAGGTCTATCATGCAAATAATTTTCATTTTCATTTTTAGATTCTAATAATCCATACAAGACAATTTTTTTACTGTTATTTTCTGAGGAGATTTCCTTTTCAAAATTTGTTTTAGAGAATTTGGATATTATTTCCTTTATTTCTCGTTTTAAATTTTCATTTTCTTGAGTGATATTATTTATAGTTTCTTTTATGATATTTATTTCAGATTTTCTCTCTTTATTTTCTAATTTTAAAAAGTTTGTTTCTTTTTTTATTTCCATGTTTATGTTTTTGATGGCTTTATTTATTTCCAATTGGATTGTATTTTGTAAATCTGTTATTATTGATTTATTATTCTCCTTTAACTGTGTGCTGGTCATTTCTTGTAAACTTTGTAGTAATTGTTGTGTTTGTTCACTGGTATTTGGGGCTGTTGCAGGGCTATGGTTATCTGTAGTGTCTCCTAGTGCACTTAGGTCTTCATCGGAGCTCAATGAATTTCCGCTTATTGAAGTGGTATTTTTCTTTCGGAACGTTACGTTATCTTCCGTGGGTAGAGTAGAACATTGGGCTCGAATGGGGGTGTTCGTGTTATTTGTTTTCGGCATATTACAGTAACAAGCAGGACATTTCCAATTATTTTTGTGTACTTTTTGCATAGTATTGTAGAACCGTTTGGTACTTACGCGAGCACAATCTAAGTCGTATGAATTTTGACAAGACGCACATTTTAAATATTCTTGTTCTAGTAAATTTTGGCGGCATCCCGCGCCTAGTGTTTTTTTAGGTGACATCTAGCGACTAAAATGTCTTGGTTCAATCTATACATATAATAAAATGGTAGGAAAGTCAAAACTGTACATTGAATATTTTTTTAAAAGAATACTTGGGGTATGATCTACAATCGAAACAGAAACAAAAAATATAGTTTTTAGAATTTTTGTCTGTTTGTCTGTTTGTCTTTCCGGGATAAACTCAAAAAGTACTGCATGGATTTACTTCAAATTTGGCATGAAGATAGTTAAGAAGTCGGGTCAACATATAGGCTACATATTATCACGCTAGCAGTGTTATAATCGTAGGTGCGTTTCGTGCTGCATAGCGTTCACGCAGACGACGTCGCGGGCAGCAGCTAGTCTTTAATATGGTTGTCTTAGTAAATTGAATGTACATCACAGTACAACCTTTCTGAGGTAGATGGCGCTTATCTTAACAAATTCGATTGACTTTTTTACGATTTCTTTATAACAAGTGAGGAGCTGGCGAACAGAACCGGATTAGTCCACGAAAATAAATTTTACACGGTAGCTAAAAAACAAAGTTCAGTATATGAAGGTGACTAATAGCATTACATTGCATTAGGATATGTCGGTGGATTAGTTCTGTTGTTGCATGAGGTACCTATTTTTTATTTACTTCTATATTCTGGAAGTTATTCAAGAAATAAAAATGGACTAAACCGGTTTTGTTTGAAAAAGGTAGACTTATCCGGTTGTGACTGCAAACGTGTGACAAGTCCGGTTTTGTTAGTATCGGACAAATCCGGTTTTGTATAAAAGAGGAATTTAAAATTAAAACAAAATTATAGATCTAAAAGGTTTATTGTATTTTTGTTTACAAAAAAAAAATCAGATAACAACTTCCGTTAAATCTACTTCCAGACATTCGCAATCGTCAACGTCATCACGTTCACTTTCTCCATCAATCTCAATGGTATCTGTAGATCTAGACACAGTCTGTATTATCTCTTTATACCATTCTATTTCTGGATGCTCAGCCCAGTCATCACCAAACTGCCTTTTGAGGTTTAATCTCGTTTAGTGAAGGCATTCTTCGAAGTAGTGATGGATGGTTTACTCCCTGCTTAAGAATGTTCGTATAAGGCACAGTATCTTCGTCATTGTTATAGTTATTTAAACTTTTAACACCGCACATAAAGTGCGTTAGTGAAGGCGTTGTATTACAAGCGCCTCTACCACGACCTCGTCTAGAACCACGACCACGACTTCGAGTTTGAGTAACTTCGGCGTCAACCTGGTTTTCTATTCGTTTTTTAATTATAACCCTTTTGGCATCACGAATACATTCCAGTTTTTTGTAATGAGTTTCCAGCCCTTTTATGTCGAATAAATTCCAATCCTCAGAGAGAACCTTGACTTTGCCATGCTTCGCATAAATTTCATGATATTCTTGGGGTCTGAGTAATAAAGGTTTTTTTCGTAAATCTTTCTCAACCCTGCCAAAGACCCGATCTGCAGGCAAATAACTGTGCCCTCGTACAGGAAAAGTCACGATAATTTTATCGAGATTAGAAGGCGCATGATTTTTGAGCCAAAAGATTATTGTATGTATTACGTGGGAATTTTTATTTTGCCCTCCGCATCCATCTGCAAAAAGACGTAAAACTTCTATCTCATTTAAGTCGAGGGAGACCAAGTGACTCAATAACGCTGATGATATTTCTGTAGATCCCCTTTTAGCCATATTCTCAGTCCACACGTAAAAATAAGGGTGTTGCGTATCAATGTCTGTAATACACAATGAGTAGAAGCTGATTTGCCTCAGATAGAAGCTCTCTTGTATAAGGGTCTTTGGCAGAGGTTGCACTTGCTGCAGATCAAAACATAGGGACAGGGAATTTTCTGGTTTTCGTTTCATATGGCTAGTGAATGCCTTTGCTCTGATCTTATGGAATGCATATTCCCCTTTTAGAGCAGCAATTTGGTTAGGATCCTTTTCTATTTTCAACTTGTTTTTGTACAATAAACAGGTGCTGCAGATATCCGACGCAGGAGATGAAAACCCAATGTTAAAATCCTTTTCAAATACCCGCCGAAACATTGTCTCATTTACTTTGAGATTTTCATCACTTACTGAGTTATTATAACCTTTTCATAACGTTCTAATATTTAATTCATACGACAAGTAGATTCTTTTCGACTTTTGTCTGTTGTAATGCGACTCTTTGGCCGGCAATGAAGCAATAAACTTATGAACACTTTCTTTTTTAGTCACCGAATTGCCACTCTTTCTATCTCCCCCTCTTCCATCACGAGGAATCTTCATCATCATCATCATCATCCACAGCCTGTGAACGTCCACTGCTGGACATAGGCCTCCCCCAAGGTCTTCCACGTCGCTCGGTCCCGCGCCGCCCTCATCCAGCGTTTACCGGCGACTTTGACCAGGTCGTCGGTCCATCGTGCGGGGGGCCTGCCTACGCTGCGTCTCCCAGTACGTGGCCGCCACTCGAGAACTTTTCTGCCCCACCGGCCATCTGTTCTGCGAGCTATGTGCCCTGCCCATTGCCACTTCAGCTCTGCAATCCTTCTGGCTATGTCGGTGACATTGGTTCGCCTGCGAATCTCCTCATTCCTGATTCGATCCCGCAGGGAAACTCCGAGCATAGCCCTTTCCATTGCTCGCTGAGCGACTCGAAGCTTGTTTATAAGGCCCATAGTTAGCGACCACGTCTCAGTGCCGTATGTCATCACTGGCAACACGCACTGGTTAAAAACCTTTGTCTTCAGACATTGCGGTATTTGTGACGAGAAGATTTCACGGAGCTTCCCGAACGCTGCCCAGCCGAGTTGGATTCGACGATTGACCTCTTTCTCAAAGTTGGACCTACCTAACTGGATTTTATGTCCTAGGTATAGATAATCGTCAACAACTTCGAGCGTGGTGCCTCCAACTACCACAGGAGTAGGTGCAACATGGACGTTCGACATAACCTTCGTCTTATCCATGTTCATTTTTAGGCCCACTCGCTGCGAGGCTCCACTGAGGTCATCGAGCATTTTACTCAGGTCCTGCAGGGTCTCAGCCATGACTACGATGTCATCCGCGAATCGAAGGTGAGTAATGTACTCGCCGTTGATGTTGATGCCGAGCCCATCCCAGTCCAGAAGCTTGAAGACATCTTCCAACGCTGCGGTGAACAGCTTAGGCGATATAACGTCGCCTTGCCTGACGCCCCGCTGCAGTTGGATAGGCTTCGAATTCTGATCCTGAAGACGGACTGACATAGTGGCGTTTTTGTACAAAAACTTCAACGCTTCGATGTATCTATAGTCAATTTGGCACCGCTGCAAAGACTGCAGTACAGCCCAGGTCTCGATCGAATCGAAGGCTTTCTCATAGTCCACAAACGCCAAGCAAAGTGGCTGGTTATACTCTTCCGTCTTTTCTATAACCTGCCGCAGCGTATGGATGTGGTCTATGGTGCTAAAGCCTTTTCGGAAACCGGCTTGTTCGGGAGGCTGGAAGTCGTCAAACCTGCGTGCGAGACGGTTCGTAATGACTCTTGAAAACAGCTTGTATACATGGCTCAACAAAGTAATGGGTCTGAAGTTCTTCAAAAGGGCTTTATCACCTTTTTTGTAGAACAAGACCACTATGCCTTGGAGCCACGCTTTGGGCGTTTTGCCCTCGAGGATGATGGAATTGAACAGCTTCTGAAGGGTCTTAAGCACAGGTTTGCCACCAGCTTTCAGAAGCTCGGCTGTAATTCCATCATCACCCGGCGCCTTGTTGTTTTTAAGCTGTTTAAGGGCCATACTAATCTCGTACAGGCTGACGTCTGGGATATCTTCGGTATAGTGTCGGGTTAATTTGGCTCGTGGGTCTTTTGCCATGTCTTGAACAGGTGTCCGTGTTGTAGTGTATAACTGCCCGTAGAACTTCTCAACTTCCCTCAAAAGTTCGGGTTTAGACGAAACAACCCTGCCGTCGTCCGTTTTCAACCTCGTCAGTTGGTTCTGGCCTATAGACAAATCTCTCGCGAAGACCTTAGAGCCCTTGTTTTGCTCGATAGCCGTTTCAATACAGTCTGTATTAAACCGGCGTAGGTCGCGTTTTAGGGACTTGGAGATTTGTCTATTTAGCCGCCGATACTGAGAAGCATCTTCCGGGGACTGCAGGATCATTGTGCGTCTTTCTTCCATGAGTTTGAGGGTAGAGTCTGAGATTTTTCCAGTTCGTTTTGCACGGCGGGTTTTAAAGAACTTAGACCCAGCCGTGGAGACAGTTTCCACAAACCTGTTATTGAAGTCGTCCATATCGACGCACTCGCCGAGGCATTCAAAGCGGTTCTGCAATTCGAGCTGAAAGCTTTCGGGGTTTTGGATCTGGATGGGTGCAGGACGAAGTACAGACTTTATCAGTCGAGATCGCTCCAGTTTTGGATTCAGACTCAATGTGCCTCTTACTAAGCGGTGATCGCTACCGATTTTCACGGCATTGATCACAGAGACATCATTGAAAATCTGTTTTCTCGTTGACATGATAAAGTCTATCTCGTTTTTGGTGTGACCATCGGGGCTTATCCAAGTCCATTTGCGGTGTTCCGGTTTCTTGAAGAATGAGTTCATCATAAAGAGGCCCTCCTTCTCCAAGAAGTCGGCCAGCATCTGGCCTCGGATGTTCCGGACTCCGAACGTCCGAGGCCATCTTACCTTCAAATAATGTCTTTGAGAGTAAATTAACCCGATGCTTACCTAATCCAAGTGCCTTTAAAAAAAACTTCTTACATACACGTACAACATGTTTAGAATCACGAAGTAGGTAGTAGGTAACAGAAAATTCATTCGGTCGTGGTATGGTTGAGTTTTGTCTTTCTCTCTTTCTTTTGACGGGGTAAGGTGCAATAAAGCGTGATAAGTACGTATCTTGTGCATTTTTGCCAACATTTGAGTACAAATTTCTACGGTTATTTATTATTTCGTTAAGTGTTAGAGTTTTACATTTAAAGAGGTGGCATGCGTGGTCACACGGCGATTGAAAATCCAAAATAAGTGGATCCTTGTCAGAGTACCTAAAACAAGGCATTAAAACATACAGTATTCATCTAACTAATTCGAATTTTAACTAATTTGTAGGTTATGTAATTCTTTCGTACTTACTTTAAATGTTTATTGTTTTCTGAAGTACGTCCTCGTTTCTTTCTCTTACGACAACCATCGTTAATACTTTCCACTGTCACATTCTCGGCCATTTTTAATACTTAACTTTAAATGAAAACACAGAAACAAAACACCAACAATGATTACAAGTTAGTAACAGCTGATTTATTTTTTTAATCATATTTTAGTTGCCAGATTAATGCCAGTGTTGCCAGTGAAATAAATACAACATTTTTTTACTGCGTGTTTTTGCTGGACATTTCCGGTTTTGATTGAAAATGTGTTGAAGAAATGAATACATTACAGGACAAATCCGCTTTAGAATGAAAATATATATATTTTTTAAAATCTTTGTGTTGGATATCGGACTAGTCCGGTTTTGTATGAAAATTTACTTTTTAAAGCCTTTTTTTGCCTACTTCTAGCCGGTTTTGATTGAAATGTATTACAGGGATCGACGAAACTAGGTCAAGACATCACAATTCGAAAAAAAAAAACATTTTTTGAATAGTAGTGGACAAGTCCGGTTTTGTTCGCCAGCTCCTCAAGTATTTTAGGTTATAATTTATATAAATTTATCTTTCTCTTGTATAATCACCTAGATTTTTTTGATTTAGACTTCCTGTACACTGTTATTAATATAGCACTGGCACTAATTTGTATTGTAAAAGGATTTGCAATACATACATAATTGCTTTAATTATTTATTTATTTATTTAACAATTTATGTACACATAAGTTTAGATACAATAAAGAAACACATTGAACAAAAATAAGTACAAAGGTACTGCTTATCTCTAATGAAATTTCTTCCAGCAGACCCAAGACTGGAGAGTTTGGTTAAGATGCAATAATAGTGTGTACTAATCGATAATATCGTATAAACTACTTAAATACTTATGAATATACATGCAAATACATAAAAATAATATAACATCTACTTTAAAATATACTTATATAAAATACATAGACCTAAAATACTAATATCATAACATTGTTTAAACTTACTGTAGAGAAAAGTAGTGATCTTTGACTTTCTTTTTAAAACTAGATATAGTTTTAGACTCACGAATTACATGAGGTAGTGAATTCCACAATCTGACTGCATGAACAGAGAAAGAGTAGGAATAATAATCGGTTTTATGAGAAGGCATATGTAGAAAAGTACGCACGTGTGCTCTACATGGCGTATCCTGAGAGTGTGAGTATGAAAACCTTTCACGCAAATAAGAAGGAGTGAGTGAGTTATTAAGGATATTGAAAAGGAGACAAAGGATCCTGGTGTTTCGACGGTAGCGTATAGGAAGCCAACGAAGTTGCTTGCGATATTCAGAGACGTGATCGTACTTTCTTAGGCCAAATATGAAGCGAATGCAAAGATTTTGCAGGCGCTCCAATTTGTTGAGAAGTTCTTCCGTGGCATCCAAATAGCAAGCGTCGGCATAGTCAAGGATGGGCAGAATAAGTGACTGGGCAAGTGATATTTTTGTTTTTAAAGGTAAAAATCTTTGCAAGGCTTTTAAGGAGTGCAAGGAAAAGTGGACCTTACGACTGATTTCGCTGACATTCGCGTTCCATGAAAGATTAGAATCGATTATGACTCCTAAGTTTTTAGCTGTGTCAGCGAAATCAATTGTTACGTTGTCCATGGTGATTGAAGGTATATTAGAAAAGTCAAGTCGACCACGAACATAACGACTGCCTATGATCATTGCTTGTGATTTTTTGGGGTTAATATGAAAACCGAAAGACTTTGCCCAGTCACTTATTCGACACAGGTCTGCATTGATTGCCCTTACAGCAGAATCAACATCAGTAACATCGAAATGGCAGTAGATTTGCAGGTCGTCTGCGTAGAGATGGAATTTGGATGCAATGACTTCGGTAACTGAGTTGATGAAAATGGAAAAAAGGAGAGGAGAGAGGACCCCACCCTGCGGCACGCCTGCAGTTAGATCACACCAGTGTGAGTGACTCTCATCAAGGCGAACCTGCTGCGAGCGGCCACGGAGATAGGAATCAAACCAAGTCAATGCCAAAGGGGATATATTTAGGGATTTAAGGATTCCCAGAAGGATATCGAAATCAACAGCATTGAAGGCATTGCTGAAATCGAGAAGGATAAGTAAGGTAAGGGATTTATTTTCCATGGCCCAGTGAATGTCATCAGTTACGTGAATTAAGGCTGAAACAGTGCTGTGGCCAGGACGGAAACCGGACTGGAATGGGGTAATCAAGTTATTGGTGAAAAGGAATGCTGACAATTGTTTATGAACAATGTGTTCGAGAACTTTTGAAAGAAAAGGTAGAATCGAAATAGGACGGACATGGGTCACAGCAGTAGGATTAGGGATTTTAGGCAAAGGGATAACATGTGCACGTTTCCAGGCTACAGGAAAGGTGCCAGAAGAAATGGAGTGGTTAAAAATGTGTGTGAGGATAGGCAAAAGGACAGGTAATATCAAAACGATCATTCTCGAACACAAATTGTCATCACCAACCGCAGCCGAGGAAATGGAAAGGATAGATTTCTTGACTTCTTCTGACGAAACAGCTGCAAAAGAAAAAGGAGAATGTGTTGCTTTCAGTCTCGACAAATGATCTAAGGTGTTGGATTTAATATTTGGAGCCAACATAACGGGAGGATGGGAGAAATGATTGTTCACAGCACTCAAATCGAAATCTTTAAGGGATGAGTTGGGAGATTTGCCTATACCGACAGATTTGAGGAATTTCCAGACTTGTGCAGAACCACGATTTACCAGAGACTCGTAAAAGTACTTTCTCTTTGCTTCGCGACACAAACGATTACAGCGATTTCGTAAAAATTTAAATTTTTCATGGTTGGAGTCAGAGGGACTTCGTTTATATAATCTTTTTGCCTTGTCTCTGCTAGCCATAACTTTCTTGATACAATCGTTAAGCCAAGGTGCTGGGTTGTGTTTTAATTTAACCTGTTTGAGTGGAGCATGGCGATCGAATAGCTGCAGAATCACATTGTTGAAGCACTTGACTTTGTCATCTACGGTTGAACTAGATAGTACAGTATTCCAATCCGTCGACTCAGCGTCGCGCTGTAACGCTACCACATCGAGGTCTTTAAAGTTACGTAATAGTAATGTGCGTGGTCTGCGTCTGGGGACACGGATACGGTAGGACAGGAAAACAAGGTCGTGATAGGAAAAGGATGCAGTGAGTTGCCCATGAGACGCAGCATTACTGGTGTTAGAGACAACCATGAGATCGATCAGGGATGGGACACAATTGGGAAAATGATGGGTCGCAGAAAGAGGTAAGATATGGAGGTTATGGGAGTTTAGGATGGAATCAAGTTTTCGGGAGCGGGAGTTGTTTTTTGCCATGCATGTATTCAGGTCTCCCATGAATATGACATGAGTATAAGATGGGCAAAGGTCGTGGAGCAGTCCATCAAAATCATTGAAATAGTCTACGGTGTGATTAGGGCTGTAAAATACTCCTACTAAGACCTTCGAATGTCGAGTTACTATTTCAATGATAAGATGTTCCGCTTTTACAGAGTGTTGAGAGGGAGAAGTGCTGACCACCTTGTAGGGTATATCTGCCCGAAGATAAATAGCAACACCCCCACCACCCTTGCCAATCCTGTCGTTACGGATAAGGACGAAGCCGGGTAATGCATAATGCGTGGAAGGGAGAGAAGGTTTCAGGAAGGTCTCGGAGATAAGCACTGCATCCACAGAAGCAACACTAAAGGAAGCTAGGAGGTCGGAATAGTGGGCAGGGATGCTTTGAGCGTTAATGTGAACAATGTTTAAATTGGAAGGGTTTGCGTCGGATATTAAAGAAAGTTGGTCATGCAGAGTCAGTGTGGGTGTGGAAGAGTTATCTGCACTTGAAAAACTACATGAGGAGGATGAGCAAGAAAAGAAATTGTCGTCTAGATCATCAAAGATGTTAGCCATTACAAGTTATAAAGAATAAATAAAAAAATATATATATAAATTATTGTACTGAAAATAAATATAAACAAAAGAAAACAAATTATCTAAACGCGAACTAAACGCAAACTCACCATTCGTAAGTGCACTAGAAAAAAAAACAAAACAATATAAAAACTTAAAATAAAAACCAAATAAAAAAAACACTACAAAAATATTGTTACCGACAAAACAACTCGGAAAAAATATTTATATGAACTGTGGACACGAACGCAACTCTGACAAATGTCAAGTGTCGCTAAGCCAAAGTATGACAGACACAAAACAATAATAATTAATTTGGCGATGGATGTTTACATTAAATAAAATATTTTTGTTTTCTACCATCATTATTAGAAAATTAAGACATCATTGTAAATACCGCCAAACAAAACATATTGAGAAAAGAGGACTATTTCAGAAGTGTTACAAATTGAATGTTAAACCGGGCAAGTTAAGAAGTAAAGGCGATTTTTAAAGATAATAATATGATGATACTTGCAGCGATTTAATGCCGACGACGGGTTTTTCTGGGAGACACTGTTTTTGCTTCTGGAACTTGTGGCGGCGCAGTGTCCTCTTTAAGGGCTGGAAACTCACTCATCAGCTCATTGCATGCTTTAAAGGTCTCAATCTTCCTGCGGGATTTGTCGGGAAGATTAACGACGATTTTTCCGTCGGCCGACCAGCAATTACGGAGGCCGAAATGTGACCGACATGCTGAAAAAATCGTCTGTCTGGTTTTTGTCAGGAACTCTGAGACAGTAACACCAGTTCCTTTTAAACAGGTTTTACTTTCCCAGACCTGTTGCCGATGATCCATACTATGAAATCTCACAAGAATTGGTCTTGTTTTACCCTGCACGGAGCCCAAGCGATGACATACATGTAAGTGATCCCGTTGTATATTTGATATTTTCATTTTATCAGCAAATATTTGATGAACATTGTTGACCAAGTTTTCATTTTTGCTCTCAGGAACTCCATGAATAAGCAGAACCTTCCTGCGCATAAAGGTCTCATGCCTGTCTAATCTAAGGTCATCAGTACAAAAGTCAGTCAAATGAGAGTCATTTATGTGGAATACAATATTTATTTATTGGGCTATCGTACACAAACATTATAATGTTATACTAACTTACTTTTTAGCAGATTCCTTAAATCCTTATATGTTATATTTAGTTTGCAGTTTCCAAATTTTGTAAATAATTTATTATTACTTTTCGTATTTAGGTAATATATCTAAACCCGGAACTTTTTACTCAAACACTGGCCTATGTGTCATGTAAGGAAAATAATGACGTTCGAAGTATGTTGGTAAACATATAAAAGTCCGGAGAGTGGACATGCGAGGTTTCTGATAAAGTAAAATCTGCCCGAGAACGCCGAAGGTCGGATGACCGGTCTGGGAAAATCCCCGCCGGCCCTCCCTGGCGACGTATTGCCTCCACCTGAGGCGCCCCGCTCTGCCCGGAGCTCTCCACAGCTGCGGCCGTGTGCTACAACCCTCGCGGTGGTCCCTGCCGCTGAGAGCGGCCTCCCTGCCGCTATCTTTGCGGCTGCTAGTTGCTGCCTCCGACACTACCGCGGCTGTGAGCCGCGGTCTCCGACGGCGTCTACTGCGGCCAAGGGCCGCTAACTCCGAACCTCTAAAACTAAACTTTTATTCACAGTTTTATAGTGAACTCTAAGTGCTTCTTTTCCATTGTAAATAAATATAAAAGTTTTAAGTGTTATTAAATAGTTTCTTTCTCTTCAGCACCCTCTTGGAACTGCGAGCGACGGTTCCCGAGCATGACAATTTATATTACATTAAAAACATTTTCTCTTAGAAAAATCAACTTCCATCCATAATTTCGACGACTTTTTCCCCATCATTACTACCAGAACCATCATCGCCAATCTCTAAAACTGATACGATCAGTTTATGCTAGCTGAAGTATGCTAGTAAGAAACGAACAGTTTTGATTCGAACCTATTTAAATGTCTAATAAAGACCGCATCAATAGCAGTTTTGTATTTCGTTGTGCTAACATTGCGATCATTTGACATAGTTAAACCAAATTAATTATTTAAAAATTCAATTAATAGTTCATTTTTATCGTCTGCAAAGTTTATATTGAAATCTCCACTCAAAATAATTGGCAATTCATAAAAGCAATTTGAAGCAAGTACATATGTATCAGTATTAATAATTTCGTCAAGCAGTACGGTAGACTAGATCGAAACCTAATCTTAATAATATAATTATATTAATTAATCAATGAAAATTAATTAGACCTGGCCTAACCTGAATAATAATAAAATAAAATTATATTAATGAAAAAATTGTGTATGTGTGGACTGAGGGCCCATTTTTAGTTTTGGGGATTTTCGCAGCTTAACTAATATCAGTGTTTAGTAAAAGTTGTGGTAATATTTGTAAAATAAAGCATAGAGTTTGTAAAAGAATAATACAAAAGATCGTTTTAAGTGGGTCCCTCAGTTCACACACATAAGTTCCCAAATCTAGATATATAATGAGTTCACCCACAGATTTTAGTAACAGACCTTTAGTAAAACATGAATAAACATCTACACAACATTAAAAAACCTAATATGAATAGATAATAAACTATTACAAACGTCTTTGTTTGTTGAACGCTGTATTCTAATTATTTCACCTATTGTGGAATGGAATCTTTCTATTGGTGAATTAGAGTTGGGATTGTAAGGTGTAGTGAAGTGGATATGTATATCGTGAAGAGCGCATATTTCTTTAATGATTTCGTTATCAAATTTTGTATCAGAGTCCGTTGTTATTTTCAATGGTAAGCCTAACACTTCAATTACTTGCAACAAGGCTTCAGCAATGTGTATACTACTACAAGCATTAAGTGGAATGGCTTGTGCGAATTTTGAAAAGTTATCTATTATGATTAGAAAGGTGGCACCTCCTGAAGAGTATAGGTCCATAAATAAATGTTGAAATGGTTTTGTGGGAGTTTCTGTAAGAGCAAGGGGTGGTCTAACTGGATTTCTTTCGTACTTTGCTTTGAGGCAGGTGTCGCATTGGTTTATGAACCTTTGTATCGAGAGCAACATATTAGACCAATGATAATTTCTATGTAATTGTTTGTAGGTTTCTTGTATACCTCTGTGCGACGATTTACCTTGGTGATATTTTTTAATAGGTTCTTGTTGTTCGGACTTGTTTTCAACAAGTGTGACACGTGCCGTGCACCTTATTAATTTGGGCCCCTATCGTTTAATATTGTTGTATGGACTCTAGAAAACGCTATATATAAACACTCTTCGAAAAAGTAGCAATGAAATATTCTGCCTGGTATTGTGTGCTCTTTAAGAAATTTTATTATTTCGGACTCGGTGTTATTAACTGGGATAAAAACGTCTTTTACCACTGTTCTAGTGTTCGTAGACCTATCTTCTACTCTATAAGTTGTTCCTGGGGTGGATCTTATGTAAAATTGCTTAAGTTGTTTTTCGATGGCATCAGATAAGATCGGTATACCGTTATTTTCGTTATCGGGTCTGGTGTGGTTGGTTGAAACTAGCTGGTCTGGCTCTGTTGTAATAATGCTTGCTGAGTCAGTTTGAATGTATTTTCATTAAATGTTTCAAGAGAGATTGGGGGAAAGTTCTTTCGTCCTTGTTATTAATTATAGTCGTTCTAAATGTTCCTTCTTTAACCTTTACAAAAGCGGCGGGTGATATAAGTCCTTTTGTCCAAGTAAAGTCATTATATAAATATAGTTACCATCAGTATAGTTAGTCTTTATAGTTATAAGCTCTTCACAATTAGGTTCGACTCTAATTTTTTTTATTGGGTAATCAAATATTATAGGAATATGCGCTAGATGTTCTTAATATTTTGTTTTTTATATCTATATTACAACCTAGCTTCTTCAAAAGGTCCATTCCTATTAAACCTTTGTACTTTGGGTCGAATGAGAAAATTAAAAATTGATGTGCAGAATTCTCAGTGTTAAATTGTGGTGGCAATGGAAGGTGTATAATGTAGTTGTGTTTATTTACAGCATGCGCCGTTTTAACTTGGAAGGGTTCAAATTGTACGAGTTTTTCTAAACTAGTTCCAGTTATTAACTCTGGTGATATCATGCAACGCGATGCTCCGGTATCCAGCAAGAAATTTCCTTGTAGCTCTGGTATTACTATATAGGCAAGGTGATCCTTACCGTGGTTGTTGAGATGAGCCAGGTTTATTAGCTGTGGTCGCTTGGGTCCTGACTTTCGGGAAAATCCTGATAGCAAAGTTCCGGCGGTGCCTCTGTTGTATCAAATTCGACTTCGTTGTACTCACCTTGTTCAAATTGTGACCCGTAGGGGTCATGCTGGTACTCCTGCAATTCTGGGGTGTAGAATAGTGGTTCTTATTTACTGACCTCATGGTTACGTCTGAGAATTTCGTTGGTGGTTGTTGTTGTGTGTGCGGCATGTTAGGCTGCTGTCTGAAGTCTCCTGACATCCTATACGTTCCTGAACCGCTTGGTCTAACATTACCTGATGAAGGTCTGTTTTTCCATGGAACCATGGACTGGCCACCTTGTTTTGGTTCCGTAATCCAATTATTGCGTTGCTGGGTTGAATAGGTTGGTTCTACAATCGATGGTTTTGGTGTACAGCTAGTGAACCTCATTGGTGAATTTATTTGTGGTTAATGTGTGGTGTATGGTGTGTAATTGTAGGCTTATAGTCTTTCGGTTTGGTCTGAGAATTAAAGTTATTTAACCTATTGAAATTAAGAAGCGTTTCCTCCTGCCTAGCTGCGACTATGGCTGCTTCTAAAGTATCAGGTTTTGAGATACGCACGCCAACAGAAACATGAAATTCGAGATTACTAGTATAATGGTCTATAACTATGTTTTCGTAATATGATTTATCTGAATGTTTTCCGACTGAGCGCAACGTATCTAAGATTTCCCTAAGCTTACGACCGAATGTCTCAGCGTCTTCGCTTCTATTCCGTCGCACGCGGGTAAGCTCTTGCATTACCTGTATTTCATCGCGTGTTACACCTAATCTACGTATTAAAACGGACTTAATAGAATCTTAATAGAAGAATAGAATAGAATGGAGTTAAGGTACTCCTCGTGAGCGATAGCGTCAATAGCAGCTCCACCGAGTCTGCTCTTGATGAGGCAAATAAAGGCTGCGCTACTTTGGGCCTGTGTATCGAGTAACTGCATAACATTCTCTACTTCTCTAATAAAATAATTTAACGTTTTAGGGTTGCCGTCGTATCGTGGCATAAGATCACTAATAAATTTGAAAGCAGAAATATCTACGTTTGAGACAGCCATTATATTAATATGAGGAACGAAATACGTAAATATCCTATTGTAAAAAAAACTACGGTAAAGTGTCACTAAAATGTAACGATGGATGTATTATCTACCACAAGTTTGATAATTATACGGTACTTAATTAATAAAATTGCGAAAAGATAAAATAAAACCCTTCAAAATAAAGTAACACACAATAAAAAAACTAAAAAAATATATAAAGGAAATAGCAATGTACCTATTATTAAACCTAAGCTAAAAACATGTATGAATAAACTGAAAAAAAAAATAAAAGAAATGAAATGTTTTTAAAGACGAAACGAAATTCGCAACTTTAAATATCGAATATAGAAATCAATCTCCTAAGAAGAAATCAGTAATAGAACATAACTTTAAGAAACGTAAAAGAATCAATTTATTTTTAGGCAAAAACAACGAATTAACATACAAAATTATTGTACCTAGATTTTAGTACGAAGTTTAAGGCGTTTCTAGCGCTTAAACAAACACACAGTTAATATTAGTTTAATTTAAATTACTCAGTTATAAAAATATTAGAAACGATATTAGATAATTAAAAAAATTGTTTCAATATAATTGTAAATTTAGTAAATTAGTATGGAGTTTAAGGCGATTGTAGCTCATAAACAAATATACAGTAATCTACTTTGATTTTCAATTTAAATTTATTAGTTACTATATTTTATAATTGATTTACGATAATGTTACTTGATTACATTGGTATGTAGTTTATGGCGATCCTAGCTCACAAACAAACACACAAATTACTTTGAATTCAATTTAAAAGTAATTAATATATTAAGAAATGTTTTTATGGTACCTACAGCGATTTGAGCTAATAGACAAACACACACAACACACAAGTAAAGTAAATAACGACAGGAAATAGAGCAAGGATAACTGGGTAAACGAAAAGTACTCACCCTAATATTCTCTGCATTTCTAGCCGGGCATTGTAGAATAGTAAGATACCCAATTTTCCAGGTTTCTCACGGGATTGAAGTTCTTTCGCGAGGATAACGAGCGATATCGTTCACTGTTTGAGATTTTGATTCAAACTTAGTGCCGCGAACTGCCGACTGCGCCAGTTAAGTTATTCAACGGAGATAATTAATTTAAAATAAAACTTTATTTATTACAAATTAAATATAATGTCTACAATTAAAAGGATTCTACAAGACTAATTTTATTCTATTAAACATAATACAAAATAACTTATTGAAAATCAGCGTTAAACTCACTGACGCAAATCGTAAACTAGGTCGTAGGCAGCACGGTCAGCACTCTGGTGGCCGGCGCGTGTCAGGCGGATGCCTAACTATAGTAAATACTTAATTTTAAACAAATCAAATCTCAAAATCCAAACGGACTGTATCTAAAAATCTTGCGGGTTGATTTATATCTCCTTCGTGTCGATTTATATCTCTTTCGTGTCTAGCCCAGGCAAGACAATACATTATTTAAATAATATGGGCACAACTCTCCAATATGCTACGACCATGTATGCAGCTACAATACTCGAAGATAATGTGGTGATTGGATAGAAAATAACAATAATGGGTTTTCGAACCGACGTGTCTGGATTTGATTCGGCACCGTATTAATGAGTTTTCTTCCGCGTTATTGAGATTGACTCTCTTGGGATGTCGGTATATTTGAAAAGAAAAATCTCCGGTTTCTCTTATATGTTCGTAGCAGTAACATCTTGCCAGCTTTACGTGGTACGTTCCAATAGCAAAGATAAGTAGTTCATTATACACACATCAAAAAAGTCTAAGCAGCATGTACTTATGTAATTTTTTAAATAATATTTCATGTTACAAAGTTTCTATTTTTCATTTGAATATACTTTTAGGATCGTTTTGAAGTAAAAACAAAATCTGTTATTTTTATATTTTTTTTGTAATAACAAAAAGTAACAATTTAATGTCTTCTGTATCATACGCAAAACGAGCTAAGGTAAAAACAAATAAAATTTGTCGAAAAAAAAAATACCAAATTTATAATCAAAATATGTTACCTGGTCCAAGTCCTCTAAAACACTTCTTTGGAGCAGATCCCACGCGTGCCCTATGGGCTTGAGATCCGGAGACTGCAGGCCAGGGCAACACCCGGATATTTTCTGTTGCCAAGTACCGACTAGTCCAAAAGGCTGTATGTGAACGTGCATTATCGTGCATCAATGTGAAGTCTGGGCCAAGTGTTTGTACAAATGGATGGACATGGGGTTTAAGAACATCCTTAACGTAATTTTCAGCGTTCATGTTTCTATTTACAAAAAGGAGCTCAGTTCTCCTATTCTTCATAATCCCCGCCCACACCATAACAGTTGATCCGCTGTACGGATGCACTTCTTGAATGCACCTCAGGCTTTCTCTATTTCCGGGATGTCGGTACACTCTCACTCTTCGTGAATCAGGCCTAAATCCGAATCGCGACTCATCACAAAATAAAATTTTGTTCCATTGTTCCTGGCTCCATGTTAAATGTACACCATTCATTCCGACGCACGCGATTGCCGTGACATAAAGGTGGACACCTAATTGGGCGTCGTGCTCGTAGGCCGTACTCGCGGAGTCGATTTCGACTAACATCAACACCACTTGAGTTTCGTAGCCTTAAACCTATCTGGCGGGCAGTCATCATCGGCTGGCGCCTTGCAGTAATTTGTATGTAGCGGTCTTGCCGAGCGGTGGTACTCCTTCCACGGCCTGGATGTTGTTCAGCAGGATCTCCTGTGTTGGTGTAACGCTGCCAAAGACGACAAATAACGCTCCTGTTGACACCAAAATGCCGCGATACTTGGGATTGATTTCTTCCCGCTTGCAACATCCCTACAGCTCTTTGCATTTCATTTGCAGTCAAACGACGTCGTTCCATAGTGTAAAAAATGTATAAAATCACGTGAAATGTAATTATGTCGATAACTCTTTTTAAATTATTGTTAAAATTTGTAAAATGAAGTTTCAACACCAAATTCAATTAAGAAAGAAAAGGCATTAAAACTCTATTTAAATGCATTCGTTTTTGTCACTGAAGAGATGGAAAGTCGTTGGAAAATGAAATTAATGGAAAGTAAATACTTGTAAAGCATTAGAGGATACGGAATCTATCTGGAAAACATCAATTTTATAAAAAAAAAAAAATTGGCAGATTAAAAGTACAGTGATTACTGACGTAACTAAATGATTATTGTATATTTCAGGCACACCAAATAGTGAAAAATCTATTTTTACCAGTTTTTTGCGTTTTTAGCCTCTATCACCTCTTGTTGATCCTGGTGAAAGGGTAATTAGTAGAAGTTTAGACAAGACAAAATTTCCTGAAAAACTATTGACTTTTAATTCGTGGCGGGTAATGAATTTATTAAGAAGACTGACTGAAGAAAAGTTGAAGACATGTGAAGTAAATGAAATTGAATTTTACAAAAGACATGTAGCTGTATCACTAGACCAACGTACAGATATAATCAATGCTGAGCAGGGTACTCCTTATTGGCATAAAGCTAGAAAAGTGAGACAAACAGCCTCCAAAGCAAGAGCCCAGTCTACTTACTATTCTAATAAAAATGCTGATTGGGATAAAATATATCAAGAGGTAATTTCCTTGGGAATGAAGATACTATCAGAGGCCTTCGTTGTGAGGCAGTTGCAAGAGATTTATATGCAGAGCATTATAGCTACACAATTTTGGAGTCCGGATTGCTGGTTCGACCAGAATTACCATGGCTTTCTGGAAGTCTAGACGGTACAGCTGTGGATATAGATGGAAATTTTCTTAGAAATATTGAGATTAAGACATTAAAGGAAGAAACTCGTTTAAATGCAGATGAACTTATGGAAATTAATGCAATTCCTATATTAAATAAAAATTAAAATAAAAAAAAAATAGTCGGCATTATACTCCAATGCAATTAGGTACGTTATAGTCAGCTATTACAGAATGTGATTATTTAGTTTATTCTGAAATAGGAAAAGATTTTGCGATAAGAAGAGTTTCATTTGACGAAAATCATATTTTGAAAGTTTGTTTATGTCTGTTCATGTATATTTTGAAAAATTTCTTCCTAGAATAGTTAACGAGTATGGATCTAATTATGTCTGAAATTTAAGTAAAATAAAATACAGATGTGTTTACTAAATTTTTTATTGATTGTAAAAATTTATTACCACTCTTACAATACCCTTCCAATTCAAAAGCTTTCCTTGTTTCGCTTTTATAATTTTAGTGAGATAAATTTATCAATGTGAATAATTAGTGTACCCAAATTTGTAAGACCACTAACAATATTTAAAATATCATCAAAATAAGGAGCCAATGACCATGGTAATGGTCCACACAAAAGTTTATATTGTCGTAATCTCTGTATCACTCTCTCGACATGCACTCTTGCACGTGCAATCTCTGCAGTGCGGATTACGTCTTCTTTGGTCATCTGCTTTTTCTGACTCAAGAAAGGAGGCCTGATGAGCTGAAGCAGACGCTGTAACAAGAGTATAAATATTTAAGTATATTGCAAAATTAATCAAATGTTATACTAACTATTCAATTAGTATCCGTAACTCACTTCATTACACTCGGATTCAATGCTGTATCCTTTATCCACCATCACTCCATCATTAAACTCGCTATTATTTCAGATTACTGATTCATTTACAATATGTTTATCTGATGCTCGACCACCATAAGATGCAATAATTTCAGTTATTAGGCCAGAAGGAGTTATTCCAATATTGAAAGAATCATGACCAACGATGTATGGAAATCCGTCTCAAGTTGAATGACAATACATTTTTATTAATTATAGACTACGTTTTATAAACTATTAAATAAAAGTGTTAATTTTCACACAAGTACCCGAGGTTTGAAGTAATCCAACAAATTCTGAGATAACCTAGAAATTATGTCGTAACTACTCGCGACTTATAAAATGACCATAAATCACTCATGTAGTTACAAAAAAACAGAGTTAGGTAAAAGCAAAACAAGAGTTTCTAGTTGAACAGTTTCTTATTGAAAAATAAAATATAATTATCGTATTTTTATGGCCTTGCAGAATTGATGTGACAACATGGAAATAAAACAACTTCAGGCAGATAGAGATCATATTTTATTAACTTCGATTTATCCCAGATCTATAGGACAAATAAATAAGTTACCTACCTAATGTATACAAAGGTATAAAACACATAACTATGAACAGACTTTTCATGTAGGTGGTCATTAGGTGTATTTAATATCAGAACAAGAATGCCGGGTGATTTCTGGGTATCAAAAGTGAACAATTGACACATCGGCTTCTCATTATCACTGGCATTGGTTGATCAGAATCAAGCATCGACATGATTGATTAGGTACAGTAGACTCAAGAGTTCAGAAACACAACACAAAACGTAATAAAACAATTAAATTCAAAACGTTCTGTCGTAAGTTACATGAAACACGCTTAGTTTTTTAAAACAAACACACTAACGAATTTCCGTAAGGAATATTACTATTTAAGTGGAGAGATTAATCACGGTGACTATTCTCAATCGACAAATAAACAGTAATGGCGGCTAGTGCAGGCGCCGGCTTATGAATGATGACAGTGGAAGATGACATCTATCTTGACAGTTGCACCTGCGTGAAACGAAACACAAAAATAAATAATTTCACAACGGTACTATAAAATAAATGCATATACAGCACCTACGTTATGATATTACTAATTATTTAGCTATTTATGAGTCTAATATCATTTTTGTCTGGTTATTGTGTAAAGGTTCATCAAGCTCATACTTACGTAACTCGTTCAAATAAAAACAATGAAAAGAACGAAACGTCAATCATGACTTTATTATACGGGAATGAATATATATAAATCGTTAATTTACTGTTTATCTCAAAATCATAATTCCGGATGCGAATACCAAATTCCTGACGTGAAAAGCTTGTAAAAAATAAACCAATAATTTCTATAATTATTTAGTTTTCATACGTGCAACATTTTGAGACTGCTTTTGGTCATGTCCTTTTTTTTATATTAAGAGTACGTCAATGTTCTACATTTTCATTTCTCAATTACAGTTTCAGCACAGTCTAATATTATTCTTGTATTTTTATATTTTTGGAATGATTTAGGTAAGTTGCTACGTATCATTTCGATACTAGGCCAAAGAATAACAACTTTGAGTACTCTGCTCAGCATGGGGCACATATTATTAAACTAATTAGAATATGTCTGCCTGTTTATAACAAACAAAATACTAATGGCTCTAAACGACATATTTTGTTTAATTTTTACCCTTGTCAAAATAACTCTGTCTCTTACGGATAACATTTTCTTGTTCGTTGAAGCATTTAAGGCCAATTCACTAACAAAAGTCTCCAGTGTATCTAAAAGTTCAATTGAATTAATACCCGTAAAAGTAAATAAATACATAAAGGAAAAAAAAATATTTGAGTGTACTTTTCCAAAGGTTCTTTGTCACAAAGAAGGTCAGCCATACTCCAATCTTCTCGAGGACGAAAATTGACTTGTGTCGATGAAGTCATGACATGATGATGACTGTTGTTATCAGTTAAATTAATGTCGTCGAATCTATCCTCAACATCAATTTTTTTATTCTCAATAACCAGTCCAAGATCTTTCTTTGATACAACTATTTCCCTGTGTCTGATATCAGCCCTATTTTTCCTAGCACTTGATTTTATTTTTTGAGTAATGGTACTTCTTTATCAGAACTTCTTTTAGGAATATTCTGAGACGGTACGACATTAGGAAACAACTTCTGCCTTTTAGAATCTGGAACAATAAACATAATCTCGTTATCTAACGAGAAACTCGTCTTAGGCTACACTAATAAAATAACTCATAAAAGTACAATAAAATAATTAAAACACAATTATACAACTTACTGTTTGGAAAACAGTTTGAAGCTTGAAAATGAAGAGAACAAACTCTCATTGCTGGTGAAATCGGCTTGCCTATTCTTAAAGCAGTCTCCCATTTTTTCTTCATAATTTTGTCTTTTGGAAACAAATGAAAACTTATTCCCGAATCTCTATAAGTACTACATTGAGGAACGCAACAATATTTTGTATTTCTGCTTTTATTAGCAAAAGGTTTCTTTATGTTATCGTGATCCATCTGTAAACAAACTAACTTAACATAACGTCACCAGCAAAGTGTCGTTCTTAGACGACTTCTAAATTTCGCCGCTAGAGGCGCGCGGATAATCTTTGCATCGCCAATAGGATCAAGTTTTGTAATAGCGTTTAAAGCTCTATAACCCCTACAAAGACGGACTTGTCTTTATATGACTGCATCCTACAACTTCGACCGTAGTGCCTCTAGCTTGGACAGGAGCGGATGTTCAGCAGAACATGGGTGTTCGACATAATTTTCGTCTTGTCCATGTTCATTTTAAGACCTTTCTACTCGATAATAATAATAATAATAATAATACTCTTTATTGCCAAATAAAATACAATTTTACAATTACTATGAATTATACAGATAATGACAATGAGGCGGCCTTATCGCTAGAAGCGATTTCTACCAGGCAACCAACAAAAGAAATCCATTTAGAATTAAATTTACAAAAAGAAACAACATAAAAGAAAAATAAACAGAAATCTTTGGGCAGAGTATTTTGACGGTAAAACGTTAATCGTATACATTACATAATTAATAAATAAATATAAATTATATATACCTATATAATAAAATATATATACATATATATACACAAATACATATATATCAATTTATATTTAAAAAAAAATAGATAATTGTTTAATGCAGGAAAAGTATTTCAATGCGTTAATGACGTAGTTGGCGTAAATAAAACTCTTTCAGATTGCGTTTGAACGAGTGGATAGTTTTAGCTGAAAGTATAGAAGGAGGTACAGAGTTCCACAAGCATGCTGCGCGGACGGTAAATGACCTGTGAAATGCTTCCGAAGAGTGTTGTGGTGTGGATAGCAATAAGTTGTTACAAGACCGTAGGTTTCGGTCGTGACCTTCGTGTCGAAACCTAAAGCACCTCCTTAAGTACTCTGGTAGGCATGGGTTGAAGAGTGTTTTATAAAGGAGAGAAAGAACGTGTGTATTCCTGCGAAGGCGAATCGGAAGCCACTTGAGCTTATCGCGAAATTCTGAAATGTGGTCGTATTTTCGTAATGAAAATATGAACCGTATGCACAAATTTTGAAGGCGCTCAAGTTTATCAAGATGCTCCTCGGACAAATCGAGATAGCTGACATCGGCATAATCCAGTATTGGGAGGAGAAGAGACTGTGCTAACGCAATTTTTGTTGGTATGGGTAAAAAGTTCTGAAGACGCCTTAATGATCCAGCTGCAGCGAACATCTTTCTGCGCACAGTATCAACATGGTGTTTCCATGACAAGGTAGTGTCAAAATATACACCAAGGTTTTTAACTATATTGGCATAAGGAATATGCACACCGTCAAATTCAATATGTGGTAGCGAATTTACATTAATTTTACCTAGCAGTTTCGGACTACCTATCAATATGGTTTGAGTTTTGACTGGGTTTACTTTTATGCCGTAACGTTGACTCCATTCCAATATTTTATTCAAGTCGCTGTTCATCGTATGGATTGCCATGTGAATGAGATAAGGGTGAGCTTGAGTATATATCTGGAGATCATCTGCAAATAAGTGGTAGGAAGAAGCTAAGGAATTTGTGATAGAATTTATAAAAATAGAAAATAAAAGAGGAGATAGCACGCCGCCTTGAGGGACACCGGCATTAGTGGTACACCAATCGGATACACAATCCTCTAAGCGTATTCTTTGCCGGCGTCCTTGTAGATAACTACGAAACCAGTCAATTGTCGTCGGAGATATGTTAAGCGAATGTAAAACACCAAGAAGAATATCAAAATCCACCGTATTAAAAGCGTTACTAAAATCGAGCAGGGTTAACAAGGTTAACTGTTTGTTTTCCATGTTAACTCGCACATCATCATTTATTTTGACAAGGGCAGTAACCGTGCTATGACCAGGACGGAATCCGGATTGTAAGGGATTCAACAGTTTATTGTTGTTTAGGAAAAGTTGGAGCTGATGGTGGATAAGGCGTTCTAGGACCTTCGAAAGGAAAGGAAGAATAGATATCGGACGAAAGTCGGAAAAGGATTCAGGGTTGCACTTTTTAGGTAAAGGAAGTACATTGGAGTTTTTCCAGGAATCAGGGAAAGTGGCCGAGGAAATAGAGTAATTAAATATTTTCGCAATAACAGGGGAAATAATGTCGAGTAAAGGAATAATCATAGCACGACTAATGCTGTCATGTCCTACGGCATTGGAAGTCATGGATAGGATATTTTTCTTTACATCACAAACCGAAAATTGACTAAACTGAAATTTAGGATAATCTGGACATGGCAAAGATGAAAGATGTTGAATGGTTTGATATTTATCTGATCTATCCATTAGAGTATTTGAGGAAAAATGCTTATTCAGGGCATTTAAATCTATTTTAGGATTAATACATGCAGGAGACTTGCCAATGCCCAATGTCTTTAAAAATTTCCAGACTTTTCCTGGAGTTTCATTTTGAACTGAATTATGAATGTGGCGGCGTTGTGCATCCCTACACATCTTATTGCAGAGATTTCTAATAGCTTTATATCGCTGTTGATTCTTATTACTCGGATCTATTTTGTATTTCGAGCGTGCAGAGTTCTTTTTCTTAATGAGAATTTTTATTTCATCAGTAAGCCAAGGAGCAGGCAGATGCTTTACTTTTACAGGTCGAATTGGAGCGTGGCGGTCGTAAAGATCTATCAGAAAGTTATTCAACAAATCTACCTGTTCACTTACACTTGTTAAGCGTTCGATAGATGACCAATCTATTGTAGCTGCATCCGCACAGAGTTTATCTTTATCCATACCAGCAAAATTACGTCGAAGGAGGACTCGGGGCTTGATTTTAGGAGAACGGATCTTATATGATAAATACAAAAGGTCATGGAACGAGAAAGCATCAGCAGTGTGCTGGCCATGTTTGGCAATATGATTGAGAGAAGAAACGATTATCAAATCTAAAAGTGATGGAGCACAGTTGGGAAAGAAATGCGTAGCATTCAAAGGGGCTAATTGAAGATTACTGGATTGCACAGTTGATTTGAGCTTAATAGCTCGATGGTCGTTTTTTAACAGACAGGTGTTAAAATCTCCCATGATGATGATGTTTTTCGAACTCCACGAAATAATTGATTTGGAGTGAGGGGCTGTAAATAACTCCTAAAAGAAACTTAGTGTGAGTAAGAGCAACCTCAATAAACAGATACTCCAGACCTGAGCCTGAAGCCTCGTTAGACTGGCAAACAATATTAAATTTCATCCCCAATCTCAAATATATAGCCACGCCACCACCTGTTCTACTGGCTCTGTCATTCCGTATCAGCTGAAACCCAGGTATTGAATATAAAGTGGAGGGAAGACAAGGTTTAAGCCAGGATTCAGATACGAGAATGGCGTGGAGGTACTTAAAGTTGAAGGAATCAAGCATATCTACATGATGAGCAGGAATACTTTGTGCGTTTATGTGAACTACGTTAAAGTTATGCGGAACATCCGAATACTGTGACTGTAAAAAATCTCCAAGTGTTTGAGAGGTACTAAAAGAGCTCAAGTCACTTTCACCTGAACAAAATTCGAAGCTAGAACTATCGCTCTTACTATCATTCATACACAGCAAACTAAAATACTAAAATAGGAACAAAAATATGTAATATATAATAATAATTAGTATATATAATTAAAAGATGTTTAAATAAATAAGTCTAAATACGATAAATACTATATCAAGATTAAGATTTACGTTTCCATTCAAATACCTGCCAGCATAAAAACTATGTATGAATAACATTAATAAATACTACTATAACATAAAATTAAAATCAAAACAAAAAGTTAACAAACAAAAAAAAAGAAGAAAATATAATGATGGACCGAAAGTGGACCGGGACATAACTAGCTGATGACTTATGTCAACGACATTTGCAACTCTCAAAGATATCACGATTGATCTGAAATCACTTTGACTTTGACAGTCCCATGTTTACATGCATAATCAATCAGTCAGATACTACAAAAAGTAAATAATTTCTAGAATCTTCCAAACACTCAATTTAGGATTTACCTTCAAAATTTTAATTATTAGAAGTAACTTGAATTTAGATTAAGAAAAAAAGTTAGAAGATAGCGGAAAACTTATAAGAAACAATGGAAAAGAATGATAATAATAGTCTAAACAATATAAGAAACATACTTTCATTTTTTTGCCGGAAGACGCCTTGACTTTGGAGGAATAACAGCCTTGGCTGGTTGTGCTGCTTGTTCAATTGCAACCGGAGCAGCGCTATGAGAGATGCTCTTCAAATCGCTTGCACTCAGAACTCTATGACGCTGCCCATCGCTTCCAATCACGAAGATATCACCATCCCTGGTCCAACACTGGCTCACACCATACTGAAGTCTGACTTGCATAAACAAACTGTGACGAAACTTTGTCAAGAATTCAGACACAGTTACTCCAGATCCCTTCAAAGACTTCTTCGACTGCCACACACTATCACGAGCTGCTATATTGTTAAATTTGATGAGAATAGGCCTTGGTTTGTCTTTTGTTTCCCTGGGCTTACCCAACCGATGGCAGTAGCGGATGTCTGCTTTACTCAGAGTCAGATTTAGCTGCCCTTCAGCAACTTTTAAGACTGCTGCTGATACATCTTCCCTTTTGACCTCTTCCACACCATGTATTAGTAAAACTTTCCGTCTGCCCTTCATCTCAAGACGGTCAGATTCCTGGATTAGTGCTGATACCTGCTTTTGAAGAATCTCCATTGTACTGAGAATGAATGTTCTGAATTCTGTGAACTCCGCAGTCAGTGAAATTAATGTATATGAAGTTGCTGCTTGTGGTGATGTGCTTGTTTTGGTTAAGTCTTGTTGAAATCTTTCCATCTTTGTAGTGAAAAGAGCCGTTAAGTCTTGCATTGACTGTTGATGTTTGTCCATTGTTTTGTTTTAGTACAGTAAGTAGTTTGTTTCAAGGAAATTTTTATAGCTGGCTGATAGTTATTACTCACTTAGTTTATTACACATAAATTTTAATTAAAAACTATAATTTAAACTATTTAAATGAATAAAATCTTCAAGAGCAACTGTTTTTGTGTTTACTTTCCTACTACCCACATGTGTATATGTTACGTGAGTACCTATAACGTTACGTTTCGTTTAACGCTGTTTAAGAAGTATCAAACACATACATATCTTTACTTTATTAATACGTGATAAAATGCAACAGTACAATTTAATAGGTACTCAAACAAGCAAATGTACCAAACTACTAACTTCATAGTTTTGTAATATCATTGTTAAAGCTCGTTTATTCCTTAAAAGAAAAACTGTTTAAATAACTATTTTCCTACTGATAAGATACAACTAAACTTACATTAAGCGCTAATGTCACTGTCTGTCACTGTCAACAAAGACCGTTGAAATTAATTGAAAGTTTTGAACTGCGGCCCGTTTAAAAGTTAAAGTTAGTTGTTCAATTAATTGCATATGCATTTATTTCGTACTTCAAAATGAGTAAAAAACACATTTTCACGCCTCTTGAAAACAAGGTTTTACGAGACGGCTTATTAAAATATAAAAACATTATTGAAAACAAGAATATTGATGGAGCATCCCTGAGACAAAAACATTGTGCATGGGAGAAAATCACCAGCGAGTACAATGCGAGTCCTCACTGTTCATGTCAGGTATGTATGGTGGATTACTTTTTAGAAACGGTTGGTTACCTACAGTTAGGTTGCAACCACAGAACACTATAGAAATGCTTTCGGTATAATTTTACTAGCAGTACCGATGATGCCACTTAACTCCCCACTCCTTGCAATTAGTTCAAACGCACAAACAAATAGATGCGTATCGTATTACATAACACTCACACATTTTCATGCATGTTATAACATCAGAAAATAATGAACGTTATTACAACTACATATAGCTTGAAATCGCAAATCAGTAACCAACCCACTCATTCAAAAGGAGTGATGTCTATGTAGTGTGTAAAAGCATGGCATATTTTACAAATACGCTTGGGCTTGACCAAAAAAAATGTAGTCGATAAAAATATCGATACGAATTAGGTATCATTTTAGGTACTTTGAAATCAAAAGCTGTTATTTCGCTGTATAAACAATTTATATTTATAAAAAATATTTATAAAAACAAAGTTCTTATATAGCATAGTACATAGAAAGAAAATTAAAAAAAAACCGGAATTTGTGGTTTTGATTGAAAAAATCGAATGAAGCAAACAAAAAAAAACAAACTTATTATTTAACTTCACTTGATAAAAAATTCAGAATGGAAAATATTGTTATATTTTAGGAAAATATAAAAACCGTAAATATGTACTTAAATTTAAAAAAAAGTATTTTTATTATTTAAAAAGTGATTTTATTTTTTGTTGAACTATATTTTTATGAATATGTTTCTACTTGTATTTAAACCTAGCACTATTCTTTACACATATATTATTATTAAGGCAATTTTTATTTTTATTGTTTTATTGTCCAGTAAAAAGTAAATATTTGTTTAAAACTTGTCTTTTTGATGTTTTTTGTGCTGAAATTTTCATCAAGTGATGAAGGCGAATGTCCATGTATTTTTCAATGACACATTTTGTTAGCAATATTATGTGATTTTCCATTGGCCCCTGATCAAATTGATGGAATTGGATGTCCTTAAATATTTCTATGCCAACAAAATGTCTAAGAGCTTTATATGTTATAACCTTTTTAAACTTTTCGATATCGGTAACTAATTGGGTATCTACTGTGTACGTTTTTAATATCGATTCAATTTTATTACAAATAAGAAGGACATCAGCACTTGGAAGAATAAGACCACCATTGTCCCTTAAACGTATCAATTTAAAATTGTCTTCAAATGCACTATTATTCAAAAGAGCCGATATACACGTTTCACACTTAATTTTCTTTAATAAAATATGTACTACATTTCCTGCTATGTAGCTTACAACCTCTAATCTAAATTCAGTCATTACATGTTCTTTTTTTAATAAATCATCTATGGCATCGTCTTGAATTAGACCATTAGTGAATTCCTCATTTGCATTGACCTCTTCGTCACATAATGGTATTAATGTAGATTTATTTATTTTTTCTACTGATGACGAACAACTTAAAATTAAAACATTTTCAAGCGCCACACAATTGCCACTTTCAAAATTACTCAATTCCAGTTTAACTATTAGCTTTTTATAAATTGCCATAAATTGTCGCGCTGTTATTACATCCACCATGTGCTCTGATATTTCCAAATAACAATTCTAGGTGGTCTTGTGACAATTTATATGTGGGCAAATATTTTAACTTTTTTTCTTCTTCCACAAGTCGCAAGTACATATTTTTCACGCTATTTATACAAATAATAAGTCCTAAAAATCCAGTTTTTTTAGGAGATTTAATTAGGTGAAAACCGTTAAACATTTTCAAATCTTTTAAGTATGCTTCGATTTTATCTAAGAAATCGAAGATTTTTTCTTTATTTTTATAATTTATTGGTTTTTTTCCAGTGTAATTGGTTTATGTGACGTGAGTTTAATATATCGAACAAATCATTTAAATTTTGTAAAAAATTAACTGTTCCTTCAACATCTGTGAATCCTGGTAAATTTAATATTGAACAAAAAGTTAAAGCCTTCGCTACACTACCGCTCATTAATTGTGTAGCTAACTTCACTTTCATTTTTTGATTGTGGAAATAAATGTGGCGACGTCTCAATTTTTTGGCAAGATGTAAATGCTCCTTTTCTTGTAATTGGTTTAATTGAACTAAATAAGACCACTTTACTACTTTTCCGGCATTGTCATTTAATGTTGTGGTAGCTTCAAAAGCGTTTCTTACTAGCTTAACCATATGGCAAGCGTCTAATAAAATGTAAATAGGTTTAAGAGTGACAGGATGGTTAAAACAAGTCTTTAAATTGTCCAAATCAAGTGAGCACCCAAGAAGTTTTGCCATTGTTAGGTTAGCAGGACAGCCGTCAAAAGTTACCGATACTACTTCCACACCGGTTGTGCTCAGAAGTTCCAGGCACTGCTTAACTAGATGAGACTTTTGTTCACCTGTCACACCATCGGTAAGAAAATACCCGACAGGGATTTTCCAATCACCGTTAATTGCCGTAAGAAGAAATACTAAAGCTTCTTTTGCTTCACATAAATGATCACCACGATCATTTGAATTGTTACCAAAGTTAACATACCCATGCATACGTTTACCATCCCATTCAATGCGCTGTCGAATCGCCATCTCATCCATGACCAAATTACACAACAGAGGATATTTTGTTAATTGCACTTTAAATTTTATGGCATTAAGGGACTCTGTGGTTAACCCTGGTTCTGCGTCTACTGACTGATACCATTTTTTTATTGTTCTGGGGTGAGGTAAACATGTCTCAAATTTTCGTCTTACGTATAGGTAAGCCTTTGGCGAATAAAAATGTAGTGTCATCGCAAAACTCCTAAGGCCAGGTGAGTATTTCTTGCGAGTCAGCTTCCCTGTTTTTTTTTTTCGTGCATCTTTCAAATAAATCTTTTGTGCTTATATTCGTGTTTTCTAAAAACATGGCTTGGTCACTATTAATAAGTCTATTTGCTTGTAACTCTTTAAAATTTCTTCTAACTTTATTATTTGTTTCTTATATCTGCGGTTTTTATTATGTAAAACTTTAATTTTCGATTGTTGTTTCTTTATTATTTTATCTTTGTAGTTAATAATACGTCGCATTTTTTGCTTTCTAGGAGTTTCCATTATATCGCTTTGTAGGGGTTCTATCGCTCGCTTAACAGAATCAGATAATAACAAAGGTGAATATGTTGATGGTGTAACTTTAACTTCAGGCTTGTTATTTATTAACTGAAATAAAAAAATATATATTCATTGTAATAAGAAACACAAAATGTATATTTCAGGATTACACCAAGTCTCCTTAGTCATTTGTTCACTCTTCTGCACATCTACCTAACTATCCACCTATCCAGCATCTAGCCGTCCATCCACCAGTTTAAATAATGGTATTTATTTTCAATGTATTAATTATTTTTGAATTTTTATAATGTTAAATCTCCTTTACAAATATTAAAACACTGAAAAAGCAAGGACAATGGATTTTTTCAGTGTTTTAATATTTGTAAAGGAGAGTTACCATTATAAAAATGCAAAAATAATTAATATATTAAAATTTAATATTTGTAATGGTATTTATTTGAATGTTCTCTTTTCAACCTTGTATATCATTGATTAATACATTTATTCAACATTTAAACAAAATTTATTGAATAGGTTACGCATGAAATGTAACAGCTACAGTATAATTACAAACATAAACAAATTCTAACCAATATTGTGAATATTTTGCGCATAATTCATAATTATCAATAATATATTTTCATCGATGCAGAACAAGATGTCGATCAATCTCAGAAACTTTCACGTACTCTAAATAATTAAAATATACTTACAATATCGGTAGTTATACAAATATCAACAGTCGGGTAAGCATTATCTAAAAGAACTCGACGTTTTCTTGCCGGATTAAAATCCTTCTCTTTGAAATGTTCTGAACATATCCTACTATATTTATTAGGAAACCAATTTTTTTCCCTGTTGCCGCTATCCATCTTTCCTTAATATTCGCGTCTTTCGGAAAACTAAAAAAAGGTAATTATTTAATTAAGTATATTATGTTATAATAGCGAAACAAAAAAAAATTTACTTAGTACAAGGCTGCAAACTACCTAAATCTATCGATAGTATCGAAGTGCGGCCGGACGTTGGATGACACGAACTACATCCCTAACTCGCGTCTACTACATGCGGCCGCACTTCGATATTTTTACAAGCTGGATAATATTGTTAACTAAAATATTCATTGCGAAGTCATTATAAAGCGACTCGCTAAGTGGTTATGTTCAACAAGCAATGTAGACCAAAATTTGCGATTAGAACAAAACTTACTAATTTTCTACTCACTTTCCCTAATAATTTCGTAAACATCGAATGTAATCAAAAATCATTGCTAAACTTGTATTATATTACTTACCAGTGAAATGATATTCCTCTAGAAGTACAATCACACTTTGATGAACAGTTTGAACAGTTTACAACACTGCAATAGCCCATTTTTACAATAAAATCTGCATTTAACATTCGATGACGGACCGTTGCAGACTGAGCCGCGAGATCCGAGCATAAGGTTTAAAAGCCAGATACTCGGCATATGTTGCGCGTCCGTTTAACATTTCTATTGCGGTATTATTACTATTTCTGTGGTTGCAACTGAGCTGGGTATAACTTGAAATTAAATTTGAATTCAAAATATTTGCAGGTATCCACTAAGCAATTCAAGAGGCTTCGGATGAACCTAAAGCAACGCCAAAGAGAAGCCCTCACCAAAGAACGGCAGCATCGTATGGCTACTGGAGGAGGGCCCACAACTAGCGATGCTGTCATTAGCTCTGAGGTATCCATACTCGCACCAGCCTTAATTATGGGAATCGACGAAGCAATAGACTCAAATACTATTACAGGTATGAAAATTTAAAATTTTAATCGTTATGATTGTGCTTCATAGGGCTCGTTAAGCCGTCGTCGGTCCCGGGTGCTGTATATTTGTATATAGCAGTCGTCCGAGTTTGTTAGAAGCCATTTAGGGGATCTGAAAATTCTAACATCCATCAATCAGCACTGGGCCAGTTTGGTGGATTACAGCCTAAAAACCTCCTCATCATGCAGGGGAGAGACCCATAGACTAGCAGTGGGCTTATCATATAGGGTTGTGGTGATGATTGAGTGATAAAAGCTATTTTAAATTAGCACTATTAAAAAATATTTGTAACAGTTAAATTATGTTGCTCAATTTCCACATAACAAACTTTGCAATTTTCTCTATAAAAATGTATGGAGTATTGTCATTTTAACTTGACTCAATAATCAATTAAATTATTGTTCACAGATTTTGAAACGAATACCCCTGAAACAGATGCCATTATCATTACGTACGTACACGTTTGTGTTAATGCTTTATTAATATGGAAGAATTTTTTTAAAAATCATTTAAAACCAGTCGCGGCGGATTAAAATTAGACGTACATGGATTTATATATGAAAAAAACCGTAAAACAGTGGATAAACAATATTGGGCGTGTGAATTAAGAAGCAACAAAAAGTATAAGTGTAAGGCGAGATTAATCACCACTTTCTATAAGGAAATCAATAAGTATATATTAGTGAAAGGACCGCATCAAGAACATAATCATGAACCAGATGCTTTGAAGGAAAAGGTTTGTTTTTAAACTATTTCTTGTGATTTTAACGGGCTCGCTGGTGTAGTGGTACGAATTATTGCTTCTACACCAAGGGTCGTGGGTTCGAATCCCGCACGGTACCTACAAACATTTGTGTGCATGAACATGTAAGTTTAGCAACTGGTCTGGGTGCTTTCTATGTATAATATGTATGTATTTACAAAAGAAAAGTATTTTTATGTATGTTTAACGGTTGTCTTTTACCCATAGTACAAGCCTAGGCTTAGTTTTGGACAAAATGACTTTGTGTAGCCCTGATTGGAGGGTTGCTTTCCAAACACGCAGCAATAAATTCGGACTTTTGGCTTAAGGGGGGCGTGCCGGGAACTACAGGGACAACCCCGAATTCATTCCTCACCTTAGGAAATGAATATTTTCCAAATTCATATTTTCAAAGTTTGAGGTTATGTTGCTTTATGTTACCTAATACTTAAAATAAAAACATATTTGTAAACACACTAAATTACATACGAACTTAAGATTGATGATTGAATGAATGAATCATTCATTTTTTTAAATTAGTTTTTTTGGCCTGGAATGTAACTTTTAGTCCAGACCAGAAAAAAAACAAAAGTTAATGATTCAGTAAGGAATTAAGTTCATTAGAATAGAATAGGATTTGAAACAAGTAAAACAAATACTATTGCAAATGTTTTAAATAAATTGTAGTTCTGGTATTATTTTAATTAGTTCCATGGATGGATCTAATTTTTCTTTTTGGTTTCTTCAATGCCATACGAACTACATAACATAAAAAAGAACAAGATGCTATAAGGAATTTAAGATCATTACTCTTCATGGTAAGAAATAAAACATCTTAAGAATAAACATTCTCAAACGATTAAGAATAAACATTCCGGCGCTGCGGGAAGTGCAGTCCCCGCCCGCTGTAACTAAGCGCAGACATCGGGCGAGCCGGAGCGGCCGAGACTGGTCGCCGCAGGCGACCAAAAAGCCGAGGCTGTGGAGGTGAGCAGGTCTGTTTGCGCTTAGTTACGCAAGGACGTTGGGGCTGCACTTCCCGCAGCGCCGGAGATGTTTTATTTCTAACAGAAAAAAACAGAAGCTTGCTGCCTTCATGTAACTTCCAACTCAAAAATTCAAAATTCAAAATTCATTTATTGCACCAACCATGCAAATGTACCATACATTGGGTTGTTAGAGGAGTTTATAGTGACCACATATTTCACTGTCATACAGCATGCATATTATAACTTAATCAAATCAGATAATATTAACATAATACATATACTTATATTCAATTTTTTTTAATTAATTAACAATACAATTCTAATGTCAGTTTTTTTTTACAGTTTAATTTCTACGTCTGATAATTTACACACACTTAGAACCATATTACAATTACATAATTAAAAGAAATAACAATTAAAAACTTTAGTGATGAAATACATTTACATTTTCAACCTCAGAAATTCGTCAACGGAGTAGAAACATTTTTCTATCAGCCAGTTGCGTAAGACAGATTTAAATTTATTCACTGGTAGACATTTTATTTTTTCGGGTAATTTATTATATAATTTAATCGACATTGTGGGGCTGTTTCTACTACATATATCAGTTTTTATGTTTGGTAGACATAGTTTATCGGGGAATCTTGTATACTTTAATAGGTCTTTTTTTGTTGTATAATATTGTGGATTTAATTTTACAAATAGACAGATTTCAAATATATAAAGGCTTGGGACCGTTAATATCCTCATATTTATAAATAAGGGCTTGCAAGTGGTCCACGATGAAACATCTGCAATGGCTCTTATGCATTGTTTTTGTGTTATAAAAACTTTATTTATTTTTGTTGAGTTACCCCAAAGGAGAATTCCATACCTCAATATTGAGGGTACATACCCGTGATAGGCTTTCAGAGCGGTTTCTTTGTTTGACATGTTTGCCAGTCGCCAGAATGAAATTTGGCTAAGCCAATTAATTATGTCCGATATAGTATTATTTATGATTGAATTATAGTTGTTAGTATTATTAGTGATGTCAGGAATTAAAATTGTAATGTATTCACTCGATTTTTTTACCTCACCCCCCCGCAACACAACTTTATCCAGGAAGGTCGCACGGAGTCGTGCGACGGCTCATTGTAAAGGAGAAGAGACAAGGAATCTTTTGGCTCCAACAGAATTTGGAAATAAAGCACAGCACTTTCACCAAACACGAAAAACACCCAAAACCCAAAAGCATCGGGTTTGATTGCACGCGAACACTCGACCGCAGCGCGATCAACATCAGAAGCGCAGACCAATTTAAATTTAAGTACTAACAATAGGAAATAAGTAAGTAACATCACAATTATTACATAATCAAGTCATCGACATAAAATTGTATTTTCATTAAATTTTATAATTTTTTATACTTCTCTTTTGTAACTTTATCTCGACCATGACCCCGACAAAGGCCACCCGCAAAACAGGCACCAAGGCACCAGCTCCACCATCCTCGGCCCAAACCTCAGAAGCAGCATCTTTACCAGCAACGATGAGGCCCATATTCAAGACGAAAAAATCATCAGCTCTCCGCGCAATAATTCTAAAACCATCCGACGCAAACAGCCTAGCCACCTCAGAACCCCTAACTTTAATCGCCACAGACGCACTCAGCTCCCCCACCGTTGAATTATCCTCATTAAGAGAGGCCCAAAGTGGGGGCGCTCAGGGCGTCTCAAACATTGCAGAGATACAATTGACCGAAGAGGGTACAGAAGCTTCAATCACCCAGGAGGCTTCGCCATTCCTGAGCGTCTCGAAGAGAGTGAGCATGCTGGAAACGTCTAATAAAACAGCAGGCGTGGAGATGGAAGAGGCTAATAAGCTGGCCAACAGAATGCTCCACAAGGGAAAGGATGCGCTGGAAGCAGCAACCACAATGAAAAAGGAGTTAAAGATCACAGCAATTGAGTGCCTACAAACAATGTACGAGACAGTTCTTGCCCTTTCGGACTCCAGAGCGCCTGACTTCGGAGTCCGAAAGGGCAAGACTTCAGACCGGACTTCGGACTCACAAGGACAATCTAGTGGCCGAAAGGGCAAGACACGCAAACGAGCTGCTAAGGGTAGAGAGGGCGCACACCAAAGCTCTCAAAAATGGCATCAGCAAGGTTCCGGAAGATCTGGCGGAAGCCAGAAAACAGATAGAAACCGGCAACAAGACCTCGACTGACATCAAAGGCTGGCTAGAGTATGAGACAAGGAGTCCATACGAGGCCATAAGCGAGGTAAAGCACGCCACTAAAAACCTCTGCGCGCAAGTCGGAATTCTGGTGGAAGCCACGGCAAACAGTCCTTCGATGCAGCCAAACCCCTTACTTGCGGAGATAGAACAGATTAACAAAAGACTGGAGTCTACTTCCCAGCAGCTGGACGAACTCCGAAGGAGCCTGGACAGAACGGAAGACAAAAAATGCCAAAGCACAAACTAATACCAGCTCAATTCTGTCCAGGCTAGAACAAAACCAGAGTGCGAACATCAGCTGCGCGGAACAAACTCTAGACGAGGTAAAGGGAATAAAAGCGCAAATCGACAAAGTGGGCACTCAGCTCACAGACAAACAACCTGGACCAATCAACTTCGAGGTGGATCTCTCAGAGCAACTCCAACCGCTATCTGAAGGACTCGAAGCGGTCTCATCGGAACTCAGGACAATGAGACAGTCCAAAAGAGAAAGACGCGCCAGAGATCCACCTCAAAACAACACTATAACCACACGGACTTTCACAAACACACACATGACCTACGCGGGAGCAACTGCGCTGCCACCGAAGCCAAGGCCAAACCACACCTTGATAGTCTCGTCCAATGATCCCCTAAAAACTGGGGATAAGATCATCGAGACCATCAGAACGGTTATAAACCCCAAAACATCGGGAGCCAGAGTGGAAAGAGTCAGAACCGCTCGAAACCGGAAAGTGGTGGTGCAGTGCGCCTCCAAAGAGGACACGACAAACATCCACAAAAAGCTATCAGAACGGGACGATGTCAAAGCGGAGTTTGCTAAAACAGCAAATCCACTAATCCGCATAAAAGACGTCCTTAACTACCACACGGATGCCGAACTGATAGCTCACATTAAAAAACAAAACACACAAATCTTCTGCGATGTGAAACAAGAAGAGCAATCTATGAGGGTGCGCTATCGCAAAAAGGCAAGAAACGAACACCAATGCCATGCGGTCTTGGACCTTTCACCAGTCCTCCACAAAAGAATCACAGAAGAAGGAAAACTGTACATAGACCTTCAACGGTGTATCGTGGAGGACCAATCATCATTGGTCCGATGTGCTAAATTCTTTTGCTATGGGCACACAAAAACCTTATGCAAAGAGGACAACATCTATTGCAGCTACTGTGGTGACCCGCACACGTGGGAATCCTGCCCAAACAGGAAGCAAGGTCTAGACCCCATGTGTAAAAACTGCAAAGCGGTTAAGAACAAAGAACACCACCACACAGCACACAGCGACCAGTGCAGAGAAAAAATGAAATGGGACGCTATAGCGAGAAGCAGAATAAATTACTGCTTAAGGCGCCCAGGCCCAGTCCAGAAACTTCCCCCTCATGCACACTATCATTCGTGCAAGCAAACCTCCAGCGCTCCGAACTAGCAACCACAGAGCTCATACAGACAGCCAGAGACAGCCAGAACTTACCTGGTGCCAAGGTGATACAATGCTCTCTGAGCCGAAGGAAACCAGTAAAAGCGGCCATCATTGTCTTTAACGACCGACTGGAAGTCATCCACGACCCACAGCTTGTGACAGAGACAGAGGCTGCTGTGCTCATAAAACTGGGACAGACAAAAATCGAAGTGCTATCAGTTTACCTCGAGGGGGATGCAGAAATAACACCATACCTTGACCGCATAAAACACAAAATAACAAAGATAGCCACCCCACACATAATACTGGGAGGAGACGTAAATGCCTGGATTCATTGGTGGGGAAGCCCACACGAAGACATCAGAGGGTCCGCTTACAATTCCTTCCTTAACGAAAACGACCTTCACATCCTAAACGAAGGACAAACACCTACCTTCGAAGTCTATAGAAAGGAAAAACTCTGCACTAGTATCGTGAACGTCATGGCTTGCTCAACATCCTTGCTGGGCCTGATCACAAATTGGAGAGTGAACAGGGAGCTCATTACATCTGACCACAACGCCATAGAGTTCAACCTGTGCTTAGGTGAGACACTTAAACCACTCAAGTCAACCTCAACTCGCAGATACAACACTAAAAAGGCTGACTGGCAGAAGTTCAGAAGAATGCTCGAAGAAACCCTTAAGCAAAAACAGCTAAGCCAAGACACAATACGAAGTGTGGAGACAGTGGAGGATCTTGAGACTAAAATCGCAGATTACATCGAAGCGATCCAAGACAGCTGCAACAGATCCATACCAGCACTCGGAGAATGGAAAGGAACAACGCGGCCCCCCTGGTGGAACAAAACTTTAGAAGAACTGAAGCGTGACGTTCTGAAAAAAAAAAGACGTTTAAGAAACGCAGCATCAGATCGGAAACAAGCAGTTTACAATGACTACCAAAAGGCGAAGAAGGAATACGCAGAGTTGGCAAAATCGTCTCAAACAGAGAGTTGGTAGAAATTCAGCACAAAACAGGAAAGGGAGAGTATGTGGGATGGCATATACAGGGTAATCAGGCGAACAGGAGCCAGAGCAGATGACGCACTACTCCGAGACTCCACAGGCTTGACCCTTAGTCCGGAGGGATCAGCAGACCTTCTGGCTCTGATCTACATTCCCAAAATATGCCACTTGCATGGAAAAACACGGCATGAAGTCTTCATACAAAAAAATATCCACATTTCAATGGCCATAGACACCCACGGCATTTCAGAATCTGACATTTCTTCCCCCTCTTCACCCCCGTTTTGGCCGCCCGCCGTTCTCCGTCGCAATGCCGCCATAAGCCGCCATTACAGTTTTGGTGTTGATCCAGTGAAGCTACGTCGTGGTTCGTTACTCCGTGCTTATCCTCTCGCATTTTAAAACTGTAATATTCGCGTGTTTTTCATAATGAAAAATACCTGCAGTGTGCTGAGCTGTGGCAGCAAGCGCAGTGGAGATAAGCTGCATAAGTTTCCAAGATCTGATAGTGGAATAAAGTGGGTGCAGTATATTAATAGTGAAAGACTAAAGAAACTTAGTACGAAAGAGTTGCTTTCGATGTTTGTTTGTCATAATATTTTGAACGGAGGTTCGTGACTGCTAGCTCACGCCTCAAGAACTTTGCATATCCAACCTTGTTTACTCAAGAGGAGATTGATACCGGCAGGCCCACACGTGGTTATGACGACGTTGGTAAGTTTTTTGCCCAATATTCAGATTTATGTGGATTGTGTTTGTACTTTGGCCAATTTACTGTGATATTATAACTTGTTTTAGAAAACTCTTCACCCTGTGATCATAATTATACACAGCAAAAGCTACATGTTAATCATACTTATGCCAGACGTCAACCTTTGATCGACTTGCAACAGTTGCAAATCAAGAATACTGGTAAGTGTTCTATATTTAAGTGTTCCTATTTCATAGAAAATGGTTATAGCAAGATTCGAAGCAGAACATTACCGTATAGATATTCCTATTTAGTATGTTTTTAGTACTGAAAATGTTTAACCTAACAACTGGAAAAAAAATATATATATGTGTTTGTTGATCGGTGGGACTTGCCACTTTTGCAGAGATGGATACAAGTCCAAATAATTTAAACATTGTATACTAACTTAGATTATAAGTTTGTAACTAACACTATATGGGCTTGCCTGAAATAAATAAATATTATTATTATTATAGATTATGTATTCATATATTTATTTATAATATAAATAACATAATTTATTATTTAATTACAGATTATGGTACTGCACACACTAGATCCATTTCAAATACTGATATTGAAATAATGCTACACTCTCCTACAGGTAATGATTCTATTATTTGTATAATGTTACTTACATTGATAACTTCTAAACTGTAGTTGTGTTTAATTTATTTTTGTCTATATTAAAAAAAGAAGATAATTTATTTTATTATACTTTCAGAATCCAATATCACGCCATCTACATCGACATCAACGCTGTGTGCAGTAAAACCTGCATCAATTCCAGGTAAATTTGATTTATTTGATTATTATAATAACCAAATACTTTATCACCCCTTGAGCAGATCAGCACTTAGTCATCATTATTCAATCATTAAGTGTGGCATAGTTTATACTAACATGTACTTGTCTATGATTATAAATACTAACATAATTAGTAATTTGAATAATGTTACTTATATTGATAACTTTTAATCTGTAGTTGTATAATATTTTTTTTCCATATTATATTAAAAAATGAAGATCATTTATTTTAATTATACTTTCAGAATTCAATATCATGCCATCAACATCGACATCAACTCTGTGTGCAGTAAAACCTGCATCAATTTCAGGTAAATTTGATTTATTATAATAACCAAGCAATACTATATCACCCCTTGAGCACATCAGCACTTAGTCATCATTATTCAATCATTAAGTGTGGCATAGTCTATACTAACATGTACTTGTCTATGATAATAAATACTAACATAATTAGTTTTATTAGACTAGTGCAACACATTACACTATAGTTAATCAATGATTACTTAACATATCACTAAGAAAAAAATATGTTTATTTTACAGTTCCAGAATCAAATGTTTTGTTGACACATAAGAAAATAAAAGGGACAAGGTCTTATGTAACTAGAAAATGTTTAACACCAAGTTGTATTCAAATTTTAAAAAAGTACAAAAAAGCTAAGAAGCAACTTAATTTTACAAAGAGAGCCAAAAAATATATAAAGTTTTCTAAGAAAGGAAATTTTGAAAAAGTTACTCCCAAACTGAACCCAGTAGCAAAAAAGATTTTATGGATGCAAATTACTCAAAGCACAAAGAAGACAAATGGTCGGCGTTTTACTGATGAAGAGAAAATGATTGCACTTTCTATAATGAAGCAAAGTCCTAAAAGCTATAAGTTTCTGAGACGGATCTTTATTCTTCCATCAGTGAGAATCATCAATAAAATGATAACCAGATTAAAAACAGGAATCAAACCTCAAATATTCGAGACCATTCAGTCAGAGGTATATGATTTAGTACTAGTTTTTACATGTTCTTTATTTAAAACTTTCTTTTTTAGTTATAAAATTAATAATGTATCTTACACTCACTCTTAGATTTAATATATATATATATATCACTCACACCCATCAGCTTAGCTCCCAAGCAAGCACTATAAGGTACAAACTAATAAGGGAATTGCTGTAAGGCTTGTGTTTTGCAACAGGGTAACGGATAAACATACATAGTAATGATACATAAATAACTGTATATATTGTGCAGATATATAATGAATATTTGGATTTGTTTATAATATGAATATATTTTTTAGGTAATAAATTGGCCTGAATCAAAAAAATACTGCTGTCTGCTCTTTGACGAAGTAGCTCTTGAGCCAGGTTTGACCTATGACAAACACACAGATAATATATGTGGGTTTGAGGAGCTTTTTGAAAAAACGAATAATTATGCTGACCATGCGTTAGTGTTCATGGTGCGAGGAGCCTTACACAAGTGGCAACAGCCATTATGCTTCCAGCTTAATTCTTAGCGATTTAGGATAACTTATTGTATTAGCATACCTACTCTGCGACCTTGCACGTGTTTTTAAAGAAATAATTTTGAAATTAAAAAGACGTTTTATTGTCTATGACTTGCCCCATCCTATCTTTACTAATGAGGGTTACTTCTGTCATGTCGCTCATTCTGCATTACGTGCTCGTGACCTTCGCACGTCTTAGTCTAATCAAGTATTTACCTAAAATAAATTTTAAGTTCCACTTGTATATTCGTAATTATGGACAAGAAAAGAAAAAGTAAGGATTTCGATGAAGAAAAGATTAAAAGAAAGATAAGAAAATTAGAAAAGAAATTGCATAAATCTACAGAGGATTCACAAGATAAAGGTATGCTTATGTGTTTGAAATAATAAACTTTATTAAGGTACTGTTTTCAAAGTGGAGTGATTGTTTTTTGTTAATTTCCTCTATTCAGCCTAAACAGGCGTAAACTTGCACAGCCTAAGCAGGCGTAAACTTGCACAGCCTAAGCAGGCTTTCTTTGGCACAGCCTGAGCAGGCTAACTATCTCACAGCCTAAGCAGGCTTCAAATTATTTAACAAAGCAAAAAAAAACAAAATATATTAAACAACTATTTTTTCTTTTGTTGTTTCAGAATCAATTGAGCCAAATAATGACATTATAAATGAGGATTTAGATTCAATTTATATGCCACCAACTGAGTGGACTGGCAGTGTTACTAACACTCCACAGAATAACGATACATTATGGGATACACAAGACTTTTTATTACATAATCTTCCTTTACCACAAGAAACTGAGAACTGCGTAATTGATATTGTTTCACCTCAACCAACTGGCAACGCGTCGCCACAACCGGGTCCATCTTTCGCTTCAAGCGCACCCATAGAATTAGATGAAACCATTTTAAATATTTTGGGCGAGGCCCCAAAGGCTAATACAAAGTTTGGACCAAAAATACACCCGGATATTGCGTCACGTTGGCAAGAAATATTGTCTAACGGATTACCTAAACCAGATAAAGAAAAATTAATGACTGAATACCTTATACCAGAAAATTGTGATTTATTAGTTCCTCCCATTTTAAACCCGACAAAAATATATGGCCACTGCATTATCAGCGTTAGATCAAGTCACGGATATGATAATTCATAATGATATTTCTCCACCCAAGTTGTTAAAACCTATCATTGATGCAACGCGCTTGCTTTGTGACATTCACAATTACGAAACGAGGGTAAGACGCAATTTTACAATATCGGCTATAGATAATTCTATTAAAGACTCGTTAATAGAATCTAAAAGAGATTCTTTTCTACTCGGTGAAAATCTTGGAGAAAAATTGAAGATGGCAAAAACTATACAACGTTCCGGTGAAACTTTGAAAAATCAAAACAGACCTACTTTTTACCAAAATAACCATTTAAACTACCGACCCTTGCATCAAAAACCCAGGGGCAGATTCGATGCAGGGCAAACCCGTCTGGCCCCCAGAGCGCTGCCACCGCACCGGCACCAGATGCCGCCACCGATGCGCCCACAGGGCCGGCCTCTGCCATCGCAACCGGGAAAACAACCATCGCCGCTAATGTATCGGAATCATCCTCGCCGATAGATATCGAGGTAAAGTACGCTGGTAGTTTACCTTATTTTTATAAAAACTGGACCAATATAACTGATGATAGTACAGTACTTTCGTGGATAAAAGGTTATAGTATCCCTTTTCGTTTAAAACCATTTCAAAATTCTTACCCTCATATTTTTCCTAAAACGGATCAAGAATCAAGATTTTGCTGTTGCTATCCAAAAACTATTAAAAATTAATGCCATATCACAATGTAACCATGCTCAAGGGGAGTTATCAGCTATATTTTTAGTGCCGAAACCCAATGGACAAAAGAGGTTCATTCTAAATTTAAAGAACTTGAACAAATTTATTCATGTTTCACATTTCAAAATGGAAGACTACAGGACTTCTTTGAAACTTATAAGTAAGAATTGTTATATGGCTTCAATAGATTTAAGGGATGCCTATTTTTTATTAAGTATAACAGAATCACAAAGAAAATATCTACGATTTAAATATAATAATATTTTGTATGAATTTAATGTTTTGCCCTTTGGGTTATGCACGGCACCGTTTGTATTTACTAAATTGCTTAAACCTGTTTTGCAATATTTGAGATCAAAACAAATGTTGTCTGTATCATTTCTTGATGATATACAGTGTATAGGTAGATCATTTGAGGAATGTAAAAACAATGTTGATACTACCGTCAGTCTTTTAAACTATCTCGGATTTTTGATAAATTATGAAAAAAGTAACTTAATTCCTAATACTACATCTCAGTTTCTAGGTTTTATTTTATTTTATTTTTATTTCTTTGGGAAACTTACAGCTAATTACAAACATATTTAAAGATAACATAGATCATAGAACGCCAATTAACAAATTTCCACATATAGGTAAAACTTAAATATCACATCTTGTCCTTATAACAAAATTCAAAATTCTTTTCTTTTTGTGATTCATTAATTACAGGTTACAAACTCAAAAAATTAAAATACCTAATGTTATGTTTTGAAAAATTTTGCATTAAATTGTTTTTTAAATGTTTTAACAAAAAAGTTTAAACAAAAAAGGTCAAAGTCATTGTTGTTTAATACTAAACTATATTGATTAAGTGTTCGTGGAGCTCTGATACAAAAGGAGTTTCTACGATAATTTATATTTACAAGCGGTACGTGTAAGAGTGGAGTGTGTCTTGTGGTCTTGTGAGGGGTATTTATATAAAATTTGCTCAGAAGTTCGGAGCAGTCTATCGATTGAGTAAATATTTTAATTAAAAAGGATATATCAGCCATTTCTCTTCTCTTGTATAATGGTAGAAAGTGGAACCATTTACATCTTTTTTCGTATCCTTCAATATACTTTTTACATTTAAATTGGAGGTGGCGTAGAAACTTCTTTTGAACGCCTTCAATACGAGAGATGTACGTAAAATATTGAGGGTTCCATACTTGTGAAGAATATTCCAGTTGGCTACGCACGAAGGCACAGTACAGTACTTTCAAGGTTTTGATATCTGAAAATTCAGATGACATACGTAGCACAAATCCAAGTGACTTGTTGGCTTTAGTAACTATGGAATCATATTGGTTTTGAAATGTCAATTTGTTGTCAAATGTAACGCCTAAATCTTTCATTGCTGTGGTTCTAACTAAGCTAGTAGAATTTAAGATGTAATTGAATTCAATAGTCGATGATCTGCGTGAAAATGTACATATAAAGCACTTTAATGAGTTTAATTCTAGTTTATTTAATTTGCAATAATTGTCAAACCTATTTAAATCTTGTTGAAGCTTGCTGCAGTCTAGATCTGATTGAATAGGGCACATTATCTTCATATCATCTGCATAAAGGAATATCTTGCTATATAGGAAGCATGATGATATATCGTTTATGAAGATTGTAAACAATAATGGCCCCAGAAGTGAGCCTTGTGGCACACCTGAGGGTATAAACAATGTAGATGAAGTGTATCCATTCAACACCACTGTCTGGCACCTATTCTCAACATACGAACTGAACCAGCGATATAAATTACGCTTGCACAATCTCTCTTTCTTCCTATTCTCGACTATGCTGATGCCAGCTATCTAGACCTAACTGAAGAACTTCTTAATAAACTTGAGCGGCTACAAAATCTCTGCATAAGGTTTGTATTTGGATTACGCAAATACGACCATATATCTGATTTCCGCAATAATCTCAAGTGGCTCCCCATTCGCCTTCGCCGGAATACTCACATTCTTTCTCTAGTCTACCGTATTCTGTACGACAAAGCGATACCTGCCTATCTTAAAGACCGTTTAAAATATCGGTACACCAATAACGACCGTAACTTGCGTTCCTCATCAAATTTACTCCTGACGACACCATCGCAGACATCCACATTTTTAGGTAAGTCCTTTTTTGTTCGATCAGTGTCGTTATGGAACGAGCTCCCGACTGAGATCCGCTTTGCTCGCACACCGCGCATCTTTAAACGAATGCTTAAACGTCATTACCAGGTGAAACACTGTCCATCTTAGCTATCGACATAATATAGATATTTATATATGTATTAATATTTTATTTATTTATATAGTATATAGTTATGTATGTAAACGTTTATGTAAATGTATTTAATTATTCGTATGTAGTTTATTTTACTAGGCGTACACCTCGCCCACGTAAATTTCCTCCAATGCCTGGGTTGCCTGGCAGAAATCGCGCTTCGGCGATAAGGCCGCCCTTTGTATGTTAATTGTAATTGTTGTTTCATTTATACTATGTAACCATGTTGGTGTACAATAAAGAGTTTTATTATTATTATTATTATAAATTACCACGTATGCCCACTAAGTTAAGCTTGTATAAAAGAATTTTGTGATCAATTTTATCGAAACACTTGCGATAATCAGTGTACCTATACAGTTTCAACTTGCAAATGAGAAGTCATGTGCTCCGATATATAATCATGTGCAAGAAGTAGATTGGTGGTAGTAGACCTTCCAGATATGAACCCATGTTGAGATGGATTAATGTGTTGTTTAATGGCAGAAGATACTTGTACATGAACTATTTTCTCCAGTACCTTGGCAAATACACAAAGTTTGGATATTGGTCTGTAGTTTTCAACCTTTTCTTTGGCCCCATTTTTATAGATAGGTGAGACCAGAGCTGATTTCCAAATTAATGGAACTTTACCACAAGATAAGGAGAGGCGAAACAAGTATGCTATTGGAGTGACAAGACTCTGCGCCAAGTTTATGATGAAAAGGGGTGGAATCCTATCAATACCTGCTGTTTTGTTAGGATCAAGTTGTTTTAGAATATTTAATAAATTAGCCTCATCAATATAAACATCATTAATGTCAGCGTTTGAGTTATTTAATAAAGCATTGGACACAGAAGAATAGTTGGCGGGAGAGTTCTGGAATGTGGAGTGGAAGTATTCAGCAAAAAAGTCACATATCTCAGTCCCAGAGCTGGAGGATCGGTTACCTATAGTCATGGTAGATGGAAATGTATTGGACACTCTTTTTTGCTTAATGTATGACCAAAAAGCCTTGGGATTATATTTAATACTATTTTCAGTATTTTGTATATATTGCACATAACACACCTTTTCTATTTCCTTTACCCTATTTCTTAATAATTTAAATGTCATTAAATCGGAATGATTATTATATTTGTTATGATACTTGTTCTTCTCATTGATTATTTTTATTAGTGCTGAGTTGTACCAAATAGGATATTTACCTTGTTGGAATCCTTTTTTAACGGGAATAAATTGTTCAATCAAATCATATAATAGGTTGTAAAATTTGGTTACACAATCTTCTAAACTTAAGCCACAAAAGAAATTATTAAATTTTATATTATTAATTTTGTTCATAATTGATACATAATCACCTTTGTGATATAAGTAGCGGGTCTTCAAAACTGATTTTAAGGGTTTTTCATATTGTAAATAAAGACTTATTGTTAAGGAAGGATGGTGCGAATCAGTGCATAGTAAGGTATCATTGCATTTAGTCACACTTATTGAATCAAAGTTACAAAAAACTAAATCCAAAATTCTATTATTTACATTTACTTGACTGTTAAACTGAGATAAATTAGCTAAATTAATATTGTCAAAAAATTCCCTTTGGGATGAACCTAATATATTTGAGGGATAAAGCTTCATTGAATCAATGAAGTTCCAAGTTAAGTTTGGCATATTGAAGTCTCCTAGGACTATAAAATAATCATTAGGGTTTTTAAGCACTAATTCACTACATCTAGTAGAAAAATGTACAAGTTGCGTTAGCAATGAGTTACCTTGTCCTTGGGAGCATACATACACACAGCATAAGTGAAGTTTAGTGACTGATCTAGAATTTGACAAAAGTGTAATGGTAATCCATAAATCTTCAGCCTCTGAGCACCAATCTGTTTGTCCGTCTACCGCCAACTCACGCTTAATAGCTATAAGAACCCCACCGCCTAAATTTTGCCCTGTTCTAAAATAATTCCTATCCCTGCGCCATATTATATATCGATTGTCCGCCAATTCACTATCCAGAATGTTATCCGTAAGCCAAGTTTCAGTTAAAGCTATGATGTCATATGAATTTAGCAATATATTCCTAAACAACACACTGGTCTTCGTGCGCAAACCCCTAACATTTTGATAATATATAGATAATGGAGCCATTTAAAAGAGATTAAAATATTTAAATACTGCATAGATATATTTTATATAATAAATTAAAAGTATATTATTATTATAATCGACTAATAAACGTAACACGTAATGGTTACCGAATAGATTAATTTTAAAAACAAATTTTAAAACCGATATAATTCTAATAGCACCCTCAAAGTCAGATCCACACATACACTCAGTTGACATATACATAGCATTTGCCGTTAGCAAACTCTTTAATAGGTTGTACCAAATTAATATATAAGTAACGTTAAGAACAATTAAAATCAATTGTTTTTTTACAGTTAAAAGTAATTGAAACATATAATAAAAAGAACTAAAAATGACTAAACCGAAATAAAAATTAATTGAAAACAAAAAACATAACACGCGTGTTTTGCTGGTGTACACGGAACGCACAATGCAATATTCGCCGTCCGGTCGTGCCGGTGGCAGCGGCTGAGTGAGCCGAGTCACGTTGACTGCCGCGTGATCAGTGCAAAAAAAGGTTCGGGCTGTGATGCTCAAAGTTTTTGTCCATCTATCTAATGAATGCAATATTACACTCGATATTAAGAGAGTCTTTTTAGATCGGATTTCGATTCCAGCCGTATGATTTCAAAATTACCCGACACTAAACGCCAGAAAATACATAGTGTTTCAATACAATTTCTAACTTTAAGTCATTGTAAATTACGCGAATTTGCAAAACTTATAGGGCTATTAGTTTCGTCTTGTCCGGCTATTGACTATTCTTGGATGTATACCAAAATACTTGAACGCCACAAATTTTTATGCTTATTGAAAAATCCAAGTTATGAGCAAAAAATCAATATTCCCAGTCACCTTAAAGAAGATCTACACTGGTGGGTAGAACATATATATAACGGTGTATCGCGTATACGTCATTATAAATTCACATTAGAAATATATTCCGATGCATCTAAATTTGGCTGGGGAGCGTACTGTAACAACAATCATGCATTCGGGTATTGGAAGGATGACGAAAGTCAACTGCATATTAACGAGTTAGAAATTCGCGCAGCATTTTTTGGTATTAAATTATTTACAAAAAATATTTCTGATTGTGAAATTTTGTTACGTATCGACAATGTTACAGCCATTTCTTGTCTTAATAGAATGGGTAGCGTTCAATTCCCACATCTAAATAATATTACACGTCAGGTTTGGAAATGGTGTGAAGAACGAAAAATTGTTATTTTAGCATCTTATATCAACAGTAAAGATAACTATAAAGCTGACTGTTTATCTAGAAAAAAGTTTAGTGAAACTGAGTGGGAACTGGCTGATTATGCTTATCAAAAAATTAAAAAGGAAATAGGTACCGCGGAAATTGATCTTTTTGCGAATCGTCGAAATTCCAAATGTTACCATTATGTTTCGTGGAGTATTGATCCTGACGCTTGGGCAGTCGATGCTTTTACCATTTCATGGACAAACTTACATTTTTATGCGTTTCCTCCCTTCTCATTAATTTTAAAAATGATTCAGAAAATAATTATTGACAAAGCGGAAGGAATTATTGTAGTACCATATTGGGAAACACAGCCATGGTTCCCGTTATTTAAAAAATTGATTGTCGCTAATTCAGTTTAATATTTTGATCCCAATATTAATTTACTGATTTCACCTTTTAGGAAGCCACACCATCTCTTTCGCAGCCTTCGGTTGGTTGCCGCGAGAGTATCAGGCAAGCTCTATTAAATCGTTCCTTATCTCAAAGATCAGTAGAGATAATGCTGTCGTCCTTATCCCAAAGCACATACAAGCAATATGACGCTGCTATTCGAAAATGGTTGGATTACTGTACAAAATATAATTTTAATTTTACATCGGTTTCTATACCTATTGTTCTCCATTTCTTAACAGAAGTATTTGATTCAGGCGCCCAATATGGGACAGTTAATTGTTACAAATCTGCTTTATCATTACTACTGAATTGTAACTTAAATGACGATAGGATCAAGGTATGAAAGGTGTTTTCAAGTTAAGGCCGTCGAAAGCAAAATATGATCTTACATGGGACCCTAGTTCTGTCTTAAAATATTTGTCGAAGCAATGGCCTAACGACGAACTCGACTTGGAAACCCTATCAAAAAAGCTTTTGACTTTAATTGCCTTAGTTACTGCACATAGAATGCAGACATTTTCTCTGATTAAATTAAACAATATCTTTATAAATTCTAATGAAATACTCATAAAAATTCCCGATTGTATAAAAACATCAAGACCTAATGCTTTACAACCTCTTTTAAAGCTCCCTTTTTTCAATCAAAGACCAGAAATTTGTCCTGCGAGGTGTCTTCAAGAATACTTAAATAAAACTCTTAGTTTACGTAAAGACTCTATTTCTATTTATAAGTTTCAAAAAACCGTATAATAAAATAAGCAGTCAACGAATGAGTCATTGGGTCAAGGATGTTCTGAGTAAAAGCGGTATAGACACTTCGATTTTCTCGGCACATAGTACTCGGCATGCATCTACATCCGCAGCCAATAGGCTCGGAGTCGGGTTAGACATTATTCGTAAATCCGCAGGCTGGTCCAATTCATCCTTTACTTTTGGAAAATTTTACAATAAATCTTTAATATCTTGTGATAATAATATATTCGCCAACACAATCTTATCTGTAAACCAAACAAACTGAATTTATTTAAATTATATATGCTGAATTGTTAGACTTAATTACTTAATTAAGTTATTTATATTTTATACTTACATAATATTTTTTTTTTGTAAAATATGAATGAAAATTAAATGAAATGATTGAAATTACTCATTGATATGCACATTTTATTTACAATCTTTGAACATCCTACAATAAGTTATCCTAAATCGCTAAGAATTAAGCTGGGAGCATAACTGAGGATCAAACGAACTTAAACAAGTGAAGTTCGATTCCAATTATGCGACAGCTTAATTCGACGCGATTTATATGAACCCACCCTTTAATAATAAGTATGCCCCGCCCAAGTTAAGTAAATAAAATGTGGTTATTGACTTTAAACAAAATGAGCGACATGACAGAAGTAACCCTTATTAGTAAAGATAGGATGGGGCAAGTCATAGACAATACAACGTCTTTTTAATTTCAAAATGATTGATATGCACATTTTATTTACAATCTTTGAACATCCTACAATAAGTTATCCTAAATCGCTAAGAATTAAGCTGGAAGCATAATTGAGGATCAAACGAACTTAAACAAGTGAAGTTCGATTCCAATTATGCGACAGCTTAATTCGACGCGATTTATATGAACCCACCACCCTTTAATAATAAGTATGCCCCGCCCAAGTTAATAATAATAATAATAATAATAATCGTTTATTACAGATATAAGCATCACAAAAAACAGTAAAAGTTTTACAATATTTGATTTATCTAAGAATAAGTAATATAATTTTATTTTACTGAGTTCACTACTCCCTAATAAAGGGCAGAGCCCTGTAAGCTTAGGATGAGTAGTATGCTCGACCCAAATAATTGTAGCTGTATTTGCCAGATTGAGAAAACAATACATAACAGTTTTTTCGTATACTTGAAATTCTTAAGGATAAACAACTATTTTTAATCAAAAAAAAAAAGAAAAACATTACATTAAATTTAAAAACAAACAAAAAAGAAATCTGAAATAAACAAATAGTTAGGTATGTAGCATAAGCACGAAGTGGTTTAAGAAAGTGTAAATTAAGTAGTATAGTGTATAAGCATGTGGAGAATGTATATGTTGTGTATTTGCGAGTGTGAGTTTGTGTTTTTTTATTCCCTAAACTATTGGAGTCAGTATTGATTCAATTTGTTCGTAGGATTGCGATAGGAGCCAAAGTGTAACCTTGTGATTACATTCATATTTACTTAAGCTATATAAATTTAAAATTTTATTGAGGCGATTATATAGGTACGGACCAAGAAATGGATAATATTTGTTAATGAATTTGGTGCTGTATTTTTCTTTGATGCACACGATATCAGCTCTACGTTTCCGCGGTAAGCTTGCATCAAACACTGCATTTTTATGCTGGTAGTTAAGTAAATAAAATGTGGTTATTGACTTTAAACAAAATGAGCGACATGACAGAAGTAACCCTTATTAGTAAAGATAGGATGGGGCAAGTCATAGACAATACAACGTCTTTTTAATTTCAAAATTATTTCTTTAAAAACACGTGCAAGGTCGCAGAGCAGGTATGCTACTACAATAAGTTATCCTAAATCGCGTCGAATTAAGCTGTCGCATAATTGGAATCGAACTTCACTTGTTTAAGTTCGTTTGATCCTCAAATATGTTTCTATTTTTGTGAGGGAGCTACCTCAGCAGTGATTTTAAAACCTATAATAAAAGAAATTGTGATGGAGGTCACTAAAGCAGGATTGCTACCTGGTGCACTCATATGTGACCAAGGGACAGCATTTAAGCAATAAATATATTAAAAGAAGAAACAAAGAGAGAACAAATTTTATTGGGTGAAACTTATGGTACTTCAATCTGCCTTTTTTTTTCAATAATTACAAATTAATAATAAATATTTCTAACAATCACACCACATAGATATTTTTTATTTTATAAACATAATCACCCAGACCCATGACAAATATCTACAGAACATATAAATATTTGTACAATAAATGTATTTATTTATTTAATTTCGTTCACCCACAATTGTTTACACAAAAATATTCAGATAACATTAAGGTAGGTATACATATACAGTGCAACAATCACTTAAGGGTAAACACCAGATGAGCAAATAAAGTGAACGAACAGAATATACAAAGTTTAAAAGACAGAAAAAATATAAAAAAAAAAAACGAAAACCCGAAACCTACATATAGGGAAGTGACATATTACATATAAGTACAACTCGGTCACATTATCTGTGAACCTCGCTGGAATGCGGAGCCTCTCCCTCTACCCCTTTCATTTCCCCGCGCTCGTCATTCTTGCTCAGTATGGTCAGCATCTTTGTTGTCGAAGATTTGATTCAGTGGATTCAACCAATATTTTATAGTGACAGTGATAATTAAACAATTTTTTCACTCATTAAAAATGATTTACTTATTTGTTTAACACGATTTATTGTTTTATTTAATTCATTCAGGCCAGATTTTTCAATGGTCAGATAAAAGTTATCTAATGAATACAGTAATATTCGACAGCTTTAAGTTCGTCTCAAGTTTATTGTTACAATTATAATTTTTTTTTCCGCTGAGTCAGATAACTTTAACTTTAATTCGACAATTGAAAACAGGCCTTCACAAATTATTCATTTAAAATGCATTAACATTCAACTCTGAACAAAAATAATTAATTCTATTGTTGTAAAGCAAAATAAAAAGTAGTTTATTCACATTTCTAGCGATGCATTTTTTTTTGTCAACCATACCAGCGCGCAAAGATGACGTCATTGACGCCAGGTGCATAGATAATTTGACCGTGTTATACAGGGAGATTTTAATAGAAAACAGAGAAATTATTTTTAATTATCACAAAGAATATCATAAATTTTAGACTTGAGGACTGGTATTGTATGAAAGTTTAGGTCTATGTGAGTGCTGCACCTATTTATAACATTGCTTAGTCTGGCATAAGGTGAGTTAGCACCTAATACAGTTCGTCTATGCGGAGGGCAGAGTGGAGCAATGGGGTTATGTGGAATACGATGCATGTATGCAAGTGACAAATAAATAAATAACACCGTTTTAAATTTGATTCTTGACTAATCTTTACATTCTGTTTTTAATATATAGTTGTTTTTGTTTCAGCTGATACTGTGAAAATACACAACAGGAATTTAAGCATAGTATTTGATCCGCCACACCTCATTAAAGGCTTGAGGAACAATTTTTTGAATGAAAATATTAAAAACAATGAAAATATATCCAAGTGGTATGATATAGTAGAGGTTTACAACACTGATTGTAAACATGTAGAAATGCGTATGCTGCATAAGTTGACTGATGAACACTTTCCACAAAAAATTAAAAAGATGAAAGTATGTATTAAATTATTGGGATAACAATACTTGAACATGCACTTCATTAAAGGATAATTTAATATTTTTCTTTTTAGGTTAAGAATTGCACTCGTGTATTCAGTAAAACAGTAGCAAGTGCTTTAAGATACACAGCAAATTTTTGTAAGCAATTACTTTGTTAACTTTTGTCATATTTAGATCATATCAATATTATATTACACATATTTTTCATCTTTTGCAGCACATTATGTGGACGGAAATCCTGTCCGCAATACATTGTTGAACACAGCTCAGACTGTATCATTTTTTGATGATTTATTGGACTCCTGTAATGGAGCAGCTATGGCAAATAAAAATAATGGAAAACCATTAAGGCAAGCGGTAACCAATAAATCCAACCACATAGAATTTTGGAAGGAAGCTATTCAAACACTAGAAAAACTTAAATTTATGGATAAAAATGGTAGAGAATGTGTAGTACCATCACAAAAAAACTATATTACCACTTTAAAAAGCATGATTAGGTTGTGGCACTTTTTCCAAGGCAAGGATCTAAAATTATGCGTCCCCGTTATTTTAACTCTGACCCTCTGGAAAACTTTTTTGGTCAAGTGCGTGCCTACAGTTTCAGAAATAATGACCCAAATTGCAAATTGTTTAAAAATATAGTTCGCTCTTTATTAATAACCAGGTTTATCCATTTTCATTCAGACTCTTTTAACTGTGAGGATACTTCGGGAGACCAGATATTAAAATTAAGAAATTTATTTAACATAATCACGAAGGCATTGTCGAAGCAGCAATGCCTTCCTATCAAAGTACAATGGCTCCTGAAGAAAACGATAATATAATTGTGGAAGCTCGAAGGGAAAGAATAAATGTACACACACGTGCATACACTGCGGGTTGTGCGTAAATGCATTAATAAATTCAAATGTCTGGACTGTAAAAGAAGTCTCACGCAGAGCAATGAAGCTAATGTACATACGTGGATTTCTCACAGGGAATACAAAGATTTTCGAAATAAATTTAAATTGACCTATCCCGCAGAGCATGCAGTCAGGTATTTTGGCATTATTGTAAATGAAGTAAATGAATATTTAGAAGCAAAAGCAAATTTGAATTTCATTTCCAAAGAAATATAAATATCTAAATATTCACTTAAAATGTCCTATACACAGTGAGGCTACCCACAATTATTTTGTAAATATTACAGTTAAATTGTGTCTGTTCAATTGGTGTAATACCATTAATAAAATATTAAGAGGTGTCGATCTGTTACGCTTGAACAATAGTTTACCAATTATGCAAAAAAAAGCTTTGGAAAAATATAAAAAGAAAATGAAAAATAAAATGTTGAATAAAGAGTGTAGCTATTTCACTGCCACAGCCTCTAGATGTTTAGGGTTTGTTGATTTATTAAAGTTAAATATTATAAACCCACTTTAAAAGTATGAAAAATGTATTATAATGTGCTAACGTCCCCATTATAAAGTACGAGTATGTAGCATTACCCTTCTATGAGAATAATGAAAAATAAAGTTTCTTTTTACAATAAATTAAAGATGCTCTTTTATTTTCGCTCATTAGTTGAATGTAAATAATTAAAACCAAATTATTTCCTCAAAGTAATAAGCTAGGTGGTTAAGTGACATTCAAATTTTAATTCAAATAGCCCTCGTAGTTACACAGCCAACATCTACCAATAGAGTCAATGAAAATTTAAAAAGTAAAAATGTGTCAACCTCTAAAATAGCGTGACCGTATTGGTTCTTCGAAGTTTCCCGTCTGATACGTAGTATTTCCTTATTAGTCTGTGTGGAAAAACTTCGAAATGTCATTCAAAATTTTCATGGCTGCTAATAATTTGGACGGAGAAACGGATCAACGTAAGGTCGCCATTTTATTAAACACAATTGGTCCAGAAGCCCTTCCAATATTTTATTCTTTTGAGATTGACATGATCAAAATCACATTATAAGAGTAAATTAAACGTTTCGAGGCATATTTTATACCTAGACTCAAATTAACTGTAGAGCGACACAAACTGTTTAACATTAAACGAAGATATTGAGACATATGTTACGGAGCTCAAAATTCTTAGTTTACAATAGGGTATATGCATGTATTTTTTTTTTAATTTTTTAAACTATTCTATGAGTAATTATATAACCAGAAAAAAATATAACACTTGCACAATTTTTTTAAATAAGCTGAAAAAAAATAATTAAAACTGCTATCATTTTCGGACGACTGAAACGCACCATTTTGGCGCGCTTATTTTGTGACGTCACCGTCCACTAGAATTTAATAGGTAACAACGAAGTGTTTGATTTGATTCACAGTTTAAAGTGAGTGATTGAACTTAAAGTGATTAAATATCAACTATTATAATGGACGAGCACACAAAAGCTTATTATAAATATTGTATTGTCCCTATGTGCGAAAATAACAATAAAAATGCACCTGACAAAATATATTTTCATATGCCCAAAGATGCAAATTTAAGGAAAAAGTGGTGTAAGGCGATGAGGAGAGATAATGTATCGTGCTTAAGTAGTTTATATTGTTGTGAAGATCATTTTGAGGTGAGTATTAAACATGATTGTACCTGAAATATCTTTCATTAGGACTCGCGAACAATATAAACAATAGCCTAACCTAAAAAATATAATTATTTATTCATATGACTAGGTATTCTGTTTGCCAATGTTTTTAGTTATTAATGTTACAAATTTATGAACATTATGATTTTAATTGATCAACACCTGACTTTGATCACGAAACGTTTTAACTAATTTTCTTTGATTGCACGGTTGGTAATTTCTATTGAAAAATAATCTAAGTAATCCTTTTTACTGAGTGACCTACAATACACAAATTTGTTTTATTTATAAGCCTTGACTAAAACAAACAGTTCATAAAGATGTTCTCAACATTTTAACATTCCTATCTCTGATTCATAGCATATCGGATTATATAATATATATGTACTAGTTTTCTATTCCACTTATTTAAGTAAGACACCTATTTGAAGTAGTTCAAAAGTCTACTTATTTGGACTCACATAAATTATTTCTGTTTTTCAGATTGAAAAAGATACAGAAAATCTTATTAAATACAAAATAATGGCATTGGAACATGGACAAAAAGTGTCATTATTATTAAAAAAAGGTGTTATACCACATATATTCAAGTGTCAGAAAAAAGATCAATTGCAGCTACCACCGGAGAGAAAAGGTGCTTTAAAACGGAATAGACAAGCGTTGGTTGAAGAAGCTCTAGCTGAAGCTGGTCCCAGTACGGCATCAATACCAAACTGTATGGACATAGAATTGAACAGTCCCGAGATTAAAATAGATACTGAAGCTACTAGTAAAAAAATGCATGTTGACAAAGCTGTTCAAGTTACTAGTAAAGTTCATTATCGAAGTAAAGGTGTAAATGTGAATTTAACAGCAAACAAAAATAGTATAGCATTATCTCCGTTTTCTATACCATCTAAAACTATATCTACATCCCCTTTAAAATCTGCTCAGTCTTCTACTATAATAAGAAAATTGTTCCCAGATAACCCTGCTGATATTTTTTCTGTAACTAGTGTTAATTCCCAGTCTTCAGCATTATCAACTGATTATGAACCAGTGCGTAGTTCATCTGATTCAAGTTGGCTTATTGAGGATGAAACAGACAATGACTTACAATTTAAGAACATAATGCGTAGTGGCACTTTAATTGCTTTAGAAAGGGAACCTAAAATGTTATTAGGTTTACCAAAGAACACATTTTATTTAATAAAACTATTAAGTGAATATGTAGCCATTCCACCTATAGATATTTTTATTACATTAAGAAAAATAAAATTAAATGAATCTTTTAATTTATTGGCTTTAAACTTTGGATACTCACAGAGCACAATCAGCAGAATTTTTTCTAAAAGTGTTGTAATCATTTCAAAGGCATTGAAAGAGTTGATTGTTTGGCCAACACCATCACAAATATTTGAAAAATTACCTATTCCATTCAGAGCTAGGTATTCTAATGTTGTTTCTATAATAGACTGTCTGGAAATACAAATTGAAAAACCTACAGATCCAGTGCATCAATCATTAAGTTGGTCGCAGTATAAGAAGTGTAATACTTTAAAATATTTAATTTCATGTACTCCAAACGGTCTTGTTAATTATATATCTGATGGATACAGTGGCAGGGCAACAGATGTCATGATAGTAGAAGACTGTGGCTTTCTTGAATACTTACCTCCTCAGAAAGCAGTTATGGCAGACCGGGGTTTTAAAGATTTGACATGTCTGTTAACAAACAAGAATTGTACCCTAGTTAGACCTCCCTCGGTTTCAAAATCTACACCTAGTACAAAAGAAGATGTCAAGCAATCAAAGCAAATAGCGGCTTTAAGAATACATGTGGAACGTGTCATAGGTAGACTAAGAGAGTTTCATATGTTACTGCCTCACGCATGTATTGATCATAACTTGATCCCTGTAATAGATGAAGTAATAATAATAGCTTGTGGATTAATTAATTTACAGGATGTGTTAATAAAGAAGTAATTTTATTTTGTATATAAATGTGTTTTATTTAAACAAAATAGGAAAAATTGCATTGGACCAAAATAGTGTGCATTTCTTTAACAGATCCTCACAGAACTCCTTTTCATATTGTTCTTCAATGATGTTAATATTTTTTGAACTTTCAAAGTCACTTGATGCAACACAGAACAGAGCTTTAGTTCTACTGTAAAAATGCATTTGAAGTTGTACCTGTGCTTTGTATTTGAAAGAGACTTGGTTTTCTTTAATGTATTGACTCATTGCTTTCTCAGATAAAGGGCATTTCACTTCTATAACATAATCATCAGTTAGCCCATCAGGTGAAGCACCCATAATGGGATAAACTGAGCTTAGCTTTAAGCCACACTTTTTAATTTTAATATTTCTCAGTTGTTCAACCTTTTTTAATACTTCATTTTCGAGAAACCGACCTCTTTTCATTGCTTCTGTGTCTTTTAATTTACTTGCCCCCATTATAGATTCAGTCAATGTACCATGAAATGTTTTACAGTGGGCTGCTTCATGAGCTTTTGAAGCAGTTATACGAGCATATCTAAGTTCATACCACAATGGACAATCATTTTGAGCAACTGTTGCAAGTGCAGCTTCCTCACAAGAATTTGTATCCATCTTTTGTTTACAAAACTCAATAAATTCTTGAGCATTTGTAGGTCTACTTTGCAAGCTACTTATTAAATAATGAATTGACAATTTTTCCAAGGGATTTGGTACTTTATAATATTTCATAAGTTGATTATCCATATTATCAACATTTTTACTGTAATCTATAAACATTGAGAGAAAACTGACATTTTGTGATCTGCTTGAATCATTGCTTGTCTTTGGTAATGAACACATGTCTTTTGCTTTCATGAATTTTAAGCTTGTGCCTACCGAAGATAACTTAGGCTTTTTCCAATAACATTCTACACTTGTAGATGGTGGATCCTCACTGCGTCTGTGAAGCCAGGCTAAGAAAGCAATGGCATGCTTACAGCCACCTAAAACAAAAAAAGTATTGTTATACAGTCTAATACCTTTTGCCTGCAGACTTGTTTATCATGTTTCTTGCGGGAACTATTTCATTTACATTATTAAATTGTATTTATGAAATTATCAGTATTAAAACTATTATTCCCTTAAAATATAATAATATTATAATGTGAAAAATTGAGAGGATGGATGTATGTAAGTAAGGTATGTATGTACATCTTTTATTTAGTTTAATTTAGGTTAATTATAAATAAGTTAACAGTGCACTGCCCATCAGCCTCTTCTTAGTCAAGTATTTTTTTATATTAGGTATGAAAAAAGGATTGCCTGGAAGAAATCGCTTGCTAGTGATAAGACCGCCCAAATTGCAACATCTGACTGTTCATGTTGGTTACCTTTTGTTTCTATTGGCAATAAGCGTATTTGTATTGTATATTTCTTTTCCGAAAAGAAACATGCTTGCATACATCCATCCTCCATTATAATATAAGTATGAGGGAATATTACTGATACTTAATTTTGATACAGTAACATGTTCTTATCCTGAATTTGATAATAATAAGTGATTACTTACCTAAATGTGCAGCACAATCTTCACATTGAACAGACAGAATATTTCCCTCGCTCTCATTGCAAGTAGTAATCACATTGTAACATTTTTGACGGACATTGTGCTCAGGTGTTATTTTAGCCTTTACCACGCAGATATCTTTCTCTCGTTTTACTTGTACATATCCAACGGCTGAATCACCATAAGATTCTCGTTCAGATCTGGCACAAAAAGTAAAATTAGCGGTAGGTATATTTTAGGTTATAATTACTTGATTAACTCATCTCACCCAGTATAAAAATAAGGAATATGAAAATTTATTGACTATCTAAAACTTATTTACCTTGCAGCTTTTACTCCTCTTAGTTCAGCTGAAGTAAAGTCAGAATTATTTGCAAAGTACGTAATCATCATGAACACATCAATTTTAGGCAGATTATCCGACTGCGCCTTGACAAAACCGCTTTCAGTCATTGTGGCAAGTCTTTTTTCACAATTAGTCTCTGCTTTCAGTTAATAATTCCCAAAAAACACATATAATTTAATCATAAACAGCGGTAAAACAATGCGAATAACCTTCAACAACAACAATAATACAAACAAACGACCCATCCCGAGTGAACGGTGACGTCACGTTTCGTTCCGCCAATAGCGTTGTGTTTTGAAAATTTGAGAGGGAATTTAAAAAATACTACTTTTAAATAATTAAATTTATTAATAGAAACATGATAATTTGTAAAAATAATTATGTGTGTATATTTCTTTAGCAATAAAGATTACACATAATTTTTTTTGTCCATTTCTAAATCACATGCATATTCCCTATTGCCGATGATATTCTTAAAGATATCTTCTCCTGGAACTTACATTCAAGTTGTTCTTACATCAAAGAGAGAATACTGATAGAAAAGCCACAAACATTTGAAGATGCCGTCAACCTAGACAAAATTGTCAGAAACACCAAGTCAGATGCTCAATTTATCAGTCAGTCAAAAGTCAATACAGTCAAAACCAGTCACAAAGGTCGCCACCAAAATTTCAAGTCAAAGTCTCCTGTCAGAAGATCTAGTCAAGTCAAGTCGGAAACAAAAGAAACATGTCCCAAATGTGGTCAAATACACAGAGTGCGTTGTCCAGCTCAAGGAGTCACTTGCAGAACTTGTCAAAAAAAAATCGTTTTGCTTCAGTATGTCGAACAAATCTTAATGCAAGTCAACGTCAAATTGTCAATTGCCTAGAAGCTAGTCAAGGTAATAACGAACAGTATTTTCTCAAGTCACTCACTTTTCTTGTCAAGTATTTCAGATAATTCATATCGTATTTGCCTTAATATCAATGATTTTCAGACACAATTCTTACTCGACACAGGTGCTGATACTAATGTGATGTCTTTTGATACATGTAAAAAAGTTCAATTACCTCTTTCACACATAAAGCCAAGTTCACAACTTTCTACATTTAGTGGTGAAGTTTTACCAATAGTTGGTCAATGTTTAGTCAAAGTCACACATAACAACAAAACATACGATACATTATTTCACATCATTGACATGTCATGCCAAAACATATTAGGTCGTTCAAGTTGTGAAGAAATAAATTCGTCAAAAGAGTCCATAATTTTACATTTGATAATGACAGAGATTTAATTTCAGAATACTCAGATCTTTTCACGGGTATTGGTTGTCTCAATTATTTCGAATGTCATTTCACTTTAAGACCAGATGCTCTTCCTTCAGTAGATGCATGTCGCAGAGTCTCAGTCAGCTTAATTATTGATTTGAAAAGTGAGTAAGCAACATTAGAAGAAGATCAGATCATAACTCGAAGAACCAACCAATGGGCATTGTTCATTTTTTTTTATTTATTTCATACAAAAAACCGTTTCGAGGAATAAGGTTTCTGATTAATTTAGTCGATTTAAAACATTTAAAAATATTGGGGTTTAAGAGATTTATAACAAAATACATTTGACCTTTATTTAACCTTGATGACGTCATCAAAGGCATCAAATCGATCAAGTGTTTTACCTTAAAGCTGTTTAAAAAAAGTCAAACTAAACTGTATACATACTGTTCACTATAAGATATCCCCTGCCTGCTGATGTTGGCAGCATTGTGGCAGCAGTGTTACCAATAATATGTGTCAATTTTAACCCCGTAATCTAACTTTGTTTATACCTACCACGAATAAATATATGTTTAATTTTCTGATTTGTAAATAATAAACAACTATAAGACTAGGAAGGTTTTGAATGACGACACAATTTATATTATACGAGGGCGAATCAAAAAATTCTTAGAATGAATACAAAAAAAAAAGTTTAAACAAGAATATTTTATTTTTCTATGTAATCTCCTCCTAATCTAATACACTTGAATACCGCATCTCCAACTTTCTTATTCCTTCCGCAAAAAAAAACATTTTCTCGACTATTGAAAAACTCCTCTGCGGCAGTCATAACCGCGTCATTATCGTCAAATTTAGTTCCACGAATATGCTCCTTAAATTTTGGAAATAAGTGAAAATCACTCGGGGCTAAGTCAGAATATGGTGCGTGATCAAGGACTTCGAAGCCAGCACTGCGGATTGCGGTGAGCGCAACTTCCGAACGATGAGGTGGAGCGTTATCCTGGAGAAACAACACGCCCAATGACAATTTCCTACGACGTTTTTCTTTAATCGCTTCACGTAATTTCGGGATTAAGTTTGCATAATAGGATCCAGTTATCGTTTGCCCTTTTGGCAAGTAATCAATAAAAAGGATTAATTTACTATCCCAGATAACGGAAACAGCTTTATAAGCAATAGTGCCAAAATAACGGCAGGGGACATCTTACGATAAACGGACAATAGCTCTATGGTGGTTGTTTTGTTTTGTTTATATTTTAACGTAACCTCAACGTAACAAACTCAGCTTCTTTATTTTTCCCTATTGATCTAAGTTTAATTAACAATTAAAATTTTAAGAATAATTAATTTAATTATTTTAATTATAGATTATTTATAAAAACTACAAAGAAAAGAAACAGAGGAAATAAAGACGGTTAAGAATTGATTTGAATCAATGTTTGAAATATTGTTCAATTCAATTCAATTTTAGGGTTGAGTGGCAACCAGCCATTGAAATGTTGTTATGTTGTCTGTTGACAATCCATTGGGTGACAGTGACATAGCATGACTTTAGCACACAGACACAGCTAATGTTTTTTTTTACTGACTGACACATGTTTATAAAGTTAATGCCACTGATGACGTCATCACGTACTAATTTCATAAAATCAATATAAATTAAACGACACAGTTAAAAATAAAAAGGTTAGTTAAATTGTCTTAAGGTGGTTCGATTTCCATACAAAAAACAATCGGGATTCACTGATACAGGATATGGTTTAAAGCTTTAATTATGAGTTCTACAAACTATTTTCTAGCTGAATTTTGCGCGAGATGAACAAAAAACATACCGTTCATTTAGAAATCACAAACAATGATTTTAAAGAAGAACAAGAGAAAGAAAATAATCAAGCGTGTACCTACATAAATTACTATAAAATATTTACGAATGAATTTAATCTGGCATTTTGTCAACCAAAAAAAGAACAATGTGATCTGTGTAATTCTTATACTAATACCGATGAAAAAAAATAATGACATTGAAGAGAAATATTTAAAACATATAGAAGAGAAAAATTACAGTAGGACTGAAAAACTTAATGATCGAGAAAGATTGACAAGAATACCAGAGTAGCTGTTTATGATTTGGAGACAGTGTTGCAGTGCCCACGAGGCAACAGTTCCTCCTTTTACTACAAGTCAAAACTTAACTGTTACAATTTAACTGTTACTGAGTTGATGCCAAAGGATTCTAAAGTCGCCTATAAAAATGTGCATTGCTATTTTTGGACAGAGAGTGATGCGAAACGTGGTGCTGTAGAAATGAGATCATGCGTATGGGCCTATTTGGAATCTTTAAGTGAAGAAGACAGCGATACCAAGGAGATTAATTTCTACTCGAATAATTGCTGTGGCCAAAATAAAAATAAATATATTACATCTCTCTATTTATATGCTATACAAAAACTAAATATATCTATCATAATACACAAATTTTTAATAAGAGGCCACACGCAAAATGAGGCTGACAGTGTACACAGCCTCATTGAAAAAGAAATTAATAAAAATTTAAAATCTGGCCCAATATATACACCTGATCAATACATTGCTCTAATAAAGAATGCGAAAAAGTCACCACCTCCATTAACGGTGCACGAGATGAATTACCAATCATTTTATGATTTGAAAACATTACAAGAAGAATGGGGGTATAATTACAGTATAAATACAGATGGACAGAACGTTAATTGGAATGAAATAAAAGTTTTGAAAATTACTAAAAAAAATCCTAACTTATTTTATTACAAAGCATCATACAAGGACATTGACTACAAGGTGGTCAATGTCCGAAACAAAAGAAAGAAAATGAAACAGACGACGGAAATAGCACTTCAAAGAGTCTATTTCAATAAACAGGATCTTAGTGAAAATAAGAAAAAAGACTTGCGAGACTTGATTTCGAAGGCATTGATTCCTCCATTGTACACAACGTTTTATGACACTATACTTTAATTTTATTACTTTAGAATTAATTATTACCTTGGGTTAAGTTTTTAAGCCTGATCTCAATTTGATCTTTATAGTGTGATAAGGAAATCAAAGCAATTATGTTTAATTTCAATAGGTATTTATAGTTTATATTATTTCTGTTTAAGTAATTGTTGTTAACTTTAAAAGAAGAATTTGGAAAGAAACAAAAGATTTGAATTTTTTTTTTATGAGAAGATTTATAATAACTTTGTTACCTGTTTTGATTATTAGTTGAAAGTAGTTATTAAATTATGAATAACATGGAGGTGGTTTTGATTGAAAATATAATTAAATGAAGGTGATTTTGATTATTTTAATTAACAAGGAAAGTTTTTTTAATAATGTTGTTCAATAGTATCCTTTTCTTAATAAAACTTGTTATACTTGAACCTATTTCTTTGTTTTAAGAAAACCAATAGCTTTACACTATGAGAATTAAAATTTAAAAAATGAGTTAATAAGAAATATTTTTTAAAAAGAGTGCTTAAATGATACAATATTGAATCAAATATACATATTTCACGATTTTATAAGTTCTTTTTAAAAATAAACTGCAATATTTCCAATAACTTCGTTTACATTAACATGTCTGAATTAGATATTTTATGAAAAAGTGAAATAACTACGAACTTTTTTTTTAAAGTAAATCCAAAGGAATTTTTTGATTTAAATATAACATAATTTTATCTAAATCTAATACCTAAATAATGAGGCAATACAAATCTGTTTTAATATTAAATCTAACCCATCTTATGATTTTTTACGATTTTTTGAAAACATCAGTCTTAATCTGTCAAACTTCAAACGCGATTTCCCACAAAATTGAAATTTTGGATTAATTCAGTTTATGAATAAAGGTGCGATTTCATGGCTCCACAGACCAGACGGAGTGCCTTAGACTGTACTTTGTCAATTTTTTTCCTTGCTGCGATATTAAGAGGTTCTAGCCAGAATGTACCATAATCTAAATTACTACGAATAACTGCATTGTACAATATTTTTAAAGAATATAGGGTGAGCACCCCACCATACGCCTGAAAGGCATCCCAAAATGTTTATATTTTTTTCACATTTTGCTACAATATATTTACAATGTGGAACGCCAGAGCGTTTTGAATCAAGTATGACACCTAGAAATTTGGCTTCATTTCGGACTGGGATTTTATTATTTTTACAAGTAATATTGATCGGGGGAATGTTTCTTTTTCTTGTGAAATGTACAACAACACTTTTAAAAGGCGCAAGAGTTAGTCCGTTGTCTTCTAACCATCTGTTTAATTTATGTAATGAAATATTTAAATAATTTGTAGCTATTGTGATTGATTTATGTGTTGAACAGACCAATAAATCATCGGCATATTGAATGATTTAGTAGAATCGATGTTTTCCTCTAGATCGGCGGTATATACATTGTATAATAAGGGGCTGAGGACAGACCCTTGCGGTAAACCTTTCCATAGAGTTCGTGAAAACTCAACATTATCAGATTTTAAAGTTATAACTCGCTCCCTTAATATATTTAAAATAAAATGTGTTAGCATTTCTGGAACTCTCAGTTTTTCCAGCTTCCGTTTTAATATGGATATATTAACATTATCATAGGCAGCAGTGACATCTAGGAAGCTCGCCAAAATCGATTCATTTTTAGAGAAAGCTATTCGTACATCGGTTACCAATAGGCCGATACAGTCCATACAGCTTTTCCCTTTCGGAAATCCAAATTGGCTTTTCGATAAGAGACAATTACTTTAAGGTACCATTCTAGTCTATTTTTAACAAAATGTTCGGCGATTTTTAAAAGCACTGATAAAAGTATGATAGGTCGAAATGCTGTAACGTCAGATGGTTGTTTTTTTGCTTTTATAAATGGCAACACCAAATGGTGTCTCCACTGTTGTGGAACATTACCGTGCAAAATGACATTATTTATTAATGACAATATTGTTGATATTGTTCTCCTGCATTAATAATGAAAGAATAAGGAATCAGGTCTTCTCCAGGAGCACTATCTTTTAAATGAGACAATACACCCTGCAGTTCAGACATAGAAAAAGGGTCGTCGAGTTTATTTTGTCTGACGGGAAGTGGGTCTAAAATAATATTATCACAGATATTTAGCTGTTCTGGGACTGAAGGAGGAGCTAACTCATTCAAAAATGAATCAACTAAGTGTTCGGGGATGTTTGGTCTGCTAGAAACAACGAACGCCGATCGACGAATGTTGGTCCATACAAGTGATGGTTTAACATATGGTGAAATACTAGCACAGAAACTATGCCAGCTTTCTTTTTTTTAATCTTAAACATTTTTTTGGTGCTATTAATACATGCTTCTAATTTTTCAAAATTTTCTGTTGTGGACACCTGTGAATAAATATGTTCTAAATCCTTTCTGTGTTTAATTGCCTGAGTGCAATCTTTATCCCACCATGGAGGTGATGGAATGCCATGGTGATGTGCTTTTCTAGGAAAAACTCTGTCAGCTGCCCTAGTCAGAGCTGCTATCAGAGCTTTGTTGCATATATTTACATCTGAAGTATTGGTTGGCAATTTTGAATACTCTTTTTTAACTAATCTTTTAACTAATCTCTTTTTAAATAAATCAAAAACAATTAAAATAGATGATAACTCATTTAAGTTTAGCGACTGGGCAACAGTAGGAATATTCAAAAGCAGAGACAGATTATATGAATTATATGATGAAAAATCATATAATCATAGCGAAACCTTTAAGGAATATGTTAAAAAATACTCCAAAATGTTCAAAAATGTGTGTAGTATTGCGAAATCAAATTTTATTAATAATAAAATTCAAAATAGTGTAAGTATACCTAAAACTACTTGGCAAATTATAAACAGCGAAACTGGAAAGTCAAACATTAGAAACGCGGAACATAAACTGAAAATTGGTGATCGACTGTTGACATCAGATACAGAAGTTGCTGAAGCTTTTGAAAAATTCTTTGCAGACATTCCAGTTTCGACTACGAAGACATTAAATTCATCAGTTAAAGCTGCACAGTCTTGTCTTGAAAATAATGTAAATAAGTGTAAAACTAACTTTACTTTCAGGCATGTTACTGAAAGTGAGGTATTGAAAGCTTTTAAAAGTATAACAATTAAGAACACTGCTGATTTGGATGGTATTTCTGTTAAAATCATCCAATCTATCATTGACGGTATTGCACCTTATTAGCCAGTATATTTAATAATTGTGTTGATAATGGTGTATTTCCGGACTTAATGAAACTTAGTAAAATTATTCCCGTATTTAAAGCAGGAAGCATAACCGACCCCAGTAACTTTAGACCAATCTCTATATTACCAACACTTAGTAAAATTTTTGAAAAGCTTATTTTAAACCAACTAGTGGTACACTTCTTTAGCAATAATTTAATGAATTCAAATCAATTTGGTTTCACACGGGGTCGCTCAACAACTGATGCCAGTGTTGAGCTTATCAAACATATATTTGATGCCTGGGAGGAGTCACGTGATGCCTTCGGTGTCTTTTGTGATCTGTCCAAGGCTTTTGACTGTGTTCACTACGATACACTCCTCATGAAGCTACACCACTATGGAATCAATGAAAGGGCACTTGATTTTATGAAATCCTATTTATGCAATAGAATTCAAAGAGTTGATATTAATGGAAAGAGATCATCGGGATCAGCAGTACATATGGGAGTGCCCCAGGGATCGATTCTTGGGTCTTTCTTATTCTTAGTTTATATTTGCCATTTATGGTAAAAGACAAGTGTGAGGTCATATTATTTGCTGATGATACCTCTTTTCTATTTAAAGTGAGTAGGCAATTGAAGCATTGCTTTGAAATAAACTGTTGTATTGAAACTGTGGAGAAATGGTTTTCAGCCAATAACCTACTACTCAATGAAAATAAAACTAAATTTTTAAAATTCTCTTTGCCTAATGTCCGGCATGTAAATACTAACTTAATTGTAAAAGGACAAGAATTGAGCCCTGTAAATTCAACAGTGTTCCTTGGCATAACCCTAGATGCACAACTACAATGGGGACCACATATAGAAAGGTTGGCGAAGAGACTTAGTTCTGCAGCATATGCCGTCAAAAAGATGCGAAATATCTCTAATGAAGCTACTGCGCGGTTGGTTTATTTTGGTTATTTTCATAGCTTAATGACATACGGCATTCTCCTGTGGGGAAATGCTACCGATATTAAAACCATCTTTGTGCTGCAGAAACGGGCTATTCGCTCAATCTACAAACTTAATTACAGGGCGACACTTAGAAATAAGTTTAAAGAAATTAATATTCTTACCTTTGCCTCACAATATATCTTTGAAAATCTTATGTTCGTAAAAAAGAACTTAAACATGTTCCATAGAAAATGTGACTTGCATAATGTTAATACTAGAAATAAGTACAAGCTAGCCGGCTATGATAGTAGACTTCATAAAGTCACTAACTCATTTATGGGTAAATGCATACGTTTTTATAATAAGGTTCCCACAAATATTCAAGACTTACCACTTGATAAATTTAAAGAAACTATTAAACAAAAATTGTGTAGTAAAGGCTTTTATACAATTTCTGAATATATGGACGATAAAAGCCCTTGGTTGTAAATTGTTTTTCAAATATTCTCAATCTCCAACTCCATCTCCAACACCATCTCCATTTCCTTCTCATCCAACGCCATCTCCATCTCCTTCTTATCCATACAACAGCAAGAACGTCATGCTCCCTCAGGCGGCATGGCTAGCGGTAGCGTCGGGTGTCGGGTCACCCTCTTCCCTAAAATATGGTTAAGGAGAGTGATGGCTGGTGCTTGCGTTATACTCGTGAACGGGTGCTGCTAGCGGTGCCAGGTCGTTTTGCTGAAGACTTTATGACTATGTTACATTTTTGAATTTGACTCTGACTTCCCCATCTCCATCCCATTCCCCCATGTTCACGTCCATGTTAGTGTCCAGTCTCTGTCCACGACTATCCTCATCTCCATCCACATTATCTGTAATATCTCTCACCTCTATCGCTACATCTATCTACTTCTATCTTTACCTCTATATCTATGTCTATGTTTCTGTCTAGTACTTGATTGCCTTATGTATAAATATAATAGTAGACTCCAGAAGATCACCAACTCGTTCATGGGTCAATGTGTAAGCTTTTATAATAAAACTCCAAAATATTTAAGATTAACCCTTCGATAGATTTAAGGATAAGCATAAAGTTTTATTATAAGATATCCGGATGCAAGAAGATTGTAAATTGTTGTTGTTGTTATTGTTATTGTGTATTTTTAAAAGATGATTGCTGTTGAGTTTCTTGCCACTTCTTCTCAACAGATCGACTTTCAGAAGTGGTGGTAGATTCAGTTCAATTTGTAAATTGTAACTTATTTCAAATGTATTTAAATACTTACGAAATAAAGATTCTTTTGACTTTGACTTTGACTAACTTCTTCAGTAAATTCTGGCCAACAATCCTGCTGAATTTGAAACCTGCATAATAGGTGACTGCGGGTGTGCTGAGAAGGATGTTTATTTGATGTTGGCATCTTTAAAAAAATGGGAAAATGATCACTGCCATAAGTTAACTTGAGTGTATTCCATGAAACTATAGATGCAATGTCAGGGGTACACACGGTGAGGTCAACTGCACTCCTATGTTCTGTTGGTTTTGTTCTGCGAGTAGGAGATCCATCTTAAAGTACACATAAGTTGAGTGAGTCAAATATATCTAATAATTCATCCCCATAGCATTCATTTGTGCCACATCCCCAGGACTGATGATGGCAGTTAAAATCACCTAACAAAACAAATGGTTTAGGCAGAGTTACTATATTTTTTTTTTTAAATCTTGTAAAAGTTGCATTGATTTTTTTCATATATGTATAAAATTTTATTAATAATGATACCTATCATAGGCAATATATCTATTTTGGTGATTAAATAAATATGGTGTATAAGTAATGTTATTTTTGATCAGCAAAGCGACCCCACCACCTTGCTGAACAGTGCGATCTTCCCTAAGACACTTATAGCCCTGAACCTTACAATTGAATCCAGGTCTGAACCATGTCTCAGAAAGCGCAAATAAAAAAGGTTCATACTTGTTTAACAAGTAAATAAGGTCACTTTTCTTATTATTGATGCTGCGTGCATTCCACTGCAGAATTTGGGACTGATCCATCTTTAATTGTTGTTTTTAAAAAGTTTATTAGGTCAGCGTGGGAAGTTTTGTCGGAATTTTGTAATAAGGTTTTGATAAGTTTAATTATTAATTCTAGAGTTGATTTTTCTTTAATTTGGTGGTCAGTATTTATCATAACACCATTTCCGCTTGGAGATGGCATATCAAAATCTTTTATTACTTCTTTGTGAGCATTAATATCATACCCATGACTAGTGGCTTTTATGGGGCTGCGAAGTTTAATACAGATTTTTTGTAAGATGTGTTTGAATTAATTTTATTTGTTTCCAAATTCTGAAATTCCTGTCTTGGTGATGGTGGATGGTGGAAGGGTGATGGATTTGTAACTTCTGCATAAGACCTTGAAACAGAAGGATGTTGTTTAACTGCCTTTTGATATGACAAGCAATTTTGAGCCATGGTTAATTTAATTTTTGTTTGTCTTATATATTTAGGACAACTTTTGTCAGTGGCAAAATGTTTTCCTTTACATTGAATACAAACAATGGACTCCTCATCAGGTTGGCATTCATGGCTAGTGTGATCATTCCCATCGCTTTCCAGCTTTTTACTATTTATAAATTCGTTGGCGTCACTAAAGTTTCCAAAAGCTAAGGTTTACGGTTACGACCTAAGCGTTTAAAGCTACCATCAATAATACTTTTAAATGAATTGCGTTTGAGGAATCGGCCAAAAGAAATTGGATGAATTATGACATTATCATTTTGACTTTCTTGTAATTTTTGGACATGGACTATGTACGGGGATAAGTCATTTTTATTATATTGTTCACGTGCAACTTTATTTGTTGTTTTAAGCATATTACTATTTCATGGGGTATCTTTAATTTGGGTATCGTTCGGTTGTTTAGTATAATTTTCTTGGTCTTGGACACATTGACAATCATCAGCCGTTTTCGTTTTAGAGGATTGCCGCCTTTTTTTATTGCAGTGTCTGCAGATACGTTTAGCCACCTTTACCCTCTTGCGATTTATTGATGAAGCTGAGCAATCGGTTTCCATATCGGAGCCGACTACTATATTTAAACCGACCGAAGGGACGGTTCCCCCGGGGTCTTCCGGGGGGTCCATGGGAAAATATAAAAAGACTAACCTACTCGATGAAAATATATACACTTGTTAATAAAAGATAATATATAATAAAATTTACAATATTTACACAAACAAACCGTAACTAATCCTTTTAAAATATTTTTTAAGATTTTCGCGAAAAGAAACACGACCGATAAGTTTAACGTCACCGCGCTTTTTCGTCCTAGTTTGCTTAACATAACTTATATAAAATGTAAACATTAGTCAATTGACAAATTGTAAATGTCAAATTTGCCAAAACTTAACTTTGTATAAATTTAAATATAAGTAAAATAATTATAAGACATAATTATTTGTTCGAAAGGGAGATGTTACGTAGTGAAAGATAGCCTTAAGATGTATCTATAATCAATCACTCTATATTCTCTCTGCACCACTGTCTTGTCGTCCATTCCTGTCTGTCTAATAAACACTAAAATCTGATAACATCGTTTCTCTAAAAGATCCAAGCAAGCAGACCATGACGCCACATCAGATTTTTGATTCGCAGAGATTTGCATCAGATCACTACAAGCAAGCTGTAACAAATAAGTAAATTGATTGTTCAAATAAGAAGCAACATATGGAGTTGACAACAGTAGTAACTCTTGAAAGAGCCATTATGAGTTAAGCAAATAAGACTTACTTGAAAAGATCCTGTTGCATAAAATCTCAATGTCAGTAATATGGCTATTTCAGCAGCCATTGGGAGACCTCTTTTGTCTGGTTTTTCTATGTCACTTTTAACAAGTGATATAATGTAAAATACGAGTCTTGGTAAAAGCGGTATCTTTTTTCAAAAGAATCGGCAGGCACTTCGAAACGATTTTCTTCATCACGAATATATCTTTTCGGTAATCTATAGCTATTAAGCCATAAAATATCGTCGTATTGATCAATGATGTTGTAATTATTTCCTTCGTCTGTAATATTTGCAGATGGCATTTTCAAACACACTCGTCGATATTACACAGAATTCAAAGTCAGAAATGATTTCAAGTCACCTACAGACTGCACTCAGAAAATCCGTACTTGGTGCACAGCAGCGTTCCTAAGTGCTGAGTATTGTTTATTAATACAGGCGGTACTCAGATGATATGCCGTTCCTAAGGCCGTACTTAACATTGGTTTATAAATATGGCACGTATCACAAGTAAAGACTTAAGACCGCTCCCAGATTTGATTTTGATTTATTTATACGGGCCTAGGTTTGCAAAAGACAGGAGGACCTGTGTTATCTATGTAGTGGTAAACTAAATTCTAAGGCATTTCTTTAAATGAATTATATAGCTTTAAGGATATCCGGTTTTTTTTAAATATGTCGTACACCGGGTGGTCATTTCGTAAGGTAGAAATCATGGGTTCAAAAATGATTACGATCGTTCCACTTACGGCCAGGATAGTTACCTTATCTTATAAACGACGTCCATTAATGTCTAAAATGAACTTGAAATTATTTAAAAAATCTACACCTACATATGGGCTGCTTGACATCGCAATAAAATCTTCTTGCAAAAAGTAACTTCTAGGTAAAACAGAAATGCAGTCTCCTGAATGTATTAAAAGACTAATGTTGGAGAAGTTTCCAATGAAAGCAGAAGATGGCGCTGGGAGTCGTATTAAATCGCGCATGTACTTTTCATATATCAACTCAATATAATGTAAAATAAAGTTTGTATTGTCAGTTCTAAACACAGCAAATACATCTAATCTAAAGGTGTTAAATATGTCGGAACGAAATCTTAGTGGATAAGTTAGTTCTTCGAGCCGGATTTTAAAGTAGTGGCGGCAAGTGATAGTGTTGCGCGGCAAATCATCAATCAATATATATAAAACTATTCCGTTACTGACTGAGTGACTGACAGACAACGTACAGCCGCAACTACTGGGCGTAGAGAGCTGAAATTTGGAACAATCATTCTTTAGGGGATGTAGGGGTGCACTAAGGAAGGAATTCCCGAAATTCCCACGGGAACGGGAAATATAGGACTTTTTAGTTTGTATGAAAAATCTTATTCCTTGAGTGCACCGATGTGAAACTTGGTGTAAAGGTTTTTCAATGTGTGTCTGGTTGTGCTATGAAAGGAATTCCCGAAATTCCCACGGGAACGGGAAATATATGTTCGGATAGTACCGACCAATGTTGAATGTTAAAGTTGAAAGTTTAGTTAAGTTGTAGTTATGTAGTTAGTTAGGTTGATTGTTAAAAGGAGAATACGACTGTTCTTGACGAGTAATTTATTGTTACTAAAATACATTATAAAAATCACAATTAAAGTTAAATGCTGCGTTAGGTGTAGGTAAGCGGTGCGGTGTTCGGTTACACCGAACATATTCCCCACCAGCACGAGATGAAACGGATGCTGCCAGATGCCCGGAGATGAAGTCAATCTTCTCTGAACACCAATTTTCGGAATACAGGTTCCTTGTTTTCAGTTTGTATTACGCTCAGCTCCACTTCCTCATGGGCGCTACTACGTCTAGCTGTTTCCTGGACTGCTGAGCTGGCCTTCCAGGTTCTCCCCGCGCGCCGGCAAGTTACTATCACGCAGGTAAGTAAAAGCATGCTGACTATTATGTAGATTGTAGTGTAGTGGTGAATGTCATGAAACGTAATTTTTTGTTCATTTTCATAACTTTCAGTTTCTCTTAATTCTTTCAACTTGGACTCAATCGCTCTGTGTAATTCTATTTGTTCCAAGTCTGTTTTATTCGTTAAAGAATACTTATCGATGGTTATATTAATAATGTGACTTATGGGAGCCACTGCCACCCTTTGAATATCGAACATAAGATCCAATCGACTCAAGTGACTTTTATGTCCATAAATCGTAAAATCTGTTGTTTTTATAATACAATCCTCCTCTAAGGAAATAATGTTCGCAGCTGGTGCGCTGGCGCGATCAGCTGGTGCGCTGTAACTCGATCTCCGCAAATCGTACGTAGATAACAGTCTGAGCAACAGTAATAAAAATAAGTGTTTGTTTTCATTAAGCTGCTCCACTTGTTTTTGCACGCGGCGATGCTTGTTTTGCAGTTATTATTTTCATCTAAGACGCAGAGATCCTTGTCTGATTTATATTTATAAATAGGATGTTGAGGGTTACACATGTATATTGAAGAGTCTCGTATTACACATTTTTGTAGATCTTCCATCGTCATAGAGAGGTAATTATCTTTTCGTAAGTTAATTGCAATATATTCTGAGATTTGTATAACAGAATACGTTTTTCCTTCATGGATCTGAGGTATCGCAATAACACTATATAAGTCATAAGTATCTCTACTTATCAAGGGAATTTTCACTTCAAAGATAAAATAGTTTTTAGTCATTCTTGCCTTGATTTTTAATAGTTTGTAAATAGATTGAACTTGACTGTTGATGTTTTCAATCGGTAAGATGATATCTGAAGATAATAATCCTGAAATGATGTTTAACTGATCTTGAAGTTGTTTCGGCGTTAATAAATGCAGATTAAATCGACCTTGATAAATATCCGTTACTGTGTCTAAGAGCATGCCTTGAATACTCTTTAAGTTTTGAAGGATGCTGATTGCTGAGATTGCAGATATCGTAAAATCTTGTCTCTTGTTCATGTCATTGTATGCGTTTTCTAATTGACTTACTGATGAGTCCAAGGAGTTAAGGTGTTTGTTTACAACTTTATGATGTTTTGCCATTATTTCTTCAGATCTTTTTATAATATTGTACTCAGATTCGACGATAGATGTTTGATTCAACCACAGATTTTTTAGATGAGCTTGATTTTGATTAATTAATTCTATGTCTTGTGTGTACTTTTCTGCGAACTGTTGATCTAGCACTCCGAATAAACTGTTCGCTAAGGAGCCCACAGCATTGATAAGCCCTCGCTTTTGTCTTTGTTGCAGTCCGCTAAAATGCTGGGTGATTAACAGCTGATTATAGTACTGTAACTCTGTATACTCATGACGTAGTTGTGACGTTATCAAATTACATTTATCCATCGCTCCTAAGTTGAGGCATGTTTTTTTTAAGTAATTGAGTAGTTTTGCGAATGCCATGTTTCCGTTTGTGTAAGGGTCCATGTTGTAGTAAGTAATTAAGGTCCATTGATCTCTTAAGAGCTGCATTTTGGCCAAAGGGTCGAGATATAGACTTTGGTTTTCATGCAGTTTGGTGATATTTTCAGTCGCTTGAGAGTTAGATATTAACGTTGTAAAGAATAACATCGCCATTGTTACGTTAAATAAAGTTGAGTGAGGTTTTTTAGTTTTTCGTTTGTTTTGTGTATTTTCTTTTTTGCTATCAGTTTCCTTTTCAGGTGTTAGAGATCGTAGCGGCAACACAGAGAGTTTTACTATAGGGCGTTTCAGGTACCCATTTTCAGTTTTCAGAGTAACGACGCGCGTGTATCCGTCACGACCAGGGTGCAGTTCGACCACACGGGCCATGGGCCATCTTCCAGGAGGTAAGTTCTCATCTTGAATGGTTACTAAATCACCGACTTCGATACTTTTTTGTGGTTGTAACCATTTACTTCTTGAGGTAAGTTGCGTTAAGTACTCGGCCTTCCACCTTTTCCAGGTTTGTTTAAAAGTTTCATTTGTTAAATGCCATCGGGTCCTAGCATCTTCAGGGGTTTCTATTGTAGTAACGTCGGCTCTACCGTACAAGAAGTGTGCTGGAGTTAAGTAATCTAAGTCGTTAATATCTTCGGTGAGTGCACATAAAGGCCTGCTGTTTAAGCAAGCTTCCAGTTGAGATAGTATCGTGTAATACTCTTCAAACGTAAAGCGCTGTTGTCCTATAACTCTTTTCAGCTGATATTTCAAACTTCGTACTGCTCGTTCCCATAAGCCTCCAGCACTCGGCCATGACGGGGCGTTGAAGTGCCACTCTATGTTCATTGATGTTAGAGAATTCATAAATTGATTATTGAAGGTTTGTTTCAGTTTTTCGTGTTCTTCTTGTAGGCTTCGGTTGGCGCCGACAAAGTTGGTTCCGCAGTCGCTGTATAAGTGACGGGGAGCTCCGCGGCGGGCTGTCATCCTTCGCAGGGCTGCCAGGAAAGCTGAGCTGGTTAGATCTGTTACTAACTCCAGATGTATGGCCTTTGTAATCATACAAATAAATAAGGCTACATAACCTTTCAGGGTTCTTGCGTTTCTTGTTTTGTTGGCCTTGATTTCGATGAATCCGGTGTAATCTACGCCGGTATGGAAGAAGGGCGGGGCAGACTCCACTCGAGCAGCAGGTAGGTCACCCATGATTTGGTGTTCTTTGACTGGATTGTTTTTTCTGCAGGTAACACAGTTTCGTAATCGTTTTTTGACTGCGTTGTTTCCCCCAGGAATCCAATATTGTTGACGAAGGCACGCCGTGGTGAGACGTGGACCTCCGTGGAAGGTAAGTAGGTGAGCTTCATATATTATTAAGTCGGCAAGTCTGCTATCTCGAGGTATTATTTTTGGATGCTTCATTTCCATATTTAATGACGTATTTCTCAATCTTCCCCCGACACGTAAAACTCCCAGATTGTCAATGAACGGATTCAAATTTAATAATTTGCTATTTGAATTAATCGTTTTATGTTTATGTAAGTGCATGATTTCCGTTCTAAATTCATTATGTTGCACGTGTTTTATAATCAGTGACTTTGCGTTTGATATTTCTTGTAATGTGAGATAGCTTGGTAATTGTTTACGCGTAGGTACAAAAGTTCTTAATAACCAAGCTATAACTCTTGTTACTTTATTGAATGAACTAAATTTATTCAATAATTGATAAACTATATTTTCATCTTGTTTCTGTAATATAGCGTTTGTTTGTTTTAATCTGACTTCTTCGTTCGTGGTACATATTATTTTTGAATGAGTTTGTTCTTCGTTAAATGTAGACAGCCAGGCGGGGCCCTGCCACCATAAAATGTTATTTTGTAGTTGACAGGCATACAAGCCGCGACTCGCGGCGTCAGCTGGGTTTTCGTTTGATTTTACGTAGCGCCATCGATCTTTAGGTATTAAATTGCATATAGTATTTACTCGGTTAGCGACAAAAGGCTTCCACCGGGAAGGTTCTCCTTGCAGCCAGCCAAGAACAACCATTGAGTCCGTCCAGCCATAGACTTCTAAGTGATGTTGAGTTAAGGCTTCCTTAATTTTATTGATAAGCTTTGATAGTAAGTTTGCGCCACTTAACTCTAATCTGGGTAATGTTATGGCCTTCTTATGGGGCACGAGTTTTGTTTTTGCGGCCACTAAAGTCAAGGTTGTTTGGTCCTTGATCCTGGCGTATACTACACATGCGTATGCATAGATCGATGCGTCACAAAATCCATGCAGTTCTATGACGTCATTCTTGTGACATAATAACCATCTAGGTATTTTATATTCTGTGATGACGTGAAGTTCTGATTTTATTTTTAACCATTCTCTTTCTATTTCAGATGAAACTTGCTGGTCCCATGTTATATCTTTTTTCCACAGACGTTGAAACAATAGTTTTAGTTTTATTGATAGCGGGGCGAGCCATCCCAAAGGATCGAATAGCTTTGAGATATCTGAAAGTAGGCTTCGTTTTGTTAGTTTTGAATTATTTTCAAGGATGTTGTACTGGAAGGTGAAGTTATCTGCAGAAGGATTCCAGCATAAACCTAATATTTTTGAGTTATTTTCAGTTTTGAAGTTAAAAACATTGTCTTGACTAGCACTACGCTCCGACTTTACTTGTTCTAATAACTGTTGTTCGTTCGACGACCACTTTCTGAGGTTGAAGCCGCCGGCCTTCATGAGTAAGTTAAGGTCAGATATGAGGTTCTTCCCTTCTTCTATAGTATCAGCGCCGTGGACCAAATCATCCATGTAATAGGCTGACTCCACGACTTTTGCTGCGTCAGGATAGTTAGCACGTTCATCAGATGCCAGCTTCCTCATCGTCATCATAGCTAAGAATGGTGCAGCACGAGTTCCATAGGTTACTGTTGTTAAAGCATATGTTTTTATAGGCTGGTTTGAATCCTCTCTCCAAAATATTTTTTGATATTTTTGATCTTCTTTTTGTAATAAAATCATACGGAAAAATTTTTCTACATCAGCTGTGAAGGCGTATTGGTACTGCCTCCATCTGAGCAGTAACGTTTGTAAGTCTATTTGTAAGTTTGGACCCGCGTACATGTAGTCATTTAAGCTGCAACCCTTGTTTGTCTTATGGGAGGCGTTAAATACCACACGATATTGAGTAGTTAATGAGTCGGCGCGCTCTACACCATGATGAGGAAGAAAGTATTCTGGAGATTGATCACAAGTGAATGGTTTCATATGTTGCAATATTTCATATTCCTTCATAAATGATTTGTAGTCGTTTGATAGTTTAGGTATTTTGTTAAATCTCTTTTCCAAGCTTCTAAATTGTGCCAGGGCAGTTTGTTTTGAAGATCCTAAGTTATTCTCGATGTTTTCTTTTAGTGGTAATCTGACCTCGTAGCGACCGTCTTCGTTCCGCTTTGTTGTTTCGTTGTAAAAGTTAATGCAGTGTTGATCTTCCAGGGATAAATTTGATTGTTCGTGAATTTCTTCAATTTCCCAAAATTGTTTTATTTCATCCAAGTTATGTAGCATGACGTTGCATTGATAAGTTACAGTGTTTCCACAAAGTAACCATCCAATTTTTGTTTGTTGAGCAATCGGCTGCGATAAACTTTCTTGTTTGATGATACCGCCTTGTACGATTTGTGAATAAATCTCAGCTCCTAAAAGTATGTCAACGGGGCGGCTCACGTAGAACTCGGGATCGGCTAAGGCGATGTTTTCTATAAACGACCAGTTTGGTTTGCTAAAAGTTTGGCTGGGTAAGTTGCTGATTAAGTTGGTCATGATAATAACTTCAGTTTGAAAATTGAAGTCATTATGGAGAGAATAACATTGTATGTGTAACATTCCTTTTCCTTTATTTTCTCTAACCCCAACGCCGAATACTGTTCCTTTGCATGGTTTTCTTTTTAATTTTAGTTGTTGCGCCGCTCGTTCCGTAATTAAGGAGACTTGAGATCCCTGATCGACTAGAGCTCTCATGTTGTGGTAAGTACCATCTTGGCCTTTTACCTTTAAAACTGCGGTAGATAAAAGTACTTCATTTTGTTTATTTTGTTCTGATAAATTATCGTTTAAAATGTTGTTAATTGTTGCGCTAGACGACGGCGTATTATATTGTTCAAACAAAGCATCGTGTATCGTGGTGTTATGTTTCTTCATACATTTACGGCATGTTTTCGTCGATTTAATCTGCATTTATTAACGCCGAAACAACTTCAAGATCAGTTAAACATCATTTCAGGATTATTATCTTCAGATATCATCTTACCGATTGAAAACATCAACAGTCAAGTTCAATCTATTTACAAACTATTAAAAATCGAGGCAAGAATGACCTTGATCCGGCTCGAAGGACCAATGTTCGGATAGTACCGACCAATGTTGAATGTTAAAGTTGAAAGTTTAGTTAAGTTGTAGTTATGTAGTTAGTTAGGTTGATTGTTAAAAGGAGAATACGACTGTTCTTGACGAGTAATTTATTGTTACTAAAATACATTATAAAAATCACAATTAAAGTTAAATGCTGCGTTAGGTGTAGGTAAGCGGTGCGGTGTTCGGTTACACCGAACAATATATGATGTTTTAGTTTGTATGAAAAATCCCATCCCTTGAGTGCACGGATGTGATACTTGATATAAAGGTTCCTCAATAAGTGTCTGTTTGTATTATGGAAGGAATTCCCGAAAGGGGTTGGACTTTTTAGAATGTATGAAAAATCCTATTTCTTGAGTGTACGGATGTGATACTTGGCATGAAGGTTCTTCAAAGAGTGAAAGAAAAAGTTAAGGTTGTGTTAAGAAAAAAATTCCCAAAATTCCCACGGGCACGGGAAATATACGATTTTTAGTTTGTATGAAAAAAAAACTTATTCCTTGAGTGCATGGGTGTGATACTTGGTATAAAGGTTCTTTCAGTGGGTGTCTGGTTGTATAGTTTCTGAAATTTCCACGAGAAGGGTTGTTAAGCGCACACGAAGTTGCGGGATAAAGCTAGTAAGTGATAAACTTGTGCGGCAATAAGTGTTATGCTAGTAAACACAATGGGCAATTTGTGATCTATGAAGTGATAGTTGTTACTCTCCATGGATTTCAGTGTGTGTGGACTTGGTAACCGTGAGCAGGGCTCTGTCACTTCGTGTGTAGGTATAAGATAATTGCTTATCGCTTCGCTCACACTGAGTGTGCAAACTCAGTACATAAAGTAACTTTTATAGGTTGAGATAGAGATATCAGCTAGAACTTAGTGACTGAAACTTTTAGTAGAACCAGTCGGGAACTTTCCCTGTATTTTTCTTTAAGAATATTTAAGACTCCTCAAATATGTATATTATCATGTTTATATGAAATATGTATATATCAGAAAATCGTTATCACGATCAAAATTCCAATAAACATGCAAAGGTCGAATTGCAGCGTTGTTTCCGAAATCCAGTAGAATTGCCGGGTCAGAATTAAAAAAGGGAGCATCACAGTCCAAATGGTGGCCGGTCCAAATTGTGGGTAAAAGGAATCCAAGAAAAAAATGACAAAAACAACATTCAAAAACGGGTGCCCAGTAACGAACAAGAGTAACGAATGAAAGATAGATTTAATGACTCGGTTAGGTGATTGATTGAATGAACCGAAGAATGAAAAGTAGGATGAAAGAGACATTTTCTATGGCATTTTTCTAATTTTATAAATTATAAACAGCGCCATCTATATCTTAGTGATACTTACGAAATTTAGTGAAAACACCGTGACTCAGTATGGCTATAGCTTAACCTTTCATCGTTTTCCACTTCCATCCAAGCAAGGGCCTTTGAAGTAAGTTTTTTGCTACATTTACGAATTGTTCAAAACTTCCTGAAAATTTTAAGGTTTGATTATGGCTTACGTACAATATATTAATCATATTTAAGTATAAGTATTAAATACTTATATGAACTAAAGAAAACTAATGCTGTTTTTAGGGTGCAATCTTGTCGTTGCCACAAAATAAGTTCAATCACCTACATAATGCGTAAAACAGACAACCATACATTTGTGTCTTGCCAATGTTAGGAGAATCTACTCCATTTAATACAGGAATGCCAAATTAATGTAGAAACGTGATAGTCATTTCTGCAGGATACTAGGTGTTAAAGAAAGGATTTATAGTTTAAGTTTCATGACATACTTAGATCAAACTTGATAAGAGATGGTAGGATAAGATTGTAAGGCTTACAAAATTTTTAAACTTTATTATAATCCATACACTCAGACATTCATATTTATAATTATCTTATTTTTTCTTTAGAGCACAAGTATGGGCAACATTTTGCTATCCTGGGGGTGACTGGACCACTAATGCATCGTTAGAAAATTATATGCAGAACACAAAATGCTATGTGGAAAACATTTTGATAAGTCTCAATTTACCAGTGGTGACAGGAAAAGATTAAACAAATTTGCGATACCAATTGGAGCAGAGGACATATTGGTTCGCCTTCGAAGTGGATATCAAGTACCTTGTTGTTCTACATCTGTACCAGAAGAACCTCTGATATTACAATTAAGTACTTCTATTTGTGAATACACACTTATCATTGATATAAAGTTATGAGTAAAATAATCAATTTAGCCATTATTTAATTTAAGCAAGCCTCAAAATTTTATTTTATTTTTATAAATGATTTCTGTTTTGCATAGATTTTTATAATCCTTATAATTTAATATTAAAATTTATGTATTAATGTTATAATGAAACAATGGTAAGAGTGAACTTCCATTCATTGTGTAACTAATTTTACCGGGGAATATCAAATAAGACGAAGAGTGTACGGTTTACAGAGTTTATTGCACAAAAAAAATATTGTAGAACAAGCAAGATATAAAATAAAGAGATTTCAATGAGTTTACAGGGTGTGGTATCTCAGGTGCTGGTCTGATTAAATAAATAAGCTGAAGGCTGGTCCAGGCTAATCCACCCGAACCAGTACACAGTACAATCTTAAAACTAAAATCAGTCTAAGACCGTTACAATTAATGTTGAAATACAAATTTAAAACTATATTCAGTACTACTACTTGATGGCTAGTAACGTCAGTTGTAGGTAAGAGATGATGCGAAGGTAAAGAGTATTTGTAAGTAAAAAAAAAATAAAAGATTCCACCTTTAGGACGGTTGTTGACGGTAAAGTAAACCAAAAGGGGTACCCGGCTCGCCGACCAATCCCGTTCAGGATGACCGCAAGATCCCGAGCTGTAGTCCGCTGAATTAATAGGGCCTGGGGTTGTACTCCCACCAGGAAACCTCCCAAATGGGAGGGTTGACAATGTGCGGATTGAGATAGCAAGAAGAAACAATTCGCCAACGCAGCGCCGAGCTCACCGGTTATCACTAGTCCGAAAATAATATCTGGATTGTAGAAAATATGCTACGGTGCAGAATGTAAACCACAACGGGCTCGAGAAGATGTAACCTTACCAGCAATTGTGAAATAAGTCTACATCATGGAACAATATACTCTCTTACGAGAGAAGAACGATTACTTCATACTTCGTAAATGCATACATACAGCTCACTAGCGCTTCAGTTAATGCCATCCGCAACTTTTCAGTGTATTAATAGATCCACTTTACACAGTAGTAATCTATGCAGTCCATTACTCTAAGATAGGAACTTAATGTATAATTTTTTTTTGACATTTAAATTGTGTATATTTAATAAAAAATCATAGGTGTTTATATATTTATTTTCCAACCATTATCTTAAAACTACTGCACAAATCGTCAATTTCGCAAATAAACAAACAAACAATTACAAAGTATTTAGTGTCACTATCACAATATAAAGTGTCAATTTCGCACTGAACAAATAGCACTTCCGTAAAAACACACAGCTTACAGATTTTCAAATCAAAAATTTTACAGGTTTTCAAATTAAAAATTTGCTGAAATTACGCAGTTAACGCAATGAACCGTTTTTAACAAATGGCGTCAGTCAGTCGTTGGCGATGGATGATTGTTTGTCTTTGATTGTCACTTTTGAGAAGATTGATATACAACGTGTAACAAAATGGAGAGATAAAACTTTAGGGTTAGCTTCTAAACCATACGTAGAATGTACAGTAAAAGAATTAGCATGATCAGTGCCGGTATAGACTTTCATACAATTTTTTTAAATTATTTTACAATAAAATATTTTGACAACCCTAGTCAACCTAACAAGCTAAATATAGACTTGCGCCGCAATCAGTGACCTTATGACCTTTCCCGCACCGGCTGAATAGCGAGCGATACGCCGCGCCGCCGCGGCCGCCCACTGCGAGTAGCGCGGATATCAGCGCAGCTGATTATTACTTACCTATCGTTTGGCACATTGAATGACACAATTTTTATCACACTACCTAGCTAATAATGAAAACAATAATGAAAACAATAATGAAAACAAATAAAACAACATGTTAGTACAACTTTCAAGTTTCTATTTATTAATAATAAACGGGTTGCCCGGAAGAAATCCGGTTGCCTGAAAGAAATCGCTTAAAGCATTTTAAATCGCTTAAATATTGTGTACATAATTATTTCTACGTTTAATGACATTAAAGAGTTTTTGTTATAATTATTACAACTTAAATTTGTAATATCTGACAAACTCTTATGGCAAGTATCGCACTTATTTCAATCGACATTCAGTTTACTTTGCGTAAAAACACTCACTACTGTATCTAGGGTTTCCCTTACACTTGGCCAGAATTACAAAAACGGCTCACAATTTCTGCCTTCTTTTTCAATACACACACATCCACATGACGTTTGTGCCACCGACAAAAGCCTAACCGAGGAGGTCACAAATCCGCTGGTATCAGCTCTTGCGTCCATCGGGAATGATAAGGATGTTGGCCATCATCACTAAGCGTGCGCCATATCACCATGTGATTGACATCCAAAAGAACGCCGACTCGTCGAGTGCTGCTCCTCGGATCCTCCTCGAAATGATCCAAGACTTGCTCTTCTAACTTCTCGGAACGTGAAGGTGGCCGCGCTGGGTTTCGCGTGAAAAGAACCGGCGGCGCGCTGAGTCGCAGACTCATGCTTCGAAACACGCCATGGCCGGGTAAGGGGCGCTGTTCAGCTGCCGGCCTGCACTCCACAAACCGCTGCCTGTAGAGCCTTCGAGTTTCGTAGATGCTGTGGTTACTAGCGGCTCCAACATACAGAATCATCTCGTAACATTTGTCGTTTGAATACACATGTCATCGTGCATTACCTCCAATACTTTCAAGACGAGACATTTTAAGAAAACTTCGAAAAAAATTGCGATAACAACTGACGTGTACACTTGAAAACGGACACGAAAGCACTGAAATAAATTTAAACAAATACATAAACCGAATCAAAGCAGTTCTAGTACATACCTAAAAATTTTTAGGGTTCTTCCGTATAGCGATTTGATAAAAAAAATCTTAGTACCCAATTTATTTCATAATACAGTGAAATGACTTCATTATCTTATGTTTTTGTATTGTTAAGTTATTCTGTTACAAATAAATAGTTTTCAATCGTGAAATCACTTAAATAGTTTTTAAGTTGTTTGTTCAATATCAAAATATTAAAAACTGTTATTTGTTAAATTACGTAACTTATTTTTACGCTTCACACATTTTAAATAAAGAAATTAATCCATTTTGTTTCTCAAGAAAGAGAATAATAATAAAAGATAAAGATTCCTCATAAAAAAATAAAGTTTTAGGACAGGTATGCTTAGGATATTTTTCCCTATAGCGTTTGAAAATAATTTCAGCTGCCTGAAACAAACGCAACTTAAAACAATAATTAGTTAGTCATCAGTAATTTAACTTTTTAAATAAAAAATTAAGTTGAGTTGAGAATTTGTTCATAATAAATATTGAACGGAACAACCTTTAATTTGGCTTGGAAGCGGCGGCGGCGGTAAATCTCAAAGGGTATAATTCCGAAAGGCGCAAGTTCGCGACGAGACGCCGAAAGAAGTCCCGCGATTTGAGCGATAATACACCTTGTGTGTTTGTTATAAGAGCTATGCACGGGTTATCTTTTATGAAAACGACTTTACTTAGTTGCTAATTTTATTAATTTAAAGCTTTGTTGTCGTATGTATTGATAGTTATAAGTATGTGAGAATACAAGAAGTACAAGAAGCTGTAAGTATTGTATCATAGTTTGAGGTTTACAAAATCATAGGTATTTACCGAATATATTTCCTATTATAATTCTTAGAAAGTTTGAATGTAAGAGAGAGAGGATATTTCTTCGTTTTTTATTAGAATTATGGGTAAGTTTGATTGTCTATTTGAGTCTCTCTTCATTAGGTATAAGTTGCGATTTGACGCCGTGCGAAAGAATTTCCACGTAATAGGTACCTACCGATAGATTTGTAATAATTTCATATTAGTTTCTTGCAATAGCGTATTTCTAAAGAAATGTGATAGCTTTTTGTATGACAAGTTTGATATCATAGTTTATTGAGAGTACCTAAATTAATGTTTTGTTTTACGTTTCTCTTAAATTGATGATTACTTATGCTTAATTTGATAACATTTTTGATTTTAGTCGTAAATGTATTTCGATCATGTATGTTGTTAAGTATTAGAAATAGAAGGCTACCTAGCCTCAGCATCCATTCATAACCACAAACAGTGCGACTAAGAATAAGTATTAAAACCGTTTTTAAAATACGTAACACTTAAACGTGAGAGCCCGGGAGTAGCTAGCGAGCGATCCGCGGCAGACAAAGGGCATCGAACTTGCTATTTCATAGACTATAAAAATTATGCAGAATGCCGAATTACTTAAAATTTATTTCAAGCTTTTTTTTATGGTGGTGATGATAGTTGTAAGTATGTGAGAATAAACAAGAAGTTAAATATCCTTGGCAGTGATGCATCATAGTTTAAGGTTAAGAAAATATATTGTCACGGATAGTTAAAATTAACGTGTTGTCGGTTCGAACGTGCAAATCTATTATTTCAGTAGAGTTTTAAATTGGTAAACCGCGTGATAAACGCACATATTGGTGAAAAAGTAGTTTTAAAAATATTCTGCACTTAGATACTACCGAAAAAACATTCCCGAGACGTTGTTGTCGTCTAATTTAGTAGGCACAAAATTAAACTTTGTAGTATCTCTCTTGGTTACTTATCGCTTTATTTTAACGCCATCTGTTATCGAATAGATTCTATCAAAAGGTAACAGCTGTTTTTAGGGTTGACACTTAGATATTTTGATCTAAACTTTGAACTTATTTTCCGAACCAACCGTAAGGATTACAAGTTTATGTTACTGTTACTTATAAACTACACCACCAAACATACAAACCCCTTAAGTATTATCTCTTCATTATGTTACACGTTGTATAGACTTACGTCAAAGCAAAGTGCTTTAAAGCTTTCTCATTCATACGTATAGATTTGTCCCACTTTGGCTCCGGCTGCCATCGACAGCATTGGCTAATAAATTAGTAAACTCCCCCTGGTCTACATGTTTGACTCGGTGATCTGGCAGCTGACCGGCTCAGGAGGAAACTCTTCTCTCTTCAAAAATTTGCAGAAATAAAAAGACCTCTCTAAGGTCAACCCGGCTTTTTATAACCTTTAGCATAGAGTAACAACACCTATTAGAGAGTTAACGTCAAAAAAAGATAAGGCAACGAACCCACTCGGTTTTGATTGACAAAAGGTGACAGTCCATTGAACCAACACAAGGTAAAGAAAAAAGGTGTTACACACTCCCTCGCCCACCAGAATTTTGTTGGGAAACAGCAAAATTCATGCTGGCCCACCAGCTGACTAGTCCCTCCGGAACCTAAACAATCCGGGGAACTAAAGGAAAAGCAGAGAAAATCTAACCTGTCCCTTTTACATCTTTTATGTGGCTTACACTAAGTTTGCCCTTTGCATCCCTCAGAACGTAAACCAAACGGGAACGCTTTTCCGTTACGGTACACGGTTCATACTTGGGGCTAAGTTGCTGGCAAACTTCTTGGCGGCATCACTGTGGAAATGCGTACGTCGCCAAACCACATCTCCTACGTTATACGCTACATCCCTCCGGCGTTGGTTGTAGTAAACAGAATTCCGACCGTGAGCCTTATCCAGCTCCTTACGGACGGCGTTGAGATGACGAGACGCCGGCAGGGGACCAACCAAATCGATGCTGACGCCCTGGAAAGGCCTACGGCAGCTCTTCGGGGATCCTATTAATCCGGGGGTACGTCGATTAGTACTCTTATATCCTTTACATGTGTTACATCCGGATACGTAACTGACTACATCATCGTACATGCAGGGCCAGTAATAACTTAGGCGCAATCTCTTATAGGTTTTTCTCAAACCAAGATGCGAGCCGAGCGGCGCATCGTGGTTGTTCCTAAGGAGGTTTTCTCGGGCGGCGACCGGTACAACCTCTTTCCAATCATAATCGCTGGTTAAGGTGAACTTATTTTTAGTGTAGCGAAACAAACGGTCACACAAAACGTCAATAATTTGAAAATTCGGGCAAGACTGCGGCTGGTCCCGGCAACGCAAAAACAAGTTACGATACCAAGGGTCACTGTCAACCTCGTGAAGTGCTGAAACTGGTCCCCTATGGTCGAACACGTGCTCAAGGAGGTCCGTGCGACCCAAACCCTTATCCTCGAACGAAGTAGCCTGGAACTGTTGAATGGCCCTATCAGCTACCGGTCTCTGGACTGAGCTTAAATTATCGAGAGGGGGCAACTGCCTAACTTCCGAAACAGCGCCCCAAGAAGCTCCTCGGGAGCGTAGGGAATCGTCTACGCCTAGCAATCTGAGGACGTCAGGAGCGATACCAAAAGCTCGCCAAAAATTTAATCCAAAAATTAACTTCGAAGTAACCTGAGGAACTACATAAAATTTAATTATTTCCGACTTTTCCTTTGTCTTTACGGGTAAAAGTACGAAACCAGTAACAGACGAGCGGGCACCATCGGCTGTCACGATTGAATTTATCTCGTCGCATGGGTAAAAAGTAAACCCGGTTCCTAACTGCTCATGAAAACGGTTTCCTATGATAGATATTTCAGAACCGGAATCCAGCAAACCCGAACAAGGGCGCTGGTTAATAAAAACGTCTAAGTAAGGCCTAGTATCGTGAGCCTCTTTAAATACTACATTAGAAATTAAACTTTGCTTGGTGGTAGGATCCCTTCTGGGTCCGCCTGGCTAGCGACCACCCTTTATATAAAGTCTGCCGCCAAGTGTTACCGCTCCGGCGGCAATGTGTTCCGGCAATATTGTATAAAGAGCCAGTTCCTTCCTAAGCCCGTGTGCTTTCATCTTCGACCTCATCGTCACTTACTATCAGGTGCGATTGAGGTCAAACGCGGGTTTAGTCACTTATAAAAAAAAAAAAAAAAAAACTATATGACTTTGAAATTAAACTAACACTACGGGGTAAATCCACCCTACGTCCATGACTAGAATTCGAGTTTTCAGCTGAACCGGGCGGTTTAGTAACCCGATTCAGCTTTGCGAGTTCTTTTGCGCGGCAGTTGGAACATGAGGCAGCAATCTCACCCTTTAGCCCGCAACGGTAGCAGATAACTATACGAGGTTGCCTACACTCGGCTAAAGTATGACCGTTTACGCGGCACTGAACGCAGAATTTCTGTAAGTCGGGATTCTTGGCACTGACAGCACTGACTGCACGATTGCCCCGGCCCTTATAAGTCAAATCCGACGCCACCGCATGCTGCACGTTGCGTGGAGGTTCGACGAAGGTCTCGCAGCGGTATCGGACAGCCTCCAGCTGTCTACAGCGTGCCTTTAATTCTGCTAAGGAGTTAACCTCCACCAAAGCAAGCCCGCTGGTGTAGAAGGGACGCAGACCGAACCTGACTATGTCCAGCTGCTCCGACTCACCTAAAGGTTTCGAAAGGCGCGAAAAGTATTGCGACATGATATTTATATAGGTGGAAACACTCTCCTCGGTTCCCTGTGTACGAGCACGGATCTCCTGCAGGAGACGGTGGTCGTAATCTATCGGCAAGTACTCCTCCAGCATCAGCGACCTCAGCTCCTGCCAACTATCTACGGAGCTGCGTACTCCACGGTACCAGAATAAAGCATCCTCGGTAAACAACTCGACGGCGGACATGAAAAGTCGCGCCTCCGAAATACCTCGAGCCGAACACAACTCCTCGACCCGCTGTATAAAAACCTGTACGTCCTGCAGGCGTAGCACGGTTGTCCTAAGAGATAAGTCACACGACAAGACATAATTTTGTCACAGTCCGGTAATTTGTCTTATATGACAGCACGGGCACACTATGTGACTCAAATTCTTGCCGCGACATATCTTTGTCTTGACGTTTATACAAGGAACGAGTGATTGTGAATGTTTGAACGATTGAAAATGACATGACTCGGATTGACAAAAAGTTGCACACAAATTTAAACCGCCGAATGTAATTGTTTAGTTGGTGAATTTTTGTTTTAATATTATTTTTAAGTTTTGTGACCATGTCAAGTGCCAAAAAGCAGTAAGTACCTTTACCGTTGAAGTCTTAAAAGAATCATATGTTACAGTCCATATAATATGGTTTATTCCTCACAGAACAAGATGTACAAATGTACAAGTAAAAAAACTGGTGGAGTACATGTCGCTAAATACTATGTTCGCAAATGGTGAGTATACAGGACCACTCGGATCACGAAAGCACGAGGCTCAGTGGTCCGAACTAAAGGACCTTTTAAAAGAGATTGGTCCAGATAAGACTATAGAACAGTGGAAACAAGTAAGTATTCATATTTATTAACCAAATTTGTTCGTAGTTACTTTTGAATCAATGTTTAATTATGTTGGAATAATTTTTAGACATGGAGGGATCTGAAAAGGAGAGCCAGGCGGACCAACGCTGAGGCTAACGAAGCCAGGGCAGTAACGGGCAATATAATTTCTGTGCCTGCAATGCCTGTAGAAGCGGAAGTAATATTGTCCACTATTGGTCATGCTTGCTCAACTGGGATTGGGCCTGATGAGTCCCAGATTGGGCAAAGTGTAAGCAAGACAAACCTTTTTTTAAATATGCCTTTATTTTAAAGTAGAAAAGCAGATGAATATGGTATTCTTTATATTTGCAGATTATTGTTGACAATGAGGAAATTCCTTCAGATTTACAAATAAACTTTCCCACCCAGCCCTCCACGAGTCAGCCCTCCACGAGTCAGCCCTCCACTAGCCAGATCCCAAGGACTCGGTATCGTCATAGACGTGAGGAGACCGGAGTTCCAGCAACATTCGTAAAGCTGCAAAAACAGCAAAATGTGCTACTCAATGTGAGTTACAAAAAAAAATCTATAGTCTGGAGCAAAATTCGCCTTTATTAATTTAAAATGTTATAAAAATGTAACATTGTTTATGTTTCAGAGAATACGTAATTTGCTGGAGGAGTCAAATAAAATTAAGAAACAGCATAATATAATTTTAAGAGAGAAAAATAGGTTGAAGAATATTCAAAGTAAGTTAAACAAAATAGGAGTTTATTATATTTTGCCGCTTCTGTTCAGCAGCTTGCACCAAAGATGACTGTCCTTCAACAAATGCATCTGTAGAAATATCATCATAATGTTCCACTTCTTCCAATGGTATTCTGAAAGATAAATATGACAAAATTTTTCATATTGAATTAAAGAAACTGAAAATATATACGATATATATTTAATCACATAATATTTTATATAATATGAAACAAGTTATATATATTGGACCCATACCTAAAGTGCAGCATAATGTTGTATAATGTGGCACAAGTATATATAATTTTTGATGCTTTTTCCGGATCATAATGAAGCACTCTATTGCAAGGATGGACGACGGGAGCTAATCAAACACGTGTTGTTCAGATGAAAGTACACAGTATATTCACATAGTAAAATGATACATGACGAGGAGGCGCGTCATACACTACACCTCCCCGGCAATTTTAATAAAAAAAAATATAAACAACATTTTTTTTTACAAGACCAAAATAAATTGTAATCATACATTGCTAATCTCGTTAAAGATATTACAATTATAAACAAAAAATATACTTATGAAAACTTTATAAAAAAAAAAATATCTTGTAGAACAAGTTCTATTTGACAATTTAAAATATTAATAATACCTATAAACTTTGATTTTTATTTATTCATATTTTTTTTTTCAGTAATATATAAAGTAAATTATAAGGGAAGTATGACATGACCTTTATAATAAATTTTAAAACTTATTGTCTCATTAGTAACATCTGAGTTTCTGGATATTAATGAGTATTGATTTATTTTATATTACCTTTAAACATACATATGGTGGTACCACTGGTACATATGTGCCTATGGTAAATTTAGTTTTCAAAAAGAAACATACATTTGTTACTTACATAAAAGTTTTATACATACAAGTAAAAGTTTTCCATTTCTATATACTTTCATTTAACATATTACTTATTTACTAAAATAGTTAGCAGCATTGACAAAACGGTATTGCTAAAAGTACCTACGAAAATTCCATGATATCAAATACCTAGTCATGGTATTATTTACCAAAACAAAAAAAAACTCATATTGACAGTACCTACAATATATTGAACAGATCAAAAAAAATATTTATTAATCGCCATAAAAAATATTCCTATTAAAAAAATAACTGTTTTTTTTTATATTATATTCTGCCTATTGCTTCGTACCTTTACTTTTCTTACACTTAATTTTATTCAATCATTTACTTTGACATATCTCTCTATAAGTTCTACAATCATTAATCAATCTTACAGTATTGGCTACACTTTTTATCCTACTCTGGGATATTTTATTTTTATCGGTGGCCACCGTATTTTTTATTTATACATTTATATCGTATCATATTGTATTGAGGGTACTTCATTTTAATGAGTCGACTCACAACTTTTACTATATATTATTCATTACATTAGGGTCACCGTTTTAAGACATTTTGTCTCCAATAGTTTTCACAGAGAAATCTCGTTTACACCATGAGCAAACTGAAGGATCGCTTTGTGCCCTTGTACCCTTATTGTGTGCCAAATACTAATTTATCATTCCTAATACTATTCACTAACTGTATAAACCATTCCAAAACCAAAAATATTTAATTCTCTTTCAGAATAAATCTTTCCTATAATACGAAATAAGAAAACACTTTTGGGTGATCAGTCCAATAAATCTTTAACTTTCAATATTACGGAAGATTTCCAGCAACCTATAATTAACTGACTAAATCCTAAATCTAACAAATCCGAGCATCTAATTAGCACATTCTATTACCTTCCTATACCAGTATAAACCTATTCATAAATCCTAACATACAAATCTATGTATCAAGTAACTAATCGCATTCTTATGATGACGAAAAGAATTTTAATACTTGCACAAAGTCCAAAACCTTCTTTAAAAAAAATATGCCGTCTCCATTCTAAAAACTTCTTATTTTTCTAACTTACACATTTTCATCAATTCGTACTTTTAAGTTTTCTTAATTAAATTTACCAAATCATCGCTTCTGTATTGATACTACTTAGGTATGTATCTACCGGCTAACTCGTAAAATAATTTTATTCAACTTTTAATAGTTAATACATATTTTATATATTGAGAAGCTTTCGCATGCCTATTTCGTTAAAATATATCATCTCTAAGTATTAAAATAAAGTTTAAAAAGTTACTAAATTAATTCATGTTACACATGTTCGTAAGCCATATTTGACGACAAAATCAAATTGTTGACCTAAAAAAAAAGCATACTCAGTTATGGTCACGTTGTGCAGTCTTGATTCTAAAAACTCTCGGTTATCGGATAGCTTTAACAATAGTACATGTTACTAACAGGGCTGTAAAATGATGACGGTGATCTAATATTTCATTATATTCTTATTCAATGAAAATAATATTTTGTTCAACCAACTTACAAAAAGGGAGGAGATTATATGTTTATTTTATAAGTCCACAAACAACTATACATTTCAGAAATCGATTTGAGAATTAATTTTCATATTTAATACCATAACTTCAAATTCGATAAAATTATCCAAACTATATTAAAGTGTACAACCAGAAAGAAAATTGAGCCTATTGAGCTTTTTGACATGAACGTTTCAAGAAATTTTTGACTATTAAAAAAACATACTCATATATATATAAATATCATCCTTATAGGTAACTAAATATTACGTTTTAATTTGAATCGAAAGTAATTAGTATCTTTTTCTGTACTGGAGTTGTTCTCTGTACTCTGCGCACGAAACTGAACTCCCTTACGCTGCAAATTTTATGTTCTCAGAAACAAACCTTCGATAAGAAATATGAAGACGTTGATCTACGTATTTATGAACCATAAAAAACAATCTGATGCAAAATGATAATAAAAAAAAATCGAAATGATTAAAATACTACCAGCTTGAAATTATCTTGTTTTACGCAAAAATTATAGGTAGCTACAAGTACATACGTACATAGCAAGTACATACGTACATACGTCCATTGCGTCGTCCATCCATGCAAGGATGGACGACGGGAGCTAATCAAACACGTGTTGTTCAGATGAAAGTACACAGTATATTCACATAGTAAAATGATACATGACGAGGAGGCGCGTCATACACTACACTATCATGACCGAGGCAACTAAATGTACCTTTTAGGTAACCATTCACCCGTTCTACACAATTTCTTGCTCGGCAATGCCACTGGGTGTATTTATCTTCTGGACTGTCAGGAAAAGCATTGAGCACTGGAGTCATCATCCAGGGTTCCAAAGCATACCCAGAATCACCTTAAAAAGAATAATATGATAATTAATAAACTTGTATTTTTTTAGTTGCTGCTCAAAAAAAATGAACAAAATGCTTCCTTTGCGATTACATTGAACATGTTAATTATTTATTTCTACTGACGATGTTAATTATATTATTATTGATTTGATTTAATATAAGGTTAATCTAAGGCAATTTTGTAATAATTTAGTATTTTACTATTGCAAGTCTTAAAGACTTGCAGTTTGTTTCAGTATTTTTAATGTGATTTTAGTTCTTATATTTTTTGTTGGCAGATACATGCAGTAGTAAATTTTTAACTTTGTATAAGACTGATAACTGTAGTGTTATTAACTATTTTTATAAGAAACAAATGATTAGCATAGTTGCCACTGGCCAAATTTTGTTAAAGACTTGCAGTTTGTTTCAGTATTTTTAATGTGATTTTAGTTCTTATATTTTTTGTTGGCAGATACATGCAGTAGTAAATTTTTAACTTAGTATAAGACTGATTTCCTTTGCGATTACATTAAACATGTTAATTATTTATTTCTACTGACGATGTTAATTATATTATTATTGATTTGATTTAATATAAGGTTAATCTAAGGCAATTTTGTAATAATTTAGTATTTTGTTATTGCAAGTCTTAAAGACTTGCAGTTTGTTTCAGTATTTTTAATGTGATTTTAGTTCTTATATTTTTTGTTGGCCGATACATGCAGTAGTAAATTTTTAACTTAGTATAGGACTGATTTCCTTTGCGATTACATTAAACATGTTAATTATTTATTTCTACTGACGATGTTAATTATATTATTATTGATTTGATTTAATATAAGGTTAATCTAAGGCAATTTTGTAATAATTTAGTATTTTGTTATTGCAAGTCTTAAAGATAAAGACTTGCAGTTTGTTTCAGTATTTTTAATGTGATTTTAGTTCTTATATTTTTTGTTGGCAGATACATGCAGTAGTAAATTTTTAACTTAGTATAAGACTGATTACTGTAGTGTTATTAACTATTTTTATAAGAAACAAACGATTAGCATAGTTGCCACTGGCCAAATTTTGTATGTGATGGTATATATTCTTATGTTTAGAACCAAAACAAAATATTATGTGATTAAATAGTGATTATTTATAATTTTGAATATCATTGTTTTATTCTCTTTCAAATAGATTCAGACAGTATATTTCTTAAGAACATAAACAATTGAACAATATCATAATTCAACTAGCCTATTAGAAAATATGATCCAATCCTTCCGACATGCAATCTCTGCAGCTCTTGCTTCAGGTTGGAGTAATTAAATACAAACTGGTCATGCACTCTACTAGGATATCTGGCATTGATGTGTAATATATGGCCATCCACATCACAGACCTGAAAGACATGTTTAAAGCTCTTTTATATATAACTTGTTTCCTATTCATATTGAAACTTGTCTGAATATTACCAGCTGTGTATTTATAGAATAGAAACCCTTTCTATTCTTGTACTGAACTCCATGTGGTTTTTGGGAGGAAAAATAGCCACATGAGTGCTGTCTATTGCTCCTATTATACCAGGTACCATATATTTAGTCTGAAACCCATTAGCCACCCTCTGTCGCTGGTTTTCAGTAGATGGGAAGAAAATCCACTTTGGAAGTAAACTGAAATATTCATTGAAATGTTAGTAAATGTAATAGAATTAAGTTAAAATTATATATTTCATAGGAAGAAACTCACATTCTAATAACAGCCTCAGTAAATTCGGCCAGGTATTTGCTCACAGTGGTTTGTCCAATGCAGACTGTATGATCCTGGCCCGTTGGCCGCTGATAGCTGCAATCTCCCAATAATCGTACACAAGTTAGAACCTAAAATGCCAAGGGTTAGGTGAATTTTTATCAAGTTTAACTACTGGAAATACTAAATAGTAATAAAGTGAATAAAAAGATTCCAATCGCATTATTTTTTTCTTAGACCATAGTAAGGTACTTACTTTTAGATGTATAGGCAATCCATCTGTATCATTTACTGGATTTAAGCTGCTACCAAGTTCCTGGCAAAGAAAAAGTACCATTTCCTTCGATAATCTAAAAATTTTTTTGAATTCCCATTCAGGCAATTCGAAAGGATTATGGGAATCACGAATGCTCCGTCTCATTATTTTTCTCCAAATATTTTGTTCATGCCGCGCTAGTAACTGATTATAATAATTGATAGACATACTTATTATTATGAAAAGATAATCTCACAACCTCCGAACCGCAGTGAGAAAAAATGTTTGGCGATGTGTCAAATTGTGACAAAAATAAACAAAACGATGCCGCCATGCTATTAAATAAGAGATAGAACTTGAAAGAAGTCTTAAAACATTGTCAAGACGTGTTTGTCACGCGTTCTAGATAAATTAAACTTGCCCCGTGCTGCTGTATAAGACTAAGCAATTATGTCGCTCAAATTGTGATATAATCTGTGACACAAGTCTTGTCTTGACAAGCCGTGCTACGCCTGCTGACCGTTAAATTTTAAATTAAGTGACTGCACATTCGCTGCCCTATCACACCTGACCGGCACAGCCACCTCGGCGACCGGAACCTCCTCCTCCGTGGGAACCTCTGAAGCTTGCTGACTGGTCTTAAAACTCGAGAACATATTTTCTAACCAAAGAAGAACGCGTTGGAGTCGAGTATTGTTTATGTTTACGCAATTCCTCTATCTCATCTAGCTTGGTCGATATGGTCTGCAGTTCCGCAGACGGGTCACCCTCAAACTCCGCAATCTCATCGGAGGGTATCTGTTTGGCAAGATTTTTGATCTGTGCCCGTAACTTTTCTACGGTACTAGCAGGCTCCGCATCTCTGATAGCCACCTCGTAAACTAATTCGTCCTTTCTTAAAAGGTGGAAGCAAATGGGCCTTTCTTCCATTGTTAAATATAAAATGACCAGGATTAAATTAAGTTAACTAAAAGTTTCCTTAGTACGGAATGCAAAATTAATTGAAGTTAATGAAATTACCACGATATCTAGTATAAACAATATTAAAAGAAATCTTAATGTGGACGAATGTATGTCCAAGTGAATACACAAAACGACTAAGTTTATAAATAAATTAAAAGTTAGTAAATAAGTAAACAAAAGTTACTTAAACGGAATGTATCCCAATCAGGACCACTAACAATTCTAGTATATTGGTAATAAAAATTAAAACTTAAAAAATACTTAAAACAGGTAGAATGTATCATGTACAAATGACATGAACAAAGTATAAGGTAATAAAACAAAGTAAACAATAAAAAAAAATAAAAAAAACTTACGAACTAAGAGGGGGCAATGAACTGCTGCCTCCCTAGGCTAAGGTGGAAAAGCCTTTTTGTTCCCGGTAAACACACACTGGCTATCCTTCCCTAAATCCGGAACTCACACCATAGGCGTTTATAAGTTCGGATTTATTAATGGGAAGGATGGTAGTACCAACCCAGGCGAGCCTTGAACCGGGCCCTACTACCGGTGTAATCAGACCAACTATCACTGAGCAAGTGACCAGTGATAATACTTAGGATTTAACCAAAAAAAAAGAAGCTAAATCCTGAGATACCAAGTCCCTGTTCGGGCGCCAAATTGTAACTAATTTTACCGGGGAATATCAAATAAGACGAAGAGTTTACGGTTTACAGAGTTTATTGCACAAAAAAAATATTGTAGAACAAGCAAGATATAAAATAAAGAGATTTCAATGAGTTTACAGGGTGTGGTATCTTAGGTGCTGGTCTGATTAAATAAATAAGCTGAAGGCTGGTCCAGGCTAATCCACCCGAACCAGTACACAGTACAATCTTAAAACTAAAATCAGTCTAAGACCGTTACAATTAATGTTGAAATACAAATTTAAAACTATATTCAGTACTACTACTTGATGGCTAGTAACGTCAGTTGTAGGTAAGAGATGATGCGAAGGTAAAGAGTATTTGTAAGTAAAAAAAAAATAAAAGATTCCACCTTTAGGACGGTTGTTGACGGTAAAGTAAACCAAAAGGGGTACCCGACTCGCCGACCAATCCCTTTCAGGATGACCGCAGGATCCCGAGCTGTAGTCCGCTGAATTAATAGGGCCTGGGGTTGTACTCCCACCAGGAAACCTCCCAAATGGGAGGGTTGACAATGTGCGGATTGAGATAGCAAGAAGAAACAATTCGCCAACGCAGCGCCGAGCTCACCGGTTATCACTAGTCCGAAAATAATATCTGGATTGTAGAAAATATGCTACGGTGCAGAATGTAAACCACAACGGGCTCGAGAAGATGTAACCTTACCAGCAATTGTGAAATAAGTCTACATGTTTGACTCGGTGATCTGGCAGCTGACCGGCTCAGGAGGAAACTCTTCTCTCTTCAAAAATTTGCAGAAATAAAAAGACCTCTCTAAGGTCAACCCGGCTTTTTATAACCTTTAGCATAGAGTAACAACACCTATTAGAGAGTTAACGTCAAAAAAAGATAAGGCAACGAACCCACTCGGTTTTGGATGACAAAAGGTGACAGTCCATTGAACCAACACAAGGTAAAGAAAAAAGGTGTTACAATTGCACACTTAAGGGGCTCCTAAAGGTATTGTTTAGTTCATGAATACATTTATGAAGCTTTTTCTAAAATTCTTACTAGTTTAATATGCATTTTCACATAATAATATACTGACATAAAAACAATGATAAACAACTTAATTTATTATTATTTAAAATAGTAGCAAAAATAAACATATGGCCAGCATAAACAGGTTACTGGACAGCACTTTAACTAACTTCTATAAAGTTAAATAACAGTAGTACCCAGCTCCTCTCCGGTGCAATATAGATTTACTTGTGATGGCTTAACTGTTAGATATGACATGTAGAACTTTTTCGTAGATTATTTCTGCAGAATATGTGGTTACTCCAATGTTGTTACTCCGTGGTGTCAGGGTAATAACATTGCTTCCCATAACTGGAGTACCAGATTCAAATCCTGGTGAGGGTGGATATTTGTGTGAGAACACAATGTTAGCTTTCAAGTCGTGGATGTTTATATTTATGTGTTCGTTATCTAGTATCAATAACACAAGTTCTTAATGAAACTTTATTTAGGCTAGATAATGTTTTGTGAATGTCAGAAACATTTATTTATCAACATGGTTTACACTCTCCAAGGTAATTTATCATGATATTTCATAGCCTTTATTGAACCCCAAGAACTATTCTTGAGACTGATACAATCCAGTTCAAAATCTGTTCAGTACACCCAAAAATTATCCAATATATAGAAAGGCAGACATTCAGATATGTAGACAATATAGTCAATAGAAACGGCTTTTGGAGGATGTAAATTAAATAAAACACTTTTTAAATATTTAGTTCATATAACATTTATTAGGAAATTTTTAAATAGAGCTTTATCATAGAATTAACCGTTCAATGAAATTCAGTAACAAATCTTCAGGCCTATTACGGTTCTCAAAGCCATGCGTTGACACCTTGAAATCGTTTTGACGTAAAACACATTATGTGGTATTACGATTCGACTGGATTCGTTCACCCATGAAATGTTTCGCGATGGTGTAGAAAATATTTATTATCTGTAAAAACAAGTGAATGGTTTGACTTATTGGCATTTTCATACTGTGCTGCCTGTGACACATTACAGTGAGTGATCGATCATTAATGTAGCAGGCAGGGCAAAAAATACAATTTGATTTCAAAACTTAAAATACTTTGCTAGTAAGTATACGTAAAGTTCTCTATAATTTACTTCATAAGTAGGTACATATATTATATTGCTTGGTGTATGTGATGCTTTACCCATAGGTCTTTTGTTGTTGTAGGTCATCGATAATGGTGCGTCGGTTGGTTTCCGAGGGCCAGTTGTCCCTACTGCTAGATCTCCTTGAAAGAGATAGAGATCTAGCCTTAGGGCGACTTGCGGGCATGCCCATGGGCCACGCCGACGTTACGAATAGGTGGGCCGGTATTGCCACAACATTAAATTGTCTGGGAGAAGGCGCCACCAAAAGTGGCCCGGAATGGAAGACCGTAAGTAACTAATGGTACTAGTGGGTTGGTTTGTGTGTTAAAGGTTCATGTTTTCTTTAAGCTTAACACATAACGCTAAATGCATTGCATGCATGCTTGTTTACTAATGCTAATATTTTGTCTATAATTGGCATGAACAAAAATACAAGGCGAGGAAGAGGGCAATGGATGTGCGGCAGCATGCCTCACGCACTGGTGGTGGCCGAGCTAAGAAACCGCTGAAGGAGCTGGAGCTGAGGAAAATTAGTCTTATAGGGCAAGTGGCAGTATATGGGAATGCAGAAGTGCGCTTGCCATTTAATGTTGGTATAATTGCATTAGTTCTATAATTTTTTGTGATACTATGCTTAAAAAGTTGTGGTTAACCCAGAGAGACAAAATGTGTGCTTGAAAGAAATCACTATGTGTTTTTTTTTTATAGGATCCTCTGCTACCAGCAACCTCTGTGGATGAGCTCACTTCAGGCACATTATTATGTCATAGAGAACACACCCTCCAAATTTCATGTCTCTAGGACCAGCACGTTCACGTCATGTTGACCACACTTTCAGCTATGTTAGTGCAAAAAGTACTTAAGTTGAATGCCCTGGAGTGTTGTTTTTAACAATCAAATGTGACACAAACAATCCAAGTTCATAATGTTTAATATCTTTGTATATTGTAATTAATACTTAGTTAATGTAAGTATTAATTTTTCCAGCAGGTCCAAGTGGCAGCTCCCCTACTGCTCGGCGAGGAGGTCAACGCCGTAGACGTAGATGTAAGTAGTGTTTTAACAATAGATTATGATGACTTATTTCTATAAACATAAATGTACTTAGTGAGTGACTTTTGCTATGTCGTGCAACCTAAACTTCACTTTGACATAGTAGACAAAATCCACTTAATTTTTGCCCCTTCCCATTAAGTAGCATGGTCTCTATTTATCCAATGTAATATGGTTTTGCACATTTTTTTTTCATGTTTGATCCTTTTTGTTAATAGTTGCGCGAGCAGTTGCTGCTGCACCACCACAATGGGCCCAGGCTTTCGAGGAGAGACGCTTGGATGTGGATATGCAAACATCTGCTGCAATTGTTAGCATTGCAGAGTCACTTACTGAAATACGTACTTTGTTGGCAGAAGTTGTCAGAGTAAGGATGTAATAATAAATAAAAATAAAATAAATAAAAAAGCTTTATTTGTTTCATTCTTAGGGTTAGTAATAATGATATATATTTTTTGTTAGTAATTTTATTGTTGTACAATCTCCCATAATGATCCAACTTGGGTAAAAGCCTCCTAGATTTGCATGAGCCTCTGTCCATACCTTTCTTCATCCAATTTCTGCCCCCAACAGATATAATATCATCAGACCTATCTTTTTCTCAGCCTTCCAACATTTCTTTCCCCCTCAGGTCCCTGGGTCCACCGGGTACTTAATAAGGTCCATTTTTATCAGTTTGTCAAGACTTGTTTTGCTAGGGTTCATAAATAAATATAAATACATATTTGTTTAATTGTAATTGGTTGGCATAATATGTCAAGTCCACCTAGTTTTTACTCTACAAATGATATGTAAGCAAAGCTTTCTAAGCTTTTTCCAAAATTATTAAAACAGTCAAATGAAGTTACAAGCTTCTAGACATAATATTTAAAACAAAGGCACTATCCACCGTCAGTCCTTCTCTATGCATACATAATTAACTTCACGCCTGTATCCCGTATGGGGTAGGCAGAACACCAGAGGTTATAAGAGCATCTGATGTCACGTTTGACTCTGAGGTGTTATAATAATGGATAGAGACTATTGCAGTAACAGGGGGTCAGCCTATAATTGCTTAGATTTTAATATTAGAAAAGACTTGACTCATGAGCAAAAACATTCTATTCAAACCCAACCTCCAGTTTATAATTTTGTGTTATTACTACAAGAGCTAAATGTATCTAAAATAAATAAAAACTCTTCTTATATATTAACTTCGGCTTAGCCACAGTCTTTGCACAAGGGCTTCTCGCCCTCTTGGGTTCTCTTCATGTGCATTTGTATTAATTTGCCCAGCACTGACGGCCGTCTGCTCCTTCTCATTCAATTGAGGAACCTCCAATCCTGCAGCATTTGCCATGTTATGCAACACAACACATGAATTCACTATTTTCCCAGCTTTTATAGGAGAATAGTGTAGTGTTCGGTGACGGAGGAGACATCTCCACCTGGACTTTAAAACACCGATGCACCTCTCTACAACATTTCTAGCTCTGCAGTGCATCCTGGTATAGTGCTCCTCAGGTGAGCCTGGGGCTGCACCGAGCAAAGGAGTCATCAGGTATTCCCTCTGGGCATACCCAGAATCACCTGTAACATATTTGGCATTCTAATAGAATTTATTTTCCCATGGGGGGGAGGCCTATGCCAAGAGGCACAAAGAAGTTCGACATATTTTTTAAGAAACAGGTTAACTTGTTTTTATTGCAATGTAACTTAAAAATATCTGTATTTCTGAATAAAGGGCTTTTATATTTATTATTATAACATTACATTAATAAGTTTTAAGAAAACTCATTAGTGCATGCCAAATAAAGAATATAAAGTTTTACATTGTTACACTTACCAAGCACCCAACATGCTTCACCTAGCTCATTGACCCGTTGCAGGTAACCTTGGACAGGACACCCATTCCGTATATGCGAGTCATGGCTCGATCCCCCAAAAGATGCATCAACATGCATTATACCCAAATCAGCATCACATATCTAAAACAAACTTTATTTTAGAATACCTTAAAAGTTAATAAGCCTCTATAGATTTAAGAGCTATTTCACAACTCACAAGTAATACATTCAAAGAATGATAACTTTTTCTATTAAAATAAGTTTCCTCTGAGTTTGTTGGTTTTGTAATGGCAACATGGGTGCCATCAATATAACCCAAAACACCCGGTATCTGATGAACTTGCATGAATCTATAAAAAATTTAACTAATATTTAAAACATTATTGCCAGGATCAATTGAAAGTTCACTATCACTGGGTCAGTGTATCAACGTTTATCATAGCTATAAGTAAACTTAATTTATAAGATGAGTGTAAGTTAAGTCTACCAATAATAACATCAACTAGGAACCTCCTCATTAAGGTCATCCTCTCATGCTGAGTGTGTGGAAATTTAATGTGCCGCATGAGGATTTCCACATTATTTAGCGCCTCTACCACATCTGCAAGGCACTGGCTCACAGCAGGCTGTGAAAGACCTAGTTGGAAGTCCCTGCCAACTATCCTCTGGTAAGTCCCACATGCCAGAAAGGCTACTGAAGCAAAAATCTGAAAAGAAAAATTAAGATGAAGACAACACATTGAACTATTCAGCCTCTATTTAAACTTTATTCCACTCACGGAAAGTTCTGCAGGAATCGCGTGACTTCTTGTCTTTTGAGGCAGAAGTGGCTTAAGTTCTTCGCAAAGCTGCCGGAAAAGAGGTTTCGTCAATCTGTAATTGGCGACGAACTCGTGTGATGGCAATGAAAAAGGGTCACTGGCATCACGCACCATCCTCCTTTTAATTTTGAGGTCCGCCTTCAGCCTCTCCTCCTCGAAGAAATCTCTTAGATAGGCTCTTGCCATATCAAAATAAAATCCCCCGACAAGAGGAGTAACAGATCAAAGTGTATTAACTCCACCTACCGAATTATTCTAATACAGAACGGATTTTTTGTCTATTTCAAACCTTGAAACTCATGTCAAATTATGACGCATCAAACTGTATTACTTTTTATTATAAAAAAGAACCAAAAGTAGTCACCGTTTCAAACGATATTAAATCCAGGTTCGTTGCCATATCAAAGTATATTAAATTTTGTCGCTAGAACAAAGTGTGTTACATCCATAGACATCAAGTACAAGTCATTTCTGAACGCAACAAACTATATTGTTTGTGGTCACTTGTCATATGACAGGAAACATTGGCGGTAAGGTTGTGTTGTGTTAATGTTTTTTGAGTAATAAAATAGATTTGTTATTATTTTATGGTAATAATCGTATGTAAAGATGGAAGAATCAATATTTGTTGGAGAACATTCGGATGGTTCACGAAAACGGCCACGTAATAAAAACCTAAGAGCTCGGCGTAAAGAAGCAAGGTAAGTGTTGTTCGCACTTGTGTATTTTATCACAGCATTTAGTAATTTATTTTAATGGGTTATTTGCCTGTTTTTGTTTATGTCATAATGTTTATTGTTTCAGATACCGTGATAGTGATCCGGCTTTGTTAGCCTTTAATCCACCATGTAAACATAAGACAAAACGGTATTCTTGCTGTTTGATTTCTATGAATTACCTGATTTATGCGAAACAAAAAATGAATGACGCCCATACGAAAATTGAGCAGGATAGGCGATTGTCATACATGTTAAGGGTTTCAGGTACTAAACGATCTAGGCCAGTAGCAAAGCCTAAAACTAAGTCCAGAAATGCTAAGAAATTCTCAGTTAAGTATTACATTCCTGTCAAACAAGGGAAAATGATGCCTGTTTGTGCAAAGTTTTTTCAAAAGTTGTTTAATGTTTCTCAAACCAGAATCAACTCAATTGCAAAGGGTGTTTTTAGTGGTGAAGGAGTTCATGAACGGAGAGGTGGAAATCACAAGGCACATCTGTATGCCCAGAAAAAACAGGCCGTTATTGAATTCATTTCTAAACTTAAGGGTAGTGTAAGTCACTATAATCGCCTTAAAAGCAAGCGCATATATTTGCCATCCACGTTGTCAATAAATAAGCTTTTCAAAATTTACAACAGTCAAGCCAATGAAAATCTTAAAGTTAAAAAAACTTTCTTTGCCACAATATTTTGTACAAAATTTAATATTGGCTTCGGAACTCCTGCTGTTGATGTTTGTAGTTATTGTAAAAGGATGGCGTCTACCATGAGAGCAGAAACTGATACACAAAAGAAAAACAGTTTGATGCACAATTTGGGAGCTCATAAGTTACGTGCCAAGACATTTCATAAGTTACTAAAAGCAGACTATTCTGATAGTGTCGGACTTTGTTTCGATCTTCAACAAATTCATCCTTTTCCTAAACTGAATATTAGTGAAGCTTACTATGCTCGGCAAATAAACTTTTATACTTTTTGTATTGTTGACCTGAATATGCAGGATTCACATTTTTTTACGTGGACAGAAACGGAGGCCGGAAAAGGCTCAGTGGAAATATCCTCTGCTATACTATCATATCTACAAACATACAATTTTGCCGAATCCAAGACCAAATTGAGACTGTTCTGTGACGGTTGCGGAGGGCAGAACAAAAACATGCATGTTGTTCATAGTTTATGTTGGTGGCTTTTTACTAAAGCTCCTGTATACATATATTGAGGAAGTTGTTTTGTTCTACCCTGTAAGAGGGCATTCTTATATGCCTCCAGATCGTGTCTTTGGAGTGGTAGAAAAAGAATTGAAGAAGAGAGAAGAAATCATCACACGAAAAGAATATACACAAGTTTACTCTGAAAAAGGAAAAGTCCATGAATTGGGAAAGGAATGGAATAAGCTGGATATAAAAAGTCTATCAGAATTCATGAAAAAGATGGATGGAATCAGAGATGCTAAAAGGATTTATATAAAAAAGACAATGGTAAGAAACAAAGCAACAAGGCAACTTAAACCAAGAATAGATGTCAAAATGGAAAATTTCTACAATGCTGATACTGGAAAAGACTATGGTCCAATTATGAAAAGGGGTTTTAAAATTGAAAATATACCAGAGCCTGCAATCATCAACAATAATAATTTACTAAATCAGGCAAAGAAAAATGATGTAAACATGTTACTGAAGAAACGTTTTGGAGAGGAATGGCAAGATAATGGGGAGTTAGAATATTACAAAAAAATTATAAACAGTGATGGTGATGGTGCTACCGATTCAGATCAAGAACAGCAGGAAATGTGTAACTGTTTGGAAGAGGAGGATGAAATTAGTAAATTTTAGTTCAGTGTGTAATAGTCTTCACACCCATGTCAAACTGTATTAAATCCCAAATGTGCCACATCAAACAGTATTATTTTATGGTTAATGCATCAATATGTATTAAATCCAAAAAATATGTAAAATTTTATTGATAATTAATAATAAGAATGTATGTGGATTTCAGTTTTATTTGCTGATTTGACTTCCAATAAACCCTATTACAATACAAAGTTGTTTGTTTTTGTCCTCTCTTAAAAATATTATGGATTATGCTTTTATCTCAAAAGTTACATTAACGGAGTTAATACACTTTGACCTGTTGCTCCTCCAATATAATAGTACGTAAAGTATTTATTTATGAAAGCACACAAAAAGGAAAAACGCAAATTGAAATCCACAAACAAACATATCATAAAGATGGGTGCGATTCACGTTTTTAAGTCATAGATGATATAATTCTAATTGTCATGGCAAACGGTAATGCCTCTTGCATGCAAATGTATAGGGAATTCGTTCATTCATTGTATCATAGAGATCTTGCCATCTCCATGACGTCATCGGCGAACGGTAATGGCAATGGAAGAGATTGATGACAAGCTAATGTCAATTTTTTTAATCATATCATGTTATGAAAGAACCGTAATAGGCCTGCTTATTCAGTTTTAGCGGAATCATAATGTTACCTTTAACCTGTATATGTATAATTGAAATTAAACATTAAATAAATAAAATATACTTCAAAAGACAAAATTCGATGTTTCCCCACTCAGTAGTGCAAAAAATTAACGTTTTTAACCAACTTCAGAAAAAGGAGGTTTTTAATTCAAATGTAATCTTTTTGTTTGTTACCTACTTCATAAATTTTTACTGGGTGTATCGTTTTGGATGATTCTTTTTATTATCGAAAGCTGGTACTTGTCACGTGCTCCTTTTATATTATTGGCTTTTTTTAATGCTTTTCTTTCCCAAATACTTCAAACTTACTTCAATTTCAAAAATACCATTATTATTGGACAGTTTATTATGAATCATAGTTTAGGTTAGCAATTTCTCATTAATTTGATTCTTTAATTATTTAATTTTAGTACGTACTTTATTAATAAAACACTGACTAAGGATATAGGATGAACACAAAGAGAATTAATTGTTGTTTTTTTGTTAATCTTATCAATTTCTTTATTTTTCACTAGAAATACTGCTAATATAGAGGATCACTACAAAAGATAATATTTTTTTAACTAGTTCTACCATTTATTTTTTTAACAATTACTTAAGTGTAATTAAGTTTAGATGAATAAGGAGTGCAGTGTTCTTATTTTTAACTTTACCGTAATTATAAGGTTTTCATCGTGTTCTCTCCAATGACTAGTAGTTAATCCTATAAAAATTAAGAAATCTTTGTTTTCTTTTTAGGAACCTGAGAATAGTAAAGGTATTCTCAAAAAAATTGATGAAAGAACAGTAGCAGAGTTGACACCTAAAAAGAAAAAACTTTACAGCATGTGTAGGCGAAATCTCTCTGAAATCACAAGACGGCGAAGGAAAATTAGAGAAAATAAAACATCCAGGAAGAATGTATTGGATATTATACATTCAAATGATGCTGTCAATAATCTTTTAAAGTCAAAGATCAGCAGTTCACTGTGTCTTTTATTACAAAGTAATTTAAAGAACACAAGTAGAAAATTACCTGGTAGAAGGTGGACATTGGATGATAAAGTTTTGGCACTGAGCTTATATAAAAGATCCAGCTCTTGCTACAGACTGCTTAGGCGTTTGTTTTGTCTTCCGAGTGTTAGTTCCTTGAAACTACTTCTAAACAAAATACCGCTCTTGTGTGGTATAAACAGTCAAATATTTCAAACTTTAAATAAAATCACAGCAAAGAGAGATATTAATGATAATTTATGCATATTAGCATTTGATGAAATGTCCATAAGAAAAAATATCTCATATAATATAAAAATGGATGTTGTTGATGGCTACCAGGATCATGGAGTTCAAGGTCGATCACAAGAAGTAGCAACACATGCCTTAACATTCATGGCTATTGGGTTACGTAAGAATTGGAAACAGCCCATAGCATTTTACTTTTCAGGTGATCATGTAACATATGACAGATTGGCTGCCCTTATTAAAGAGGTATATACTTTTTTGCTGTATATCTACTAACTAACTTTTACTCTAGTATATGTTCTATTTGTGCCAGGCTCATAAATAAAGACATATTTTTTATATTTTCAGGTTCTTAGTGCTTGTTTTAGAGTGGGGCTCAAAGTAGTTGGAGTTGTCAATGATTGCGATGGAGTCAATTTACGAGCAATTAATAATTTGGGTTCGACGATAGACCAGCCATATTTTCACCTTAGGGACAAAAAGTTATTACTATTCTTGATCCTCCGCATCTACTCAAATGTTTTAGAAATAATTTTCTAAAACATAATATAGAATTTATGCAAGAGATACAATTAGATGGCAAGCAGTGTTTAGGTAGGTATTTGATATTATTTATTTAACAAATGACTTAAGTACAATATAATTGCATAAATTATAAAAGTAATCATTCGCATATTATAACTCTTGTTAAAGAAAGTTGGTAATAAATAAAGGGGATAAATATAATGACCACCATAAAATGCTTTGATACCCTTAGTTTTGTAACCAAAAATATCTACTTAACACCAGAAAAATAAAGTCTAAAAATATAATAGTACCAGCTATTTTAGACACGACTCCACTTTGAATTGTATTCGACCACCAAATTTAGTAAATGATCACCAAATCTTGACGACCAAATTAATGTATTATTTTAGCCTAAATAAATCACTGTGATTGCCATAAAATGTAGGCTTATTATCAAATAAAGTATTATGATGCCATATTAAGTTATGTCTCCGGCTTGCAATCCCCTCCCACCGCACCGCAAACGGCGCGCTGCGCCCGCCCGGACACGATCCCCATAATTCAGTCACGTGCGTGCACTTGCGTCTATTGGGTGTATTTTGTTTTCTGTGTGTTGGTATCAATCTTCTTAGCAATGGCGAATGAAAACTTAGCGGGACCGAGTTCGTGTGCTCCATTGTTGGGTTCTTCATCGGAATCAGATGAAGACGAAGACATCACAGAGCATACGAAAAAACGTCGAAGGCAAAATAAAGTTTGGGTTTTTGAAAGAAAATTTTCAACTGTGCGGAGCGCAGAGGAATTTATTAAAAATGAGAAGACATGGTCAATACAAAAAAATCATATGACTGAAGAAGGAGTTAAACGTTACTATCGTTGTAACAAAGTGAAGGTTCGTTCTGAAGTTCAGTGTTCTGCTGCGATTTATCTTTTATTTGACGCATCATGTGATGATATATTATTATTTCGTACTGAAAAATGTCACGACCATGATAATTGTGACTGTCGGTCGACTAGTGGAATAAATGAGGCAACGAAAAAGGAAATAGAAAAACTATTCGAACTGCGTTTGAAACCTAAATCTATTATGAAGAACTTAAGTAAAATTAATGGACTAGTTCTGCCGACTAAGTTACAGTTAAACAATTATCTTAAAATCATACGTAAGAAAAAATACGGGCCATCGGTAATAAGCTTGGGACAGCTTGAGTTATGGTTAAAAGAAAACTCTAAGATACCTGATGACGATCACGAAGTTTTTGTTTTGGCCTATGAAATTTCTGAAGATGATTTAGATCAGAACTTCCGGTTCATGTTAACGACGAAATATTTAATTGGTCTATCACGTCAATGTTCTGTTCTGCATGCGGATGCCACGTATAAGCTTATTTGGCAAGGATTTCCAGTACTTGTGATTGGAACTACAGACAGAGATAAACATTTTCACCCATTTGGACTAGCGGTGACAACAGCAGAACGAACGGAAGACTTTATTTTTTTATTTTCTGAATTAAAGAAAGCAGTTTTCTCAATTTTCTCATACCCTTTAACTTGTAAAGTTTTGGTTTGTGACGCAGCGAAGGCTATACAAACAGCCTTTGCGTCCACATTTGGAACAGATACAGTCATAAGAATGTGTTGGGCGCATGCGAAAAAGAAGATGCAGACAAGAGTAGAGCAAAGTGTGCAAAAGAAATCCTAAAAAGAGATCTTGCAAGATATTGATGCTTTACAGTGTGCCTCAACTCAGGAAATATTTGATCGAGCCAGCGAAAAATTTTTGGACAAGTGGAAATCTGAAAACGATTTTAGTGCGTACTTTGAAAACGAGTGGCTCATACTAAATCGTTTCTGGTATTTGGGCGCATCTCCGGGGACTCCTGCTACAAACAATGCTCTAGAATCCTTTAATAAAACAATAAAAGATGGTGGCACGCTTCGTGAGCGTCATCCTTTGGCGCGGTTCTTAGTAATCGCTTCTGATATAGTCAAGGACTGGTCTAATGAATACATCACTAATACTGAGAGACGGTTCGCTAAACTGCCGACAGTATATTTAAAGACGTGGACAGAAAGTTACCAATGGGCAAAACTGTCGAAGCAGGTGCCTTTAAAGAATAGCACTGAACTAGTTTGCTCATACAGAATTCCAGCTGGGTTAGATTTAGAATGCAAAAATTTTGAAAAGCCGTGGGAAACCTTTGACGAATACAAAGAGCAACATTTTAGAGAGTGGGAAGTTATAATGCCCCGAGAAAAGGAAAATTGGTTGCAAGGCACATGCAATTGCCCAAAGTTTCTCAAAAATTACATTTGTAAGCATCTCGTTGGATTGGCGATTCGGCTTAAGCACGTCCAACCACCTTCAGAGGCCAGAACTATTCCGATTGGCATGAAGCGCAAAAGAGGACGACCAGCCAAAGCCAAAAAAGCGTTAATTGTGCAGTAAATTGTTACAGAAGACTGATTCTTATTAAGATTTTAATATTTGTTATTAATTAATTATTAGAGGACTAACTTTTTATGTTTATTTATATAATTAAAAAAAGGATGATTAAAATTGTAAGAGTTTTATTTTTTCTTTGTTCAATGTGTTTTTCAATACACTCCCTCGAAAACACATTCTTATCGCACTGTTTAGAGGCATGCAATAGATAATTTTCCACACTAGTGCAGGAAAAGGCGCAGTCTATCCCCCGCCCCACTATAATATTTTTACATTTATTGTATCAGGCCGAACGCGCATCGTCCCTCACGAGTCGCGGATCGTCTCCCGTTTATTAATTTCAGTGAGCATTGAAAAACGTGCAAAGTCAATGCAACCCTCGGCTCTTTGGGTTTGATTTTTTTGGAGTCAGTTTACTTAAACAGGATAGCAAGGTGTAAAAACTTTGATTATCATTTTATATTAAAACGCTGGTATAATTTTGGTGATCATTTACTACTTTTGGGATAACAATGATTTATTTGGACTCATTTTGCTTAAATAGGATAGCAGAATTTAAAAACTTTGGTTAAAATTTTACTTTAAAATGTTGTTTTAATTTTGGTGATCATTTACTATTCTTGGCTTACTCATGATTTACTTGGAGTAATTTTACTTAGAGCAAAGTGTTAAAACTTTGGTTTTAATTTTACATTAAAATGCGAGTTTTATTTTGGTGATCATTTACTATTTTTGTCTGCTATTTGTTACTATATCTGGTGGTGAGTTAAACATAAGCCATAAATAAATAAATACATATTTCTGATATTCACACCACATTGTCTAGCCCAAATTAAGTTTCACTAAGAACTTGTGTTATGGATACTGGGTAATTGTTAAATAAATATAAAAAATATATAAACATGTATATAAGTAGTCGATTATTAGGGTACCTGGATCCAACTATTTGTATCATTTATGCGCATAGTTGGATCCAGGTACCCTAATAATCACTTTTTAAACGGTATTCATCAATGCATACAGCAAGTAATTTGATTTAGTTATATCTATGTATATAATGTATAGTAATTATATCTATGTATAGTAATATCATATAATTCTTTAAAGATGAATGTAAATTTCGTTCAAATATATAGATACTTAAGTGAATCTTATTAGTTTCTCTATGCATTTTTGATATAATTAAAAAATGAAGATTAGGAACTTCATCTATCGAATAGATGAACTGTATAATATCAAATAGGTATGTGTTTAATCTATACATATAATAAAATGGTAGGAAAGTCAAAACTGTACATTGAATATTTTTTTAAAAGAATACTTGGGGTATGATCTACAATCGAAACAAAAACAAAAAATATAGGTTTTAGAATTTTTGTCTGTTTGTCTGTTTGTCTTTCCGGGATAAACTCAAAAAGTACTGCATGGATTTACTTCAAATTTGGCATGAAGATAGTTAAGAAGTCGGGTCAACATATAGGCTACATATTATCACGCTAGCAGTGTTATAATCGTAGGTGCGTTTGGTGCTGCATAGCGTTCACGCAGACGACGTCGCGGGCAGCAGCTAGTAAAAAATAAATAAACAGCAAATAGTAAGATCATTCCATTCGCAGATATAGATAACTGAATCGAATTACTTGCTGTATCCATTGATGAATACTGTTTAAAAAGCAATTATTCAATATACCCTAAATATCCTCTATATACCCTAATAATCACCTAATCATATTCAATATTAATATTTGTAAATAAACTTTAATTAATTTATAAACATCCATGACTTGAGAGCTAACACTGTGTTCTCACACAAATGTCGACCCTTACCAGGATTCGAACGTGGGACCCCGGGTATGAAAGGCAACGTTTTTATTCCGACACCACGGAGGTCGTCAAAATTGTTAATTATTCACCTGTAATGAAATGTTTAAAATAATGTTTTTTTTTTCCTAAGAATCTCAAATTACAATTTAATTCCAGGAACGGCAAAATGGAACCACTTGAAAAGTTTTTATAATATTGATAATAAAAGTTCTAACATCGTATTTGCTCCTGCATTGACACAGCAACATCTTCATCCTAATGGAAATCAGAAAATGAAGGTTAAATTAGCGGCTCAAATATTAAGCCATTCAGTTGCAGCTGGAATTCTTGCAAAAGTTGCAACAAGTAAGTTAAAAAATTAATCTGTATGTCTAATTTTATAAAGAGTTAAAGTTATGAGTTCTTAGGGTTATCAGGAGGCTCAATTATTATAGACTGTACTTATTAATAGAATTATTGTGTATGAAGTTGATTTTTAATTAATTTATTTATATCACACATAACAAATTACAACATTTACAAAGCAAATAGGAACAAAATTTAATGCTTTGCATTCCTTGTATCAGGCGCATTATAAATATAAAGTTGGACATCATCAGCGTGCACCTGATACTTGCATGCTTAATTTCAACTTAGGGTACAGTAAAACTTTTATCGAATTCGGTGCACTTCTTAAGATATTGACGGTCTCCGTGGCGCAGTGGGTAAAACGCCGGCTGAGACACGAGAGGTGCGGGTTCGATCCCCGCTCCATGACAAATATTTATATGTTCTGTAGATATTTGTCATGGGTCTGGGTGTTTTTCTATATATATAATAAAAAAATATCTATGTGTTTATATATTTCTTAACTTTATTTATCCGTTATCTAGTATCCATAGCACAAGTTCTTAATGATACTTTATTTGGGCTAGATAATGTGGTGTGATTGTCAGAAATATTTATTTTATTTTTACAATTATCAATAAAAATAGTACACGAAGCCGGTCTTTTAATGATAATTTTTCTTTTGTTTGTGCTTACTAATGAATATTCTGGGATTGATTTAAAATTAAATAAAAAACAATACGTGAATTAAGAAAAAACGTAATCATTCAAGTGTAGTTTAATTAATGTTTTAGGAATTTCAGTGAGAAAGGTCTAGTTTTCAGATCAAAATGTAAAGCAATACTTGTATATGTAGATGTCGTTTTAAAATAACCATGGACTAACCCTCATTCGTAATGCAAGAAGTGTCCTACATAATGACATTTCCTACTTACCCACTAGTGTCTAGTGTATAGTCTAGTGTTGGCAATGCAGTTTGCACCGCTTAAATAATGTCATTATAATCTAAACTGTCAATAGATCCCTTTTTAATAAGAATTGACCTTCTGATATTTTTTTAGGGTACCCGTACCCAAAGGGTAAAAACGGGTCTCTATTACTAAGACTTCGCTGTCCGTCGGTCTGTCCGTCTGTGACAAGTCTGTATCTCATGAACGGTGATAGACAGTTGAAATTTTCACATATGATGTTTTTTTGTTGTTGCTATAACAACAAATACTAAAAACAGAATAAAATAAAATATTTAGGGGTGCTCCCATACAACAAACGTGACTTTTTTTACTCAATAAAATTATGATTGTAATATTACAAACTAATTTAAAAAGCTAACTGGCTTATTATTTAATTTTTAGATGAATTGCCGCAAGAATCATTGGCAACTGCAACGGTGGTCTCAAACATGGACAATTTGTTTGATGCTGTGAATGGTGACACGCCTGGTAGAAAAAGGGGAAAATAATTCTTAACTAATTTGACATCGACAAGACCTCACCGTGAGTTTTTCAAAAAAATGAAAAAGTTTTTCATGGATATGAAATTTTTAGGGGCAAGAAGTAAACCTCCTTCCCAGGATGCCTGGATAAGGACTCTAAATGCCATTGAAAACATTTTTGAGGTTTTAAAAATCATAATATAAATTCACTCAGAAGGCTAAACCAAGATCCGCTTGAAAACTGATTTGGTTGTATTCGGAGTAACTGCGGTTCTAACCCAAACCCTACAACAATCCAATTTATTGCAGCATTTAAAACAAGTATTATGACCAATTTAATAAATAGCAATAAAAATAGAAACTGTCTGGATGACAATAATAATATTTTAAATAATTTTAAAGAGTTTCTTAATAATGGTTCCAAAGGCTTAATCCATACCACTGAACAAAATAGTGAAGCTAACTCTTCTACACCTAGTCAAAATGAATTTTCGATTCAATGTGTAGAAGAGTTAGATTTTTCTCAGTGTTCTGGAGAAATACAAGCATGTGCCTATGTGTGTGGCTTTATTGTAAAAAAAATTATGCCAGACTGTAGTATGTGCAAAAAAGTCATGCTTGCGGACCAGAACACTGAGATTATGCACATATTTATATCTTTCAAAGAATTTAGTGAGTTGAAAAAAAGCTTAAAATATGTTCATCCCAGTTTCTGCAAAATGGTTGAAAATGCTGCAACAATAATTAATAATTATTTAAAAGAACATTCGCATAGCGAAAAAATTTTCCACAATGTCTTAATATTGTGTGATAATTTAGATAAGGATTGGTTGAAGGGTTGTGAAGAACACTTTGACTTCAATTTTAAATCCATTGTTAAAAATACTATAAAAATCTGTCTGAAAAGATTTATGATTTAAAAGAATAGACAGTTTGTTGAGGAGGCTAGCAAAAAGGCTTTTACAAGAAAGTTAAATATACTTAAAAATATATAAATATTTTGTTTCATTTCATTACTTATACAGGGTGGCGCAATAGAACGTGCATATTGCATCATCTTTTTTTGCGGGGCGTGAGCGGGGGGAAACCGATATCGTTGGGTAGCGCGGTTCATGAAGTTTTAGTCACTATGAGTCACTTCGACGGGAAGCGACGCGCATTTTGCGTGCGCGCATTTTACGAAAACTCTCGTTCGTACGTAGTTGTCAGGCGACTATTTTGTTCTGAGTATGGTGTACGGCAAATTAGGGAGGCTCCGAGTGCTAATTTAATTAAAATCTGGATAAAGCGTTTTGAAGAGACTGGATCGACGTTTAAACCACACGCAAAAGGTCGTCCACGCACATCTAGGACCGAAGACAATATTGAGAGTGTTAAGCAGTCGGTACGAGAAGATCCACAAATGTCTACTCGCAAGAGATCGTCTGTCCTAAACATATCGCGACGAAGTTTGCAACGAATTTTAAACTTGGATCTTAAACTGCATCCATACAAGCTGCAATTAACTCAAGAATTGAAAGACTCTGACTTCATAGCACGGCTCACATTTGCTAATGAAATGCTCAATCGGTTTTCAAATTTTGAAAACATCCTTTTCTCTGATGAGGCACATTTTCATTTGAATGGGTTCGTAAACCGCCAAAATTGTCGTTATTGGAATAGTGAAAATCCCAGACACAAACATCAAAAACCGTTACATAGCCCTAAAGTGACAGTTTGGGCCGCAATCTCTGCCAAAGGAATAATTGGTCCTTATTTTTTTGAAAACGCACGGGGGCAAAACATCACTGTTAATACCGAACGTTATGTTGCGATGTTGGAAGGATTTTTGGCCCCAGAACTTGAAAATTCAAGAATAATGAACTCTAGGACTTGGTTCCAACAAGACGGAGCTACCAGTCACACATCAAATGACTCCATGGCGGTTGTGAAGCAGATGTTCCCTGGCAAACTGATTTCGAAAAGAGGTGATATCCCATGGCCTCCGCGCAGTCCAGACTTGACACCTCCTGACTTTTTTTTGTGGGGATACCTCAAACACAAAGTCTACACCAATAATCCGAGAAACATCAATCAGCTCAAGGAGAATATTCGTGGTGAAATTTATTTATTTATTTATTTATTTATTTACGGAAAACTTACAGCTATTTATTATATAATTTGAAGAATAGAAAAATAAGGCCAATAAGCAGTTTTCACAAACAAATAAACTTACATGGAAAATTGAGAAAAGTACATAAAGATTAAATGTTGCAATATTTTTTTCTTGTTTAAAACCAGATACGCAACGAAATAAATACTTATTATTATTATTACATATACATAGATCAATAACATAGAATTTTAAACAATACTCAAATTGAAATAAATGCACATGAACAAAATAAAAATAAAAATAAAAGTACAGAAAATAACTTAGTATTAATGAGGTAAAAAGAATTCCCTAGAGAGTGCCGCTCTAACACTTGGGACACTGGCAAGAAACACATCCATGTCGTTCAGTCTCAGCAGCGCCTTGTTCACGAGGTTGCACGATCTAATTATGAATGAGTTCTGCCTATAGCTAGTACCTGCGGGGAGGACGTGTAACAATGTAGGATTTCTAAGTGATTTCGTGTGCGCGCAGATACCAACCATAGACAAAAGCTCTGGTACGTCTATAGCATTATTTATAATCTTTACTACATTACAAATGTCTGCTATCTGCCTTCGCGTACTCAACGGTAGAAAATGGTATCGCTTACATCGAGATATGTAATCGGTATCATATGTCTTAGCCTTGTATTGAAGAAATCGCAAGAATTTCTTCTGTATACCTTCAATTCGGTCTACATATTCATTGTATTGGGGGTTCCATACAGATGAAGCATATTCAAGCTGACTCCGAACAAATGCGCAGTATAATATTTTCAAGGTTTTTATATTGCTGAACTCTGAGGCCGTCCTCATGACAAATCCGAGAGCTTTTGATGCTTTCTTTACGATTTTGTTTACATGAAGGTCAAAAATTAATTTATCGTCAAATGTAACGCCGAGGTCGTTGATTGATACTACCCGCCGTATAGTGGTGTTGTTTAAAGTGTACTGATGGATTACTTTATGCTTTTTCCTAGTAAAAGTACATATGAAGCACTTAGAAATATTAAGGTCAAGTTTGTTTTTAATGCAGTAAATATGAAAATTATTAAGGTCGATTTGCAAATTAATAGAGTCAGATAATGTATTAATTGGACAAAGTATTTTCATGTCGTCAGCGTATAATAAAATTTTACCGTAGGAAAAGCACTCATCAACGTCATTAATAAAAATAGAAAATAAAAGCGGCCCTAGCACTGACCCTTGCGGCAAGCCAGACGGTACGTGTTTACTTTGGGACATGTAACCGTTAAGGACAACCACTTGACAGCGATTATCTATGTAAGAGACGAACCAGCGGTACAAGTTGCCTCTAATTCCCATGTGTTGTAGCTTGCGGAGAAGGATTTTATGATCAATACGATCAAAACACTTGGCATAGTCGGTGTATATTACGTCTACCTGAGAGGGAGTAGACATGTGCTTAGTCAAAAACTCAGTACATAGGAGAATGTTGGTTTCTGTGGATCTACCTCGAATGAATCCATGCTGCTGGCTAATTAAAGTGTGTTTTAATGTAGCGTACATCTGTCTGTGTATTATTTTTTCTAACATTTTAGCAAAAATGCAGAGTTTTGAAATTGGGCGGTAATTACGCACGTCATTTCTAGCGCCTTTTTTGTGAATGGGAGTAATAAAGGCTGTTTTCCATAAGAGTGGAACGCTTCCTGACTCCAGCGAACGGATGTAGAGAAGAGCCAGAGGAGTCGCGAGACTACTGGCGCAACTCTTAGCCAAGATTGGAGGTATGTAGTCGGGGCCTGCGGATTTCTTTAGATCTAGAGACGAGAGCAACTTGAATACTTCCTGTTTAGTTATTTCAATACTACTTAAGTCAATTGAAGTCGGGCTTTCGTCAGAAGGCTCAGTTATGTTTAGGGTTCCTGTTGAGGGCTGAAAAGTCGATTGAAAATAATCACTAAATATATTACATATATCCATTCCTGAGTTAGAAGTGATATTATCGTATTTCATGGATGCTGGATATGAGTTAGATTGCCGCTTCTTTTTAACATAAGTCCAGAACTCACGGGGGTTAAAGGCAATGTTGCTCTCAATCCGCTTAATGTAGTCACGATGCATTTCAGCCTCCATTACTTTAGCGCGGGTACGTAATAGGGAAAAGCTATAATAATCCGCTAAATTATTGTATTTTTGTATTTTTTATGATGTTTATCTTTTTCTTTTAATATTTTGATTAAGGGGGTTTTAAACCAGGGTGGATATTTAGCGTTAATTTTACATACTTTTTTGGGAATATGTAAGTCCCGGAGGTTATATAAAATATTATAAAAGAATGCAACCGAATCTTCGAGAGTCATAGAGCTAAAAATACTTGCCCAATCTATTTTACTTAACTCAGAGTTAATTGTTTTAAAGTCTGCTTGTGCGTATAGATAAATAGTACGGGGACTTGCTGCGAGCTCGCTTTCTCTCGAGCACTGAAGGTTAACACAAAAGGGTTTGTGGTGCGGATCATAAGGAACAAGGGGTTGGTGCGTTTCAGTTACAGTTACGCCGCTATTGCACAGTACTAAGTCCAGGATGCGGTCGTTTATATTTGACAAATAATTGAATTGTTGTAAATTACATATATTTAAGTTGTCAAAAAATGTCATCTGGGAACTGCCTTGAATGTCAGTTGGTTCGTAAAAAATTGAGTCATCTGAGCTTTTCCACGATATATTAGAGATATTGAAATCACCAATTATTAAATAAGTGTCGCTAGGAGATTTCAGAACATTATCAGTCAGTGATTGAGAAAAGTTGGTCAATTGTGCATTCAGAGAGAAACCGCGCTGTTGATTACATATATAAACTACACATATATAAAGATTAAATATTTCGCGATTCCTACGTAGCTTAATAGCGACCCAGATGTCCTCAGCTGAGGAGCAGAAGTCCGGGCGCGCGTCTGCCGCGAGCTCGCGGCGCACTGCGACCAGCACCCCGCCGCCCAGCGCCTGCCCGGTGTTGGCGTAGTCCCTATCCCTCCGCCAAACTATATACCGCTCGTCAAATAACTCAGAGTCATTAATCCCGTCCACAAGCCAAGTTTCCGTCAAACAAATTACATCGTAAGAGTTCAGCAATACGTTCCTTAAAAATAACGGCGCCTTGGTTCGAAGTCCTCTGACATTTTGATAGTATATGTTAATCATTGTGAGATTTTAAAACGCGATAATAGATATCTAAAATATATATTATAGGTAACAAGTAAAAAGCAAGTATGCAGAACCCCAAAGTAGCAAACATATTATTAAGACGAAAATATACACATTTCAAAACAAAAGAATAAACAACACAAAAATCAAAGCAAGCATACAATAGTAATTTTATACAAAGAAGCGCGCATATTAGCGTAGACGAATATTTACAATGAGTCATACTCAGTGGTAGCGTGCGTGTAGCGAAACAGACAAAGCAGAAGAAGAGCGCGAGCGCAAGATAGAGAGAGAGCGTAGGGCGGGGCGTAGCCGCGCGCCCGTCACCGTTACCGTTAGCCGAAGCTGCCGGCTGAGAGCGGAACAAACTAACGGCATACTTACCAGTGACTCCCAAAGTGTTGTAGCAGCAAATAAATATATTAACATTGTAGTGTATTTTTATAAGAAATACTTTTTTAAATCCGATTCCGTGCTGATGGCGTGTACCGGGGATGTTGCGTTTTTTCTTATAAATATTTTGCAGTTTTTTATCCATACAAATTGATATTGTTTTTCTTTCGCAATAGATTTTGTTTTGTTGAGTAGTATTTTATTTTCCATAGTAAGGTGATCATTTATAAATATTTTTGAATCTCCAGAGAGTCCAATATCCTTCGGCAGTAACAAAATGGCAGCAATCACACCAGCTCTACTTAAGAAAGTTTTCGGTAATTTCCGTTTGCGGTTAGAGGAGTGCCAACGTAGAGAGGGTCATCATTTAGATGATGTTATTTTTAAAAAATAAACTTCAGTTATCACTTAATAATTGCTTAGTTTTATTTTAACTATACCTTTTGTATTTATTTTTTAATAATTATTTTAAAAATGCACGTTCTATTGCGCCACCCTGTATATAAATTTCAATGCTGAAATTCGACCTTAAGGTAAATTAAGTAAATATCATGAGACGGTATTAGACTCGTATCGATTATTTATTCATATTTATCAAGTAATATGTTTAAATATTAAATAAAACACGTGAAAAGTAGTTTAACAATACATTACCTATGTAGCTTGACTATGAAAAATCAAATGAAAATCAAAATTCTTTATTTGCTAGAATGTGGTACATAGACAGTTACATTATATAAATTTAGGACAGTCACACTCTGCCTTACATACGGCGTGCAAATATTTGCTGGTCATATATTCATTAAAATGTAAATTAATATAATGTCAGAAAGAGTAATACAAAAAGAAACGTATAAAGGTCATAAAGATTTTAAAACTATATAAAAATGGAAAATTATATAATACTCACAGAATACTCATTTATAAGACCTGTGAAAATCAAACATCTTCCTGCTCCCTGGCTTTCGGATGAAATCAAATTGCTCATGAAGAAACGAAATCGAGCACGTTTGCGGTATAAAAAGGAACCCAGTCAAACTAACTGTGACAAATATCGAGAACTGCGAAATCGCTGTAATACTATGTGTAGGGATGCACAACGACGCCATATTCACGAATCAGTCACAAATGAAAACCCAGCTAAAGTCTGGAGAATCTTAAAGACTTTTGGTGTAGGAAAGGCTAAAAATAACGAGGTCCCAAAACATATTGATATAAACCTTTTAAATAGTCATTTCTCTTCTGCTGGCCTTATGAACGCCCAGATTAAGTCTTCTACATTAAATCACATTTCATCTTCGCCTACACCCAGTTATATTCCTTTTTTTTATTACAATTCTCTGAATGTGATGGTAGGAAAGCAATAAACTCCATTAACTCAAATGCAGTAGGCTGTGATGGTATAAGTCGAAAAATGATTGTCCTCCTTCTTGATTTCCTGCTTCCCTTTATTACTGCAATTTTCAACAAATCTGTCACCACCAACACTTTCCCAAAATTATGGAAAGACGCTCATGTAATTCCTCTCCCTAAAAAAGCCTCTCCTCAGACCTATAGTGATTTCCGACCTATTTCTATATTACCATTTCTGTCCAAAGTACTTGAGCGTCTTATCCATCAACAGTTATCATTATTTTTAAATAAAAATGATATTCTTAATCCCCTCCAATCTGGTTTTCGACTTGGTCATAGTACTGTTACAGCCCTAGTTAGAATATCAGAAGACATTCGCAAAGCTAAAGAACTCAAACAAATCACGCTATTAACTTTACTAGACTTTAGTAATGCATTTAATACTGTCGACTTTGATATTTTACTGGTAATTTTGCGCTTTCTTAACATATCTCCATCAGGAATTGAGTGGTTTCATACTTACCTGCATGGACGCCGGCAACGTATTAACATGGACGATACTTCTTCATCTTGGATCCAACTCGAAACTGGTGTCCCGCAGGGTGGCGTGTTGTCTCCTCTCCTCTTTTCAATTTTTATAAACTCAATATCACAGAATTTAACTTCTTCCTACCACATGTATGCAGACGATTTGCAGATATATACTCATAGTTCACTCGATGAAATGACTGTTGCTGTACAGCAAATCAATGATGATTTAGCTCGAATTTCACATTGGAGTACCTCTCATGGGCTTACAGTCAACCCAGCAAAATCACAAGCCATCATAATTGGTAGCGCGGGCATGATTAACAAGATAACTAACAGAGCTATTCCACCTATTATATTTGATGGTGTGAAAATTCCGTACAGTGACACCGTGAAAAATTTGGGCATAACATTCGACAAGACCTTGTCCTGGAAACCACAAATTGACACAGTGAGTAGGAAGATGTTTGCTGTCAATCACTCACTTAAACGCTTGCGCAATCTTTTGCCAATACCTACCAAAATATCATTAGCACATACTGTCTTACTTTCCATTCTCGATTACGCCGATGTCAGCTATCTTGATCTTACAGAAGAACTCTTAAATAAACTTGAACGGCTTCAAAATCTATGTATACGTTTCATATTTGGTTTACGTAAATATGATCATATCTCCGAATTCCGTGCTAAACTCAAGTGGCTTCCGATTCGTCTTCGCCGGGATACTCATGTTCTTTCTTTACTGTACCGGGTGCTGTTTAATCCTGTAGTTTCGAGCTACATACCTTGGTGACCACTTCCGATACCGACACGAGAATCACGAGAGACACCTACGCTCTACCGACACTTGATGCTCTCCACCCCTTCACATTTAACGCATAGTTACAACCAATTTTTTGTGGTTCGAGCAGTATCACTTTGGTATCATCTTCCCATTGACATTAAATCTGCTTCATCTTTAAATTCTTTTAAAATTAAATTAAAAAGTCATTATCTGAGTCAAATACAACCATAAAGAAGTACCTATTGTAATATTTATGTAGTATGTTAATTATATTTATTATGTTTATTACATCGTTTATAAATCTATGTATTTATAACTATTTATTTTATTAGTATGTATGTATTATAATTTTATATATTTAGGTTTTATGTTTGATTAGGTATAATGCAATAATTAGCATTTTTTTTTTGTTTTACTCGTTATGTTTTTTTTTGTGTTTTTTTTTTTTGAAATGTTTTTGTGATTTGTAATTTTTTTTTTGTAATTTGTAAGTTTTAAGAATTTGTTAATACATTATTTTAATGTTGTTTCCAGAAGCTTGGTTGTCTGTAAGAAATCGCTCGTCAGCGATAAGACCGCCTAGTAGTACTTACTAGTAGTAGTGTGTTCCGGTAATATTGTATAAAGAGCCAGTTCCTTCCTAAACCCGTGTGCTTACATCTTCGACCTCATCGTCACTTACCATCAGGTGAGATTGAGGTCAAACGCGGGTTTAGTCACTTATAAAAAAAAAAAAAAAACAGCACACTGTTTTTTTTTTGTGTTGTGTAAGTACTACTAGGCGGTTCCTATCCTATTCCTATCCTATACACTAAGTTCCTATCTTAGAGTAATAGACTGCATAGATTACTACTGTGTAAAGTGGATCTATTAATACACTGAAAAGTTTCGGATGGCATTAACTGAAGCGCTAGTGAGCTGTATGTATGCATTTACGAAGTATGTAGTAATCGTTCTTCTCTCGTAAGAGAGTATATTGTTCCATGATGGCTATCACGCTCCTGGCGTGCGTACGTATGTTATCGCGCTCTTTAGACAGGTCGCTCGCGTCGCGTAGGTACTTACCTAACCTACTCGTACCATCATAAAAATTGTACTTCGTGTTTGTGAACTGACTGATTGATTTGAAAATATTTATTGCTGTTTATTAATGCATACGAAAGCTAGTAAGGCACAAAATATACTTGCACCAGTTATCCATGTTCTACTATATCAATAAGCTTTATATATTTTCATGTTTCAATGAAACAAAAATATGCAGAAATCAAATAGTTTTATTTTTAATAATTTTCAAGGAGAAATAAAAGTTTAAATATATTATAAAAATCAACCAAAATTATATTTGAGTCAACTTAATCAACAAAATATTTTGTGCGAACTCTATTTACTGTATATACTTACTGTATATAGTCAGAAATAAAACTTACACTTCAATCTGTCTTTTAGACTAATAAATTTGAAACATAATCGAAACATGAAATATAAAACAATTAACTTAACCGAATCTTATTAAACAGCATAATGAAAGAACAATATTAAAATATAAACTCGAAACATAAAACAATATTAGTCTTGAGTCTCGTAAATACTCTTGTTATTGGGTAGTATTCATAATTCAGTTACATTAATTGAGGCGTATATTTCCAAAAACCGCCAAATCCACTTTTTTTAAGTTTGGCAACTATTGATGTTTTCTTGAATGTTGGCTAAAATGGATTTATATCAAAGAATGCTATACTTTCTAACGCCGCCATTCCGGTTCAAATTGTATTTAAAACTCAGAGTGCATTTCAATGTCAGCTATCTCCATTATCAAGTTACGTTCAAAACCCGCCATATCCGTATTGACCAATCAGAACCGTCGATTTTGACAGCAACCATAATGGCGAATCTCTGTGAAACGCGTGGGATTGCGGTCTTGGTTTTTAAGGTTTTTTTTGACAGCAACCGTAATGGCGAATCTCTGTGAAACGCGTGGGATTGCGGTCTTGGTTTTTAAGGTTTTTTTTAATTAAAAAAATTTTGAAAAAGATACTGCTAATAGAACAAGAAAACGGGAAAACATATCTATGGGACAAGAATATCCAACGTGAAAAAACCACGCTTTGTATGAAATTCGAATTCGCTCTGTTTTTAAGAAACATACAGTCCCTACTGTCGAACAATGAAACAGCCGTACACAATGAAACATCGCAATACTTCCGAAATGCGACGTTGCCAAATCATGCACTTCAGTGTGCGAGTAGTCCTCAAGGAACCGCCCCCGCTGACCTAGTCAAGCGGCGCACCGTGTGGCAAGAACGTTTCTGCTGAGCATTTTTGTTATTTTAATCTTAAAAAGTAAGAATTTTTATTTATATACTTTTGTTTCTCAGTGTAATATACTGAGGGATTGGTTATTTTTATGTATTATATAAGATTATGCATATATTGTAGATAATTGTAGCCTAAATTGCAAATCAAATAGTTCATATTTAGTGATTATTTTTTTGAGGTTAGTTAGCGAAAGTCTTGGTGGTCCACAATAAAACATTTGATATGCGTACACAATGAAACGTTTCATTGTGTACTATCGTTTGTTTCATTGTATGTAGGTATTGTTAGTTAATAAAAATAATTACCTACCTAACTAAATTATTTAGTTGTTCTGTATCTTTATATCAACAAACATACGTTCGTAGGTTTTTGGTACCTACGTCGTATTTATGTTATATGGGTTTCATCATAATGATCAGGTCTTTTATTTTAGATGGCGCGTCATAAAAACCCAACACGAAAAAAGGGAGATCATTCAGCAGGGAATATGCTTCGCGCGGTTCAATTAAATAGAAACGGAATGAGCTTAAGAAAAGCTGCGAAGGAGTGCAATGTACATAACCCCACTCTATTTCGTTACACTAAAAAACTTCGAAATGTCAGTGATGCAAATTTAATAGCACAAAGGTTGACTCCGAATTATGAAGTCAATAAAATATTTTCAGAAGAACAAGAAGCTGCACTTAATGACTACATAGTTGACTGCGCGCTGAAATTTTATGGCCTCACCCGTAAGGATGTTCGACGCGTAGCATATCAGATGGCCATAATCAATAATATAACATGTCCTGATTGTTGGCATAAGGAAAAAATAGCAGGAGTGGAATGGCTTCGGTCTTTTAGGATAAGACACCCAGAATTATCCCTGAAGAAGCCAGAGGCATGTAGCTTGGCTCGTGCAACTTCTTTCAACAGAGAAACTGTCAAGTCATTTTTCAATAATTTGAAAAACGTCATGGAACGTCATCCCACTTTTGGAAATGGTTGCAGGATCTTTAACCTTGACGAGACGGCCACTACAACTGTACAAAAGCCGCAAAAAGTCATAGCGCCTAAAGGGCGTCAAAATATTGGAAAAGTAACTAGTGGTGAAAAAGGAACACTGGTCACTACTTGTGCTATCGTGTGCGCATCAGGACAGGCATTGCCACCAGTTCTTGTTTTTCCTAGGAAAAACTTCAAAGACCACATGTTGACCGGTGCTCCTCCTGGAACTCTTGGACTCGCAACCCCAAGTGGAAGCAAGCAATACTGAACATAGTTTAAAGAGCATTGATCTAAATGCTTACCACCAAGCGCCAACATCACCTGTTGCTAGCACTTCTGGTACCAAAAATAAGTTCAAGTCTCCCAAAGAATTTATGCCTCCTTTGAAGGCTGGCCCACGAACTGGTCGACGTAATCCAAGAAAACTCGGAAAAAGTATGATTGCGACGGATACTCCAGAAAAAAATCAAACAGCTGAAGAACGAGAAAAGACCAAAGAAAGAAAATCCGCTGCAAAGAAAATAAAGAGGCCTATATTGTCAGAAGAAAAGAAGAAACCACCTAAAAAGAAAGGTAAAATGGTAAACCCACCTAAATCGGATTCTGAAACTAGCACCGAAGATGAGGAAGTAGAGCTTCCAAGTGAGAGTGGACCAGATGACATAGAGTCAGAGGATGGCTCTGACGACGATGAACGACCTATGATAACTGAGAGTTTCAGCAAAATGGATTGTAAACCTAAAATAAATGATTATGTGCTAGTTTCGTTTTTAACAAAGAAACTTAAGGTGTATTATGTTGCTTTGATAACCGAGGTTACCGGTACAAATACATTCGGAGCTTCTTTTATGCGACTAAAGGCAAAAGATACATTGAAGTTTCGAATGCCGTTAGAACCTGATCTTTCAAAAGTCCATGTAAGGGACATTAAAATAATACTGCCTCGACCAAGAATAACTGGAACAAAAAATCGGAACTCTGCATACATTTTCCCCGTGCGCATTTCACCCAAACTTAATTTGCGTTGATTTAAAAACATTAAAATAAAAACAAAAAAGGATAATAAATGACTTAAAACTAAAAAAAAATATATATATAACTAGGTATAAATAAAAAAGTAAATTCATAGTTCACCTTAGTAAAATGTGATTTTTGTAATTATTGAGACTGATTAGGCATTTGTAGCTATTACGTTGAGACTGATTACAAAAAAATAATCACAGTTAGTTTTCAGTAATAAACTAATTAAAAGGCGTTATGCATACCTATTGCTATAACTTCTTAATATTTTTATAGTTGAAAATGGGTAAAAAAGTTAAAGACTGTTTTTGTTTAGTTTTCTAATATTACAACAACTTTGATCATTAAAAGTTTATGACTTGATAATAATATTTTTTGTTTTAACATTTAGTTTTTTGTTTAGATTTTTTGTACATTTTAAAAGTTGGATGGAAATCCAGAAGAAAGCTATTTGTTATAGCTATAGAGATAAATATAAATCGTTATAACTAACATATGACTGATTATCACATACCAAAGCAGCATTGCGTGACTGATTATTAGAATAACTATTGTTTAAGTTTAGCTGTCAATTTTGTAAATAAGTGTAAAACTAACTTTACTTTCAGGCATGTTACTGAAAGTGAGGTATTGAAAGCTTTTAAAAGTTTAACAATTAAGAACACTGCTGATCTGGATGGTATTTCTGTTAAAATCATCCAATCTATCATTGACGGTATTGCACCTTATTTAGCCAGTATATTTAACAATTGTGTTGATAATGGTGTGTTTCCGGAATTAATGAAACTTAGTAAAATTATTCCCGTATTTAAAGCAGGAAGCATGACTGACCCCAGTAACTTTAGACCGATCTCTATATTACCAACACTCAGTAAAATTTTTGAAAAACTTATTTTGAACCAACTAGTGGTACATTTCTATAGCAATAATATTATGAATCCGAATCAATTTGGTTTCACACGGGGTCGCTCAACAACTGATGCCGGTGTTGAGCTTATCAAACATATATTTGATGCTTGGGAGGAGTCACATGATGCCTTTGGTGTCTTCTGTGATCTGTCCAAAGCTTTTGACTGTGTTCACTACGATACACTCCTCATGAAGCTTCACCACTATGGAATCAATGATAGGGCACTTGATTTTATGAAATCCTATCTATGCAATAGAATGCAAAGAGTTGATATTAATGGAAAGAGATCATCGGGATCAGAAGTACATATGGGAGTGGCCCAGGGATCGATTCTTGGGCCTTTCTTATTCTTAGTTTATATAAATGATTTGCCGTTTGTGGTAAAAGACAAGTGTGAGGTCATATTGTTTGCTGATGATACCTCTTTTCTTTTTAAAGTGAGTAGGCAATTGAAGCATTGCTTTGAAGTAAACAATTGTATTGAAATTGTGGAAAATTGGTTTTCAGCCAATAACCTGCTCCTCAATGAAAATAAAACTAAATTTTTAAAATTCTCATTACCTAATGTCCGGCATGTAAATACTAATTTAATTGTAAAAGGACAAGAATTGAGCCCTGTAAATTCAACAATGTTCCTTGGCATAACCCTAGACGCTCAACTACAGTGGGGACCACACATAGAAAGGTTGGCGAAGAGACTTAGTTCTGCAGCATATGCCGTCAAAAAGATGCGAAATATTTCTAATGAAGCTACTGCGCGATTGGTTTATTTTGGTTATTTTCATAGCTTAATGACATACGGCATTCTCCTGTGGGGAAATGCCGCCGATATTAAAACTATCTTTGTGCTGCAGAAACGGGCTATTCGCGCAATCTACAAACTTAATTCCAGAGCGACGCTTAGAAATAAGTTTAAGGAAATAAATATTCTTACGTTTGCGTCACAATATATCTTTGAAAATCTGATGTTTGTAAAAAAGAACTTAAACATGTTCCGTAGAAAATGTGACTTACATAATGTTAATACTAGAAATAAGTATAAGCTAGCCGGCTATGATAGTAGACTTCATAAAGTCACTAAATCATTTATGGGTCAATGCATACGTTTTTATAATAAGGTTCCCACAAATATTCAAGACTTACCACTTGATAAATTTAAAGAAACTATTAAACAAAAATTGTGTAATAAAGGCTTTTATACAATATCTGAATATATGGACGATAAAAGTCCTTGGTTGTAATTGTTTTTCTAAAGTGCTCAATCTCCAACTCCACCTTCAACTCCATCTCCATCTCCAACTCCATCTCCAACTCCATCTCCAACTCCATCTCCAACTCCATCTCCAACTCCATCTCCTTCTTATCCAACGCCATCTACATCTCCTTCCTGTCCATACAACAGCAAGAACGTCATGCTCCCTCAGGCGGCATGGCTAGCGGTAGCGTCGGGTGTCGGGTCACCCTCTTCCCTAAAATATGGTTGAGGAGGGTGATGGCTGGTGCTTGCGTTATACTCGTGAACGGGTGCTGCTAGCGGTGCCAGGTCGTTTTGCTGATGACTTTATGACTTTTTTTGAACTTGACTCTGACTTCCCCATTTCCGTGTCCACGTCCTGTCTATGTCCACGAATATCCTCATCTCCATCCACATTATCTGTTTTCTCTCTCACCTCTATCTCTACGTCTATCTCTGCTTCTATCTTCTATATCACCGAAGACCAACTAAACAAGCTTGAGCGCCTTCAAAATCTCTGTATAAGATTCATATTTGGATTGCGTAAATATGATCATGTATCTGAATATCGCACTAAGCTCAAGTGGCTTCCTATTCGCTCTCGCCGGAATATTCATATTCTTTGTCTCCTGTATCGCATTCTGTTCAATCCCATCATGCCAAGTTATTTTCAACAGCATTTTAAATATCGCCATGCTCAACATGAGCGTAATCTACGATCAACTAATAACCTTATGCTTAGTACACCTATTCATTCAACGGACTACTTACGAAAGTCTTTTATGGTTCGTGCAGTAAATCTATGGAATGAGCTGCCTCTTAAGATCAAATCTGCAAGTTCTCTTCTAAACTTCAAAAAACATTTAAAACTGCATTTTCAGTCAGCATATGAAGTCATTTAACCTGTAACTTCATATATATATATATATATATATATGTAGCGTTTATATATTTATGTATGTATGTCTATCATAGCACATTATTTGTGTATATTCTTATTTAGTGTATTTATAGTTAAATTATGCATGCCTTATCCCAACTCGTATTTCACCAGTTCTATAACCCGGGTTGTCTGGAAGAAATCGCTTGATAGCGATAAGACCGCCAATTGTTATACAATAAGATACATATAATTCTTCTTATTTGTAATCCATTTTGTAATTTGTATGCAATAAAGAGTAAATAAATAAATAAATAAATATCTTTGCCTCTATATCTATGTCTACGTTTCTCTCTAGTACTTGATTGCCTATTGTATAAATATAATAAGTAGTAGACTCCAGAAGATCAACTCGTTCATGGGTCAATGTGTACGCTTCATTTTATAATAAAATCCTAAAATATTTAAGATTAACCTATTAACCCTTCGATAGATTTAAGGTTAAGTGTTATGTGAAAAGTTTTACTTTAAGATATCCGGATGCAAGAAATTGGGATTCCCTGGCTGTAAATTGTTACTATGTATTATTTTTCTCTTATTTTTAAAAGATGATTGCTGTTGAGTTTCTTGCCACTTCTTCTCAACAGATCGACTTTCCGAAGTGGTGGTAGATTCAGTTCAATTTGTAAATTGTTTGACTTATTTCAAATGTATTTAAATACTTACGAAATAAAGAATATTTGAGTTTGAGTTTGAGTGTGATTTGAAATAAAACCTTTTTAATAACGTTCAATGTTTTTATTATTCTAAAATACAAATTAATTCCCGAAAAAAATTCCCAATAATTGCCCTGTTTCAATACAATGCGTTTTATTGTGTACCAACATGTGGACACAATGAAACATTTCCCATTTTTTTTAAATACCTCTCTAGCAGATTTTACATTAATTTTTTAGGAAAACGGAATATGGTGTTAGTTAGCCAAATATTTGCTCTTCCTCTTTGTAAACAAAAATCACTAAGCATGTATAAATGATGGAGCTATAGCTATTTGATTTTTTTGTGTTTCATTGTTCGACACATGACCCTATGTTCATAAATTACTTGATAGTAAACTTGATGGTTAGGTATTTATAACGACGGCTACTCGTGCTTGAAATAAATAAGTCTTGTTTGTATAATAAAATTAATTAATATTTATTATACAAACAATTAATATGGTTATAATTTATGTACCTATTATAAACCTAAACCTATCTGTCTGTATGTTTGATTGTTCCGGCTAATCTCCGATACGGCTGGACCGATTTAAATGGAATTTTCACTTGTTCCTATCTGATGTTTTATTAAGTAGAAAAAATATTTTAGGAAAAAGATAAGGTTCCTTGTTAAAAAAAAAAGAGTTAAAGGATTTAAGTACTATTTTGTTGCATTAGGTACATTAAATACAGTCTAACATAGAACTATCTCCTTTTTACCCGACTAACCAAAAAGGAGGGTAATGTTTGTAACACTTTTTTTTAGTACCTCTCACTTCCGTTCGATTGATAGTTTTGGAGAGTGTAGAGCACCCTTAATTCGGTTTTTGTAATCTCTCGGTCAGAGTGAGTGAACTAGGATGTCGAAGCCTATAAATACTCTGTGCGCTCTGTAATCCATCTTTTTGGTTCGAGTCTTACTTGAGTTCGCAAGGACAGCTGTCGGCGATAATATACTTATTTTAACTATGCCTTGAGGCATTAGTTTGTATCTGTAGAAGATGTTTGGAGGTTAATTGGTAAGTTTTCTTTCGTGGCATATCTATTTTTGTGCTGAGTTAAATCAGCCATCTTGACAAAATATATCCCTTTGTCTGTTCTTTTCAGGTCCACCACGGGATGTAATCCCTCAATATCTTATTTGAAGTGAATTCCTTCTCACAGAAACCCAACGTTGTTGGTATGTATCACCTTGGGCATCTTCCACGTGACCATATTTTCCGTATTGTGGTGCTGTAGCGTCATATGCTAATTACATGTGTTTTGTTACAGGGTTTTTTTTTTGTTTATGGGTTTTCCTATTCTGGTTACTCTTTTTTCTCACACACCATTCTATTTCTACGCCCCGGAATGACATCAGCATTGAGACGAGAGACACGATGATTTAAGCTCGTCCATGACGACAGCTATTTAATAAACCAAAGCCTTCTACCAACCTCAAGATCCAAGTTCCAAGGTATTATATCTTAATGTAAAATGTATTAGCTTAAACTTAGCTGTACCATATCTGGTACTATCAATGTAAATCCGTGGTTTCTCAATATAACTGTGCTCCATACTTTTGTGTTTGATTTCATAGCGTGTCTGTGTTCTCGTTTGTGTGTTGAGAAGAGCTGGCGCCCATTATATAATATATAAATTTCGTTCCCTCTCACACCTCTGAGTAGGCCATCCCACGTCCCGAGGAAGAGCTAGCCTCGCTACCATCTATGAGCTTTCCATCTGCTCTGGGGTTAATCCGGCCTGGTGGCAAGTGACCACTAGCTACCGTGCCCTCACCCACCAAGAAAGTAGGTTACATGTTTTTCACGAGTATGTATGTATGTCCATTCCGTTGTGACCTCCTGGAGCATAACTGCTTTTTCGATTTAAAAGTATGTCTATCATTCTTTTTTTATTTGATTTTCAGGTATGCTCCGCCATTTAGGCCTACTATACCTCCATGCAAGCACAACACTAAATCGCTCAAATGTGGACATCTCACCATGCGAGATTTGTCACAAATTCACGAGGTATTTTACCGCAGTAGGAACAAAATCTACCAAGACAATTTTATATTGCAACACTGTGTACCCAGCAAGATACATAGACGCAGGCCTAAAAATGAGACTCGTGCTGGTAAAAACATGACTGTTCAATATGTATTGCCTAAATCAACAACTGGGACACGTATACGTGTTTGCAAAAGTGCATTTTTATCTGTTTTAAATGTAAAGAAAGACACAGTTACAGGAGTAATGCAGCGGTCCTTTAAATTATCCGGAGCTCCTGCAAAAGAAAATAGGGGAGGTGATCACAGATCCCAGAAGACTACGGGGAAGCGTTCCGCTGTTTGTTCATGTATTGAATCATTAAAATGTACTGAACCGCACTATAACTGTAGAAAGCAGGTATGCCGTACGTATCTGTCCAGCGAAATCAAATAGTTTTTATTTATATCATTTATTTATATAAAAAATTTGGGTGGCTTGTTTTATTCGTCAAAGGATGTATTTTATTATGTAAAAGACGGAAAATACCATAAGGCAATTTCAAAATATTAAAGAAAGGTTAGGGTCTGATAAAATTATAATATCCGTTTTGAAATACTATCTGAATGTCAATATTTTTGAAGAACTTATCCAACATTCTTTTGAGTGAGTAAATCATCGAACCACTTTAATGAAAACTATTCTTCAACATTATATAAATATAAGATTTCATTATATAGCAAAAAAGAAACAGAAAAAATAAAAAATCAAAGTAAAAGACAACTGTACAATAAGTTAACTTTATTTCAAGGCAATTAATTAGTGTAGGACATAGGTTACACGCTCAGTCTGGTCCATCAGTCTGCTCAGAATGACGGGAGAATTATCGTCTAACCGGTTGACTGACGGACTGATGGTCCAGACTGACAAAAATTAAATATTTTAAGTATTTTTTTATCATTCTGGTGTGAATGACAGCAGACTGATGCCAGACTGATCGTGTAACCACTCGAATCATTCTCGCGTCAGTCAGTCACCGTCCCCGAAGCAATGGAGCAAAACGTGCCAAGCGACGAAGCGCCGCCGCCGCCACCCGCTTCACTCCCGCCACCACCAATCGAGATGGAAAAGGAGTTCATTCTCACATTGGAGTCCATGCCAGAGTTATGGGATAAAACACATAACTTAGATTGTAATAAATACAAGAGAAATGACGCTTTGCGAAAACTCCTCGACATATATGTAAAAATTGAACCCGGGGCAACTATAGAGGATGTCAAAAAAAAAATCAACGTTTTACGGTCCAACTACAGGAGAGAGCTCAAGAAAATTATTTCATCGCGAAGATCGGGGACTAGTACAGATGACTTATACCGTCCAAAAAGTTGGACTTTCGATTATCTAAAATTTTTGTATAAATATGAGCAGCCTGTTCCGGTAGATCGGATAAGTAAGAGCATATTTTCTATGTAGTATAGGTACATATTATATAGCCCGGCGAGTTCGTGCGTGCCGTGCCTGCGTGGACACAGACGTTGAGGGGATGAAGTAGCCATAGAAGTAACAAGTGCATTGCGCGCGTTTTCTTTTCTTGCGACCCTAGTCTTCCTTGCGTGGGTCCTAACACCCCGTCCCCCCAACGCAGTAGGTAGGTAGGTAGGTTTAGTACCAGAAATAAAACAAAGTAGGTATAATGCTGTAAAATTATTATTGTCTGTTCTCAATTAACTATTGAAGGTAATTTTTGCTAATTTCCAATTTACCCTCATGACTAAAGTAATGGCAGAGTCTTTCCTGGTAAAACGTGGTTAAAAAGGTACGGAAGTGACATTTCACACAAAAATACACAATATTTTATCAATTCAGTTTCATTAACAGTTATTTTAAATATGTTCATAATGGTATTCCACAACTATTTTATTTGGCACAGGTGCTGGCCAGACGTTGTTAATAGGTGGTTTTGATAGTGTGTTAGTATGGCAACACACAGCTATATAGTCTGTGGCTAGAGATAAGAAACAACATTGGGTTATGGTTGATACATAAAAGAATGTTAAATTATTAATTGTTTTAATAGAAGAACTTACAAATATACTTAACTTAAGTCGGATTCAGCCCAGCGCCACTTCAAAAAATTAAGTACGAAGGTAATCTCTACGCCAACTTTAAAGAATATGAGCAACGCCTTGAAATTTATATGGCGGCGACTGGACTGGATGAGATGAAGGAGAAACGCAAAATAAGCATCTTACTAAATTTTATTGGGGATCAAGGGATCCGTATATACAGGGTGTCCCAAAACTCAACGATAATCTGAGACCGGATGAAAGGCCAAGTTATACTAGTTCATGGAAAAATAAAAAATAAATCCATAGTACTCAGTTCAGCGATAATAGACATTTTTAACATCTTTTTTTTTATTAGACATTTTTTGAAGGCTTTACTTTTCTGGACTTTACGCTGTGAAAATAGTGTGTGTACAACATGATCTGTACACAGCAGAAGAATATGCAAATATGCATCTTATCTACGGTGAATGCCGTTGTAATGCCTCTGCCGCAGCAAGATTGTATCGCGAGAGATACCCTAATGTGCAACGTCACCTAGATTATCTTGTATTTCAAATGTGCATGCGTCATACTCGGAAGGACGATTGCCCAGTGTTCGTACGTCCGGTGGCAGACCGCAAAGAGACTACGACGACATAGTTTTGAATGAAATTCAAAATGACCCCAGCACTTCAGTTCGTGCGATCGAAATAGCAACGGGAGTACCGAAAAGTAATACTCATCGAATTTTAAAACGATACGAATTTCATCCTTATCATGTGCAACGCGTCCAGATTTGTTACCACGAGATTAAGCACCTAGAATTGATTTCTGCAGGACGATGTTAGCAAAAATTCGTGAAGATCCGGAATTCCTAAATAAAATTTTATGGACCGACGAATCAACATTTAAAAAAGACGGGTATTTAAACTTACACAACCTACATGAATGGCACGTCGAAAATCCGCATTTAATGCGTGAAGACCGATCCCAATACCAATTCAAAGTAAACATGTGGACTGGAATTTTAAACGGACGAATAATTGGATCATGTGAGCTAACTCAAAATTTAGATGGCACCACCTATTTGCATTTTCTTCAAAACGATTTGCCAAATTTGTTAGAAGACGTACCGCTTAGTATCTTCAGAGAAATGTGGTTTCAACAAGATGGTTGTCCCGCGCACTATGCTCGGGCTGTAAGAGATTATTTGAACGAAGAATATCCTGACAGATGGATTGAACCACTGCGTTCAATTTTATGGCCTCCTCGTTCCCCCGATCTAAATCCAGTTGATTTTTTCTACTGGGGATGCATAAAAGAAAAAGTCTATTCAAAACCAATACAAAATCTATCAGAACTTCGCCACAAAATTGATGCAGCGTCAGAAGAAATAAATGCAAGGAATTTTGCACGACTGGTGAAAAGGTCTTTTGTAAGGCGTTGTAGAGCCTGTATTCGTGCCGGAGAAAAACAATTCTAACATTTACTTTAGTTTAAGAAGAATAATTAAATAAAAAGTTTTACGATGGTTCGTTCATTGTTTTTTTTTTAATTATTATTACCTATTATATTTTTTATTGTTAGTAACTGACCTCTTTACGAAAAATAATAATTTTATTTCAGACCAGAAACAAAAAATAACAAATTTTAGTAACAAAAATTCCTAATGTTGAGTTGTTCAAAATGAGCTCAATTTGTAAAAAACAAGATATAAAAATTTTTATCGCAAGAAAAGTGGCAAGTGTTGCACCATTTTGAAATCTTGATTAGATGCGCCATCTTTTGAAATAACTTGCCAAGGGTAGACATTTTTTTTTCAGTATGAAGAGTCAAAGTTAACTAACAATATTTTTGTGAACCATGACTCACTAGAACTTAACTTATTTTATTAAATTAACAATGTTTTTTGCTTTCATTTGTAGTTGCGATTAATAGCATCGTTAATAATAAAATCACAGCGAAATTGTGACATTGGCGATCACAAGACTTGAAAACGCGACCAAGCGTGGAATTTCAACTTTAAAAAAAAAAATCTTATATCGCTGAACTGAGTGATATGGTTTTTTTTTTATTTTTCATAAAACTGGTATAACTTGGCCTTTCATCCGGTCTCAGATTATCGTTGAGTTTTGGGACAGCCTGTATAATTCATTTAATTGCACTGGGGATGAGACTTTGAAACAAGTCATTAAAAATTTAGAAATTACATGCACCCCGAAAGAGCCTCATAATCCAACGCAACAATTTTTTTACAGTCACTCAAAATGACACAAGAGTTGAAGATTACTTTCAAAAAGTTACATTACCTTGCAAGTTCGGACCATGTGAGTTCGGTGATCTTAGAGAAAGTTTGACAACATCGAAGCTTATCGCTGGCCTTGACGGAAAATACAACAACTTAAAAACCAAACTCATGGCGGAGGATGACTCCAAATTGACCCTTGTATATGTCATTGAATTTGCTTGTGGAGGAATAAGTTTGCCGCACGAGCTACCAGAGTTGAAACTCTGCTTAACTTTTTCCAGTAGCATGGTATGCCAAAATATAGAGTCATTAGAGTATGTTTTTAATTTTCAAATATCAATAAAATTGTAAGAATTTTTGCATAATAATATAAATAAGAATAAAATTAATTGCTTAGGATTTTTACAAGGCCCAGAATTAAAGAATGCTTTGCTGCTAGTTCTACGACATGACATAGGAAATATTTTCAGCATGAAATTAACTCTGTCACTAAAGGCAATCGTTTAGAAGGGAATATAGCTAATTTGCACCCTTTCCTAGGTGTGTTAGGACTTCTGCGTGTACTAAAGTAAATATAGGAAGGCTTCATCACGCTGAAATCGCTACCAAAGCATCCTCATATTACCACGATACTCATTAGGAGTGGGGACGAAAGGTTACTACTACATGCAGGACCTAGGCTTATTCTTGCAAATTTAAATCAACGTTATTGGATTATAAATGGCATACAAGAAATCAAGAAAATAACTCACAAATGTTTCATACAAAAAGCCACCGTGGCCAAGCATCTGATGGACTCCTTGCCTCAAGGGCTTAAGCTACTGGCAGAGCATATGAGAAAATTGGAGTTGACTTCTGTGGACCTTTCCAAGTAAAACTTTCACGTATTAGACGATCTGTGTCTAGGGAAAGGCTATATTTTAGTCTGAGTGTGCTTTACGACCAAGGCTGTTCATTTGGAGCTGGCTTCGGAAATCACCACAGACACCTTTCCAGCATGTCCTGCATTTCTCGCAGAGCCACCAGAAAAAAGTTCATGAATTTGCTGCTCAGGAAATGATAAGGTTTAGCTTTATTCCTAAATATTCACCATCATTTAGTGGTCTCTGGGAGGCTGCAGTAAAAAGTACAAAATATCATTTAAAAGAATAAAAAGAAACAACTCTCTATTGTACTTGCAGAAATAGAAGCGGTACTCAATTCGAGACCACTACTGCCATTGAGTTTTGAACCTAGCGATTACTGCTATTTAACTCCAGGTCATTTCATCATAGGTAGTGCGCTAACAATGTACCCAGAACAAAGTATATGTGATGTTCCTGAAAACAGGCTTAAGTTTTGGCAATTATGTAATCGTATAAAACAACAATTTTGGAAAGTGTGGCATAAAAATTACTTAAGTATACGACAAAATAGACCGAAGTGGAAACATGATAATTTAAATATCCAATTGGGAAGTTAAGTAATTTTGAAAGAAGACAACATTCTCACTATGTCATGGCCAATGGCCAGAATTGTAAAATTATTTACAGGTCATGATGGCAAAGCTAGGGCCGTAGAAGTTCAGACTCCTAACAAGAACTGCCACAGAATAATTAACATGTATTTCTTTTGTACAATTTGTTTTCTTGATTTATTTTACGATTAATTTTATGGAGTTTATGTTATGTTTTAGTTCTTAGGGTCGAAGTAACATCTGATAATATCGCTAAGTAAAGAATTAGTCTTTGTTATTATTAAAATATAGTGAACTTTTAGGATTGACTCAGAGTGTAATTAAATTGTTTAATACTATTATAAGAGTAAGCGAACTTATTTGAGGAGCTAAAATTCAAAACGTGATTTGTCACTTTATGAACAAGAAATAAATTATGCACTAATCGTATTCTCTATGATTTCTTGTATCGAAAAAATACCAAAAGAGCAGAGCAAAAAAAAATTTGTCCCTGTAAAAAAGGTTAAAAATATAGATTGTTTGAGCAAAGAAAATTTTGTCCTGTGACAGTTAGTGAACATAATATGATAAGTCCAATCGCCCAATGAGAAAGCATCGGCCGCCATTTTGTCTATGGAGAAATCTTTTTTTGCCCGTCACTTGTCATTGATTTGAGGATTTTTAAGTTACTTTTATTTGAAATTTTAACATTGATTTTAAACTTGTTCATCTGAAGCGTATTGTAAGTTATTATAAATTGATTTACAATTGCAAAAAGCTAAAATATGGAGGAGGATGAAGTAGACACCGTAGAAGTTAGAGTAGCAAACGTCGGATCACGGAAACGCAAAATTACAGGTGGAAAACGAGCTCTCAAGAAAAAAATGAAATACTCCGCTCCAAATGTTTCATTGTATTTTCCATGCCAACACAACAGCAAGATATTCCAGTGTTTTAAAATAACACCTAATGGTGGTAGGATCCCTTCTGGGTCCGTCTGGCTAGCGACCACCCTTTATATAAAGTCTGCCGCCAAATGTTACCGCTCCGGCGGTAATGTGTTCCGGCAATATTGTATAAAGAGCCAGTTCCTTCCTAAACCCGTGTGCTTTCATCTTCGACCTCATCGTCACTTACCATCAGGTGAGATTGAGGTCAAACGCGGGTTTAGTCACTTATAAAAAAAAAAAAAAAAAAAAAAAAAAAAAATGATGTGAAAGCTATTCGTAATGATCTTTATAAAACACCTAATAAACTACGACAGGATTCTATGGTTGCTTCTTTACTTACCATCACAGTAGTTAAAAGAAGGAGACCAAGAGCTGTAGATACGAATATAAAGAAAAAAAGTGGTACTGCTCATGCATTCACAAAAATAAAGAAAACTCCTACGCTACTACGCTTTTCATACTGCGGGCTAACACGCGCAGTGAGAAGCCACCATAAGAAGAAACAAAAAAAGATAGAAAAGGTCTTAATTAGTTTTATATTTTTTTATAAAAAAGTTTTTTCTAAATTTTCAACAATCTGATCTTAGTGACAAATCATGTTTTGAATTTTAGCTCCTCATTTATTGTACTAGTTTATTACGCTGTATTAGTTATGCTGAGGCCGCAGCATGTTGCAACTAGCAAAAGTAAAAACTGAATTTTATACTTTATCTATGCCAAATGTGGCAATTATATGTCAAACTCTCTCTCTGTCCGGCAACTACAGGAATACACGTATCGTTCTAGGGCTCTGCAATTTCAATTATCTCCCGCAACGACCAACCCTACCAGCGACACCAAAATACAGTCCTACAATCTTACATTGAGAGAGAATCCTTCTAGATTAATACAACAAATGGTGGAAATTATTGAAATGAACCCCGTCAAATTACTTTAAAATGTTTTTGACACTTTGAGGGGCAGTACACCAGACAATAGATTTTGTATTGTAATAATGGTAACAGACGTTTACTGTCCTCCACAGAATTAAAATTGGTTTTTTATTCCCAACATAAAAGCCGGCAAACAAGCACTGGATCCAATTGATAGTAAGTGGTAACCAGGCCCATGGACTTCTATAACTATTAAAGATAGTAAGATTAATGTTGTGCTACTGACCCAAGGCTTGAGATGTTAAAACCCTTTTTGTTCCTGTGATTTCACTGGCTATCCTTCCTTGTATTCAAAACACAAACTTCCACATGCTTATTATGGCAATTCAAATAGGAAGGACACTAGACCTACAAAAAGACTACTGCCAGTACTAACTTGGTTATTTTATTCATAGTGATTGCCTGTTCATGTGTAACACTTTTTTTTTAGTACCTCTCAATCCCGTTCGATTGATAGTTTTGGAGAGTGTAGAGCGCGCTTAATACGGTTTTTGTAGTCCCTCGGTCAGAGTGAGTGAACTAGGATGTCGAAGCCTATAAATACTCTGTGCGCTCTGTCATCCATCTTTTTGGTTCGAGTCTTGATTGAGTTCGCAAGGACAGTTGTCGGCGATTATAGAAATCTTTTATAACCGTCTTTATGCCTTGAGGCATTAGTTTGTATCTGTAGAAGATGTTTGGAGGTTAATTGGTAAGTTTTCTTTCGTGGCATATCGATTTTTGTGCTGAGTTAAATCAGCCATCTTGACAAAATATATCCCTTTGTCTGTTCTTTTCAGGTCCACCACGGGATGTAATCCCTTAATATCTTATTTGAAGTGAATTCCTTCTCACAGAAACCCAACGTTATTGGTATGTATCACCTTGGGCATCTTCCACGTGACCGTATTTTCCGTATTGTGGTGCTGTAGCGTCATATGCTAATTACATGTGTTTTGTTACAGGGTTTTTTTTTTATGGTTACTCTTTTTTCTCACACACCATTCTATTTCTACGCTCCCGGAATGACCTCAGTATTGAGACGAGAGACACGATGATTTAATCTCGTCCATGAAACCTTTTTAATAGGCCAAAGCCTTCTACAAACCTCAAGATCCAAGTTCCAAGGTATTATATTTTAATGTAAAATGTATTAGCTTAAGCTTAGCTGTACCATATCTAGTACTACCAATGTAAATCTGTGGTTTCTCAATATAACTGTGCTCCATACTTTTGTGTTTGATTTCATAGCGTGTCTATGTTCTCGTTTGTGTGTTGAGAGGAGCTGGCGCCCATTATATATATAAATTTTGTTCCCTCTCACACCTCTGAGTAGGCCATCCCACGTCCCGAGGAAGAGCTAGCCTCGCTACCATCTAGGAGCTTTCCATCTGCTCTGGGGTTAATCCGGCCTGGTGGCAAGTGACTACTAGCTACCGTGCCCTCACCCACCAAGAAAGTAGGTTACACATGTAATTTTTCAAGATTTTCAGTAACTTCATTTATATAATGTTTAGCCTAATATATTCATAATGGACACTTATTAACTTGTTATATTTTTAACACAAACATTTTCTTTACAGATTTCATCATCTGATCGTGTGTGTCATGATTGCTGGTTATAGGCCAAGTGAGATGCTCTATGGTCCCAGCAGAATATTGCAATGCCTGAGACAAGAGAAAGATCTCCTGTCAGACCAGAAGAACATATTCCGATAGGAGAATCATCTCCTATCAGAACTGAAGTGTCCATTCCGATAGGAGAAATATCTAATATCTTCTAGCCGAACTGAAGAGTCCAATCTAGCTCAGGATCCTCATGGTATTCAAAAAGGTACTCAACAAGGTGTAGCAATACCTGGTTACAAGCGAGCAGCTAATACAGTCTCTCACTGTCTTTTTTCTGGCTGTAACAATTTAACATCGTTACCCACCATGTCTGACTCATTTCGAGCTACAGTGCTGAGTAATTATAATTTTTATATACCCAAATAGGCTCGAGTCTGTTCTGAACATTTATATGCCAACGGTTAGAATACCCTGTATGAAGCAGAAAACGCCATTGACAGTTTTGAAGTGGAGCAGATTAAACATGTGTTTTCCTTTGTAAATGCATTTAAGTCATACATAGGGGCATCTTGGGCTTAGCTGCTGTTTTAGTTAAAATGAGAACAGGAGACTCTGATGAAAGGCTAAGCACATTTTTCCAAGTCCATGGCAATAGAAATATTATTGCAAGATTTTGTTCCAAGAAACCTCGGCATTAACAATCCAACGAGAAATCAATTGATAGAACACAATCTGAGGATACCAAATGCTATATATAATCAAAATCAAAGTCAAGTTATTGTGATATGTGATGGTACATACATTGATCTCAATAAAAGCAGCAACTATATATTCCAAAAAAAATCTTACTCTTTGCATAAATATAGAAATCTGTTAAAACCATTTCTAATCGTAGCATGTGATGGATATATAGTTGACTGCTTTGGTCCATACAAGGCTACCACATCTGATACCGAAATAATTGTTCCTTTATTTAGTGAAGAAAACTCCCCTCTCAGACAGTATTTTCAAGATAATTACATTTTCATACTAGGCAGAGGATTCAGGGACACTGTAATTACAAACCATATATGCCAGAATCACTTTTGGAATTGGATATTTTAAACGCGATTACAGACTTCTTCGGTTTGATCTCTTCAATAGAACATTGCCTAATATGATGGCATGTTTCCAAATTACGGCTAGTTTAATAAATAAGTTTGGTGTTCGCCTTCGTGATAGAGATGATGCTGTCCAAATAATTAATATAGTACGGAAAAGGATGCCTTTACAAAATAATTTATCAAGAGTTGTTAATGAGTTAAACTTGAATAGTTAATGGTGGCAGTGTTAATGGGCATCCTTTTTCAGAAGTATTACTGCAAACGATATCAATATTATATTGCCTCGTCTAGAATATGATGAATTAATATTATTCGCCTTGGGAACGTACCGTTTACGACAAGAGAAATCATAGGTATTATGGTGAGCATGTACGTTTCCATGATGGATATAATAAAACGCACAGATAGTAGTTTGAAACAGACTGACTTTTATTTCAATGATGAGTGAGTAGTTCACATGGCTTAGACTAGGTGGCGCTAGTCGTTACATTTTTAACATTTAGATACAATATAAACAATACCACCACTTAACTAAATAGTCTAAAAATATTTATTAAACAATAACAAACAAAACAAGTTATATTACTTGTGTAATGCCACCACACCCATCTTATTCATAAAATAATAATGTTTAATTTTAGAAAGACTTTTAGTCAATAAATCATCTGGCATTTCAGAACTCTTTAAATATTTTAATTCAATAAATTTATTATACACTACTTCCCTTATAAAATGAAATTTTACATCAATATGTTTGCTACGTCTATGATATACAGAATTTTCAGTAAGTTTTAGAGCACTTTGGCTGTCACTATACATCAGAATAGGCATATTATTCTGTCTGTTAGTTAATTCACATAATAGATTCTTTAAGAAAATTGCCTCTTTGCTAGCTTCGCAAATAGCCATGTATTCGGCCTCTGTGCTTGACAAAGCTACCGTCTGTTGCTTTCTACTTTCATGATTTACTAAACAACCTGAGTATATAAAACAATAGCCCGTATAAGATCTTCTATCTGAATTGTCAGACGCCCAATCAGCATCAGCAAAACCAATTAAATCTAAATTATTTTTTACATATTTTAAACCAAATGACTTTGTACAACTTAAATATTTCAAAACTCTTTTAGCATGTTTCCAATGTGTTTCTGTATTACAGTTATTAAACTGGCTTAAATAACTAATGCAATATGAGATGTCAGGTCTAGTCAAAACTGAGAGATACATTAAACTCCCTATCAGCTGTTGATAAGGAAACTTAGAATTTAAATTTTTAATTTTTTCCAATTTCAAATTAATTTCCATAGGAGTTTCTACATTTTTACAGTTTTCCAAACCAAATTTATACAATAATTTATCAATAAACCTTTTTTGATCAATAGAAATACAATCTTTTTGTATCTTAATATCCATACCTAAACACCGTCTTAACTGACCTAGATCTTTTAACTTAAATCTTTTGCTTAATTGACATTTTAAATGTTCAACTTCTTTATTACAGTTATAAAATATAAAGAAATCGTCAACAAACAAAGCTACTAATGTTTTAACATTTTCAGATGATTTTACAAACAAACAATGTTCATGCAATGACTTTTTATAGCCCAACTTTTGTAAACAATCATCAACTTGCTTATACCAGGCCCTAGCTGACTGCTTTAAACCATATATGGCCCTTTTTAATTTTAAAACTTTAGTCTGAACCATATCACATTTAAAATTCTGAGGTAACTGCATATAAACAGTCTCATCTAAGTGGCCATTTAAAAAGGCTGTTGTTACATCTAAATGGCATATGTTAAGGTCTAATTTAACACTCAAAGCAAATAACAATTTTAAAGTGGAATATTTAAGCACTGGTGAAAAAGTTTCTTTATAGTCTATGCCTTGACGTTGTGTAAAACCTTTTGCCACTAATCTTGCTCTATATTGTACTGTGTTATCAACATTCAATTTCTTTTTATACACCCACTTGCATTGCACTACCTTAGCATCACTTGGTTTGTTCACTAACTCCCAAGCTTCATTTTCTTCAAATGATTTTAGCTCCTCCTCCATGGCATTGCACCACTGCTCACGTTCAGGTCCACTCATTACCTCCTCATATGTGAAATTGTTCTCATCCAAGCCCTCGTCAATTTTACATATATTACCATATCCATATCTGTCTGGTTTTCTTTTCTCTCTCTTCCCAATGTCAGCAAACTCTAATTCTAGGCTTTCAGTTTCATCACACAGAGACTTGCTATCGCAGAATTCTTCTGAGCTAGACTGGCTAGTAGTCATATCCGGTATATATGTATCATCATGTTCAAAGATTAAGCTATCTTCTTTTGGACTCGAAGTGGTATCTTGTTCTTCTTTTTCATCTTCAATAATTGGCTTAATGTCTTTAGTATCTTCCACCACTGCTTGTATTATATCCGAGTTCACTTTCTCCATAATGAAAACATCTCTGCTGGTAGTAATACTCTTTGATCTTGGATTATATAGTCTATAGCCCTTAGTATTTTCAGCATAACCAATCATGATAAATTCTTCAGATTTTTTATCCCATTTAGTCCTCTTCGCTTTAGGAACATGGACCATTGCACGACTTCCAAATATCCGAACGTGGCTGAGATCTGGTTTTTTATTACTCCATAGTTCATATGGTGTTTTTTGAAGACCCGAAGCTAGCGTTCTATTCCTTAAATAGATAGCAGTATTGACTGCTTCCGCCCAAAATCTTTTATCAAGTGTTTCAACAAGAACTTTAAACTCCTTGAAATACTTTAAAGCTTGATTTTTGGCCTTGAGGAAGTAGACAAAAGCCATTCTACTGAAGTCGTCAACAAAAAGCAAAAAATATCTTGCTTGGCCCAAAGAGACCTGTTCCATCGGCCCACAAAGGTCCGCATGAACAATTTCAAGCACATTTTCACACCTTTTGCCTATGTGTGAAAAAGGTAATCTTGCCTGCTTACCTTCACAGCATGTGATGCAGTTAGATTTATCGATTTCTGCTTTATCAATGTACGATATTCCCTCTACAGCGCCATTCCTCATAGCATTCAGATCCTTGCTATTAATGTGTCCTAGTCTACGGTGCCATATCTCACTTTTCAGTGTTGTAGCTGAGCACGCCACCAAACTTCCTGACTTTATATTCAACTTGTATACTCCATTCACCAAATTTGCTTTTCCAATCAGTACATTCTGTCTATTGCGTATATAGCAAACTTCTTTTTCAAAACTTACTTTGTTTCCATTTCGAATAAGTTGACTTACCGATAACAAATTGGTTGATAGGTTAGGAACACACAGCACATTCTTAACCGTAATATCGAATTCTGAATTATCAACTATGGTTCTAATCGTTGTATTTCCTGAGCATATAACTGGTACTGTTCCCTTGTTTGCAACTACTATCTCCTTTACTTTGTGGCCGAGTGTGACATTTTCTAAACAACTTTTATCTGTGATCATATGCGAGCTTGCCCCGGAATCTATATACCAATCAGATTTTTGAAAAGTACTGTTCATAAATATCGCACTAAAAGCATTTGTTTCACTTTTATTTTGATTATTTGGGCACTTATTCATATAATGACCAAGTTGTTTACATTTGTAACAGCGTATCGCTTTGATAGGTTTCGAAGACGCCATTTTCGTTTTTTGTGTATCTGCTAAGCTGGCTTTCTTTTTACGGTGCTGCCAACCTTTCGACAAAAAGGCATTGTTCGTTCCGTTGCTATCTACTTCCGAACTCATGTCTAATAATTTCGACTTAATAATGTCCGTACTGATAACCATGCCAGAATGTTCTATGGCCATTATCATAGGAGCGAATCTTTCTGTTAGCCCCGCCAATAGCAACGAACCAATTCACTCGTCAGTGATCTGGAAACCGGTACCTTTTAATTTTTGTGCAGTATCCACCATTTGTGTAACGTATGTCCCCATTGATTCGCAATCTTCCAATCGAATAGAAATTAGCTGACGAAGTAAGCTGATGCGACGCGTAAAACCAGAGTCGTCATAAAGACCCTTTAAGCGTTTCCACACACCTTGAACTGTTTGCTCGTTTTTGATGTGAACATAAATAGATGAATCAATTGTCATGATGAGTTTTGCCTTTGCCTTTTTTTCATCAACGGTAACTGCATCAGTCGATTCCTGTTTATGGATATCCACACCTTCTAACATTAGAAAATTTTCCGCTGAAAATTTTCCCATTCGTCGTAGTTTTCTCGCCCTTTTAGTTTAGGTACATTCACTATGTAACTTCCCGCCATTTTGCAGAAAATTCACTACGCCACGAGGTAACAGACAGGTTAAAAGTCCACAAAGGAGCGATTTCCACCGTGATTTTATATTTCAATATCAAACGGTACACTGATAGTCCACGAAAAGTAAAAAACAGAATAAAACTTTAACTTATCGCGAGTTATAGGCTGGGCCCATAACCTAATAAAACGCACAGATAGTAGTTTGAAACAGACTGACTTTTATTTCAATGATGAGTGAGTAGTTCACATGGCTTAGACTAGGTGGCGCTAGTCGTTACATTTTTAACATTTAGATACAATATAAACAATAGAATAGAAGTATGTAAGCAGAATATTAATGCTGTTGAACTTGGTTTGAGAAGTAGTGGAGATAATTTATTGATCAAAGGTAAAATTAATTGAAGGCACATCCCGCGACGGCAATATTATGTTTATATTCTAATTGAAAATAATGTAAATGGAAGAGAAGGAATAAAAGAGTATTGTTGTAATTGTATTGTTGGCCGTCGCACAGTAGAGTATTGTGCTCATGTTATGACAATGATGTGGTACCTTGGCTGGGCTAGATTTCAGAGCGATATTGCTGCACCAGCAGAATTTTCGGACCATATCTTAGTTAGGGAGGATGATGAATAAATAAAATGAATATTAGAAATGTTGTTTCAATAAAACCCTTAAAAAATGCAAAATGATATCTTCGGAGGCTGATTTCAAACGATAAAAGTAATGATATAAAATCGACCATTTGCTTGTTGTTAATATGTTGGCAAACTGTAAAGGGATTTATATAGGTGTATAATATGACCAAATCTGTGAAGATCTCTTGTCCTGAACTATGCATGCAGGATCTCTTTTATTTCATGTCATGACATTTACAGAGGTCTCAAAACGACGCGAAGAAAACAATTACATAGGCACGTAATTCTCTCTGCAAAAAATGATGAAATAACTAGTTTATATATCATTTACAACAATATTTATCAAAGTGCTTTGTGTTATGTTAAAAGGGTGTTTTCAACTTAATTTGCCTTGTTTATACTATGTTAATTCTTTTAACATTCCAGAAGCCACTTATTATTTCGCAAGGATTAAGCTAATATCCTGATATTTGAAACTATTCGGCTGAACATCTGACACAATTTTTATTTCTAAAAGCCCGAGTCTGAATTGACGTCTGACGTTGACAGCTAGGGGTTATGTAGTTATTTTATGAAATAATTTTATTTCTGTTCGAATTTTAAAATTTTGATAATAGATTTAGATTTTTAATACAATAAACAACTGTTTAGAGCACCAACGTATTCAAGACGGGGTTGATAAAAGAATTTAAATGACAGGTTTTTGAATGTATGAACCGTGACCAGCTTTCTTTAGCAGTCTTAGATATCATGTATAGTCTTGTAACACCTTTTTTTCTTTGCCTTGTGTTTGGTTCAATGGACTGTCACCTTTTGTCAGTCAAAACCGAATGGATTCGTTGCCTTATCTTTTTTGACGTTAACTCTCTAATAGGTGTTGTTATTCTATGCTAAAGGTTATAAAAGCCGGGTTGACCTTACAGGGGTCTTTTTCATTTCTGCAAATTATTGAGGAGAGAAGTAGTTTCCTCTTGAGCCGGTCAGCTGCCAGATCACCGAGTCAAACATTTAGACTTATTCCAAAATTGCTGGTAAGGTTACATCTTCTCGAGCCCGTTGTGGTTTTACATTCTGCAACGTAGCATATTTTCTACAATCCAAATATTATTTTCAGACCATTGATAACTGGTGAGCTCGACGCTGCGGTCGCGAATTGTTTCTTCTTGCTATCTCAATCCGCACATTGTCAAACCTCCCATTTGGTAAGTAAAATTGAGTTTTCTTAATAGTGTGATCACCATGTGCCACGTGTGGCCACCACCTAGGTTCTGGTAGTTTTTTACTTTACCTCAGTGCATAGTTAAAGTTGTGGTTACTCCTGTAGCATTAAAATAATTCAGGATCTTCATTTTGCAGAATTGTATTTTTAAAGCAATTTCCTTCCCAAACTTAAATTTAATTACTTTTCTTATGCCACATGTATTCTACTGGCCTTGTTATCCTTATTTTGATTCCCCGCCATGTAAGATCCGCACCCTATGTAAAACATTAGTTGTTTTGGGTTTATTTAACCATAAAGTTACCTATTGTGAAATCCTTAAATTAACCTTGCCGTTCTCTTTGTTTCTGAAGTATTTCCTTCCCACAAATTAAATTTAATTACTTTCAAATACCACATGTGTGTACTTGCTTTGTTAACATTATTTTTGATTACCAGCCTCGTGGGATCCGCCCCTATTTAAAACATTAGGTGTTTTGGGGTTAGTAGGACCATGAGGTTCCATATTTTAAGATCACTTAAATTAGCCTGGTCATTCTTTTTTATGTTTTCCCTTCAGGACCCCCTACTTTATTAGCAGTGTTTTATTGTTCATTTTACATTTAATCTTACTTTGTTTTTGCAATTACTTCAAAGTATTTCCCTTAAGGAATCTTAGTAAAACCCTACTACTTATAGTTTAGTTTACTAAAACTAACTTATGTATGCAATTGCCTTATAAGCTTGATTTGCTTTTGTGTGCCTACCTTCTCCCAGCTTAGTTTGTGTTCTTATCGAATAGTGTTAATTTTGTTAGCGTTTAAAGTTATTATATCTTAATTTGTAGTGTAAGCTTGGAGAGATTACTTTGTTCTTTGGCCAAGTTTTATACTAGGGTACAGTAAATCTAGGTCTCCCTTGGAAGTGTTAGTTCATTTACCTTTTTACCATTTCATATAATAGAAAGTTTCGAATAGTGTTTAAGCCAACCTGGTGTTGTCAATTCCAGGGAGGTTTCCTGGTGGGAGTACAACCCCAGATCCTAATAATCAGCGGACTACAGCTCGGGATCCTGCGGTCATCCTTGAACGGGATTGGTCGGCGAGCCGGGTACCCCTTTTGTTTACTTTACCGTCAACAACCGTCCTAAAGGTGGATTCTTTTTAATTTTTTTTTATTACAAATACTCTTTACCTTCGCATCCTCTCTTACCTACAACTGAAGTTACTAGCTATCAAGTAGTAGTACTGAATATAATTTTAAATTTGTATTTCAACATTGATTGTAACGGTCTTAGACTGATTTTAGTTTTAAGATTGTACTGTGTACTGGTTCGGGTGGATTAGCCTGGACCAGCCTTTAGCTTATTCATGTAATCAGACCAACGCCTGAGATACCACACCCTGTAAACTTATTGAAATCTCTTTGTTATATCTTGCTTGTTCTACAATAATTCTTTTTTTTTTGTGCAATAAACTTTGTAAACAGTAACGCTTAGTTTTATTTGATATCCCCCGGTAAAATTAGTTACAGTCTGTATACCGACGCAACGTTAACGTCAACACAGACTGACTGGTGTCAGAAGTCAAAGTCACAACACGGAGAACAAAAGCACGGATTGAAAAAACGATTGAGTTGATGGTGGCAGTGTTTACTTAAATTAGATAGTACTGATTATGATTAATACTTGCGTACAAAGAAACTATTTTTCGACAGTCGTCTCTTGAGTGTTAACTGTCGATTTCTAGTATTTTGCGGCGGCAAAGCAGTTGAATATGACGTTTAATGTTCGGGAATACGCTGCAAATTCGCTTCCTCGACAATCCTGTGTCGGACACCATCGGAGTCCAGTACAAACGCGTACAAATTAGGATTAAAACCTTGGAAGATGACACATAAAAAATACAAAGATTATAAATTCCCTACAGGAAAAAATTGAAATTTAAGAAAGAAATAATTGCTCTTCCAAAGCCGAGCTTCGTAACTTCCCAGTCGCACCCAACGAAAAAAGGTCTGACTTACTACTACATGTACAAACCCTAGCAAAATCCATGAGCACTGAAATGAGCCCCACTGAAATCTTAGACGTGTACCGTGTTCCTGGGAAAAAAGATCTAAATAGATCAATCATAATTGAGCTAGCAAACTCAACATGTAAAAATAAATTTATTCAGTCGGCTAAGCTATACAATAAAACTCATTTTGATATAAAACTGAACTCAACACATGCTGGATTAGTTGGCCTTTAGTACCTATCTATGGCGCGGACCACCTTACACAACAGGCAGCGCACCTATACTACATAGCGAGAAATTTGAAAAAGTCTGGAAAAGTCAAGCATTGCTGGACCACCGACGGGCGGGTACTCATAAGGAAAACAGAAATTTTACCTGTGATACAACTTAGTCTGAAACTCAAGTGAACGAGCTTTTTCCTGAGAATTGACTAATCAAGCAAAAAATCACATTATTTAGACTATATTTTAATGTATTTAAATCTTTTAGTATTAATTCTCTTTTTATATACCTAGTTATTATTTTTTTACATGATTACAATAATTTTACATATATTATATATTCACAGTAACTATATGCTATGACAATACATACAAAATATGTACGCAATTTTTCAACATGAAATCCTATTCAACAATAGATGTTATTGTATATTTCAGATATCCTATACAAATTTACACAAAAACGCTATACGTACGAATTATGAGCTCAATAACATGGCAATCAAGTAAACCTATAGAAAAAGAAAATTATATTTACACCTTTTCTCAACGACTTGCTTTAATCATTTCTCGTGGATTCACATAGAAGCACTGTAGAAAACATAGATAATCTGTCCATATCAAAGTACTTTAAATCGACTCCTGAAAACTGCCGCGCCCTCATAACTAGTCCTAATAAAAACCTCAAGATACTTACACAAGCTATACGATCAATGGATAAAAATATTCTTAGTTTCAATACGTTATCAGAAAGACTTTCTATAAAACCAGACATTATTGTTCTCACCGAAGCGTGGTTGCCTTGTTCGTCGAACCTTAATCTACCACAAATTGCCAACTAATTCATGTTTTTCACTACTAAGCATATGAACCAAAGTGACGGAGTAGTAGTATATATTAACTCATACCTTAAGTCCTTTGTTGAAGAAGTTGACTTAAGTGATGCGTCCGCTATTCGTATTAGGTTAGAACCCGATGGGTCAATTTGAATATTGCCGTCAGCTCATCGACTACGCTGGCCGCGCTCTTAGCGATGCTAAGTAGTATTGCCTAAAGCCTCGACGCGTAAGACAGATGCAACCTATGCTCTGCTGTTCGTCCTTAAGGGTTCTACAAATTCCAATCAATTTAGACAAGTTACCCTTAGTGCTTGCAAATCATTCTTATATTGTGCCGTGTAGTCTGGAAAGTTTCCAGCCATTAGTTTAGGAGTGTAGAAGACGTTCTTCTATCTCCCGAAATCGTTTCTGCTAAGAATCTGTGGTGCCCGCTTGCTGACTGACCATCCTGAGGTGTTGCTGTGTATGGAGGTGAGTGGATGCTTACTCTTTGCTGTCCTCGTGCTTACATGTAATTGTCTGCGTCGAACACCTAAAACGCAGTGGTCCGCTAAATCGAAGGACAATCTCGTAGCTGTGTGCTAGGTATATAAACCTATAATCATTGAGGTCTATACACCACATTTTTTGGCCCATCGAGACCGGATTGTATGATCCGTTTATACTTAGATATTAGAAATTCAGTTAGGATTCCTACGATTAGGACGAAACTGTTATTATCTTGTATAGGTACCTAATCGTACCTTTTCACTATACTGTAATTAAAAGCTAAAGTATATCGTTATTTTGTGATTAATACGTAAAACGTCATACTTATTAACACATTTCCATTGTGCCGTGGCTAAGTACATGACAATTTTAATCCTTTAAAATCTTCAAAACTACTAATTATTTCTAGTTCAAATAGATTTTAATTACTTTAAAATAAATAGATTTGACGTTCAAGCGCATATTTTATAGTTCCTTTACTTAATTTGTCTAAAACGAAAACTTAAAATTGAATTGCCTATTGCGTAGTAGACACCATTTTGAGTTCAAAATGGCGCCGCCAACTATTGAAGAAAAGGTTAATAGCAGCGTTTTACCTTACAATAAAACGCTTATTAATTTACTTACCTCATTCGAAGCTTATTTAATTGAGATAGGCCCTACGTTTCCCGCCTTATATTTGCCTCTCTTTCTACCCTTTTTTTGGCGCTCACTAATTTCAAATTCATTGAGTCGAAATTAAACCAGGCAGAAATTTATCTATAAGCTTCGAATGAGGTAAGTAAATTAATAAGCGTTTTATTGTAAGGTAAAACGCTGCTATTAATTGACTTGACCGTCATTCGAAGCTTATTTAATTGAGACATGTCTGTTATCGCCTGGTGATGGAAAATAAATAATAAAAGACGCCAATGTGATTGACAAATGTTTAATAAAATCACTTATTAAATATACTGATAAATGTTAATCAAATAAATCAACAATTTTATACAACTGGTTTAAAAAGGGCTGTTACACTGGAAAAAGCTTGTGATTGTTTAACTTCACGACGGTAATATTTACAAAATGTATTATTAGATCGCCAATTACCTCTCGCAAGTATATCTTGCACGGGGTAATTGTCGACCCAGTTTTTAGATGCAACTGCAGAACGAATACTACCGGGAGTCGCCGAAATATTAGCTTCTTTCAGAGCCGTCCTTACCCAACCTGCTATAATATTCCTAGAGGCGGGTTTAGCGTCGCCTCTAAATGTTATAAAAAGATTACTGGTATGACTTGATGTACGACGAGATTGAAGTAAATTTATTGTTCTTTTAATCCAGAAGACCGGATCTAATTTTTCATTACCAGCATTCTGGCTAAGTCTCCAACCTGATTGCCTATAATCCGAAGTATCGGTTTTAGATCCAAAGGCTGGCCATAATATAATATCATGATCTATTTCTTGAAAGTGATCAGAATCAATTTTAAGCAGGGTCATGTCATGTATACGACGACCTGAACATAAAAGTAATAAAACTGCTGTGTGTCGCTGTACTTCAAATGGATTATATTTCACAGCTTCTTTCTTTGCGATTGAGGTTTACTTTATGTAGTAGCGCCACCTACTGCTAGCCTTTGCACGGATTTTAGAGTCTATGATAAGGGTTCTTTTTTTTTTTTTTTTTTTTAACAACTGTCACGTTTCGCTCCCTATGTCAGCATCCAGTCTACAGAACTCATTCTGCGTTTCCGTGCTGTAGCCTGCGCACGTCGACTAAAATATATTAATTAGCTAGTTAAATTTTAAAAAGTTTAAATGGTAAAAATTGTGCATCGAAGGAAGAGAAAATTCTCAAGAAAATAATTCGAGGAGGTTGAGACATCAAATTACAAATTCCGAAGAACCCAACGGTGTTGGGACTTATTAGAAAAAATGTCGTTGACACAAAAACTACCCACATTGTATGTGCGTGTAGTCATCGAGGTTCGATGCATACAATTAATTCTCCTTAATAGTCCGTTACTCGATAATAATATCGTCGTTGGCGATTAATCTGATGTACGGTGGAGAATCTCTAATATAATTTTAGTAAATATTAGAAAAAATGTCGTTGACACAAAAACTACCCACATTGTATGTGCGTGTAGTCATCGAGGTTCGATGCATACAATTAATTCTCCTTAATAGTCCGTTACTCGATAATAATATCGTCGTTGGCGATTAATCTGATGTACGGTGGAGAATCTCTAATATAATTTTAGTAAATATTAGAAAAAATGTCGTTGACACAAAAACTACCCACATTGTATGTGCGTGTAGTCATCGAGGTTCGATGCATACAATTAATTCTCCTTAATAGTCCGTTACTCGATAATAATATCGTCGTTGGCGATTAATCTGATGTACGGTGGAGAATCTCTAATATAATTTTAATAAATATTAGAAAAAATGTCGTTGACACAAAACTACCCACATGGTATGTGCGTGTAGTCATCGAGTTTCGATGCATATAATTAATTCTTTTGATTAGTCAGTTACCAGATAATATCGCCGTTGGCGATTAATCTGATTTGCGGTGGAGACGATCTTGCACGCCGAATCCAAGATTTGAAGTGCCCGAGCTACCTCCGTCATTATCAGCCTTTTTTTTGATACGATTAATGTCCCGGAAGAGGTCTAAAAACCAGCAGTTGTCGGCTGGAGATCTAAAGAATCTAAAGATAAGCCTGTTGAGGACTATCTTGTACCCGCAATTTGCAAATATTTACTTGCTCCCTTTATTAAATTTAGAAGCAAAAGCAGCATTGGCTGAAACTCTTACCAAACGAGATTCTATACATCAACAAAAAAAAAAAAAAAAAGGGCAAATTGGAATCGCCTTGGCAGCTTTATCGCAAGCGATGGTAATCATTTTCAATGGAACTTTGAAGCAAAAACTTTTAAAACTGCTGAGTTACGCTTGTCGCGATAGCCAGAATAGGGAAACTAAAACTCATCGTAACATAATAATGAGTTCCATAAACGTATGCCTGCGTGACACGCTGACCAATACAAGTTGCGATGATTATCTATTGGGAGGAGATGTTGCTGAAACGCTGCAAATTGCAAAAAACGACGACGTCATCTCCGCAGCCATAGCTGCCGGCTCGAGCTCCACAGCAGAGCTACACGTACCCGCCACGTAGGACCTACCACGAACGGTCGTGGAACACTAGCAACCAGCGGAAATAAACCACCAGGTGCAGTGCGATGGACGTTTACGATATTTTCATCAAAAATGGGCTTAGATAACGAGTGATCCATTAATATTATCGTGAATAGCTGGTTACTAAAGACCTTTTAAATATCTGCCCGCTAAACAAAGTAGCTCTTGTGTTTACCCAAGGTCAATACATGGCCATAAAGATTATATTTTAGCGTTGGATAAACTATTAAAAATAAATGCTATATTCGTATGTTCTCATGAGCCAGGTAAATTTTATCACAATTTTTTTTCTTGTGCTCAAGCTATACGGTGAAAATCGCTTCATACATAATTTAAAATCTTTGAATTAATTTACTACAAAACACTTCAAAATGGAAGATTACAGAACCGCTGATAAGTTAACAAAACAATGCTACATGTTATTTTTTCATCAATGTTGATAAGTCTTTCCGAAAGTACCTTCGATTTGAATATAACAACGTTTTATATGAATTCAAATATTAAACGTTTGACTTATGCACCGCTCTTTATATAAGTATTTACTAAAATATTAAAACCAGTCATGGAATTTTTACGTCGGGATAATTTTTTCATCCATAATATATCTAGATAATATATTTTACATTGGCAAAGATTGTGATGATTGTAATGAGAATGTTTGGATTACAAAACATATTTTAATAAATTTAGGTTTCATAATGCATACGGAAAAAAGGTTGCTTTGTTCCTAGAACACAATGTAAATTCCTTGGGTTTATTTTTGATTCAGATAAAATTATTTTAAAACTACCCACAAAAAAAAAAAAAAAAAGTTCTTAAAATAGAAAAAATAATACACAAAGTTATTCGAGCAATTTAAAATATTGTCACCAAATAAAAATCCTACTTATGATCAGGTAGTGAATTTACCCAGATATAATAAAGATGATTTTACTTGGTGGTTAAATTATCTAGAAGAGGGCTTTTCTCCTCTTAGAACAGGCCAATACACTAAAACTATCTATCCTGACGCATCATATACTGGCTAGGGCGGGTTTTGTGATGGAAAAGAGGCAGCGGGTCATTGGAAGGAAAGCGAGTCGTCGCTACACATTAATACTCTGGAATTAAAAGCAGTTTTTTCGGACTTAAAACATTCGCATAATTATGGTAGTTACGATTGTGATATATTGTTAAGAATAGATATTACCATTACCTGTATAAATAGAATGGGTAGGTAGTGTTCAGTTTTCACATATGGATCATATTACCCGAGACCAATGGAAATAGCGTGAAATGCGTAAGATCAATATCTTTACATCTTATATTACTTCAAAAGATAATATAGAAGCTGAGAGTTTGTCACGAAAACAGTTTAATGACACTGAATGGGATCTAAGTGACTATACCTTTAATAATATAACAAATAGGTTTGGAATACTATCGGTTGATCTTTTTGCAAACAGATGCAACTTATAATGTCCTATTTATGTAACCTGGAAAAATGACCCAGATGCAAAAACTCTTCAGAAAATTGTTAGTGAAAAGTCTGTGGGTATTGTGGTAGTACCATACTGGCCCACGCAACTATGGTTGCCATTGTTTAAAAAGTTGTGTTGTGATTGTATTTACTAAATACTAATTCGCTGAAATCTCCTTTCAGATCTGCGCTCAACCTTCATTAAACATTAACCTTGGTTGCCGCGAAATTGTTCAGAAAGCGTTAGTAAAAAGATCACTGTCTTCAAAGTCCGTTGAAATTATGTTGGCATCTTTGTTGGATAATTCTTACCGAGACAGTGTGAAGGAGGTATCAAGGCGTGGATTGAATATTGCAAAAATAATAATTTTAGTTTTACTCAAACTTCTAAACCAATAATTGTTCATTTTCTAACTGAAATTTTCGAAAAAGGTGCTAAGTACGGTACTATTAATAGCTATAGATCTGCATTATCATTAATATTAAACATAAATTCCCAATATGACAGGTTAAAAAGTTTCATGAAAGGAGTCGTTATGTGAAGACCAACCACATCAAGTATGATCTTACCTGGGATCCAGCAGTTGTATTGAGCTACTTACCTACAAAATTTCCTAATGAAGACCTTGACTTAAAGACTCTTTTCCAAGAAAACTGTTACACTAATAGCTCTTGTAACGGAACATCGTGTTCAAATTTTATCCGTGACAAAGATTAAAAATATTTTAATAACTAAAAAAGGTACTTATAAAAGGGTTTATAAAAACCTCTAAATTTAATAGTAAACAGACCTTGGTAAAGTTTCCGTTTTTTAATATTCGTCCAGAAATTTGTCCAGCAAAAACCTTACAGATGTAGGTATATAAATAAAACGAAAATTTAAGGAAACCTGATAATTTGTTTATTAGTTTTAAGAAACATATAGGTTTCCAAACTTTAAGTCACTGGGTTAAAAACACTTTAACTCTCAGTGGTATTGATGAAAATATTTTTAGTGCACATAGTACATGACATGCTGCTACATTAAGAGCTATTTATTTAGGAGTTTCTATTGACCTATCAAAAAGACTGCAGGATGGTCGGATTCTTCCTCAGTCCTTGCTAGAAATTATAACAAACTTTGTAACGAAAAATAATTTGCCTAATCATTGTTGAATTGTTTTCAATAAGTATGTTTATTTACTATTGAAGAGTTTTACCTTACTACTCTGCCAATTCATTTCACTATAACTAATCTTTAAACATCCTACATAAAGTAAACCTCAATCGCAAAGAAAGAAGCTGTGAAATATAATTGAGGATCAAACGAACTTCTAAAGTGAAGTTCGATCCTAATTATGTGAACAGCTTCTTTCGAAGCGATTTAATATAAACCCACCCGTTATTATGCTTTGAAATAAGCATAATATGAATATGTTTCAACATGGAGTAATTTCAATTTATATTTGTATTTTACCCAACCCCAATATAGTGAAATGAACAAACAGGAATAAGACAGATTGACTTTAAACAAAATGAGTTCTGTAGACTGGATGCTGACATAGGGAGCGAAACGTGACAGTTGTTAAAAAAAAAAAAAAAAAAAAGAACCCTTATCATAGACTCTAAAATCCGTGCAAAGGCTAGCAGTAGGTGGCGCTACTACATAAAGTAAACCTCAATCGCTTCGAAAGAAGCTGTTCACATAATTAGGATCGAACTTCACTTTAGAAGTTCGTTTGATCCTCAATTATTAAAATTAATATGACTTTTTTCTAAATGAAGAGCTAAAGTGCTAATATCCCATATAGGAGGTTTTGAAAGAACGGGTTTTTTAAGTGCGATAGATTTGAGTATTTGTTTCACTAAAATGTTTGAACTTATTTGGCCTGATAAATCAGAAATGCACAGAGTCGAAACAACAGATTTATGTAGAAGTATTGAATTGTACGATAAATTATGTATTAAATATAAATCAGCTTAAAATCGGGCTACATCTGAAGCCGTTGGATTACTTGGATCTATACTATTATTTCAAGCCCATACTACCCACTTATTCCAAGCTGAATTGTAAGTTTTCTTGGTTGATGAACGCCAAGAGCCTTCTAGTAAATGCAATTGGTTACTATTCCAATTATTTACATTTTCTGTCCACCCCCACACTTCCACACTTCTAGAGTCAACTCCTGAACTTTCGGAGGTATTTCTCCTGTCGAAGTGTCGATCAGGTATTTGTGTAGATTTGAAGTGTAAAAGGTGGAGCTACAGCTCGAGATTTCAGGTCCGCCCGCCAATATACTCGTTCCCATCGGGGAACTATTAGCAGATAATGTCCTTTCGCTCGATTCAGATGAGACAACACTCTTGGAACTAGGAAAGGCGGAGGAAATACCCATGCCAGATTGTAAGTCCAATCCTGGGAGAAAGCGTCGTGGTAAGAACTACGTGTGCTCGTTCTGACGCAAACAGATCTATTTGAGGCACTCCCATCTTTGAGAATATTATGTTCGTGCATTGTGGTAAAAGGTGCCACTCCGGAGTCGTTTTGAACCTCGACAGATGGTCTGCGTGAATATTGTACCTTCCGGGAAGGTGAAATACTTTCAGATATATTTGATACTCGTCCAAAACCTGGAAAATCTGATACAGAATGCTCATTAGGGCTCCGGACTTCGTCCCCCCTTCGTGACTTAAATAGGCTATCACGGTTTGATTGTCGCACTGCACTAAAGTCGTAGTATTGCTCAGGAGCCGACAATGACCTTGCAATACTTTTAGCACTGCCAACATCTCTTTTTGATTGCTGTGTAGATTCTGTTCTTCTTTCGACCAAGTTCCCGACAATGCTTGGTTGTCCAACACAGCACCCCACGCTAGATCCGACGCGTCCGTTGCTATGAAATGAGTCGGCGGAGGTCGGAATATGGGTGATGGCAACCGGCAATTCTCTGACCACCATATCAGATCGCATTTGGCTTGAAATGTCAGCGGATGAACATTCAGTTGATTTTTGAGCATCAAATTTAACAAGTTCAGTAAGTTTCGGTAATGTAATCTGCCTCTTGGGACACAAAAACTGGCGAAATTCAGGAATCCGACTAAGCTCTGCAGTTCTTTGAGATGAATTAACCTCTTTTGGGTCAGATCTGCAATTTTGAGTAGTACTTTTTGTGTTTTCTCTTCTGGGAGACTCATTTGATTTAGCCAGGGATTCCACTGAATTCCCAAGTAAGCAAGATTTGTTATTGGCTTTAGGAATGATTTTTTTTTATTGATTATCCATCCTAATGATTTTAGCGTGTCTATGGTAAGCTGCACATGTTGGCGAAGAATATGAATGTCTTGATGCGCCAGCAGATAATCGTCCAGGTAAACAATTAAACGTACACCTTTTTCTCTCAGTATTTGTGCCACCCAATTGGTTAGACTGGCAAAAACCTTGGGAGCTGAACTTAGGCCAAATGGTAGACATGTCAATTCCAGTAGTTCGCCTTGATATGTGATCCGAAGAAACCTTCGGTGGCTCTGAGCAATGCTTAGATGGAAGTAGGCATGAGACAGGTCTATTTTGCAGAGCCAATCTTTTGTTTGCATAAAATCTGGTACCCGGTGCACGTTGAGTAAACGAAATTTCTGTATCATTACATAATAATTTAGGGCCTTTAAATTGAAAATGGGTCGTACAGAACCGTCGTTTTTGGGAACAAGAAACATGGGACACACAAAGCTTGGAGATAGTTTGGCTTTCACAAGAACACCCTGATCTTTGAGCTCTTTGATGACAGCAGTCATTTCTGGTGACTCTGGAGTCGACAGATTTGAATTTAATAGGTTCGGGGTTACTAAAGGTGGTTTGCTGTGAAATGGTAACCGGTACCCTGATATTATTTGAAGTAGGGTTTTTGGGGCTCCTAGCGATTCCCAATTTTCTTGAAATTGAAGCAATCGGCCTGCTTTGAATGCCGGTGAGTCAATACTTACGTTTTTTAAGATCTTGGTTTTTATAACGTGGCGGTGACTGTTTTCGTCCTGATTTATACTGTTGTTGTGGTTTGGATACGTATTTTGGTGGCTGGCCACGAAAATTCTGTTGATAAGCATGCGTCTGACGTTGACCTTGCTCGTGATAATTATGATGACATGCACCCTGAGCACCACTGTGAAAGTTTGAACCTTGTGATATACGCTGATATTGACTCCTCGAGGGCCCATTCCATCTTCTTGCATCAGTCTGTAGAGTAAGCTGTTTAGCATTGGTCTTTCGTGAAGGCCAAAAACATTTTGGCCTCCCTCAGCCTTGTTGGAGTTGGAGGAATTTTAGATAGTGATGTTTTAATCACAGGATCTTTAGTATATTTTAGAATACTTTCTCGTCTCATTTGTATGAACTCAGCCCGATGGCCACAAACTAATTGAAATAAGTCAGATGATTTTTTATGGAAATCGCCTGAATTGAACAGTTCATTTACCTTACTACAAAGTGATTCGTAATTAATATTATTCGGTTCCTTAGCCCATTGCAATAATTCACGTATATTGTCTTGGAGTGACAGTTTTTGTTTAAGAACGCACATAGTAAGGGCAGCAAAAGCCTTATCACAATGAGCTAAGTGCCGCGAGGTCTCATACTTTAATTTCTTCGTTGACTTCTAAGTCAGTAAAACCGGGAGAAGCCACGTAGTTTTTTTGCGTATCAGAGTAGCGTACGTCATTCCAATTGCTTTTATTAAAATGTTGCATGTCACATAAATATTTTAGGTCAATATCGTCTGACTTAGGAATCAATGGTTCCTTTAATTTAGTTTCGATTTCAAATCTAAAATCATTTACATGAGTTTCGTTTCCTTCTAAACTTTCGTATAATCCATCACTTATACCAGAAAAAATCGACATAATATCACACGAATTATTATCTATATTTAAGTTAGAGTCCATACCCGTATATACGGATTTATTATTAACACTGTTCAATTGTTCACGAAATGCTTTCACTTCTTTACTTAGTTGGCTAACCTTTTGAGATGATCCTCTTTTGTGTTTGCTCGTCCTCTTCTTTCGACGATTTGAACGTCCAACATAAGAGGATTTTGAGTTAGAAGATGTGGACGTGCTATCCGTAGAACTAGAACTGGAACTACTGTGAGAACGCTTTCTCCGAGGAGAATGCTTCTCGCTTTCCTTTACATGCTCATTATTTTCCATTTGAACGTGTAGTATCTTCAAACTATACCTTTGAAAAATAAAAAGGAGATATAGTTTGCAAAAATGCTCTTTTACTGCGACTTATTTTTTTACTTTTTGCGAACAAGATTTATCCACTGTTGGTTTTTTGCGAACAAGATTTATCCACTATTGTATTATTTCTGAAATTACTAGTTACGCTAAGATATGTGTTCACTCGGCGGGAAAAACGACGCCAATGAATTTGAAATTAGTGAGCGCCAAAATCTGAACGCTCCCACTACCAGGTGGTGGATTGATGACGTCACAGAAAGAGACACAGTACAAGGGTAGAAAGAGAGGCAAATATAAGGCGGGAAACGTAGGGCCTATCTCAATTAAATAAGCTTCGAATGACGGTCAAGTCAATTAATAAGGAGTTATCAAAATTAATCAAGCGCAAAGAACGTTATTTCGAAGAGATTCAGTTTATTTATGATATGTCTAAAAATATTGAAGATTCTGATTCTGAGCGTGTATTTCTTTTACGTACTTCTGAAGCGGCCGTCATACGCGACAAGTACAAAGATATTGTGTTTGAAATATTTGAATTGGAAAGACAAATTAATCCCAACTCTTCTATTAAAAACCAAGAAATAAACAATTTCGATGAATAATATTTTCGTGTTAAATTATGTGAATCTAAAATTCAGCCTACTGTCAATCAGTGTAAGGATGAAATTCCTGTATCAAGTTCTCGTCCACGTTTGCCTAAACTAGAATTATTTCAATTCGACTGAAACATTGAAAATTTTACTACTTTTTATGAGACGTTTTGTTCACTGGTTCATAAGCAGTCGACTATACCTAACATTGATAAGTTTAATTATTTACTTTCTTGTACAAAAGGATCTGCCTTAAATATTGTGAAAAGTTTACCGATAACCTGCAAGTAATTATAATTCTGTTTGGCAAAGTTTATTAAATAAATATCAAGATAAGCGAATGTTGGCCGGTCGGGACTTAGATAAAATGCTAACTTTTTCACCACTTTCCCAGGAGTCGTCTTCTCAATTAAATGGGTTTATTGAGACGTTTGAGCATTCATATAAAGCTATTTTAGCGCTGAATATTAATAGCCGCGTACTGATTGAGCGAGCAGCCTCGCGAGGCTGCCTCGCGAGGCATGTCCTCGGTCGGTCAAGACGTGCCTCGCCCGAGGCAAACGCACGCGCTGCCTCGCCCAAGCGTGCCGCGGCCCGAGCCGAGCGTTGTCGGTTTTTGTCGATGCTCAAAGGCGCCTCAGTACGTTTGCCGCGCTCACTCAAGACGGTAGTGTTTTGCCTCGCTTATTCGTTGCGTGTTAGTTGTGCGTAATGGATAAAGAACAGTGTCTTAAATTGATACAACTATATGGTGAATATAGGCGACTTTGGGATGCGCAATGTAATGATTACACAAATAGAGGACTAAAGGAAGATGCATGGAGAAAAATAAGCCAGGAAATGAACCTTCCAATAGCTGTATTAAAGAAAAAAATGGACTCTTTACTAGGGTCTTACAGGAGGGAAAAGTCGAGAGAAAAAAAAAGCCGAATCACAGGATCAGGTATTTATATTTTTATGATTAGGGTTAACAACATTCATTTTATTATATCCAAAGTTACACCGGTTTTAATATAATTTCTAATATTTTTTTTTATTTTATACTACAGGTCGTAATGAAATATATATTTCAAATTGGTATGCCTATGAAGCCTTCAGTTTTCTGGGAGATAGAAATCACCCAGGAAATACACAAGATACTTTAGGTGAAGAAGTGAGTACCTATTATTTTACTGATAATTATTCTGCCAAGAAATTGCTCCGTTTGTTATGAAATGTCTACCTAAATGTGAACGTATTTCTTTTATATTTGTTGATCCTCGCCGTGGTATGGCTTGAATAGATAGCATTGATGACATTTCTGTATACTGTCGCCATCGGCCGGGTATTACTGTCCCTTCAACTTCGGCATCGAATGATCCTGGGGGAGTGAACCTTTGTGAGGAAGCTTGATCTCTACGCAAGTAGTTATATAAGATTGTCTTAAGTTTTCGCGATTCATACTATTAAATAAAACACTTTTTAACCGGATTTATCGCGTATATTTACATTTTAAATTTAGACTCGACGTTTCGGTGTCTTTTCAGACCCCGTGGTCACGAGCGACTGAGGTGTCAAGCGTCGGATTGATAGATTGAAAAAAGTTATACATCATCATCTCCATCTGTTTCTCAGTCTTCGAGCGTAGCGTTCGGGATTGACACAAAACGAGCTGACAGTATCTTGAGTTACAGGTCGTGCAGCTTGCTGGATGTTAGATTTAAGGTTTTTCAGGATAGGGTCCCATGTCGGTGATAGTTTCCAACCATCTTCTCTATTGAAATTAGGGTGTTTTTTAATTTCAATCGCTTCTCTGATCATTCTAGGAATGTAATGCTTCTCTCTAGATAAAATTTTCACAGAGTCAAACCTTAAGTAGTGGTTGGGCTTGTCCATGGAATGCTCACAAACTGCAGACTTTGAAGCTCTTCGATTTTTAATATCAGCTATGTGTTCTTTTACGCGGGTTGATACGTTTCTTTTGGTTTGACCAATGTAGGAAAGCCCACAGCCGCAGTCAATCTTGTAAACACCTGGGTCTTGTAAAGGGATGCTGCATTTAACTGAGCGAAGATGTTGACTTATTTTTGAATTAGGTTTAAATATTGTTTTTATTGAAGCGCGCCTAAGAATGTTTGAGATTTTATCTGTGACGCCCTTTACAAAAGGTAAAAATGCAGGTTTGCGTTCGACTGTCTGCGGCTTCACGTGGTCACTGCGGCGGCGACGAGGTGGTTTGAGGCCGTTTTCATGAAGCACCTTGACAACATGTTTCAGTTCATCATCAATGTGCTGAGGATCGCAGATTCCATGTGCTCTCTGAAACAAAGAGGAGCCTACGGCGAGTAACTGGCTCGGGTGGTGGTGGGACTTCCCATTTAAATATCGGTCAGTATGGGTGGGTTTCCTATAAACTGTGTGACTGAGTGTACCATTTGGATTTCTTTTAATTAAAACATCAAGAAAGGCTAACTTATAATCTTGTTCTAATTCCATAGTGAATTGTATTTTAGTATTAAGGGAATTAAGATGATTTAGAAAAGCAGTTACTTTATGTTGAGGTAAGATTGTATATGTATCGTCAACATACCTCTTGTAGATCTTCGGCACGACGGGTGCCATGTGGAGAGCACGCTCCTCAAAGTCTTCCATGTAGATGTCAGCAACTACAGGTGACACTGGGGAGCCCATGGCAACACCATCAATTTGTAGATAAAACTCATTGTTCCACATGAAGTAGCCCGATGTAAGGCATAATTCTAATAATTCTGCATATTCAACAGGTAAATCTGATTCAGTTAGCTTTTTCTTGACAATTTCAATGCAGTCTTTGACAGGTAGTGATGTAAACAAAGACTTAACATCAAAACTAACCATGGTTTCATTGTTTGCAATTTTAAGATGTTTTAAATCACTAACAAATTGGTAAGAATCCTTTACATATGCTCTTGTTTTGCCTCTCAATTGTGAGAGTACACCTGCTATATGTTGAGCAAGCTTGTAAGTTGGTGTGTCTATTTGGCTCACAATAGGTCTTAGTGGTACATCAGTTTTATGCACTTTAGGTAGCCCATACAGTTTTGGGGGTTTTACACAAGCTGGGATTAATTTATTCACATCTAAATTTAACCATTCTTTGTGTTTTTGTATTAATTCGGAAGTTTTCTTCATAATTCTAGAAGTAGGGTCATAGTTTACTTTTTTATAAGTTAATTCATCCGACAAAAGGTTAGTAATTTTTGTGTTATATTCAGATGTGTCCATCACAACAGTGGCGTTTCCTTTATCTGCACGTTTATCGTGATAGTGATTTAAAACATCTTAAAATTGCAAACAATGAAACCATGGTTAGTTTTGATGTTAAGTCTTTGTTTACATCACTACCTGTCAAAGACTGCATTGAAATTGTCAAGAAAAAGCTAACTGAATCAGATTTACCTGTTGAATATGCAGAATTATTAGAATTATGCCTTACATCGGGCTACTTTATGTGGAACAATGAGTTTTATCTACAAATTGAAGGTGTTGCCATGGGCTCCCCAGTGTCACCTGTAGTTGCTGACATCTACATGGAAGACTTTGAGGAGCGTGCTCTCCACATGGCACCCGTCGTGCCGAAGATCTACAAGAGGTATGTTGACGATACATATACAATCTTACCTCAACATAAAGTAACTGCTTTTCTAAATCATCTTAATTCCCTTAATACTAAAATACAATTCACTATGGAATTAGAACAAGATTATAAGTTAGCCTTTCTTGATGTTTTAATTAAAAGAAATCCAAATGGTACACTCAGTCACACAGTTTATAGGAAACCCACCCATACTGACCGATATTTAAATGGGAAGTCCCACCACCACCCGAGCCAGTTACTCGCCGTAGGCTCCTCTTTGTTTCAGAGAGCACATGGAATCTGCGATCCTCAGCACATTGATGATGAACTGAAACATGTTGTCAAGGTGCTTCATGAAAACGGCCTCAAACCACCTCGTCGCCGCCGCAGTGACCACGTGAAGCCGCAGACAGTCGAACGCAAACCTGCATTTTTACCTTTTGTAAAGGGCGTCACAGATAAAATCTCAAACATTCTTAGGCGCGCTTCAATAAAAACAATATTTAAACCTAATTCAAAAATAAGTCAACATCTTCGCTCAGTTAAATGCAGCATCCCTTTACAAGACCCAGGTGTTTACAAGATTGACTGCGGCTGTGGGCTTTCCTACATTGGTCAAACCAAAAGAAACGTATCAACCCGCGTAAAAGAACACATAGCTGATATTAAAAATCGAAGAGCTTCAAAGTCTGCAGTTTGTGAGCATTCCATGGACAAGCCCAACCACTACTTAAGGTTTGACTCTGTGAAAATTTTATCTAGAGAGAAGCATTACATTCCTAGAATGATCAGAGAAGCGATTGAAATTAAAAAACACCCTAATTTCAATAGAGAAGATGGTTGGAAACTATCACCGACATGGGACCCTATCCTGAAAAACATTAAATCTAACATCCAGCAAGCTGCACGACCTGTAACTCAAGATACTGTCAGCTCGTTTTGTGTCAATCCCGAACGCTACGCTCGAAGACTGAGAAACAGATGGAGATGATGATGTATAACTTTTTTCAATCTATCAATCCGACGCTTGACACCTCAGTCGCTCGTGACCACGGGGTCTGAAAAGACACCGAAACGTCGAGTCTAAATTTAAAATGTAAATATACGCGATAAATCCGGTTAAAAAGTGTTTTATTTAATAGTTATATAAGCATATGGTAGTCAATACGACTTTCGTAGCTTTTTCTGGTTCTAATAGTAGCGGCTTCCTCAGTACTCTAAAAACGGAGCTTAAAATGCCAAAGGCATTCTCCACAACTCTTCTTGCTCTGGACAGCCTGTAATTGAAAATCCTTTCCATCTAACCTCTTTGTGGAGTACCTTCATAAGGTTTCAATGTGTAATCATTGAGAGCAAAAGCTTTATCGCCTAGAATAAAATAGGGCACTGCAATTTTATACGGTATTTGTAATATTTCTGGCGGAGGAATGTTTAATTCCTTCTTTTCGAGCTTTTTATATAAATTGGTGTTTTTAAACACACCGCCATCTGATAAACGTCCCTTGCTGCCAACGTCTACGTACAGAAATTTATAGTTAGCGTCAACTAAAGCAAACAGCACTATACTTGGAAACATTTTGTAACAGTCATAATCATTGCCACTATTTATCGGCGACTGTAATAAAACATGCTTGCCATCCATTGCTCCTATGACATGTGGGAAATTCCATTTGCTCTCAAACGCTTTCGCTATGGTAAGCCACTCTTCTTCGGATGATGGTATCTGTAAATAAAATTAAGTAATAATTTCTATCTTTACAGAATGCAAGTCTAAATACTCTAAATGATGACGGTCATAACGAAGAAAGAAGTGAAACTTCAAACTCGACGATAACGGAAGGACCTAAACAAAAGTCGACTAGACCTAAAAAGAGATCCAAAATGAACGAAAGCGATGATCTTACTGATAACGCTATATCTGAAGCCTTAACACTTTTACAACAGTGTGCAAGCGATAATATATCGGAAAAGAATGATCCCTATAATGTGTATGGCCAATATATAGGAAATGAGTTGCGAAAATATGATAAAATTACGTTAGCACACGTAAAAAATGCAATAAATAAAATAATCTTTGATGCAGACATGGGAGCATACAGTGGTTATGGTTATTATACTCAATCATATGGTGAACACGACAATTTAAGATATATGTCTCATCCCTCTTCCTCATCGACGCCATCTACATATTCGATGCCAATGCCTTCTACCTCACTGATGCCTCCTACCTCACCGATGCCTGCTGCCTCACCGATGCCTCCTATTTCACCAATTTTGATGCCTCCCCCTCCTCCTTCTCCAGCTCCTCATCATTAAATATTTGTTTGTTTAATTTTCTTATATTATTTGTCCAATTTTCTAATTTGATTAATAAAAAATAATAAAAATATGTATTTTCATTTTACCTTAACATAATCCTTTAACACCTCAATTATAGCATCACAGACTTCAGGAACTATAACCGATATCCTTTGTTTTGATATACGAAATAGATACTGTAGACTGGTATAAGAATCTCCTGTGGCCAAAAATCTCAACGTCACTAATAATCTTTCCCTAGCGGATATTGCTTCTCGAAAATTTGTGTCCTTCTTGCTTATTTTGGAGTTTATGAGAGAATACACATTGTCAAATTCGATTTTACTCATTCGAGTGAAATTTTTTTCTTCGTCATCGAAGCACAACTCTTCAAACAATCTGTTCCCAGCCTGTAATCTATTTTTGTATAAGAGTTTAATCCAAAAACGTTTAGTTTTCTGTTTTCTTTTTTTTGCAAGCCTTAGAATTATTAAAAAGGCAGTGGTAGCGACAGCTTTCCGAATGTGCGGCCTCATGGTGGTCTCGGGCAAACTATATGCACGCGCGGTCTCTATTCGACTTCAAGTTAAACTGAGCGTCGATGCTCACGGTGGCTCGGCCTTGCCGCGCGAGGCAGCGTCGGATTAGAAAACTTACGGACCGAGGCCGCCTCGCGCGGCATGCGTACTGCGACAAATGTCCGAGGCAGCCTCGCGAGGCTGCTCGCTCAATCAGTACGCGGCTAATGACTTAGGTAGCTATGTGTTGTGTCATATTGCGTTGAGGGCGCTTGATCCCCAAAGTAGGAAGATATTTGAACAAAAACGATGTAAGCGAGCTGCGTTGATGTATTGCATACCCTTTTGTGTGAACCTGCGATGCGCTGTCGTCGGGTCGCAAGTCGCACGCACACATACGCAGTGCACGATTGTGATACCGCGTTAAAGATGAATTTGTTTATAGTATCTTAATTTCTTGTAGGTACTTAATTTTACACGTGGGGTACGATTATTGTGAACTACTAATTTTTTAATAAATAAAAAAAAAACAAACAAAATTCCATACCTACATTTGATGACTTATTGTCTTTTGTTCACAATCAAGTTAAAGTTTTGGATCATTCTACATTAAATTCTAATAATCAAATTACAAATTTAAAGCAAAATAAAACACAACAAAAGTTTACTGTTAATAAAAATCCAACCTACAATCGACAAAGGAATATTAATAATTTTTCAAACAAAACGCAACTCTGTTCGCTTAATATTTCGCTGCGATCAATTTCGTAATTTATCTGCAGAAGGGAAAGGAAAATTATGTTTAAGCGTTTTAATATAAATATGTTGGATGTTGGTTGTGCGCAAAGCTGTCTTAGCATCCCAACCTCAAAAATTGCTGAAGAATTGTATAAGGTATGTTCCATTTGTCTGTCATCACCATAAGGAAAAGATTTATAGTTGTATAAATTAGTAGTTTATATAGTATTAGAAAAAAGTATTATTATTAGTTTATATTATTAAAAATTGTATTAGTATTAAGTGTAAAATTGTGTAAAGTTACGATGGGGTTGGCATGTCTAAATAGAAAAAAACCCCAAAATTTAATAAAGATAAAAAAAAAAAAAAAAAAAAAAAATCTGCAGAAGAACGAGTTAACTGTGTTAACACTTTGCAGCTATGTTGTAACGTTGTACATTAATAATTAAATTAAATAAATCACTAGAATATTTACAAGCACTATTTATTAATCAAATTATTATTTATTCTCCAATTTAAAACTTAGCATATTTTATAAAGGCAACATTATTGTTGACTTTGGCACAAACATGTCAGTAGAGTTCAAAGAGCGATTAATAGCACACATCAAAGGAGCATAAACTGCACTCCTTTTGACTTACTAATGGGTACAAAGATGAGAGTAAAAGAGGATTTAAAAATTCCGGACAGTGGCCAAAATTTTTGTTACACGCCACCTAGCGAAAGAGTGTGGAAACTTTTGGTGGAACAAGTTTGATCGTGGATCCCTATCAGCGCCACCTATCGGCAGGTAGCCGAACCAGGCCAATTGTATCATCCACATAAACTAACAATCATAACCCTATAAGGAGTTATTACATGAAGAGTATATAAGCTCATTTAATGAAGATAGAGAAGAGCTTAGAAGACATGCTAAAGAACAAATACTCAAGGTTCAAGAAGAAAATTACAAAAACTTTATCTACTCCCAGGGTTGTAAATTGAAACTGCATGGGGTAGACTTGATGCTTCTTTAATTCGGCCGAATTAAGGAGTTACATAGGGTTATGTATTATAACTTGTTTTACATTTCTCTTGACGCTAATATAATATTGTTAAACATGGCATGGCGGATGGCCTTAATTAGCGGGTTGTGTACGCTTCGGTCGACGTCGCGTTGGGAAAGAAAGCTGCCGGCGCGCGGGCAGATGTGCTCGAGACGAGGCGGCGGCGGGGGTAGCGGGGCACGCAGGGGGGCGAACCGCGCATGCGAGTGCCAGGCAGAGACGGCGGGCGCGCGGGAACGACTCTTGACTGCTCCCCGCGCCCTTCCACCCTAGCGTCGCTCTGGGGCGCCGACATCCTCCGCCCGTTGACAGCCGCTGGCTTCAACTTTCTCCTCAGCTGGCAGGAGCACGACATAGTGAACAGCTCGGCGTATGGTGCCTCTTGCGGTGTACACGTCGACCACCCGACAGATGCCGTCGTCGCCCTTGTGGAGTCGCGTAATGCGCCCGAGACGCCACTGATGAGGCGGCAAATTTGGTTCTTTGATGACAACCATGTCACCGATGTTGGGGCCCTCGCTGCCGGTCTTCCATTTGTTTCTCTGCTGCAGTTCGGACAGGACCTCCATGCGCCACCGCTCCCAGAAATCGATGCGAAGCTTTTCGAGCCGGCTGTAGTCTGGCTTCAGGTCTTGCGCTGCAAGAGAGGGAACCGACGTCAGTGGTCGTCCGATAAGGAAGTGACCGGGGGTTAAAGGGGTGAGGTCGAGTGGATTTGTAGAGAGAGGGGATAACGGTCGGGAATTGAGGATCGCCTCTATTTGTGCAAAAAGCGTCGTCAATTCCTCAAAAGTCATGGAAGTTTTAGCTGCCACCCTTCTTAAATGGTATTTAGCAGCCTTAACGCCAGCCTCCCAGAGGCCTCCAAAATGTGGTGAATATGCTGGGTTAAACTTAAACTTGATACTATCAGTGGATGCAAAATCAAGTACGGACTCACGACTGGAGCGCAAAACCCTACCCAGTTCATTGTTTGCTCCTACAAAATTGGTGCCATTGTCGCAAAAAATCTCATTTGGTTTACCTCTGCGGGCAATGAACCTGCGCAGACAAAGCAAGAACGATGAAGTGCTCAAATCGCTTACTACTTCCAAATGCACTGCTCTGGTGCTTAAACAGACAAACAAACAAAGATAACACTTAGTTATACGGTTACCTCTACCCTTCTTACTAGATATTAAGAATGGTCCCGCAAAATCAGTGCCGGTGCTATAGAAAGGGTAAGTAATGTTTGTTCTAGGTGATGGCAGGTTTCCCATTATCGGCTGTATTGTGCGGCCGCGAAAACGAACACATATGACGCACTGTTTGTACACCTTCCGCGCCAAGGCTCTACCTGCGATAGGCCAGTAGCTATCACGTACAGTCGATAACAACAACTGCGGTCCTGCATGAAATAAACGATTGTGTTCACTCACCATTAACAAATAAGTAAATCTATGTTTACTGTCTAAGATTATAGGATGTTTTTTATTAAATTCAAAATTAGAGGCCCTTATTCGACCACCCACTCTCATTATACCATCTGAATCTATGAACGGATTTAATGACAATACCTTGCAATTTTTATTTAATTGTGTACCTGTCTGCAATGCTCGTAATTCCACAGTAAATGATTCTAATTGACAAAGTTTAATAAGCGTAATCCTGCCCTTATTAATTTCATCAGTGTTCAAAGGCCCACTACACTTGAATTTTGTTTTACAATTATTGCTGAAACGCAGTATGTAAGCTACTATTCGAATAATCTTATTAAAACTTGAATATTTATTAAAGTCGATGCCTAAATTCAAATATTTGTCTGAAATGGACTCTGTTTGCAAATAAACTTTCATTTCTGGTAAAGCAACAGAGTTATGTAACCGCTGTGGCCAGGCTGATGACTCTTCCTTCAAGAAGGAGGGTCCCTCCCACCACAAAGGCTCATGCTGCAACTGTTCTGGGTCAACACCTCTGGAAGCTAAGTCGGCTGGGTTCAACTCAGATGGTACATGCCTCCACGAGAAACCCTGAGTGAGTTCGGTAATTTCAATGACTCTGTTACTAACAAACGTTTTTAAGAGACTTGGCTGAGACATAATCCAACCAAGCACCACTGTAGAATCAGTCCATATTACCTTAGAACTTATTTTGTGAGAATGTATCGACTTTATAACCTTGTCTGACAACTGAGCGCCCAGTAGGGCCCCACACAGCTCCAGACGTGGTATTGTAGTGGGCTTTATAGGTGCAACCCTTGCCTTAGCACACAAAAGATTGACTGTGATGTTGCTTTCCTTATCAACAGAGCGTAGATAGACACAGGCACCATACGCTGCCTGCGAGGCATCTACAAAACAATGAAGTTCAATTAATATTGGTTCATTACTCAATGTATACCTATGTAATGTTATTTCCGCTAGTTTATGCATTTTTTCTGAAATTTTATTCCACTTATTGGCTATAGAAGGTGGTACTGGGTCGTCCCAGTTCAGCTTCTCATTCCAAAGCTGTTGTAAAATAATCTTAGCCTTAATTATAGAAGCAGATAAGAGCCCTAACGGGTCAAAAATTTTACATATTTCTGATATGATAGTACGCTTGGTGATTTTTTTATCTGAACTCAAGTTTATAGTGAAGGTTAAAACATCACTTGATGGTGACCAATTCAATCCTAAAACCGTTGAATGTTTGCTTAAATCAAGAGTTTCAGTTGATGTTTTATTACCAAGTGCCTCAGGACAATTAGTGCGAACCTTGTGTAAAGGAAAACAAGCTGATGATAGTGCTTGCATAAGGCCGTTATACAACTTACTTATATCACCTTTATTTTGACATCCTGAATTCACATCGTCTATGTATATATCATGCTCTAACATATTTGCAATAGTAGTGTCCTTACATTCATGAGCTAACTGATTAATGCACTTAGTGCTTAAAAATGGAGCAGAGGCTGTTCCGTAAGTTATAGTATTAAGCTGTAAAATTTTGAGAGGGTCAGTTTTGTTGTCCCTCCATAGTATTAGTTGCAAGTGCCTCTGAGAAGGGTGCAGTTCAATCTGTCTATACATATGCCTAATGTCACCAGTAAGTACATACTTATGGCTTCTAAACCTTAGTAAAATTGCAAGCAAGTCATCTTGTACTACGGGACCCACATATTGTATGTCATTTAGAGATTTTCCAGTAGTAGACTTGGCACTGGCATCAAATACCACACGCAATTTTGTCGTTTCGCTCTTCTCCTTGAGCACTGCATGATGTGGCAAATAATAGCCAAAATTAGGGCGTTTTATTTCACTTAAGTGACCTAATTCTTGATATTCCTTTATAAACGAGACATATTTTTCCTTTAATTGTGGATTCCTATCGAATTTATTTTCTAAAGAGCTAAAACGTTTCCTAGCCATAGAGTAAGAGTTGCCCAGTGCTTTCTCTGGAACCTCTCTAAATGGCATCTTAACTGAAAACCGACCATTAGTTAGACGCTTAGTATTTTCAGAAAAATGTGTATGACAGATTTTATCTTCCAAACTTAATTTGTTATTAGATGGATTAACTTCCTCAAGCTCCCAGAATCGCTTCATATCATTGTGAATTTCCTGATTGAAGTTACACATGACGTGACCAGTATTACTGTTTCCTACTGGGCCACTGACCAACCATCCTAGATGAGAGCTTAGCAAGACAGGCCTACCTAGACCCAATGATATGCGCTTGGACCCTACAATATCCCAATATATATCTGCCCCTAAGAGAATGTTTATTTCAGAGGGATGGTGGAATTCAGGATCTGCAAGCTTTAGATTTCGCGGTAAATTAATGTTATGAATGTTTACAGGAGCACTAGGTAGCATGCCTGTAATTCGTGGAACAACCAAACATTTAATTTCTTTATGAAATGATCTTGTATGCGATTTTATATGTAATATACAGCGTTCAGACACATTAAACGTTACTGTATTAATACCTGAAATTTTTAGGGGTTCAGCAGTTTGTGCTTGAAGCCCCAGCCTAGCCTTTAAGGACTCCGTTATAAAGGAAGATTGGCTCCCTGTATCTAGTAGCGCTCGAGCAAGAAAAGTCTGTCTAGTATGTATATTAACTACTTGCACCATAGCAGTACACAAGAGGACCTGGCTTATTGTAACCGCAGATAGTGAAACTGGCGATGGTTCACTTTGACTAGGTGTTATTGCATTGGATGAAGTCCTTTCTGTCCTATTGTCCGCCTGGTTGTCACCATGAAGTAAAGTATTATGCTTTCGATTACATTTTCTACAACATTTTTTACTGAGGCAGCGTGTAACATGGTGACCCTCTCGCAAGCAGTTCGAACATGCATTTAATCTTGCTAATTCGTGACGCCTTTCCCGAATATTCATGTTAATAAACTTAGGGCAGCCATATATGCGATGACCTTGTTCGCCACACAATATACACAAACATTCCGTTAAATTGTCCATGGAAGAAACAAAGGAATTTGTGTTCCCTTTAAACTCCTTTGATTGGTTAAAGTGAATGTTTTTCTTACTATTATGAAATTTATTTTTACTGTAATTAGATATTTCTCTGTCACTTGATTCTATTGCTGTTTCTAAAATATTAGCCCTACTGCGAATAAAACTATAAAAATCCTCCAATGTAGGAATATCAGGTAAGCTAACCTTGTGTTCCTCCCATTTTCTATTTGTGACTGCATCTAATTTCCCGGATACCATAAAAATAATTAAAGGATCCCACTGGTCAGTAGGCTGTCCTAAAGTATTAAGCGCTCTTAAATTTTTTATAATTGTGTCTATCAGACTACGCAAACCTTGATGGCATTCCTTAGACAATGTCTGAATGTTAAATAGCGCCTTTAAATGATTATTAATTAAAACAGACTTATTGTCATAGCGTTGACACAATAATTTCCAAGCAACATTGTAATTTACAGAAGTAAACTCTAGAGACTTGATTACTTCAATGGCACCATTATACAAAGATGACCGCAAGTAATGAAATTTGTTTATATCCGGTATGGACTCATTTTTATTTATCAAAGAGTTAAACATGTCTCGAAATTCAAGCCATTTTATGTACGAACCGTCAAAGGATGGTAACTTAATAGTAGGGAGCTTAATTGAGTGAAAATTTGATGAAGTTGAATCATTTTGACACAAAGGTTTCTCACATTTCTCATTAAAACTTTCTATTAAACTTTCAATTATGGAAGTAACAGAATAAAATTTACTTTCAATGGTTTCTCTTAAGTTTAATTGGTCTTCCAACTCGGAATCGATGCAATTTTGTTCAATTAAAGACTGGACTTCATCAAATTTTATCATTAAATCATTGCAATTGTCCAACCTTCTTTTTAATTCCTTAATTGTTAAGTTTGTAATTTCAGACTGTTCAATGTCCTGAACATAATCACACAATTTAGTTAGACGGCCCCTTATACTAGCCCTTTTCCTCATTAAATCATTCGACTCGTCTTTAGACATGGTTGAGTTATATTTAATACAACTAAATAGAGCAGTGTATTTGCAATATTAAAATTAAGTTAAAGATAAACTTGAGTTAATTTAAAATGACTAAATTAATTGAGCGACGTAACAATGAACTAGGAACTAGGTAATTTATGTGCATCAAACCCAATCCTTTTGTGCAGGGTGGCTTGTAGGTTATGCGCTCCAGGTGTCTTGCTGTCTCGATGACGCGCGACGCGGCGCTAAAATCAGCAAACAAAATGGCTGCCGCGATGTTTTGCATTCACTGAAATGTTCAAATTAAATGTTTAATCACATGAAGCAAGCGTGCGCAGTTCAAAGGGGGATGCAATGATAAATTAGCTAAGGTTACAAGGGGGTGCAATGATAAATCAGCCAAGCTGAGAATCAATACGTAATTATTGCAATATTTTAACTAACTTGGGCGAGAAACTTTAGTTTACAGTTAGTAAGGAACTTTACAGTAGCTATAATTGTATATAGCTTTTTATTTGAACGGACCAATTTAAACTAAATTAACACTCGAAGGTTTGCAATTTAAATTTAGAAACGACTTTAGCATGGGACGTAGTAAATAAATGCGTTACCCAGAAGCTTGTAAGTAGATGCCAACGAGCGGATAGTGCAAACACAGCAAATTAATGCACTGAAAAAAAAACACTGATCACACACAATAGAGGCGATAATAGGTAATAGGATAGAAAAGGACCGGTACTCCCCTTGGATAACCTGACGCGGCCCCGCACTCTTGCAGGTTGCAGCCACGTGGTGACGCCCGGCTCCTTCTTCGCTTATTTCGTCAACGGTCGCCAGATATCTACTCCCAGGGTTGTAAATTGAAACTGCATGGGGTAGACTTGATGCTTCTTTAATTCGGCCGAATCCTGTCACGGTCGCCAGATATCTACTCCCAGGGTTGTAAATTGAAACTGCATGGGGTAGACTTGATGCTTCTTTAATTCGGCCGAATTAAGGAGTTACATAGGGTTATGTATTATAACTTGTTTTACATTTCTCTTGACGCTAATATAATATTGTTAAACATGGCATGGCGGATGGCCTTAATTAGCGGGTTGTGTACGCTTCGGTCGACGTCGCGTTGGGAAAGAAAGCTGCCGGCGCGCGGGCAGATGTGCTCGAGACGAGGCGGCGGCGGGGGTAGCGGGGCACGCAGGGGGGCGAACCGCGCATGCGAGTGCCAGGCAGAGACGGCGGGCGCGCGGGAACGACTCTTGACTGCTCCCCGCGCCCTTCCACCCTAGCGTCGCTCTGGGGCGCCGACAACAACTTCAACAGGAAAAGGAAAAATAGTTCACAGTATAACATCGGAGACTTATGCCCGTTTTCGTCATCGTTCCCTCAAACACTTCCTTACTAAGGGTCTCTTAACCAAAGGGACTCCTTAAATCAGCCTTTTACCTAAGTGACTCCTTAAATCAGCCTCTTCCTTAAGTTTGTTTTCACCAAGCTACGGGATACCTGCTTAAGGGCCACTTACCTATGTGACAATTTTTTTTTTAATCAGGTCGTACATAAATTGTACTTTTTCGATGAAATCACTAATTTTGTATTTCATTGATAAATCATGTAGATTTATGCAAAATAATACGACAAAATACAAAGTAAACATAAAATTAACATAATTTCTATTAAAATAAATAAAATATCGTCCAATATTTATAATAAATTGCCGATGTGGAATGCTGTTGCCATTGAATAAAAGATTTAAGTTGTGAAATAGTGGCAACTTGACTGACAGTTGACACTAGCTACACAGCGTTGCGCTTGTAGAAAAATAGGTTATATTTGTGTGTGGATTATTGGGTTGTTATAAATATTTTTTAATTATATTTTAATAAATAATTTTATTAAAACAGTTAAGTAAAGTAAGGAAAATTAAGCTAATTTATTTTTTATTTGTTGTAGATGGTGGTGATGAGCCGCCCACTAAAAGGAGGCTGTATGTTGATGAATTGGTGCCTATGTGGAATTTAGCAAGAATTGTGGACACGGGAGCAAGGTCTCGCATTTGCTGTTGAGCACCGGCTAATAGCGAAATGAAGCGCGAAGCTCAGACCGAGCGGGATGGCGAAGCACTGTGGAAGCCCTCTGCCCCAACTAGGGGACATAGGAACTTAAGTCAAGTAAGTCAAGACCGGCTAATAGCTGCCAGTAAGTTATGTGGAGTACATCGTACGCCAATGTCTATTGATTACAACGCCAATAATACTGTTGCACACTTTTGTTGTAACAAAAAGACGTGTCGGGACAAATCAAGGAAGTCAAGAACGAGTGGCACTTGGTTTGACAACGTTAAGTTGCCATTCATCCATATATTTTATTTAATGTACTGTTTTGCCTATCGCTGGAGTCATGACATGGTCATACAAGAGGACCCGCTGAAACATGAAAAAAAGCAGTGTCTTTCCCGGCGCACCATATCCGACTGGTACTTATATTGCAGAGAAGCTGTTGTGGCGTGCCAGTTGGACCGAGAGCAGGAGAAAGGAAAGATTGGTGGGCCGGGGAAGATAGTGCAAAAAGGTGAGAGTAAGTTCGGTAAAAGAAAATTTAATAAGGGACGAAGAGTGGAGGGACATTGGGTCCTTGGCATGATCGAGGCTGGGAGGGAGGACCTAAGATTGCCCCGAAAATATTAGATCTGCCGAAGCATTGGTCCCTCTAATCCAAAAGCATGTGGAGGTGGAGACTACCATCCACACTGATTGCTGGAGGGCCTACGATTGTCTGGATCAGTATGGTTACATCCATAAAAAGGTGAACCATAGTGATCCAGACAATCCATTTGTGGCAGAAGATGGGGTCCACACTCAACGCATTGAGTCGCAATGGCGTGTGGTGAAAAGGTTTTTTTATAAAGAAAATTATAAGCACCCCGAAAATTTCACCGATGTCATAGTGGAGTTCCTATGGCATCGGAGAAACCAAAAAGAAAAATTGGATCCATTTATGGAACTTGTCAAAATCATACAAGAAGTGTATAAAATTTGCAATAGTATTTGTAATAGTATTTGATTTACTTGTTTCAAATCTTATTCTTATGAACTTATTTATATTCCATACTGAATCATTAACTTTTTTTGAAATATTTTCTTTTCTGGTCTGGACTAAAAGCTACATTCCAGGCCAGAAAAAACTAATAAAAAAAATTGAATGATTCATTCATTCAATGATCAATCTTAATTTAGTTCGTATGTAATTCAGTGTGTTTACAAATATGTTTTATTTTTAGGAGTAACATTAAGCAACATAACCCCAAACTTTAAAAATATTAATTTCCTAAGGTGAGCAATGAATTCGGGGGGTCCCTGTAGTCCCCGGCACGCCCCACTTTAGTCAAAATTTCGTATTTAATGCCGCGTGTTTGGAAAGCAATCCCGAAGCTCAAAAGCGAAAGCAAGGTGTACTACACTGCATCACGAAGGGATGCAACCCAAACAGGTGGAGGTCCATCTGTAATAAAGATTGATCTTATTTTGAAGCAGGTGTGCGCTGTACTTGGCCAGTACAGGCATTACAGCTGTACAGGCATTATAGGCGTCCCAGACAGTGATTGTGTGAAAGAAGTTGCAGTTACATATTCGGAGTTACCGGCCAGTCATATGCATTGACAATGAAAATCCACTTACAGACTTTGAATTTCAAGAGATAGATTCAAATGAAAATAATGGTGTTATAAGGCAAACACCTTTGTGGTCCAGAAAACGACCTCGTTTAGACCACCCCTATGAAAGATCAGAAAGTGTGTCTGTACTTTGCAATAGCTTCAAAGAAGTTAATAAAAAGAAACAAGACTTTGAAGACCTAAAGCTACAGCTATTGAAAGAGGAAATTGAATTTAAGAAGAAATTGTATGATCTACAACTTCAATCAGCTGTAAAAGAATTAGAAATCAAAACTGAAATTCTCCGTCGCCGTGACATTAGTGAGCGAACGAGTGATGCGGCCAGGTCGCTCCGCGTGAGAAAACCGGTTAATTATCGGGAGCCGTCGATAAGTGCGTAAGATTACTGTATTGCTTTAACCTTAAAAGCACTAATTCTTCCTAAATTATCAACCGACTTCCAAAAACAGGAGTTTCTCGAATCATAGGGACGAGACAGCCCTGTATAATGATCTTTCATTACTTACCCAAGGCAATAGCTCCCCTCAGGAGTTTTACGAACGATGTCAAGGGTTATTCAGTACCATCATGTCGTACGTTACTCTGCATGAAAGTTTACCATCTACGATAGAGTCCAAACGTACAGCCGCTCCGCGTGAGAAAACCGGTTAGATATCGGATGCCGTCGATAAATGCGTAAGTTTACTGTATTGTTTTAACCTTAAAAGCACTAATTCTTCCTAAATTATCAACCGACTTCCAAAAACAGGAGTTTCTCGAATCATAGGGACGAGACAGCCCTGTATAATGACCTTTCATTACTTACCCAAGGCAATAGCTCCCCTCAGGAGTTTTACGAACGATATCAAGGGTTATTCAGTACCATCATGACGTATGTTACTCTGCAAGAAAGTATACCATCTACGATAGAGTCCAAACGTACATTATATCAGAGACTGACATTGCAATCTTATCTCCGTGGTTTAAAGGACCCCTTAGGATCCCGCATTCGATGCATGAGAAAAAAGCTTTGGAATATGTTCACGAGGAAGTCAATACTTTATACTTACAGAGTAGAAATGATAACCACACTGATAAGAAATTGCAACCTCAACCTCAATTTTCTTTTCTGCCTAAATTTAATAATTTACCTATTGCTAATGTCCCTTTTAAAGTACCCAAATATAATATGCCGACGCAACCTAAGCCTGTGCATCAAGTGAGCCCCTGGAAATCGAAGCCAGCACCTTATAAATTCCAAGGACCCTCACGAACCCAGCAGATGTTTAGAGCGCCACCTCCAAACTATAATCCGCAATCAGGATTCCGCATGCTCATGCGCAATTCGGGTTCGAAACCCGGTCCAAGCGCCCTAAAGCCGATGAGTGGCGTTAGTCTCTATTAGCACTAGGCCAGCGCCCATGCGTGGACATGATTGGTCCAAGTCAGGAAATTTGCCGCCCTCTAATTATTTCAAAACTAGAGAAATGAATTTTAATCATTGTCTTGACTATGAATATGACCACAACTATGAATATTGCAATAACTATGACTACTATTATGATGACCCAGATTTTTACTATAATTATTACAATTGTGAACCGGATTATTTTAATGAAACTCAGTGTAATCAGTCTAACTCTAACTTAGAAACAGAAAATTTAGATACCGATAATAGTGAAACCAAAAATTTTCGGAACGGTCCCAAATTACAAAAACCAACATAGAAGTTAATCTTCAAACGCAACGACAACTACGCTTTTTGTGGACAGACGAATCGCGATTCGAAAGGACCGGAGTCTTTAATATCCACAATTACCATAGTTGGGTCATTGAAAACCCACACATGGTAAGATCATCAAACTTTCAAGTACGATTTAGTATAAATTTGTGATCGGGAATTGTAAACGGAACACTTATAGGACCTTTCGAATTGCCAGGTAGATTAAATGGAGCCCAATATTTGGAGTTTATACAAAACAATTTAGACGATTTGTTGGAGTATGTAGACTTACAAACTAGAAGGAGAATAAATTTTCAAAATGATGAGGCTCCTTGCCACTACACAAGAACGAGAGCACCTGGATCAAAAATTCCCCAGAAGGTGGATTGGGCGTGCCGGGCCGATTCCTTGGCCTGCACGTTCACCAGATCTTAACCCAATCGACTTTTTTCTCTGGGGATATTATAAAGAGATGGTTTACGCAAGTGAAATAAACACGGAGGTAGAGCTGCGTGAAAAAAATATGCAGGCCACAACAAAAATCAGAGAAAATAATAGTAGTTTTAGGAGACTGAAACATAATTTTTAAAGTAGTTGTAGATTATGTATTGAAGCGGAAGGAAGACACTTTGAAAATTTGTTATGAATAAAAATCAGTCATAACTGTTTTAATTGTTTTATTCATTAATTATATAACACATAACCAACCTAATTTATCTTAGAAATGAACAATAGGTGCTTTTAAAATAATTAATTAATTTAGGACATTTTACGAAATTTTGGACGTGGCCTTTTGGACCAACTTGTGTAAAAATTTCTGTAAGCCGGGAAGAGTAGTAAAATATCAGCAGTGGCGCCCAACTTTTATGATGTTAAAGATAGAGATTTTGTTACACAACACTAGGCCGGTTTATTCTGAACCGTTAGCATTATACGAATTTGGTTCTGTTGCTGAACTTAAAGATAAATGTCGTAGGATTGAAATAAGACATCACCAAACTAGCTTATTCACAGTACTTTCTAAACAGTCACCTCTGATTCCCGAATACTCGTATAAGGGTAGAACATCAAAGCCGATATCTACTATCACCCAACCACCTTCAGTTTTTAAAAGCACAAAACATGAACAAAGTGTGTATAAAAAGTATTTTTGTTTAAGGTGTAAGGTTGACACACACGGCACTAGGTCTTGTAAGGATGTGGCGAAGTAGGGTTCACTTCTGTGGCATGTCCTAAGTATAATAAGCATAGAAAACCTTTTCAAAATTCAAAAAACTAATTGGTTCAAACCCTGGTAAATTGAAGTCAAGGGTAAACTTCACACCTTCAAATAGTAAACACTGGTTGCATACTGTTAAGGAATATTTTAGAAACACCATTACCTCGGTTTTGTTTGAGCCTAATGTGAATGATATTCGGCCATACTTGAACGTGAACATTTTGGATTTGACTACTTGCGGTTTATTGGATTTATTTATTTACTCTTTATGGTTTAAAAAAAAATACAGATAAACATAAAAGGATAACAATGTACAAAAGGCGGTCTTATCGCTCTAGAGCGATCTCTACCAGACAACCTAAACAATACATAACAAAAACTTAAAATAATTACAAACAAAAGAAAGTAGGGACATTTTATCATGAGTCAGTATGTGGGCTCAATAAAAAAATATAAATAAAAATTATATACAATAAAATACAATAACTCGATATTTTTAATACATAATGTACAATATAACATATATAATAAACATAATACATTAATAACGAATACTTCTATTAATCTTGCGCTAAAGTTAAATAATGTTTTTTCAGTTTTAATTTAAATGAGTTCAGCGAAGAGGCAGATTTTATTTCATAAGGAAGCTTATTCCACAGGACCATGGCTCTTACAGAGAATGAGTTATTAAAGCAGTGCGATTTATGAACAGGAGTGCTAAGCATGTAATTATCAGCAGATCGTAATCTTCTGTCGTGGCCCTCGTGGCGGAATTGGAATAGGTCTCTGAGATAGCTCGGAGACGCGGAATTAAACAGCACCCGGTACAGTAAGGAAAGAATATGTGTATCCCGGCGAAGTCGGATTGGAAGCCACTTGAGTTTAGAACGGTATTCGGAGATATGGTCATATTTTCGGAGTCCAAATATGAAACGTATACAAAGGTTTTGGAGCAGCTCAAGTTTATTTAGAAGTTCTTCTGTGAGATCAAGATAGCTGGCATCGGCATAGTCGAGAATGGGAAAAAAGAGAGTGTGTGCTATCGAGATTTTGGTGGGTATTGGCCAAAGATTGCGCAAACGTTTTACAGAACCATTGACGGCAAACATCTTCCTGCTCACTTCTTCAACTTGAAACTTCCAGGAAAAAGTCCTGTCAAATATTATGCCCAGATTCTTGACAGAGTCACTGTAGCAAATTTTAACACCATTAAATATCACAGGATTAGTTGTGTTGAGCCATTGTACTGTGATTCTGGAGCCGCAGTTCCAATTATTGGTAACGGAGCACATGAACGTTTCATGAAGTTAGGTTATTCTCTTATCAAGTCTAGCGAATCAACAATTACTGTTGCTGATGGGTCATTTTGTAATGGGATAGGAAACATGTCGTTACCTATCACTAAGGACCGGATTATATGCAAATGCATTTGCATATTTAGTGCCTTTTCAGCGGTAGTTGCATGTTTTCGATTTTTTTTAATTATGCATATTTACGCTCAATCTCGCTCATCATTCAGATGTCTCTCATAGTAGGATGGCACGTCCGATCGCTAAGCACGCGGCTAGCACGGCATTGACAATCAAAGCATTTTATTTAATTTCAAGAGTTTGGCCATTGCACTATTTGAACGTTTGGTGGCGCCACTTATTACTGGAAATAACAACTTAATATGAGTGAGTGATACACAATCATTCGCCATTTGATCACAAAACGTTGCCGGCTTGTGAAAGTCCTAAGCATATCTGTTGTAAGCTGCACATATCTGCTGTGTTTTCCTGCAGACTCAGAAGTAGCGTCAAGTGAACTTAAGTTTATCATTTATGTAACAGAATTTTTGTGATGCTTGATAGCCTTCATGATTCACATATTTTGACGAAATTATAACTATCAAACATGTGTTTGTTTTTGATTATTTTAGTTAGTGGTTCGTTAGTTCGTTGCCATTGTACTGTAAAATTAGCACACATTTCCTTTCACATATGAAAAACAATATTTATCAACAATAATAATAAAAAACCACTATAGTGCATAGTCCACCCAAAAAAACACAAACACCTAAGCGCCGCCAAGCGGCAAAAAACCTTGCATCCCAAACTCCCTATAATATTGATGTGTCTATCTGTACTTGTACATAATACTTTCTAATCTGTGGCGGCTAGCGGACTGACGGAGCTAGTGACAAATGCATTGAGCCCTGCTCTGGGCTGCGCCATCCAGCGCCCGCTACTCCCGCGTTCCTCCCCTGCGCTGCTTCTAAGAAGCTATTCAATTACGCATGTTTTTGTTGGTCGCACGCGCTGTACCTAGTTTACTATAGCAAGTTACGTCTTGTCTTTTGTTTATTTGCACGAATTTAAAGTCGTATACTAAGTGAACCATGCCCCCCGATAAAAAAGGTGTCGTTAACTGGATAGCTGATTATCCGGGAACATTTACATACGAAGAAAAAGTTTTATACTGCAGAGTTTGTGAGAAAAACATTTCGTGCACGAAAAAGTTTCAAATTAACCAGCATGTCAAAACAAGTGTTCATATCGCAGGATTGCGTAAGAAGGGCCCAAGACAACAACTTTTAACAGCGGCAAGTAGCAGTAACAGTGATGTAAGCTCCAAAGGTAAAAAAAAAATCACTTTAGCATGGATCTATGTGAAGCATTTCTTGCAAGCAATATCCCTCTTTATAAACTAACAAATCCTACTTTGAAGGATTTTCTCCGAAAATATTGCATAAATCAAAATGTACCGGATGAATCAACATTGCGTAAAAATTACATACCATCAATTTACCTACATGTCCTGGAAGAAATACGCAATGACCTCAAGGATAACATCATATGGATTTCAGCTGACGAAGCCACCGACACTTGCGGCCTTACATTGCAAATTTAATTGTTGGTGCATTAAAACTTGAGCCTTCACCTTCCTATTTGGTGGCTTGCAAAGAACTCGAAAAGACAATCATTCTACGATCGCCAGATTTGTGAATGAGGGTATAAAAAAATATTTCCTGAATCTTCCGCGGATGAAAGAGTGTATGTGTTGCTCTCAGATGCTGCCCCGTATATGATCAAAGCAGCCAAAGTCCTCCAAGTATTTTATCCCAATTTGATTCATGTGACGTGTTTTGCTCACGGAGTACACAGACTCGCCGAAGAAGTACGATGCATGTTTGGGAATGTAAATAAACTGATTTCATCAGCAAAGAAAGTGTTCCTTAAGGCGCCTGCTCGTATTAAGGCCTACAAAGAAAAACTGCCAAATGTCCCTTTACCTCCCGAGCTAGTGGTGACACGTTGGGGTACCTGTATCGAAGCTGCAATATTTTACAATGAACATTTCAGCGCAATCAAGGGAGTAATCGATGACTTCGATAGTGCAGAGGCTTTGGCTTTATGCCAGTGTAAGGATGCATTTGACGATGCTAGTATTAAAAAAACCTAGCTGTGATTAGCACTCATTTCGCCTACATACCTGCGAGTATAAAAACGTTCGAAACTCATGGGTTGCAGTTGAATGAATCTATTCAGCTCATGAAGAAAATTAGTGTCATGAACTCCTCGTTGCCAGAGTCATTTCCGAGTAAACTCAAAGAAAAGTTTCAAAACATATTGAACAATAACCCAGGGTTTGAACCCTTGTGCCAAATTGATAGCTTCATCAATGGGGAGGGTGAAATTTTGCCCGGCACAATAAGTCCAAACATTGCACCCAAATTTAAATTCTGCCCAGTCACCTCAGTAGACGTAGAACGGTCCTTTTCCGCTTACAAAAATTTATTAAGCGATCGTAGACACAATTTAAGTACAGAACATTTGGAACAGTACTTAGTCGTACATATTTTTAAAGGTAAATTAGTACATTTCATTGATACCTAAGTAGGATATTTTGTAATAGATATTTTCACAAATACGATTGTTATCTTTGAATAGCAAGTACAGGGCTTTTTAAAATAAAAAAATCATTTAAAAATATGACTTCTTTATTTTTTCCTGTTATATTTTATGCGTATTTTGGCCCTTTTTATGGATTTTCGTGCATATTTAATATATATGCATGCATATTTTGGGCCTTTTATGTTGCATATAGTCCGGTCTCTACCTATCACTGTTAAAAATATAACAAGAGTAATTAAATTTCATGTCATCCCTTCCATTATTTTTAAATGTAATTTTCGGAGTAAATTTTTGGAAAAAATTTAAATTAATGCCAGAAATTTTCAAAAATATTTCTTATATTGAGGCACCTAAAGATTCCATTTCATTTTCGAATCCTATGGACAAACCAGTGAATTTTTTTTCAATCTTACGATGACTTAACTTCTGAGCAACAAGAATTAGCAGAGCTAATGATTGAGCAATTTCGTAACATCTCATTTGAAAATAAAGTTTTAGGTAGGACGGATTTAATTGAACACACTTTTAACACGGGAGAGGCTTCGCCGAATAATATAGGCCATATCCTATGTCACCTGAGAGGTCTAAAGAGTTACATAAGGAAGTGGAGAAGATGCTGGAGCTTGACGTCATTGACGACAAGTGAAAGTCCATGGAACAACCCAGTCCTTATGGTCCCTAAATGGGATGGTACATGGAGATTTTGTTTAGACTGCCGAAAACTAAACCTAGTCACAAAAGGTGATGCTTATGCAATCCCTTATATACTTCAAATATTAGACAGGAATGCTAAGTTCATAAGTTCTGTTGATTTTAAATCTAGTTTTGGCAAATAAAGCTCGATGAACAGTCTCAAGAGAAGACTCGTTTCACCGTTCCCGGCAGAGGTTTATTCAAATTTAAAGTAATGCCATTTGGGTTGTGCGGAGAAATAGACTTATTGGACATTAACGAAGTCTTGGAGCTGAAGTTCGGGAAGGGTAAGTTGGTCGGTTTTCCGCAGGTGGGTAAGAAAACTACATGTAAGGCACCCGTTTCACCACCAACCGACATTAGTGACACGCAGTCTGAGTGGTCGTCCGCTATCCCGTCCGTTGTCACATCTAGCTCGATTTCCGCCTCAACGATGATACTCACCCAGACCGTGTCGCGGAAAGCTTTGAAGGCGAAGACGAATGAAACTGTTCGAGCATGTAAATAAACATGATGAACTGAAATTTTAATTCATTTACTTATGGCGGGTTTCTATATCATGAAAATTGTTCGTTTTGCCTGAGAACAGTAGAATTTACTACCAAAATGCCTTTCTTTATTCAAAATCTTGAATCTAAACCACTGCTTACGAACTGTTTGACTGTAATGGGATGCTAGGGTTCATGTGACCATTTACGAAATAAGTCATTTTATCTAGCCAACGACGACGTGCCAAGCTATTAATCTGAACCAATGAGGTAAAGGTGGCATGGCGTTCTGATGCGGCCAATTTTATTACATATGACCATTATAGAATAAGTAATTTTATGTAGCCAACGACGTAACAATTTATTAATTTATCTAAATATCCTATCAAATATCTGTCAACATATCAATAATCCAGTTTTCTCTTTCTAACTTATGTATAAGTTTTTGAAAAAGGATGAGAATTATTGAATGACATAACTTATCTTTTAAATATTTATTTTGATGTCATAAAAATGTGATTAAAGCAATGGAAAAATAAGTCAAAGGATTAGCGTTTCTTTTTAACCGAATTCAAAAAAAGGAGGTTATCAGTTTGACCTGTATGTATGTATGTATGTATGTTTGTCCGCGATTTTCTCACGTTTGGCTGAACCGATTTGGATGCGGTTTTCAGAAAAAGATTTGTCATGTTTAGAAGAAGGTTTTAGTATATTAACCAACTTTAAAAAAATAAGGTTCTCAATTTATCTGTTTATTTTGTATGAGAGATGAGCCGAATGTTCGGCCGAACATTCGTATTTTATACAACATTTGTATTCAGCCGAATGTTTGATTGATTTGCCGAATAATTACTGAATACTAGCAGTTTCCCGCAGATTTACCTGCACAACTTCTGATTAAAAGTAGCCAACTTACAAAGAGGAGTTTAACCCACAAAGCAGATTTCCTCCGTGGTTTAACCTGTATGTTAATTATGTTTGTCATCGATTACCTTGCGTTTGGCTGAACCGATGTTGATGCGGTTTTTAAAAGGGTATTTGTCCCGTTTAGGAGAACCTTTTACCTTTTACTTACTTTTAATTTAGGGCTAGCTTTTAGTTTTTTTCATAGTAAGTTAGTTTCCATATTTGTAGATAAACGTGATAGATTTTTTTGTTGATAAGCTTTGGATAAGTTCTTAGCTGACTGTTTGCACGAAGATTGTTTTAAGCGAATCTCTTTTCGTTTGTCAGTTTCTGCAGCACGAGCATGCTGGCGATACCTAAACAAGACCATCTCGTGCTGCATCAAGTCGTCGTTAGTTTTCGTTGGGATTTAATTCCTCTTCTTTCTTAAAGCGTCCTTCTCCATATTTTTCTACCTAGGCCTACAGGTAAAATGTATATAACAATAGTAGGTAGGTCAAAGTCATGATTTTACAGTACCAAAACATCACATTACAAGAAGAAGTAGGTAGTTACTGATACCAAAACTAGCCCAAAACTTATCACTAAAAAACTATCACTAATATCTATAACTGTAGAACCTAACTAACTATGAAAAAACTGATAACTAGTCCAAAACAAAAACCTAACACTAAAAAGTATGAAATAAAAAATAAATAAAAAAATTCATAAAACCAAAACCAAAATGAAAGCAAACTAATTATTTATTTTTAAGAAAAAGTGAACCGCATTCAAAAAACCAACCCACTAAAAATGTTTAAATAATTTTTATAAACGCCATCCTATTCCTGTTTCTATTCCATCCATATTACTACCCCGTATAGTAAATTTCTGCCAAAAATTAATTACTATTAATGAATGTAATAAGAACATTAACAATTTATCTAGGTAGGTATTTACATAGTTTTTGAAGTCGGTGCCAAACCAATACAAGTAAGACTGCTGCCAAACAGAGAAAATTATAAGGCGAACGTATCAACGAAGATGGCGCTGTTCTCAATTGAACCACCAATTGGAAGAAGGGAATAAACGCCACTTTTTGACAAATTCAGTTTTCTACACTTTTACATTCTTTAGACGTAGCGCTTGGTTGTGAGTTCGAAGAAAGGAACAAAAACCATTTGCTTCGTATAGATTCATGCGGCCATAAAAATAGTTAGTTGGAATAAGGAAACAAATCCTTCCTTTATTCCCTTCTTCCAACTATCGACTGAAAGAGTATAGAAATAGTGTTTCTTTTTGCCTATTTTTTTTTGGATAATTAAAAAAGGAAACAAAATTGGTGGTGTACGCAATATAAGCGACCTAATAGCCGCCATTTTAGTTGTGTTTGAGACTGCATTCGTTTAGCGTCGCGTCGTGGAGATTATTAACCTACAAATTTGATTATTTCATTATTAAAGTTTAAATATGACCAGTGAAAGTAGCTGTATTGATTCGCATGATAATGAGTCAGAAACTGAGACTCCGAAAAAGAAGAGAAAAGGTGTTAGAAATATCCATTTGTACAAAAAAGAAAAACAGAAGTCACAGCGACTGCACGGTCAATCTTATGTGAGTACAAGTACTGGGAGGTTAGTGTCAGCTAAATCTAACATTAATAATGACTGTGTCTGTAAAAAAAACTGCACTCAGCAGTTTAGTAGTGAAGAAAAACAGCAGTTGTTAGAATTCGTTTACAATGGACGACCGAAAAATGAACATGACGTATATATGATGAGTCTCATTGAATATGCAAAAGTTGATCGCCGCCGTTCAAAAAGCGAAAATCCGAAAAAACGTGACGATACGTTCATGTATTTTGCTATGAAAGGAAATGAAAAAATTCAAGTATGCCGTCAAGCTTTCTCCATTTTATACTCTATAAAAAATAAGGCTATTTTTCGCCTTACCTCCCTTAAATCGGTGGGAAAACTACCTGAAGATAAACGAGGGCAGCATCATAATCGAGGTAATGCCTTAGCAAACGAAGCAATTATGGCTATTGATGAACATATCCGGTCATTTCCCCTAAAACAATCTCATTACAGCAGCAAAAATATACAATATTTAGAAGCAAACCTAAACGTCAAAATAATGCATGAACTTTTTTTGAATAAGCACCCCCAATACCAATGCGTAAAATACGACTATTACAGAAAATATTTTAATGATAATCATGGCTACAGATTCGGTCGGCCTCAAGTAGACGTTTGCTCGACTTGCGAAGAACTCGAAGCAAAAATAAAAAGTCCATCTCTTAATGAGAATGCGAAGAGAGTGGCGGTTGCGGAAAAAATGATACATCTTAAACGGGCAAAAAGTTTTATAATAAACAGAAAGAAGTTTTGGCCTTGTGTCAAGAAAGAGAAGATTTAGGAGCCATTGTATTTGATTATATGCAAAATCTGCCCATTCCTAAGATCCCAGTTCAAGAGATGTTCTATTTGAGAAAACTATGGCTGTACGTGTTTTGTGTTCACGATTTAAAGACGAACTCAGCAGATTTCTATACTTACCATGAGGGTGAAGCTAAACGGGGCCCGGATGAAGTATGCAGTTTACTGTGGAAAACGATACAGAACATAGATCCCTCTGTCAAAGAACTACACGTTTTTAGCGATGCTTGCGGGGGACAAAATAGAAATAACACCCTTATAAGATTCTTTCTCACTCTTGTTGCAATTAATCGTTTTGAGAAAATATATCAATACTTTCCTGTGCGTGGCCATTCGTTTTTACAGTGTGACAGAAATTTCGGGACCGCTAAAAGACTCATTAGGAGAAAGGACAGAATTTACGTTCCAAACGAATATAATAGTCTTATTTTGACAGCAAAAATCAGGGGTTTTTCAGTTAAACCCGTTACTTCTAATGACATACCTACTCATTTGTGATTCTTTATTACGACGTAACGAAGCCGAATCATTTTTGAAGAAGCTAAAATAACGGGTGATGAAAAGTGGATCACGTACGACAAGAACGTGCGAAAAAGGTCGTGGTCAAAGGCCAGTCACGCTTCACAGACTGTGGCGAAACCCGGGTTAACTCGCAATAAGGTGATGTTGTGTGTGTGGTGGAATTGGAAGTTTTTTCCCAACCTAATATAATAGTTGGGACATTTCTTTTCTTTACTTTAATTTATATGATGACATTTCCTGTTCGACGTTTTAATGTGATTTTAATTTTTATTCAGATATTTTAATTTGTTTATTCTTAGTACCTATGTAAATTATTATTTTGATGAGTCTATGCAACTCGAAAAAAATGATTTGTACTTTTTATTTTAGATATTACGTGACTGTTGGCTTCGATAATTGATTTGGTAGTTATAAATGATACAACGAGCGGATTGTACACATATACTTAATATAATGAAAGTTGCAAGTTCCGAAAACAATAATTTAGTAAGGCGCAAGCGGAGCCGTTGCGTAGAAGGCTAACAGCTGACTGACTCGTTCGTGCGCTCGACGAAAACTCCAAGTCCGCGCGGTGGGAACTTCATACTTGATAATCCAGTCATCCAGACGGGGGATTATCATAAATCTTATAAAGTTTTTTCATAGTAGTATTTCAAGGCTCATAAATAGATTATAATTAGATACAAATACAAATACAAATGCTGCGGATCTGACAGTCACACATAGCGATAAGGGTGACTATGAGGCTACATAAAAAAACATCTTTTTGAACTAACGTGTTATTTGCATATTTTTACCTGTTGTCACGTTCACATTTTTTAACTAAAGTTTAAAGTAAGAAAAACCTCTTTCAGAATCAGAATGACAGAACATTTATTGAGAACTACATCAAACACATACAAAAAGACAAAACCATAAACAGAAAATAATACAAAAATGACGGATTTAGTATGTATGCTGTAGCAGTGCAAAGGGCCATAAGTTGAGGGACATAAATTGTTCAATGAACAAAACGCTGATTCTCAGCTAAAGCCAAAACCTACTGCAAAGTAAATTAAACATTGAATTTTATCTTAATTAAGTGGAATAAATTAAAATTTTAAATAATAAAACTAATGTTAATGAAAAAACAAAATTAAAATTAATAAACCCAAATTAAACATAAATAGATTCAAATTCGACTAATTCTAAAATTAAAACCAAAGTAAAAGGCAAAATCATCCCACTAAATGCATATAAAATTTAAAATACATTAAAATTGAATTACGCCTAAATTAAAAATTGAATAAATATATCTATATTTTGTAAATGTTTGGAAAAATATACTTAATTAAATCATCCGACCAAAATTAGAAACTGGCACTGGAACTGAGATCAATTGGAGATTCAACTGAGATTTTCAGATCTTTAATAATAATTGAGATTGAAAAATTGAATCATTAAACGCAAAACCTTATAAATATTATTAAAATACATTTTCTGTTTACAACTTATTTTCATCTTTTGTAAGGGATGATTAATAACATAACCTTTTATACCTTAAATCAAATAATTGCTAAAGAGATGTCCCAAGACTGTATGGAGCCTTGGCTAGGACTATGTACACCAAGCGAAATTATAGCCATAAACGTGAAGAACATTTTTTTACACACAAATTACTACAGAATTACAGCCCGTTCACACATGGTCCGTTTTACTAGATACGTTTTTTTTTTCATCGATGGCGTAGGGAGTTTTATGAGCGACTTCACATATGGCACAGTATTCAGTATTCGTATTTACGATACAAAAACGAATCCAGTAAAAGGTATCCAGTAAAAGGGACTATGTGTGAACGGTCTATTACTTTGTATTTTGGTTAAAACAAAAAAATAAACAGTATTATTGCATCACAAACAAACATGACTGATAAATATGAAAATAACATAAGTAATATGGATTTGTTTTAATTTTTAAACCAGAGAACTATTTCCTATAAAGCAATATTAGTATTCTCGTAGAAAACAAAATGTTGTACAGGTGCCTAGCCGAGGCTGGGACATCTGTTTTAAAAATTTATATCTTTACAGCAATTACAGGCATACATATATCTAATACAAAAAACTTAGACATATTTTATACTCACTACAGAAATTAGAAAATAAATACAAAAGAGTCCCACTCTCCTCTAGCAAACTACAGTTTAATAAATATGTAAAAGGCAACGTGGCGTTACGCGGACTCAAGTTGGGTTGCATTCGAAAGTGCTTGTCCGTGCACTTAAGCGGACATTGATGTATGCAAGCGCACCCATGTCCAATTAACGCAACGTTGATCCTCATTAAAATTAACTTTTTTAAATATTCTTCTAATCATACAGAAGAAAATTATGGACAAGACATTTTTGACTGGATTTTACGGCGTTTTTTCTTAATTTATCACGAGTAACAGAAGTGGCATATCATAGACATACATCTAAATAGACAACGCAAGTGCCACGATTTGTATTGAAACAAAGCGTGCCAACACCTTTTGTGACGTCACAGCTGATATTTATTGCTGGGAAAAAACGATTCAAAGACAACGATGCCGCCGATGAAATCGATTATTAAGAACGATATCGATATTGTGAAATCGAAATCTAACAGACATACTACGCGGGGACTGAATCTAGCGATGACCAACCTTCAGGCTTGGTCGGGGTTCGGACACGCGAAGTACATGCATTGCGTCGTCTATGTAGATGTATGTCTGTGTGGCAGACCGTCATGTTTACAATTAAGAAAGTAATCGATAAATAAAACACTTTTTAACAAAAACAGACCCCGGTGTCACGTCTGCAAAGACACCGAAACGTCGAGTCAAAATTTAAAATGTAAATATACGCGATAAATCCGGTTAAAAAGTGTTTTATTTAATAGTATGAATCGCGAAAACTTAAGACAATATTAAGTAATTGATAATTTATATATTTTCGTCAGTCTCGGAGTGTCAAGTTACATCTCGTTCAATACGCCTTTTGGGTCTACATAATATGTATTTACAACTTTAAAATGAGCTCACTGCAGGGTTATGAATTTCTCCGCTCGTTCACACTACCCAGCTGGACTAGTGCTTGTGATGCCGAAATTACTTGTGAAAATCACTGTATAATACGACACTCGGGACAGACTCTTCCTTTTGCAGACCAATCGGAAACTTTATATCGAACTAGCCACCGCGCGCGGTTTTACCCGCGTAACTTTTGATCCCGTAGGAATTTCGGGATAAAATATAGCCTATAACCTTCTTCAAGAGTTGGGCTATCAAATGAAAAAGAAATTTTTCAAATCCCACTTGTAGTTTCTGAGATTAGCGCGTTCAAACAAACAAACTCTTCAGCTTTATATATTAGTATAGATGATATGCCCAGAAGTCACTACGCCAGGAAGATTTTATGCATGGTTTTTTTAGAAACCAGCCAAACTGAAATATTATTTTCTTTTATACGATATAAACGTACCTGCATATTTATTTTAGTATCGCTCAGTAGCAAAAAATCAAAATGTGACACTAAAATTTTTTTTACAAATAGTCGGTTATTTTTTTGGTCATACCAAGCGTTCGGGAGAAACTCAATCTTTTTTTTCATCTTAAATAAGTTTAGACTAATTGTTTTTTTCTCTGTTTTAAAATAATGAGGTTAAATTTTCATTTTATTTTTACTTCAATTGTTAAATTCAGTCCACTAAGACAGGATTCACTTTTTCATACCTTTGTTTTTTTTTATTACAATTTAATTGTTGTTACGCGTGTCTTCTAACGCACTTTTATTATTTATGCAGTAATCATTCGTGGAAACTTGTAAGATGCCTTAATGTCATTCTACCATACTATTAAAAAATTGTAATTTAGCAGTAAGTTTTCTTAATAGAATAAAATAAAATAAAATACTACGACGTAGATGATATTTTGTAGTCGCGCTTTATTGTGGTATTCATTCATTCATTGTGACCATTCTTTGCTTATTAAGTTAGATAATACATAACTTTCCTTGTAAAAGAATTACATACCCTTTTTTGCAAAAATCGTTTCTATAAATGATATTATTGAGTAAAAAAAATTTGGCCGGTGACTAAAAAAATTAAATACAGCCCTGCATTAATTATTCGTATGTAGTTTATTTTACGAGCCGTACACCTCGCCCACATTCTTCTCCATCAATGCCTGGGTTGCCTGGCAGAAATCGCGTTTCGGCGATAAGGCCGCCCTTTGTATGTAAATTATAATTATTGTTTCGTTTAATCTATGTAACCATGTTTGTGTACAAAAAAGAGTATTATTATTATTATTATTTATAGCTGGACTCTAACAATTGGGCCTTGTTGGTCGTCTGGTACTCCGTGAACCCTCCTGGCGTGTGCTCGGACCTTGTTAGGTTTCTCGAACCGATGATCACAAACGCCGCAAAGATATCCATACCGCTTCCCCGTGTGAGCATTGTGTTTGTGAATCTGAAGAAATTTCTTCGATTTTAACCGCTTTGGGCACATGTCGCACTGTAACAATGAGAATAATAAATGATATCAAGAAATGAATAATACCTTGATACATACTAAAATAAACAATCAAACCAAACTACATGGCCCCAAAGTAAGTATACCTTGTTTTATAGGATAAAATGTAGCGAACTAGGGGGTACTTAGAATATAAATACATATACATATAGATAAACATCCAGACACGGATTTTTTATCTTATTCCGTGCGGGAATGGAACCCACGACCTCTCGATTAGCATAGTAGCGTCCACACCAATGCTCCATGGAGATCGTCTAATACATAACTTCACGCCTGTCTCTCTTTGTGGTAGGCAGAGACAAGGGAACACCAATTGCTACGATCCAGACATACCTCTTTCGCTTCCTCCACGTTCATTAATCTTTTCATACATGATCGCCGGTTACGGTTACTTTTAACCAGGCCCTTTTTAAGTAAGGCGCCTATTTGGTCGGCATACGTTCGCCTAGGGCGGCCCCTTCCGACATCACCATCCATTCGTGCTCTTTACATCTCTTTCGTAAATAAACTTTTACTTATCCTTTCTAAATGTCCAAACCACCGTAGCATACCCTTTTCAATCTTCGTCACTTAATCTTCTTACAATCCGCATCACTTTCTTATTGCACATCCTATCAATCAATTAATAATACTTATCATCACAAAATGAGCTAGAGGTTTGAAAGATATTGAGGCCTTAATTTTGTTTTATTTTTACTTAATAACAACAACCTTACAAATAAAAAATTGCAGACGCTGGAGCATTGTCGTAAGGTTGCTTGTTTGACAGTATTTTATCGGCTACATTTTGGTGAGTCTGCGAGTGCTCTTTTTGACCAAATTGAACCCACCCCTTTTTACCACCTGACTACTAGACGCAGACAAAACTTCCATCCCTATATAGTGGATTTACCAAGAAGTCGAACAAAACGCTTCGATAGTTCCTTTTTGGTACGGATTGCCAAGCTGTGGAACAATCTGCCTGCGACTGTTTTTCCTGACCACTACAGTCCTGGGACTTTTAAGTGTCGAGTGAATAGGTTTCTCGTGGATGGACGTGTAACACCATAGTCTTCATGCGCACTTTCCATCAGGTGGCATGGAAGACAAACGTCCTATCCTTACAATATAAAATTAAAAAAACTTATCATCACAAAATTAGCTAGAGGTTTGAACGATATTGAGGCTTTAATTTTGTTTTATTTTTACTTAAATCTTTTTTTATTTTAAGGATTATTACACTCTAAAGAGTATGATATAAACAATATCTACGCCTGGTAGCTACTATCGAACTAACTGAATTATGACCCACTTTGCTTATAATTCGTTTGAAACTGTCAAACTTGTTAAGGCTTTCGCGTATAATGCACTTAGGACATTTGAGCTATTTAACGAATTCTATACTCAGGCGTGTGGCGTCGCGTTAAGAAAAGCGCTACCCCATCTCTTCCCGTGGGTGTCGTAAGAGTCGACTAAGGGACAAACCAGAGGACGGGCAGCAGCGTCCTTTTGTGTATATTAACATCACACTGCGATCGCCAACCCGCCTGCCAAGTGTGGCGATAACGGCATTTCCCCCCCAAATTATGCGACGTGTTAGACCTTGGGGGAGGCCTATGTCCAGCAGTGGACGTCTACAGGCTGTGGATGATGATGATGATGAAATGTCAGTGTAAAATGAAACACCAAGGAAACCTATTTTCAAGCGAATTTTGACCTACATTCAGACGGTTTGCCAAAATCAGCTTATGGCCGGTCATGGTACAATCGGTTCGGATAGAACAGAAGGCAGCACATCAAGTGTAACAAATCTGTCAAAAAAATTTACTTGAATCTGAACTCTATGCTCTGGACATTAAATTAAAATTGGTTAGGGAAATTTGACAGGCAATATAACGCTTGATCTGCTGGCTTCTGTACCTAGAACAAAAAGTTAATAAATAAATATAAAATGGTTTAATAATGTTTTTAAGTTTTGCATTTATAATGCTCAATTCTTAAATAAACGAAAAAATGTGGTAAATAAAAATTACCCGGCCAGGACTCGAACCTGGGACCCCTCGTTTGCCGGACGAGTGCTCTTCCACTGAGGTACCGGGGCCTGGCGGTACGCCTCGAAATTACGTACCACATTGTTTGCTAACGTATACATTATATTGCTAACGTTCTCCATCTAATGGTATAGCTTTGCAGCTAAGACCACCCGAGACCAATTTCTTTTCAGAAATTGTGAATCCCAGCTAAAGTGATGCATTGCAACGTTTAATAATGTTTTTAAGTTTTTGCATTTATAATGCTCAATTATTCTTAAATAACTTTTTTTTTATTTATCACATTTTTTCGGTTATTTATAATATGGTTTGATGTTACCACCTGAAAGTTCTTCTCTGGAAGGTGTATAGCAATATGCTGGACAAGATTGGATCGCCTGTGGAATGTAGCCCCACAGTGGTCACATATGTATGGCCTTTCCCCGGTGTGCCGTCGCTCGTGTATCTATTAAAAATCATGAATACAAATTAAATGGTTAACGTAATTTTAAATAAATATATTTAAATTTATTCCCCGTATTACAAGGTTCACATTGACAGAATCGAAGCCATACAAAGGCGTTTTTTGCGTCATCTATGCACCAAATTTGGAGTCAGAAGAAAGCTACCTGAATATGAAAATAGGCTGCAAAATTTCCAATTAAGTACTCTCCAATCACGTCGTACAATATATGACTTAGCAATGCTACACAAAATAACTAACGGTGGCCTGGACTGTACAGATCTATTAAATCATTTATCATTTAAATTGAGTACAAGGCGGCTTCAAAAATTATTCTTTATACCTACTTGTAACAACAACGTAACAAATAATGACCCTATGAATCGTTTATGTAGACTTTATAACAAGCACTGTAAGGAACTGGACATATTTTTGGATTTTAAGACTTTTATCAATAATTGTAAAAAAAATATTATTCTTTACCCTAAATTTTAATAGTGACATCGTGTTTTTATTTTTATTAGTATTTTAATTCTGGTTTGTGTATTGACTTTTTCTCTTTGTAATTTTAAATAATGTGAAAAACTTATTATTTTAGTTTGTATACTTATTTGTCTTTTTATTTTTGACATTTTGTGTTTGTAATTTTGTTTTTTATTTTAATTTTCGATCTTTTGACATTATTATCTAATTTCAGTTCAATTTTTTTTTATTTAATATTTTGCTGTTTTATTTTAATCAATAATCATGAACATTATTATATAAATGCTGTGCGTAACTGTCATCTGGTTACAAACTTAAATCCTTGCATGTAACATTTAATTAGAATAAGAAAATAGTTTGTAATCTGTTGTTATGCCTAATAAATAAATAAATAAATAAATAAATGTAATTATTTAACTATAAAAAAATGTTTTCAGTTTTCATAAAATTTTTAAATTTAAATTTAAACTCATCTTTAATCTTATAATTTTTTTATCATAAATGTGAATGTTTAATGTTTGTTCCTCAACCACGGGAGAACGGATTTAGATCAAATTTGGCATACTGACTACAACATGACTGACTACACTACAATTAGGAGGTTCTGCATTATGAAAAGGATACTGTAAATTCCTACGGGAACAAGAAATATAAGACTTTTTATTCTGTGCGTAGTCTTGGGCAAACGCTCGTTTTAAGTACAACTTGTTTTCAATTCACAAACTGCACTATTAATACAAATTCACATTAATTTATAAGTCAAGCGATGAATAAGCGAAAACATAACTTCATAACTTCACGCCTGTATCCCTTATGGAGTAGGCACAACAACAGAGGTTATAAAACCATCTGATTTCACGTTTGACAAATTTTGAGGTTTTATAATGATGGATAGAGGCTATTGCAGTGAAAGGGGCTCAGCCTATCGCCCACAAAAAGCCTCCAATAAAACCTCAGTCCCTTAACTGACATTTACAGTATAATAAATAAATAAATAAAAATATTTCTGACACTCCACAACATTATCTAGCCCAAATTAAGTTTCTTAAAGAACTTGTGTTATGGATACTAGATAACTGATATACTTAAGAAATATATAAACATACATATTGAATAAATACATATTTTTACTAGAATTTACTTAAATAAACATATAAACATCCATGACTTGACGACTAATATCTGTGTTCATGACACAAATATCCGCCGCCGCCGGGATTCGAACCCAGGACCTCTGGCATAGAAGGCAATATATGTTACCACTACACCAGCCAGTCGTCCGCCCGGGAAGAGAAGCAGCTGGCACATTCTAAGTTTTTCTTTCACTCCCATTCCAGCATGAAAGGAAGCGAAGGAAGCGATAAATCCGGTTAAAAATGGTTTTTTACTTGAAATAATCTTTATGGATTCTGTTTTAAGTAGTTCAATTTTCTATTGTGGTGAAAGAGATTGGAAGGTACTTGATTGATTGGAGAAAATAGTTTAAATAGCAGTTGATAACCTAATTTGTTAGTTATAACTTACTAGCTGTTGCCTGCTACTTCGTCCGTTTGAATATACGTTATTGTAGTTGGATAACTCTATACTAATATTATAAAGAGAAAAGCTGGACTGGGAGCGAAAGAAAAACATAGAATGTGCCAGCTGCTTCGCTTCCCGGGCATACTGTAAAAGTCAGTTAAGGGAAAGAGGTTTTATTGGCGTTCTTGCGGGCGATAGGCTGACTCCCTTTCACTGCAATAGTCTCTAACCATCATTATAATACCTCAAAATTTGTCAAATGTGACATCAGATGGTTCTATAACCTCTGGTGTTCTGCCTACCCCATAAGGGATACAGGCATGACGTTATGTATGTATGTAAAGAGAAAAATACCAATATGAAGCGATTATTAATTACGGTAAACTCTTTTTTGGCGGAAAATTAAGTTTTCTTTGAAATTTTTTTGAAATTATACATACAAAAATTCTTTTCAGAACTAAATGAAACTTGATATCAGCTTGCTGACTTACTTAGTAATTCTTATCATTATTCCTGTATAAAAAAAAACACTTTCATTAATAATAATGAAATTCTCACCGTAAGGGCTTCTTTGGTGGCGGAACTATATTCACAATAAGCACACTTATGTATCCTGCCCAGGCCGTGGCGCGCTCTCTTGTGTTCCTGCAACTGATTATTGTTCCGACATCGCTTCCCGCAAGACTGAAAGAAACACAACAATCCTTTTTCAACGTTTTGGTCAGGCCCAAGTTTGTTTCCCATCTCAACTGACAGTAACTGACAATGAAGATGAAAGATGAAAAGCACGCGGGTTCAGCATGGCTCTTCTCCTGCACAACAGCGTCAAATTCATAGATGCATCAGCGACGAGTGACATACAATACAACAATACAAATAAATTTTATTGCCAGAATCAAAAGGATACAAACATATTAAAATATTGTACATAGAAGGAAAACTGGATTCAAGACAATTTAGGCGGCCTTATCACTCATAAGCGATCCCTTCCAGGCAACCTTTATTTACAAAAAAATAACTAATTAAAAATAATAATTTGGTGTTTGCATTGACATTATAATAATAAAATAATAAATATACAACGTGTAACATAATGAAAAGATAATACTTAAAAGGATTGTATGTTTGATGATGTAGTTTATAAGTAACAGTAACATAAATTTGTTATCCTTACGGTTCAGCTGAAAAACAAGTTCAAAGTTTAGATCAAAATATCTAAGTGTCAACCCTTAAAACAGCTGTAAGCTATTGATGAAATTTTAAATAGTAAAATTTATTAACAGTGTTCTTTTTTTTTATTGTAATTATTGTTTTGAATTGTATATGCCTACTTTAATTTAATCTTTATTTTTCTGATGTAAAATATGGCTCTGGCTGAAATGATTTGATTTGAAATCTATTCGATAACAGATGGCTTAAAAATAAGGTGATGGGTAACTAAGACAGATACTACAAAGTTCAGCCGGTGCGGGAAAGGTCACAAGGTCACTGACTGCGTCACAAGTCTTGTTTTAGCTTATTAGATTAACTAGGGTTGTCAAAATATTTTGTTGTAAAATAATTAAATAAATTTGTATGAAAGTCTATACCAGCACTGATCATGCTAATTTTTTTACTGTATATTCTACGTATGGTATAGAAGCTAACCCTTAAGTTTTATCTCTCCATTTTGTTACATATTGTATACAATATTAATTATATATAATAAATATAAACTATATATAAATAGATACATATTTCTTAATACATATAAATAAATGACATAAGTACACAAATGTATTTGGAGCGTAGTTTTTATGGAGAAGTAGTCTGAATTCTTAACATTTTTCTTAAAGGAGTCTACAAATTTTGCATTGTGAATTGACAAAGGCAATGAGTTCCGTGCGGGAATCGAACCCGCGACCACTGGCGTCTGAGGCAGACAGGTTTACCCTATCGCCAAAGTGGTGTTCGAATCGCGATACTCAAAAATGTGTTACCTCACAGACGCAGTAGTTAGTGTGGAACCTCATATGTGCCTTGAAGGTGGCTTTCATTCGGAACTCTTTACAACAAGTTGCACATTTGTAAGACGCTGCATTGGGGATGTGTGGTCGTTTTCTGCGGCCCGTTTGTTTGCTCTGAAAATCGAAAAGAAAAAAAATTAGAACTGATCATTTATGATCTCGTTAAACTATATAGGGTCAATTTATTTTAGTATATAATATGTTTAAATCGGTTTAAGAACGATGTGTGCGTATATATATACCTAAGGAAAAAAAAAATTCATAAATTTAAATTTCAAAATTCTTCTAAGTGCATAAAATTTTTGTTTAATCTGTAATTTACGACTGCATAGCAAGATATATCTATTAAACAATAAGTTATTAATTATATTACGACCAGGAAAAGGGTTTTAAAGCAAGACACGATTACATCTTGAGTGACAATTTATTAACAAACAGAAATAGTTTATATAGTAAGATGTACGTGCATAATTAAGTTAACAATATTTGATTTTATCTTGGTATGGATTTTATGGAGCACGTTTGATGAATAGGAAATAATCTTTTTAATAAGCTTTTTTCCGTCGTTAAAACTCACATATTTGCCCCGGTATCGACTAAAAACCTCTCGCCACTTTGTAGTTCGGCTAGGGGTGAATAGCACAAAGTTCCGCCCTGGTTCGAGCTAATTGTAGAGCCCGTTGTTTTTTTTTTTCTGGTTTTTCCTGGCACTTTTCTTGACATTTCTGTGTCTTTTTCTAGAATCGCTTACGATATTGACCTTGGTTACGATACCTCGATGCACTTCTTGACCTTGATCTTGAACGGAATTCACTGCGTCAATACTTTTTCGTCATCGTTTTCGTCGCGTAGTGCAGCGATTTCAGTTTTCATATGTGTCAGCTGATTTGCAAGTCTAGTGACCTCGTTAACTTCATTACTTAAGTTTTCAAATATCCGGTCTGCCATCTCACAAATTTTTTTCGGGTGTTGCGTTTTCTAAAACAGATTGTACTTGTAGTCATCTCCTTGTTTCTGTGCGGCGACTATAGCTTAGAAATGGGTAAACCATAATTTGGGTTGGTCTTGCCAGAAGCGCGGGATACGTTCCGATATGTTTCTGGCGGCAACTTCAGGTTCCAATGTAACAGGATTGACTGGAGCACGTAGAGCCATTTTTCTTTTTATTTCTGGTCGGGTCCTCAAAAATCTTCTTGCTTGATTGGCTGCGTGACTAACTTCGGGGTCACCACTTATTACGACCAGAAAAGGGTTTTAGAGCAAGACACGATTACATCTTGAGTGACAATTTATTAACAAACAGAAATAGTTTATATAGTAAGATGTACGTGCATAATTAAGTTAACAATATTTGATTTTATCTTGGTATGGATTTTATCGAGCACGTTTGATGAATAGGAAATAATATATTGATTCTCTGTGGGTCACGTCGGAGGACGCCACAAATTACATTACCAAACAATACCTATACGTTCTTGCGCGGCACAAGCAAACGAACGAGCCGAAAGTCAAAATCGAGCCGCCCGCGCCTACTATGTTTGATTAAACCAACGTCACGCCCTCCGCTCGTCAGTCTGTCCAGAAATTCGCGCGCGCAAACACTAAATCGAAAACTCACAAAAATAACGAATTACGCGATTACGGCACGTTTAATCCAAGTTTAATTTAACATCAGCAACAGGACGCAAGGTAAAAATGTAAGTTGTTTTTGTACGTTATAACTACACTGTACATAGTTATAAATAAGGTGATTCCAGTTACTAATCACGCCATTCTAAGGCAGGGTAAAAATTGGTGCAATGGAACTAGTAATGCAATACCCAGCGCTCGCTGTATTTGGACGTGTATTGCGCACGAACTGAGCATTCAATACGGGCATCCTGAGAAAGATTTTCGCGAGCACGGTCCGTCGCCGCACACGTTCTTTTCAACCAATTTACTTGATTGGTCAATTATGAATCGATTTGGATGATTCTTGTTTCATTTTTACAGATCACAATAAGTCAGAGGTAATAAGTCATAGAAATTTAATGGAAATCGATTCAGTACCTACCTAAAAAAATGTGTATGAAAAACTTATTCACTGAGTGCACCGATGTGAAACTTGCTAAAAAGGTTCGTCAATGTGTCTGGGTAGGTAAATTAAAAATAAATAAATATTTCCAACATTCACACCACATTATCTAGGCCAAATAAAGTTTGCTTAAGAACTTACGCTTTGGATACTAGATAGAATGTTTATTCGCGTACAGAGTTATGAGTAAAGCTAATCGTTGTACTCATAAAAAAACTCCGAAGACCGCGACGTTGAAGGCACACAGAATTTATAAAAGGAGAGAAGACTTAATTGAGAAAACAAAAACTTCAAATGTTCTGATTGTTTACATGTTCACGATACAAATTAATTCTTAAATTATCTCCTAAACGAGTAACTGATTTACATGATTCAAATGGATAAATTAGTTTTATACCCAGAGCTTTCCTTTGACATCAAAATCGTTACGATATCTTAACAAACAAAAAATCACATTTCCATTTGCTCTCGTAATTATCCAATTTGCAATCCGAGTCCCTTTGATGTTGTCTAAAAAACCGACAATTCACGGATTCCGTCCAGCAGGCTACGAGTGTCACGCACACAGGAACAAGTCTCACTCACACAGGCACAATTCGTGCTCACGAGCGGTGCTCGCGGAATTAGAGAGGCATCCAAATCATGGGAAGAAATCATGATTCCGCGCTATGTTGGTACCTAGGTCACGTAAACACACGGGCGCGCGTCAACGTCCTTCGCTCGGATGCGTAATTACTATTCGCGTAAGATTATTGTTTTGGGGAAGTAATTTCCTTAAAATAACTAGACTAAGAAATGTTTTTATACGTGCCTAGTCATGAAGTGTAGATTAAACTTAAATTTTATTCACTAAAAAATATTTTGAAATTTATTTTATGAAAAATAAAAAATAAAGTTGACTTGGTAATTTAAACCAATACATCATTCTTAACCCGATTTTAAAATATCACAGACTATTATAAATTGACCCTGTATAATGCTATAGCAGTTTTATTTAATTTAACTTTGATCACGTAGTAATTTTTATTAAAAAACCTTAACGATCCAATTTACGATAGTCTTTATAAGATTTTTTTGTAAAGAACTGATATTCCCAATTGCTTTTCCCCGCAACTTTGTATGCGCTTAGCTACCTTTCCTGTGGGAATTTCAGAAACTCCGTCCATAATACAACCAGACACCCATTGAAATAATCTTTATAATCCGCGCACTCAAGGCATAAGATTTTTCTTACAAACTAAAAAGTTCAATACTTCCCGTTCCGTACGAATTTCGGGAATTCATTCCTTAGTGCACCTCTACACCCATAGAGGAATGCATGTTTCAAATGTCAACTCTCTAAGCACAGCAAAGAAGAATCGTCATTTCATACTATTGAATGTATAAACATGAAACTATTTTTAAAATCAACTATGGAACAATGCATATCTATTTCTGATATTATATATTTTTTAGCGTCGCTTATATATTTTTTGATGTTTATGTAATTTTGCTAAAAATATACGTGAATCTGGTAATAAAGCAATATGGCACCCGTCCGTTCGTCACTGTCATTAAAATAAACACCTGTCTGTCTGTCTGTTTTTGACATCGATGTTGATTGATTCTGTTTGTTTTGTGAAAAATATGAAAAACTTAATTAGGTACCGATATTCTTTTGGGCAAATAGAATACTGATTGTATCGGAAAGCTGCTATTGTTACTGAGCTACAACTAAATGGCATAAGACATTTTGCATAAGAAATTTTGAAAACCGAAAAGAGCGCATTCACGAACACAGAGGAAACGCAAATGACAACATCATATATCAACAACATGGCGACCATGTATCTGTCAGTCACCTGTCAAATGTTCTTTTTTAAACAAGTTCAATCTTCCTTGGTGAAGTTGTTGGTGATACCATATTTTAATAATTTCACTGTGAAATAACTTTAATCATAATATACATATAATACTAATAATCATATATTATCATATTTCCCTTTTTATAATAAAAAATAATATATGATTTTTCTGTGATTACATATAATTAAATGTATCTAATAAACTAATAAAATGTATCTAAAGAGAAACTTATTCACTCGACGCTTAACAGTAACAGGAATATACTGGTCAGGGAAAATAGACGCAGGCAGTTCCTTCCAAACCTTGGCGACCCGTATCAAAAAGGAACTCTTGAAGCGCTAAGTTCGACTTTTTACAACTTTTTTAAGACTTTTTAACCTTATTATAACCAATTAACTTGTTTAGTTTATACATATTATTAAACGTGACTGTACGTTGTCTTTCAGTATATGATAAATGCAATCTTTTCAATATTGATTAATGTACATAGTTGTTCTTACCTCATCATCGTTGTGTGATTTTTCGTCGCCATCATTGTCCTCTGTAAATGGCTCGGATATAACAGGCTTTATATCTTCACTATCCTCATCAAAATCTTGTTCATTATGGAAATCGTCGCCATCGTATCCATAATCATCATAATCAAGTTCCGGGTCAGGTTTGGGTCGTTTCAATACTTTTTCCTGTACTTGTGTTTTGATCTTAAGTCTTTTATTCTGTTTTCCATTAAGCAAATCAATTAAAGTTTTCTCTGCTTTTTTACATTTCCTTCTAAATTTTAATGTGGTTTCTACAGTTTTGATACACTTGGTACAAATCATTTGGGAGAGGCCGTCGTTGTTGTCTATCTGTGGAATTAGAAAAATTACCATTACTAAGGTTGACAAAACTCATGAAGATTATATACACAGTGCATAATGTTTAATAAATGAATGTGGCAAATGATGATGCGTGAGTGGTTACGTAAGTAGCGTCACAGTGACGACCAACAGCTGAGTAACTAGGAAATTTATCCTCAACTAGCTGCTGCCCGCGACGTCGTCTGCGTGAACGCTATGCAGCACCAAACGCACCTACGATTATAACACTGCTAGCGTGATAATATGTAGCCTATATGTTGACCCGACTTCTTAACTATCTTCATGCCAAATTTGAAGTAAATCCATGCAGTACTTTTTGAGTTTATCCCGGAAAGACAAACAGACAAACAGACAAAAATTCTAAAAACTATATTTTTTGTTTCTGTTTCGATTGTAGATCATACCCCAAGTATTCTTTTAAAAAAATATTCAATGTACAGTTTTGACTTTCCTACCATTTTATTATATGTATAGATGGATAAGACGACCACTTTGGCGATGGGGTTAACCTATCTGCCTCAGACGCCAGTGGTTGCGGGTTCGATTCCCAACCGGAAAAAGAAAAAAAATGTTCCGGGTCTGGGTGTTTATGTATATTTATATTCTAGGTTCCCCACTAGTTTGCTACATGGCATCTATCATAACACAAGCTATGCTTACTTTGGGGCCATGTAGTTGGTGTGATTGTCTGGGGATTTAAAAAAAATCTATATCTCCCAGCCGCCGCACACTGGGGCAAGATGACTTAATTCTATACACAAACTAAAAAAAATGTTTACACTAGCAAGTAGCTTAGTGCACTGTATGGCTGTCAAACTGTACAATAAATTACCCAGTACATACAGAAATCTCCCCGAAAAAAAGTTTAAAACTACATTGTTTAATATATTTTTAGAAAAAATGTACTATGACATTAATACCTATTTAAATGATAAAATATGAATTAATTTTTCTTGCTAAATTTTGACTTCTACTATTTAATTGTAATTTGACTTCATTTTTAATTAATGTTTATTTCTGACATCTTTTAACATTAGTTTGGACATTTAATTTTATCTAGTATTATTTTTTATGTTTCAATTTGATGTGCTTTTTATTCTATTTGTGTTTTATATTAATTTAAATTTATTTATTTATAAAATGTAATTTATGTCAAAATATTTAATGCAATTGCTTTGTAAATGTTCTTTAATATAATTTTATAATTTTGCACGCTGAACAATCAGCAGTATATGCAGGACCTGACTTATAAATATGAACTGACTACCATATATTGGCAAAATAAAGATTTATTATTATTATTATGACATAATGCTATAGCCGTGGCACAACACCGCAGGTAAACGGGCGCGAACCGCCCCGCGAGTACATAGCGTCGCTACCTGCTGCACGGCTATCACAAGACGGCGCGCGAACTGTGTCGCGGCGCGATAGACGATTCGATTCGATTTTGTTTTTAGCACGTTTTCCAATCATGATCAATGTACGAGGTTTGAAAGTCAAAATACGAGATTTTTAGCTGCCTAGGTACGAGGTTTTTTTTTTACGGTTGACAACCCTGACTAGCGATCAGTCTGACCCGATCGCTCGTAGGACGTACAAGTGAGATTCATTCGCCAGCAGCATAACTTAGAAGCGTACCTTGTTTTTTTAAATAAACATCTTATAAACCCAACCAAACCATTTTATTTAGCAAACGATAAATCGTTTTAAATCTGACTATAAGTCACGATAGGAAGCAGCGAACCGTATGGAAAGATGATTTTGAGACAAAAATATCTAGATTCGTCACTTTCATTTCCTGCACGTAAAATAAAACGAACTGTTCCCGGTCGTCCAGTTTTCTCAAATAACTTTTGAGGAAAGCACACAGAGGATGAAGCGACAAGTGACTGAAGATTTAAGAAAATGTACATCTCTGCCTGAGCTTGTTCATGCTACACAAATTAAATTGAGAGCTTCGGGACAAGGAGCAGCTTCCAAAATAATCAAAGATATTTTGTCTGATCCGTCAAAACCTAGTGACTGTTCAAAAGCCTATCAACAACAGTCACTTGAAAAAGTTACGATGATGTCAGGAGAGGATGCTATGGCTATTTTAGTGGAAGCGAATTTATCTCGTCATCAATATAATATATTGAGATCAAAATCTCCAAAAATCTACACATCCTATAAAGTCGTACAAGCTGCAAAAAAACAATGTTATTCAGATCCAAATAAAATCAGTGTTAGTGAAACTTACGTACACGCTGATCTACAGACAATGCTTGACCTTACTACTTATCGTTTGATCTTTGTTCAGAGAGAAGTGCAGCTGACACTGAACAGTGACGAGTTAGAAAACATGTGCCTTAACTTCAAAATGGGGATTTGATGGCAGTAGCGGCCATAGCTCTTACAAACAAGCTTTTTATGGGTCCGGAGCCAGTGATTCAGCTGTTTTTATAACATGTTTTGTACCCCTTCGTACATCTGGGTCGAAGATCATTTGGCAAAACTCTAGACCAAGTTCGACGAGGTATTGCAGATCTTTCAAAATAGAATTTATCAAGGAAAGCACCGCAGTTTCCCTGAAAGAAAAGAAAAGGATAGACGACCAAATAAAACATCTTCAAACCAGTATCGTACAACAAGATGGACACAAAATAAAAGTTAATCATAGCTTGATATTTGCCATGATTGATAGCAAAGTTTGCAATGCGGTCACGAATACGACTTTAACACAGAAGTGCTATATATGTGGAGCTACAATTAGAGAGTTTAATAATAAAGCCAAAATACTTTCTAGACCAATCAAAACAGAAAATTTGGAATTCGGCATTTCGGTCTTACACGGATGGATACGATTTTTTGAATTTCTCTTGCATCTGGCATACGGACTTCCCATCGAAAAAAAAACAGACTCGGAAATGGAAGAATGATGCCGCGGAAGTTTCCGATACAGAAAAAGTTGAAGAAACAAAGACCAAATTCAAACTGAATTTAGAGAAAGTCTGGGCTTGATAGTGTACAAGCCCAAGCCAGGATTCGGGAATTCAAACGATGAAAACACAGCGAGGAGATTTTTTTTAAAATGCCACTGTTTCTGCAGAAATCACAAACCTGGATTTAGAATTAATACATAAAATGCACAACATACTAATTGCCATGTCCTCTGGCTATGACATGAAAACTTCCGCACCTATGGTACTGAAACTGCCAAATACTTTGTGCAAAAGTACCCATGGTATGACATGCCGCCCACTGTTTTATCCATGGGCCAGAAAAAATAAAAAATGCGCTTTTGCCAATGGGCCAATTAACAGAAGAGGCCCAAGAAGCCCGTAACAAAGATTTCAAGAAATTTAGAGAACACCATTCTCGACAATGCAGTCGCGAGAAATCGAACATTGATATTTTTAACCTCTTGCTGTTGTCATTAGATCCAGTCATTACAAGAAAAATGAAACTGCCAAAAAAAAAGTTGACTTCACTGCCCAAAAGAAGTTTTAAATCTTTTAATTGCTCCATCAATACAGTCAAATGAAGATTGTACGGATGATGATAACCAAATTGATGTTGACGTTACTGATTGTAGCGATGAAAGTGATTAAGTTAATTATAAAATAAGATGTAACAGACATATAAATGTCACATTGTACATGTAAATAGACATGATAAAACATATATCTGCCTACCTTTTTTTCCTAAACCTATCTTGTCATATCGTAATGTCCACTCGAAAATAGCATTATGAATTAACGATTCATTTTAATGATCTTGCCGGCGGCTGGGATGAATAGAAATTATCCATTAAGGATAAATTTCCTGGTTAAGAAATAATCCCAATTGTAGATATAAGACTCAACTACATGTGCCCCTGCTACCTTAAGAAGTTATTCATCTCTCCGTCTCCAACTGTCTGCAACTTTCAATGAAATCACTCACAGTATTTTCTCCCTCTCATGATAATTATGTATGTCCTGAAAATATGTCTAATCATTTCATGTTATTTTCTCTTTCAAACTCCTGTTCCAGCCCGTTCAGACTCCGAATTGATAATTGACTTCCCCCGTATCTCAAATTTGTCAAACGGAAGCAAAGTCACAAATCATCCTATGAATAAGTTGATCACTTACAGAGAGAATACCACTACTTATTGTATTCCTATGTTTTCTGGACTGAAACAGTGAAAACAAGTTGTATGGTGGACTTCTGGGCTTCTACCACATTCAAAACAGTGTCCAAGGAAATGGCAAGTCATGTTAATCCTCCGAGCGTAGATGAGTTAAAGATCGTGGAGGAAGCAATGATAGATGATGCTGGCCCTTTGGGTGTACCAAACCATGATCAAAAGTTTGATTGTTCGTGGTGTAGATGGAATCGGGAAAAAGAATATATTCAGAGTTATCGGAAGAAGACATTTCTCTATAAGCATGCAGATGGGTCCGTCAAGTCTCCAAGGGGGGAGTGGTCGGACGGAAGTGAATCCAGGGTTATATAGTGATGGACACAGGCTGATGAAACTCCCAAAACCAAATATCACCTCTTTAGTTTGCGATTTTAAAAATATCAGATATTTATGTAGGAATCTTGTCAATAACTTATGACAACAATTATATTGTCTCAGTTCCTTCCCGAGTTCTTCTGTTCTCAATTACAAAGCTTAGTGAGAAGATTTTTTGTAATATTCAGTCAATAGATTATAAGTTGTACCATACGGTGGGCGGTTATGTTATTTCTTTATCTAGCACCGGACTATCACCATCTAGTTACATTTGGGATTGGGCAGAGTCCACGTAAGAGGTAGACAGGGAGATAATATTGGATAGATAAATTTGAGATAGGCAATGTATTAGAAATTTTTCATAGAATTTTTAAAACTTTTGTTCGTCAGAATGGTCAGCATGTGCAGCAGATTGAGGGGGTGTGTTCTGCCGTCATAACGTAAAGTGCAATAACTCGAGTTTTGGGTCGAATTGAGTTAAGTACATATTCAGAATCAGCAGAACGAGATCTATATTTTCTCTTTAGACAGTTTTTACGTATCTTTGACGGATACCGTTTTAATGATAAGCGTAACTGCAATAACTAAGCTATTTTTTTAAATTTACTATACAAGACCGCAATAACCATAGTTAACACAAAGTTTATTACGGTATTCTTTCAGTTCACTAACCATAAGTGCAACAAATAAAGTTATTACGTATTTTTTTGGCATATATCGTATTTCTAATATTCATTTACTAGTTATAAATGCAATAAGTTTGGTATATTGTACATATACTAAGGAACCTTTTACGCATTTTGCTAACTATATCTGCAACATGTCGAGTTGTTGCATTTATGATTAGTGTACATCTACATTTGTTATACACATATACTAACCATAAGTGCAATACGTATGAGTTATTGCAGTTATGTTAAGGAAAACTATTATCATTTATGGGTAGAATATTAAAAAAGTAGCAATAACTAGACTTGTTGCGTTTATTTTAAGGAAGATTACGTGAATACAAAATACTTATGCGTAAAAAAATGCAATAGATTCTCAACTTATTGCGTTTATAACTTGCGTAAGAGGGCCAGAGGGGCCGGGGGGGGGGTGAAATATTTTGTGCGAGACACGTCAACCGGCAGTCGCGCGGCGGTCGTCCAGCCAAGACATCACGTCACACGTGCGTGCGCGCCATTTTGAGCGGTAAGCAAAAATATGTTTGTACAATTAAATTACCTATTTATGTTTTAATTTATGTCACGGGAACAAACAGTTAGATAAGTAGAATGGATGCGAGGACTTAGTAGGTTATATATGCTGGCGGCCGATCGTTGAATTAGGCATATCGTGAAACGCCGGCTCTTCATGATATGACTAGCTGTCACAAGCCATATCGTTCAACGCGTCGTGTTTGACGATTTAGCTAACGATGTTTAGGCATATCGTTTAGGTATATAGAATGTCCAGAGATTTAGCAAATAAAAATATATTTTTACTGTTATTATCACTAGTTCTAGTTTGAATGAGCAAGTCAACGGAGTCCTGCTTCGCAGGGCTCCTAATTTTGGGTGCAGGGTTCAAAGAGAACCCTAACCTAACCTATAAGACTAGACCTTTTTGTGACCATATATTTATTTAATAGGTTAGGTTAGGGTTTTCTTATGTCCCTGCACCTAAAAAATGTTGAAAGAAAAATGTTGTTGAATGCATTTGTTGGTTTCCATTCAACATGGACGCTCAGCCAAGCTCATCGCTTGTTGATACAGACATGGCATAATTATGTTAACACACTATTTATTAATATACTATATAATAATATGATTAGGCTTTATTTCTAATCCCCCTAAAATAATTAAGTTATACTTCATTTTCATAGGAAAATAAGGTATTTTTATTACTTATGCTATAATTAAACATTTTCTTTTATTTTCTTAAAAATAATAATTAATTGAATTAAATAAAATCATTAACTTTAGTTACGTCACTATTTCTAAAATAGCAATGATCTGCAACACTGGAACTGTCAGATTACTGCATTTAATCAAAAGTCCGAGTATAGTCTTAACTGACATTCAATTCATTCATTTGTGACGCCGACATATTTTTATTCGCTAGGCATATCGACGAATACGTTGTTGTCGTTGATCTGCCAGATTTTTTATTAGGTGCATCACGATATGAGCGATGATTTGATAGCCATATCATGAAATGGCTAATTCTACGATCGGCCGCCGACATATATAATAACTAATATTATCATGCATCAAAACTTTTGTTTATTTCTGTTTCCATCTACAACACAGGTTAATTCCTAGTGCGGGAGTGGGTACTATACCGGCTTCGACCACAGTTAGCCGTTACTTTGGACCTGTAGATGTAGTGTTTCTGTATTTATATTTTGTTTTTTCACAATAAAAGAATATTATTATTATATATTATTATCTAAAATATGCGTGGATGCTTAGCTAAGGATGTGTTTGTTAAACCAATAAAATTGTTTCGTTTATCCTCAGATAGATGAAGCGATGTTATTAGTTAAACTTCATTATGTTTCGCTAACGCATTCTTGGATAACTACGGTAGAAACTCATACGCTTGTTGGTGTTTTATCCAAAAATTTACTTTTCCAGGTAATACAATGTCCAGAAGAGACAAAATTCTTTCACTGGCTATTTCAAACAGCCATCAATCTAAATTTCATACTTCTCAACATCAAAATACCAGCCACCGGCATAGATCAAAGACTTCAACTATGGAAAAAAATACCGTTCAGAAACCTTCGTTCACCAACTTAGATATGCTATGGGCTCGTCCCTTAGACTACAATGATTTCAAATCGATATTTGATTTTGCTAATGAATATCACAACTCTTCTGACCGTGTTAAAGATTACGACCTAAACATATTTAATCAAACATCTTCCCCTGAAACAAGGGCTACTAGAATATCTTTAAAGTGTTATGAAACACTGGTATCCTCCGACGACGAAAGTGACAACAATAACACAACTGTTAATTATATAGATAATTCAGATGATAGTGTCATGGACAAGGATTATTCCCCAGATTGTATCCCGGACTCAGGTTCGGATTCGGATTTAGAAACATCTATTTTTATAAAAAAATACATAAGCCAGACAACATTCAAACGTAAACAACGAGAGGAGAACAAGACAAGAGGGAAAGAAGACAATAAGAAAACAGAGACTTGGAGAGAAAAAAATGAGCAAACAGAGACTGGGACAGAGGAGAATGAGCAAACACAGACTGGGAGAGAGGAGAATGAGCAAAGGAAGATTGAAGAAAAAGAGAATGAGCAAACACAGACTGGGAGAGAGGAGAATGAGCAAAGGGAGATTGAAGAAAAAGAGAATGAGCAAATGGTGACTGAAAGAGAAGAGAATGACCAAACAGAGACTGGGAGAGAGGAGCAAACAGATACTGGGACAGAGGAGAATAAGCAAATAGTAACTGAAGGCAACGAGAATGAATGTGAAAATCGTGCAGTAGAGGAACTTTTGATAGATGGGAATGACAAAGGGTTAACTAAAGCAGGCTTGCCAAGGAAAAGACGTAAGTTTAGCATGCCCCTAGTGGAACGTAAAAGGCAGAAGAAGGAAAATTACGATGGAAAACTTTCACTAAAACCACCCTGTGATGACAAATGTCGAAGGAAATGCACTACTAAAATTTCAGAAGAAGCTCGAAAAGAAATAAATTATCGGTATATTCACTTAAATTGGGAGTCAAAAGGTTTATATATTAAAGGAATGGTTGAGCCGAAGGATATAAAATCAAGAACCAAATTAGAAGGTGAAAAAAAGAAGAGAGATGTTTCTTATTACTATTACTTTATAGTACAGCATGAAAAAATACAAGTCTGTAAGACTTTTTTTCTGACGACACTGGGATACAACCCAAGTAACAATAGACATATTCACACGGCACTAGGGAAAGATATTGATAATCAGCGAGACGGACGTGGATTACACGAACGTAAAAATGTCATAAACAAAGACATAATTAAGGACCACATAAAAAGTTTTAATCCAACAATTTCACATTATCGCCGCGAGCATGCCCCAAATAAACTTTATCTGCCTAGTGATGTCAATATGACGATGATGCATAAATGCTTCACTGAAAAATATCCCAGTATGTTAATATCTTTGGAAACATATCGAAAGGTTGTAAAAGAAATGAACATTTCTTTTGCTCATCTCGGGCATGAAGAATGTGAGCAATGTGCTCTTTTTAAATTACATAGAGAATGTTCTCAAGAAAACTGTGAGCAGTGTATTCAATACAATAAACATAAGTCCCGATACACAGAGTCCAGAGAAGAATATCAACGAGACAAAGAGCAAAGCCTTACTGATTTAGACTGCATATACTTTTCTGTTGATCTACAAAAAATTATTATGTTGCCACGAATGGATCAGTTTAAAACTGCAATATTTTGTCCGAGAATAATCGCATTCAACGAAAGTTTCGTACCATTGGGAGGTTCTAAGGGTGTGAATATTTCGTATGCCGTGTTATGGAACGAATCTGTCAGCGGTCGAGGTCAGGCGGATATTATGTCTTCGTTTCGATCCTTTTTCATGCATAAACGTGATATAAAAAATCTCGTTGTATGGGCAGACAACTGCGCTGCCCAAAACAAAAACTGGGCCTTCATGTGTTTTCTAATAAATATAGTGAATAGTAATCTGATCGCTGCTGAATCAATCACAATAAAATATTTTGAACCCGGTCATACTTTCATGTCGGCTGACAACTTTCACCACCAAGTGGAAATGGTATTAAAAAAGAAAAATAAAGTATATGATTTTGATGACTTTGTGGATGCTGTGAAATTGGCCAATTCAAAAAGAAGCACTGTAAAAGTGATGTCAGTAACAGATTTTTACTGTTATGAAGATTATTCATCTCAACATAGAGTCCGAAATATGGTACCCAGAGTCTATCTTAAAGACATTATGGCAGTTAGAGCCGAAAGAGGTGCATTTACAATTAAGTAAAAAGAAAGTCATGTGTCTGATTGGAAAGAACTAGATTTTCTCCAAGTGAAAATAGTTCGAAACAAATGCTTTCCTGATATTGCAAATAAGAGTAGGCCGAGAGGAATAACTAAAGAACGTAAAGATAAGATTATAGCAGAATTAGTACCTTTGATGCCTGAAAATAGGAAGGACTTTTGGTATAACTTACCTGAATCGTCCTTAGATTTAAACCTTGACTGAAAATATTTATTAATTATATTTTTTAGTTCCTTGTGTCATTAGACTGATGAAAACTTTGATCTCAAATTATGCCTTGAAATGAAACTAGTCTTAAGATTTAACTGATGTGATTATATTTTTGATAAGTGTTTTTATTGTTTTTTAAAGAAGGTAGCGAAGCAATACCTACTGTTTTAGTTTTATTTTTTAATAAAAACCATTTAATATTAATCATCTTTGTCTTTTATTAAATCTTTCCCAACTAAATACACGTTTTCTTGAGATCCTTCAAAGTTTTAAATTATTTTACTACTAACTAACTAGGTAATTTGACGTTTAGAACTTTCCTCTCACTAATAAAAACCGCAATAAGTAACCTTCTTGTTGCACTTTTCGTTAGGGCACATTTTATAACATAAATATTAATTACTACACAAAAATGCATTATCTTGATTTCCTAACCATAAGTGCAACAAGAGGGCTACTTATTGCGGTATTGACTAGTTAACGTTTATTTAACATATGAATTATACTAAGCATAAAGTATTTATTCCCTTTTTTATAATGAACTAAAATGATTTTCAAAAATTAGGTACTACATATTATTCTTTACGTTTCTATCTATCATACAAAAAAACTTTTGAAACGATAGCATGTAAAGTGTCGGCGACACAATCAAAACAAAAAAAAAACTTTAACCGCGTTTTTCTCGAAATGAGCTAAAACCTAGTTATTGCACTTTACGTAAGGACGGCAGTGTTGAGGGAGGTATTCGACCTTATCGGTAGAAGGTCGATGACACATTCTTATTTTGAGTAAAAATTATTATAAACCCTTTAAGACGATCTTTCAGAGCTCGGTTTCAAATGTGTATTTAAGTATGTAAATTGCATTTGATATGTTTTCGCGTCACGTTACGACGAGTAAGCTTTTGTTACCTTTATCCATGTGTTTTTGAATGATTATTAATAAAATGAACGCCTTAAAGTGAACTTGTGTTTCAATCAATAAACCATCTAGTACCAACTCCTCATGGCTACCCTGCCTACCTCGATAATATATAAAAATAAATAAAATAAATAAGAAATGAACAAGAAATTCCATAAAAGCGCTATCAAAACATTAAGGCGAGAATTGAACGCTATATCTATTGAAAATCTCGCCCTTGCCTACCTCGGGGGCGGGACTCCTTGTTCGGGCGCCAGCTGTAACCCTTAATTTTTGTTCCTACATTTTGTTTCCAGCGGAGGTGGCAAGCGCAGCCGCATTTTTTTTTTCTATTTAATTGTAAGTTGTAAGATTCTTATTGGAATTGCGCATGAGACGCACGACTTGTCAAACCAGTTATCTGCATACAAGTTATCTTCTTAAATAACTGTGCTGGAAAGTGTTTTGCCGGTCCCAGGATTTTGATTTTCTCCTTAACAGGAGTGTTTGGGCAGGGGCGAGAAATTGGCGGATTTGACTGGACCTCACCTTCACTTCGAAGCAGAGAGTGCAAGACAGTGCACCAACACCTCTAAGCGGAGTTTAAATTTTAACTTTTTATAAACTAATATTTATCTACCGGCCTTTTACACCATCGCATCTCATACTTAGTACCGACCAGAAGTCACCAGCGTCCCACTTGTGTTTTTTTTTTAAATTTTGAAGTATTTGAATAAATACGGATATTTCTAGACCTACATTTTGTTTTTCATAATTAAGTTGCTTCTTTTCTTCTCAAGGAAGTAAAGGTCACATTTGGCGCTCGAACCGAGACATTTCTGGCGATTTTTGGCTCTTCTGGGTAGTCATTCGCTTACAGGGAGTTTGGTCTGTGCTTGGTGTTGGTGTTTTTTACGTTGGTACCGTATACTATATGTTTATTTGTGTGTACAACCTATTATACTTATTGTAAACTTATATTACTGTAAACCTTTGCGGCGACTGGTCGATAGTTTATTTTGACACTTACATTAACACATTTGAATAATGGAAGAAAGGTCAATCGATTTTAATTTAATTCAAAAGGATGAGCTGTCCTACGAGATTATTATTAGCGGGGAGAAGCCTGATTCAACAGTGGCAGGGATGCGTTCTCAAATCCGGACACTAAACAAAGAACTTCCTACGGATGATATTTCCCAATTTGAAGGTGATATTACTGCGGAACTTAATGCTATCTCTCTGAAAATAGGCGAACTAAACGAACATGCTTCTACTCAACCCCTACAATTAAAATCTTTAAACCGAGTTAATTCTCTAGGTAACAACCTATATCATCGTTTGGGTCGTGTATTTCCTATTAGTAAATCTCAAAAACGTTTATGCCAAGGTTGAAAGATTATTACATCATTTTAAAACTAGCCAGGAATTGAACGATGTACCGGATGTCGATGACAATGAGCCTGCAATTGCGCAAACGATTCCTTATAATTTTAACGTAACTTGTGCGGCCAACAGTAGTTCCGTTCGTTCTTTAAAACACAGATTTTAATGGTAAGACATGTATTGTTGCATTTTTAGAGAAATTAGAGGACTTGTGTCGTGCTCGAGGTATCTCTGATCGGAAGTTGTTTATTTCTGCTTCCGATTTGTTTTCTGATGAGGCCAGCTCGTGGTACTCGGGTATTTCAGCCGATATTAATTCTTGGGAGGAATTGAGGGGCTTATTGTTGTAGGATTTTTTACCTCCGCATTATGATCGTAGGCTAAGACGAGAAATAGGCGAGAGGACGCAGGCCTCGAACGAAAGTATCGTTCTCTATTTGAGCGTGATGCAGAATTATTTCCGTCGCCTTCGGAAACCTATGACTGACCTCGACAAGTTAGAGATTGTTACATACAATGTTAGACCATTTTATTTGGAACAGCTTGATTTGGATGAAATTGCTACATGGTACAAGCTAAAGAAGCGGCGTGCCCAGCTGGAACGTAGAAAATCCTTAATTTTAGAACCTCCTTAGACCTCGGACAAGTTGCTTGTGTCCGACTTGGCTTGCGAGGTTTCCCCACGCCCTCTCGCAAAGAATGTTTCGAGATAGATACTGCAGTCAAAAAGTTTTGTCCTCGCTGTCGTGTAGATGGTCATTCGTTAACTGAATGCGTGGCTCCTCCAGGAACTCTGATGAATAACGTTGAGTTTATAAATAGTATTTGAAGAAATAAATGGACTCGTGGTGTACCTTCTCTCTATGTAATAACTGATAACGGTAGTGTTTTAAGATATCTATAATAATTTTTTAATATTTGATAGACCAATAAATCCTTCAGATAACGATAACCATGATTGTTTTTATAAAACCCGAAATTTCGTTACTACTGTTTCTAGGGAATGTTACTGGTCTGATATGAGACATGCCAGAACTTCAGAACTCTTCACAAACTAACGCGCTTCGCGCATGTTAATGTGTATGTGAAAAAAACAATTACTGATAAGGAAATGCGGTGGCGGCGGCTGGGAGGTATAGAAATTATCCATTAAGGATAAATTTCCCAGTTATATAAACCCTTCAAGACGATCTTTCCGAGCTCGATTTCAAATGTGTATTTAGCCGTCATATCGGATAAATACACATTTCTAGCGAGTGGAAGGTTGCGCTATATACGTTGAACTGTAATGACAATGATAAGCTACGTAAGTACTTCTCGCGTCTGTACGGTTCTAAAACCAAAGGAGACGGGTTTTTTTGCCTACATTCTGGTACTGTAATTCTAACCAGCATGGTTTGTGCACCAAATCAATGTTAAGACTTTTATCTTTGAGCAGGCTTAACCAAAAATGTTATATCACAACAGTTTTATTATTAAAAATAAAATAAGTTAGCGATTTTTTATGTCCAAACTAATAAGTTGACTATCAGCAATACTGAAGTTCTTAACGTTTGACAGACCATTTGATGACGTTTGACAATTTCAAATTTACCGTAGCATTTGACAGTGACAAGGTTTCAATCACCAGATTTTGGTGTTCACAATAAATGGAATTTAAAGCAAAAAGAAAAATACTTTTTTTAATTATCAATGGCGAAAGATTTATTTTATTTTTAGATGTTTTTACTATTTTATTGTTAATAAAACCAACGAAGTGAGTTTAGTTATAAATTCTAAACCATTATTTTTGCAATTGATTTTCATTGTTTGTTGATAAAACGTTGCTTTTTTTTAATTTGTGGGAAACTAAAATCGATCAATCGATATCCTTGATTTCTTTCCTTGCCCTGTTTGTTTGTCCTTCATTCCTTCCTCTGCTCTCGTGTGTTTGTTTGTTGCGCTTTTCTCGGTTATTTTCGAAGTTATTTCTAATGTGTTCCTCACACTATTTAGGCGCACACCGAATACAAGCAATCATTGTTTTGTGCATGGATGTACTAATATTGAAAGACTGCGAGCGCCGAAATATTTGAAAAAAAAAAGAATTTTAATAGATATTAAATTATATGTCACTAAAAATGCTAGAGTGTGTGAAGAACATCAATCATTTTATAATTGGTCAGAATTAAATATAATGTTATACAGTAATGAATTTAATACAACACAGTTAGAAGAGATGTTGATTCTGCTTAGCGATACAAGTAAGGATCGATTTGATTTTGAAAAGGTTGAACAAATGAACAACAATATTTGTATGTATTGGACAGTGCTTACAATTCAAAACTTTATGTCGATATATAATGTCATTGAAAGTAATAAAAATAATATAAAAAAGAAAAAAATGGCATTAGGACTATTTTTAGCAAAATTAAGAACTGGAGAGTGCAATATTCGCTTATCCAGCATTTTTAATGTAAGTTTAAGTGGAGTGAAGAAATACATAACACAAACTAGAAATTCTCTAAAGATAAATTATGTCCCAATGCATTTGGGTACAACACATCTCTCTAGAGAGGCATTCAGTTTGAGAAATCTAACAATACCACAGGGACTTTTTGGTACAGAGGAGAACAATCCTATTGTTATCTGCGATGGCACTTATGTATATGTTGAAAAATCATCCAATTATTTGTTTCAAAAGAAAAGTTATAGTTTGCACAAATATAGAAACTTAGTCAAACCATTTTTAATAGTAAGCACTGATGGGCATATATTGGATGTGTTTGGACCCTACCCTGTTACAACAAATGATGCAAATATAATGATAAATCTGTTTGAAGATCCAGAGTCAGAATTAAGAAATTATTTTCAAACAAATGATGTGTTCATTTTGGATCGCGGATTCAGGGATAGCTTAGGATTGCTCTCCTCTTTAGGTTATACTGTGTATAAGCCGGAGACACGTGGAATTAATGAAGGGCCACAGTTGTCAACAATAAGGGCCAATAAATCACGTTTGGTGACAATGTGCAGATGGGTGGTGGAAGTAGTCAACGGTCGATTTAAACGCGATTTTAAAATTTTGAGGTCTAATTATTTTAATAAAATGTCAAAACATTTGATTGATGATTTTAGAACTGCAGCATCAATTATTAATGATTTTCATCCAGCTATAACTGACGGGTCAGATGCCAATTCAATTTTGGAAAGAGCTTTACAAAGAATGGACATTCCCAACCATTTAGCGAACCATGTTGAGGTAAATCATTTAAACAGGCTTCGTGTCAATTTTTTAAGTAGTGATGGGAATTACCTCAACTGGATATGTTCCCTGTAATGAATATGGATGATTTATTTAGGTACATACCAAATAAAACAAGCCCGATCATATTACGGGGAACATATTCGAACTAATGGGACATTTTTTGTAGAAGTGAGTAATGAAAACAACAAATATCCCTGGGGTATCAACGTCATCACATGAAACTTTATTGATTCGAGGTAGAATTAGGTCCCGACATCAAACCAACAAAATGTATTAAACATATTTTTCAACCCGACAAAGACCAAGTTCATGTTGTTAGGCACGAAACACCAAATAAGTCAAATGGAGACACATCAACCAGAGCTATACCTGAATCAAGAACGCATAGGACAAATAAAAGTAGCAAAAAACTTAGGTCTATTAATGGACGCTAAACTTATATTCGAAGAACATGTGAATGTTAAGATTAGGACGGCATTACAGACTTCGAGTGTTATATGGAATAAAAAATATTAATGTGTAATCATATTAGTAGAGAGCTTGGTTCTATCTTTATTCAATTATGCAGATTCGGTATACGGACCTAGGCTCTATGAGAAAACGTCACGGGCTATTCAACGAGTGCAGAATACCTGTGCTAGATTCTGTTTCGATGTACCAAAACGCGCACACGTTACCCCATATTTAAATATGCTAAAAATGGATAAACGTAGAGACTTACACCTTGCATGCTTAGTACAAAAGATCGTAACCTATCAAAAACCAAGGTACTTGTTTGATAAATTACACTGGAAATTGGCTACACTACACGCGAGCAACAAATTCGTTCCCGTCATAAAAATATAATGGCACTGCCTTATAGCAAAACTTCACAAGAGAGCTTCAGAGGTAGTTTTCGGTTTCGTGCTGCAAAAATCTCAAAAACTCAAAAACGATCTCCCTCTCCTGTAACGTGCACGTACATTCTGTGTACTAAGTATCGGGAATTTGTCAATAAAACAAAAAATACAAATTATTCATCTAAATTTATTTTATCGCCTTCAAAGTAAGCCCCATCGCTTGCAATACAACATCTCCACCGCTTCACCCAGTCTTCCATACATTTTTCATAGGCTATTTGCGGTATGGCCTTTAGCTCATTCAGCGAATTTTCTTTTAGGGCTTCTATCGACTCAAAACGTTTTCTTCGAAGTGGTAATTTTAACTTGGGAAATAAAAAAAAGTCAGACGGAGCCATATCAGGTGAATACGGTGCTTGATCGAGAATTTTTGTTGAATTTTTCCCTAAAAACTCTTTCACTATAATGGCTGTGTGTGATGGTGCATTATCATGGTGCAGCATCCATGAGTTGTGTTGCCACAAATCTGGACGTTTTCGGCGGACACTCTCACGCAAACGCTTCATGACGCCTAAATAATATTCTTTATTCACTGTTTCTCCCTCTGGAAGGAATTCGGAGTGAACCACACCACGGTAGTCAAAAAAAACTGTCAGCATCAGCTTAATTTTGGAGCGACTTTGCCGCGGTTTTTTGGGTTTCGGCTCGTTTTCGAGACGCCATTCTGAAGACTGTTGGCTTGTTTGCATGTCATACTCATAAACCCATGTCTCGTCGCCAGTTATTATACGTTTCATAAAGGTCGGATCCGTAGAAGCTCGGGAAACCATGTCTTCAGCGACATGCTTTCGCTGCGCTTTTTGAACAAAATTGAGCTCTTTTGGAACTAGTCGAGCGGCGACGCGTTTCATGCCTAAAATGTCAATGAGAATGTTGTGGACGGACTTAAAAGATATGTTCACCTCACTAGCCAACTCTCTCATACGTCGATTTTCGAGCACTAGCTTCTTGATTCTGTCGATGTTTTCTTTGGTCGTAGCGGTTGAAGGTCTACCAGAACGAGGCAAGTCTACTACTACTTCTCGGCCTTCTTTAAAAGCCTTATACCATTCATAAGCCCTTGTTTTCGATATACACGATTCGCCGTAGGTATTTCGCAACATTTTTAGTGATTCACAACATGAAATATCATTCGAAACACAAAATTTAAGGCACACTCTTTGTTCAACAATATCTTCCATTGTAAAAATCGCCGAGGACTCAAAACTATGACCAACAAGAAGTGTAGTTTAAAACAAATTCAATGACAGATCCCGCTCAAATTTTGCACGCTAAATCAGTACAGTGCTACCAACATGCAGTAAAAAAATTAGAACGACCTTTTTTACGCGGGTCTTTTTATTGACATATTCCCGATACTTTTTACACAGAGTAGTATGTCCCAAAATACTTTTAAAATTAGACTAAAGATAAACTTCTGAGAAGCTCAATAAGCACAAAAACCCTCTCGAGATATGCAAGGTTCTGATATTTATATTGTTACTATAAATTTTTGTTTTTTATTTTTTTCGTGAATGCATTGTCGTAATGTACTATTTTATTTTCAACATAACACAGTTTAATGTCTTCTTTGATTGTTTATACGTAATGACCCGACTCTATCTATGTACCTCTCTTTTCGTTTTTGTTAAATCTAGCTATCTGTATTAATTTGTGTTTTTGTTGTATTTTTTTTTATTGAATTGAATTTGTTAATAGAGCCTTTTTTTAGCTGTGTAAATATTAAATGATTGATTAATTTAAATTTTTTCTTTTTCATAATATTTGCAAGGATAATAATGTGTAATAATTTTCGTATTTTGTTATTATTTTTCAATGTAATTTTGCAATTATTATTTTTCAATCTGGTTTAGTTTTTTTTTAATGTTATTGATATTTTTTTATATATACCCACCGCTTATTTCAATATCTGCCTAGAGTAAAGGGTATTTTGAAAGCCAGCGTTGCCTTACCAGGCAACAGGAAGCTGAAAGTACCCCTTTGGCACTAAATGTAATTATCTAGTGGTAGACTGTTATGTTGTATGAAACAATGTGCAAGTGTCAATAAATACTTTTTTATTTATTTATTTTACATTATATTTTTGACATTTGCCAAGGGACCGCCCCTATATTTGATACAAAATAGTCACTCAATATGTTTCGTATATTGTTTTGACTGCGTTTGTCTTGGGACATCTTCTAGTCCTGTTATAAAATCTGTTTCCTCCACCTGGTAACCATCTCGATCACGAACAAAGTTGTGTAGTACAACGCAAGCTTTGACAATCGCGACTGCAAAATCAGGTTCGACGTTAATTGGTCTGAGGAATATTCTCAATTTATAATGGCTCGGCTACACTACCGTGATATGCCAGTAATTATTGCCATAATTTAAACAACACCTAGGTGTAACCACGATTTACGGCCATAATTTTACAATGCCAATCAATATGGCATATGGCGGTAGGCAATAGCTCCGGCGGCGGTCTTTTTTCGCACATCAAAGAAGATTACCGCAGTAATTATAGCGTTTGTGGCCACACTACCGTTTGTCCAGTGTGCAATATGAGCTCACCGGCGACGCACGTATCGACCGACATGGAGTGGTCAAATGAAAAAGCGCTCGAGTTTTTAGAATTATTCCAATCCGAACCGTCTCTTTGGGATACCCTGTTTTGTCTTCTTTTAGCTTTGTTGAAATTTAAAAGATTCATGTAAAAATAATTGGCACTCATAAAACACAACGCCGCTGCAGCTTCGACCTCCATCTTGAAAAAGTCATATTTACCGCCAAATTTAATGCCATAATTATTGCCGGTAGACGGTAAGGTAGTGTGGCCACACCAGTTCATGCAGTAATTTAAACGGTAATTTAATGCCATAATTATGGCGGTAACAGCCCGGTAGACGGTAAGGTAGTGTGGCCGTAGTATAAGACAAGATGCCAAAGGTGCATTCTACATATTTGCGAGCTCTGCTTAGGCGGTAGTAAAAAAATATTTTTTCAATTGCAAGATTACATCCACCGTACAGACGAAGTAAATGTTGGTGAAGCGCAAATGCTTCGTCACCAACTAGGAAATATGGCACTTCAACGTCTTGTATCCCGCTAATATATTTTTAGTAGGTAATGCATGTTCATTTCGTATGATTGATTCCCACAGCGGTGATCATCATGGGGCCAGGAAGAAGGCCAGCCCGAAATTATTAACGAGAAGGATAGTCAAAGAAGAATCAGGAACCATGAACCTTTCAACAGAACAGTTTGAAAAATTATTGTCTGTGATTGGCACGCAACGAAGAGGATCGTTTGCAGCCTGCAATGTATCCTATGCTGGAACCAGGGATACGGAAGTAGTGGAAACATTCCTCGCCGCAGCCACTATATATAAGACGGTAGAACAAATCAGTGATGAGGATGCTATCAAGAGCATACCACTGATTTTAAAGGAAGATGCAGCCATCTGGTGGAATGGAATAAAAGAAGAAGTCACTACCTGGAACGATTTTCAATCCAGAGTACGCCATGCCTTTGCTCCCAAGAGACCACCCTACCAAGATACTGTCGGCATCAAGCAGGAAGAAAAAGAGTTGACCGATGTTTTTGTAGCAAAGAAGAGGGCTCTTTTCGCGCAACTTCCAGAACCTGGACACACAGAGTCAGCAAATAGATATGATCTACGGACAAATCCGAAAATCCGTCTACAAACGACTTCTATCACTCTACGCAGGCCCCGACTTCTCTGAGATTGATTTTGCCAACTGATATAAATCAAATTGTCAATTAACATGTTTTCTAGTTATAAGTTCTAGACTATTCACGATTCTGCATCAAAACTTGAAGCTGCAGTGAATTTCATCGATGAACACACCTATGCTTAAGACCTGCACGTCGATTCTGTAATATTCAAACAACAACTCGCAACTCCTCGCTCTCACTTCGCATAAGGTTCAATATGATCTAAATTTTGCATTCTGTAAGCATCACCCAGGCACTTGCGAAGTGAAGTGAGCTTCGAAGCGACTAGTGACTACCACACTCAACGAAATGTAAGTCTAGATTTATCGGTTTTTTATTTTACCATTTCTGACACAGAATTTTAGCTATTATGATGTTTAAATTAAAATTTCTTATTTTAAGGAATTTGAGGTAAATTATTCTAAATTCTTGCCGTAAATATAACCTATGCTTACATTTCATTTTCATTTATTGCGTTGACGAATATGGTGCGTTGCATTGTTTAGTTTGTTTTTTGATAGTTCAGTGCCGATAATATTTGTGAAATAATCAAGAAGTAAGTTTATATTTCTGGTTGAAAATTTCAAAAATAATGTGAATTAAAGAATTGTTTATTTTGTTAGAAAACATAATAAATCCAACATAATGTTTCAGTCCAAATGAAACACGATCATCATCGCACCCATCGTCGGATCAGCTTGAAACTCTGGTAGAGTTTATGGAAGGAAACCCTGGCATAGCAAAAGATTTCATGAGAACTCAAAATGCCAGAGAGTGAAGTCGCCGCCAGTGGAAGGACTAGCCGTGCGCCTTAATAGTATAGGTGGCACTATTATAACATACAAATAGTGGGCTATGGGAAGAAGTGCTTTTTACATGGTAGAACCACTTTCTTTTTTATACTAGATCTATATTAAGTATGTATTTTTTTTTAAATTTTTTTATTGTTTCACAGTTATAATGCCCTTTGTGATTCTTGGCCAATGGCAGTTATCAGAAAATGATTAAAGAAAATATAAGAACATATTTATCGCAACCAATAGCATGACAATAATCCGGCAATAGTGAAAACATATACATATAAGGTTTCCTCAAAATATACAAGAAAGACAAATGTTAAAAGAAAGGTTAGTAGGTATATAACAATAAAATGACCCTTTGAGGTTACTGTAAATTACAGGATATACAAAAAGTTTGGCTTTCCACCAGGCTTGGGTGTATTGATGGCACTCTGGTGGCAATGAAAAAACCAGCAGAGAATGAAGAACGTTTTTACTGCCGCAAAGGCTGCCATGCAATATATTAAATATGGATCCAACATATGGTGGAGCTACTCATGACAGCTTCATTTTTACCTATGGTGTTAAAAAACCCACTAAGAGGCTTTTACAAATGATGGTGAGGAAGTTGCTTTGCTCGGTTAATTAATCCCTCCCTGCCCCTTTCTTCAGATAATTAATCTAATTACTAGCGTTGTCTTCGACTATTATCATAACAGGTATTTCGTATTTTATCCTTGTCTACTCCCTTGCATTTTGATTGATTAATATTACTCTGTACTACAAAATTTAATTTTTAATGAATTGTAACACAGGCATACGACTGTCACTGCCAATGAACGTTGAACGGTATTCAGGAGGGATCTTTATAATTTATAAAGGGATCGTTAGAGTTAAAACGATGATTGCTGTTGAGTTTCTTGCCACTTATTCTCAACAGATCGACTTTCCGAAGTGGTGGTAGATTCAGTTCAGTTTTATATTTAAGGGTATTAAAATTATACCTGGTTAACCATGTGAGTATTAGTTTCATTTCTTTTACTATAACAACCCGACCTTTATATCATAAAACTGCTTGAAACGTAAATTTGTAAGCTAGGCCCATTCCAGCGTGTTTTCATCATAGGTATAAAAACTACATTTTTATTTTATGTTTTTTTCAGGTGATTCAAGACATGCTCAGCACGCCTACCTTATGACACCAATCAGTGGTGCTGAAGATAATTTCCCAGAAGTTTTTAACATAGACCGTCATTTAACTGCTCGCCAAGAGAAAAAATGGCCTCTTAAAAGGACGATTTAGGTGCTTGTTAGTTCACAGAGGGCTCAACTATCATCCAGATGTAGTTGCAAAAATAGTTAATGCACGTTTTGTTTTGATATTTATCATTATCGCCAACCTAGGCACTTATTTAACATTTTAAACAAAACAATCAAAATCTTTTTTAGGTAAAAGGTCTTCGCGCAATACTGTCCCATCTTATTTATCGGATCGGCGGTTTTCTACCCAAGAAAAAATCCTTGCGATTTCACTTTTTAAGAGAAGCTCTAAACGCTACTAGTTCTTAGCGAGACAATTTTCTCTCCCATCAAAAAAAACCTTTAAAGTTCCTAACGAATTAAAAGGGTGCGTAAGTAATGGACAAAAAATAGCAGATCATGATAGTTTTCATGGTTTAAGGAATAAAATCTAACCGCAAGCAACCAGTGGCTTACTTTTACACTAACAGTTTATGTAAGAGGGAGTTAAAATTAATTTTATAAATTAAAAATGTTCAAGCCACTAGTTTGCAAGTGATAAGTACCATATGAGACCAAGGCACTGTCAACGTTAGTTGTATAAATAGTTTGGTGGAGGATACAAAATCAGAGTATATGCGAAGAGACGTGAATTCCGTTTACGCATCTGAAAATAAATAATTAGGTAATAATTCCGTTGTATGATGTTCCCCATTTACCCGTACCGCGCCAAAGCCGTATACCTAAAAGTGCCTCGAGCGCCAACGGTTTTTACGATCAGAATTTTTTTGAGTTTAGGCGTGCGAAAATCTCTATTTTATGGATATATACCTAAAATTTATCACACAAACTATACATCATTGTTTTCCTTATTAAATTTCCTATCGAAATATTTATAAGTGATTGTATTTTAATGCTTACTTGATTCCGTAATCACGCAGTTTTCTTTCACATCACTTTAACAACTCACTACACTAATACAAAACGAAAATAACGAAAACTTATGTTAGTACTTTAATCTACACACATTTTTTAGTGTTTACAAACTCAACTTTACTTTTAAACCCTCTCAAAACTATAAAAACCAATTTTATAAACCGAGTAAACAAAATGTTTACCATTGAACTTGTGCCGGCCAATATGACACAATTCTAAATTTATGTTTTTTTAATCGATTTTGTTCGGATATACCACTTTTTTGTGTTAAATATTTACTGAATGAACCTATGAACCGAATAAAATAAAAACAAGGTGTATCCGAATTCAAAAACATAGACAAACAAGACGATTTTAACGTAGTATTCCTTATGGGCCAACGCTGGCCCGGATGGCGCGTCGCGTACTAAGTGCTTATGACCACATGCTGGCCCATAAGGCGCGTGACGGGTTAAAGGTAATAAGAAATAATTTATTCAATAAAGATTTGGTTTATGCTGATGAACAAAATTATGAAAAAGAAGTAAAATGGCAATATTTTGAGTTGCTGTATGCCGCTGACATATCATACATACGGGGAATTGAGGCTCGCACACAAACTTACAGAAGAGCATATAAATAAGTGGCAAAAATGAAGGTTAATACTGCCGCTCAAAAATAATAATAATAAAATAAAATCCCCAGACAATCACACCAACTACATGGCCCCAAAGTAAGCATAGCTTGTGTTATGGGATACCATGTAGTGAACTAGGGGGGAACCTAGAATATAAATACACATATAAATAAACACCCACACCCGGATTTTTTTTACTTGTTGCAGGCGGGAATTGAACCCGCAACCACTGGCGTCTGAGGCAGATAGGTTTACCCCATCGCCTAAGTGGTCGTAAATTTTTCAACCATAGCGTAGACGTTGCCACTGAACACTTGAGTGCGAGACATGATTTACCACCACCTCATTCCTCCACCAATAAGTTATTTGATTCTCTGAATGGCAACATCTTTCACATTCCCAACGGAAAAATGTATAAGCGCAGGCTTTCCTTAGGTACCATTTACTGTGGCTAATATTTTTGAAATTTAATAAAAATATTTCTAAAAAGAACTGGAGAGATTCGATTTATTGAGTCGATTATACCCTCAATCATTAATTTTATTAAGGCAATAGAAGGTGTACAGAATCTTTGGAAAATTCTCCACGTGAAATACTCTTTTGATACTTTATTAACGCGTAATCTGAACCAAGAGCCCGTCGAAATTTTTTCGAGAATATTAGGAGCTATGGTGTAAGGAATGTGGCATTGATTATGTAGCACTTGAAGGTGCCTTTTTATAATACGAATATACAGGGTTACAGGTTAAGTCGACCTATTCCCGTTAAGGGCGTGTAGTTTACATTGTTTCTGACTGATTTGTCTATGAAACACCCTATCCCAAATCTAACCGTTTTCGAGATAATTGAATTTAATTGTTTTTAATAAAAAATGCCCGATTTTCGGCTATCTGTAGTAAAATAAGATGCCTTATAACCTCAATAACCAACATTTTACATAAAACGAATAAATAATTCGTTGTAGACGTTCTAAACTTATAAAAAGGAACATAAAATTCGAAAGTTAATTTTTCTTTCAAGGAAGTTAAAAAATAATAATATGGCGCCTGTCTTGCAGATGTGCTTAAAAATATGTACGTTTTATCAGCTATCCAACGAGGTATAACAATAATAGTTACTAAAAATTCTTAGAAAAAACTAAGTTGCGTGCCCTCAGGTAGCATTTCTAACACTCTCGCCAATTGTCCTTAAGGGTTAATGCGGTGCGTGCGAGCGAGACACTTTACGATTTATGCAGGTGTGAGTGAGAAAAATAATGTGCAGGTACCGCGCTTTGGGAATGCAACATGTTTTGTTTTAATAGCTTGTTAACTAGTTAGTCTGCTTATGTGATTCGTCCGTAGTAGATGCGATATTATTTTGTTCTCTGTTTCTTACTCGACTTGGCTGTGTTTCTGGACTGTTTCTTCTAATTCCTGACTGCTGTGCTTGTAAACTGGACACCGATTTGTGCTTGTGATACGGGAACTGTGAAAGATGACGACCTACACGAATGAGGAATATGCTGACATGTTAATTTGCTACGGATACTGCGATTGTGTGTCCGCACATGCTCGTAATGAGTACACAACTCGCTATCCCGATCGTCGAGTGCCGGATGTTAGCGTTTTTGACGGAATTTATCGACGACTTCGAGAAACTGGCTCCGTTTTAAGACGATGTACAGACTTGGGAAGACCACGTATGATTGATGACGACGAAGAACTAAATAATGAAATAGTGGAACGATTTCGATTGGATCCAACCACTTCCACTAATATTGTTGCTCGTGATCTGGGACTCACGCAATGGAAAGTGTGGTTTACCATTCATACAGCGGGCTTGTACCCATATCATTATACGCCGGTACAGGTTATCGAAGAGGGAGATCCCGTAAGAAGATTAGATTTCTGCAGATTCATGTTGAATGCTGATATCGAAGACCCGACTTTCTTTAAAAAAATATTGTGGACAGATGAGTCGAAATTTGATAAAGATGGGATAACCAATTATCATAACGCTCATTATTGGGCACCAAAAGAACAGCGAAATCCTAACAAGAAGAGATTAAAGGGCTCACAACGAAGATTTAGCCTGAATGTGTGGATGGGTATTATTTCAGACCATTTAATTGGGCCTTACTTTCTCCCCGACAATTTAAATGGAGAACACTACGAAAATTTCCTGCGAGAAGAACTAAGCAACCTTCTAGATGATTTGCCACTCAATATAATTCGAGAAATGTGGTTTCAGCATGATGGCTGCCCTGCACATTTCAGAAGAAGTGTCAGAGAATGGCTGGACACAAATTACCCAAACCAATGGATTGGACGAGGTGGGCCTTGACCCTGGCCAGCTAGAAGTCCGGACCTTACCCCCATGGATTTTTATGTGTGGGGGCACATGAAGAGCCTTGTTTACAGTGCTCACAACCCAATTTCCTCAGTTGAAATGTTGAGAGAACGAATAATTAATGCGGCGAATGAAATGAGAAGGACGCTAACAACTGGTGTAGTAAAAAGTGGGCTTCGGAAAAGAATGCGAACATGTGTGCGAAACCGAGGTGGACATGTTGAGCATGAACTTTAGATTTTAAGATGTTTTGTCGGAACTTGAAAGTTTAATAAATTTTGTGTTTTGTTCTCACCTGTATTGTTTTATTTAATTTTTTGCCTCTCCTGTAGCTTACGAAAACTACGTTTTTCTACAAATCTTTTATAACACTCTATTATTGTTATACCTCGTTGGATAGCTGATAAAACGTACATATTTTTAAGCACATCTGCAAGACAGGCGCCATATTATTATTTTTTAACTTCCTTGAAAGAAAAATTAACTTTCGAATTTTATGTTCCTTTTTATAAGTTTAGAACGTCTACAACGAATTATTTATTCGTTTTTTGTAAAATTTTGGTTATTGAGGTTATAAAGCATCTTATTTTACATGCAAAAAGCGACTAAAAGTAATAATAAGACTTATAAATTTCAAAATAACTTAGCAGATAGCCGAAAATCGGGCACTTTTTATTAAAAACAATTAAATTCAATTATCTCGAAAACGGTTAGATTTGGGATAGGGTGTTTTATAGACAAATCAGTCAGAAACAATGTAAACTACACGCCCTTAACGGGAATAGGTCGACTTAACCTGTAACCCTGTATAAATAATTATAATACGAAGCAGAAAATGCCATTGAGAGATTTGAGGTGGAGCATATCAAACATGTGTTTAATTTAGTGAATGCATTTAAATTTTTGATTTTTTGTAACTGCCTTTTAAAATAACATTGCCGGAGACTCAGTTCTATAAGATGATGACTCACTATTCACATTCAGTTGTTTTTTACACTGACACTCTTGTCATTTTTCAGTTTAGTCTGTTAAGTAATTAATTGTTATTTCTAGCTCATCAACTCTGTTAGCTTTTTCTTGGACTACCTTCATAATTTGAATATATCGCAATTCGAATAACTCCGTTTCTGTGTTACTAAATCTGTTTTCTAGTAATGTATACTTAATCAGTTGTTCATCAAATCGAGATTTCATTTCCAAACGATGTTTGGAAATCAAACCAAACGCTAATGTAACCATGCCTTGCGTAATGAATTCTTTAACTTTCGGAGAAATTTACTCAGTAAATAATTTATATTTTATTTTCTAATTTATATTTTCTCTTCATGTATGATCTTAAACTATCACGTCCTGGAATTTTGAAAGTGACCCACCAGTCACCATGTATAGTCTATATTCTATTTCATGGAACATGGATTGATACTAAGAAATAAAATGTGCAGAATACATAGAAGTTCCATGAAGATTGACTTTCATGGCAACAGTTTTATTGGCATGGTAGTTTTATTAGACAAAGATATCACAGGCGGTTGGGACATGGTTCGAAAATGCAAAACTTAATATAAAATAAAATAAAAATAAAATCCCCAGACAATCACACCAACTACATGGCCCCAAAGTAAGCATAGCTTGTGTTATGGGATACCATGTAGCGAACTAGGGGGGAACCTAGAATATAAATACATAAATAGATAAACACCCAGACACGGAACATTTTTTTTTTCTGGTTCCGTGCGGGGATCGAACCCGCAACCACTGGCGTCTGAGGCAGATAGGTTTACCCCAACGCCAAAGTGGTCGTCAAATATATTTCATGTATATTATTTAATCTTTAAAAAAAAAATAAGAATCTCATAAAATTTTAACTGAGTTGATTAAATCGCAGAAACCCTGTGGAATCCGATAAAAGTTATGATTGATTTTAAAAAAGCCACTATCAAAGCTCTTCTGTTGCTCAGTAATAGTTATTAAAGGTTGCCATCATCATTACACTAACCGGCTTTTCCGTAAAGCGACTTTACTGTGCCTAATATCAAAGATAAAAATCTGTAAGATGAACAAAAGAATAATAAGCATTTGCGGTAATTTAGCTTTCTTTGCATCAAATGAAAAGAAACGGATGGCAATATGTGCAACAGGAAATATCAATAAACCATGCTTTCAATAAAGTTAAAAAATATTTTAACACATTTTGGATGTAACCAGACCTACAAAAATGTGATACGTGTAAGGAGAGATGAACAGGACAAATAATGTCCTCGAAGGATGGCATCACAGTATTAATAGAAGAATCAATAAAAACTAGACGATTTTATTACAGTGATTGTATGCAATAATCATTAGGCAATAACAGAAGTACTATTAAAGAGTTAACGTCAAATTTTGGAATTGTCTTGGAAAAAGCCCAAATATCTCTCGTCAAAAATCCAAACGCAAAGCTTACAATCTAAACGACGCAGAATGACTCAAGACAGACACAATTTTGTCACGGAAACACAAATGCAACCATTTAGGAAGGAGCTCAAAATAATCTCGTCAAGTCAAAATTGACACTAGTTCCAGTAGTCAATTTTGAGTTGACACTACTACCATTTACAATTCCATGATGGAACTACTGATAATAATTTTTAACACCAGTCACATCCAAAGGCAGTCAATAGAACAACCTGTTGTTAATCAAGAAGACCTACTAATTCTATCTCAAAATCCCATATGATTACAAGAAACAATAAATTTTGAAACTGTAAAACAGGTTAGTGACACATCCTCAAACTACTTTGTGTCTGGATTCCAAAAAACAGAAAGATTAAGAATACCCAGTAAAAGAACCAATTAATTTGAAAAAAAAAATGATCTTATCAGAATCAAGCGTCTATGTACCAAAAAAAAATTAGATTTTGTGGACTACACAAAACGGTTTACAATTGGGAATTTCTACAAGAATTTGAATTTAGAAATGCTTTCCAAGACGTGCACGAAATTGATAAAAACGCTCCATTGGATTTTCAAAATATTGAAGGAATGAATGTTGACTGTTGCAAGTTTTGGCCGAGTGTTCATATAGACCAATTTTTAAGGATTTTAAATGAGTCCTATATTGATTGCAAATCTCCAAAGTTGCATTAAGACTTTGTTCACTATAATGGACAAGGAGGACAATGGGGCCGATTAGAAGAATGAGAATAGCAACCAGTGGAGTTGAAGAAGATCCTTCAACTTCAGTACGGATCATCGAATGACGCACCGGGATTCCAAGATCTACGGCTCATAGAATTTTACGAAGGCATTCCTTTCACCCTTACCACATACAACGAGTCCAAAGTTTGCAGCCAAGAGATTATTCGGCACGAGTTGAATTTTGTCATTTTTTCAATAAAATCTTGTGGAGCGACGAATCACCATGCAAGCGAGATGGCTATTTTAATCTGCATAATCTGCATAGCTGGCAAATATCCAATCCGCATGTAATGCGGGAAGATCGGTCTCAGTATCAATACAAAATAAATTTGTGAACAGTTATCTACTATGGCCTACTAGGACCGGTCGAAATGCCAGCTACGCTCAATTCCAACAACTACTTGGAGTTTCTTGATAACCAGTTGCCGGTTTTACTGGAAAATATTCCACTGGTGGAGCGGCGCGCAATGTGGCTGCAACACGATGGGTGCCCCGCGCACTACGGCCGTCAAGTAAGGGCCCATTTAAACAATGAATTCCCTGGTCGGTGGATCGGACGAGCAGGCACAATCAGTTGGCCTGCTCGATCTCCCGATCTAAATCCACTGGATTTCTTTTATTGGGGCTGTATGAAGTATAAGGCGTTCAGAGAAGCTATCCAAATCGAAGAACACCTTCGACAACAGATTGCTACATTAGCCCAAAAAATATCGCAGATAAGTTTAAGCACATTAAAAAAAAAAATTATTAAGAGGTGCCGCGCGTGTTCCAGACTAGATGGCCGGCAATTCGAGCACTTACTAGATGTACTTAATGACTAAATAAAGCATAAATTATTTTTTTACTCAAACATTTGTATTTTATTTTATCTTTAATTTATTCAAATTTAATATGAATCAGTCCCTTTGGCACAAAACTGGCAATTTCTTATTCTTCTACAAAAATATGGCCAGTATTATACCTTTCTGAAATCTTTATTAGATGCGTAATTTATCTGTTAAATGTGCAGAGACAGTCCAGTACATTTTTTTTTCACCACCGAATGCCTAAGCTGAGGTAAATAATTTTTGTAGAAAAACATAATGAGAATAATATTCTTTTCTCAAAGATACCTAATGAAACTTAAGAAAATGATATTTGAATCCTAATAGATCTACTATTCTAAAATATTTACAAAAAAAATAAAGAAATATCTGTTTTTTTGTACACACAGCAAAAACAAAAACTGACTAAAAGCGGCATTTTTCGAAAAAAAAAATTGAAGTCAGGAATATCTCGAAAACGGTGACACTTTTACTGAGAAACTTTTTTTATCTGGTAGAGCACACCTCAATCTTTCTTTCATTTCAGTTTGTCGTGCAAGTTATGGGACACCCTGTATGTGCAAATTAATGCCTAAGTAAGAAACTGCAAAAAGTTTAACATCTTGGCACAAATTATTTGCCTAGGTAAGAATTAATCTCAAAAAGTCTAACTTATTTTAAAGTTTATTTTTAAATGAAAGTAATAACAGTGTAATCACACTTTGTGCGACATACATATTTGTATGAAGGTCATCAAATTACTTATTTCAAAAAATTAAATACAGTCTCCAGATTTTGAGTGGAGGGGATTACCGGAATCACAAATTCCTGCTGAGTTGAGAAAGGAACTATTCTCCAACATTAATTGTGGTCCCACAGTTTCTTGCTTTTTGGGATCGCCAAATAATGGAATACATCGCAGTGGAGCCAAATAGATACGCTCAACAGGTGCTAACAGTCTCGATTAATGAGGGGAAACGTCACCCAACCAGCCGTATCACGCTGGTTGAGTGGCAATTCACAAACCCTTTTATCTCACGGTAAAAGGGGGCAGCCTTAAGACAGCTCATTAAATATGGAACAAAATACTAATGAAAATACAGCACCCCCAGCAACATTTAAACCAACATCGAGTAAGCCTAAACCAAGGGGACAGCGAAATATCCATTGCGAACCTTTTAAAGGGAAACGAGAGCTTCCAAAACCGAAGAACTTATCAAAAACGGAAACTGCACTCACCGATGACCCTCTATGGGTTGATTCCTTCATCTTAGATTGTGAAACAGGCTTTGGTAGCGAAGCGACGACAAAGGAATTTGAAGCAAATGCAGCGGGATACATGCACCTAATTGAAAGTAAATATAAAGCAATAAGCGACGTAGACAAATACTACTCTAAATCAGTACCGCCATCAGCGCAAGTGTACTACCACAGCGTACTGCACGGCTATATAAAGTGGCATAGAGCGCACAAAAGAATGGCTAAGCCTTCCTAGATCACGCGATGGCGGGTTACGGATACTGATGAGCTATACGTTTATTTTGCACTACTCCGGGCAACCGGAATGATTGTGAAATCACGTGAAAATACTGGACTACGTTGCAGGACTTAATATCTTCTCCACTTTAACAATAGTGATGAGGGCAATTCAATCATCATGACGTATAACGGCAAAACTTTATAAGATGCATCCGATTTTGAACCATTCTTACCGGCTTTTCAATCAGCTTTCTTAATTTATCGCAAAATATTGCATTAGATGAAGGTCTCACTCAGTGGAAGGGTTGCTTAGATATTAACCAATTCATCCGAAATAAAGCAGCCACAGTTGCCATCAAAACCTACGAGGTTTGTGAGTCCCAGACTGGCTACTTGTGGCGCGGTTTGAAGTGCACGTAGGGCACGACGAATCTTCACGAGATAGTCCTTTGTCTGGGGTTGTGCCGGCTCTTGTGCCTAGACTTCTTAATCTTGAGCACAAGGGCCACACAATTTGGATGGACAACTTTTACAACTGCGCAACTCTCCAATCGACTGTGTTGGAACTCTCCGTTTAAAGTGTCAATTTGTTTCCATTGATCTGGCAAATCTGACCATGGGATGTTTGGCAGTAGGTCAAATGCGTGGCTGCACTTCAGGCGATGTGGATCTGATGGTATGGCGAGATAAGAACCTCGTTTCTCTGATTTCGTCGTACCATGGGTTAGCAGCGGTGAAGTATGGCGACGACGTATTAAAGCCCTCCATTGTACCTGATTACAATATATGCATGGGTGGTGTTGATCGTTAAGATAATTTAAGAAGAAGTAGTAGTAGACATCACCAAGACATTGGTGGATAATGGGCGATCATTATCTTTATAAGCTGAGAGACGCACACTTCTCGACGGAGGCCTTCCCCAGGAGCGGAAAAGAATAGCAGATAAAGATTCATGGAAAAGGGAAGGTAATAAAAGACAACGGATGTTGGGAAAAGAGTACTTGGGTTTTAGAAAGGTTGATGGAAAGCTTGTACAAGATATAACCAAATCAGAAAGAAAACTCGATACAGCTTGTTCTTCTCAACGTTGTGCTTTGAGCAAAGTTTTATCTTGCAATATATTTACTGAAGAAATGAGAAAGAAAATATTTGACGAATTTTGGACGATGTCATGGAAGGAGAAAAAGATTTATGTTTTGACTCTAGTTGATACCCAAGAAACTCAACGAAAAACCAAGGGTGACAATAGCAGACGATGTAATAGCAAGGTTTACCATTTAAAGGCATTCAATAAGAAGGTACGCGTGTGTCAAAGTATGTTTTTAGGCACGCTCGGAATTAAGGAATGGACTTGTAGGTATTGGATGGGCGAGAGAGGACAGAGACAGACTACACAAGAAACTTCTGAGCAGGCAAGAGCAGAGCGCCTAACGAAAAAACAATCAGTCTTGAGTTTTCTGCTAGAAATTCCCAAACTTCCTTCCCATTACCTGTAGAAAATCGAGCCAAAAAATGTATTTAGAGCCAATCATTCAATCTAAGGCCCATCTATACAGGTTGTATGTTGAACGTGCAAATTCTCTCTCGTCTCCAGTGGCATGTCGCAAGTTTTTTGAAGATTTGCTTTCTAAAGAGAACATTGCCATTTTCAAACCAAAGAAGGACCAGTGTGATACTTGTTGCGCTCATAAGGCCGGCAATTTAAGTGACGAAGAACATAGAATACACCTTTCTAACAAAGCAGCAGCTCGCCAAGAAAAGAATAAGGACAAAGAAGCAGCGATTAAAGGGGAAGTCCATGTAGTGACTGCTGATTTGCAAGCAATAATGTTATGCCCGTACCTGAATGCCAGTGCACTCTACTTCAAAACGAAGCTTTGCGTACACAATTTCACTGTTTACAATCTAAGTAACCACCAAGCTATTGGTTCGACGAAACCGTCACGGATTTAAAGGCTACCACGTATGCTTCGTTCTTTGTTGACTACATTACTAACCTACTCGAAACTGACCCTAAAGACATAATAATATACACGGATGGTTGTACTGCTCAAAACCGAAATAATATAGTGTCTAATGCCCTTTTAAGGCTTGCGGTAAAATATAATGTCACCATTACCCAAAAATTTCTAGAAAAAGGTCACACGCAGATGGAGGTGGACTCGGTGCATTCATTAATAGAACGGAAACTGAAAAATCGTGGAATACACCTTCCAAGCCAATACGCGATGTTAGCAAAAGAGGCTAGGAGTAAACCGTTTCCCTATGACGTGGTGATGCCTGACTATGCTTTCTTCAAAGACTACAGCCACAAAGATTATTTAGTTTATGAGTCGATAAGACCAGGACGAGTTGCTGATGACAGTTGTGTAACAGACATAAGGGTGCTACGTTATAACACAAATGGTAATATCTATACATATAATAAAATGGTAGGAAAGTCAAAACTGTATATTGAATATTTTTTTTAAAGAATACTTGGGGTATGATCTACAATCGAAACAGAAACAAAAAATATAGTTTTTAGAATTTTTGTCTGTTTGTCTGTTTGTCTGTTTGTCTTTCCGGGATAAACTCAAAAAGTACTGCATGAATTTACTTCAAATTTGGCATGAAGATAGTTAAGAAGTCGGGTCAACATATAGGCTGCATATTATCACGCTAGCAGTGTTATAATCGTAGGTGCGTTTGGTGCTGCATAGCGTTCACGCAGACGACGTCGCGGGCAGCAGCTAGTTAATTATAAACTAATGTACTCTGATGAATTCATGAGTTTACCTCGACGTGGGAAACCAATAGGATCTCTCCTACCCGAACCTCCGCAGCTTCATAATAGCCCACAAAAAATAACTTTAACAAAATTTAACCACCTACAAGAGCTAAAGAATGTCATACCTGCCGACTGCCACCAATTTTATGATAATTTGATTTTTCAGTAAAGTATGAAGCTGTAGAGATTTGGCTAAGAGGGATCCTATTGGTTATCTCAGTGGTTAGTTATCTTTTACTAATCATAATATGCCATGGTAATATTTACGTAAGTAATACGATTAAGGGTAATATTATCGAGTTTTTAAAGAATGTGTTTTTGTTACAGATTTTTATATTTTTTATAGGTAACATGTGGTATAAGTATTGTTATTATTGTATTAAGTTAAAAAACTATTGATCTCTCCAAATATTGTGATTAAAAAGTGCCTTATTTTCTGTATTTTCGATATAAATAAATAATTGTTTTGTCTTTTATCCATGGATTCATTTATGCGTATCTACCGCTTAATAACAAACTGTGGCATGATTTGGTGCTGTATAACCGCGAAAGTGCCATAAAACCATAAAAATGAATAAATTTGTATTTTTTCTACGACTAATTTATTACCTACTACCCTAGAAAACCTTTATTTCAGTTAAGGTGCGCTGTTCATTCAATTTACTAAAATTACAACGTTTTTTGTGCCTCCTGTAAAGTTCACGACTATGCAGTTACGCGGTCTTGCAAATAGTAGATCAGCGCTTTTGCAGTATCGTCGACGATATGGTATTCAGGATGGGGGAGATACCGAGAAAATGTGTCTCCCCAGCACTGTTTCTGGACTTAAAAACAAGATATGATATGGAAACTGAAACATCTGAAGAAACATGAATGTTCGAAAAATGTTTGTTCATTATTACCTATATGTTAGCTTTACAAAAAACCAGACAATCACACCAACTAAATGGCCTCAAATTAAGTAAAGCTTGTGTTATGAGATACCATGTAGCGAATTAGGGAGGGAACCAGAATATAAAATACATAAAAAATGGATAGATAACGCCCAGACCCGGAACTATTTTATTTTTCTTGTTCATTTAATCACCTGGAATGGAACTTTTTCGCTGCCTCAACCGAAAAGGTACTGTTGCACTACAACAGTGCACTACAACAGTGCACTACAATTTTATGATTTAGCACGTATGCAGGTCTCTGAAAACGTCTTCTTTATGTTTGCTGTAAAAGAAGAAGTTCAAGAAAAGATGGCCATGTTGGATGATCAATGGGAAGGAATAAAAATATATCAGACATAAATCACAAGTTTTACTGATGAGTCTCATACAATTTCTATGGCGCGGTCCTATTTAAAATACACATGTTTTGAAGTCGCCCAAAACCACTTCTTCTACAGAAATTGACTGTACCGATGACGATTTGGACCTTCTTGTAAATAAAACATAACGAAAAAATATACCGTGCCCTGATATATCTGTGCCTTCAGTTTCGCAGCAGCCATAAAACTTTTTTGCTCGTCAAAAAGAGACTGCGTGTTACTCATGTTTAAAGTGGCTCGGACACTGGTTCAGACACTCAATTTGCAAATGACGAAGATTCATCAACTCTTCAAGCTTCAATATTATCACCAGAAGGATAAGCATTTCCTGAAAATACTTGTACACGATGCTGTTTTACCAAAAAATATATGCGTTGAAGTACACTCGCGTGCAACCGAATCGACTCACCCATACAAAATAGACAAAAAGTGTGTTTTGGTTTCAAAAATGAGAAAAAAGTTTACAAAATGTATATTTATATAAAAGCCTATTCTTTTAACTTTAAAATGACACATTAACCATTTTAATCCAATTACCACTTTTAAAAATATCGTGGTATGAACGTAAGTCCGTACAATTTACTCCTTGCAGTACTAACGTGTTGCGCGATGCAACCCCCTATATAAACCCCCGTATGCAACGCACCCTTATCAGTCGCTTATCAGAAGTTGACCTGAACACATCACCGCAAGATACGATAAACAATTTGCCGCCACTATGGATACAAGACCAGAAGAAGTCGCCCAAGTTGTCCTTTTGATACAACAGGGCCTTAGTCAGCGAGAAGTCGCTCGTCGACTGAATCTGAGCCAATCTGCAGTATCCAGGGTATACAGAAGGTTCCAGGAGACACGTTCTTACTCTAGGAGGCCAGATAACAGTCGGCGGCGGCGTACTTCTGAGAGAGACGATCGTTTTATCGTCTCAACAAGTCTTAGAAATCGCCATCTCACCGGTGTTGCTGTGCAGCAGCGGCTGCGAGAGGTCCGTGGAGTCGCTGTCAGCCAATGGACAGTAAGAAGACGGCTGAAAGATGCCAACTTGACTCCAAAACGGCCTGCCAGAGGCCCTAAATTGACCACGGCTCACCGACAAGCTCGCCTTGCATTTGCTCGCGAACACATCGGTTGGACGGCTGAACAATGGCGATCGGTCCTGTTCACTGACGAGTGCAGAGTGTGTCTGCATGGCAGCGACAGGAGAGCTCGAGTGTACCGGCGTCCAGGCGAACGATTTTCACAATGTTGTTTCGCCGAAACAGTGGCATATGGCGGAGGTTCGTGTATGATGTGGGCGGGCATTTCAGTGGAAGGAAAAACAGCTCTTGTTTTCATCCCTGGTGGAGGCCGAGGAGGCGGTCTGACTGCAGACCGATATGTGGAAAACGTTCTCCTTGATCACGTCCTTCCTTATGAAGGCTTCATAGGAGATGGCTTCCTTCTAATGCATGATAATGCCCGATGCCATACAGCACGAATCACTCGTCAGTTCCTGGATGAAGTTGATATTGAGACCATGGACTGGCCACCACTCAGCCCTGATCTTAATCCTATTGAACACATATGGGATGAGCTGAAACGCAGGGTCCGAGCCAGAAATCCAGCGCCTGCAAACATCGTAGAGCTAAAGACAGCACTCGAAGAGGAATGGGAAGCTCTCCCTCAAGATCTGGTAGTAAGGGTTATCAGGTCGATGAGGAACCGTCTTAGAGCTGTTATTAAGGTCAGGGGGGGCAACACTAATTATTGATTTAATAAATTACTTTATTTTTCATAACATTTTGTTTTCATTTAATTTTGATTATTATTTGTTTTTTTTTTTCACTTATTCAATTTTTGTTGCTTTGTCATTAGCATTCGATTAAATTGGAAAATATTGTGCAGATTTTTTAAATTATGGTATCACTTTAAAGCTTATGAAATAGGCTTTCAAAAAATATACATATACCTATTATTTTTTTATTATTTAAAAACATATTACACCATTTATCAGTTTTGTAGAGGTGAGTCGATTCGGTTGCACGCGAGTGTATATGTGCTCGCGCAACTGCTCTGCAAAATTGGCACAAAAATTACTTAATATCGTTACATGGGGTTGTGTAAGAGTGATATAAATGAAGAATCAGAGAACAATTTATGACGACGCTTCACAGAAATCGTTAATGACACAGCAGATGTTCAATTTGATATTATCGCGAAGTTGGAAACGCCAAGAAAAAAGAATTAATTTATGCTATAAGAAAAGGAATAATTGACCATTAATATCTTTGTTTGTCACGTTTGACGTTGGAGTTAATATAATGATGGATAGAGACTATTGCAGTGACAATAGCCGCCCACAAATACGCCAATAAAACCTCTGTCCCTTAACTGACTTTTACTGTATGCCCGGGAAGAAAAGCAGTTGATACATTCTGTTTTTCCTTTGCTCGCAGTCCAGCATGGAACGTAATTATTAAACATAATTAATGATTTTAATTATGAAACATAATCATGTTTCTACGCAGTGAGATAGTAAATGCATGAACTATCAAAATACCCATTTATAAAGTTTATTAGTTAAATTGATGTTAAAATTCACTTTACAGTATGCCTGGGAAGAAAAGCAGCTGATACATTCTGCTTTTCTTTCGCTCGCAGTCCAGCATGGAACATAATTATGAAACATAATCATGTTTGTACGCAGTGAGATATTAACTGCATGAACTATCAAAATACCTATTTATTTACTTTATTAGTTAAATTGATGTTAAAATTCACTTTATGCCTGGGAAGAGAAGCAGCTGATAGATAATCATGTTTCTACGCAGTGAGATATTAACTGCATGAATTATCAAAACACCTATTAATTTAGTTAGTTAAATTGATGTTAAACTTCACTTTACACTATGCCTGGAAAGAGAAGCAGCTGATACATTCTATGTTTTTCGGTCGCTCCTAGTCCAGCATGGAATATAATTATGAAACATAATTACAACCCGTCGGAAATAAATGCGAACCTCGCTGGAATGCGCTTCCTCGCGCCTCTGCCCGTTATCGTCTATCCAGTACCGTTGCCAACGCAAGCGCCGACGCACGTGTATTAATCTCGCTTTCGTAATCGTATTATTGTTTATTGTGTATTGTTTCTCTGTTTGGTGAAATATTATTATTATTACAATAGACTACTTACAAGATGGGTAAGACTATACATAGTGCCAAGCGGAATTTAGTGCTCATAGTGATTAAATTCTTTGACAATGAAAAACATCACGGCTGTTTCACTATCCCGGTTGAACAAGCAACAAAAAGGGCATGTGCAGCAACTGGTTTATCTAAAACAATTATAATGAAAATAAAAAGGGAAGCAAAAAAATTACAAGTTCTGTCAGAAACAACTAGAGAGGCAAATGTTCAGGAAGAGATGACGTCATTCGAAGAAGACCCACAACCTAGTACGTCAACTTCAGTTACGACGGGCACTATGATGCTCTCGACACCAGGGAAGAAGCGTAAAAAATACAAAAAGATAATTTATCTAGATAGTTTTGATTTATGCGCCATACGCTCTATAGTTGAAAGTTTTTATACCACAAGAAAAGAAATACCTACATTAAAAAAGATTTTGAGAATAGCCAAGCAGGAGCTGAACTTTCCCGGCCAAAAAGACGCCCTAAGAAATATACTAATCAATTCTTTGGGGTACAGGTTTAAGAAATGTAAACGTAAACACGATTTTTTGGTGCAAAGTCCAGAAATAGCAGCCTGGAGAGCAAAATATTTAAGGCAATTGAAAGAAAATGACGAACGTGGTGCCGAAAAAAAACCAGTGACCTTCATCGACGAAACTTGGACACATTCACATTATACTGTCTCGAAATGCTGGCAAAATAGTAGTGATTCCAGTATCCGAACTAATCACTCTCCTGGTCAGCGCTGGATTGTGGTACACGCAGGCAATGAGAATGGTTTCGTACAAAGTGCCGAGCTCCTCTATAAATGTAAGTCAACAACCGGTGATTACCATGACGAAATGGATGCGTCAAATTTTACAAAATGGATTGAAGAGAAATTGATACCAAATCTTCCCAACGGTATAAGCGTCATGGACAACGCGCCCTACCACAGCAAGCAGGCGCATAAGCCGCCAAATTTCAGTGCACGTAAAAACGTAATGCAAATGTGGCTGCAAGAACACAAAATCGAATTTGACACGAAAATGTCAAAAAGAGAACTGTATATGTGAATTAAAAGACATAAGCCCGGGAAGGTATATTTCATCGATGAAATATTTAGATCTCATGGACAAGAGGTATTACGTCAGCCACCCTACCATTGTGATCTTAACCCCATTGAGTGTGTTTGGAATTTGATGAAGCAAAGGGTGGTAGACAAAAATGTAGATCAATCAGAAAAAGATATAGAAAGATTAACAAAGAAAGCGATACAGAGTATAACCCCGGAAGATTGGAAAAAAGAATGCAACCATGTCGATCGCTTAAAAGATAAGTTTTGGCATGCTGATAGATTGTACGAACTTGAGGAACAGGAATTAGTAATTTCATTAGGAGGAGAAGACAGTGATAACGAAACTGATGACAACATTTTGAGCGACAATGAAGAATTTGACAACAACGACAGCGAAATAATGTCTGGTGTTGATGCTTTTTAGAAATTTAAAAGACCACTTTTGTAAATGGCTTAGTAATTGTTTAAAATTAGAACTTTAATGTTAAATACCTGCTAAATAAATGGCTTGAAAAGTATTTGATTTTAATTTATTATTACTTACCCTAGAATAGAAACTACTGAAAAAGGCATTTCTAAAAACAAGCTTTTATAATATGGTTTCTTGCATTTACTTTTTCCAGTATAAAAGCGTTACACCATTTTCATTCCTCTTACCGTCAGAATGTACCTAGACACGCCTTTACATTGAAGAAAAAAAATACAAGCAAACCTACAAAAGCTTGTTTTTAGAAATGTATTTTTTTTTAATTTTTTTTAAGGCGTTGTATAAAAGTATAAAAATAAATGGGCACACAAAAAAATATTTCTTTTTTAGCATCTTGATTTTTATGCTATCTCTCCAGTTTTCATGACGTCATCAAGCCAGGTTCGCAGATATTTCCGAAGGGTTGTATGTTTGTACTCAGTGCGAAAGTACGTAACTACATGAAATATCCAAATACCTATTTATTTAGTTTATTAGTTAAATTGATGTTAAAATTTACTTAAAAAAGACTGGCTGCTTCGCAATAATTTGATGTCGCACAGTGTGTAAAACACACTAAAAAGCTTAAAAATGAATAATTTTTTTTTGTGTTTTGAGTAGAATGTTCATTTTATTTATTTGGTTACATAAACACCTTACTCAGTATAAAGTCATAACAAATTTCTCATAAATGACACCATAAACATATTTATACGTTTTTTTTTCTATGGTCGCCTCAAAAATAATAATCATAATCCAAAGGAAAATACAAAAGGTAGGTAGGTGAGATGGTTATTACGTAACGTAAACTTATTAGGCGACTAACTACTTAGTGACAAAAATAATAGAGGAGGTATTAAAAATAATGACTTGGCAGCTAATATTAACAGGAAGACGCAGTCGGTACGGTTAGGTGCGACGACGAGCGGTGCATATACGTGCGCGAGCCGAGCGAGCGATGCCACGGCAGCGGCGGGCGAAGCGCCATAAGCCAGGTCGGCTATCATAGTCAACAAATCCAAAAAATCACTGCCAATTTAAAGGAGAATGGGCATTTTGTCCTATTGGCGGCCAGTAACGAAACCTGTGCCAAATGAAAGTCCAACTACTAATGGATAACTTTTACTATGGATGTTACGCTGTAGGTCATTTGTAAAAAAATATATTTAAATGTGAATAATGTATGGATATCCTATTAGCGCTGAAACTACGTTGAGCAGGCCCCGCCGGGTTCATGCAAAATTGCTCCATCGCGGGGTACCGTCGCGGGTAGGCGGAGGAATTTTGTATGAATCCGCGGCGGGGCCCGCTCAACGTAGTTGCCGGATTTGACACGTTTCACGGCTTATATGCCTGCAACTAAAGATCTACAAGCTGATCAGATCACAACCGAACAAGCTAATAAGTCACGACTGGTCACCATATGCCGCTGGGTTGTGGAAGTTATGAATGGTAGATTCAAGCGCGATTTCAAATTGTTTCGACAAGATTATTTTAATAGGGCTCTAAATTACATGTTCGAAGATTTTAAAATAGCAGCGTCACTGATTAACGCTTTGCGGGAGCCCATACATGATAATATACATGCAACAACTTTTGTATATATAATAAATAACCGCTTGAGTCTATCAAACCATCTAGCAGACTACGTTGTACGTTATAATAGGAATAGACAAAGAGCAACATTTCAAAGCATAAGTGGTGGCCAAACGTTCGATGATTTCCCAAATCTATCAGAAGAGGATCTTATTCTGTTTGCACTCGGTACATATCAGATTAAGTTAGCCCGCAGCTATTATGCTGAGCACTTAACACAAGGCTTGTATAGTATTGAATTGTACCGAGAGCAACAAATAAGGGGTCTTAGTTAGTATATTGAAGAGCAAGATGTGTGGTTGCTACGTGTTCGAATCCAATCCAGACATGCAAGGTCTAAGACTTATAATTCGTATATTATAATCGTCCAACAAAAAAACGGACGCGATGCTATCGCTCATTATTATTGTACTTGCCTGAGTGGCAGGCGTACATTTGGATGCTGCGCATGTTATGTCCGTGGTGTGGTACTTAGGATGGGCAAAAAACCAAACGGAAGATGTTTTGTTACCAGCAGCAGAATTAAGTGTCATAATAGAACATGATTAGGTACAAAATAAAGTGAAAACTAAAACTATTTTTATTTATTACTAAGAGTTTTCATTACTGTGCTATCGTTTATCTAATGTGTTGCTCACTTACTTGGTTTCTTTTAGATATCAGCAGTAAGAGCTGTCATTACTAAGTTGTCATTCATGTAATGTATTGCGTCTTCTTGTGAAGATTCATACCATACTTAGTTTTGTTTTACACTGAATATCTGTATAAGAATGGATTAATATGTAAGCATGCTATATTCTCCTGCAATCTGTAAGCATTGAGGCATTTAGCCTTAACTATAATAAATTCTTACGTATTGTAACATTTTGCATCATCTACTCTTTCTGGGTATCTAAACAAAGATATAAAACATTGTATTTTGACGAGTGTAGCTATGTTATTTCTAATATATTTTTCAGTTATGTAATATAAACACAACACTACTCAATAAATATATTTGAAAGTCATATACGTTAGTTTTTTATTTTACATTTTCATTTTAGCACTGAAAAAAGTCTGAATACTTACTTAGTAAAACGATGCAAAATCTTCTAACACAAAAATTCATTTTACTCGCTTCCTATGGGAATCCCAGCAATAAAACTTCTATACAGTGATTGTAGGACTAAACCACATCAGTAAATACCACAATCATTGTTGGCCGCCAATAGGACACGCTCCATACAATTTTGCCCATTCTCCTTTAAACAAATCTAAGAACTCATTATAAAGCTGCTACTTTATAATTAAAATGCTACTTCACTGTAGCTGCCAACTTGTTATTTTTCCTACCCATTTTAATTATTTTTAAAAACCTAATATTTGTTTGTCGCGTTTCATGAATAATTTTGGTCTTAAACGATAGTTATAACTGCCTGGACCCAATATCTAGCGGGTTTTTATGCGGAAATGTTTAGTTTTTGCAAAACAATAATTTTAATTTTTGAGGTTAGATTGCAAGCAAAAAACAAAAATATTGTCAAACTAGTGTTATTGAATGAACGATTGATTGAAATGTTGAATGAATCATTCATTTAGAATGAACTAGTGACATTTTTAGTTTCTAATATCATTCCCTTATCGCTTGCGTTTGTGTGAATGTGCTCTGTGTGTTTCGTTTTTATCTCCGTCAACTACCCCGCTTTTTTCCTTGGACCCTTGATTTGCCTGCTGCTGACCCTTTTTTGTTTACCTGGACTACCGATTTTTTGCAAGTGTTTTGTTACTTTGTGTGCTACACAAAATGGCCGATAATCCCCAACCGTCGACAAGTTCAGAGTCCATTGTCCCTCGTGGCGAAGAAGACAGCGTATTAGTAGAGGATTTTTACGGAGAATACGTAAAGCGGAGATTGAACGTGGCAGAAATTGCTAAGATGTGGAGTCTGGCGAAAATTGTGCGTGAGCTTGAAACCCGGGAGCATAATGTTTTCCATTCAAAACTTATGAGGTGGTTTTGAATGGAAAACCTGGGGAAAAAATGTGTCGGGAGGAAGGTGGTCCAAATTGATGAGAGTAAATTTGGAAAAAGAAAATACAACAAAGGTAATAATTTGTTCTTACTATTATAACTCATTCTACTATCCCCTCGACCTAAAGCTTTCCTTCAGAAAACCAACATGGACCGGTTAGGTTATTTTGTAGGTTATTTTTTTTTAAATCGCACAAAACAGGGTCTGAGACAAAATATGATCCCTTGTAAAAAAACTGTAAGGCCCTATTCTTCATAATAATATTAATTTAGAAATTTTGTCTGTCATAGAACCAGTCAGCATGAATTTCTGTCTTGTATTTATTATTTTAAATTGTAATGATTTTTGTTTTGTTGCAGGACGCCATGTTGAGGGCCACTGGGTCCTCGGGTTAATAACAACGGGAGTGAGGACCTACGTTTAAAGGTTTGCCCGGACAAGGTCCACGGAAGTTTTGATTCCCCTTATAAAAAAGCATGTTGCTGAGGGGACAACTATTCATACCGACTGCTGGAGAGCCTATGATGCCTTGGGGCAACATGGGTATATACACAAAAAGATTAACTATTCTGATCCCGATAACCGATTTGTTGCCTCAGATGGGACTCACACTCAACGTATAGAGTCCCAATGGCGTGTTGTAAAACGATTTAAAAAAAAAGACAATTATAACCACCCAGCCAATTTTACTGACATAATCGTAGAATATATGTGGTGGCGCTGCGCTGGGTGGAAAGAAATAAAAAGGATCCATTCGTGTAATTAATAAATTGTATTAAACACATTTATCCATTAAAAGACTAAAATACATTAATTTGTTTTTCTTTCAGAGGTCGAGTAGAAGCGTCCCGTGAAGGGGGAAGGTGCAGGATTTCTGGTCTTTGAGAAATACAATTTTCAGGATGGTCTACAAAAATTAAATTTATTCTTATCCTAAACTATTCAAGATTAATATCAAGTTATCTTTATTCTTTATGGGATTGTATTATTGTAACAATTTTTTTACTTATCGGGTTGAAGTACTTAAATTTTATATTTAAAAATAGCGTAAAATGTGTTAGTTTTGATCTTCCTCACTGGGAGATATGGATTTCTTTCTTTCCTCAGAGCTTGATATTAATTTTGAATTGCTTAGGACAAGTATTCAGTAATTTTCAAAGAACTAATCTCAAAATTTTAAATCAGGATTTTCTCAAAAACTAAGAGTTTCCGCATCCTCTCTATAAGTAATAAGTACCGAATATAATTTTAAATTTTAAGTCTCAAAATTGGTTATATCGGTCCTAGACTGATTTAAGTTTTAAGATTATACTGTGTACTGGTTCGGGTTGGATTAACCTGGACCAGCCTTCAGCTTAACCATTTAATCAGACCAACGCCTGAGATACCACACCCTGTAAACTTACCGAAATTTTAAATACCTTGCTTGTACTATGATAATTCTTTTACTTTTTTTTTCAATAATAAAATCTGTAAATTATAAATGTTTAGTATTATTTATTATGCCCCAGAAAATTAGTTACAATTTGGCGCCCGAACAAAGGACTTGGTATCTCAGGATTTAGCTTCTTTGTTTTTTGGTTAAATCCTAAATGTATCACTGGTCACTTGCTCAGTGATAGTTGGTCTGATTACACTGGTTAAAGGTTCGCCTGGGTTGATACTACCATCCTTCCTATTAATAGATCCGAACACATAAACGCCTATGACGTGAGTTCTGGATTTAGGGAAGGACGGCCAGTGTTTTACCGGGAACAAAAAGGGTTTTCCACCTTAGCCTAGGGAGGCAACACTTCATTGGCCCCTCTTAGTTCGTAAGTTTTTTTTTATTGTTTACTTTGTTTTTATTACTTTATACTTTTATTCATGTCATTTTTACATGATACATTTTACTTCTTTTAATTTTTTTTATTTTGTTTTTTTTTTACTGCCGTCAAATTTACTAGAATTGTTAGTGGTCCTGATTGGGATACATTCCGGTTAAAGAACTTAAGTGTACTTATTTTTCGCCTTATTTGGACTCGTTTTGTGTATTTAGTTTGACACACATTCGTCCACATTAAGATTTCTTTTTATATGCTGACTTGTTAACGTTGTACTTTCGTTAACTTCAATTCACTTGCATTAGGAAATTAAAGTATTAAGGAAACTTATAGTTAACTTCATTTAATACCGGTTCATTTTAAATTCAACAATGGAAGAAAGGCCCATTTGCTTTCACCTTTTAAGAAAAGACGAATTTGTGTACGAGGTGGCTATCAGAGAAGCGGAGCCTGCTAGTACCGTAGAAAACTTACAGGGCACAGATCAAAAATCTTGCCAAACAGATACTCTCCGACGAGATTTCGGAGTTTGAAGGTGACCCGTCTGCGGATCTGCGGACCATATCGACCAAGCTAGACGAGGTAAAGGAATTGCGTAAACATAAACCGTACCTTAAAAATTTGAAACGTGTTAATGCGCTCGGTAACCATTTGTTCCACCGATTAGGCCGCCTCCAGACCCGTTCAGAGGCCGATTTGGACACTCGACTCCAACGCGTTCTTCTTTGGTTAGAAAATATGTTGTCGAGTTTTAAGACCAGTCAGCAAGCCTCAGAGGTTCCCACGGAGGAGGAGGTTCTGGTCGCCGAGGTGGCTGTGCCGGTCAGGTGTGATAGGGCAGCGAATGTGCAGTAACTAAATTTAAAATTTAACAGTCAGGACGTACCGGTTTTCGTACAGCGGGTCGCGGAGTTGTGTTCGGCTCGAGGTATTTCGGAGGCGCGACTTTTCACGTCTGCCGTCGAGTTGTTTACCGAGGATGCTTTATTCTGGTACCGTACCAGAACCGTCTGGTGCGCACAGCTCCGTAGGAGCTGAGGTCGCTGATGCTGAAGGAGTACTTGCCAATAGACTACGACCACCGACTCCTTCAAGAGATCCTTGCTCGTACTCAGGGAACCGAGGAGTGTTTCCACCTATATCAATATCATGTCTCAATATTTTTCGCGCCTTTCGAAACCTTTAGGTGAGTCGGAGCAGCTGGATATAGTCAGGTTCGGTCTGCGTCCATTCTACAACAGCGGGCTGGTTTTGGTGGAGGTTAACTCCTTAGCAGAATTAAAAGCACGCTGTAGATAACTGTCCGATACCGCTGCGAGACCTTCGCTGAACCTTCACGCAACGTGCAGCATGCGGTCGCGTCGGATTTGACTTATAAGGGCCGGGGCAATCGTGCAGTCAGTGCCAAGAATCCCGACCTGCAGAAATTCTGCTTTCAGTGCCGCGTGAACGGTCACACTTTAGCCGAGTGTAGGCAACCTCGTATAGTTATCTGCTACCGTTGCGGGCTCAAGGGTGAGATTGCTGCCTCGTGTTCCAACTGCCGCGCAAAAGAACTCGCAAAGCTGAATCGGGTTACTAAACCGCCTGGTTCAGCTGAGAACTCATATTCTAGCCATGGTCGTAGGGTAGAATCACCCAGTAGTTTTAATTTATTTTCAAAGTCATATAGTTTAATTTCCAATGTAGTATTTAAGGAGGCTCACGATACTAGGCCTTATTTAGACGTTTTTATTAACCAGCGCCCTTGTTCGCGTTTGCTGGATTCCGATTCTGAAATATCTATCATAGGAAACCGTTTTCATGAGCAGTTAGTAGGAACCAGGTTTACTTTTTACCCATGCGACGAGATAAATTGAATCGTGACAGCCGATGGTGCACGCTCGTCTGTTTCTGATTTCGTACTATTACCCGTAAAGACAAAGGAAAAGTCAGAAATAATAAAATTTTATGTAGTTCCTCAGGTTACTTCGAAGTTAATTTTTGTATTGAATTTTTTGCGAGATTTTGGTACCCTTGCACCCTCTCGATAATTTAAGCTCAGTCCAGAGACCGGTAGCTGATAGGGCCATGCAACAGTTCCATGCTATTTCGTTTGAGGATAAGGGTTTGGGTCGCACGGACCTCCTTGAGCACGTGATCGAACATAGGAAAGGTACTGAGAAAGGTCGACAGTGACCCGTGGTACCGTAACTTGTTTTTGCGTTGCCGAGACCGGCCGCAGTCTTGCCCAAATTTTCAAATTATTGACGGCCGTTTGTTTCGCTAGACTAAAAATAAGTTCACCAGCGATTTTGATTGGAAAGAGGTTGTCCCGGTCGCCTCCCGGGAAAACCTCCTTAGGAACAACCACGACGCGCCGCTCGGCTCGCATCTTGGTGTGTAAAAAACCCATAAGAGATTCCGCCTCAGTTATTTTGTAGTAGGCAATTTGTTGCCTATTACAAAAATGTAATTTGTAATAGGCAATTAATTAACCTTTTCAATGATATCCTACAATCACACCCTTACTATGGACAAAGTTTGAGTAAAAGTATTTTAAAGTTGCTTTTTCGAAAGGTGCGATTTTTGTGACGCCGAGTGTGTATATGTGTGTATATATATACAATGTGTCCCAGGCATAAGTGACCGCCCGGCGTTTTTTGAATATTTGTACAAAATAATCGATGATTATTCTTATTTTTACGACTTAGTGGCTTTAATTTTTTTTTATGATTTTTTTAGTTTTTTAGTAGAGACGCGTGACGTGCTGCAGTATTTTTGTGATATTTCCTAAGTTTTTACTTTTTTTTTTGCAAACTTTTTTTATTTGACTAACCAACATCATAGTTTATCAATTTAAATTGTTAAACATAACTAAACTGTATTAAAACATTTAAAAAAAAAAAGTTAAATTGAAAATTCATACAAAATAAAGCTTTTTTTTTAAGTTTTTTCAAAATTAGTCTAAAAAATGCCCCCCTAATGTCACATTTTTTTAATTTATTTATAAACTACATGATATTTCCTACAATAGCTCAGAACAATGTTTGCTACTATTTCAAACATGCACCGAATTACAAACTCTTGAATTAGGCCTGTTACAAAACAAAAAACGCAGGTAAAAAAACCGGTCTGTATTGTGATGTGAAGCACGCCCCGAGCGCGTCCTTTTTGTACTGGCGTTTGGTTTGTTAGTCGATCGTTCATTGTGCTCGTGACGCTACGTATTTTGTGATCTCTTAAGTTTTAAAGCATTGTGAGAAGTTTTGTGGGTTTGACTTCAAAATGTCTAGACTTTCTAATTTGGAACCTTCCCATATTGCTGACATGCATTTCGTATACGGTTTTTGTAACGGGAACGCGAGAGCTGCTGTAGTCGAATACAGACGACGATATATACTAATAGAGTTGCCCTTGGATATCGCTCATTTATTGCCATACATCGCCAAATCAGCGAACTGGGTTTACCTACAAGGCGACGAGAACCTGTACAACCTGCTCCAGCTATTCGTCAGGATATCGATGAAGAAATACTGCGTTTAGTGACAGCTGACCCAACGTTCAGTATTCGCCGAATAGCAATCAGACTGGGTATAACGAAAATGAGAGTCTGGCGTGTGTTAAAAAAAGAAGGACTTCACCCCTATCACTATCGACGCGCTCAACATTTGGGAGATGAAGACAGTGTGCCTAGGTTGGTGTTTTGCACGTGGATATTACGACAGCACAGACTTTATCGAAATTTCTTAAAAGATATTTTATGGACTGACGAAGCAACGTTCACTAGAACTGGAATAACATCGCAATTTACACATTTGGGCTGCTGAAAATCCGTACGCTGTTCGAGAAACATAATTTCAACACCAATTTTCAATTAACATGTGGGCTGGAATTATTGATGATTTAATAATTGGACCTATCGAATTACCAAATCGCCTTACCCAAGAGGTAATGTTAAATTTTTTGCGACATGATTTGCCTCTGTTGTTGGAAGACGTCCCTTTGCTAACAAGGCGAAACATGTACTTCCAGTTAGATGGAGCCCCGGCACACTACGCGCTATCTGTAAGAGAGTACTTACAGTCTGTTTGACAAGAGCGTACCCGGGGTAAGTGTTCTAAAAATTGTAAGTGACTGACAAATAAGTGGTTGTAATTCGTAGAGTGATTCATTGTCTAAGATGCATTGTGACATTTAACTCAGTGCGCTCGCGACTTTCGAAGAGGGAGCACGTTTCTCGCAATGAGTGCTGCGTACGCGTCGCGCTTCGAAGCGGTTTTTTTGTGCAAACACCCAAAAGGACCTAAATTTTCCTACAATCAGGCTGCAAAGTACATGAAAAAGTCAAAAGCATTCGTTAAGAAGTGGGTTCATCGATATTTGGAAACTAAAAATGTCGATGACCTCCCAGAGCGTGGCAAACAGAGGAAGACTACCCTCGCCGACGATAAACGAATAGTACAACTTTTTGAGAAAAATCCTCGGTTATCTCTACGTTCCGGTCAAGCAAAATTGAAGAAAAGAGGTCTCAATGTATCCTTAGATACGATTAGAAGGAGGTTGATTGAGTCCAATGTAAAATATCGGAGCACTATCAAAAAACCGCTCCTTACCGAAAGGCACGTAGAAAATCGGTTGCTTTGAGCACAGCAAAACTTAGACCGCGATTGGACCAACGTTATATTTTCAGATGAATCATCCTTTTGGGCATCAAATATAACGTCTCGGGCTTGGTCAACTGCCGACAACAGGTTGTTGGTCAGAACCGTGAAACACCCAGTGAAGGTCCATGTTTGGGGATGCTTCTCAAAAAGGGGTTTTGGTAATTTGCATTTGTTTACCGGGACCCTAGATGCTGTCAAAATGAACAAAATCTACGAAAAAGCTTTATTGCCTTCTGCTACAGCGATGTACTCTAGACAAAATGAAGAATGGGTACTGCAAGAGGATAATGACCCCAAACACCGAAGCCGTTTGTGTACCGCCTGGAAAGCTGAAAATCACGTCAAAGTATTGGAGTGGCCCTCGCAGTCACCAGACGCAAACCCAATTGAAAATGTTTGGGCCTTAATGAAGCTGAAGATGCGTGGAAAAAATGCAAATACCGCCGCCGAGCTGAGCCGTCATATTAAGGAGATATGGAGGTCATTGTCCAGCGACTACGCTGAAAAATTAGTAGAAAGCATGCCTCAAAGATGCCAGGCTATAATAGCCAATGGTGGGGATTGGACACCTTACTAATATAAGGCATTCAAATAAATACTATTTACTATAATTATACTTAGTTTCATTTCTTAGAATCCATTTTTACAAGTACTTTTCCCGGGTACGATCTTATCGTACATAGTGTAAATGAAAACTACCGAAGGTGGATCGGCAGGGGCGGTCCAGTGGCATGGCCTCCAAGGTCTCCGGATTTGACGCCACTGGATTTTTATTTTTGGGGCTACATGAAGCAAAAAGTTTACGCTGTGCCGATAACTTCAAGAGAGCAACTGAAAGATAGGATCGATGCAGCTGCGGCAGAGATTTCGGAAAACCATTCTGAAATAAGAAGGACGACACAGAGTGTATCATTTAGAGCTCTGGCGTGCGTTGCTGCTAATGGCAGTCATTTCGAAAACATAATTAATTAATCATGTGTTTGTTTTTAATAAATAATAATTTTATTGTAACTTTGTTTTTTTTTTAATTACTAAAATAATCACATGTGATCACATTTGATTATTTTAGTATCTAATAAAAAATATCTGACGCATAACAGTGTCAATAGCGGCTTTAGCTTTAGCTTTGAAGTCTTTTACTCTTTTTTACCGAGATTGGGAGTCAAATTTCAACTGACTGTACTTTTGCAGTTGTTTGAAATAGTAGCAAACATTGTTCTGAGCTATTGTAGGAAATATCATGTAGTTTATTAATAAATTTAAAAAAAGTGACATTAGGGGGGCATTTTTTAGACTAATTTTGAAAAAACTTAAAAAAAAAAGCTTTATTTTGTATGAATTTTCAATTTAACTTTCTTTTTTTAAATGTTTTAATACAGTTTAGTTATGTTTAACAATTTAAATTGATAAACTATGATGTTGGTTAGTCAAATAAAAAAAGTTTGCAAAAAAAAAAGTAAAAACTTAGGAAATATCACAAAAATACTGCAGCACGTCACGCGTCTCTACTAAAAAACTTAAAAAATCATAAAAAAAAATTAAAGCCACTAAGTCGTAAAAATAAGAATACCGTAGATTCCCGTAATTTCGCCTGCACTACCTATCTTCGCCTGATTTCAAACAAGTCCAAATATCCATAGTATTAAAAGGAAAGAGTGCAAGAAAAACTTCTAAATTAGAAGTATTTTTAATATATGGCAATCTTCTGCAGCTAAATTGTGGCTAACTTCACTCTATTGGTGATCAGTGCGTTTTTTCAACAGAAAACGGGAGACGTTTTTTTTTGCCAGTGTCGGAACTTCGATTTTTGGCTGTGTTACGGAACAGGTAATGCTAAACTTTTAATTTAATTACAACCTATAACTAACACTCTTTCGTATGACACTATTACTTTTTGTCTAAATTGCGTTTAAAAGACATAATTGATAAAAATGATGTAGAGGTGATGCCGACAGCCATCTTGTTGCAAAACTTCGCCTACCCCTAGGGTTGTCAATTTTGTTGTAATTTTAACCGACTTAGAAAAGGAGGTTATTATTAGATACGACCCGTGTGTTTGTTCTGTTGGAGATGCAAAATACTATGTTGTTCTATCAAGTGTCAAGTTTTATCAAAATCGGTTAAGTAGTTTCAAGTATATCTTGATATCACTAATCTCTCTCTATTTCTTTTATATCTGGTATTGCGCGTAACAAAAGTATTATGCAGTTTTTTTTTTAAATATTGTTCTTTTTTGTAAGTTGGTTAACATATTTTCTATGAACGAAGCTTTGACAAGCAATCCTATTGTTGTAGGACTCATACACTTATCTTATAATGGCGGGAACACAAGAACCAAAGAAACGCAAAAAACGGTCGTATTGTACACATTCCGAAGATATCATAGATATAGCTTTAGAAGCCATGAGAAAGAAGACAGTGTCCTCATATGAAGCTGAAAAAATTTTTGGGATCCCTCGACGAACATTATTGGACAAATTGCACAATAAACATCCTAAAAGACCTGGATGTCCAACAAGGTTAACCCATGAGGAGGAAGCTGACATGATTAAAGTATTGATTGCAGCCGCTGACTACGGCAGTCCTTTGACTCTTTTGGATCTGCGAATTATTATACATAGGTAGGTATATCTAGATTCTGTTGAAATAATAAATTAGAAAAAATAGCCATTGATTTTAGTGATAGTTGATTAAGAGTGATAATTTTATCTTTCAGATACTTGGACGCCAATGGGAAACTAGCTATCTTTAATAATAAATTACCTGGCAAAAAATGGGCATACGGGTTTTTAAAAAGAAATAAATCTAAATTATCACCCAGAGTAGTTCAAAACATAAAAAGGAGCCGTGCAGAGAAAACGCCTCATGAAATGAATGAATATTTTAGAAATCTGAAGGTCTCACTAGAAGGTGTCCCTAGTGAAAACATTTTGAATTACGACGAGACAAACCTCGCAGATAATCCCGGAACACAAAAATGTTTATCCCGAAAGAGTTGTGAATTTTACAAAGGGAGCTATCTCTATAATGTTTGCTATAACTGCAGGAGGAGAATGTCTCCCTCCTTATGTCGTATACAAAGCGGAGCATTTATATACACAATGGACACTTAATGGACCGAAGGGATCTAGATACAATCGTTCGAAATCGGGTTGGTTTGATAGTCTTATTTTCGAAGATTGGTTCGAAAGTATTATTCTACCATGGGCTCAAACCAAATCTGGCTCCAAAATTTTAATTGGAGACAACTTAGCGTCCCACATAAATCATAAAATTGTGAAACTTTGTGAGAAAAATGATATACGGTTCGTATTTTTACCTCCAAATTCATCACATTTAACACAACCGTTAGACGTATGCTATTTCGGGCCAATGAAAAAACTGTGGAGAGAAATTCTATTAAATTACAAGATTAAAAACCCAAGAGAGGCTACAATTAACAAGGGACATTTTCCAGATTTACTTAAAAAATTGTCAAAGAAACTTAAAGAAAAAACACATAATATAATCAGTGCATTCAAAAGCACTGGCATTGCACCATTTAACCCCAATAAAGTAATATGTAAACTGCCCGATTTTAATCAACCGACAATTACATATACAGTCGACAATGCACTTTTAGATTTCCTGAAGCAGACTCGTAGTGTAGATCCTAATAAAAAAATTTGGAATAAAAAATTAAATGTGTTACCCGGCAAATCTGTCTCTGCAGATGACTTCACGACATCCCAACCTTTAAAAAATATAAGAAAAAAGAACAAGAGAGTAAAGGATTCTACAATTCAACAGGTTTATTCTACCTCGCCACTGATGTCGTCACTAATGGTGAAAACTTCTGATAGTCTCTGTACATTATGTACCACAGTTCTGAACGCTCATTTGATTCGATCAGTGCAGAATGCTGATGCAACCTTGTCGCAAAATTCAAATGTTCATGGTTTTGGTAGAATTTTGAAGAATGATGAAACAAACATGTCATTCATTAGTGAAATACCAGAATGCCTACAAACTACCAAACCAAAAGTTATAATTACCTCTGATGTTATTATTCACGCTGCATCGTCACAAACCATCAAGCAAGAAAACACCAAGCTTAAAAAGAAAGATAAACGGATCTCGAAGTCAGCCTTAAACATGAAACTAGTCGCGAAAAAAGACAGAAAAGAAACCGCTAAAGCAAAAAAACGTACAAAAAGTAGAAAGAACAGATATAACAGTGAATCAAGCGTATCGTCTATCAACTCTAAGATTGAAATTTGCATGGACGATTCAGAGTATGAAACCATGGAGGATTATATGACAGCATACCTACGAGAAGAACAAGAAAATATAGAACCAACAGTACCAATTGGATTTTCAGACATTGAATATTTCACAGAGGACAGTGATAAATTAACAACAGATTCCTGGATTTTGGCGAGATTTGCTACCAAGAAGAGCTTGAAGCATTTCGTGGGAAAAGTGATATCAATTAAAGATAATATTCCTGAGGTCAAATTTGTGAGGAAAGTAAAAGAATCGAAATCTAATAAAGGCTCAGTGTTCACTAAACCCAACAGTTGATGATATTTGCACTATGAAACATATAGACGATGTTATTATGATATTACCTGAGCCAAACATTTCCCGACGGGGACAAATTATGTTTAATGTTGATTTCAGTACTTTCAACGTACAATAATCAAATAATTTAAGGTATAAAAACTACCTACCTACCTAATTGAGTCTGATTTAATTGTTTAAAATACATAAGTCATTGATAAAAGCGAATTTACTATTGTTACTCATTTATAATTATATAGCTTAGTATTTATGTTTTGATAAATATGTACCTACCTTTAATTTTAAGGTACCTACTTTTCAATGATTACCAAAAAAGTGATCTCTGACCTAATTAAGTGTGATTTAATTATCTACATTTCTAAGAGAAGTTGATTTAGATTGTAAGTCAAACATTTTTGCTAAATTTTATTGTTTGTTAAAATTATTATCTATCTTCCTGTTTGTTTATCTAGAAGCAAGTAGTTTTAATCATCTGAGAAAAATGGGGATTTACGTTATTTTAAGACAAGTTTTTATGTTTTGATAAATATTTACCTTCCTATAATATTAAGTTACTGTTCAATGATTACCAAAAAATTGATCTCTGACCTAATTAAGTCTGATTTAATTATCTACATTTTTTATTTGAAATAGTGATTTATGCTATTCCAATTCCAAGACTACAAGTCGTGTTTTGTGTTAAGGTTTTATTTTTTTATATCTGAATACTTTCAGATACCTAATGATAACAAAAAATAATTCTATTTAATTGAGTTGTGATTTTATGTCTAAAAGAAAAGTAAAGTCATAGTGGTGTCGATTTGAACGTGTCGTGTGTTATCTTATTACAATCAATAAAAAAATGAAAATTAATTAATTTTTTTTTATTTCGCAGTAAAGTAAGGTAAAGTGATTTTTGTGGCAGCCCTGACAAGATTTAGCAAATGTATGGAAACAACGTCAGACAGTTCCCTATTTTCGCCTACCACCGATTTTTTAAAAAAAATGGAACTTTACGTCAATAGTCTTATAGTACATATTTAACTGGCATATTTTACATTCTTATGACCCTACGTCTCTCCAAAAATGTTTATAAATGGCGCTACAGCTGTAACGCTTTTTTTTTAGTACCTCTCGCTCCCGTTCGATTGATAGTTTGCGCAAGAGTGTAGAGCGCGCTTAATACGGTTTTTGTAGTCCCTCGGTCAGAGTGAGTGAACTAGGATGTCGAAGCCTATAAATACTCTGTGCGCTCTGTCGTCCATCTTTTTTATTCAAGTCGTGAATACGCAAGGACATTTGTCGTCGAGATTGGATATAAAATGCCTTGAAGCATTAGTTTTATATGTAGAAGATGTTTGGAGGTTAATTGGTGAGTTTTCTTTTGTGGCATATCGATTTTTGTGCTGAGTTAAATCAGCCATCTTGACAAGATATATCCCTTTGTCTGTTTCTTTTCAGGTCCACCACGAGATGTAATCCCTCGTTATCTTATGTAAAGTGAATTACTTCTTTGAGAAACCCAACGTTGTTGGTATGTATCACCTTGGGCATCTTCCACGTGACCATATTTTCCGTATTGTGGTGCTGTAGCGTCATATGCTAATTACATGTGTTTTGTTACAGGGTTTTTTTTTGTTTATGGGTTTTCCTATTCTGGTTACTCTTTTTTCTCACACACCATTCTATTTCTACGCCCCGGAATGACATCAGCATTGAGACGAGAGACACGATGATTTAAGCTCGTCCATGACGACAGCTATTTAATAAACCAAAGCCTTCTACCAACCTCAAGATCCAAGTTCCAAGGTATTATATCTTAATGTAAAATGTATTAGCTTAAACTTAGCTGTACCATATCTGGTACTATCAATGTAAATCCGTGGTTTCTCAATATAACTGTGCTCCATACTTTTGTGTTTGATTTCATAGCGTGTCTGTGTTCTCGTTTGTGTGTTGAGAGGAGCTGGCACCCATTATATATATAAATTTCGTTCCCTCTCCTTTGAAACAGTTAGTTTTATTATGTTTATACACTTTTGAACGCACAGGTAATCATTTAGTAGTTTCCTTTGAAAGTTTTTTTTTTTCACAAGTTTATATGAGGAGAGGATGATGAACCATCCTATCTTTTGTCATCTAAGTAAATTTTGGTGTTGGGTTGTTTTAATATAAAGTGCAGCAGGTGTTCGAGATAATCCTATCTTTGGTGTTGGGTTATGTTTGGTTAGGTTGATGACTAATCAGCCAGGTTTTTTTTTTTGGAGCGTTTAGTTGAAATAAATAGTTATGGAATCTGGAAGAATTGTTTTGTTCCAGTACCTCATGTTGAGTTTTTTTTACTTCCTGGAGCTTGAGGCGTTGGTGGTTTGTTTGAGTTTTAGAGATGAGGCAAGAGGACTTGCAGCGAAAAATTTCCAATTTTCAAACTCCGTTTTTCAATTAAAAATTTTTCTTCAGGAGGAAGAGGGGTACTGTAACGCTTTTTTTTTAGTACCTCTCGCTCCCGTTCGATTGATAGTTTGCGCAAGAGTGTAGAGCGCGCTTAATACGGTTTTTGTAGTCCCTCGGTCAGAGTGAGTGAACTAGGATGTCGAAGCCTATAAATACTCTGTGCGCTCTGTCGTCCATCTTTTTTATTCAAGTCGTGAATACGCAAGGACATTTGTCGTCGAGATTGGATATAAAATGCCTTGAAGCATTAGTTTTATATGTAGAAGATGTTTGGAGGTTAATTGGTGAGTTTTCTTTTGTGGCATATCGATTTTTGTGCTGAGTTAAATCAGCCATCTTGACAAGATATATCCCTTTGTCTGTTTCTTTTCAGGTCCACCACGAGATGTAATCCCTCGTTATCTTATGTAAAGTGAATTACTTCTTTGAGAAACCCAACGTTGTTGGTATGTATCGCCTTGGGCATCTTCCACAACCCGTATTTTTCGTATTGTGGTGCTGTAGCGTCATATGCTAATTACATGTGTTTTGTTACAGGGTTTTTTTTTTTCTCTCGGTTTCTTTCTTTGTTTTTTTTTTATGGATACTCCTTTTACACACCATTCTATTGCTACGCTCCCGGAATGACATGAGGATTGAGACGACAGACATGACGAATCAATCTCGTCCATGAAACCTTTATAACAGGCCAAAGCCTTCTACAAACAAACATCAAGATCCAAGTTCAAAGGTACTATATTTAAAAGTAAAATTTAATTAGGTTAAACTTAGCTTACCGAATTTTGTAAATCAATGTAAAGTGATTTCTTAATATAACTGTGCTCCATACTTTTGTGTTTGATTTCATAGTGTGTCTGTGTTCTCGTTTGTGTGTTGAGAGGAGCTGGCGCCCTTATAGATATAAATTTTGTTACCTCTCACACCTCTGAGTTGGCCATCCCACGTCCCGAGGAAGAGCTAGCCTCGCTACCATTCAATTCAATTCAATTCAAACACTTTTATTGCCATTTGCATAGAATGGTGAAGTATTTTAAAACAAACAGTAATACAGTTACAAGAAATGGTGCAATATGGGCGGCCTTATCACTTCAAAGTGATCTCTTCCAGGCAACCTTAAGATTAATCTTAAAATTTAAAAAGAAACATAACATGGCGTCATTATTTTATAAATAGTATTAATATGTATATAAATAGGTATAGGTAAAATAATATAAAATAATATACTTACAATATAATAAATACATAGATAAATACATATAGACATATACTTGGGTACATAAAAGTAGGGATAAATATAATAATTTAAATAGATAGACCAAAATATATATATAAACACTTGTTCTATATAGTATGTGATAAGTGCGAGAGATAGTAGTTTTTCAAATGATATTTGAAGGAAGCTATTGTTTTGGCTTGGTGGAGAGAAGATGGTAGTGAGTTCCAAAGAGATATTGACTTCACCGTGAACGACTGCTGATAAAAGTGGGAACTGTGACGAGGAGTTGCCAGCAAGAAGTTGCTGGCTGACCGCAGGTTACGTTCATGGAGTTGATGGCGAAAACTAAAGCGTTCTTTAAGGTAGGTTGGCAGACAAGGGTTGAACAGTATTTTGTATAAAAGATTAAGTGTATGAGTATTCCTTCGAAGACGAATTGGGAGCCACTTGAGTCTAACGCGGAATTCAGAAACGTGATCATATTTTCGTAAACCAAATATGAACCTGATACCCATATTTTGAAGGCGCTCAAGCTTGTTTAGTTGCTCTTCACTCAAATTAAGATAGCTAGTATCGGCGTAATCCAGTATTGGGAGTATAAGTGATTGTGCAAGAGCAATTCTGGTAGGTATTGGTAGAAAGTTCCGAAGCCTTCGAAGAGATCGGGCAGCAGAGAAAACCTTTCTGCTGACAGATTCTAGATATGGTTTCCATGAAAGTGTGGTATCCATGAGAACTCCTAAATTCTTAACCACGCTACTGAATGGTATAATGATGTTGTCAAAAATTATAGGAGCAAGTTGTTGGAAATCAATTTTGTTTATGAGTTTTGAACTACCAATAAAGATAACTTGAGTTTTAGTTGGATTAATATTCAAACCATGGGATTTGCTCCATTGAAGTATAAAATCAAGGTCCTTATTGATAGTGTTTATTGAATTACCGATGTTATCTAAACTGTTCTGCGTATAAATTTGTAGGTCATCTGCATATAAGTGGTAGGAAGAGGAAAGAGAGGTCGTTATAGTATTAATGAAAATAGAAAACAATAAAGGAGAGAGCACACCGCCTTGAGGCACACCAGCAACAGTATTGCACCATGAGGATACTTTGTCATCGACCGATATACGTTGCCGGCGGCCTTGCAAGTAACTGCGAAACCATTCAATCACTTCAGGAGATATGTTAAGTGAGCATAAAGTTCCAAGTAGAACATCAAAATCAACTGCATTAAAAGCATTACTAAAATCCAGTAAGGTAAGTAATGTTAGTTGCTGATGCTCCATACCATATCTGATGTCATCGGTTATTTTTACTAGCGCTGTAACAGTACTATGACCGGAACGAAATCCAGACTGGAATGGGTTAAGGAGACTGTTTTGGTTAAGGAAAGCAATTAATTGTTGATGGACTAAGCGCTCAAGGACTTTAGAAAGGAAAGGTAGAATTGAAATAGGACGATAATCAGATGGACTCAGAGGATTGTTTGTTTTGGGTAGTGGAATAAGGTTCGCAACTTTCCAAGATTCAGGAAACGTAGATGAGGATAAAGAATTATTAAGGATCTTGGTCAAAGTCGGGATAAGGATTTCAAGGATAGGAATGATCATATTACGGCTAATGTTGTCACAACCCATGGCATTAGACGTAATTTTAAGAATACTCTGCTTAACACCACTATCTGTGAAAGGTTTAAATGTGAAAGGAGTTATATCCGGGCGTGGCAAATGAGAAAGATTTTGTAAGGTACGGTTCTTTACCGATCCGTCCATTACTGTAACTGAGGAGAAATGTCTATTAAGTGAGTTTAGATCGACATGTGAAGTAACAGAATTAGTTGGTTTGCCAATGCCCAGGGTCTTAAGAAATTTCCAAACTTTTGCTGGATCACCGTTTTCTACGGATGCATGAATGTGGCGTCTTTGTGCATCCCTACACACCTTGTTGCAGTAATTTCTGAGAGATCTATATCGCTCTTTGTTTACTTCGGAGGGGTCTGCTTTGAACTTCGCTTTCGCAACGTTTTTCTTATGTAAAAGTTCTTTGATTGCATTAGTTAGCCATGGAGCCGGTAGATGTTTTAATTTAACCTTTCGGAGAGGTGCGTGGCGGTCATAAATTTCAGTAAGAAAACTGTTGAGGAGCTTGACTTGTTCATCAACATCAGCTGTATTATCAATAACAGACCAGTCCATATTGGCAGCATCACTGAGCAAGTTTTCCAAATTCATACCACCAAAATTACGTCGAAACACAATCTTAGGCTTTAATTTAGGAGGGCGTACCTTATATGACAGATAAATAAGATCGTGATAAGAAAACGCGTCTGCACCACACTGGCCATGTTTATGAATATTATTTTGAAAAGCGACAAACATAAGGTCTAATAGAGAAGGGGCACAGTTCGGAAAAAAATGCGTTGCATTGAGTGAAGGAATGTGCAAGTTACTGGATTCGACAATAGATTTTAATTTATTAGCCTTGGAATCATTTCTTAGCAAGCATGTATTAAAGTCTCCCATAATTATGCAATCGCTGTAGTTTGGCAATAATTCCTCAAGAAGTTGCTCGAAAGATGGTAAATAGTTATCATACATTGAGGGTACGTAAATGACTCCCAAGAGTACTTTTTGATGCTTAAGGAATGTTTCCACAAACAGGAATTCCATATTTGAGCCAAGGTTTGAGTTAGATTTCAAAACAACTTTGTAAGGAATATTCTTGCGGAGATACATTGCCACACCACCTCCGGTCCTTTCGACTCGATCGTTTCGAACCAAGTGGAAACCCGGCAGGTCATACGATGCTGATGCTAAGCATGGTTTTAACCAAGTCTCTGATACTAAGAGGGCATGGAGATTATCAATTTGAAAAGAATCTAGCATATCTACATGATGGGCAGGAATACTCTGTGCGTTAATATGTGCAACATTAAAGTTATGCACCAAACCAGAAAATTCAGTGGTTAAAAGTGTATTAAGGGAAGTTGACAAACTTTGAAAACTACTGTTTATACTATTCAACCCGTCTGATGAACATGATTTAAAGGAACTATCACTCCCACTATCTACAAAGTTCATATATAAATAATTTATATCAATAATAAATAAACTAAAGTTATAAAATAAATAATCTTATCAAAAAAACAGTATTACTAAATAAATAATATTAAATAAATACTTCAAGTAAAAATACAAAATTTTGCTATTACAGTAGGTATAAAGTTATATTCGTACTTTATCCTCCAGCTATTACATTTTACAAATAAATACAAAAAAATCAAACTAACTAATTATCAATTTATATAAAAAAAAATAGTTTTTAAACGCAGGTTCGATCAATCAATTTTCAATCGAAGCGTTACATCTGTCTGGACAGTGATTGACTGACATAATATGTCACAGAGACAGTTCAAGACAAACCATAAATAAAAAATAAACAGTATATGTACGAGTAACCTACATTTAAAAAAAAAAGAAAGAAAATCATACATATATCAATCTACAGTGAAATAACGTCAAACTACCTGCATATACTTATATGACAAAGAAGAAAAAATACAATGAGAGAAGAATTAACTATAAAACTATTTTTTTGAAATTGCACGGCGACTCCTCGACACAGCGGCAGTTTTAGACTGTTCCTTATTATTAGCCGGAACAGTAGCAGATGCTGAAGATGATCCCAGTATCTCCGAAACAGTATGAATGTCGTCGTGTTTGCGTATACGGTGCCTGCTACCATTTGCTCCTGCCACTAAAATGTCGCCATCACGCGTCCAACACTTAGTGACTCCGAAATGATGCCTCGCCGCCAAGAACAAGCTATGTCGGTGCCTAGTCAAGTATTCAGACAATGCGATGCCACTGCCCTTGAATAAGGTCTTTTGAGCCCAAACCTTTTCCTTAACAAAGCCACTGCTAAACTTGGCCAAAATAGGTCTTGGTCTATTACTAGAAGACTTACCGAGACGATGACAATACCGTAAATCTTCCATTTTGAAAGTTGAAATCTTCAGATTTTCCGTGGCCAACTTTATTACCAAGGAAGTTACATTTTCTTGTGGTGCCTCTGGAACTCCGTGGAACAGTAGCATCTTTCTTCGACTTTTCATCTCCAGTCTGTCACAATCCTGAGCAATGTATTCAATCTGAGATTGCAAAGCGGCCATGGCAGAGTGGACAAACATTTTGAACGCCTTGAAGTCTGCGGCAAGTGATATTGTTGTTGGAGTATCCGTAGTGGTGTTGTTAATGCTTTCTTCAAACTGTGCCATTCTTGTATTAAATGAATCCATCATTTTGTTCATGTGTAGTTTTACTTCTTTAACAGACTCCATGTCCAGTAGTGTTTTTAATTAGTTTTATTTAAGGTAAGAGTAAAGAGGAAAAGTAAAGCTGGGTAGGTAGAGTAAGCCTATGCAAACATACAGTGCAAGAAAAAAGTGATTAAATATGCTGATTTACTATTTTTTTGAATTAAATTAGAAGAGCTACAAAATTTCAGACTGTTCTGCTTACTACCCCCAGGAAAAAAAACGATCTAGGAGCTTTCCATCTGCTCTGGGTTTAATCCGACCTGGTGGCAAGTGACTACTAGCTACCGTGCCCTCACCCACCCAGAAACTAGGTTACAAGTGGCTCCCAACGTTTGGGCTCAGAGAGAACAGACATCCTGTGAAATCAATATTAGGCTCCTTTCTGTTAAAATTAAGTAGAATTCATTATTTGGTCATAATATTGAATTTTTTTTTGTTGATATATTCAAAACTTGTTTACTTAAATAACTTGTTAATAATAATTCTTTGAAAATAATTAATTTGGTTACTTTTTGCTAAATGCATCCAACATAGCCGTTAATTTTGTTGATAAGGAGCTATTAATCATTAAATTGTTCATTGTATGTTAATAATAATACTTTTGTTTGAGACCTAAAGTTATATAATAAGTTCCTTTGGTTTTGATAATATAACATTCCAAATTTAAATTCATTGTTTGTTGTCATAGTAGTACAATGCAAACTTAATTTGTTTTGACAATAACTTCTAACTTGTTGTTGTCATAAATTTTCATTAGCAAAGTGAATATTTAATAATTGTTTGATTTGGTAAGTTTAAATACTTATATTTACTTGGTAATCTATATGTTTAGTGCTTAACACTGTCATTGTTAGGGAGCTGTTTATAATTCTAAGTGTCAAGTTTAAATACTTTAAAAAATCTTGTGGAATTTATTTAATATAATATAAAAGACAGTTACTTTTTATAGTTTCTTGAAAACATAGAATGGTGAAATTCTTTAATGTTAGTGGACCAATTACCCTTTAACAAACATTCTTTCTATATGTGTTTTTGTGTTGTTATTTCTTTAGTAAAAACATAGTCTAATAAAACTATGGATTGTTTATAACTTAATTTTTGAGTTTTGAGATAGCAACTTTAATTCTTTAATGCTTTGAAGACATACTTCTTATGTCCTTAGTTCATAATATTTTAGTTCTATGGTATTTAACTATAATATAACCTATTATTTAGAGTTATAATATTATATCATTACTAGTGTAGTACATTAAATCATTTGTGAAACATTTCTGTTTGTAATAATTTAGTATTACAGCCTCATAAAGCTGTAAGCAACTTAATGTAATGTTAATATTTGGTTAATTTCTTAAAGTAATCAGCATAGTAAAGCTGAGAGCAATGTACTTATAATTTCTTGTAAGATCCTCAATATTGGTATAAGAATTTTGTTTAAAATTTTGTTTTTATATTTGTTTGGCATGAACATACACATGCTTAATGAACTTGGATCTTAGTTTGATTTAATTATAAAATTTTTTGAATACTTATAAGGAGAGTTAAGTCTCATCCTTACTATACAACTAGACGGAGGCATACTTGTCTTTCCTTTTTTGGGATTTTGTTTGTTTGACCATCTGTTCCGTATCAATTTCAGAACGTCTATCGTCAATGTGAACTTTCTATTGAAAGATGAACTGGTTGCGACGTGAACTTTAGTCTGGCACGTCGTAGTAGTATCAGTCTTTCACCTGGTACTGTGTTGTTGGATCCGGTTAGCGAACTTGAAGGTCTGTCTCCGAAGGTTAGCAATTTGTTTTGTCTTTTTCTTTTAACTTCAGTTGTTCGTGATAGTGTTACGCATTCTTGTTGCAAAGAAAATTTTTATTTTCTGGTAAAATATTCAGTGAGGATTGACTAACTATCATGCCAACTGTTTGTGTAGTGAAGTGTAACTCGTGACGACTTTCTAGTGAGCTGTTTTTCTATATCATCTTTGTCAGTACATCGTTGACGTTTATTATATTGCCCGGATACTCATTATTCTTAAATAGTTTACCTTTGAATTATATTTCACATTTCTTAGTCAGGGTAAAGTCGCATTGATCATAGTGCCATCTGTTTTTATTTTGATAAACTAATACTAGTTAAATCGTTAATAATTGTTTTGTTGAATTAGTTCAAAAAGTTTTTCGATAGATGGCGTTTGGTGTTTAAAATTTTGCTAGATAGCTGAAGATCCGCTATTCTACTTTAGATGGCGTTAGTTGTTGGCAGACTAACGTTGAACAACTTTTAATTGCCACACTTTAGTTTTCTTTTTTTTGGTATTTGCAAACAATAGTAAATATACTTTGAAATCCTGTTGAAAGTTCCTTGAGTAATTACAAAATATTTTTGATTTTAATTTGTTTGCAAATGAACTGTGCGTAAAATATTTTTTTTTGTTTTTTGAAAGTAATGTTCTTAAATAATGGTTTCAATTTCGCACATTATATTATAACTTTTAGTTAAAGTTTCTTTGAAGGTGTTAGCAGGTCACCATGTAATTTTCTTTTTAATTTAGTAGGCACATTTAAATATGTTTTTGTGGTGTCCTACTATGCATACCTACTAGGTATATGTATGTGCATCTATCTCCACTGCGTATTAACATCTAAACCGTAGTCATGTCCTGAGAAGCTTGTTTTCCTAGGGCATGGAGTAGTTGCATAGGTACTGTGTCTTCATACACAGTGTTTTTTTGTAGCCCTTCTTTTTGGCTGGTTATAGATACCGGAGTTGAAACTCGTTAATCCTCCGGATCTAACTTTCTAAAATCCTTTGTCTACTGGTGAGCTGTGCTCCCTAGCAAGGTGCCTTGGAGGGAAAACCTCTAGGTAATTTTAATAAACACTTGAGTTGTATGGCTATGGTCCTCCTCAATGTGTTAGTCCCAATGTGACTCTTTATGGATACTGGAGAGGTATGAAATCTTTCACCCTCCGTATCCTAGCCCTGTGTCTTGTCCACAGTGTGCTTAAGCCCATTTTGTTGGTTCCTTTTTAATACTAGTCCCTTAGTGACTCTTGAATATACTTGAGCTGTTTGACCTCGTTCAACCTCAGTACCTTATCCGGTGTTCTCATCCACCGGATATTTATGAAACAACCCTGTTTAACAGAGTTTTTTTTGTTGGTCTTATCCAAATATGTAAATATTTACAAGAACTTATTGTTTGTACCATGTAATTAGAAAGGTATCAAACTAAGTCTTGTCTCTAGTTTAGTTTTAGTTTATGCCGGCAACATTAGGTGTTAAGTCTGTGTTTAATTTTAAGATAGTACGGATAGTTATATTAACTGTATTTAGGCTAGGGTAAACGTTTAGGTTTATTTAACATGAAGATTTTGTAGAACTAAGCCAAAATTAAAAATCGCATGCGCATGCACTCTCTTTTCGGCCCGATTTCATTTTCATTTCATAGTTTAAAATAGGTTAGGGTTAGGTATATAGCTTAATAGCTGTGTACGGGTCGGCTTAAGAATAGCCCTACCGCTTCTGGATCAAGCGTGTCGTAAAAGTCTGACTAATCCGAGGTTTCTGCCGTGTAGGTCCGGCATACTTTGCAGAATAGCCCTACCGCCCCTGGATCAAGCGTGTCGTAAAAGTCCGACTAATCCGAGTAATCCCTGCTTGGTGGTAGGATCCCTTCTGGATCCACCTGGCTAGCAACCACCCTTCATATAAAGTCTACCTTGGGTAATATGTCCCAGTATTTATTTTATGAAGAGCCAGTTCGAACTTAAACCAAATGTGGTTATAGTTTAGTTTTTTTTTTGTTCTTTAATTTTTGTTTACTTTTATAATGAGTAACCTAATAAAGTTACTATCCTTTAGCATTTTTGTCTTTTTAAATAGTTTTGTTTAACTATTCTTATAATTTTTGGAGTTAGTTTTTTTTTGCTGCCATGAATATATAAACTTATAAAGTTACACTATTTGCTTTTGTGCGTTTGAAGTCTAGTTATTATGTTTATCTTATAGCTTATAAGGAGCAGGTTCCGTTTTTGTTGGTAAATCCTGTCTCTTAGCTTCTTAAGGAGCAGGTTCCTTTTTGTTGGTAAATCCTGTCTCTTACTATACTGTTATGAGTAGATAACCTAATAAAGTTATTCTATCTCTTATATGCCTTTAGTGTTTTTATGAGTCAATGACCTGATAAAGTTGTTTGATCTCTTTGCCTTTAGTGCTTTTGAAACAGTTAGTTTTATTATGTTTATACACTTTTGAACGCACAGGTAATCATTTAGTAGTTTCCTTTGAAAGTTTTTTTTTTTTCACAAGTTTATATGAGGAGAGGATGATGAACCATCCTATCTTTTGTCATCTAAGTAAATTTTGGTGTTGGGTTGTTTTAATATAAAGTGCAGCAGGTGTTCGAGATAGAAGGTAAAATCCTATCTTTGGTGTTGGGTTATGTTTGGTTAGGTTGATGACTAATCAGCCAGGTTTTTTTTTTTGGAGCGTTTAGTTGAAATAAATAGTTATGGAATCTGGAAGAATTGTTTTGTTCCAGTACCTCATGTTGAGTTTTTTTTACTTCCTGGAGCTTGAGGCGTTGGTGGTTTGTTTGAGTTTTAGAGATGAGGCAAGAGGACTTGCAGCGAAAAATTTCCAATTTTCAAACTCCGTTTTTCAATTAAAAATTTTTCTTCAGGAGGAGAGGGGTACTGTAACGCTTTTTTTTTAGTACCTCTCGCTCCCGTTCGATTGATAGTTTGCGCAAGAGTGTAGAGCGCGCTTAATACGGTTTTTGTAGTCCCTCGGTCAGAGTGAGTGAACTAGGATGTCGAAGCCTATAAATACTCTGTGCGCTCTGTCGTCCATCTTTTTTATTCAAGTCGTGAATACGCAAGGACATTTGTCGTCGAGATTGGATATAAAATGCCTTGAAGCATTAGTTTTATATGTAGAAGATGTTTGGAGGTTAATTGGTGAGTTTTCTTTTGTGGCATATCGATTTTTGTGCTGAGTTAAATCAGCCATCTTGACAAGATATATCCCTTTGTCTGTTTCTTTTCAGGTCCACCACGAGATGTAATCCCTCGTTATCTTATGTAAAGTGAATTACTTCTTTGAGAAACCCAACGTTGTTGGTATGTATCGCCTTGGGCATCTTCCACAACCCGTATTTTTCGTATTGTGGTGCTGTAGCGTCATATGCTAATTACATGTGTTTTGTTACAGGGTTTTTTTTTTCTCTCGGTTTCTTTCTTTGTTTTTTTTTTTATGGATACTCCTTTTACACACCATTCTATTGCTACGCTCCCGGAATGACATGAGGATTGAGACGACAGACATGACGAATCAATCTCGTCCATGAAACCTTTATAACAGGCCAAAGCCTTCTACAAACAAACATCAAGATCCAAGTTCAAAGGTATTATATTTTAAAGTAAAATTTAATTAGGTTAAACTTAGCTTACCGAATTTTGTAAATCAATGTAAAGTGATTTCTTAATATAACTGTGCTCCATACTTTTGTGTTTGATTTCATAGTGTGTCTGTGTTCTCGTTTGTGTGTTGAGAGGAGCTGGCGCCCTTATAGATATAAATTTTGTTACCTCTCACACCTCTGAGTTGGCCATCCCACGTCCCGAGGAAGAGCTAGCCTCGCTACCATCTAGGAGCTTTCCATCTGCTCTGGGGTTAATCCGACCTGGTGGCAAGTGACTACTAGCTACCGTGCCCTCACCCACCCAGAAACTAGGTTACACAGCATAGCTAGGCAAAGTTAGGAAAAAATGCCCATACTTCGCCTACCACCTTTGTGGTCATTTTTTAACCATTTAAGCGATTAAATTTGAAGTTTTTATTGCCGTTAATGATAGCCACTGCTAAGTGCTTTGTTTTTTTGTTGTTATCTTTTCAAAACATTCATCAATTTTCGAGATTTTTTTCAAAATGTGTCAAAATCCAGGCGAAGTTACGGGAATCTACGGTAATCATCGATTATTTTGTACAAATATTCAAAAAACGCCGGGCGGTCACTTATGCCTGGGACACATAGTATATATGTAAAAATAATCTTCGTTGTAACCCAAGAAACGAGCTGGCTAAGAGTTTTTAAAATAGAAGTTACCACTAGTCGTTTGCCGGGACGCGTCCTTTTTTTGTGTTGTAGCTAGGACTGGGGAGGGGTTCGGGGAGGGGTTCGAAATAGGACTAACAATGCGGAGTAGTCAGGTAGCCAGTCGCTCCGATATTCTCGTCGCTACTACCTGTTACTACTCCTACTGTCCTGTGCGTTGAGTTTTTGTTACGTTATTTTGTTTTTGTTCTGTTATTGACTTTTTTGTTACGTTTTTGACTCTACTTTGTTGTTTATTGTTGACCCAGTTCTCTCCGCGAGAAATCGCTGACATCCATTATTATTATGGAATGTCACGTGGACGCACAACAGTCGCTCGTTCAGCATACATAAACGCATTTCCGGGAAGACTTTTACCATCAGCACGGAATTTTCAAGAAGTTCACCGGAAGTTATCCAACATCGGACTTGGATTAGCTCGAGATCTCCGTGAACAACAAGCTACAATTATTGACCATTCAATAGAAGAGGCCGTTTTAGACGATTTGTTTGCTGATCCTACAACCAGCATTAGACGATTGGCTTTGCGTCACGGGTTATCTAAAACATCAGTATGGCGAATTTTGAAAAAGGAGGGATTGCATCCATACCATTACCAGCGAGTCCAGCACTTGCATGAAAATGTAGACAATCGTTCAAGGTGCGTCCTGTCGGCGTGGATTCAAAGAAAAATTAGAAACGATCCAGAATTTTTAAAAACTATTTTATGGATGGATGAAGCAAAATTCACTCGGAATGGAATCACAAACTGCAGGAATTTACATGAATGGCGTTATGAAAATCCACATTTAAAGAGGGCATCCACATTTCAAGTGCAGTTCTCAATAAATGTGTGGGCGGCTCTAGCCGATGACGTTTTAATTGGTCCAGTTATTTTACCTACAACATTAAACTCCGAACGTTTTTTATCTTTATTAAGAGACGAACTGCCATTTTTGCTTGAAGAAGTTCCGCGTGCCACAAGGCGGTGGGAGCGTATGTTTTTGCAGATGGATGGATGTCCTGCTCATTACGGGCGAAATGTTCGGAGTTTTTTAAATGAAAACTATGCAAACAGATGGATTGGCCGGGAAGGACCAGTGGGCTGGCCAGCGCGTTCACCTGATCTGACACCTCTCGACTACTTTTTGTGGGGTACAATGAAACAAAAAGTCTACAGAACCTCAGTAAACACCGAAGCCGAGTTACAAAATCGAATACTTCAATGTGCGAATGAATTAAAAAGTGATCCAGGGATGGTGCGTAGAGCTACAAACCAAATTGCTCTACGTGCTGCAATGTGCCTCCAGCAACGAGGTAGCCATTTTGAGCATTTAATGTGATAGTTATAAGAATTGTAAAAAAATAAAAATATGTGACTTTTAATGGCGACTTTCAACCTTCATAGCCAGCTCATTTCTTGGGTTACAAAAAAGATTTTTTTTATTTAAAAGGTAATACGAGTATGATGGAGAATACTTTTAAATCGTAAAATCTTCTGGTATTGGGGGCATTTTTCTGAGAAATTTAGAGATCATTAAAAAAAATAGTCATAAAAAAGGGTTTCTTTTTCATAAAAAGCAAAGTTTATACTTTTACTTTTTTGCGAGCTAATTGTTATTTAATCCTTACCGCCAAGCATGTGGCATAATATTTTTTTTTATTTGAAAGCAATCGACCCACTAATTTTGAAGAAATCGTTTTTTTTCTTACATAGAGTCTACTTATCAAATAAAAATCTTAATTTGCTAATAAAAAGTAAAATATTTTTTTTAGAATTTTTTTTCTATTTTTTTTGTCGATAATTTATGGTCTAGTTTCACCCCCTTTCGGGGTTGCACTTTATCCAGGGACACCCTGTATATATATATATATATATATATATATATATATATATATATATACCTAGTCGGGTCATAAGTTCTGTCAAAACCTCATATTTTTAATTTTCGAATACTGGCCAGAAATACGCTTACTAATTTTAAAAATAGAACGGTTGCGATTGTTGAAAATAAAAAAGAAATTATATTTTATTCATTTTCAAATATGGAGTGGTCGAGTAAAGAAGATAGAATCGCGGTTATCGCGTTGCACCGCTGCGGTTACGCGCCAAAAGAGATTTTCAATATTCTACAAAAATTGAAAATAACGTTACGGTTCGTTTATCGTACTATTAAACGATTCACTGAAGAATCAAGCTTCGAAGATCGTAAAAGAAGCGGCCGACCTCGTACAGTTAGGACACCAGCGGTCATCAAAGCAGTCCTAGCTCACCAGATGGGGCTAAGCAGAACCACGGTCAAAAGAGTGCTAAATGAAGACCTAGGACTACGAGCTTATCGTAAAAAGACCGGACATTTCTTAAACGAGCGTTTAAAAAAAATTAGGCTAGAAAGATCCCGAGCTTTGTTACGACGAAACGCGGGAAAAAAATACCGCGAAATTCTTTTTTCGGATGAAAAAATTTTTAACATTGAAGAAAGCTATAACAAACAAAACGATAAGGTGTATGCCCACAGTAGTGAAGAAGCGAGCGCGCGTATTCCGAGGGTCCAGCGTGGCCATTACCCTTCCTCATTCATGGTTTGGCTTGGAGTCTCATATTCAGGCATAACTGAGGTGTTTTTCTGTGAAAAAGGTATGAGAACCAGTGCCGTGGCTTATCAAAATACTGTCCTGACAAGCACAGTGGAACCTCTTTCTCAAACAATGTTCAAGAACAGACATTGGACATTCCAACAGGACTCTGCACCGGCTCATAAGGCACGAAGCACGCAAGACTGGTTGACCGCCCGCGGAATTGACTTTATCCGGCATGAAGACTGGCTTAAACCCACTGGACTACAAGATATGGCAATATTTGGAGGAGAAAGTCTGTGCTAAACCTCACCAAAATTTGGAGTCTCTGCGAGCATCTCTGGTTAAAGCAGCGGCAGAAATAGATATGAATGTGGTGCGTGCAGAGATCGATGACTGGCCGCGTAGATTAAGGACATGTGTCCAAAATGGGGGAGGGCATTTCGAATAATGTAATTAAAATTATATTGTACATTTAATAACCTTTCATTTCATATATAATTTTTATGTAATTGTCTAAAGGTGTATCAGTAATAACATTAAAAGTTTTTGACAGAACTTATGACCCGACTAGGTATATATATGTATATATATATATATATATATATTCTTGTCACATAATTGATATAATCAATATATCAATTATGTGACAAGAATTCAAAACTGAATTGGCTAAACCAAACTATTTAAGTATAGGTGATAGCTAGTGGCGTGGGTTACAGTATTCCAAGTGCGTGTTCGTTGCTTTTCTTGCCTTTTGTTTGAGGGAGGGAGGGCGGTGAACCAACGCAAGGAATTTCTGCATCACCAGTGCAAGTACAAGTCGCGGAATTAGCAAGGTAACTTTGTTAAAGTAGTTAAGTATACTCTTGTTTATACAACCCTACAATCAACATTATACACAATTCACGACACGCTTTGCGTAACAAAAACGAATGCAAGGAGCAAAGCGAAGCTCCTTGCATTAACCTCCGTGGTATTTTTTTTATATTACACAAAACAGAGTAAGCATATCAATCATGAATGCAATAAACATATCACTACCCGGTCACATATAATTAAAATATGAATATGAGTAAAAATATTGTACAAACTATGTTTAGGGATGAACATATAATAGTAGGGGTGATATTATGAATAAAAAAATGAGGAACATCTAATGATCTTATGTCACAAAACTGTTAATCTTTAAGATAAAACTTCAAATAACTCAATGGTCCTTTATGAATAGTTTATTTCAATTGTTTCAGGTCGGCACATTGAGAGCCACTGGGTGTTAGGCATGATTGAAGATGGATCTGAGGATTTGCAACTAGAGGTGTGTCCAGGTAATATTCGTAGTGCAGATATATTGGTGCCTCTTATCCAGAAACATATTGAAGTGGGCCCCATAATACATACTGACTGCTGGAGAGCATATAATTCATTATCTGAGCAAGGATACACTCAAAAAAAGGTCAATCACTCAGATCCTGATAGGCCATTTGTGGCTTGAAATGGGACTCATGCCCAAAGAATAGAGTCCCAGTGGAGAGCAGTTAAAAGATTCTTAAGAAAAGAAAACTTTTTTGCCGAAGAATTTTGCAGACCTCATCGTTAAGTATTTATGGAGAACACAAACAACAAAATATAAAAAGATAAATTCTTTGATTTAATCAATGCAATAAAATTTGTTTATAAAGTAAATTAAATATTTGCTTTCTAGTAGGTTAAGTTAGTTTAGTACATCCGTATGCTAGACCGATTCCACCTCAAGTGTTTACGGAAAATACTTCATATCCGATGGTCTGACCGCGTACGGAATACTGAAGTGCTGCGAAGGGCCAATGTTGGTGGGATTGAATCGTGCCTTATGCGGCGTCAGCTTCGGTGGTGCGGACACGTGACGCGTATGACGGAGGAAAGAACAGCTAAGCGCATCTTTTACTCAGAACTTGAGGAAGGCAAGCGAAAGCATGGCGGACAACTCCTCAGGTATAAAGATGTGCTGAAGCGACACATGAAGAAGTGCGACATGAATCCTTCGCTGTGGGAGCAGCAGGCTGCCAGACAGCCGGAGTGGAGAGTGCTTGTTCTAGCGTCCAAGCCTCTGAAAACCGGCGACTCCTTGAGCGGGATGCCAGACGCGACGAGCTGAAAGCCCTACCATCTGCGGCAGTCAGCTATAATTATGTGAACGGTGTGCTCTCATGCCCGCAATGTGCGATAGCTTTTACGAAATTGGCTACATAAGCCACATGCGAGCACACCAACAGCAAAACCGGAGTTGGAGACAGTCGCCGTGGTCGAATTCGGCCGGATTACATCATCACTGTAGATAAAGTTAGTATTAGAGTTTAGGTTAAGATACTATTATTTATTTATTTATTATGTATTATGTTGTAAATTAGTATAATTGAGGTAAGTTTATAATTTTTTAGTTTTTATTACATTTCAAATTAGTTTACATATGTTTTTTTTCCCACCTAATTATGCGGTCGTCGTTGAGTGGAGAGGATGTTGCAGTGCACACCTGCGAGGGAGGGGGCAGACCGTGGCAGCACCGGTGATAACGGTGGCGCCGATGCCTGTGGAGCAAGCTCCCCCAGCGGTTGTGCTTTTCGGGTCGGGTCGGGTCGGGCTTTTCCGCTGTTCGAGACAGAAATTATCAGGAGACAGATCACAACCTGGGTCGCTTCAGTTCTCGTTTGGGCGGGGTCGATTTGGGTTGCGGGGATCGTGTTGTTCGTGTTGGGCCTTGTCGCCGTGAGCTGGATCAAGCAATTCTTTGTGTGCGTGTTCTGGCCAGTGGTGACCGTCGACTACCTACGGGATATTGTGATAGCCTATCTCGGACCACCGAAACCCCCGACGGTCTGAGTCAAGGCAGCCGCCGTGACATCGGAAACCATTCAAGAAGTGGCTGACAGTGTCACAGAGTCTTGGCTAACACCCTGGTTTGTGTTGATAATAACAGTTGCGGCCGCAGTAATGGCAGGTGGTTTTTTTTTGAGGGTAGTCAAGAATAAAGAAACAGCTGTTTTTATTATACAATACCAATGGTGACCCACAGCCATCCACTTCGAGAAGTATAATAACAAATTGTTAAATGGGAGTCGAAGTGATTTTGAAGAAAATGATATTTATCAAAAACTGTGTTATGAATATTGTAAAAATAGGAATAAAAAAAACTCAACTCAAGCTCAATGTGTCAAAATTTCATTTCGTTCCCTTCCTTGGTCTGTGAATGTGTTCTGCGCTACTGCGATACCCGATATTTTTGACGACTTTAGCACTGTTCTTGAACTTCGACATTCTACTTCATCCGATACTAATGGCACGCACTCCAGACTCTCACTTCCCTCTTACCAAAAATCCGAACACGGCTTACACTCCGGACTCTGATCTCCCGCTCACCGAAAACCCGACCACGGCACGCACTCCGGACTCTGATCTCCCGCCGAAAACCCGACCACGGCTTGCAATCCGGACTCTGACCTCCCGCTCACCGAAACCAGACCACGGCAGGCACTCCGGACCCTTCAGCAAACCATTCTGTACCTGGACCTTCAGGACAGGACCAGGGTTTAACAACTGAACCATACGAAAAGCGTGCAGTATACTCTAGTGAAATAATAGAACACTGGAATATTCACGACGTTCTACGGGACCTAGGCACCCGACAGGGTTGTGTAAATTTTTGTGAGCAACACAACTTAGTAGCTACTGAACGAAAATGCAGGACAAATAAAAGTAATATGAAACTGTTCATGACCAGAAATAATAATCTAAGCTCATGGGTTTGCCACAAGAAGTCATGCAGAATAGCTTCAAGAATACCAAGAACCAAGGGGACATTTTTAGAAAATATCAAAATAGATTTCATTCATGTTTTTTATTTAATATATGCCTATACACATTGCTGGTAATATGATTAAATACATGAGGACCCATTGAAGCGGCTTAAAGGTGTCTTTCCCGTGCAACTATTGCTGATTGGAAGACTATTGCCGGGAAGTTGTAGGCCCGTATTAATAAATCAAACTCAAATCTGGGAGCGGTCTTAAGTCTATACTTGAGTTACGCGCCATATTTATAAACCAATGTTAAGTACGGCTTTAGGAACGGCGTATCATCGGAGTACCGCCTGTATTAATAAACAATAATCAGCACTTAGGAACGCTGCTAAGATGAATACCAAGAATGGATTTTCTGAGTGCAGTCTGTAGGTGACTTAAGATCATTTCTGACTTTGAATTCTGTGCCATCTGTCATATCAACGAGTGTGTTTGAAAATTCAACTATTACAGACAAAGAAAATAATTACGACATCATTGATTAATACGACGATATTTTATGGCTCAATAGCTATAGATATGTTAATAATTATTACACGTAGGTACGGTACTGAAATTGGTACTTGAGTTGACACTTGAGTTAGATCAGCGCCATCTAATGTTGAAAAGTGAACTACTTTTTTTTATCGTAGACTGAAAACTCCTCATTGTTTTTTGACAGAGGTCAAAACGTCAAAGTTATATTGTGGATTGATACTCTGGTGACTTGGCGCCTCGAAAACACATTGTTATTGATATATTGTGCCGGTTAACCGTGCTTTGGAAATCAAATTTGTGAAAAGTAGTGCAATCTATGTTATTACATTTATGTACTATAAACATATCCCCATTCCTACCTATATAATTGATTCCCCTCCTAATTACATATCTAATATATACTTGCCGCCACGCCGCCTTGAACGGCGTTGTTTGTGCGGGTTTGCTGAATTTTGGTAAGTCTTTATTTATTTATTTTAAAAGCAGCGACCTTTCGCTGCGTATGGGCATAACATTATTTATTGCCCGTTCACATCATGAAAATGAAAGTCATTCTTTTCTCTATATATACAATGTGTTAGGGTTCCGACTTTTGATACTTTACCTACGTGATATACATCAAATTTCATCGACAAAAGTCACCTTAGGGGGGGGCGCACCCCTCACCCCTCGTGATGGGGGTGATTTAAAAATTTCGTTTCTCTGGTTTGCTTTAAGTTCGTAAAACCATTTTTTTTTTCATATTTATTGTGTGTATCTTGTTGAATTACATCTCATTTTAAAGCTTATTAAATTTACCAACTTTTGATACCACATTCACTAAAAAGTCATAAGAAGAAAAGAATTAATTTTAATGACTTAGAAAAAAAATCTTACTTTTTTGTAGTATTTTTTTAGTTTTTTGTCATTAAAAAAAAACGAAGCCCTTAACAATGCATTTTTTTCTTCTTAACTAGTACTATTTGAGTTTATCTTTCTAACAATGCCAAAATTTAGGCCCGGTTCAGTAATTAGTTAAAAGGAAACACGAAATTAAAATATCAAAAGTTTATTTTACTAAGGTAATACGTCCTAGTTACAAAATTTAAGTACTATCAAGACTCGCGAGTTAGAGCGCGCGCGCAATGCGGTAGCAGGTTGCTTCAGGTTTTCGCCTGACTGCCTCTGCGCTCGCTGCGTTGGCGAGGGATGATCAGGGCGAGGCCCGTGCCGAAAGGCTAGAGCGCACCAATCACGTCGCCCCGCGCATCGTACGAGTCGAAACATGAATCTCTTTCAGTCTAATAGTGAATGAGATAACAATACTAAGGTACTGGTTAGGATTTCTACTTGCTAATCAGTTGTCCTTCGTTTCTCGTTGCGATTGCTACAAAGTTTTACTTTCGAATTTAGCTAAGTACTACTTACTCGATACTATGGCAGTTAATTATTCACCAAGTGAAGTGGCCGACATTGTATTTATTTATGGATACGCCAATGGAAACGCTGCGGCTGCTGTTCGGGAATATCGAATTAGATTCCCTACAAGGCGCATACCTTCTGCTCCAACTTTTGCAAGCGTTTTTGCAAGATTGCGCACTCATGGAATCCGACAGCCGCCTAATGAACGTGCTGTTGTGGGGAGACCAGACATGGAAGAAGAAATCATTGAAATGATTGCCAGTGACCCGCGACTTAGCACTAGAAATATTGCCAGAAGACTTGGGATTTCGCATTGGTCGGTGTGGCAAGTTCTACGTCGGGAAGGATTACGGCCGTTTCATTTTCGTCGAGTTCAGAATTTAATTGAACCAGATTATGCTGCTCGCTTTGTGTTCTGTGCGTGGCTTAATAGGAAAGTGAGACATGATGCAAACTTCGTACGGCGAATATTATGGACTGATGAAGCCAAATTCACAAGAGCTGGGATAACCAACCACCGAAACCATCATTTGTGGCTTAATGAAAATCCCCATGCTGTGAGGCCCGCCTCGTTCCAACACGAATTCTCAATCAACGTGTGGGCAGGCATTATTGATGATGAGCTGCTAGGTCCCATCGTCTTACCAGACAATCTTAATGGTGAGAGATTCTTGGAATTTCTAAGAGGGGATTTCCTACATGAGCTACCATTGGAGTACAGACGTGAACGCCGGTCTTTTTATTTGCAAATGGATGGAGCTCCTGCCCATTTTGCCCGGAATGTACGAGCATATGTGGATGAACACTACACCCCCTGGATTGGAAGAGGAGGAACAATTGCCTGGCCGGCTCGTAGCCCTGATTTGACACCTCTAGATTTCTTCCTGTGGGGGACCATGAAACAGCGGGTTTACCTAGAGGTGCCTACAACAAGAGAAGAGCTGCTGCAAAAAATTATGACCGCAGCTGATGAATTAAAAGCCGACAGAGCTATGATTAAAAGAGCTACACAACAAGTAGCATTAAGGGCTACTTCTTGTTTATTAAACAATGGTGGTCACTTTGAACAATTGTTAAATTGACTTAAAATCGGCAAAACTAAATAAAAAAGAGATTGTAAATTTCGTGTCTTTTATTTTGATGTCATTTTAGCTTAGCAGTTAGGACTGTTTCTTTGAAGTTAAACTGTCGTATTCTGTATCGTTAGAAAGATAAACTCAAATAGTACTAGTTAAGAAGAAAAAACTGCATTGTTAAGGGCTTCGTTTTTTTTTTAATGACAAAAAACTAAAAAAATACTACAAAAAAGTAAGATTTTTTTTCTAAGTCATTAAAATTAATTCTTTTCTTCTTATGACTTTTTAGTGAATGTGGTATCAAAAGTTGGTAAATTTAATAAGCTTTAAAATGAGATGTAATTCAACAAGATACACACAATAAATATGAAAAAAAAATGGTTTTACGAACTTAAAGCAAACCAGAGAAACGAAATTTTTAAATCACCCCCATCACGAGGGGTGAGGGGTGCGCCCCCCCCCTAAGGTGACTTTTGTCGATGAAATTTGATGTATATCACGTAGGTAAAGTATCAAAAGTCGGAACCCTAACACATTGTATATATATATACGAGGGCAATTCACAAAGTAGGTTACGTTTTTGTCTAGCGTCGCAGAGGGCGCAGCTATCGCGGCCATCTTGGTGTGTGAGCGTTCGGCAGCACAGTCGGCATCTAGCCGTGCAAGGGAGAAGGTCGTAATGTCGTTCGTTCCGTTGCTGCAGGCTTTTGAAATGTGCGCTGCCATTGAAAACCCCGCCAGTTGTGAGGTGCGGTCAGTAATAAGGTTTTTGTGGGCAAAAAAACTTAAACCCATAGAAATTTATCGGCAACTGTGTGAAGTTTATGGGAACAACGTGACCAGTGAAGGAGGCGTTCGCCAATGGTGCATACGTTTCAAGAATGGACGGAGTAATGTTCACGATGAAGAGAACAGTGGGCGGCCAAGCATTGTGACCGATGAACTGGTGGAAAAGGTCAATGAAAAAATTAGAGGAAACCGTCGTTTCACCATAACCGAACTTTCCCTCAGTTTTCCGCAAATTTCACGCACTTAATTGTACGAAATTGTTTCTCAAAAGATAGGCTACCATAAGTTTTGTGCCAGGTGGGTACCAAAGCTTCTGACAGACCAACACAAGGGTCAGCGAATGGCTGCCTCTTTGTCATTTTTGTAGGCCTACGAGAAACAAGGTGATTCATTCCTTGATCGAATCGTAACGGGAGACGAGACTTGGGTGAAACACGTGACGTGTGAGACAAAATTGCAGTCTATGGAGTGGGGGCACACACATTCTCCCAAAAAACCTCGAAAGTGTTTGCAAACGTTGTCTGCCAGAAAGTTGATGGCAACAGTGTTCTGGGACAGAAAAGGTGTGATTCTTGTCGATTTTCTGGAACGTGGTTAAACAATAAACGCTGATAGGTATTGCCAAACATTGCGAAACCTAAGAAGGGCAATTCAAAACAAGCGAAGAGGGAAACTCAGCTCAAAAGTGTTGTTTTTGCACGACAATGCGCGACCTCGCACGGCAAATGTCACACAGAATCTCCTTCAGACCTTCAAGTGGGAGGTTTTTCCTCATCCGCCGAACAGCCCAGATTTTGCAACAAGTGACTTCCACTTGTTTCCAAAGATGAAGACCTGGCTTGCAACGCAGCGTTTGGATGACGACAACGATCTCCGCGCGGCCGTGACTGACTGGCTCGACACTCAGGCGGCGGATTTCTATGAGGAAGGAATTTCGAAGCTCATTCATCGCTACGATAAATGTCTCAACCTTTTTGGCGATTATGTAGAAAAATAGTATTTTAGTTGCTCTTTCAAATGTATATAATAAAAATATTTTCCTGTACATAGTTTTGTCTTAATTCCAAAACGTAACCTACTTTGTGAATACGAGATATTTCAATAGGGAAGAAAACGCAAAGCTCATTGCAGATGGCGCTGCATTTTTATGACCCAGAACAAAAAACTGTCAGTTTGAGTCTGTCGGTTCGGTGGCTTTTGCTTGCGTTATTTGTTATAGTTCTGGCGATTTTCTTTTTTGAGCGTTAAATATGTACAATAATTGGACTGTGAAGCAGTTAAAGATGAGTTGAAGACCCGGGGAGGGACGTTGAAAGGTCGTAAAGCGGACTTAGTCATTAGGTAAGGAACGAGTAAAATATTAGAAAACAAGTGCTTATTCTAATTAACTCAGGTTGTATTCATCATAGCTGAAGTAATGTATACACGAAATATCACCAATTCTGGCCACACGTTTGTTCAAGTTTTCAATAATGTATCGCTAAAATCAAAACCAGGTAATCATAACCTAAACATTTATTTTGATTTTACACTTTTACATTTTTACTGGAGTCGTGTGACAGAAATTCCAACTTTGGTATTCCTCAGGACCATGAAACTGGAGATATCACAATTGATTTGCCAACCCTGGAAACTTATCATGATATAAATGGTAGAACCATACTCCCACCTTTAAGCAAACAACATATAAGATTATATTTTGCTGAGTAAGTTTTAGTTTTTTTCTGTTGCCCTTTAAAAATATGAATGATGAAATTCCGTGCAGTTTTCTTGTTGGTTTTTATAGGCTAATAATGTTTCTATAGGGATTATGATACAATTTTCACTTATACATATACCTTCTGATTTACAAGTAGATTATTATAAGAAGAAGTTATATTTGTCTTATATCAAATTTGAAATTTACTCCCCTGCTTGATTTATATTTTCCCTGAAATAACCTTGTCTAAAAATATATACATTTAAGTTAGTATAAACATATTATAAATTTCTTTGTTTGTATTTCAGGCATTATAAAAGACCAGATGAAGGTTTGCGCTTGTATGAAGCCAGATTTTTAATTATAATAAGGGCTGCAATGATTGGCGAGCACACATTTTGTTAAAGGTATCTGCAAAGCGTCCATGAAGAGAATCCAATATGAAGTTAATTTAAAATTACACAATGAAACTGGCACTATTGAAGAAACTTCATGTGAATGTGTTGCAGTTAGTGGTATAGCTGCTCACTGCAAACATGTTGCAGTAACACTGTATGCAGTTGAGCACATGGTGCGAGAAAAAAATATTAATAAAAGTACCAAACACCAACTGAAAGGCTCCAAAAATTTCATGCTCCTAGATCGGCATTTACCTCTTTGCCCATCAAATCTTGTCGTCTTCCAATGAAGAGAAAAATTGATAACATAATCTTTTCACCTTGTCGCATGAAAGTGGAAACAACAGAGTATGGCCAAAAATTTTGAAGCTTAATTTTGAATTAACCAAAAAACTCAAGCATGCCTTTTAAACAGCTGTATGAGCCGGCAAACCCATATGCAATTGAAGCCGACCACTGTTACGGCAAAATATCACCCAGAGAAAGAATACTAAAGGAATTATCCTTAACATCAATAAGTTCTAGGACAATTGCTTTTCTTCCCGGGCATACTGTAAAAGTCAGTTAAAGGACAGAGGTTTTACTGACGTTTTTACGGGCGATAGGCTGATCCCTGTCACTGCAGTAGTCTCTTTCCATCATAATATTACCTTCTAAAGTCAAACGTGACTTCAGTTGGTTTTATAGCCTCTGGTGTTCTGCCTACCCCATGAGGGAACAGGCTATGTGAAGTTATCTATGTATGTATTAACAAAAATAATAACAATTAATTTGTAATACTATAAAATTTGATTTTCTATCTTAACACTTTGAAGGGCAGTAAAACAGACTTATGACAGCTATAGCTATTTACTATCCACCAAAGCTATAAGTTATTTTGCAAAAACATTATTTTATAGTACCCTTTTTCCGTTTTTCTTTATGTTTTTCTTTTTCTTAAAATAAACAACTTTTAACAAAATTAAAATACGATTTTTGAGTCTATAATTGTACAGATAAAAAATAAATACGCAAGGAAGAAATTTCTAAACTTAAAAATTTCTTCCTTGCGTATTTTTACTAAATAATGATAGGGTATAAGTTTCATTAATTAGTTAATTTAAGTATCTTAGAACTTTTTGAAGATTTTCTAGCTAGCCTGTGATGTGTGTTGGGACATGGGTATAAGCTAGCTCAAATGACCTCAAAATGAGGAACATGAAGACCAGCCCTAAGTGCCAATAAATTCTACAGGGTATCTCAAAACGGTCCGACTATTTCAAGAGTGAGCGAGAAGCAAACGTGACGCGGGGGAGGGGTGACGCGAGCAGCGTTTACTAGAACTTTTCTAGAATTTTTAGTTGCAATCATGCCGTACACGGGAAAGCAACGCTCGTTTTGCCTGCGCACGTATTTCGAGAACTATCGATCACTTATTCGTGTTCGACGGTTATATCGATTACATTATCGACTGCGCAACATTGCGGAAACTCCAAGCAATGCAACAATCCTAGCGTGGATCCAGACATTCAACACTACTGAAAACACTATTGGCGAAACCCATCACGGCCGTCCAAGGACAGCAAGAACGCCTGGAAAAATTAAGTTACTTACAGATTCTGTACGCCGACAGCACAATCTGAATTTTATAGGCTTTTAGGTGCAAATCAGATCGCATTATGGGGTGAATCGTCGCTCTTGATAATCCCAGTTGAGACCCACGCTTTCTGACGTTGAGTCGAACGGTACAAGACTGAATTTTGTAAATGTAATGATAGAGAGATTTAACAATTTCAACATCTTCTTTAGCGATGAGGCACATTTTCATTTGGATGGATATGTTAATCGTCAAAATTTACGTTTTTGGGGAGAAACGAATCGACAGGCATTACATAAACGCCCGTTGCATAGCCCCAAAGTGACAGTGAGGGTCGCTGTGTCGCTGAACTGCATTATTGGGCCGTACTTTTATGAAGATAATAGAGGACGTGCAGTGACTGTAACTTCTGCACGCTATGTCGACATGATACGCAATTTTTTTGGGCCTCAACTGCAACAAAGTGAGAATTATAACCGGCTGACATGGTTCCAACAGGATGGGGCCACATCGCACACCACTAACAACTCTTTAGCTGCATTGCACGAGTTGTTTCGAGAAAAGGTGATTTCACGAAGAGGTGATATTGAATGGCCACCTCGGAGCCCTCCCTGACCTGACCCGACCTGACTTTTTCTTGTGCGGATATCTTAAGAGCGTGGTCTACGAGAATAATCCACGAAATTTGAGATTAAAAAAAAAAATTTGAGGAAAAGATCAAGAGTATTCCTCGACAACTTCTTCAAAAAGTTTTTGAAAGTATACGCAAACGGTTTGAGGAGTGCTGCCAACGTGATGACCGTCATTTAAATAACGTCGTGTTTAAAAAGTAAAATTTTGTTCCTTATCTTTTAATTCATACCAATAAATAGATATAAAAATAAGTTTCATCTTGTTTTATTTCCTACTAAAGTAGTTGGGTCGTTATGAGACACCCTGTATACAATTGAACACTTATAGCAAGTTAGGTATGTCCAGTTAAAGTTGCTTTGTGCCAGGTTGTTCTAACTCAGAATGGCATACTGTACCCGGTTATTAAGAAGAAATATTTTGCATTATTACAAAATATACATTTTTGAAAATGCCCGCATTGGAATAGCCCAAAAGAATTAACGGCACGGCTACATGAGAGCAACTGGAGCGGCCAGGAGAAGTGTTAGAGCAATTCCCAGACCACAGGGTTTTTATTAACACCCCCAACACCCTGATGGCTGGAGGCGTTCCTGAGCATGATCACCATCGCGAGGGAATACCCAGAGTGGATCCAGAAACAAGAGATGTAATCTTTGAAGAAGTAGAAAGAGACCCTTCTACTAGTTCACGAGCGATTACGAGAAGGACTGGAATCCCAAGGACTTCAGTTTTAAGAATACTGAAATCAGGTGAGTGAATTTTATTATTTTGTTGACTTCTTAAAATCCCAATACATTGCTGCACTGCCTTTTCAAATCACACTCATTTAATTTACTGTGAATTGTCGACGTCTGTAATGAGTGTGCGTGTGAGAGAGGGGGATGTAGAGCGCTCGTTATTTAAAAATAGTCGCTAGGACACCACTCTAGCGAATCCGAACTTTTAGTTTCACGTGCTCTATCAGTACGTACTTCTAGTACATATTGTGTACAATTACAACCTACAATATTTTTTTTTTTCCAGAGGGGTATCACGCGTTTCATCTTCAGCGTGTTCAACAACTTAACGATGCAGAGCCAAGGCGTGTTGCTTTCTGCCAAATATTACTGGAAAGATCTGCGGAAGACCGAGATTTTTTTGACAAGATACTGTGGACGGATGAATCCCCGTTCGAAAGGAATGGCGTCTTCAACATTCATAATTATCACAGCTGGGCCATTGAAAACCCAAACATAGCAAAGCAGTCAAATTTTCAAAACAGATATAGCATCAACATGTGGTCAGGAGTCATAAATAGAGAAATGGTTGGGCCGTTTGAATTGCCGGCAAGGTTGAACGGGTCCCAGTACCTCAACTTTCTACAAAATAATTTAAATCGGTTATTGTACGAAGTAAATTTAGAAACAAGGAGGGATATGATATTTCAAAAGGACGGTGCTCTTTGCCATTTTGAAAGACAAGTTAGGGAGCACCTGAACAGAACTTTCCCAGGAAAGTGGATAGGGCGTGCAGCATAGAAGATACAGTTAATATGAGATAGATGCGCAACTTGTTTTTCTGGGCTAAAAAGAATAATTATCCAAACCATAGATGGCGCTAGTAACCTTATTTAATTCCTAAAAACACCGCTAGATGCCCTTACTGAATAAGTCTTTCTTATAATAAAAGCAAAGGTTAAAAAATATCTAATCCTGTATTTATCATTCGATGTAAGATTTTATAATTTTTATTGCGATATTGCTTTAAAAATACGTCCGGACAGACGATGCATTCGATAATCGGCTATCCCAGCGCTACCTTGTTAACAACATACCAAAAAGTTCGTTCTCCTCTCCCTAGATCAGGGTAGGCGAACCAATGGCACGCGTGCCATTGGTGGCACGCGACACAATATTTTGGGCACGTCGCCGATCATAAAACATGTGTAAAAAATGTGTTAACTATTTTATGACGATCGAACGCGAGTGATCCTACTCCACGGAGTGTTTGGTGCGCGGGGTGGGGGCGGCGCGGCGGCAGGCAGGAAGCACTGCGCGGCGCTCGTTTGTTTTTGTAGGTAGGTCCTGGGTTTCAATTGCGAATGACGCATTGTTTGCTTACGCATCAAGTAAAAGTGAATTTTGTTGACATAATTGTATTTTAAAGTTTATTCGAGTGATTTTTATGATTTTAAACTGGTATTTAATATGGCCAGTTCAGCAAAAAAACAAAAAGTGCAAGATAGTAAGTGTATCAGAGAATTTCAAACTTGGTGGACTGAGAAATACGGCATGATTAGTAAAGGTGACAAAGCGTGTGTTTTATGTTCTGGAACAGTGGTATGTAGAACATCGTCTGTTAAACGGCGTTATGAGACAAATCACAAATCTGTTAGCCAAAAAAGCGAAGCAGAGCAAAAAGAATTAATTGTAAGTGCATTGAATGACAGAAATAAACAGTCAACATCTATGATTAAATTTGTTGGCAAAAATTGTCATACGAGCGCGGCAAGTTACGCGGCTGCAAATGTCATTGCTCGGCATAGTAAACCTTTCCAAGAGGGAGAGTTTTTGAAGGAAGCCTGGTTAGCATGCGCGCCCTCTCTTTTTGATGATTTCGATAATAAAGATAAGATAATTCAGCGCATCAAAGATACTCCTCTATCAAGAAACTCAATAAAAGAAAGAATCTTAAAACTGGCTGAAATTATAACAGATCAACAAAAAATTGACATTAACGATGCTACTGTTATATTGCTATGTCTTGACGAAAGCACTGACGTCACTAAATCTGCACGTTTAGCTGTTTTTGCTCGGTATTGCGTAGGAAACGTCATTAAGGAAGAATTAATTGCGATAAAATCGTTGCTAACAACTACAAAGGGAACAGATATTAGCACGGCAGTTCAAAATTCGCTTGCTGAAAAAGAAATTGATATAAAAAAAATTGTTTCCGTAACAACTGATGGTGTTCCAAGTATGGTGGGAAAAAAAAATGGTTTCATTACTTTATTTCAAACAGACGTAGGACATTCGATTCTTGAATTCCACTGCATCATTCACCAACAAGCGTTGTGTGCTAAAAATGGTTTAATATCCCTTGATAATATAATGGCGGTAGTAACAAAAATAGTCAACCTCATCTCGTCACAGGCTTTAAACAAGCGAAAGTTCGATGCTTTGTTGGATGAAGTCAACTCGGTGTATAATGGCTTAATGATGTATAATAATGTTCGCTGGTTGAGTCGCGGGAATGTACTTGAAAGATTTGTTGATTGCTTGGAAGAAATCAGACTGTTTTTGCAAAATGAGGGAAAAAGTGAACAAGTTGTTGGACGTTATGTGGCTTTCAAAATTGATGTTTTTTACAGACATATGCCAACATTTAAATACATTAAACGTAAAGCTTCAAGGGACAAACAAAACAATTATTGTCATGACAGATCTCATTCGCGCTTTTGAGGCTAAGCTGCAAGTTTTCAGGAACGATATTATCACAAGAAATTACAAGTATTTTCCAAACTTGAAAAATATATCAATGATTTTGATATTCACGAGACAGCAGACAAAGAAAAAATTACTGAAGAATTTATTTCTGCGATTGATTCTTTAATCAACGAATTTTCAGGGAGATTTTCTCAGTTCAAAGAATTGTCGGAAACACTCAAGTTTATTATGTACCCAGATGTGACGTCATTTCATAAACTGAACTTCTCTCAATTCGATTGGTTGGAAATTGAAGAATTTGAAATGCAGCTGATTGATTTCCAATCTAGTTCAATATGGATTCAAAAATTTATTGAAACAAGAAAAGAGTTGGAATTAATTGAAACTGAAAGATTGACAAGTAATTTAAGCAAAAATGCTAATGACAAAATTCTTTACCAGACACCAGACACGTTACCAGACACATTTAACTGTTTGAAGAAGCTGGCTCATGCTATTTTAACAATGTTTTCATCTACCTATGCCTGCGAGTCATTATTTTCAGAGATGAATAACATTAAAAACACGGTTAGAAACCGTTTGACAGATGAATCCAGTTCAGCATGCATTTTGCTAAAAGTAACATCTTACAACCCTAACATAAATTATTTGTCATCTAACCTACAGCAACAGAAGTCACACTAATTTTACAGTAATTTAATTTATGCGTGTAATAAAAACATTACAAAATGTACCTTTTTTCTTTATTTAATAAAGAGTTATGATAGTATTACTATTCTTTTATAATCTTAGAGTTATGATAGTATTTATTATTATTATTATTTTCCAAATAATCAGATCGTCAAAATTATTTGATGGCACGTCAATGACCCCGTTAAACATTCTTTAGAAAAAATGGCACGTTGATGCATAAAGGTTCGCCTTCCCTGCCCTAGATAGTGCAGATTTCAATTTGTTTGACACTAGAGTGGCGTAGGCCTGGCGTGCAGGGCCAATCGAATGGCCTGCACGCTCACCAGATTTGAACCCAATATTTTTTTTATTTAGGGATACTACAAAGTAGTATCACAGAATAAGTAATAGTACCGTTGGTACAGAAGAATTACTCCGCAAGAACAATTTAATCAACAGTTATTTTAAGTGATTTCATAATGGTAATCCATAACTATTTTATTTGGCACAGGTGCTGGCCAGACGTCCATTTTGAAATTAAATGTGTTATTTCTCCACAAAAGAGATGCCCCAGTACCTGCATTCTCCCGTGTACGGCTACGAAACTAGGTTACTAACGGACAAGCACAGACAAAAACTAGTCAGTACCCAAAAAGCAATGGAACATGTTTTAGGACTTAGACTCAGCAACCAATTCAACAATTCAGAAATAATAAGAAAAACTAATTTCAATTCAATTGAATTTTTGGTTATAGTGGCAACCAGCCGTTTATACTAAGCAACTTGCTATTACTGCCAGTATCACATGATGAGACAGACACGGTATTATAAATAAATGTCAAGTATATATGACATGACATGTGAGACGCGACGAAGACCGGACATTGAGTTACCAAAATAACAGACATAATAACGACCAACTTAATGAAACATGCTACATTGTAAATTAATTAGTGTCCGGTTGGTTAGGTCTGAATGTCACAATGTACTGATCTACATAACGTACGTACTTCAAAAATAACTTTTTCCGAAATGACTGATTTTCTATAGGTCTTTATTATTAAATGTCGGAAACCCGTAAAGCCTGACATAAAAGGTACATTCAGCTGCATTATCTATAAGTATGGGAATTTTGCATTCGTCGCCTTCGAAACAGCTCTCAATTTAACGATATACATACTTAACCACCCGGAAACCTAGTGTACGATAAAAAGGGTTTTCCTGGCCACTTATAACTTTGTAATGACACTTGAAAAACAATACATTCTCATGACACCTTGTCATTCTATTGTGCGTTAAAGCGATCATTGATATAGTTATAATGGATAATAATACCTTAAAATTTATCGAGAATCAGAAAGGGAAACCTACTTTGGTGCAAGATGGACATCGGTACAACTTTTCTAACCAAAATAAATCTGGTACTAGTATGTGGAGGTGCATTAATAGAAGTGAGTGCTCGGCATCGGTCACACTAAATGCTGAAAAAACTACTATAATAAGGAAAAGTAAGCATGCGTGTCGGTCGCATTTTAATCAAAACCAAGTGGATATATTTATTGATACCTGTAAAAAAGCGATATCTATAAATATGACACCAGTAAAAAAGGTTTTCGAAAAACATCTTGCTGACTTTCAAGGCTCAGGACAATCAATAATGCCGTCGTTTGAGGAAAAAAAAAGTTCCCTTTATAGAAAAAGGCATAATATTTTAAATCAAAATAATACTGAATTTAATCAGTTGGCCGATGTGAAAATTCCTCAACTGATATCTGACAATTTCCTTGTCATTGAAGATGGTATGGAAGAGAAGATCCTGGTTTTTTCGACTAAACAAGCCAGAAAATTACTCTATCTATACTAACAATACAAATAAAATGAAGTATAGCGATGGAACTTTTAAAAGAACTCCCAAACCATTTTATCAGATCTTTACTATGACACAACGAATGTAGTACCAATTGTGTACGTGCTTTTACCCAACAAATCTCAGGAGACGTACACCAGAATGTTCAATCTGTTGAAGGACAGATTGGGTTTGAGAATCGAATTATTTAAGTGCGACTTCGAAATCGCTTTAATCAATGCCGTAAAAGAGGTTTTTCCGTCTGCTTTGATCAACGGCTGTTACTATCATTACAACAGAGCAGTGTGGAGACAAGCTAAAAAATTAAAGGTAACCGTCACTATGGAAAGTAGTGCACTAGTTAGAATGTGTGCTAATTTACCTTTGTTACCCAAGGAAAAAATTCAAAGTGCATGGGTATCTTTGAAAGCTCTGTTCCCCCAATCTCCAGAAATGATAAAATTTGAAAGGTACTTTTCCAAGCAATGGATGAGTTTGTGTGCGTCTTTTGTTGGATGCGAAAATGATAAGCATCGTACGAATAATGCCGTCGAGGGCTGGCATAGGAGATTGAACGCACGTATGCCGCACAAACCTACCCTGGTGAGATTTTTGTATAAACTAAAAAAAGAGGCAAAATTTCAAGACACAAAGTTTAAAAATTCACTGTTTAGTGGTGTCACTAGACGACGGCGTGACATTTTATTTGACAAGGTCTATAAAAAGCAGTTAAATAAATTGCAATCTGGTGAAATTAGTGAAATCCAATTTTTAGAAGATATCACTACATTGAAAAAGCGTTTACATTAATGTAAGGATCATTAGTTTAAGGATAATGTAGGATTTGTGTTTTTGTTTCGTTTACCAATTATTAATAGAATGTGATTTTATTTTAAAATCTTAAAAAAATAAAGACAGTGACTATACATACATTTGACAGTTTCATTTCCGACATTTAATAATGAAGACCTATAGAAAATCAGTCATTTCGGAAAAAGTTCTTTTTGAAGTACGTACGTTATGTAGATCAGTACATTGTGACATTCAGACCTAACCAACCGGACACATTAATTAATGGAGTCAACAAGTAGCTGTGGGTACCCAAAAAGAAATACTAGAAAACGAGGATATTCTGGAATGAGATGGAGTGATGACATTCGCCCGACTTTGGGACCTTACTGGAGGAAGCCTATGCCCAATATTATTCTGCGGGACTGTTTGAGCAGAATTTTTCCACGTGTCATGTCAAGAGGCATACTGAACTGCAGGATTTAATGTATATTAGTTCAACCACAATTATTTATTTATTTATTGTAATGGTTTTCATTATATTTACTATTCAATTTATAATAAAATGAAGCCTGAAATGACTAGCCTTTTAAAGTAAGGTTTCTTTCTTTCTTGCCCTGACACCCGACCGACCGATCCGATTGTCGGGTCTTTTCCGACGAAAGGCGTGCAGTTAATAATAATAATATTAAAATAATTGTATAGGCTAAAGGCCATCATTTAAGTTATACAATTAATTTGTTTGCTTTAAAGAACATGATTTAATTACCCGTTGAAAGTGTACCCGTAGAGACCAAAACATCATATTTATTTTTTCATTTATCACTTTACCCTAGATGGCTAACTTCCGTCGATTCGACAGGTACCTAGAATTCATACCGCTGTCTCTTTTTAAATTTAAGTCCGCTCGAGCCGTCGCGTTAAATGACCTCAGTACCCGCCTGGATGGACGCATCGGCGCACGCGTCACTCAGGTAAGTGTTGCAGTTTTCGAGTTACGCTAACTTTGACCGTCGTTTCGACGGATGGTTAGCTTTAGTATAAGAGTTCTGAAAAGGGAGAAATTAATTTTGAATTCGTCAAGAAATTACGTAATCTCCAGGATCAAGAAGGTTTAAGGATAGCCAATAAGTTGTCTAGTAGCCATGTTAATTTTTACGGTGAAAAAATGAATGTTAGGCTTGTTTTTGATTTAAATACTGTGTCATACTCACATTTAATTAAATTAAAAATACAATTATATTCCTTAACAGGATCATCATAACATTTAAGTTCCCACAACTTATAACGGTCTTCCAATGTTGCAACATCGTCGTAGGACACTGTGTCTCGGTTTAATAATCGACACATTTAGTTTTTCTCAACTAGCATTAGATTTGCTTCAAAAAGGGATATTGAAATATTTCCTTACATATAAATGTTCTCAAGACCATTTAGAAATGATATTTTCTTGTTTGAGGGCTGCTGGCGGGCATAATGATAATGCGAGTGCTTTGCAAGTCAAGTATGCCTTAAGGAAACTACTGTTCCGTAATAGCGTAACTGCTAGTGTGAACGCCAATTCATTTTCAGATTTTGAAACTTCACCTGTTTTAGAATTTAGATCAAATAAGCATTCAGTATTTACTGCAGAGATAAACGAGCAAGAACAAATTGAATTGCTCCTTAATATTGTTAATGGAGTAAATCTGTCTGAATACAAAAATTACATTTTATATTACTTATATATCAAGTTTTAGTGTAAGGATTTTTTTGCGAAAAGGTAAGCAATGAAAATCAAGTTAGTAAGGAGCATGGCTATGCCATTGATTTAAATAATTATTCCACTTTTACCATGTTTGTAGATAGAGGTAGCTTGAAATATGCATCAAAATTTGTTTTTCTTGTCGTTGAATATACGAAAATAGTGTTTATAACACTGTTGAAAGATTCTATAATATACAAAACTAACATGCATAAAATAATTATTCTAGTTCAAAAGCAGCTTTATGATAAATTAGAGTCCCTTATTGTTCCCCCACATCCAGTGAATTCTTTCAATTGTGAAACTAGACATGAAATTATTCTTTTAAAATTCATTGCTAACAAATATCTTACAATGAGAATGTCAACTTATGGCAAAGATCAAACATTGAAGTACAAATGCGAGTCTTGCTGTACTGACCGTAAATTGGTTTAATTTTACTTGATATTTTTAGTTATTTTTGTGATTTATGAACATGTTGTCCCCCCGAGTATATTTTCTGATTGGTGAAAGAGTGAAATGTCAATAGAGAGGAACATAACCCTCCAGTTAGGTATGTATGGTTAGGTTTATTCAATTAAAACAATATACCTAATTACCAGGACATATCCATTCACTTGGCAAACCTTGAGGCAAACCAACATGCCGAGTTCAATCCGAGAGACAGTAAGCCTTCCAGTTGTACGCAGTACTTACTAATTCCATGCATTGTCCCAACTTAACAGCTACCGGTTGCGTTTCATTCACTCAAATTGAGTACACTATTTATCTATACATTACTTTAAGTTCCTATCTATTAAGTTTTAATTTTCTATCATCTATATTTTAAGTTCTTAATAATTTGATTATCAATAATGTCGGCCATTAAGTAAGTACCTAGCTACAATATCTTTCAGTTTTTGAACTTATATAGGTATAAGAAGCAGAATATTTTGTTCATCTAAAACATATATTAATCGATGCACACAAACTCAAAAGGAGCACCTTATTAAATTTATGTCACAGCATCTGGGTCTCGGTCTGAACTCCTACACATGCAGCATGGGCCAACAACGGCATGCGGAGTTATGGACTCAACTTACCCAGGAGTTGGGCCAGTTGGGTCCATATAAAAACGTAGACCAGTGGAAGACTGTAAGATACATCTGTAGCTATATCACAGGCTGTGTTATGCGAAATACCGATGAAAAGCGAATAACTTGAAACGGGATATTTTGTTCATCTAAAACATATATATATACTTATTTCACAGACTTCGCGTGACTTGAAGTCCAGGGCGAAAGCAGCAAATGCTGCAGTATACCGAGCCCAACGGCAGACAGGTAACTTTGTGTAAGTGCCGGGTTTGTCATTTGCTTATGATGCCATATTGTCAGTGATTGGCAGAACATCATCCGAGGGACTACCCAATGTTCCTGAAACTGGACTTGGAGGTAAGTCACTTGATCAAAGTAAACAAATACTAGCATAATATAAATGCAGTTAAATGTATTAATTCATTAATGATTTCATCTAAAACATATATTAATCGATGCACACAAGCTTAAAAGGAGCACCTTATTAAATTTATGTCACAGCATCGGGGTCTCGGTCCGATCATGCACACATGCAGCATGGGCCAACAACGGCATACGGAGTTACGGACTCAACTTACCCAGGAGTTGGGCGAGTTGGGTCCATATAAAAACGTAGACCAGTGGAAGACTGTGAGATACATCTGTAGCTATATCACAGGCTGTGTTATGCAAAATACCGATGAAAAGCGAATAACTTTATGAAACGGGATATTTTGTTCATCTAAAACATATATATATATACTTATTTAACAGACTTCGCGTGACTTGAAGTCCAGGGCGAAAGCAGCAAATGCTGCAGTATAATACCGAGCCCAATGGCAGACAGGTAACTTTGTGTCAGTGCCGGGTTTGTCATTTGCTTATGATGCCATATTGTCAGTGATTGGCAGAACATCATCCGAGGGACTACCCAATGTTCCTGAAACTGGACTTGGAGGTAAGTCACTTGATCAAAGTAAACAAATACTAGCATAATATAAATGCAGCTAAATGTATTAATTAATTAATGATTTCATCTAAAACATATATTAATCGATGCACACAAGCTCAAAAGGAGCACCTTATTTAATTTATGTCACAGCATCGGGGTCTCGGTCCGATCATGCACACATGCAGCATGGGCCAACAACGGCATACGGAGTTACGGACTCAACTTACCCAGGAGTTGGGCGAGTTGGGTCCATATAAAAACGTAGACCAGTGGAAGACAGTAAGATACATCTGTAGCTATATCACATGGAGGATCTAGAGTAAAAAAGACTTGGGTCAGATATACGAGTCATGTACAAATGCAAGCCTTGCTGTACTGACCGTAAATTGGTTTAATTTTACTTAATATTTTAGTTATTTTTGTGATTTATAAAAAAGGTTGTCCCCCCCAGGATATTTTCTGATTGGTGAAAGAGTGAAATGTCAATAGAGAGGAACAAAGCCCTCCAGTTAGGTATTTTATACTTTATATTTATTCAATTAAAACAATATACCTAATTACCAGGACATATCCAATCACTTGGCAAACCTTGAGGCAAACCAACATGCCGACCAAGTCGAGAGAAATAGAATTGAATTAGAGAGAAATATTCTTCTCCAGAACAAAATTAGAGTTCAATCCGAGATAAATTCTCTTCTACGGAGTAATATTCGGCAATAGAAATTTTAATAGGAAAAACTGTATCTTTGTTTATAATTTGTGGTGTCAATGACCTGATAAAGTTACTTGATCTCTTTGCCTTTAGTGCTTTTGAAACAGTTAGTTTTATTATGTTTATACACTTTTGAACGCACAGGTAATCATTTAGGAGTTTCCTTTGAAAGTTTTTTTTTTCACAAGTTTATATGAGTAGAGGATGATGAACCATCCTATCTTTTGTCATCTAAGTAAATTTTGGTGTTGGGTTGTTTTAATATAAAGTGCAGCAGGTGTTTGAGATAGAAGGTAAGTCCTATCTTTGGTGTTGGGTTATGTTTGGTTAGGTTGAGGACTAATCAGCCAGGTATTTTTTTTGTGGAGCGTTTAGTTGAAATAAGTAGTTATGGGATCTGGAAGAATTGTTTTGTTCCAGTACCTCATGTTGCGTTTTTTTTACTTCCTGAAGCTTGAGGCGTTGGTGGTTTGCTTGAGTTTTAGAGAAGAGGCAAGGGGACTTGCAACGAAAAATTTTCAATTTCAAACTCCGTTTTCAATTAAAAATTTTTCTTCAGGAGGAAGACTACTGTAACACTTTTTTTTAGTACCTCTCACTCCCGTTCGATTGATAGTTTTGGAGAGTGTAGAGCGCCCTTAATTCGGTTTTTGTAATCTCTCGGTCAGAGTGAGTGAACTGGGATGTCGAAGCCTATAAATTCTCTTTGCGCTCTGTCATCCATCTTTTTGGTTCGAGTCTTGCTTGAGTTCGCAAGGACAGTTGTCGGCTATTATTTAATTATTTTACTATGCCTTGAGGCATTAGTTGTATCTTTAGAAGATGTTTGGAGGTTAATTGGTAAGTTTTCTTTTGTGGCATATCGATTTTTGTGCTGAGTTAAATCAGCCATCTTGACAAAATATATCCCTTTGTCTGTTCTTTTCAGGTCCACCACGGGATGTCTTAATCGCTTAATATCTTATGTGAAGTGAATTACTTCTCACAGAAACTCAACGTTGTTGGTATGTATCACCTTGGGCATCTTCCACGTGACCATATTTTCCGTATTGTGGTGCTGTAGCGTCATATGCTAATTACATGTGTTTTGTTACAGGGTTTTTTTTTTTTTTCTATGGGTTTTCCTATTCTGGATACTTTTTTTTCACACTCCGACTGTGTATTTTCACCATTCTATTTCTACGCTCCCGGAATGACATCAGTATTGAGACGAGACACGATGATTTAAGCTCGTCCATGGCAGCTTTTTAATAGACCAAAGCCTTCTACCAACCTCAAGATCCAAGTTCCAAGGTATTATATCTTAATGTAAAATGTATTAGCTTAAACTTAGCTTTACCGTATCTTGTACTATCAATGTAAATCCGTGGATTCTAAATATAACTGTACTCCATACTTTTGTGTTTGATTTCATAGCGTGTCTGTGTTCTCGTTTGTGTGTTGAGAGGAGCTGGCGCCCATTATATATATATAAATTTTGTTCCCTCTCACACCTCTGAGCAGGCCATCCCACGTCCCGAGGAAGAGCTAGCCTCGCTACCATCTATGAGCTTTCCATCTGCTCTGGGGTTAATCCGGCCTGGTGGCAAGTGACCACTAGCTACCGTGCCCTCACCCACCAAGAAAGTAGGTTACAAAGTATGCCTTAAGGAAACTACTGTTCCGTAATAGCGTAACTGCTAGTGTGAACGCCAATTCATTTTCAGATTTTGAAACTTCACCTGTTTTAGAATTTAGATCAAATAAGCATTCAGTATTTACTGCAGAGATAAACGAGCAAGAACAAATTGAATTGCTCCTTAATATTGTTAATGGAGTAAATCTGTCTGAATACAAAAATTACATTTTATATTACTTATATATCAAGTTTTAGTGTAAGGATTTTTTTGCGAAAAGGTAAGCAATGAAAATCAAGTTAGTAAGGAGCATGGCTATGCCATTGATTTAAATAATTATTCCACTTTTACCATGTTTGTAGATAGAGGTAGCTTGAAATATGCATCAAAATTTGTTTTTCTTGTCGTTGAATATACGAAAAAAGTGTTTATAATACTGTTGAAAGATTCTATATACAAAACTAACATGCATAAAATAATTATTCTAGTTCAAAAGCAGTTTTATGATAAATTAGAGTCCCTTATTGTTCCCCCACATCCAGTGAATTCTTTCAATTGTGAAACTAGACATGAAATTATTCTTTTAAAATTCATTGCTAACAAATATCTTACAATGAGAATGTCAACTTATGGCAAAGATCAAACATTGAAGTACAAATGCGAGCCTTGCTGTACTGACCGTAAATTGGTTTAATTTTACTTAATATTTTTAGTTATTTTTGTGATTTATGAAAATGTTGTCCCCCCAGTATATTTTCTGATTGGTGAAAGAGTGAAATGTCAATAGAGAGGAACATAACCCTCCAGTTAGGTATGTATGGTTAGGTTTATTCAATTAAAACAATATACCTAATTACCAGGACATATCCATTCACTTGGCAAACCTAGAGGCAAACCAACATGCCGACCAAGTCGAGAGAAATAGAATTGAATTTGAGAGAAATATTCTTCTCCAGAACAAAATTAGAGTTCAATCCGAGAGACAGTAAGCCTTCCAGTTGTACGCAGTACTTACTAATTCCATGCATTGTCCCAACTTAACAGCTACCGGTTGCGTTTCATTCACTCAAATTGAGTACACTATTTATCTATACATTACTTTAAGTTCCTATCTATTAAGTTTTAATTTTCTATCATCTATATTTTAAGTTCTTAATAATTTGATTATCAATAATGTCGGCCATTAAGTAAGTACCTAGCTACAATATCTTTCAGTTTTTGAACTTATATAGGTATAATTTAATTTAAAGTAAAGTTTTTCATTGAAATTTTCAGAAAACATAATCGATGCGCACAAGCTCAAAAGGAGCACCTTATTAAATTTATGTCACAGCATCGGGGTCTCGGTCTGAACTCCTACACATGCAGCATGGGCCAACAATGGCATGCGGAGTTATGGGCTCAACTTACCCAGGAGTTGGGCCAGTTGGGTCCATATAAAAACGTAGACCAGTGGAAGACTGTAAGATACATCTGTAGCTATGTCACAGGCTGTGTTATGCGAAATACCGATGAAAAGCGAATAACTTTATGAAACGGGATATTTTGTTCATCTAAAACATATACATATATATACTTATTTCACAGACTTCGCGTGACTTGAAGTCCAGGGCGAAAGCAGCAAATGCTGCAGTATACCGAGCCTAACGGCAGACAGGTAACTTTGTGTCAGTGCCGGGTTTGTCATTTGCTTATGATGCCATATTGTCAGTGATTGGCAGAACATCATCCGAGGGACTACCCAATGTTCCTGAAACTGGACTTGGAGGTAAGTCACTTGATCAAAGTAAAGAAATACTAGCATAATATAAATGCAGCTAAATGTATTAATTCATAAATGATTTCATCTAAAACATATATTAATCGATGCACACAAGCTCAAAAGGAGCACCTTATTAAATTTATGTCACAGCATCGGGGTCTCGGTCCAATCATGCACACATGCAGCATGGGCCAACAACGGCATACGGAGTTACGGACTCAACTTACCCAGGAGATGGGCGAGTTGGGTCCATATAAAAACGTAGACCAGTGGAAGACTGTACGATACATCTGTAGCTATATCACATGGAGGATCTAGAGTAAAAAAGACTTGGGTCAGATATACGAGTCATGTACAAATGCAAGCCTTCCTGTACTGACCGTAAATTGGTTCAATTTTACTTCATATTTTTAGTTATTGTTGTGATTTATGAAAATGTTGTCCCCCAGAATATTTTCAGATTGGTAAAAGAGTGAAATGTTAATAGAGAGGAACTTAGCTCTCCAGTTAGGTATTTTATACTTTATATTTATTCAATTAAAACAATATACCTAATTACCAGGACATATCCAATCACTTGGCAAACCTAGAGGCAAACCAACATGCCGACCAAGTCGAGAGAAATAGAATTGAATTAGAGAGAAATATTCTTCTCCAGAACAAAATTAGAGTTCAATCCGAGATAAATTCTCTTCTACGGAGTAATATTCGGCAATAGAAATTTTAATAGGAAAAACTGTATCTTTGTTTATAATTTGTGGTGCCCAGAGGAGATGGAGAGTCATCCAACCAGAGTTAATAAAAATGAAGCTAGAAAGCGGAGTGCACAACCAAGTACTTGGAAGAAAAATATCGCCAAGAAACAGGTAAACTTGACCATTTTCCAGGGTCGGACTTAGATCTATTGCCGTTGAGAGTGTTTATCTAAAGTTTGGCTTAAATGATTTCTGTTCAAAATTTATTTTTCTAGGTACTAATTTTAAATGGGGAATTATAAAACGAGCGAACGAAAAAAAACTTTGCGACTGATGATGACATACTGTTTTAATAACTTGAGCGGTATGAATTTGAGTAAGCGAAAAATTAACTAAACTGACGACGAATATTGATTTATAATAAAATCCAGAACGAGCTTACAAAAAGTAAATTGTGATAAATCAATTTCAGATATTAAAATTTTATCCGAGCGACTTCATTACTAAGTGAGCGACTGGAAATACAGAGAGGGCAACTTCAATATTAAGATAGATTCGATTTTTCTAAGTGAGGTTATACTTAGCGAACTACTAAAAAGTTCACTTTGAGCAAAGTTTTGTAAGCTGCTTTATTAATGATAATTGATTACTGATATTCTATTTGAGGGCTTATGTTTTTTATTTTGATACGCTTTTTAAATGAAAACTACAGATTTTTAAGTGCGCGCGAATTCGAATGGGGGCGGGGCGACGAATCGTTGCAGTCAGGTGAGTTGGGCTGCGGACCAATAGCGTTGCGTGTTTACGATTGCCATGTCAGCCATGTGCTCGCACCACTGGCTCACACGCTGCATTGTGCGTTTGTTTATGTTTAGATGTGACGTAATATTTGGACGTGCTGCGTAATTAATTTGTTTTAACATCTTTAACTGCTTAAAGTTACAATCATGAACAATTCTAGCTTACCAGGGACAAGTGGTGATAATATGAATGAAGTTCCAGTGTACCAAAGTGAATCTAAGAGTGAAACAGAAATAACAGTGACTAAAGACATTCACGAGAATACAAAGGAGGAAATTAAGAAATTGTTTAATTTACGCTTGAAACCCAAAGCAATTTTATCAGAACTTGCTAAAATAGAAGGAATACACTTACCATCAAAAAGGCAACTCTACAATTATTTGTCGGATCTCAGAGCACAAAAATTTGGAAAATCGGGTATTTGTCTGGGCGAATTAGAGCAGTGGATATTTAAACGTACCGCTATTCCAGAAGATGACAACGAGGTTTTCGTCATTAGTTACCACGTTATTGAAGGTGATCAGCTAAGATTCCGATTCAATCTATCTACAAAAACATTGTTGAAAACAATTTTATTCACGGAACTCATACACACTGATGCCACTTACAAACTGATATGGCAGGGATATCCGGTGCTGATTGTTGGCACTACGGATAAAAATCGCAAGTTTCATCCTATTGGCTTGGGAGTAGCTACAAATGAGTGCCAAGAAGATTTTCAGACAATGTTCCAAGGAATAAAGGACAAAGTTATGCAATTATACGATTACACAATGAAACCCAGAGTTCTGATCTGCGACGCAGCTCAAAGTATAAAAAACGCATTTTCAGATGTTTTTGGTGAAGAACCGACTATTCGTATGTGCTGGGCACATGCTAAAATAAATATACAAAAGAAAGTTGAAAAAATTGTGCCAAAAAAGGAACAAAAAAGCGTTTTGAGGGATGTAGATGCTTTGCATAACGCAGCTTCACTCGAAGTGTTTAATGCCGCTTCGCAAGCTTTCCTTGAGAAATGGAAAACACAAACCACCTTTGTAAAGTACATGGAAGAGGAATGGTTCAGAAAGAATCGCAATTGGTTCTTAGGTGCAGCACCTATGTCGCCATCGACAAATAATGCCCTCGAGTCGTTTAATAGAAACATAAAAGACCATAATACATTGCGAGAACGATTTCCTCTGTCGCGATTTCTGTCTGTTGCTACCGATATGGTAGCCCAGTGGTCATTAGCAAACTCTTCGTTACCTGAGGCACCTACTATTGAGCTTCGACAATGGACGGAAGCTTACGTCTGGGCGAAGAAAAGCATAAATATAAAGATAGTAGCATCGGATCCTACCAAAAAAGTATATTTGATTTGCAACGAAAATGCTACAGATTTAAACTACAATGATCGTTGGCAGACTTTTGACGAGTATAAAAAGCAGTCAGTTGCTTTCCAGAAAACCACATTGCCAAATTTGGACTGGCAAAAAGGATCGTGCGACTGTCCCGAATTTTTCAATAGATATGTATGCAAACACGTTTTGGGGCTAGCAATTCGGCTCAAACTAACAACACCACCACTGGAAGCAAAAATGATACCCATTGGACAAAAAAGAAAACGAGGCCGGCCCACTAAGTCCAAGCCAGCACTTATTTACCAGTGACGATGAGTAGTAGGGCTCCTCATACCTATCAATGTTTCTTAGTATTAATAAGAAGTTTTTTTTTGTTGACTGAAGCGTCTTATTTTATTTTTTGTTCATTTGATTGAAATAAATGCATGCATATTACTTTATTTTTACGGAGTACATTGTTTTATTTAATTACCCTTATATTTCGATAATAAAATTTCTCAACTAATAGAATAGTGTTTCTTCAAATAGTTATTTCATATTATTTTTGTTTTTTAAATGTGAGCTCATTATACTCTGCTCATCACTGTATTTTTCAAAGTGGTTTTTGTATTCGAAACACTTCATTTAAGATAAAATGCCGCTCAGTATAAAAAATACATTTGCCAAATATTTAAAAAAATGCAGGACGTAACGTTGACCCGCAAACAAATATTAGGTCGCTCAAATATTATGAAGCTGCACATTATGTATTTAAAGTAACTCAAATTAATGTTTGTAAGTTGCTGTTCTGTTGATTTCTCGTCACTCGCAGTCAGTCGCTCACTTAGTAATTCTATAACCCAAATTAATTAAGTTTGACACTTACAACTGTAATTTACAGTCACTCGTTTTATTGCTACCCATTTTAAATTATGATCTATTTTAAATTCAAGTCATATCAATCACAGGCTATGTTATGCGAAATACCGATGATAAGCGAATAATTTTATGAAGCGGGATATTTTGTTCATTTAAAACATATGTTAATGGATGCACACAAGCTCAAAAGGAGCACCTTATTAAATTTATGTCACAGCATCGGGGTCTCGGTCTGAACTCCTACACATGCAGCATGGGCCAGCAACGGGATGCGGAGTTATGGACTCAACTTACCCAGGAGTTGGGCGAGTTGGGTCCATATAAAATCGTAGACCAGTGGAAGACTGTAAGATACATCTGTAGCTATATCACATGGAGGATCTAGAGTAAAAAAAGACTTGGGTCAGATATACAAGTCATGTACAAATGCAAGCCTTCCTGTACTGACCGTAGATTGGTTTAATTTTACTTAATATTTTTAGTTATTGTTGTGATTTATGAAAATGTTGTCCCCCAGAATATTTTCAGATTGGTAAAAGAGTGAAATGTTAATAGAGAGGAACTTAACTCTCCAGTTAGGTATTTTATACTTTATATTTATTCAATTAAAACAATATACCTAATTACCAGGTCATATCCAAAAACTTGGCAAACCTTGAGGCAAACCAACAAACCAAGTCGAGAGAAATAGAATTGAATATATAATTCGGTTTTTGTAATCTCTCGGTCAGAGTGAGTGAACTGGGATGTCGAAGCCTATAAATTCTCTTTGCGCTCTGTCATCCATCTTTTTGGTTCGAGTCTTGCTTGAGTTCGCGAGGACAGTTGTCGGCTATTATTTAATTATTTTACTATGCCTTGAGGCATTAGTTGTATCTTTAGAAGATGTTTGGAGGTTAATTGGTAAGTTTTCTTTTGTGGCATATCGATTTTTGTGCTGAGTTAAATCAGCCATCTTGACAAAATATATCCCTTTGTCTGTTCTTTTCAGGTCCACCACGGGATGTCTTAATCCCTTAATATCTTATGTGAAGTGAATAACTTCTCACAGAAACTCAACGTTGTTGGTATGTATCACATTGGGCATCTTCCACGTGACCATATTTTCCGTATTGTGGTGCTGTAGCGTCATATGCTAATTACATGTGTTTTGTTACAGAGTTTTTTTTTTTTCTATGGGTTTTCCTATTCTGGATACTTTTTTTTCACACTCCGACTGTGTATTTTCACCATTCTATTTCTACGCTGCCGGAATGACATCAGTATTGAGACGAGAGACACGATGATTTAAGCTCGTCCATGGCAGCTTTTTAATAGACCAAAGCCTTCTACCAACCTCAAGATCCAAGTTCCAAGGTATTATATCTTAATGTAAAATGTATTAGCTTAAACTTAGCTTTACCGTATCTTGTACTATCAATGTAAATCCGTGGTTTCTAAATATAACTGTACTCCATACTTTTGTGTTTGATTTCATAGCGTGTCTGTGTTCTCGTTTGTGTGTTGAGAGGAGCTGGCGCCCATTATATATATATAAATTTTGTTCCCTCTCACACCTCTGAGCAGGCCATCCCACGTCCCGAGGAAGAGCTAGCCTCGCTACCATCTATGAGCTTTCCATCTGCTCTGGGGTTAATCCGGCCTGGTGGCAAGTGACCACTAGCTACCGTGCCCTCACCCACCAAGAAAGTAGGTTACAAAGTATGCCTTAAGGAAACTACTGTTCCGTAATAGCGTAACTGCTAGTGTGAACGCCAATTCATTTTCAGATTTTGAAACTTCACCTGTTTTAGAATTTAGATCAAATAAGCATTCAGTATTTACTGCAGAGATAAACGAGCAAGAACAAATTGAATTTCTCCTTAATATTGTTAATGGAGTAAATCTGTCTGAATACAAAAATTACATTTTATATTATATATCAAGTTTTAGTGTAAGAATTTTTTTGCGAAAAGGTAAGCAATGAAAATCAAGTTAGTAAGGAGCATGGCTATGCCGTTGATTTAAATAATTATTCCACTTTTACCATGTTTGTAGATAGAGGTAGCTTGAAATATGCATCAAAATTTGTTTTTCTTGTCGTTGAATATACGAAAATAGTGTTTATAACACTGTTGAAAGATTCTATATACAAAACTAACATGCATAAAATAATTATTCTAGTTCAAAAGCAGTTTTATGATAAATTAGAGTTCCTTATTGTTCCCCCACATCCAGTGAATTCTTTCAATTGTGAAACTAGACATGAAATTATTCTTTTAAAATTCATTGCTAACAAATATCTTACAATGAGAATGTCAACTTATGGAAAAGATCAAACATTGAAGTACAAATGCGAGCCTTGCTGTACTGACCGTAAATTGGTTTAATTTTACTTAATATTTTTAAGTTATTTTTATGATTTATGAAAATGTTGTCCACCCAGTATATTTTCTGATTGGTGAAAGAGTGAAATGTCAATAGAGAGGAACATAACCCTCCAGTTAGGTATGTTTGGTTAAGTTTATTCAATTAAAACAATATACCTAATTACCAGGACATATCCATTCACTTGGCAAACCTAGAGGCAAACCAACATGCCGACCAAGTCGAGAGAAATAGAATTGAATTTGAGAGAAATATTCTTCTCCAGAACAAAATTAGAGTTCAATCCGAGAGACAGTAAGCCTTCCAGTTGTACGCAGTACTTACTAATTCCATGCATTGTCCCAACTTAACAGCTACCGGTTGCGTTTCATTCACTCAAATTGAGTACACTATTTATCTATACATTACTTAAAGTTCCTATCTATTAAGTTTTAATTTTCTATCATCTGTATTTTAAGTTTTTAATAATTTGATTATCAATAATGTCGGCCATTAAGTAAGTACCTAGCTACAATATCTTTCAGTTTTTGAACTTATATAGGTATAAGAAGCGGGATATTTTGTTCATCTAAAACATATATTAATCGATGCACACAAACACAAAAGGAGCACCTTATTAAATTTATGTCATAGCATCGGGGTCTCGGTCTGAACTGCTACACATGCAGCATGGGCCAACAACGGGATGCGGAGTTATGGACTCAACTTACCCAGGAGTTGGGCGAGTTGGGTTCATATAAAAACGTAGACCAGTGGAAGACTGTAAGACACATCTGTAGCTATATCACAGGCTGTGTTATGCGAAATACCGATGATCAGCGGGATATTTTGTTCATCTAAAACATATACATATATTTATACTTATTTCACAGACTTAGCGTGACTTGAAGTCCAGGGCGAGAGCAGCAAATGCTGCAGTATACCGAGCCCAACGGCAGACAGGTAACTTTGTATCAGTGCCGAGTTTGTCATTTGCTGATGATGCCATATTGTCAGTGATTGGCAGAACATCATCCGAGGGACTACCCAATGTTCCTGAAACTGGACTTGGAGGTAAGTCACTTGATCAAAGTAAACAAATACTAGCATAATATAAATGCAGCTAAATGTATTAATTCATTAATGATTTCATCTAAAACATATATTAATCGATGCACACAAGCTCAAAAGGAGCATCTTATTAAATTTATGTCACAGCATCGGGGTCTCGGTCCGATCATGCACACATGCAGCATGGGCCAACAACGGCATACGGAGTTACGGACTCAACTTACCCAGGAGTTGGGCGAGTTGGGTCCATATAAAAACGTAGACCAGTGGAAGACAGTAAGATACATCTGTAGCTATATCACATGGAGGATCTAGAGTAAAAAAGACTTGGGTCAGATATACGAGTCATGTACAAATGCAAGCCTTCCTGTACTGACCGTAGATTGGTTTAATTTTACTTAATATTTTTAGTTATTGTTGTGATTTATGAAAATGTTGTCCCCCCCAGGATATTTTCTGATTGGTGAAAGAGTGAAATGTCAATAGAGAGGAACAAAGCCCTCCAGTTAGGTATTTTATAATTTATATTTATTCAATTAAAACAATATACCTAATTACCAGGACATATCCAATCACTTGGCAAACCTTGAGGCAAACCAACATGCCGACCAAGTCGAGAGAAATAGAATTGAATTAGAGAGAAATATTCTTCTCCAGAACAAAATTAGAGTTCAATCCGAGATAAATTCTCTTCTACGGAGTAATATTCGGCAATAGAAATTTTAATAGGAAAAACTGTATCTTTGTTTATAATTTGTGGTGCCCAGAGGAGATGGAGAGTCATCCAACCAGAGTTAATAAAAATGAAGCTAGAAAGCGGAGTGCACAACCAAGTACTTGGAAGAAAAATATCGCCAAGAAACAGGTAAACTTGACCATTTTCCAGGGTCGGACTTAGATCTATTGCCGTTGAGAGTGTTTATCTAATGTTTGGCTTAAATGATTTCTGTTCAAAATTTATTTTTCTAGGTACTAATTTTAAATTATGATCTATTTTAAATTCAAGTCATATCAATCACAGGCTATGTTATGCGAAATACCGATGATAAGCGAATAATTTTATGAAGCGGGATATTTTGTTCATTTAAAACATATGTTAATGGATGCACACAAGCTCAAAAGGAGCACCTTATTAAATTTATGTCACAGCATCGGGGTCTCGGTCTGAACTCCTACACATGCAGCATGGGCCAGCAACGGGATGCGGAGTTATGGACTCAACTTACCCAGGAGTTGGGCGAGTTGGGTCCATATAAAATCGTAGACCAGTGGAAGACTGTAAGATACATCTGTAGCTATATCACATGGAGGATCTAGAGTAAAAAAAGACTTGGGTCAGATATACGAGTCATGTACAAATGCAAGCCTTCCTGTACTGACCGTAGATTGGTTTAATTTTACTTAATATTTTTAGTTATTGTTGTGATTTATGAAAATGTTGTCCCCCAGAATATTTTCAGATTGGTAAAAGAGTGAAATGTTAATAGAGAGGAACTTAAATCTCCAGTTAGGTATTTTATACTTTATATTTATTCAATTAAAACAATATACCTAATTACCAGGACATATCCAAAAACTTGGCAAACCTTGAGGCAAACCAACAAACCAAGTCGAGAGAAATAGAATTGAATTTGAGAGAAATATTCTTCTCCAGAACAAAATTAAAGTTCAATCCGAGAGAAATTTTCTTCTACGGAGTAATATTCGGCTTTTGGAGCGGTAAATTATTATAAGTCCAGATTATCCATATTGAGTAGATAAATAAGTAGATAGTGTAGTGTAATAAGCAAATGTAGATTAAAAAAAACGTAGATTTATTTTTCCAGTTTAATATACATTTACAGGTTGCTGGCCCAGGGCGCTTCGAATGTTGTGCTGCAGTCAGCCTTTGAGGACGAGCACTAAAGGACACCAAATAGTAAAGATAGAGAGGTTATTTATATTAAAATAGTAAATTGGGTTTTTGATATTTTACTTTTTAAATTATTATTGGAGAAATTAAAATGTTCTCTCCGTTTCCAACATCAAATTTGTCATATTGTACGAGTAGGTTCCCGATGGCAGACATGGATGTGGACTTCAACGCAGAGGCTGTGGATGCTGAACAAGGAGACAAAAGCAGACCTCGCTAAGCAGCATTGCAAAGGCAGAGGGAAGTTATTGAATTTATATATACTAACTAGTTTTTTACTATTTTACTTCCCACTTTTAATTTGAGATATTTCAGAATGAGGCTGTCGAACGAGGCCGGGAGGTGAAAAGGCCCCGCAAAACAGCAATATAAAGATGGAAAGTTATGTAAATCTTTAATTGTAACTAGGTTGCTGATATTTTACTTCTTCAATATCCTTTTCATTAAATGTACAGCATACATTTTAACCATTGTGAGTACGGAAATCCGAAATTTCTCAGTTCGAAAGAGTGAAATAATAAGAAGAAATCGCTAATATAGCACATCATAAAGAAACCATTCCCACCGAGTCTTAGTTATTATAACTAATTAACCTGGATGTGGTATGGCAGGTTGCCCACACCAAGGCAATAAACGTTGTGTTGCTTTTGAAGAACAACATTTTCTCGTTGACAATTTAAATTTGAGAAAGATTTTAAATCTTCACACAATTATCGTCAACGAAAAACAACAGGATTCGGACAGACCCGACGGCGAAGAGCACGTATGTGCAAACTTTCGCCTTTGTGATTTGACAGAGGACCACCCGCAGACAGAACCGCAACGAGGAGCGCCTTACCTAACACGTAGTAATAATAAGCCTGATCGTGATGGATCCACTGATCGTAAATTGGTTTAATTTTACTTAATATTTTAGTTATTGGTGTGATTTATGATATTTTTCCAGGATATTTTTAGATTGGTAAAAGAGTGAAATGTTAATAGAAAGTAACTTAACCCTCCAGTTAGGCATTTTATACTTTATATTTTTCAATATAGCCATAAATTAAAACAATATACCTTATTACCAGGATATATCCAGTCACTTGGCAAACCTTGATGCAAACCAACGTGCCGACCAAGTCGAGAGAAATAGAATTGAATCGGAGAGAAAAAAATCGTAAAAAAAATAATTCTCCAGAACAAAATTAGAGTTCAATCCGAGAGAAATACTCTTCTCCGGAGTAAAATTCGGCTTTTGGAGCGGTAAATTATTATAAGTCCATATTATCCATATTAAGTAGTTGAATAAGTAGATAGTGTAGTGTAATAAGTAAATGTAGATTGAAAAATACGTAGATTTATTTTTTAAAGTTAGCTAGAGGCAATAGAAATTTTAATAGGAAAAACTGTATCTTTGTTAATAATTTGTGGCGCCCAGAAGAGATGGAGAGTCATCCAACCAGAGTTAACAAAAATGAAGCTAGAAAACGGAGTGCACAACCAAGTACTTGGAAGAAAAATATCGCCAAGAAACAGGTAAACTTGACCATTTTCCAGGGTCGGACTTAGATCTATTGCCGTTGAGAGTGTTTATCTAATGTTTGGCTTAAATGATTTCTGTTCAAAATTTATTTTTCTAGGTACTAATTTTAAATTATGATCTATTTTAAATTTATTTATTTATTTATTAGGAGAACCAACAGCTCTTAAATAAGTTTATATAAAACAATAGGTTTCAGAAGGCCAATTAAAGGTTCCCACGGTTAGAAATTATATAAAATTAATGTGAGCAAGTAACATTAAGCTATGTACATACATTATATTAAGGTAACAAGAATAGAGTTAATAAAAAAATAATTGTTCAACCGCCGTCTTGCAGATTCGATACTGGTGTTAAAGAGATCTAAATCTATACTGTTGCTTAGGCTATTAAAGGTATTGCATGCACGCAGCATATAAGCAGAAATTCAAGTCATATCAATCACAGGCTATGTTATGCGAAATACTGATGATAAGCGAATAATTTTATGAAGCGGGATATTTTGTTCATTTAAAACATATGTTAATGGATGCACACAAGCTCAAAAGGAGCACCTTATTAAATTTATGTCACAGCATCGGGGTCTAAAAAAACTGAAACTGAACTCTGAACTCCTACACATGCAGCATGGGCCAGCAACGGGAAGCGGAGTTATGGACTCAACTTACCCAGGAGTTGGGCGAGTTGGGTCCATATAAAATCGTAGACCAGTGGAAGACTGTAAGATACATCTGTAGCTATATCACATGGAGGATCTAGAGTAAAAAAAGACTTGGGTCAGATATACGAGTCATGTACAAATGCAAGCCTTCCTGTACTGACCGTAGATTGGTTTAATTTTACTTAATATTTTTAGTTATTGTTGTGATTTATGAAAATGTTGTCCCCCAGAATATTTTCAGATTGGTAAAAGAGTGAAATGTTAATAGAGAGGAACTTAACTCTCCATTTAGGTATTTTATACTTTATATTTATTCAATTAAAACAATATACCTAATTACCAGGACACATCCAATCACTTGGCAAACCTTGAGGCAAACCAACATGCCGACCAAGTCGAGAGAAATAGAATTGAATTTGAGAGAAATATTCTTCTCCAGAACAAAATTAGAGTTCAATCCGAGAGAAATTCTCTTCCACGCAGTAATATTATAAGTCCAGATTATCCATATTAAGTAGTTAAATAAGTAGATAGTGTAGTGTAATAAGTAAATGTAGATTAAAAAAACGTAGATTTATTTTTCCAGTTTAATATACATTTACAGGTTGCTGGCCCAGGGCGCTTCGAATGTTGTGCTGTATTCAGCCTTTGAGGAGGAGCACTAAAGGACACCAAATAGTAAAGATAGAGAGATTAGTTATATTATAAATAGTAAATAGGTTTTTGATATTTTACTTCTTAAATTATTATTGGAGAAATTAAAATGTTCTCTCAGTTTCCGTTTCCAACATCAAATTTGTCATATTGTAGGTTCCCGATGGCAGACATGGATGTGGACTTCAACGCAGAGGCTGAGAATGCTGAACAAGGAGACAAAAGCAGACCTCGCTAAGCAGCATTGCAAAGGCAGAGGGAAGTTATTGAATTTATATATACTAACTAGTTTTTTACTATTTTACTTCCCACTTTTATGACTTTTGTGATATTTCAGAATGAGGCTGTCGAACGAGGCCGGGAGGTGAAAAGGCCCTGCAAAGCAGCAATATAAAGATGGAAAGTTATGTAAATCTTTAATTGTAACTAGGTTGCTGATATTTTACTACTTATCCTTTCATTAAATGTACAGCATACATTTTAACCATTGTGAGTACGGAAATCCGAAATTTCTCAGTTCGAAAGAGTGAAATAATAAGAAGAAATCGCTGATATAGCACATCATAAAGAAACCATTCCCACCGAGTCTTAGTTATTATAACTAATGGACCTGGATGTGGTATGGCAGGTTGCCCACACCAAGGCAATAAACGTTATGTTGCTTTTGAAGAACAACATTTTCTAGTTGAAAATTTAAATTTGAGAACGATTTTAAATCTTCACACAATTATCGTCGACGAAAAACAACAGGATTCGGACAGACCCGACGGCGAAGAGCACGTAAGTGCAAACTTTCGCCATTGTGATTTGACAGAGGATCACCCGCAGACCCTGATCGTGATGGATCCACCGGAGACCCAAGGAGCGGTGCCAAGCCAGGCAGAAAAACCGATTCTAAGAAATGGACCCCACAATAACGAGGCTCCAAAGCCTCTAGTTTTAGATGTGAGTCCAGACTTACGTCTACAACTTGGACGTATTATATCTCGGTTGACGAAATTCACTGTCGAGGTTGACGTTAACAGATTGGAACGTGTTGCCGGTTCAACCCACACAATCATGGAACACTCACTCCGTGGATTACTTGTTGCGCCAATTAACCGCGACAATCTTATTAGAGCCTGTAAGACTAGTCTTGAAGAGAATTCAAGATTTAATAGAGGCCGATTCATGCCTACGACCGCCAAATTATTTGAACATGGCGCGGAACCTCGCAGTTCCGCAACCAATTGGCGAGTTATTGTACGTCCTAGGTAACGTAACGTACCTTACAACGGAAGGAGATACACTTACGCGTTTACTCCACCACCAGCGGCTGCACCACCCTCCTTCTTTACTTTGGATGCTCAGATTTTATCCACGTACCATTCCTTCATGGCATTAACGAAGGAATATTATAGACAGGTACCCTTCCCGCGACCATCGCAGTGGAATCATTTCTTAAACCAATACAGTCTTGTTCCAATGATCCAAATAAATCAGCAACAACAAATGTTCAAAGACATGATGTCTACAGCTTTGGATATTACGTCAAGTGCTCATATGATGATAAATTATCTAAATATACAGGGTCCGCATATAATTATATTTTAATAGCAGATTAGGTATTTGGTAAATTAGGTAGTGGGCCTGAATTTCGAAAAAAAATTTTTTTTTTTTCGATATTTTTCTTAAATTAAAGTTTCGAAATTGTTCTCTGTGAGTAAAATTTAAGATTAATCTAGACACGTTTTTATTACTTGTTGTGTAGTAGTAAACTACAGATCAAACTTAAATTTTGATAGCTAAGAAGAATTTTAAACTTTAGTTTATGAAAAATATTTTAACATAGTATTATTGACTTATTGATTATATGGCGACCCTATATATCATACACGGGTTCTGATTGCGGTAAAGTTTTTATGCAGACACTATTTGAAGATATTCCAGTTATATGCAAACATAATCATTTTCAAAAATGTCCTCTCACACTTACAGAAAAAGATAAAAAAATTATACAAGAGTCGTCACTATGGCACAAATGTGAAAAAGAAATGATCATAGATCCACATATTGATTATGACTGGTACACAGGTGCCTTTGTTGGCATATCACATAGTAATTGTAGTAAAAAATTCTATAAAACTCCATTCTTACCGGTAATTTTACATAATTTGAGTAAATATGATGCACATTTCATTGTGCACGCTTTGAACTTTAAAGAAGAAGACATTCACATAATACCCCAAAATAAGGAAAAGTATATCTCGTTTTCTAAAATGTTTGATGTTAATGGTAAAAAAATAAGCATTAGATTTTGAGGAGCAAACATTCAAAGGGTGATTTGTCACAAAAATAAAAAAAGCGTTTTTTTTTATTCTTACAGCAGTTCATGTATTTGTCTATGGTTATAACTAGTTTATTTTCAGTCAAAAGGTGTCTTTCTACCTTTAAAATGCGACTTAGATTCTCAATTCCATTCAAAAAGTGATTTGTCACTAATCAGAAACCAATCATATCGGTATTTGTCATATTGCCGTTATTTTGTCTATGACAAATCACTTTTTGTTTGAAAGCTGTCAAAAAAATCACTTTTTGTTTGACTTCTTGAAGTAAATTTTGAATTTTAATTTTCTGATCGCTTTTTATTTAAACAATGGAAGAAAACAGTGATGAAGATTTTCTTATTGTCATCGCAAGACAAAAGATTTCCTGTTTGCAAGAAGTTTTTCTTGCGTAAAACCTTGCTTAGACGAAAGCGAGTCGAAAATATAGTAAAGAAGATCGTCAGTGGGAGAGCCATAGAAGAAAGACGAGGTGGTGACCGTAAAAGTCATAAAAGTGTAGCAGTGAAAGAAAACGTTTGTGAATTCATTAGTAAATTCAAAGGTTCTGAAAGTCACTACAATCGAAATAAATCTCAACGAGTTTATTTACATTGCGATCTTTCCATACAAAAATTACATCAAATTTACTTATCAGATCCTGATAATCTGAGGGTCTCATTTTCCATGTTTAGAAGGGTATTTGTGAACAAGTTTAACATTGGATTCAAGACCCGGGTTGGGTTTAGAGACGAGCCGACTCGATAGGGAGAAATAGACATCATAACAGGGTAGTATGGGGTCCTCAGATAACCCTACAACATTTTTTTTTGCCGCGGACTCTTAGTTATCATAAAATTCAATAAATAAAATTTTGAGGTTAGGAAGTAATTTTTAGGATAAAACTAACGCTAATAAGTTTTCGTATGGTTTACTATAACATTACAGTGTCAGTTAATTTAACAAATTCAAAACAAAACAAGTAACTAGAACGTAAATAACACTAAACTAAGCTAAAAACTCGTTATTTTTCCTTCACAATGTTTTATTATGTAAGCAAAACATGAGCCGCCATTTTGTGAGTATGACGCAACTCAAGCTCAATGTGTCAAAATTTCATTCCGTTCCCTTCCGTGGTCTGTGAATGTGTTCTTCTGCGTTACTGCGATATTCGATATTTTTGACGACTTTAGCACTGTTCTTGGACTTCGACATTCTACATCACCCGATACCAATGGCACGCACTCCGGACTCTGACCTCCCTCTTACCAAAAACCCGACCATGGCTTGCACTCCGGACTCTGACCTCCCGCTCACCGAAGACCCGACCACGGCACGCACTCTGGACTCTGACCTCCCGCTCACCGAAAACCCGACCACGGCTCGCACTTCGGACTCTGACCCTGCAGCAAACCATTCTCTACCTGGACCTTCAAGACAGGACCTGGGTTTAACATCTGAACCGTATGAAAAGCGTGCATTATACTCAAGTGAAATTATAGAACATTGGAATATACACGACGTTGTACGGGAGCTAGGCACCCGAGAGGGTCGTGTAAATTTTTGTGAGCAACACAACTTAGTTGCTACTGAACGGAAATGCAGGACACATAAAACTAATATGAAACTCTGCATGACCACTAATAACAATCTAGGCTCATGGGTTTGCCACAAGAAGTCATGCAGAACGGCTTCAATAATACCAAGAACCAAGGGGACATTTTTTGAAAATATTAAAATTGATTTTCTACATGTTTTCTTCTTAATATATGCCTATGCACATTGCTGGTCATATGATCAAATTCAACATGAGGACCCATTAAAGCGGCTTAAAGGTACCTGTCTTTCCCGTGCAACTATTGCTGATTGGTTCAGTTACTGCCGGGAAGTTGTAGTTTTATATTCCTTGGAAAAGCATGAATTTTTGGGAAAAATTGGTGGCCCTGGAAAAATTGTGCAAATAGACGAATCAAAGTTTGGAAAACGAAAATATAATCGAGGTAATTTAAGTTTCTTATTTCTATTCTTTAATATATATTATGTTTCAATTATGTGACAAGAATTCAAAACTATATCGGCTAAACCAAACTATATAATTATAGTCTTGTTCATACAACCCTAAAATCAACATTATACACAATTCATGACACACTTTGTGTCACAAAACCGACATAGACCGGTTAGGTTAGGAGGTTGACCTCCGAGGTTAGTTTTTTTTATTTTCACACAAAACCGAGTATGGTGAGATTACCTACAGCATATCAATCATGAATGCATTAAACATCACTGCTTATCACTACTATCATATAAATAAAATATGAATATAAGTAAAAATATTGTACAAATTATGTTAAGGGATGAAAATGTTATGAAATTTAATAGTAGGGTTAATATTATAAGTAAAAAATTTTGGGAAGCTCATTATGTATATCACAAAACTGTTAATTTATAAGATAAAACTTCAAATAACTCCATGGTCCTTTATAAATACTTTATTTCAATTGTTTCAGGTCGGCACATTGAGGGCCACTGGGTGTTAGGCATGATTGAAGATGGATCTGAGGATTTGCGACCAGAGGTGTGTCCAGATAATATTCGAAGTGCAGATGTACCTATTGGTGCCGCTTATCCAGAAACATATTGAAGTGGGCACCATATTACATACTGACTGCTGGAGAGCATATAATTCATTATCTGAGCATGGATACACCCATAAAAAGGTCAATCATTCAGATCCTGATAGCCCATTTGTGGCTTTAGATGGGACTCATACCCAAAGAATAGAGTCCCAGTGGAGAGCTGTTAAAAGATTCTTCAGAAAAGAAAACTATAATAATAGTGAAAATTTTGCCGACCTCATCATTGAGTATTTATGGAGAAGAGAAACAACAAAATATAAAAAAGATAAATTCTTTGATTTAATCAATGCAATAAAATTTGTTTATAAAGTAAACTAAATATTTATTTGCTTGCTAGTAGGCTAAGTTAGTTTAGTACTGTAGATTAAGTTAGTATTAGAGTTTAGGTTAAGATACTATTATTTATTTATTTATTATGTTGAAAGTTAGTATAATTGACGTAAGTTTTTAATTTTATAGTATTTACTAGCTTTATCCCGCAACTTCGTATGCGCTTAACTACCCTTCTCGTGGAAATTTCAGAAACAATACAACCAGACACCTACTGAAAGAACCTTTATACCAAGTATCACACCCATGCACTCAAGGAATAAGTTTTTTTCATACAATCTAAAAATCATATATTTCCCGTGCCCGTGGGAATTTTGGGAATTGTTTTCGTAGCACAACCAGTCACTCTTTGAAGATCCTTTATGCCAAGTATCACATCCGTACACTCAAGGATTAAGATTTTTCATACAAACTAAAAAGTCCAACCCCTTCCCGTGGGAATTTCGGAAATTCCTTCCATTATACAAACAGACACTTATTGAGGAACCTTTATATCAAGTATCGCATCCGTGCACTCAAGGGATGGGATTTTTTCATACAAACTAAAACATCATATATTCCCCGTTCCCTTGGGAATTTCGGGAATTCCTTTCATAACACAACCAGACACACATTGAAAAACCTTTACACCAAGTTTCACATCGGTGCATTCAAGGAATAAGATTTTTCATACAAACTAAAAAGTCCTATATTTCTCGTTCCCGTGGGAATTTCGGGAATTCCTTCCTTAGTGCACCCCTACATCCCCTAAAGAATGTATGTTCCAAATTTCAGCTCTCTACGCCCAGTAGTTACGGCTGTACGTTGTCTGTCAGTCACTCAGCCACTCAGTACCTCAGTCACTCAGTCAGTAACGGAACAGTTTTATATATATTGATTAAATGATTTCACATTAGTTTACATGTGTTTTTTTTTCCCCACCTAATTATGTAGGTTTCATAAAATTTTCTATGCCCGTTTTAAAAAATAAAAATAAAATCATAAAAATAAAACTAAGCGCCGGCGGCAGTGGGGTTTGGGGGGGAAATTTTTATCTACTATTTTAGAGTCTTTAGCAAAGAACGTAGGTAATGATCAATTTAATTAATAAAAAAAAGTATTTCCACAGGAAAGTCATTTCAATCTTTTGAAAAGAAGAAAGGGTATTTATCCCGATTAATTTATGACTTCATTTGATTCATTGAAAAAAAAATTTGACAAAAGAAATGTTGATGGTAGACGCAAATTTAATCAACTGCCAATTTTGGTGAAATATTTCATGTCACTCCCGTTTTCTAATGCTGCCGTAGAACGGCTATTTAGTGATTTAAAAAATATAAAAACAGATAAACGCAATAAGCTGGATAATGAAACAGTTTCATCAATCCTGTGCGTCAAATCGGGCTTAAAAAGAACAGGAACAACCGCTGTTCAACTGATGAAAAATCAGTTTGAAATACCCCACCTCAAGTTTACACAGGCCAATGCAACTGCAAGCGAATCAAAAAAAATTAGATTAAGCATGAATAAAGTTTAATTATTTCAACATTCGTATTATTATTTTAAGCCTAACTAGAAATATATAAAACCCACCGCCACTGTTTCTTTAGACGATAACATTAGTAACACATACAAAAATTAGTTCCGAAATTTTCCAAAATATCCACTAGGTTAGGCTTTATCCACGATTTCCCCTTTTCAACTCTTTCCCCTTTTTTTCCCCTCTGGACCCTAATTTCCCCTCAAAAGGGAAATTTCCCCTCATTGTGGAAACACTGATTTACTTACTGTTGGGCCGAAAATTTGTACCCCAAAGCTGCAAATGAGATTGCATCAGCCCTTTACCACAGGCTAAAAAATTCAGATCTGTCATCCGTAGAAACTTTAAGACTTGTTGCAGATGGATGCGCAGGTCAAAATAAAAATACCATCATGTTGGGAATGTTGTCAAAATGGTTGACTGAAGCTCCTCAAAACGTCAAGAAAGTTGAGCTGGTATTTCCTGTTGTTGGACATTCGTATATACCACCTAACAGGGTTTTTGCCCAAATTGAAAGAGTAGTGTGAAAACACGAATTAATTAGCGGTCCTCAAAAATATATCGTAATAATTTCGAAATTATGTACCGTTAACGACTTAGCAACTGACTTTGAAGTATTCGATTGGAAGACAGCTTCACAGGCAGTCTTTAAGCCTGTCAGTAGCTAGCATTTTCGATTTAAGCATTGCAAACGTTACGTTCTGAAGCGTTCTAAAAGGCCTGGAAACGTTTTTATTCAAGGACACCTACACTACAAAACAGATAACGAAGTTTATCAAAACGTTTGTAAAACTAATGAAACAATATCCATGATAAATCCAATAAAGATTAATGCTTCCAATAACATAACGGATAGTAAGAAAAAAGATTTAATAACATTGCTTTGAAGTCATTGGGGAGATGATTGGCAGCAAAATGGAGACTTGTCATTCTTTGTAGCATTACTAGAAAGTAACAACCAAGATGAAGATGACAAAAATGAAGACAGAGAATGCGATTTAGAATGTGAACAATATCAGGAAGTAGATGATTTGCATGTTTAATAAGATAATTGTACTTAATTAAGTTTTATGTAGTACATATGTTAACCCTTTACCGCCTACCATACGTCTCACAGATTCTGTTAACATAACAATTGTAAATATCTTTGCGCCTGAGTGTTGTATCGACTCGTTCGATCTTGTACCTTTTCGATCAGGTGAGTAAATGAATACTAGTGAGGGTCTGAGAGACCTCTGGTAGGAGGTTACGTATTTTTTTCTAAATAGAGTTTTTTTATTGTATTAGTTATAATGGCTCTTAGTACAGCTTTAATTGAGCATTGGTTAGAAAAGGATCTGTCGGACGATGAAAATGACAAATGCAGTGATGTTGAGCCCGTCGACATTCATCAAATGCTGGAAGAAAGTGGCGCGTCTGAATCCGAAAGCGAAGCGCCAACTGTAATACAAATAAATTCTCCATCGCAAAATGACATTCCGCCAGTAAGTGACCAAGAGTTTTCATCCGATGATGATATGCCCCTAGCGGAAATTCGATCGAGACCCAGGAAGAAGAATTATTTTGGAAAAAATCGTTTTCGTTGGTCATCTGCTCCACCGATTTCACGATCGCGGACTATGCAACATAATATAGTTGAAGAAGGAGAAGGTGTAAAACAAAATTACCGGAATGTGCTGAATGGTTCGTCTTCTCCCTTAGATATTTGGCAGCAATTTTTCACCAACGAAATGCTTCAAAAAATTGTGAATCACACGAACGTGAAAATAAGAGAACTCAGGCCAAACTAATAATAATAATAATTAGCATATATAGGTTTTCTTTTTTATACCGCAATCTTTAAAGAAAACCACGAAGATTATGCTTCCTGGTATAGTACTGATGTTACTGGAAGAGAGATATATCGCTGTATCATGAGCAAAAACAGGTTAGAAATACTGTTGAAAGCATTACGTTTTGACGATGCAGCGACCCATGTAGAACGTCGAGAAACTGATGCATCTGCACCTATTGCTGAGCTCTTTCAATCATTTATGAATCGCTGTCAAGCTGTTTATGCAATAGGCACATATGCTTGTATAGATGAGATGTTGGTAGCATTTCGTGGGAGATGCAAATTCAAAATGTACATGCCAAAGAAACCAGCAAAATACGGCATAAAAATCCAATACCTTACAGATGCAAGAACGGGTTACCTTCTCAATGCTTACATATATTTAGGCAAAGATTCTGACGGTCTAAATTTATCACCAGAATTTCAGCGACTGAAGAAACCCACCCAAGGTGTAATGCGTCTAATTCCTTCAATCGAAAATTCCAAAAGAAATATTACCACAGACAATTGGTATACTTCTATTGAGCTGCTTGAAGGTTTAAAAAAAAAAACGGCTAACAGGTGTGGGAACTATGCGGAAAAATCAAAAAGAAATTCCCCCACAATTCTTGCCATCTCGTCATCGTAAGGTTGATTCAGTGATTTTCGGCTTTACAAAAGATTTAACGATGTCATCATATATGCCAAAGCAAAATAAGGCAGTCATCACTGTTTTGAGCATGCACCATTCTCCAGAAGTTGATGAAGCTACTAAGAAACCGGAGATAATTTTATTTTATAACCGAACCAAAATTGGAATGGATCTGCTAGACCAAAGGTAATTACTGCACAAGTCGTCGTACTTAGGCAATATTCTACAGATTACTTGACATTTCTGCTTCAAATTGCTATGTAGTATACCTGTCTGTGAAGCCACTTGGACAAAAGACTGAAAGCAGGTTCAAGTTAATGAAAAAACTGGCTGAACAGCTGACGAGGCCGCATATGGCACGTAGTGAAGGCAATGTGAAATTGCAACGTGATATACGTATCAGTTTACAACGCATCCTTCAGATCAACGAAACCCCACCAGCAGCTGTGCCAAGCACCAGCATTGGTGAGGAGCGATTGGTGGTTCGTAAAAACTGTTCCACATGCGACTATAAAAAAAAAACGCAAAACACAATACATGTGTATCGAATGCAAATTGCCAATTTGCCTCGAATGCTCGAACAAGATGTGTTTTTACTGCAGTGAAAAGCTCTAGGTTAAGGGCCTGCAATTTTGTCAAATTAATTATTATAATGATAATTGTATTTTTTTTCAAGTTTCTTAATGATTCAATAGTAGGGTAATTTAGCTGGTTTCCCGTCCAGCTCCGGTTTCCATCCATTACCAGGCGCACTGTACAACATGTACAAATTAAAGCCGAACTGAAAGATAAAAATGTAAATTTGCGTATAATAATGAAAGAACTGAATAAACTGAATAAACAAAAAGTTCCTTTTACTGTAAATAATTTTTTTAGAATTCATTTTCTATAAGTGTTAGTAAGTAAGCTAAAGATAAGAGATTATACCATTTATCTTGAGTTATTAAAAAAATATTGTTGATTTTCATGTTCTTTTTTTAAATGAAAAATATAATAATTTTCAAAATAGAATTTTGAAATCTAGAAATCTGAATATAGAAATTGAATATAGAAATGATGGTACAGATTTTATTATCTAATTATTACCTAATTTATATAGTCATAATATTTTTTTTATTTCTGGGATCCCACAGACGTATGGTAGGTGTTTGTGTTACAATAGTAAGTGGTAGGTAGTTAAGGGTTAAATAAAAAAAAAAAAAAAAAGTAGTTTTATTCCTTACGTCCTCTCAATACATGTGGGTTTAAAGTCATGGATTTCGTCTATTATTCTGATTATTAGTTCTAAGACGTGTCACTTAGATACAGTAAACCCCTGTTGCAGACACCTGTTGTGTGTAGTTAACACCAAAACTATCAAGATTAGTCAGTCTAATTATGACATAAAATGTGTGGTTGCAAATGTAGCAACATCCCAGAGATTTGGCTGCAAAAGTAGCAATATCCAAGAGTTGGTCGCAGACACAGAAACATCCAAACTAACATTGTTTTTTTGTAAAAAACAATGATATTACTATAAAATCCTTACTCTTTCTTGTGTTAATCACATGATTTTCTAAATTTTTATGTTAAAAATATAACCATATAGTTATGTAACAACTTTAAAACAAATTACAAAAAAATATTAGTGCCATTTGGTAAAATATTTTGGTAAGACAGGATGTTGCTGCTTTTTCACCTATATGACTCAAATGGTTAGCTTAAATGCGATATTGGATAATGTTAGCTATCTAGGGTTAAGGGTAGAAAGTAGATATTAAATAAATACTAAATAAATGACAAAATGTGATAAATAATCACCAGACCAGGACTATTTATCACATTTTTTCATTTATTTAAGAATAATTGAGCGTCTTAAATGCAAAAACTTAAAAACATTACTAGAGATATTGTTCTTATATCAGGATGACGGGCTAAATTCACTAAATTTAAATTCTAAAATAGGAGCCTTGGAGGTTATACCTGCAAAAGAGAACAAGAAATAGGAAAATAAAATATTAAATACCTTTAAACCTGTAACCAGCCGAAGCTCTTCAGATTTCTGCACGACGTTATCTTCGTAAAATAATGGTTGCAAGTTTTCAGTGCTGAGGCAAGTTCTGCAGCAGACCATTTCAGATATTTGCTTGCATTTTCTTTTAGATTTAGTTAACTCCCGATTAGAAGCTTCCAATCGTCTATTTAAAACACTCATTCGGTTCATAAACAGTAGCGCAAGCATTTTTATAACATTAACATAAGTTCAGACATCGATTTGTGGCAAAAGAACACGAGATTTATTAATCACTCTATCTACAGAAACAACTACCTGCATAACCTATAGTCTATCGGCAAAGCCGCACCATAATTAATTCGTAATTAATAAGAAACATCACACTCGCAGGCAAGAATTATTATAACAAATAAACCTTTACTTCTCATTTAAAAGTCATATCAATCTCATAACATTAATACAAAACGCTAAATCAGTCTTTCGTAACGACACAACAAAATAAACAAAAAGTCTGAAAGCAGGCGCAGCAAGGAATATACTACAAAGTATATACTAATATACTGCAATATATATAGTAATATACTATATAGTAATATACTGCAAAGTCTGTAGCACAGAGTACTTTATTCATACAGTAACTTTTATTCTTTATTAAGTCTGTAGCAATAAGTAATGTACTCTGTGGTCTGTAGGTAGAACACTAAAAGCATTGACGACACAGACAGGACCAAGGAACACTATTTAAACAGGCAGAACTAAAAGCAAAGCGAATGAGGAATTTTGTATGAGAAAGATTAGTTCAAACAACCTCTATAGATGGCACTTTTAAAAAGCCGAAGGCGTTAAGTCTGTACACTATAATGTAGGTAAGTACTATCTATCATCTATGGTTATTTATAAGTTCAATGGAGAAGAAAACGAAAAGCTCTAAATAGATGTCGCTTCATACGCTTGACCCTTTACAAACCGTCAAATGAACAAGTTGTTGTCGAAATTGCTTGTTCACTGTTCTTTTTTGCGGTTAATCTATACGATCATTTGTTTTTCTGTATGAAAATGTGGAAAATATGGACCGTAATATGTGCATTTCCATAAAAGTTCAAATCAAGTACATCCACAACTTCCACATGTATATATCCTCAGAAAAACTGTGGTATCCATTTTCTATAAAACTTAAGACTACGCAATGATGCATTTCTATTTTAGATAAAAAAAAAACAGTAAGTATAAAATTAATTTTTACTATGGTATTTGACAGTTGTTGTGAGTCAAGCGTAATTAGCGCCACTAATGGAAAAAGTAGGCATTTTTCTACCCCATTTCTGATACAGACGTCAATTAATTTATTTTACTTTTAAAAACGCAGTGTGGAATAAATGGCTATATGACCGACCAGACTTCGCCTTTTGTAAAGCGCCATCTATCGAAGCCTTTTGTACCATTTTTGTACCATTATGTTTGTTAATGAGCTGTCAGAAAACCTCTTTTTTCGACTTCAAAGCATTGAATTTATTTCATAATACTTTTTTTTATACATCTTCAAATAGGTATAAAAAACAAGTATTATCATCTGGTTCCCCATAGGTCGTAGAGCTGAAATGTTGATGGTCAAATAATGACATGATACATGGTTTCAAGGTAGACAAATAACCCTTCTATCGTCAGGTATAAAAAAAATTACAGTAACATACACGCAACATTTAATTTTGTACACCAGAAGTGGCAACAACTCAGCAGTGCGAGCACAGAACTTTATCGACTCGTATGTTTACCAATGTTCGTATAGTATGGAGACGGTTTGTAAGCAATAATTAAAATCTATCCATTGCCGCACGACCAGCTGAAATAAATGTGTGCCTTGTTAATTTTGAATGTTTGTAAACATGTTGTACTCTTAAATAACTGTTCTAAAAAAATTACAATGTTACTAAAAACTTGCAACCGACTCCATACTATACAAACATTCGTAAATATACGAGTCGACAAAGTTTTGTGCTCGCACCGCATTATTGCTAATTTTACAGATATCTCTACGGTGAATTTTTTTTTTCAATTTTATTTTTCACGGAACTTGATTGTTTGTGATATTTTTGTGCCATGGGTATTCAAAAAGAAGGTATGTACGACATTTTTAACTTATTTTATGTACTTTGAGCCTGTCATTAAATTTATTTATTTGTCGCAAAACAAACAAAATGAAAAAAAGCGTTACTCACAAAACACGATAGAATTAATCACTGGACAGTTACTTAGTACCGAGTCTGTGGGCTTGGGTATAACCCTGGCTTAGTCACAACAAAATCTTTATTCGCGAGTCCGTTCCGTCAGTTACAATGCCAACTCAATTAATACTGAGCTACTATCGACCATCAGTCTGAAGCAGCGATCAGACGACACGATTCATCGTGCCCTAACTCCCTAAGTCCCGATGGATTGGGTGGTATGATCGCTGTTAGGCTGTTAGTGTCCCTAAATCGGGCGATCGAGAGTGCCCGACCGCCCTAACTCCCTAAGTCCCGATGAATCGTGTCGTCTAATCGCGGTAAGGGCGCTCAGTGCCCGCCCGGCGTTCGACGTGAAAGCACGTGTGATGGATGGAGTCACTAAATTTAAAAGATGATTAAATTGTCCAGAATTCATTCGGACGTAATTTCTAAAGTCCTCCGGCTCTAACACACACAAAATGTTCATGTTACACAATTTATTTCTCAAGAGTAAATATTTTTTTTACTACACCCGCTGTTGCTGCGAGAGCGATTCCAAGTTTCTGATACTTTGAAAGCGTAGGCGCCATCTTCACTGCTCGACGTTTGGCTGCCAAGTGAGTTAGGGTGGCGATATCGTGTAGTGTGATCAGAACGCCCAATCTATTGGCCCTGCTCATCGGCCCGATGAATCGTGTCGTCTGATCGCTGCTTGAGACATGTCAGCGCACCTAGCCGTCCTAACCATAGACGATACAGTTAATATGAGATAGATGGGCAACTTGATTTTATTGGCAAAATAGAATAATACCTCAAATCATAGATGGCGCTAGTAACTAAATTTAATTCCAAAAATAACCGCTAGACGGCCTTAATAGATAAGTCTCCATTATAAAAAAAAATAAGGTAAAAGTATCTTATCCTATTTATCACATTTAATGTAACATTTTATAGAATTTTAGTATGATACCTGCTTTAAAAAAATACAGAATAAGGTATTTATAGTAACTAAGTGGTTAAAAATGAAAAAAAAAAAACGAAAATCTTTATTTTTTAAGGTCAATGATATTATATAAAACAAAAGCAGATATGTTATAAGCACGCGCGTTATGAAGACTCAAATACGAGCCAAATGGCAGGTCTTGTAATTAGTCTGCGTCGAGCGCAATCACAAGCGTGACGCACTTTAGGTTCCTGTGTCCTTACCAAAATAAATATAAAATGCCATCGTGTGCGTTTCGGAAGTGTACCAATTATAACTCTAAAGTAAACAAAATGCAAGGGTTCTCATACCACATGTTAGTATGTAAAAGTACTTAGATTATTTTGTATTTGTAAATTTTTTTTTCAAACAATCTTATAACTGATGCAGGTGAAGAAAGAGATAGCGATCTAGTTTTGACGCGAGAGCAACACGAGAGCGATAGATGCGTGCTCTGCGGACATAGATTAATTAGTGCAGAACGAATATTGATAGTGAATAAAATGCCTACAATTAAAGTTCAGTTGTTCTCTATTTTTACTTTGTTTTGATCCCCATTTTCAATCATCGAGTACATCTGATTAAAGTCATAATTGATAAATACACAAATATTCGTCTCCATTCCGCACATAAAAATAACCCCGAAATACAAAAACTTTCAAAAAGACAAAAAAGAAATAAATTAAATCTTTTTGAAGGTATATATTAATTGTAATTATAATAAATAAAATGTAAATATTAATTGTATTTCTATTTTTATTTATTTATTTATTTAACAATTCATGTACACAAGTAACGATATAGTTCATAAGAAAATTACAATAGATTTAGTACAAAGGTTATTTATTTTATTAATTATTATTTCAATATAAATTTTTTCAATAAATGTTATTTTCTATTATTTCTTACCTATGTAATTACTTTTCAATCAAGTGTCCACTCTACGACTGTAAATATTAAACTATGACACAAGAAAACATTGAAGTGCAATCATTAAAGCTATAGCTATCTCTTTCTTTTGCGTGCTGTTACTTATCTTTTGTTATACTTATCAGTGAAACTTGTCAATGCATGCAGTTTTTGATTGCTCGGAACAGTTTAGAACGCAAATTACTATGAACGTAACATATCTATAGTTTATAATATCTTTGTTTAAGGTTATTTATTGTTTTTGTTTTCTTTTCGTGGAATATTCAAAAGCCTCTTTCTTCGCTCCATCTTCCTCATCAAAATTGTTCAATTGTCCATTTATTATTCGGTTCACCCTATTACTGCAACTGTGAATCAATATTTTCATTGACATTTTTTTATGAAATCGACCAAATTAACCTTATGACTTACAGCAAATCATACTTAAATCACATGCACAATCACTGTATATTTACACAATATTTTACACAATTTTTACACTGTTTTCGCTTTCCCGCACTTTGTTGCTGAAGTCTTTTAAGTTGTTAGTAAGTCACACTAGTAACTTCATGGCCAAATTCACAGCGAATTTGTTAAAATAATCTAAGTCTTAAATAAAATGGCGGAGAAAACACAAAACGCAACAGACGCACACGCACATGATCATTCTTAAACTATTATAATAGTATGTCAAAGTCAACGTCTTTTCCGGTTCCTGACGATATATTAATAAATCGGCTATCCCAGCGCTACCTAGTTAATAACAGGAGAAATAAGTTACCGAAAAGTTGTAGTACGTCATACCCTAGATGGTGCAGAATTCAATTTCATTGACACTAGAGTTGCATAGGCCTGGTCCTAACCGTATCTGTCTTGCCATCATCTTTCTTCTAGATATGCCCGCTGGCGCTGCAATCGAATGTTAAACAGTCATTCATTGCATCTAGCGCCCTCTACGACAGTGCTACCAACATACTTCCGTTACCATGAAGTCATACTAACATCTTAAATCGCCAACTTATCGTTAGCTCCAACATATTTATTTCTACCACAATATATCATTATAGGTAACCAGAGCACCAACAAAAAGAGGCTTCCGATTTTCTTTGTTTTTTTCTGTCTCCCTATATTCAATTAGACTTTTACTAAGGAAGGAACGAATCCTCAAAGATGAAACCTATATTAAGGTGGTTCGATTTCCATACAAAAAACAATCGGGATTCACTGATACAGGATATGGTTTAAAGCTTTAATTATGAGTTCTACAAACTATTTTCTAGTTGAATTTGGTGCGAGATGAACAAAAAACATATCGTTCATTTAGAAATCACAAATAAATCAACTGAAAATTTTCATCTAAAATGCGAATGTGTGTGTGAAAATAACACGATAGGCTACGTTGCCACTCCATGCAATCACTGACAGAGACAACGGTCGGGCGAGCGGGACAGTTGCTCGTGTGCTATGTTGCCGATCTTACTTACTTTACTACTGTCTGCTCGCGCTCGCTCATTCAATTCAACCTGAGTTATTCAGTCAGTCACTTTATAACTTACTTGACTTCTGATCGCAAAAATCCTGCTTCCTATCCTATTTCCTACATAAACACCTAATTTATTTATTACAATATAAATAAAATTGCCTACTGAAAAATATTCAATATTTTGTAACTGAACCATAAATCCGAAACGTACACGCTTCCCTACCTACGTACCAACCTAGCTGACTAGCTGATATCTACAACGTGTCCAAAACTTCAACGATAAGCTGGCACCAGGGGGTGTACCTAGTCATAACTACTCGTACATTTTTTTGAATTTTATAGTGTTTTTTTTGCTATCGTAAGCTATCGTGAGTAGTATTTTAAATGAAAGTTTTCATTTAAAACCTTTAAAAGTTCCAGAAAACTAATAGTTTTTTTACTACAGTTAATCAAAAATATTTTTTATCAAAAAATTTTGAAAGTTTTTTCCTTTCCGCTCACTTTCGCTCACTGTGGTGTAAAAAATGTATGAAACCCACCGCGGCAACTTTTTTTAAAAATTAGTGCCACTTTTCCCGATTATAAAATGGTATAATACATAAGGCATACTACAATACAGAAAAAAAACGGGTACTATTACAAGATTATATCCTTTTTCGCTTTGCCACTCACCGGAGACCGATCCTTTGTTCTTGTTCTTGGAAATTCAATGGATGTTAGAAAGAGACAGATAGAGGAATATCATACATTGGACAGGTAGAATTGGTTTGGTAGGAATTCTTTACATAACGGCAATTTCGTACGCTCTGCTCTTTTGTTTACTGCGCAACTTTTGGACACGTTGTATAAACAAAAGGTAAAGGTCTACACACTTGCTGACCATCTGTGTGGATGTAAACAAAAGATAGGAAGTGTTTGTGAAATAAAAGAAATGTTTGTCTCTTTGGCGGTTGACTCCGGTCGCAATATCTGCATGGGATTTCTAGGAATTTGTTACAAATGATTACATTCGCTACAACCAAGGTCGCAATAAATGAAATCCTCTGAGAGTTTGACCAGCGTTTTACAAGTCTCCCTGTATAAATACACATCCAAGACCCATAACATATTATATATACAGAGCCATAACATATTTATTTTTAATTCTTGTCCGTGCGGTGATCGAACCCTCGACCTTACAGCTAGCACTTTAGGCATTGCGCCGCGGATGTCGTCAACACCTGTGTATTTTTTTTATATGTGACTAAACCCGCGTTTGACCTCAATTTTACCTGATGGTAAGTAGGTAACGATGAGGTCGGAGATGAAAGCACACGTATTTAGGAAGGAACTGGCTCTTTATAAATTAGTTCCGCATAGTTGGCTATTCATAATATGATAATCCATTGCACAAAGCTTGCTTTCTTTGGCGCCATGGATTACTACTCTGGGTATTTATTATACCAATACCACAGATAGAAACAAAATATTATATAGAACACCAGGATTTCGCAGCCTCCTTTATTATTTGTTTGAAATTGGGTAAAAATATAACTATATTATAGACATCTTTTCTATCCCAACAAAAAAAAGAAATTCGGTGCTCGAACTGAGAACTCGCGGCTTAGAATCTGGCCCAACGCATAAAACGTCAACATGCTAGATTTGTATCGTAAATAAATAATAACAAACTCAATATCAAACAATCGCTACAAGGAGGCCATAAAACACGGAAAAAGGACGCCGCATGTTGCGCTCTCTGTCGCACTTATGAGAGTTTCTTCTGTGCATGTGTGCGTTATCCTTACACAACGTAAAGAAAGATTTAATTGAATTAGTTGGATAGTACAATACAATAAATCGTGTGAATTATTTTGTGGAAATTCTATATTCATATAAAGATGTCGCGGAACATTTTTAAAGTCAAAAAATTGGAAAGCTGATTTCACAAATAAATAAAAACCAGAAATTTGTGGAACTAACGCCATCTAGCGGGACTTTAGCTTTTTGTAGGCTCATCGTTCCACCTAAAATAATCTTTTATTTGTCTAGTTTCAAAAACTATTAATTCTAGGTGCGCCAAAGTGCGTTGAGGATATGCAATGAGTCATTGAAAGGACCTAGTGGCATGTAGGTAAATTTTATACTTTAAGTATTTTTTAAATTTTGGTTTTCTCTTATTCCGCAGGGGTCACCATCAAGTGTTCTCTTCCTCTAATGGTTGTCCTAAACACCTGGTTATCTGTGAGAAATAAAAAAAATAAGTAGATAGATCTGGTTTGGCATGCTAGCAGACCAATTACCGGGCACTGAAAATATCCAGACCGAATTCTTTAAAGATTTAATTTATAATCTTTGTTATTGGTATGCTGCATTTTGGAAAGATCTGGGGAGGTCAAAATCTAAGCTGATTGCCAACCATGGGGACTGGACATGGTTTGAGTTTTGCATTTTCCGCAGTGTCCATCATCAGGATATAAAATAAATTTAAGAATTATGATTTTGATACTGCCAAAATGCGTGTTGAGGAGTATCCTTGGTACAACTTGCCTTCATCTATAAATAAGGTTTTAATGCACGGATCAGAGGAAATTGAGAGAGAAGCGGCCGAAAAATCATGTAAACTAGTGAAATTACTTAGACGCAACAACACTAGGAAAAATTCCTGAATTACGACGAATATGAAGATGAATATCTTTTGAACAGACTTCTTCTTAATTCAGTCAGACCCATTTATTTATAAGAAAATTTATTTGTAAGAAGTAACTTCTGTCTTAGTCTGTATTAGCAAAATAAGTGTTGGATTTATTATGTATGTAGGAACGACAAGCTCCAGTGAGTCGGAGTGCCTCAGTGCGTCCAGGAGTGCTCTTCTCTGCGATGGCCCCAGTGAGTCGGGGTGGCTGGCGGCTGCTTCGGGCAGGAGAGTAGAATGCTCTGCTTGTTTTTTTTATTTTTTTTTATTTATTCAAATATAATTACAACATTAACTTATAGACTAATTGAAAATGCCATAAAACCCAATTGGGTTTGACTTGGCATTACATTCGTTGTTCACAATCGTAAAATTAAGTACAAAAAATTAAGCTACTTACGATAGACAAACCGGCCGGATTGTGACCGGCCGAAGTGCAGGGTGCTGTGCCGAGTTGCAGGTGGAGGCTGGAGGTGGTAGCTCAGGCTTGCAGCGCTACAAGCGTAGTGGTCCACCAAGGTAGCCCGAGTGTGCTGGCGGCGGCTTGCGTGTTGTACTCGCTGCTGGTGGGTGGAGAGTGAAGGTGACGATGACGACGACGAAATGTTGGTCCTCATCTTCGAAGGCTGCGAAGGTAGTTCAGCTAGGGGTCACCACTGTAGGAACGGATGGTTGTCCCTACTCCCAAGAAAAGGGATGGCAGGCCGCGGCCCACGGCCCGACGGTTAATGTCGGGATGTTGTATATATAGCTAGTCGCGATATAAACTTTGATAGCGCGATGTAAGAATTCTGTCGTGTCGTCATCGTTCTATGGAGCGTCGCTAGATGTCGCTACATGTACTTAGACTATCTATAAAAAAATTACAAAAAAAAATTGTTAACTTTAATGTTTTCTACTACGTTAAATAGTTATATACCAATTCAGCAATGCGAAAGAATTGTAAATAAATAAAATTCACCAATTTTATTGTTACTTTTTATTTAGCTATTATGTATGAGTGCATTTGTCCAAAGAATTTTTTCAATTTAACTTTTAAAAATATACTTTGTTTTCATTTTATTACCCTCAGAACCACAAACAATCACTTATTACGTAAGAAGACTCATTAGTTTATTTTCATTCCGACCTGAAACCCCTGTGACCCTTCTTAGGAAACGGGACCACTGTGCAATGTGGTTTTTTTTCTCAAATAACCTTATTTTTTTATCTCTTAAGAAACTTAATCACCCTGTAGCTCCTAAAGTATTTATACGTAAGTAGGTAGGTATACGTGTGCCAATTTTCAAAACTGCACGAATTATTTCCCTCGCTTTTGCCAAATTTTAATAATAACGATTCCATTTCACTTCAAAGATTGTGGAGGATTTTAAAATTTTAGTTAAATAACTCTAACATAAACAGTAAATAACTGAAAAAATGTGATAAGTAAATAAAAAGTCATCAGTTATTTAAGAGTAATTGAGCACCTACTTATTCTAAATGCAAAAACTTAAAAATATTAAGTATCTTTATACACATTTTGTTTTTATAGGTATGGGTGGGCGTATACAGGGCGTCCCAAAAATTGCCGATATACCGGAAGCAGGAGACACAGTAAGTAATAACTGTTACTAGAAATTTATATATATATTATTTTAATGAAATTATTGTTATTTAATAAAAATACTAAACATTCAACACCCTGTGATGTTCATTTCAGCCTTGTTCCCACATATAGTATTTTTTGATCGGTTTTAGTTTTGAAACATAGCCCTGGGTTATGTTTCTATCATTTAAAGCGTCAAATTTTAAGTCATCTGCATTAGTTTAGAAAATAGCCTCGTTTGTCTGAACCAAAATTTAAAGATAAGATTTTCTTCATCTTTGACCTATCGTACTGAAAATAAAATGTATTAAGGATTTGGTAAATTAATTAATCAGGATTTTAAAATGATATCATACTTGTAAGATTACATCTAAAATAAACCAAAACAAAAAAAAACAATTTACTAGAAACCATGCTTAATTTGTCAAAAGAGTTATCTAACTACTAGCCACCGCGTGCGGTTTTACCCGCGTAACTTTTGATCCCGTTGGAATTTCAGGATAAACTGTGGCCTTTAACCTTCCTCAAGAGATGGGCTATCAAATGCAAAAAGAATTTTCAAATCCCACTTGTAGTTTCTGAGATTAGCGCGTTCAAACAAACAAACAAACTCTTCAGCTTTATATTTTAGTATAGATTAAGGTATTATTAGGTAGAGCATAATACCGTGTTTGTTCAATGAACTTGCGTTCTAAGTGAACGTGTAAGAAAAAGTGCTACTTCCAAAGACTTCTTACAAATTTGTCTTCAAAGCTAATTTTACAAAAGTAAACACTCTTTATTAGGCATATACCTATATATTTGTCCGAAAGATAACTGTGAAAGTATTATTAGATCATCATGTGATCAGTTTTAAATGTGCAAAGCTGAAATGGTTATTCTGCCAAAAAAAAAACATTTTTCGGTAGCTGTTATTACTTGCTGTATCTCTTGCTTCCGATATGGGTATCGTCGACTTTTGGGATACCTACTCTGTATAATTCACTTAGAATGAAGTTGTTCATATAATGGGGAGTTTTCTGACAGCTCATAAAAATTAGTTCAAAAAACCTCTATAGATGGCACTTTTAAAAAGCCGAAGGCGTTAAGTCTGTATACTATAATGTAGGTAAGTGGTATCTACCATCTATGGTTATTTATACGTTCAATTTCTGATACAGACGTCAATTAATTTATTTTACTTTAAAATACGCAGTGTGGAATAAATTCTTCGCCTTCGCCTTTTGTAAAGCGCCATCTATCGAAGCCTTTTGCACCAATTTTGTACAGTTTTGTTTTTTTAATGAGCTGTCAGAAAACCTCTCATTATGATGGAATTTCACTTCAGATAAGTTCATTTGATCACTAATGACGAGGTTTTGTCATTCATTTTTCAGCCGACTTCGAAAAAAGGAGGAGGTTCTCAATACTTCTGTATGTTTTTTGTTTTTTTTTTTGTCTTTATTACACGATATTTCGGACAGTTATGAATCGATTTTAAAAATTCTTTTATTTCATATGCTAGAGTTGACTCCATAGTTGGTTCCGTATAAATTTTATCGAAATCGGGTTAGGACTTCATTGAAAATTGTATGATATCGGAGAATGTTTACGTGGATGATATTATAACTCAGCCAAAGTTTTGTCGTAAAGTTGGTTTTCTTAATGCTCTGCATTAGTTGATTATTTTATTTACTTTGCCACAAAATATATCTGGAACTTCAGGCTGTACCCATAGTGGTCGGTTGTGGCACACACCTATACATACTTTGTTGAAGTCATAGATTACTGGTTCAATCAAACTTCAATTAAGTGAAGTTATCTGTGCTGCCGGATACCGAAACACCGACCGACCGTTTGTTTACTTCTGTCTGTCTGTTTCCCTTTCATATTTAGATTTCATAGTTTATTTATACCTTTGTTGTAGTCAGTAATTCTATTTTTACTCGTCACGTATTGCTTTGTAATTTTAAAAAACGGCCTCTGGATCAACGTTTTATATTGTAATAGACGATAAGACGAACTAACTTTAGAAATGTGGATTATTTATCCCTTGTTCTTTACTTTTGCATTTGCATTTGAAAAAGATCTTACGTTTACGGTGCAACCTGGCAAAATAGATTGTTTCTTTCATCAAGTATTGCTCTCTCAAGCCATCGATTTAGAATACCAGGTACTTGATTTTGAATTTTATTTTCTTTAAATTCTAACCTATAGGTCAAGCTTATCAGAAAACGATAAAAGGAGTTACATAAAAAGATTTTAATGGTCATTTTATTTGTATTAAGTAATTTATTATGATAGTTTTAAACAAAATAATAATCAAAAAAATACTTAATCACCCCAATTTATTAATACCATTTTGACCTTAACTCTTAATACCGTGTCTATTCCATCTCATGATACTGGCAGAGTAATAGCTTGTCGCCTCATATCGACGGTGGGTTGCTAATTAGTCAAGATTTGAATTTGAACAAATGTTATAGATTTGGTGTAAAATTATAATTAGTTCATTCAATTTAATATTTTTCTATTTAAATTATGTAATTTTCAAGTTTCTCACCTAGCAGCTTAATGATGCAGAAATCTGTAGTCTCAAAGAAATTATTTATTGCATTTCATTATATTATAGTATTAATCAGATGATCAACTTCTATTTAACTTTACTATCTTCTCTTTTTCATATTAAAATAAACATGAAAGTTACACAATATTGTCTTTTCTAAACTGGACCAGGTCTGGGCTAGCCACTAATATAATCCCTAGTTCCACTGTGTGGTATCCTTATATACTTATATATTTTTTTTTATATAATTTTTTTATAATAATAAAAGCAATCTTCCTTAAATCAATCCTTAAAGCAATCTTATATAAAACTTAATTTGGGACCACATTGCTTGTGAGTCTACTTAGGTAATTTATTTATAAACTCCAATAGCGGTTTTGCATTGCGTTTTTTAAGAGGCATTGGAATAAAAAAATAAAGTTTAAAAACTAAAACCCGACTACTAAAACTACACTCTAAAAAGTATAAAACAAGATAATAGTCTTCGCTGAAATATTTATGTATTTACATCATATTAATAGAGATATGTTTAAAGGATAGCCATGGTAGTATGCCACCTTTTATAGCAAAACAGATTAATTTTAATAATATAATAAGATCACAGCTACCCTACTCATTAGAGCATATTTTTAGTAGTTGGGTTTTAGTTTTTAAACTTTATTTTTTAACTTATTTTGGAGTAATAGTGTTTACATATTTGAGCTGTGCTAACAAAGCTCTTTCATTTGATAACCCATATGAAACAGACAAAAAAAAAATTAGTTCTACTTTAAGCCCCCTAGAGGGTGCTGTAGTCAATTTAATATAATTTTATGTAGCCTATAACCAGCGGACAGTAAAGAGGCTTCCAACGATACCTTGTTTGTCCAATTATGATTACTAATTTAGTAGTTCTGAGGGAACAGATGAATATCCATACCCACATACATACATACACATCAAAATCATAACCCTCCTTTTTGCTTTGCTGTAGTCAGGTAAAAAGTAGAATAACAAGTTCCAGGCTTTACACTATCACTATGCCAAATTTCATCCAAATCCATTGAGATGTTCTGGTGTGATTGAGGAACAAACATCCATAAATCCATCCAGCATTTTCCATCAAATCCATCCATCATTTTCAAATTTATAATATTGGTAAGATTTGCCTTCTGTAGTCTTATCATGACCTTATACTTATGCTTATTTTGAAGTTACTGATCTAGTTACAGCAATTTATTTAGTTGTTTTATTTTTTAGGTTATAGACGCTTCACACGGGGAGTTGGATGTGTCATTTCAACTGGCAGATCCCACCGGCAGAGTGATAGTGTCTGATTACAAGAAACCTGAAAACTCTCATCGTCACACAGCTACGTTGAACGGAGACTACAGATTTTGTTTTGATAACTCCTTCAGCACGTTCAGCTCTAAAACGGTGAGTTGTATATTAATTAAAGTAAATTAGTCAAAATACTTACCTAAAAAGTCAGTAAAAATAAGTTAGTGCTAGTTTTAATATTGTTGACTGGGCACTAGGATGATCTAGATATCTTTATAATGCAATTTAGCATGTGTAGTTGATAATTACTTTTTTTGATCTAATGTTTGTTGAGGCTTCAGCCACTTAATGTGGCTATGCCAGCTTTATAGGAGCTTTCAAAACACTTATACGCTGGTATGGTATGCTGGACTGGGAGCGAAAGAAAAACGTAGAATGTGCCAGCTGCTTCTCTTCCCGGGCATACTGTAAAACTCAGTTAAGGAACAGAGGTTTTAAAGGCGTTTTTGTGGGCGATAGGCTGACCCCCTCTCACTACAATAGTCTCTTTCCATCTTTATAATACCTCCAACGTGACATCAGATGGTCTTGTAACCTCTGGTGATTAGCCTACCCCATAAGGGATACAGGTGTGACGTTATGTATGACAGGAATTGTGTCAGAAAACTATACTTATAATTGAATGGCATTTATAACGACCAGGCATAGGGTTATAAAGCAAGAAACAATTACATGTTGAGTTCATACAGGTTGTCCAAAAAGGTATTTTGAAGAAAAATATCCTAGACAGGACTAATGTTTCCCATTCAACTACAAAAAACCGGTTTCTATTTGGACTTATATTTTTTCCATAAAAAAAATCCTAACATTTCAAGAAAGCACGCGCGCGCGCGACGTTTCACGTATCCAGATAACGCGCGCCTTACATTGCTGGGAGGTATTTACATAATAGAAATAAAAAATAAGTAATATATAAAATAGGTAAAGAAAAATTGGAATCAAACTTTTTATAATTTTTTTTAAATCTAAAATTATGTACAAAATAACCTTAAATAAGTTCGATCTTCACGTGCACACTCAAAATCACAATAACACAATGAAAATATGGGGGAGATGGGCCCAAAGCGGACACCTTAAGGAAAAGTTAAAAAAATATATATTTATTTCAGATACATTATTGTTTACTTTGACGTAAGGTTCATTATTTAACGCTTTTCAATCAAGCAGGGCTATATTTCTTAAAAATTTAAAAACAAAATACTAAAATAAGCATATTACGAAACCCCGGAATTTAGATTTATACAAGTAAACCCCTACGAATGCCCGCATTTGCTTTGCCCGAGGAGAGGGCCTAAAGCGTGCACTTGATTAAAGCAAAACGGGCATGGGTCGAGTTAATGCAGGCATGGCTGAATTTCAGTAATTCAAAATGTGTTTAGCGAAGTAGAGCAAAGCAAACAAGAAAGCTAGATATCTTTATATTTCAATCAGTTAGCAACACTAAATATCGCAATGTCGACAGTAAAAAATTTAACTTTAACAGTGTAATAAACAATGAACAACTATTATAGAAAATAACTAGAAAAGAATGTAATAAGTAGAATATTCAGTCATTTCTGTTAACTATGACTACTTAATAATTAAACTTTTTTTATTATATTTATACCTAGGTAATCTAATCTCACTTTTCAGTAACCGAATGAGCATTTATGGTTCATATTTTTCAAAATACCTACTTACTATCTAAAACAAAACTTAATATAATCATGGTCTCCTTGTCTAATCACGTCCAAAAAATACAATCCCAAGAAAAACCAAACAAATTTTATACATTTTCTTAGCTTCAATTCAGTGTGAACGATACAATTTTAGAAAACCTTGTTTTATAAACAAGTCACTAGATCATTTCATAGGGATTCTTTTATTAAGTAATTAAATTTCCTGACACAATAAAATGACCCAATTCCCAGGTATGCAGTATAAGATTTGTGACCCCCACGCATCGCAATCATTGCATTTTATCCAGTCCTCGACGGGCGGATTTTCATATGGCTCTTGGCATACTAAACAATGATATTGCGCGGCAGGCTGAGCTTTAGACGTTTTTCTCTTTGGTGTGTGTTTCATTTTCTTTGGTTTTTCAGTAGATACTTCATTCATATTTCTTTTAAAAGTTTTGAATTTTTTTCTCCATTAGCCTTTAGTGATTTGTTTTTTTTTTATTCGGCGTGCTTGTTAATATCTCAGCTTTTTGTACTCTTTTGTTTCGGCTAGTTTTATTTGGTTAAACTTAAGGGATTGGTCTTATTACCATAGGACTAATGTGCGTACTGCAGCTAGGAACAGGATCGGTATATTTGGAGGAATTCATATTTGTCGTGCAAGAGGCGATTGGGGCTATTGACTCACCAGTAGCATTGTTCAAGGTGCATATTGGTAGTATTTCAGTATGATTATGTTGGTTTTGATAATTTCTTCTCGTTCCGGTGAAGATGGTATTCTATCTGGATATTCCTCTGGTATAGATAACGTAGGATCATGCTTTTTATTACTCGGGATTACAGTTGCTGGTAGATGAATTGTGTCAAGATCCTGTCGATTATCTGAATCAAATTGCAAGCACGTCGTAATACCGTCTTGTGATCCAACATGTGAAGCTGGTGGAGGAGTCACATGTTTTTGTTTATTTTTGGATGCTGTTTCGTCCAGAATTGAAGGAGACTGTGTAAACCTATTAGTTTAATTTTCACGTGGCACATATATCAATTTGCTGTACTGATTCGGTAGGGTTTATTGGATTTTCTGTAACAAAAGCGGGCAGAAAATCAGTTTCATCAAATATAAAACAGTTTGTTGAGAGCAAGCCAGTTTGTTTAAATCCGTTTATAGCATTGTTTGCCGTTGCTGCGTTCACATAAGTAAACAGTTTGGCGACGTCATTTTGATTAATTATTCGTCCAGCATGTGCCTTTTGGAATACAGCCTCAGCTTGTTCGAAGTAAACTTTTAGTGGCCCATATACACGGAAATCTAAGGGCTGCATACGGTGTGTCGTAAGAGGTGCCAAAGATACAAAAATGACATAGTGTTTCGACGCATATTCCAATGCTAGTAAGTACTTGTGAGACTCACGATTATCGAGTACAAGATTAACTTTTTTTTTATGAAGTTGGTCTTACTGTCTCTACAAAGAACCTCAGCCATTCCATAAATTCTGGCCCACTGATCCAGCCATTATCGGAACAAGTACCTTGGGTAGCGGGTGGAACCCTATCAAGAAGGCGCGAAATCATTTTTTTTCTCGCAAATATCATGAATGGCGGAATGAATGATCCAGCAGCTTATAACTTTAGTAGCCTCTTTCGGTGCTGGCTATGAGACCAACTTGTCTCTTTTCAGATTTTGTCAAGACCCTCGGTGGCTTATTCGAGGTTGTTTGAATACCGGTCTCGTCCATATTATATACACGTGTAGCATCAACTTTATGTTTTTGATTTTTTTCTTCCAATAAGCCAAAGAATCTATAGACTTGGGGCTTGTTAAAACCTCTGGCTCGGGCTATGGAGGTTGGCTCTGGCTTGCGTAAAGTTAGGTCCGGGTAACGTCTCACAAATCCTTTGTACCAATCTAAACCAGCGGCACCATTTTTAAAAGGATTAGGAATCTTATATATTTCTGCATAATTATAAACAAGTTCCAAAAACTCTTGCTACGACAAGACGTAAAAAAGACAATACTTATGTAAGACATATTCCAGAAGCTCAGTTTCCTGATCCGTAGGAAAGACAGTAACACACCTTCCAAGTTTTACCTCACACGAACCCGTTTTTAGATGTCTTTTCAGTGTCGTCCTAGGAATACCTAATTTAGTTGCCGCATTTTTGACTGGTCTTCCTAATTCTTGCGCTTCTCGCATTGCTTGCTGCATGATCGAGGCAGCCCATGAAGCTTGCGAAGATTTTCGTTTGTATTTATTTACCATCTAAAAAAACAAAACTGTCTGTAATAATAATAATATACTCTTTATTGCCAAAAACTAAAATATACAATTTCATGGTACATGCTTAGCAACAGACAATTTGGCTACCTTATCGCTACAAGCGATTTCTTCCAGGTACTTAACCTTTTGAAAAGACATACTTTAAAAAAACACTTAACAAACAAAAAAGAAACAATTAACCTTTAACTATGGACACTCTTTTTTTGTAACACTTCTATGGACAAGCGGTCTGACAGACCGCTATGTTTTGATGTAAAATATATAAAAAAAAAATTACTTTCTTATTTGCTATATTTTTTACTGTTTTCAAGGTACATTAAATTAAAAAAATTTATAAGTTTTTGACAAATATTTATTTATTTTCTTACATAAATGAAGTTTTAAATTATTTAAAGGCACTTGTCGCGAAGCGCCGATTCCCTGAAGGGGGTCCGTCGCTCGCAGTTCAATAGGGTGCTGAAGTGGAAGAAAACTATTAACTAACACTTAAAAAACTTTAATTTTAATTTACAAAACGAGAAAGGCACTTAAAGTCACTATAGCACTGTAGGGAAAATGTTAAATTTTAGACGTTTGGAGCTAGCGGCCCTCGGCCGCAGTTGACGCCGTAGGAGACCGCGGCTCACAGCCGCGGTAGTGGTGGAGGCAGCCACCAACAACCGCTAAGTTAGCGGCAGGGAGGCCGCTCACAGCGGTAGGAACCACCGCGAGGGTTGTAGCGCACGGCCGCAGCCGTGAAGAGCGCCGAGCAGAGCAGGGCGCCTCAGGTAGAGCCAGGACGTCGTCGCCGGGGAGGGCCGGCGGCTTTTCCCGGATCGGTCACCCGTCCTCCAGCGTTCTCTCCCGATCTTTTTTTTTCTCTTCAGAATCCTCACATCTCTCCTCAGCGGACCTTTTTCTCCTGCTTCGCACTGACGTTGTCAAAATGCTTGACATGTCATTTCTTTTTTTTTTTATGACACATCGGCCAGTATTGAGTAAATTGAGTATTGCAGTAAGGAGTTCCAATATATTATATATTCTATTATATTATTATATATATTTCTATATTTACAAACTAAATATATAACTTAAGGAAAAATATAAAACGAATCTGCTAAAAAGTAATTACAGTAAGTAAGTATAACATTATATTTCCCCGTGACCCCATGAAAAAAAAAAAATTGCTATTCAATTTTTTTTTTTGTGTGAAACTAGAATTTGGTGGTTAGGAACAGTCGTGCATCATTTCATACATCTCTTTCATACATCAGAATAACCATCAACTTACATACATAGAGGTGGAGCTCACATTCCATGGCTTCCACTCCAGCACCGACGGTTCGACTGCTGTGGCAGCTGGCATTAACGATGGCTTATTTAAGGAGTCGTCACCCGCTCCTGTTTAAGACCCTTATACGACGCTGAGGCTTTTTTATAGAGTAGTCAACCGCTCCATCTAGAGTCCCACATGTATGTAGTACAGTGTAGAAGAGTGTGAGAGAGGTGTAGATATGAGTTATTGTAGATAACTCATAATTGAGAAGAAGTGAGTTATTTTAGATAACTCGTGTTAAGATAAGGATGTGGTTATTGTAGATAACCCACGTTAGGGAAGTTTAGTAAATATTTACAATTATTGTTCATTTCAGGTTCCTCGTTACTACGAGAGATGATGGATAAAAAAGGTGAAAATATCAAGCTGAAGAACTCGAATAGTCAGCTGATATAAATTATTGTGACGTGTACTCACAATGTTATATATATATATATATATATATATATATATATATATATATATATATATGTACAGAAAAATAAAAACAAAAAAAAGGAATACAAAGATAAATTATGCAATGTACTTTTTAGAGAAAAAAAAAAATAAAGACATTTTTATTTAATGTCCTTAATATGCCATTTAGCTCTAATGCCGTCGGTATCTTCTAATATATACACTAAAGGTGAGAGTTTCTGTATGACTCTACATTTTATGTATTTAGGGGCGAGTTTAGCGGAATAGTAACGTTCAGCGTTACTTTGGGTATAGTTTTTACGCCATACCGTCTCGCCAACTTGTAATTCTTTTATAGAACGGCGAAGGTTATACCGCTCAGAGTTTTTGGTGTGTGCGTTGTAGAGAGCGACCTGAACTTTGTCGAAATGATTGGAAAAAGAATCGTTTATACTAGAGGTATAGTTGTTTTACATTTAAATATACGTAATTTGCCAAAGTAATTTCAGGAAAAAGGAAAAATGTTTATACTCTAGAGATAGAGTTGTTTTAGAATTTGGAAAATCGTTAAATATATTTAAGTTGTCATTGGAATAAGAATTGTTTATACTAGAGGTATAGTTGTTTTACATTTAAATATGCGTAATTTGCCAAAGTAATTTCAGGAAAAAGGAAAAATTTTTATACTCTAGAGGTAGAGTTGTTTTAGAATTTGGAAAATATCAGCAGGTGTAGTGTAGTAATAGTGTTGGGACTTTAGATAAAGCAAATGACTAACTATAAATACCTTGAGGGTCTTCTTTCGTTGGGCGCCAAACTGTCGCGAAGCGCCGATTCCCTGAAGGGGGTCCGTCGCTCGCAGTTCAATAGGGTGCTGAAGTGGAAGAAAACTATTAACTAACACTTAAAAAACTTTAATTTTAATTTACAAAACGAGAAAGGCACTTAAAGTCACTATAGCACTGTAGGGAAAATGTTAAATTTTAGACGTTTGGAGCTAGCGGCCCTCGGCCGCAGTTGACGCCGTAGGAGACCGCGGCTCACAGCCGCGGTAGTGGTGGAGGCAGCCACCAACAACCGCTAAGTTAGCGGCAGGGAGGCCGCTCACAGCGGTAGGAACCACCGCGAGGGTTGTAGCGCACGGCCGCAGCCGTGAAGAGCGCCGAGCAGAGCAGGGCGCCTCAGGTAGAGCCAGGACGTCGTCGCCGGGGAGGGCCGGCGGCTTTTCCCGGATCGGTCAGCCGTCCTCCAGCGTTCTCTCCCGATCTTTTTTTTCTCTTCAGAATCCTCACATCTCTCCTCAGCGGACCTTTTTCTTCTTCTTCGCACTGACGTTGTCAAAATGCTTGACATGTCATTTCTTTTTTTTTTTATGACACATCGGCCAGTATTGAGTAAATTGAGTATTGCAGTAAGGAGTTCCAATATATTATATATTCTATTATATTATTATATATATTTCTATATTTACAAACTAAATATATAACTTAAGGAAAAATATAAAACGAATCTGCTAAAAAGTAATTACAGTAAGTAAGTATAACATTATACACTTTTTAGTATTAATTCACTTGAGATCAGTTATAGGACTTAAACTTTTAATCAACTAAACTTTTCAGAAAAATTAACATTTTTATCTATAAATCTAATAAATCTGGTAAATAAAAATCAACAAAAAAACTTTCTAACATAAAATATAAAAATTCTGACAAAGGGTCAATACAGGTAAAATTATTGGCATTCTTTGCAGAGAGGATTCGAACACTGTAGGCATGTGGCCTGTTTACAGTTTACACAAGTGTATTGAGTCTTTTTCTTTCGCTGTGACGGACAAAGTCGACATGTCTTCCGGTTAGACGAACTAATCTCCTGTGTAGGTGGCACTTCTGGAGGCATGTCTGCTCCCAAAACTCGCTGCAGTGTCAGTTTTAGATCTTTTGTAAGATTTGATGTTATTACACGTCTTTGCATATGAGGAACAACTAGATCACGTGCTATTCTTTTCAAAAATCACCTCTTTCTATTGCTTTGGTCTGGTGCTGGTTATACAGCACATACGCATTGACTCCGCATAGGTCGAGAATTCGATAAATAATGACCATAGGCCATCTCCTTGTTCGTCGGCTTCTTGAATAAATGGAACATTTTTTATCTGTTCCGTCGACCCCGCCTTTGGTAGAGTTGTAGAATTTTATAATTTCCGGCTTCTTTGTTTCATTATCAACAATATTGTTGTGATGCATTGAAGATACCAAGACTACTGCCTTATTAGGCTTTGCGATTCGTTCCTTTAATCGGTTTTGTCAATCGTAGGACACATTGAGTAAGAACCAGCAGTTTTTTTTCTTCATCAGACATTCCAGCACCATCAGAGTTTTTCCCAGAATACACATTCCCATTGTAAAAATAAAAAGTTTTAGCATCACACAATGCACGCACAATCAGTCCATATTTTCCGGGTTTCTTTGGCATGTAAGAGATCATGTGACTTCTTCCACGAAATTTTACCAGCATCTGATCAGCAGTAACGTACAGCCTGCAACAGAATAATGTATACCACCATCTGACGTCGCACGCACACGCGCGTTCATCCATACTCACTCACACCACGAAAGTCACCCAATCCAAGCATAATAAGTGGACGTGCTTACGCACACACGCACACTGTGAAAATACTTTACTTCTGCTGATTCATTAATTTGTTAAACTCGTTCTTAGCTACTCTCAAGTCTCACATGACGAGCTATATGGATGAATAGCAGGCAGACAAGATAATATGATGCTAATTTCACATCTTCAAGTCAAAGCGTCCATGGCCTAGCGGTTTAAGTGTCTAGGAAAGAGATCTGGACAGGTCAGGTATCGAATCCCACAAAAAACTGTGATTTCATATTCATTTTTAGAGATTGAAAGAAGAAATATATTACAATTTTTTTGATGTTTTTTATTAAGTTTGAATTTGAAGTAGGTAGCTATTATTAGCGTAACTATTCGAAATAACAACGATGCCTCATTTCTTAAGACAAAATAAGTGGAAGACCCCGATTATCTTTTATTGTGTTGCTAGATTTATTTTTAGCTTGTCATATCTTTAGAAAAAAAAAGTTAAATCTATCCTCTATTATTTAATATTGTGTAGTCGTGTTTCTAGATGGTTTGCATTCGTCGTTACTTGTTACTACTATTAGATTGTTGTGCCCAAGTGAAATTAAAAATGAATTAACATTTAACATTGCTGCAGAGTGCTGAAATCATTGTTTCATTCAATCAATACTTTTCCATCAGGGAAATTGCACGTCGATTGATGATATTTGTAAGTTTTAAGTTAATTACTATTCTGATTTAATCCTTGTATTAAACGTGATCGTTATTTCTATGTTAATCATTTTATTTCAGAGAAAAACAGCGCAACTATCTGTTCGTCGTTAAGAGGAACCGGGGGATATATCTTTTTACATGTAAATAAAGAAGATTGTTACAGGTAAATAAAGAAGTATATAATCTGACGTTAGATATACAATATATTATAACTTAAAATGAATTAACTTTCTTATGCATGCAATATAATTTGTTTAAACTTCAAGGGAACTTAAGTTTATTTATTCATTTACAGGCTAGCAAAAGAGATATTGATGAACGAAAGCAATATTTGGAATTTGATTCGTCTAGCAATGTAGTTATTTTTACGGATAAACGACATTCAAGTCGGACAAAGATGGCCGTAAAATATTATGGAGGAGAAAATGCCAACGTTATGATGCTCGAAACACCCTACGTGTTAGTTTAAGCGGCCGCATTAAACGCCATCGAGAATTTGTGGGGTCAAATGATTTTAAATTGGGATTCATCACAAGTGAGGTCCAGAGCCAAATTAGAAGGGCGGGTTATTTCAACTTGAGAGATGATGAGAGTGCTGGAATTTAGTTGACAGTATGAGATCTCGGTTGCAGCAGGTCATAGACACCGACGACGGCGCTCAAATTAGCTATTAATAAAATAGTGAGGTAATAGTTGTCTTTTAAAAAGTAGATAATCCAGAGTGAATGATGTTATTGTTGATTAGCTTAGAAATAAGCTTAGCTTAGCTTATTTATAGTTTCTGGCTAATAACATGTTGATTCATATTTACAATGGAATTATTACTTCAATTATAGAATAAGTTCATACGCCAAGTGACAGAAAAATTTAAGTGACAACTTTCATTCAAATCTTTCAAATAACAACTATTACCTAAACTATCATTGTTTTTAAAATTAATCGTTTAATAAATTTGTGAAATAAAAATTCCTAGTCAGACGCAACATATTGTGAAATGCAAAAAATAAATAATTATCTGGAAAAGATTGTGTTGTTTTAATTAGTAGTTTTTACCTGCACCTTATTTTTCGATTACTTGCACTATATTTAATTTATTGATTAATTAGAATATAAATATAATTAGAATATAGAACATAAAAATTATATTTATATCATTTTAAATTATAATAAATTATTAAAATATTTCTTAATTTAAATGAATATATATTTAGGTTTATTGATGAATATTTTTTCATTAAATTTGAACAAAAAAAAGATATTGAAGATCTTTAAACATTATTAATTTAACAATCAATCAAAAATTTCACAATAAAAAAGACATATTAATATAGCAACGGAGAAAAAAAAATGCAGACCTTTCAGAGTTCTATAATATAAAACAATAATCTGCACATTATACGGCTGACATAGGCTCGTCGAAGTACTGAAACTAAAGATCTATACATCCGTGTATTTATATTATTTCTTGTTGTGGCACGATGTAGTTGGTTAGCTTAGTTAGAATTGATCTTTAGTTGTGTGCGTACGACTGCCTGGTGGTCAACGTTATTCTGAGTCTTCCACACACATACAACGCGAATGCTTATTGTATGTGTGCGTGCGTCTGGGGTGGTATACATTATTCTGTTGCAGAGTGTACTCGCTAGGTTGATATAATCGTTGAGAATTTGTAACAAACTTATCGAAAATGGAAGAAATTGCAGCAAGTTTGTCATTCTTTTGTCTTTCTGCTCGATCTCCAGGATTATCAAAACGCAAACATTGTAACAGAACAAAAAATCTCTTTTCAGACATGCAGCATCTGAATATTTCGCAGCCGGTGCCGTCTGTAGCAAAAATAAAGCTAGAACTTTCATGGTTTGATTTCAAGACGGCAGAATAGTAAAACAATCCCAATAGTGCATTCAATTCAATCATATCAATCTCTTTCAATTCAGGTCTATTCTGACGCTTGAATCTTATTTTGTATTCAGCAATTTTCGCATTCGTCCAAGTCAAAATGGTTAGCCGCATTTCTTCATCAAAAAGTTTATTCCAAATACTAATTGGATCGTTTCTTTCGTCTTCAGACAAACGTTGAATAGGTGTGCTGGTAACAATATTGTGCTGAGGAGTTCTAACTCTACTACTAGGTGGTTTACTAGCCCATTTGTAGCGGTTTTTCCGTAATAATAATTAGGTCGCGATTCCTGTATGTCTGTGAGCTGTGAAAGAGGCACTTCATCATCTGAACTATCAGTATCTACACTGCTGTTTCTCGCGATAATGTTTTCTGAGACTAATTCTAAGCACTCCGTACCTTCTTCATTATCCTCATTTTCACTCAAATGATGTCTCATAAAATCAGCCTCAGAAACCAAGCATTCTTCAATAGTTTCTTCGTTATCCGAATGATCTGATGCTAAAAGAGCCTCGTAAACTTCATTTTCAAAAGATGGGCTGTCGACACGTAAAATTTTGTTAGTACGTTGTTGAATCGGTGACCTTGACGTCCGTTTTGAAGTGCTAGCGCTCTCTTTGTTATTTGACGACATTTTGAACCAAAATAATCTAAAACAAACGAAACACAACAAATAATTATTTGTATTAAAAACATGGACACGCGGTCTCACAGACCGCGGTCAAAGTTTAAAATAAAATATCTAACTCACCTAATTTGGAGCCGGCGACACAACCTCCCACTTCCACACTCGTTTTGCCACTAAAACCGAAGCTACTGAGCGTCACAGGCGCGGGGAGTACGGGGAAAGGGGTAAATTCGAAAATTCAAAACCGTTAGCGGTCTGTGAGACCGCGCGTCCACAGTTAAAGGTTAATAAAGCTACTTAAATCTTATGGGCAGAGTATAAAGACAGTAAACGCTAATCAAACAAATAACTAATAATTTTATTAATAGAGTATCTATAATAAATAAATGTAAGTATATATTTATAAATATTAATATACCTACATATACATACATACACATACAATAGGGGAAGGTGGGGCATAACGGGGACGCTAAGGCAATCTATCAATAAAAATATTTTAAATTATACTTTTAATAATTTATTATTTATTATAGCACTTTTATCTTATTATTCTAATATTTGGTATGTTTTTGGCACAATCAACAAGTAATCAACTTATAAAACGAATAGTTTTTGAAAATCTCAAAAAAACCCATTATGCCCCGGGGTAGGGGCAGTATGGGGTACCCTAATTGGGTCTATAATAACTACTTAGACTCGCAGTGTAGGCAGATGTGTATTTCTTCAGCATCATCGTCATCGACACCAGCACAGGCATTATGTGACCAACGTCCACAAAGCTGGCAACCTACCCAACCCTCAGCAGATTTGAGGTATGTGTTGTTAGTATCTTCACAATAGAGGCATAAAGCATCCTCGTCTTCATTTTCTGCATGAGGTTTGGTTTTTTGTTTTTTAGTTTTTTTGAGTCTAGGATCATTCGGATCAGAACACTTCCAAGACCGTTTAATTTGTTTTAGCTCCTTTTTATATGACGTCGAAGTAAGGACAACTGTTTTGCCTCGCCTAAAGTTCTTCCTATTTTTATTTCTCTGTTCAACTGATGGAATTGGCAAAATATCTTTTGGTGAGGCATTTTCGAAGGCAGATGTAAGGTTGAGACATACTTCTCGAACCGGAGAACTAATTTGAGTGTCTTGTACAAAGGAACATCCAACTTCAGGGTCTCGGTTTGGACTTCCATCACGAGGTGGTGTGTTCTCAGAAAAAACTTGTTGAGAAATCACATCTTCAAGATTGGGCGGGGGTTCGACTTCATTTTCAGAGATGACAGGGGGCTGCTCTTGAACAGGCATTGGAATATCTGTCGTTGATGCAGCTATAAAATCCGTCCGAGAAATTATTTTGATTAAAAGGCCATATTCCACATGTCCTAAAAGCATTAACTGCAGTGGACATTGTGGCAGCATGAATATAAGCCTGTCCGAAAATTTCGCTTATCTGAAAAGCTGTTATGACACGCCCTGGGTGCGTCCTTAACCAATTAGAAGCAGCTTGATCATAGTAAACACTTAAAGGCTTCATAAATGCAACATCTAAGGGCTGAAGCCTGTGAGTACAGTGCGGAGGAAAACATAGCATAACCACACCGTTGTTGCGTGCAATATCAATCACTTGTATCTTTTGCGTATGCGTGACATTCCCATCAAGAAGCAGCAAGACATCATTATTAACAGACGCACTAGAAAATTGAACGAACGAATTTAAGAAAACCAGGATAGAAAGGTTTCACTTGTCATCCATCCTCGGGCGTTGCATTCAGCAATAGTTCCCGGAGGAGATCGATCTAGTAATTCCGGTTTCATCCTTTGCCTTGGAAATATCATCATAGGAGGCATGTAGGTTCCGTGCAATGCAGCAGATTGAAGCATATTTCAACGGTGATAGTTTGCCCTCGTTCTGCGGAGGACAATGAACCTACTTGTTTTCTTCCTTTCACTGCTATAATTTTACTTTTTGTTTTTGACACAAATGAGATTCCTGTCTCATCACAGTTAAATATTGTATTGGGCGTAAATTTATATTTATCATATAACTCCCCAAGTAAAGCGTAGAATTTGTTTACTGCGACTTTGTTGAAACCCATCGCTCGAGCTGCCGATGTTGCTTCTGGCTTGCGGATCGACAAATCTGCGTGACGTTTCAAAAATCCTTGAACCCAATCTACACCGGCCATCTGTTTCTCCATGTTGAAATTGTGTCGTTTTCCGTTTTTTTGTGCCAGCTGAAACGCTATTTTACGCAGATCGAGGGTTGTTAAGCCAAAAATCCGTTTTTCCATTTCCTTAATGTAATTTACAAGCTCCTGCTCTTCTTCTACCGTAAAGACAGGTTTAAAAGTAACCACTTTTGAAAGAATTGAAACTACACCTTTCTTTAATGCAAACACGTGCCGCTCCAACGTGGTCTAAGGAACGTCATATTGTTGAGCAGCCTTTCTGTACCCCATTGTTTTGCTTATGACAGCATCAATGGCCTCCTTCATGTTTGCTGCTGACCAACTCCCTCTTGTAGTTTTCTTTTTATATGTTCGCACCATTTTTTATTGTTACCTAGAAAAATACAACCATAACTTAAACGACGCACTAAATAATCATAACACGCAGACAGAACACATTTACCGATGCAAACTTTGTCATTATTCTTTAAATATTATACGTCACATGCGTCGTATATTCAGTTAAATTACGCTGTTTCACATCAGACAGACAGAAAAAACCTCGGGGCATGACGGGGACGTACCCATGCTGCCCCGTATTCACGTCCCCGTCACGTCCCAAGATCTGATTTAATACAGGTTTTTTTTTTCTTCCAAAACTATAATTGTAATACGAGTTTCAATCGGAGTAAATCTAGTACCGATAACTGAAGATTTGCACTAAGAAATAAAAATAAAATACACTCAATATTTACCTTTAGCACAATTTTTTATGTAACACCATAAAATTACATCGAACTGCGCGTAAAAATGCTCGATCACTTCTGCACTGAGCGTTGATATAAATTTGGCCTTTTGTTAATAAATACAGGACACCGTTAGCATGTCTGCGTATGCATGCGTAAGTATGCGTGGCCCCGTCGTACCCCGCGTCCCCGTTACGCCCCACCTTCCCCTATTTATATTCTATTTCATAATTTTTTTTTTTCAGTTTCTTTATTCAATATATAAAAAGATTTACATTTTTTTTTCCTTAAATCTACACACTTGAAACCTATTAAGGTTTATTTAAGTGCGAGTAAGTCGCATTAAGTACTGTACATCCTGTTTTTATAATAATGATTGAGCAAACGTTTACATGTTTTATGATTTTTCGTTAACTTTAAAATTAATTCATCGGGGATTGTAGGTATTTAATATATTAGGAAGCATGTATCTCCACGTCCGTTTACCATATTCGTTATTATATTTAGGTAGTATATGTTGGTGTATAATTAAGTTTACGTAAGTTTTGAGGTCTATTTTTCTTTTTAAGATTGTGTATATTATGATATTCGTCTAGGATTAAATTATAATTTATTTTATTAAACACAGATATAATTTTACAGTATTTTAATAAACCACTTTCGTCTCCTTTATATTTTTTCCTTATGTTTTTAGGTACTATATTTTTTAATATGCTAATTTGTAAATTATATATAAGGTTCATATTAGTTTTATAGGTCCGACCATAACACGACAATCCATAGCTTATTATTGATTCACCTAGTGACATATATAATAGCTTAAGGATATTATATGGGATTTTAAATTTTAATATTGCGGATTTAGCACGTATCGATCTTAATTTATTACATATATGTTCAATATGAGTATAAATTCAATATGAAATAAATTAATGATGAATGGCCTAACTACCTAAAGTTTATACAAGACAGTTTATACCAATAACATAATATAATGAGGGATATATCACACCCTCAGTAATATAGGGGCACAATCTGAAAAAGTTGATATTCGGGAAATCGCATTTAAAGTTTCTGCTGTCTGAAAATTTTTGTAACTTCTTTTTAATAATTTGCTTATTTATTTATAGATCTGAAACATGGCACTTTTGTTTTTCGATAATCGCTTCATTCAATAGCAATGAAACATGTAATACATTTTTATTACCTACATTTATTACGACCAGGAAAAGGGTTTTAAAGCAAGACACGATTACACCTTGAGTGACAATTTATTAACAAATAGAAATAGTTTATATAGTAAAATGTACGTGTATAATTAACCTTGTTAGCAATATTTTATCTTATCTAAAATGTAGTAAGTATCTAATAAATGTGCACTGGTCAACATGTTTTTATCAAGCACGTTATATAGATATTAATATATTCAGTCTCTGTGGGTCACGTTTGAGGACGCCACACATTTTACGAATTACATTTAATCAAAATATCACATTTAAGTTAGACCCCTATATTATAAATAAATAATAAATAAATAAATATTTCTGACACTCACACAACATTATCTAGCCCAAATTAAGTTTCTTAAAGAACTTGTATTATGGATACTAGATAACTGATATACCTACTTAAGAAATATATAAACATACATATTGAATAAATAGATATTTTTTTTTAGAATTAACTTAAACATATAAAACATCCATGACGTGACGACTAATATCAGTGTTGATCACACAAATATCCGCCGCCGCCGGGATTCGAACCCAGGACCTCTGGCATAGAAGGTAATGTTTGTTACAGCTACACCAGCCGGTCGTAAAAAAAACATATTATTATATATATTACTAAAAAAATAGCAGATTTATAGGACCTAGTTATGTTTGATTAAAATTCTAGTTACTATGCCGTGTTTATCCCAATTGGTGCTTTATACTATCAAACCAAACCATAAATAATAATATTAATTCTAATTAATAAAAGGCGTGTAATATTTAAGTAATACTTTAATAAATCAGTACAAAACGGAACAATAGTTTCAATATTATTTATTATTATCAAGAAACAAGATATATTTAAAACTACATATAACTAAAAACACAAGTAGTTAAATTGCTTAAAATTTGTTTGAATACTATTATTATAATTAATTAGAATAATATTAATTCTAATTAATTAATAAAAGGCGTGTAATATTTAAGTAATACTTTAATAAATCAGTACAAAACGGAACAATAATTTCAATATTATTTATTATTATCAAGAAACAAGATATATTTAAAACTATAACTAAAAACACAAGTAGTTAAATTGCTTAAAATTTGTTTGAATACTATTATTATAATTAATTAGAATAATATTAATTCTAATTAATTAATAAAAGGCGTGTAATATTTAAGTAATACTTTAATAAATCAGTACAAAACGGAACAATAATTTCAATATTATTTATTATTATCAAGAAACAAGATATATTTAAAACTACATATAACTAAAAACACAAGTAGTTAAATTGCTTAAAATTTGTTTGAATACTATTATTATAATTAATTAGAATAATATTAATTCTAATTAATTAATAAAAGGCGTGTAATATTTAAGTAATACTTTAATAAATCAGTACAAAACGGAACAATAATTTCAATATTATTTATTATTATCAAGAAACAAGATATATTTAAAACTATAACTAAAAACACAAGTAGTTAAATTGCTTAAAATTTGTTCGAATACTATTTACCTCGAGATCACAATAATAATGTTTCTTATAATAGATCTATTTATGTATTTATATTCCCCCCTAGTTCGCTATATGGTATCCCATAACACAAGCTATGCTTACTTTGGGGCCATGTAGTTGGTGTGATTGTCTGGATTAAAAAAAAAAAAAACTTCGAAAACTGAATAACAAAAAATATAGGGGAAACGGTATAGTAATTGGCCACTTAAGCGACCACTCGATAGAAAAAATCAATTTAAAATTAATTTGTAGCTTAAAAATAAATAAAACTCACGATATATGTTTCTTTATTCATTTATTTACTAGAAAAAGTGCCTTACACAAACTTTTATTAAATATTTGAGGAATAATCTGAACTTAAAAATAGAAAACGTAAAATCACAGTTATTGGCCATAAAATTATAGTTATTGGCCATGAGATCACACAGTTATTAGCCATATTTAAAAACATAATAGAAATTGAAATTTTAACACAAAAATAGTATTTATTTTACATAGTAATGTAGTTAATGCAAAAAGTGTTGTCATCGTCACTCTTCGAAAGCACCTCGAGCGAGCATGTACCAGATGACGATCAGCTTTCGGACTTGACACCATGACTTTGGTGATGAATATATATTATTAATATAACTAAATCATTTCTTCATCATGATCTTCCTCTTTATAAGATTCAGATTCATCACCAGAGTCGTCATTCAGTAAGAAACAGTTGTGGCATATAAATCCCGACAGCTCATCGTCATCTGGCATGTGCTCGAGGTGTTTTCGAGGAATGCATTGGCGATGGTAGTGCTTTTTGCATGAACTACATAGTAGTGACTTATTTTTAATAGCCAGACGCCGGCACACGTCACAAGAAACTAGCTCTATACTTGATAGAATCTTTACTTTACCGTCGTTTTTAACGTCACCAATGTTTTCCTCTTTAGCATTTTCCGTTTCAGACTTTATGTCAATAATGTCTTTTCCTTGATTAATATTTTTTGACTTCTTTCCAACGCCTTTGCCTTTTTTAGTCTTCAGAGCATTTTCTTTCTTCTCCTCTCTTATTCTTTTCTTTTCCATTTTTTGTTTCTGTATTTCTTGCTTTTCCATCTCTTTTTTTTCAATAGCTGATCTAAAATTTTCGGAAGTTATCACAAATGGAGTCTTTTCTGTCTTTCGAATAGACTTCCTTTTATTTTCTGGGGCATTCTGTAAGTAGTCACTAATTGACTTATTAAGTTGAGTAGTTTCTGTCATTGTGGTTACAGCAGAGGTAGAAGAAGAAGGTTGGCACAAATCCATAGGAGTTTTGGTAGGTGTCATAGTAATTTTAACTGATGTCACAACATTTTCACTGATGAGATTTACGTTTGTTATGTTATTATTAGATTGTATTTCAATATTAGTTGATTCTTTCTGTAGAGGATCACTTTGAAAAAAACTCCAAAGTTTGAATAATGTAGGTGAGGAATCATTCTGCGTGAAACCTTGAGATTTCAGTGCTTTCATCTTGTCTATCATTTCAACCCCTACAATATCTTCAAACTTTTTTAGGGACATGACCTTGTTTTCGTCATTGTCTGCTCTTTGGCTGTCTGCCTCTTCAACACTTTTAGTTGCCCCTAAACATTTGGAGTAATCTATTGCATTCTCATCAAAGGGACACAAGCCACATGCCCGAAAACCATTTATTATTGTTTCAGGTTTTAATTGGTCAACAACGGTTTTTAAAATAATAGCAATGTTGAGCTTTGTTACCACCTCGCCAAAGTTTTCTGACTGAAATTTTCGTACTGCTTTTCGGTACATTTTTTTTATTGGTCCAAATACGGAAACATCTGCTGGCTGAGTGATTCGAGTGGTGTTGGGGTAAAGAGCTACCAATTCAATTCCTAGCTCTTTACAAGTCAAACTAAGCTGTAAAGTGATATGACTTTTATGGCCATCAATAAACAAGATAACAGGTTTTGTGATGTTATTTTCAGCAAGATATGGGTCAAACAACTCAGTAATGAACTGGTTAAAAACATCTGCCGTCATCCACCCTGAATCACTGCGTCCAATACCCCATTTAGGTGGCACCGATGTCGCAATTTTATCAGGTAGGCGTTTGTACGGAAAGACTATTAAAGGAGGACAAGTCTTCCCATCGGCAGAAAATGCAAAAAGCACTGTAACATTTTCTTTTGAGTTTCCTTGTTCCACAGCATATATATTTTTGTCTCCTTTAGCAGCAAGCACGCGACCAGTAGAAGGACAGAGTTGAAAACCTGTCTCGTCAGCATTAAAGACACGTTTTGGGTCCTGAATTACGTCTGACAGGTTTTCGTCAGTGAAGTAGTTTTTTATTTCGAGAAACCATTTTTTAATGTCGGTTTCAGACACGCAGGCACTGGCTTTAGTAACCCCCTCGCTGGTTCTTGATACTAAACTAGGGTGCCGTTTTAAAAAAGCTTTGAGCCATCCCTGACCAGGCCTGTTGTTAAGAAAAGGAGTAACGCGTGGATTTTCAGTCAAAAACTTTTGAACTGTGTCTAAAACGTCATCGGATTTCCTAGGAAACCCTTTACGAGACATGTTAATCAACCACTCTGCGATATTATTTTCTTCCTCATTTGTTAGATACGGTGTTGGCCCAAATTCAGATTTTGTAGTAGGATTTTTGAGTTTAAACTGTAAAGTTGCTCTGGGTATATTATATTTTTTGGCGACTGCTCTCAAAGACATTGCTTTTGAATTTAATTTTTCTTAAGCCTCATCTAGGGCCTCTTTGGCGTAGTTGGGTATCTTTGGCATCTTTTCTTGTGTAACTGTATAAACAAGTAAATATTTTTTTTTAGATAATTGATCCAAAATAAATAAATAAAGCATTATAGTTATTGGCCTTCTTTTTCTCAAGGATATGTTTGCGCATGACACAGTTATTGGCCTAGGCTATTAACTGTGCAGAATGCTTTAAAATTTACAGAAATTATAGAGAATACTAAACAATGTAACAGAAGACGTTATCTTTAATAAAAACGCTATTTTAACTTTTTTTTTTTAAATACAGCTATTGGCATAGGAGGCCAATAACTATAAATTATTCAAATAATTGTGACAGCTATTGGCCACCACAAAATTTTGAGGTTATGTAGAATATAGGGTTATAATACACCTTTAATATGTTTAGAACGCTTAAAAAGGCTATGTTTTATACATTTTAAACAACGGACCAAGTACATACCCATTTCAAAATATCTCACAGAAAAGTAGATGCAGTCTTAACGTTTTTTTAACAAACTCACCTGAATTTGTTAGTTCCGCAAAACATCACACGTCGGAAAAGAACCAAACAACCTAGCGGAATTTGGATGAAACTTTTTGACAGAGAATGAAAGTGTTGCTATTAATAAGCTTTGAAATCTACTATTTCTATGGGATGTTGCTAGTTTTTTGGCAACAAAGTTGAAATGTCCAATTACTATACAGGGGCCAATAGCTATACCGTTTCCCCTATTCTGTATCAAAAAATAAACGAGCTCTCTAAAAATCTTAATTGTTATCTATAAATCAGTCAATACTAAATCATAAAAATCAAAAGCTGTTAACATATTATTATAATAAGAAGCATAGTAGGGATTTATTTATTTATTTTACAATTTATGTACACACTTATAAAAAAAAATACATTTAATAAACTTAGCAAAAAAAGATTTGTACAAAGGTACAGCTTATTTCTATAGAAATATCTTTCAGCAGACCCGAAGAATGGAGAATTTGATAAAAAATACAATTTCATATGTATGTACACTAAATATAACAAACATAAATAATATTATATTATATCCATAACTTAATATATATATTTAAACACAATACAATACTATACATAAACAAAGATGAATATATAACAGATAATATATACTTATATGTAGACAATATGTAATACATAACCACATGAAAATGAATCTTGTGTGGGTAATCAATGTCTAATTATAGTTGAGAAAAAAAAAATCTATCAATTGTTTATGAATAAGATCCTTGAGTTCATTCTTTTTAGCAGAATTAAGCGGAAGTGGTTCTAAGTATGCAATGTAATTTTTTCTATATCAGGCATCCTTTTCCTTTTATTTCGAACATTAACTTTTTTCAAATCATCCTTGTACGAACACTTGTAATAAAAAGAAAAGGGGTCGTTTTTGATGAATTTCAGAACTTTAATATTATTCCACACTACGTTATTTTTATGTTCATCGGTCTTAAAATTTAAACTGTTGAAGATCGTAAAAAAGCTGTGTTTTAAATTATGAACTACAAATGGAGTGCCAGTCGTCCTTGCTCTTTTGATTGCGTCTATGTACTGAACCGGAGAGCATATTGGGCCACTTTTCATATCTTTGGTAATCTGTTTCTGTATTAAACTGTCAACATTGCTTCATTTTGTGTATCTTGATAAATTCTGCTTTTTAATAATTTTATTACATTTCTTAATGAATCTTTGTGAAGGGCTGAGTCTAGAGTGTTTGAGCCATCGGCTACAGACGTTTCAGCATAATGTCATGTCATAATTACTTTTATTTTAATAAAAATCAAATGCAATACTTATCTGTCCAATTATCTGAACCACAAAATGTTTGGTTTTTATTTAAGTAACAATTTAAGTTGGAAGATCCCGCAGAAAAAATTTACTTCGATTTCATTTTACTAAATGCAAATTATCATTTCACGCTTAATATAGGTAACAATTGAGGCATAATACTATTTTTTACTTGATTTGACCTATATTTTATTGTAAGAACATACTTTAATTAACAGAATATAAGTGTTTTGAAAAACAGTTTAAAAGTGGGGTATCTACAAAATGAAAGAAAAATATTGTTGACGGTTTCCGAAGTGCAGTCACAACAAACTTGAGGTTTGAACAATTCCCGCCCGAAACAAGAATAACAATTTTAAGTAAATGTATTCTATGTTCTAGGTTTCCCCCTAGTTCGCTGCATGATATCTCATAACTTTTTTATATATCATATGCTTTGCTTGATTTGAGGCCAATGTAGTTGCTATGATTGTCTGCGGATTATATGTTTATTTTAAATTTTTCATTTCCTATTTTTTCAAAATGCTCTAAATGCTTCTTTTGTCTCATGCATACTAGTTCTTCTATTTTCTTCTGTTAACAGTCTTGTTGTGCGATTATTAAGTGTTTGCTCAGATAGAGGAGCTGAATCCCAAGCTTATAAAAATGCTGAGTATACTTCAGGCAGTGTCGACAAAATCTTTGATATGATCATGTTGTCATGAACCGTTTCATTAACTGATTTCAAGCGAAATGCCAGATTTTCAAGGGAACTTATATGGTGTGTCATACCTTTACTTGTATCAAATGTGTATTGAAAGAATTTCTGCATTAAGTCGGACTTCTGCTGTTGGCTTGATTTTTCAAATATAAAGCAAATTTTTTCCATCATTTGTAAAACATTTTCACAGTTCATAATTAGAGGTAGGTATATATTTTTTATTTATTGTGCACATTATTAGTTTTTGAGCTTGTGCATCTCTCTGTGCTGCTATTTTCTTGTCCCTTTTTTCAACCTCATGGTCACCATTCACAATTTCGTCCAGACCTTGACTTTTGAACATTATTTTAATTTGAAAATTCCACATAGGATAGTTCTCTTCACAATCTAGACGTTGTATTTCTTTATATTCTCCAGGTTTTTCCATGGTATTCTTGATGAAAACGTGGTTTAAAGGTTAACCTTTTATTATTGGTATTTTTGCAGTGGTTATACGTGGAAAGTGGACAGACAAAACGAGTTATTAGTTCTTACTAACTTACTTCGTTTATTGTTTCTTATTTTAAATACAACAGCAGACAGAGCTTTGCGAATATGACGAGCAATACACAGTATAGCTAACTAGACAGTTGTCACAGAGTAATGTCACAAATTAATTTACAGTTGCGCCATATTTTATAAATTATGGTGCAACTGGGTAGGGGAGAGGGGGGGACATTGGAACACTTTTTAAATAATATATTATATTTTTCTGATTTTCTAACAATCACGATTTTTTTTAATTTTAATATGAGATATGAGGTTTATACGATATAACAAAAATGATATTTATTTATTTTCAGTAGCTAAAGTAACAGATTTTTTATTTTTTTTAAAACTTAATTTTGTACAAATGTGCCCCTTGCGCGGGGCACTTTTGAAACCCCTAGGGGTAGTTTTAAAAAATCAGGATAAAAAGGAAACCAAGCATCTTAGAATATGATCAACAGTTTATTTATCCTACTTGTACCTAATATTACCATAGTACACTTTCATTTATTTCTTACAATAAGTATTATTAAATAAACTTCATAAAACTCTGGAAACTCTGGGGCAGTCTTGAACAAAGATAAAAATACTCATTATTATAAACGATAACAAATCATATATTGCAAAAAGTATTTAAAAGTAATATCATTCGTAATTATCTCAAAAAATATGACATTAAAGAGCCTTAGGAAAATATTTTAAACAAGTAAAATTTAAAATAAACAATCTGAATAACCGTAACGACCTAATAAATTAATATAAAAAAGGGAAATATAATCAACACTTTGGTAATTAATACATAATGCGCTAGTAGGTACTTTGGTATGTACTTAGCCCACCTTAAATTTAGTAAAGTCAAAATTGAAATATAATAAAGCAGCTGTACGAGAAGTTCCTGCAGTAGGACATAGTTTTGGTAGTTTCTCTATCACATCCGACATAGGTATGAAAGATTGATCTTCTTTTTCAGGGAAAAAAAATTGTAACTGAATTTCTTTTTCATAAAAGAAACTAAAAACATAAATTAATATTAAATTATTTTATTAACACTATAGAATTCACCTTAGTATCGTAAAATAAAAATACTTACATTATTTATAAATATATTAAAAACATACAAATAAACAAATATAATTAATATAAAAAAAATGTATTCAATGGGGCACTTTTGAACATTTGTTCAAATGTGCCCCAGTGATTTTGTTCAAATCGGCCCCAATACCCACATTCAGAAAAAAAAATTATTCGACTAAAAACTAACTTGTTTTCAATGATCTCATGTTTGTCAAAACTGAGTCTATGATATATTCAACACTATATAATAATCACAAATTGAAAATAATACCCACGTTTTCCGTAATTAGCTTACAACTAGAAAAATATCTGTTTATTTTCGTCCACGTAAAATAACCGACCCTTTTTTTGGATAATGACATTGGCATTGATGCTAGTTGAGAACTGACTCATGTGTAGTTCGGGGCTACCAGTTTAAAAAATGTGATGGAGGCTGGAAAAGATAAAAAATACGTTCATAAATCGAATAATTCAAAACTGCCCCTGTTCTAAACCTATTATTTCTTTCAACCCAAATATTGAAATTGTTGGTTATAAATTCGAAAAAGACATCTCCTCTCATCCATCCCGATTCTGACTTACCCAAGCACCATTCTGGAGGCTTACTGTCCACAACAGCTTTTGGAGCTCTGACGTACGGAAACCATGGCTCCATTTGCCATAAACGTTAGTAACACAGTTAGGTTTTCTTTTTCGTTGCCTTGCTTAATTTGTAATATGTTGCGATATCCTCTTGGACCTAACACTTTTCCACAAGGGCAAAGCCACTTTCATCTCCTTTAAAAATCTTATCAGGATGGTTCAAAATATCCCTCTGATTAATATTAATCAAGCTCTTTAAACCACAATTTGATAGATTCTTCAGTGACGTCCGCTCTGGCTATGTTAATTCGGCATTTTTAGGAGAAATGTCCTTGTTTCGGGCAAAAAAAATTTTGGACCACTTCTGACCGGATCTATCGTCTTTGAAGTTATTTTTGATATTACTGTCTTTAATGATTTTTTGAACAGTGTCTAATAATTCTTGTTTATTTATTGGTATCCGCATCATCATTTTCAATTTATTTTGTCTATAAAAGTTTATTTTCATCTACAGAAATTTCAAGAAGGTGTATCTGTCCTCCTGTCACACGTAATTGTCCATGTATTTGGTAGTACCAACTGCTTCAAGGTTGAAGCAGTTGATATTTGTGATACGACACTGATATTCGTGCTTTGGTTGTATCTTAATATTTGTGTTTTATTTTGTTCAATGGCGGTTTTTATTCCTTCTTTAAAAGCTGAGATAGAACATTTTACTTCCACTATCATTTTATCAGCTGCCAAACCGTCAGGACTAGCTCCTAAAAATGAATATACGTCATCAATGAATCATACACAAGGGAAAATTTACAAATTCCTTGTCGTTGAAGTTGCAGTAAAGCCTGTTTTCCTTTCTCGATGCCATGAGCTATGGAAGTAACACGGGCCAATGTTTTTATACAATATGTTTTTCACCAAATTACAGGCATTCAATAATGATTTTCGTTTGAAAATGGGGCCAAGATTGGATGGGGGGGGGGGAGAATGAAGAGGATGGGGCTGTGAGTATTTTACTCCTTATCTCCAAACACTCGCTACTTTCTCTTTGGAGTATAGTAGATCTTACTTTTGCATTTTTATCTGCCATAAGTATTTCTAATTTCTTTTTAAAGTTTCTGCTGTCAATTTTATTTGTTTTGGTGACATATCGGGTGCATAAGTATCAGGGTCTTAATCATTTTGTTTTTTGATTAATTGTCTTAGACATCTATTTTTCTGTTCAGGATGCTCTTTAAAATACTTTCTTTTTTCCCCTCTGTTGTTCTAAATCTTTTATTATCCCGCTGGGAGTTTTGCCCGTAAATGCTTTATGAACACTGAAAAGAAAAGAATGCTGCGGAGCCCTTACCTTGGTTGCCCCGTTTCTGGGGAAGTTAATTCGCTAACCCCAAATAAATGTAGCTATCACGCTATTAAAACATTCGACAGTATTAGTGTCAACATCTTCAATAAAACTTCTTGATTTCGCTGCTACACTAGAAACAATTGAATTAATTCGAAATATAAATGTTGAGTTCTATATACTTTCAAGTTCGTCATTGTCATTGTATTATTTTTTTTTTCAAAGTAGTATTTCTGGCACATTTTGTGGTCACCGAAAGCGTGTGGCACGGTTTGATAATATAAATTATAAGAATCAATATGGAATCGTTTCGAGGGTTCCCAGAATCTCTTTGGTACTTTATGCATTTAACAATAGCGTTCCGCATAGTCATATTTTTTATGTTAGTAAGAATTTGATAAATGTTTCAGCAAGTATTTAATTAATTACGCAAAATTTTATTGCGACACTCGATTTTTTCAACCCTTATATTTTGAGATTCATAAGGTTCGGCGTTCAGTATTGTTGCGTATGTAGAAACATCACGATCAGCTATCATTCTTTTGTAAATGAGGCCGTATATTTCTATTGATGATTTGAACCCTTCTAATAAAATTTGGTTTTCCATTGAGTGCGAAGAACCGTCAATTTTTTTAAAGCAAGTATGTTCTTTTGAAACATACTGCTCATTTTGTGCTGTGCTACACACGCAACAGTACTTAGGCACACTGTCCACGAAGGCTTCATAGACGCTTCAATATACGGAAGCAGCCCAGCGTACTGATCTATGTCCACGAGGCGTATCGGAAGCGTACGTTTTCAATCAGTTTTGAGAATGGTGCAGCCGTTCCTCGACATTTTTCTACGTAAACACATGTGCGTGCACACGCCCCGGCGTACAAAATGCAGTACGGCCGTCGTCGTGACGCTTGCATGCAGCGACGCGAGCACTTTTACTCCAATGTGAAGTAAATCTTTGGTTTTCCTCCTGATTATCGCCAGAAGGTTTGTAGTTGGTACCATATGATCTGGCACACCACGAACTCTGCAAAAACATCAATTATAGGATATCTGTTTTGGATTCGATTTTGTGCAATAGCCAACTGTCTTTCTTTTTTGGCCGCAGCGTCCATAGTTTTGTTTGCTGTTTGTTCCCATTTTTCGTAAATTTGCTTTGCTGAAGTAGCTTTTACAAAATATAGGAGTATCCGTGGAACGTCATAATTTTTAAAATTGTTCATAACCAATGCCAGAAGCAGAATTATCCTAGTAAAGTAAATAAATAAAACAAAATAAAATCCCCAGATAATCACACCAACTATATGGCCCCAAACTATGCAGAGCTTGTGATATGGGATACCATGAAGCGAACTAGAGGGGAACCTAAATTATAAATACATGTATAGATAAACGCCCAGACCCGGAACATTCTTTTTTCTTGTTCCCTGCGGGAATCCTACGCGCGACCACAGGCGTCTGAGGCTTAAATCTACTTTCTCCGTATTCTCAGTATCATTAAAATGGTTGAGGCAGGATTGCTGACATATTTGGCATTGAAATTTGAAAACAGAAATTAGTCCTATCCTTTTTCAGAAGTGAATTGAAAGTCACTAGTTTTACAATCAAATAGGTAGATCACTGTGACGCGCTTTATTTTGTAGTTCTCGTAACAGAAAAGACATGTTTTAATTTCGTTGTATCTGGGGCTAGAATGACAGCACAAGGGTTCTATGAAGAGAATGTACAAACAAAGATAAATCACTTCATTTCTGATAAACATCGTATTTATTAAGCACCAGATTTATTGAAAATAGCTTCTCCCTACATAGCCATTCCATCAGATGACACGATAATGACAGTTTTGACAGAAATTAAACTATCAAAAATGCCGAAATGCATGTGCAACCTAGCATGGCGGTTGCCATTTACATTAAACTTATACATTTTTGTGCTTGTAATGGGTTGCAGGTCCATCAGAAAAGAAGTGAACAGTTGTAACGGCAGGGTGTTTTTCTTTTACTTCCAACAGAATTGGATGTAGGTGAGCCCAAATCGCGGAAGGTCCATGGTTCTGATTGGATGACACTGTACAGTATGAAGCTATCGGTTTTGTCTGTGATTTTTCTGAAAAATGGTACATTACCACTATATGCAAGGTGATTTCAGTGTTACCAACTCTTAAAAATATTTACCCCTAGACCTAAGTTAAAACCCCTAAAATCACCCAGTTGGCTTCAAAAAACTCCTAAAAATTTTTAACAAAAACGAAAAGAATAATACGGCGCGATATGTTATTAAAATCTTTATTTACAAATCATTTAAGATGTACAACATTTTGTCCACACTTTCTTCATCTGCAGAAGAATCAGTATTTTTAAAATCATACATATTTGTATTAAATAACTTAAGCATTTTTGATGTTGGGTTGAAGGTTACGCAAGTGCCACCATTTCTATTTAAATTAAACTGAACCATCATAATACTCTGCAACATATGAATGGATAATTTATTACGAAGTTTATTTTTTACTATGTTGTAGATAGAAAATGCACGTTCAACACTTGCGTTTGAAAATGGAACTGTAACGAATGCTAATCTAAATTTTGATATATTTTCAAAACGTTTACGTCCAGCTGCGTCACAATCATTATAAACTTCGTAATAAAAATCTGCTGAGGTAGATGTATTCGTCCATGTTTTATTGCTCAATTGGCGCCACTCAGACTCGATGTCATTTTTGTTGCCAAAGATATGATTGAATAACGATGAATGTCATTCATTAATAAACTTAAATCAGATTTGATTTGAGCCGTAGCAACCTTTGGGTGCAAATCAGCATCTCTTTTTAACGTTGATAAATTATCTGGAAGCCTTTTTTGAATTTGCTCGGCCAGACAACATAAAAAGCTTTTGCATCTTTCCCTGACATCTATCAAATCCTTTTCTTTGAGTTCTTGAGCTATAATTTGGAAATCATAACCAAAATACATCGAAGCTGTATGCATCAGATGCCCTCGGAAATTTAATTCAACAAGTTCATAGTCAACCAATTTTTCTAATTCTGAAGGTACAACAATGCCTTTTAACAAGTTTTTGTACAATAAGAACAAATCCTCAAATAATTTGGTAGGCTCGACATCGTCTCTTTGAAAAAGGAAATTTAATTGAGTCACAGTTTTTAATTCGTTTTTCAGAAAAATCAAGAGAGCTTTGTAAAGAGTTCTCCGCATTATGTCGTAAAGCTGTTCCGCCATGTAGGTAACATTTGTCATCAGATTTAGCAATCGAAAAAAGGAGCTTTAATTCTTCCCACTGCTCCAATATTGTAGTAATGGCTTGATAGCGAGTTTAGCGAGATTTATTACCACTGCAAGGCATTAAGTACCACTACTGGGATTATAATTAAAAAAAAACAGTTAAAATAAGACCCCTAGAATACCCCCTAAACATTTTACACCTCTAAAAAAATCCCAATCCACTTGTTTTCCCCCTAAATCTAGGGGGAAAACCCCTAAGTTGGGAACCCTGGGTGATTTGATTACGGAATCCACCGAAATGATGGACTGGACTTCAGAGTGATACTTGCAGGCATAGTTCTCACTAAAATCTATATGTAATGCTACTTCGTTTTCTGTCAGCCCGTCGATGCACTGTTGGTAAGCTTTGTATTGGTGTCTGATATTGTGGATGTGCTTTTTAAAGTATTGCAGCTCGCTGTCAAATTTATGGATCACTTCTTCAATTGTGAGCTTTTCAGTAACTGGAACATTTTTTGAAATGTTTCCCATTTTCTCCCCTTTTTTTACAACTTCCCTTTTCCTTATCCACCGTCGTAAGTCTACAATCTCTGTTTGGTTACTTTTATCATAATCTATGTACCGGTTCTTGCGCTCCGAACACACTCCTTTCATACAGGATACCAAATCAGCAGAACTAACAAATGCTCCTAAGTGATTTATTCATGTCTTTTTGCATGTAACTTACATAAGCAAGTATCTCTTCCGTTTCCAAGGTTTCACATAAAATGGTCTATGTTTAGTGAAGCAGCTGTAGTGGCATTTAAAGTCGATATTTTGTTTCAAGAAGGCTTTGTACAGTTTTTCATGGAGTCCAATACATGTTGAGCGTGTCTGTAAGTTGGTGTGTCAATTTGGCTCACTATAGGTCTTAGTGGTACATCCGTTTTATGCACTTTAGGTAGCCTGTACATTTTTAGAGGTTTTACACAAGCTAGGATTAGTTTATTCACATCTAAATTGTATTAATTTGGACGTTTTCTTCAAAATTCTTCCTACATTGGTCAAACTAAGAGAAACGTATCGACCCGCGTCAAAGAAATAGCTGATATTAAAAATCGAAGAGCTTCAAAGCCTGCAGCTTGTGAGTATTCCATGGACAAACCCCACTACTTAAGGTTTGACTCTGTCAAAATTTTATCTAGAGAGAAACATTACATTCTCAGAATGATCTGAGAAGCGATTGAAATTAAAAAAACACCCTAATTTCAATCGGGAAAATGGTATGAAACTATCACCGACATGGAACCCTATCCTGAAAAACATTAAATCTAACATCCAGCACGACCTGATACTCAAAATACTGTCAGCTCATGACACTTCAGTCGCTCGTGACAACGGGGTCTTCAAAGACACTATAAATTAAATAATATAAATTAAACGCGATAAATCCGGTTAAAAAGTGTTTTATCTACTCTCATATCATAATATTCAAAATATAAAACTCAGAACGAATTTATATTGACATACTTTTTAAAATGGTATAACGAAATGAAATTAAAAAATTAAATTATAACACACTACCTCGAACAATACAATGTTATAATACATTTTTTTTTTCATTTCGATACAGATAACAGACCATAGATTTCATTTTTTTATCTGTGTCCTGCGAGCGCCGCGCTACGTTACATTCTGTGGCCGCGCGGCGCGTTTTGGCGCATGCGCGATAATGGCGGGAATAAATTTAGGCGCCATAACAAATTTCCTTGCAATTCGTTGTTTCACTAGATAATTTATTGTTTTTTTTATTAAAATGTCTAGTGAGTATAGTGAAAGTATAGAAAATTTGACGCCACCCGACATTTTAGAGACTGCGGCAGCAGTCAGTCTTAATTTACTACCTGTAAAAGTCTCAATCTCAATCTTTTATTTAATATCTTCAGTGTATGAGATTGGATAAAGTAGTGTATGAAACTGCACATAACTAGGTATTATGTGACAGTTTCATAAACTACTATTATTTGATAGTATAAATAAATCAAATGCAATGCTAATTTATAATAATGGCTTAGATATGACATATTCTGACAAAGTATGATGATTTTTTTGACTGTATAGTGTATAGGTACTCTATAATCACATCACTCTTGAGTTGACCATAACATTTGCACGCTGCCTTGCAGCAATATCGCCACAAAAATTATATGCTCCATCTATTGTATACATACATAACTTCTCGCCTGTATCCCTTATGGAGTAAGCAGAACACATATAGGTCCGTCTGATGTTACGATTGACAAATTTGGAGGTATAACTATCATAGAGAGAGACTATTGCAGTGACGGGGGTCAGCCTATTACCCAAAAAAACGCCAATAAAACATCCGTCCTTTAACTGATTCTACAGTATGGCCGGGAAGAGAAGCAGCTGGTACATTCTATGTTTTTATTTTGCTCTCAGTCCAGCAAACTATGGTATGTACTCTTGTATTGGCAACTGAAGATATTATTTATTCATTTATCTCTATTTCAGGTGTTCTTCGATCTCATGATAGACGCAGAAGACACCGTGGATAAGGAGTACGACGATGATAAAGAAATGGAACTAGGTAAGTGTTGTGTATGGTTTCTGTACGTATATTTCACCAAAAGTTTAATGTTTCCACTATCCATTGATATTTCACAAATATTGCTACAAACGTAAATTAAGAAAAACTAATTTGAAGTCGTGGAAGTCGTCGTGGCGCCGCCGTGGTTACTGTGTGTATCATACGATGTCGCAGATTAAGCAACGTTCGGCGCGGTCGGTACTTGGATGGGTTACCGCCGAACATACATTTCTCACGGCGACTTCCGTGCTTCGGAGGGCACGTTAAGCAGTCGGTCCCGGGTGCCTTTATACTTGTATACATTAGTCGTTAGGGTTTGTCAGAAGCCATTTCGGCGCCCTGGAAATTCTGAAATCCTCCAACCAGCACTGGGCCAGCTTGGTCGATTATAGCCTACACCTCCTCATCACCCAGGGGAGAGACTCATGCCCTACAGTGGGCTCATTTACAAAGAGTTGTGATGATGATGATTTGAAAAATACAAAAAAATACTAGAAGTGACTGAAATCGCATGTGTCTATTTTATTATTGCATGTATGAGTGACTTGATTCAAGTGCTATCTGATCTCTAAATTTCTGTACATAAGTTTAGTCTCGGGTGTTAAAGCTGCAAAGCATTTCTACAAGATCGAGCTACGATAGCATATAATGAAAAAAAACATTATAGGTACCAAATGATTTCGATGGTCAGACCAGACCCGGGAGATCTGGGTTCAAGTCCTAGCCGGGATAGATCTTATTTGATTTTGAACCGACTTAATAAAAAGAAAGAGTACTCATAACTTTTGACTGAGTGAACCGATTTTGATGATTCCCGCCTGGGACTCCCGCTTGCTGAACGGGTTCTATCGACTTCAAAAAAGGAGGACGTTAGAATAAATAAAAATAATACCCGAACAGCTGCAAAGCTATACCATAAGATGGAGCTACGTTAGCAATATAACGTAAAACAAAAATGTGGTAAGTAATTTCGAGGCGTACCGCCAGGCCCCGGTAGCTCAGTGGAAGAGCACCCATCCGGCAAACGAGAGGTCCCAGGTTCGAATCCTAGTCGGGTAATTTTTATTTATCACATTTTTCATTTATTTAAGAATAATTGAGAATTTTAAAAGCAAAAAAAGGCTGGGACTTGAACCTTAAGAATATAGACTAATATTGTTTTTTAAATGATCTAGGCAATGCTGCGGAGTCCTACATGATGAAAGTAAAGGACATATCGGAGTCGGTGAACCGGCTTCGGGACAGTGTGTCGGCGGCGCGGCGGCTGCAAGAGTTGCACTCCGCGCACGAGGCCCGCGATCGAAACCTGGCCGAGGATGTGTGCGCCAGGTAACTACCGTACATACATACATACATAACTTCACGCCTGTATCCCTTATGGGGTAGGCAGAACACCAGAGGTTACAAGACCATCTGATGTCACGTATTATAAAGATGGAGAGAGACTATTGTAGTGACAGGGGGTCAGCCTATCACCCACAAAAACGCCTTTAAAACCTCTGTCCCTTAATTGAGTTTTACAGTATGCCCGGGAAGAGAAGCAGCTGGCACATTCTACGTTTTTCTTTCGCTCACAGCCCAGCATAACAATAAATAAATAAATATATTTCTGACACTCACACAAACATTATCTAGCCCAAATTAAGTTTCTTAAAGAGCTTGTATTATGGATACTAGATAACTGATATACTTAAGAAATATATAAACATACATCTATACATATAATAAAATGGTAGGAAAGTCAAAACTGTACATTGAATATTTTTTTAAAAGAATACTTGGGGTCTACAATCGAAACAGAAACAAAAAATATAGTTTTTAGAATTTTTGTCTGTTTGTCTGTTTGTCTTTCCGGGATAAACTCAAAAAGTACTGCATGGATTTACTTCAAATTTGGCATGAAGATAGTTAAGAAGTTGGGTACATATAGGCTACATATTATCACGCTAGCAGTGTTATAATCGTAGGTGCGTTTGGTGCTGCATAGCGTTCACGCAGACGACGTCGCGGGCAGCAGCTAGTATTGAATAAATACATATTTTTATATTTTACATATTTAACAGGAAGTCGTCGTGGCGCCATGGTTACTGTGTGTATCTTACGATATCACAGGTTAAGCAACGTTCGGCGCGGCCGGTACTTGGATGGGTGACCGCCGACCATTCGTTTCTCACGGCGACTTCCGTGCTTCGGAGGGCACGTTAAGCTGTCGGTACCGGGTGCTGTATACTTGTATACAGTAGTCGTTAGGGTTTGTCAGAAGCCATATCGGTACCCTGAAAATTCTGACATCCACCACCCAGCACTGGGCCAGCTCGGTGGATTATGGCCTATAAACCTCCTTGTCACCCAGAGGAGAGACTCATGCCCTGCAGTGGGCCCATTACACGGAGTTGTGATGATGATGATGATGATGATATTTTACATGGTTGTCTGTAAGAAATCGCTCGTCAGCGATAAGACCGCCTAGTAGTACTTACACAACACACTGTTTTTTCTTCTCATTTACTATCTGTACTGTATACTGAAGTGTAAAATAAATAAAAATAAATAAATAAATATATACATATACTTGACGACTAATATCTGTGTTCATCAAAAAATATCCGCCGCCGTCGGGATTCGAACCCAGGACCTCTGGCATAAAAGGCAATGTATGTTACCACTACACCAGCCGGTCGTCTGGTGTATAATACATACATACCATTTGAACCTGCACTGCGAGCACAGAACTTTATCTCCTCGTATTGTTACGAATGTTCGTATAGTATGGAGACGGTTTGTTAGCATTAATTGAAATCTATCCATTGCAGCACGGCCAGCTTACATAAATGTGGGCTTTTTTAATTTTGAATGTTTGTAAACATGTTGTACTCTTAAATAACTGTTAAATAAAAAATTACATACATACATAACTTCACGCCTGTATCCCGTATACAGAACACCAGAACACCAGACCAGGGGTAGGCAGAACACCAGAGGTAATAAAACCATCTGATGTCACGTTTGACAAATTTGGAGGCATTATAATAGTCGAGAGAGACTCTTGCAGTGACAGGGGGTCAGCCTATCGCCCACAAAAATGCCTCCCATAACACCTCGGTCCCTTAACTGACTTTTACAGTATGCCCGGGAAGAGAAGCAGCTGGCACATTCTATGTTTTAATAAAAATTACAATGCTACTAAAAACTTGCAACCGACTCCATACTATACGAACATTCGTTCACATACGATTCGACAAAGTTCTGTGCTCGCACCGCTGGGTTTCCGCTTGCCTTACGTCGATATTTCAGGCTCTGGAATTTGACAATCCTTATAGGTGGAGACTGACTTGCAACATTTTATCGTAACGTAACGTTATATTACGATGAAATGTTCCAGGTCAGTACAGCGAGCCGAGAAGAAAAACAGGTCAGTCGAAATACTGGAAAAACTGGTCGGTGAAATGGCGGCTGACCTGAGCATTTCGCCGTATCGTAACATTCGCGGCAAACGTGTTACGTTACGGCATTACCTGACCGACCTGTACCCTTGCTCGTGGCGAGCACTATGCTTGAATGCCCTCAGCAATGAGATGTTTTCTGACAGCTCATTAAAAAAACAAAACTGTACAAAATTGGTACAAAAGGCTTCGATAGATGGCGCTTTACAAAAGGCGAAGAATTTATTCCCCACTGCGTTTTTAAAAGTAAAATAAATTAATTGACGTCTATATCAGAAATTGAACGTATAAATAACCATAAATGGTAAATACCACTTACCTACATTATAGTATACAGACTTAACGCCTTCGGCTTTTTAAAAGTGCCATCTATAGAGGTTGTTTGAACTAATTTTTATGAGCTGTCAGAAAACTCCTCATTGGTAATCTGACCTAAAATTAAGGCGTAACGTAACACTCAAATGAAAAAATCGCGATAATATAGTCAACCGAGTGGAGCACGTGGCGCTCGCAGCGAGCGGCTCGGCCAGCTGTACTGATTCGTAATGTAATGGTGCGTACAGATTGCCGTAATGGAATTAGTAATGTAACATTCTGAGCACTACACGTCCAATTCCTATAAATATTTTTTGCCTACAGCTGCAATAAATATTTTGTTAGCGCACGTTTTATTTTACTAGGTCTATCTTTATTAGTCACTTGAGATAATCCAGTAACAATTTTGATAGTTACTAGTTACTTCAACTCTATGTTGACGACCACTTTGCTGAAGGTAAACCTGTCTGCCTCAGACGCCAGTGGTTGCGGGTTCGATTCCCGCACGGAACAAGAAAAAAAAATGTTCCGTGTCTGGGTGTTTATCTATATATGTATTTTTATTCTAGGTTCCCCCTAGTTCGCTATATGGTATCCCATAACACAAGCTATGCTTACTTTGGGCCCATGTAGTTGGTGTGACTTTCTGGGGATTTCATTTAATTTTTTATGCTAAGAAAAAGAGTGATATATTCTTAATTTATTCTATTTCGAAAAACTCGACTAAAGTTTACGTCGTATTGTATCCCATATCCCAAGCTTTGCCTAGTTTGGGGCCATGTGCCCATGGTGTGATTTTCCGGGGATTTCATTGATTTACAAATTATTTACTTTCAGGGTGATGACCTGGTCCATAGTCCAAATGACACTCATGGTCTTAATTGCTGGAATACAGGTAATGCAGTAGTTTTCATACTATAGTAGAATTGTTTTCTAATAATATGCGTGACATGTAATACAATCTTTCAAGTTATACTCGTTGATTAGTATTTGACTTTATGTTATTATATCATGAGAGATAATGCTCCCTTACTCATTTTCTAAAAAGTGTTATGGTATATTGAAGCAGTAGGAAAAGATGGAGAGAGAGAGAGAGAGATTATTATGATAGAGAGAGACTATTGCAGGGACAGGGGGTCAGCCTATCGTCCACAAAAAACCTCCCATAACACCTCTGTCCCTTAACTGACTTTTACAGTTTTCCCGGGCAGATAAGTGATTAAATCGCTCAAGAAGAGTTATAAATGTCTTAGCTATATTTACTTAGTAGACTACTTTTATTCATCCTCACTTTCACAATTATAATATTAGTAGGATTTTTTCATCATGCCAGGTTTATTTTGAACCGACTTCCAAAACGAGGAATTTCTATATTCGTGTCTATGTTTTTTGTTTACTTTGTTACTCGATTTTACGGATTATTATGAATTGATTTTGAATATTCTTGTTTCATATGATAGATAATACTTCAGAGTTGGTCCCGCTGCCTTATCACGTAAATATTAGATGATTAAACGAACTTCTAAGTGAAGTTCTATCGCTATTATATGAGTCGCTTCATTCGAAGATATTATATAACAGGTAGTCCTTTTTAGGTACTAGGTAACTTCGCACAATTTAAAGTATCATAAAAAAAAACACTGTGGCGGGGCGCCGCGTGGCATGATCCACCCGGTTCGCGCCAAGCCCTCATTCTTTAGAGACCCTAAACGAAACTTTTAAATGGGTTCCGGGGTGGGTGGGTACGTCATATCTTCGAATGAAGCGACTCATATAATAGCGATAGAACTTCACTTAGAAGTTCGTTTAATCATCTATTATATTTCGTCGCTTCATTCTTCAGATATTATATAACAGGTAGATTTTCAGAGATAGAAAGTTTTGTTTAGGTATATACTTGGAATTGAAATAAGTAAAGATATAAATATGTAATTACATATTTTATTATTATAGTACTTAATAATTAGTATTATTGCATAATGAGCTTCAAATAATCTTACTTTATTTGAGTTGCTAGAAATTATAATCAGCTTAAATTAATGAAACTTAGTGATAGTCTATTTATAGACACATAATTTTTAATGTAGTAATTTACTTAATATCAAAATACGTAATATTCAATAACTATTTTTAATATTAGGTTAAGTATTGTTAAGTATCGACAAAGCAAAGTTATTTTGTTGATCATCTAAAGGCCGATGGTAAAACTTTGCGAACACCTGTGAGTTTTGTGTCCACCCGGCCGTTTTTCGAATGACATCGACACTGATACCGGCCGCGCGCGCGGCTGAGGTTGACGCGTGTCGTGTGCTGTGCGCACTAAAACGCTCATGTCAATGCCACTCGTGGCGAGCGTTTGCTTAATCCATCGACTTAGCGTCTGACTTGATGCAGTTCTGTGGGGAGCTTTGAATGTTACGAAGAGATTCCCGGAGTTTGAACCTCAGATATTTTTTGTAATAAAAATATATTCTTTTAAAGTTGATACTGGGCATATGTTGATATTGCTTTGAAAGTTTGAGAAGAGGGAGAGATAATAAGGGCTGTTCACGATTTGGAGCGGAAGTCTTGATTATATCTGTTATAATAATATTTACTTTATCAGATTGAAAAACAATATTTTCTAATTTAATTAAAGACAATGTCTGTACTCTTTGACCGGTACATAAAGCTAATAATGTAACGAGTTTTTTTTTTTTTGTAATATTTTCTAATGATAAATTAATATTTGGATACCAAGAAGACAGTTGATTTAGTACTAAATTTGGATCCCAAGTAAATGAATATTTAGGCTTAATAGGTTTAGTTTTATAGGCTCCTTTTAAGAGGCGTTTAACACAACTATTATCACTTATCTCTTCTCCTAATAAAAGAGATAATTCAGATCGATGCGTATTTAATGAACCGTTAGAACATCCCTTATTAAATTGCTCGTTTAAGAATCAAAGAACTAATGGAATGGATTTTTCGAAACTATTAATTCATAACCACACTTCTTGAAACCATAACTTCAATGAGACGTTGTACTAGCGAATAGTAGTGTCTGCGAGCGAGGCGAGCATCAACGTGAGAGCCTCTGGTGGGCAGCCGCGCCGGCTGAACGACGCCCGGAGAGCCTCGCGGCACCCAGGGTAAGGCTGGAGTGCAGTGGGTGCTGACTCCATGGCTGAGAAGGCCAGAAGGGGAATACAAGTACCCCTTCGGCTTTATCATCAATGATTTTTCGTAAACATTTTAATACAAGAGAAAAGGGAGGAAATGCATAAAAATCCAAGTCAGCCCAGCTTATTGTAAATGCATCAACTGCGACTGCATCAGGTTCAGGCTTCTAGGTGACAAATAATTTACATTTGGCTCGACTTGAGAACAAGTCGATCTTAATGGGCCCGAAACTATTTACAATAAGTTGGAAAGCGCTATCCGAGAGGGCCCATTCAGTATCAGGGTTAAGTTTTCTGGACTCATTCTTTCTTTCTTTTCTTTTTCTTCACTAGCTATACTTTTGAGACCTAACAAAACCGCGAGTAATTCTAAAAAGTTAATATTATTTTATTTTTCACTGTTCGTCCATGAACCACTATATTTATTATTTTTGCATACTGCTCCCCAGCCTGTCCTAGATGCGTCGGTGTAAATTTCTAACTTATAATTTTGAGTAATGATTGGACAAGAAATAATATTAATATTATTTTTCCACCACCATAAATCTTTTAGTAATATCTTATTGAGATTCATTTTTGCCTCATAGTTTCCTCCGAACTTATTTAAGGCTAAAAAATTTTGTCTCTCTAATATTTTTGTATATAAGAATCCATATTTTGTGGCTGGACAGGCTGCGATCAATACACCTATAAGTTTAGCGAAATTTCGTATTGAACAAGTTTTAAGATTAATGTACCTATTTATTAACTGTGCAATGTTATTCCGCTCATCGCCAGGTAACGTAATAGACATCTGTTCTGTGTTGAACATAAAACCTATGAATTTGATTGACTTTTTTGGTACAATGTGACTTTTATCGAAATTTACAATAAAACCTAGACAATGTAATAACTTCAAAGTTTCTCTTACATTAATCATGCATTCTTCATATGTATCTCCAATAAGAAGATCGTCTTAATAGGTAGTAGACTTAAAACCTTGTTTTCTCAAATGACTCATTACTTCACGCATAATTTTTGTAAATACCCACAAAGCTATCGATAATCCATACGGCATTGCTGTGAACTCGTAAGTGATCGGCTCAGACGAATCATTTTCTTGGAATTCGAATCGTAGGTACTTTCTGTTTTATAAGATTCCATTTTAAAATGTACTTTTGTTACGAACTTGTTTAAAGATTTTAAATTTAGTATAAACCTTTTTTCTCCGTTAGGTTTCGGAGCTAAAAATATATTTGAAATACATTGATCATTTGAAGGAGAACAAGGTTTTATAGCCCCTAAGTCAAATAATTTATTTATAGCTATTTTCATGTCTCGTTTTTCACATGATGACAAATTATTTTTAGGAATAGAATACTGACAAATTTGAGTATCGAATGGTATTCTAAATAAATACTTTAGCCACTTCAATATAACTTCATTTTTAGTTATTTTTGTCCAACAATCATAAAATAAATTAGTTCGACCTGCATGTACCTTGATTAATGTTGGGTCGGAGCACGCATCCTGGATGAAGTCTGCGGCTGGAACTTGGCGTTGAACGCAGAGTTCGATTGTGGGCGCTGCTGTGTTTGAGCTGCTATCGGTTTCCTCTGACCTCCCCGCCCCCCCCTGAACGACGGGTAACGAGGAGGTCCTGTCCAGTTTCCCTGCTGAGACGACCGGTTGACCGTTGATATTTGAGAGGCGGCTGTTTTGGCTGGGCCTTTTTTAATTAGGGCTCCCTGCTTTTCAATGGCTTTACTTGCCTTTATTTTTTCCGGCACTGAACTTCCGAATAAAGTTTTGTCTCTTTCGGAGTCTTGTATAACATGTTTAAAGTTTGTATCCAAATTCGGTAAAATCAGTTTTACCCTATCTTTGGTTAACATAAAGTGGAGGTCTGATAATAGGCGGCATCCATCACTTACGTGACGGAGGGCCTTCATTTGTTTTCTTCCTTCCCAAGGAGGACGTCAATCCCTCGATTTATGGCGGTAATACCGTACCCCAGCTGTTGCTGAAAGTTTTGGTTTTTTTTTTTTTTTTTTTTTTGTCACGTGCTCGTGCTATGTCAGTTATAGCTGCCAAGATTTCCGCATTTAATTTTGGGGCTTGCAAGTTTTTGCAGTTTTCGGGTACCGTATTTTCTATGGTTAATTTATCTTTGTCTTCTTTGGACAGTCCTTTTCTTAGTAAAGGTGTCCATAAATTTGAGAGCGTATCGTGTATTTTAGCGCCAAATTCGGGTGTATCGGAATTTGCAGCTCCAAGTGCAGTAAGCAGCTCTGGATCCAGATCGGGATTAGGTTCTCCCGATATACCTGGTGCGTCTTGTGATATTGACGGCTCCGGATTAGGGAGCGTCTTTGTAGATAGCTTTTGATCCACAGTGAATGACGCGGCAGTCTTCTGGTTATCCAGGTTTACATCATCCAGCGGTAGCGGTAACTCATACCTTGGAGGCGACATGTTTATGTTTTAACAAACATATAATTCATATTAATATAACGCTCATAACGTATTACAGACAACGAGATAAATCTCCTTGAGATTACCCGCATTTTCTGTAGTCGTATTGAAAACAAAAGGTGATCGATAAGATCAGATAAAATTTATTAAAGTTTACATCACAACGATATTGAGCAGTTAACGTGATATATCTATTATAGATTACACGCATTTTCTGCTCTGATTTTTTAAATAACCTTGGAGGCGACATGTTTATGTCTAATTCATATTAATATAACGCCCATAACGTATTACAGACAACGAGATAAATCTCCTTGAGATTACCCGCATTTTCTGTAGTCGTATTGAAAACAAAAGGTGATCGATAAGATCAGATAAAATTTATTAAAGTTTACATCACAACGATATTGAGCAGTTAACGTGATATATCTATTATAGATTACACGCATTTTCTGCTCTGATTTTTTAAATAACATTTTTACACTGAATAAGTAGCTCTTGCCTTGTAAGATTTCTTCTTCATCGGTAGAAATAATTCGCTGTTTCCGTTTTTTATTTATTTTTTGTTCCAACTTTTTTATCTTTATATTATAATGTTGAAGCTGTTCTTCTGCTGTACGTTTAACATTTTGTAAAAACTTAAGTAAATGATTAAAGTAAATGACGTATGCTTGTTACCACGCACGAAAAAAGAATGAGGGCTTGGCGCGAACCGGGTGGATCATGCCACGCGGCGCCCCGCCACAGTGTTTTTTTTTATGATACTTTAAATTGTGCGAAGTTACCTAGTACCTAAAAAGGACTACCTGTTATATAATATCTGAAGAATGAAGCGACGAAATATAATAGCGATCAGCTATAATTTTTTTTTAAATAAATATTTCTGACACTCACACAACATTATCTAGCCCAAATTAAGTTTCTTAAAGAACTTCTGTTATGGATACTAGATAACTGATATACTTAAGAAATATATTAACATATATATTGAATAAATACATATTTTTTATTAAAAAATATGTATTTTATTTAATATAACTTAAAATAAACATATAAACGTCATGACCTAATATCTGTGTTCATCACACAAATATCCGTCGCCGCCGGGATTCGAACCCAGGACCTCTGGCATAGAAGGCAATATACGTTACCTCTACACCAGTCGGTATCACGCCATGGACGCGCGATCCATTGCTTTTACATCGTATTATGTAAGCGATAGCTGTTCAATCGTTCGTTGATTGCAGTATGCATTTATTACTACGATATTGGCGCCAAAAACAATTTGGTAGCTAAAAAAGAAACTAATAAAATGTGAAACAGATGTTTGCTTTTAAAATTTCGCAGAAAAGTACACACGAAAAGTATGAAAGTCAAAGGGACTATATGCACTTTTAGTACATCGATTGTACGATAGAGGCAGCACAGTCGTCGGATTGCTATAGCTTTGTTTTTGCTGTAACGTAATACGAATTAGTTATTTTTTAGCAAATCTTGCGCAATTCATGCCATCGCTTTGCTGTTGCAAGTTACGTGATAAGGCAGCCGTGTAAATTTAATAGAAATCGATTTAGTACTTTCTGGAAAATTGTAAATAAAAAAAAATGTAGTTATCATCAATACGGTGATTGTACCTTGATTTCCCAATACTTCAGCCAAAGCTTGTTAGTGAAGCCGGTTTCTTTATAGTTCTGCACTCGTTGATTATATTAGTCATAAGAAGTTATCCATATCCCATACCATTCAACCCATATACCATTAACCCATATATACCCATAACCCATACCAAGCCATATCGTCTTAAAGCGAAAGTAAGTAAGTATCATAATATGTTTTTTATTTTCTTTCAGGTCGTGTTCGTGAAAAGTCTGTTTGATGAACAGAGTCACAATAGGTACAAGAAATTCATACCGAGCTTCTCTTCACAATGATGCCAAACATGTTCTATAGTTACTGTTTTATAGTATTTTACCAGTTTACCCACAGACATACAACTACATAGATAACGCAAATGCATGTACTTCGCGTGTCCGAACCCCGAACGCCGCTAGATTCAGTCCGCGCGTATTTATGTCTGTTAGAAAATCGATATCGTTCTTAATAGTCGATTTCATCGGCGGCATCGGTGTCTTGGAATCGTTTTGTATTTCCCAGTAATGAATATCAGCTGTGACGTCACAGTAGGTGTTAAAAGGTCGGCACGCTTGGTTTCAATACAAATCGTGTCACTTGCGTTATCTATGTAGATGTATATCTGTGTATTTACCCGTCGTCCTAGGTGAGCAATAAACGCGATTACTACGTATTTTGTGTATCATTATCAGGCTGCGCAATAAAAATTAGATCAATGTAATGAATAGTTTAGTCACAGGAGTGATTTTTAGCTTTTTGTTTGTTTAATCGAAACACCTTGTATCTTCCCGATCACCTGATCGTAAGTAGTATAGTTGAATTCTTTTCAAATGATTTTCGTTACAGGTCAAAATCGTCAATCATAGTGAAGTTGCCCTAATGAAATTGTGAAATCGATTGTTTCAAAATACCGATTCAGTTAGTAAAAGAAATGGGATAAAAGATTATAGATTTTGGTTTTCTTCTTATTAAACGGGTACCTTAAATTGTAATAAATTATAGAATAAAGAAAGACCATTGGCTTCAAATCATTAGTTTAATTCGTCACTGTTTGTCGACACAGAACTTGTTTCGGTATCAGTATCATCTCCGAGTAAAATAATTAATTGTTGATCGTGAACTCTGGATATATTTATTCCAATCTTCATTTAAGTATAGTTCGCTGCGTGTTTTAACTATTTTTTCCAATTTTCTGTATTCACGAACCGATTGTAAGATGGCCGCTCATATTCATCGATTTGGTGTCGATTCAATAGCGTCAATCCCTATTGAAGACGTTCCGGTCCCTTGCATCTGACAGTTTAAAAATGTATTTATTTTCTTACATTTACTTATTTTATTAAGATTTGATAACAATAATAACATGTGATAAATAGTTTACTTTATACTATTTAAAATTTCAATTTTATTTAAATACTTTTTAATTTTTATCCCTTCACTTTATTTATTTTTTATTATAAAAAGTTTGCTCAATATGGAATATGAGAACTGTCACGAAAACCATTTGAAAAGAATTCAACTATTATTGGCACAGTTATCATTCGCCGCGACACGTCAAAATGTCAGTCCAAATCGTTACAAAGGATGTTCACATTTAACTTAATTATTAAGCTACCTATTTAAGTTCTTCGAAAAAAGTTTTTCGTATCTTTTCGTAATCTTTTTTTTTAAATAGTTTCTGATTAACTGCAGGCACGTATAGTACATGTGGTTTCATTTAATGCCTCTCGCTTATATGTTTTAAATTATAAGTTTTTAATCTAACATGGCCATTAACATTTAAGTTAAGTACTTTAACAAAGTTACCTTGATAATTCCGCGACTTGTACTTGCACTAGTGATGCAGGATTTTCGGGCGTTGGTTCACCGCCCTCCCTCCCTCAAGCAAGAGATGCAATGAACACACACTTGGAAATCTGTAATCCACACCACAAGCTAACACCGACACGTGTTTCGCTTCAACCAAAAGCATCTTCAGGGTGCAACGACCACCACCGAACGGTGTGTGTTCATTGCATTTCTTGCTTGAGGGAGGGAGGGCGGTGAACCAACGCACGAAAATCCTACATCACTAGTGCAAGTACAAGAGGAATTAGGAAGGTAACTCTGTTAAAGTAGTTGTCATGGATTTCCGCAAAGTAACGCCTGATTCAATCAATTATTTAAATTAATTTAAAAAAGGAATATTCGCCATGTTTTTTATTTATTTTGCGATATTTCGGCACTGTTGCAAGCGCCGTGATCACGACGGTAATGTTACCTATGTTTTCGCGTTGACACGAGTAACTTAAATATTTCTCACCTAGGACGACGCCATTATTGTAAATGAGTTCCCCGTAATAGCGGTTACGCAATACCTCCGAACAGAATCCAATAAATGACAGTCCCACAATCATACATCTACATCGATAACGCATGTACTTTGCGTGTCTAAACCCCGACCAAGCGTCAAGGTTGGTCATCGCTAGATTCAGTCCCCGCGTATGTATGTCTGTTAGAAAATCCCATTTATTTATTTACACTTTATTGTTGAACTTATATAATAACAATTTAAAATACATTCAAAGTGACTGAGATTACACAATTGGCGGTCTTATCGCTGGGCAGCGATTTCTACCAGACAACCATGGGACAGACAACCCATTGTATTTTTGTTTGCATTTCCCATCACTAAATATCAGCTGTGACGTCATAGTATGTGTAAAAAAGTCTGCATGCCTGGTTTTAATTAAAAACAAATCGTGACACTTGCATTATCTATGTAGATGTATGTCTGTGCTTACGCAATACGTCCGGCATCCGTCATTTCATTCAACATTCGTTTTTTTCTCGGAGTCAGATAACAAACGGATGTATTGCGCAACCGCTCCTAAGATATTATAAATAATAATAGGTAGGTGTGTTATCATAATGTTAGGGTTACCAAAAACAAAGTTTTCGTATCTACAAGTTGGTACTTCACAGTCTTTGACACCCGTGTCACTCGATTATGTGACGTTTATCTGTCAATATGACACATTTGAATTGTCAAGGTGACAGTGACGTAGCGTTATCAAGCTCTCTAAACTTTATACAACGACATGTTTTAACCATGAATTCTTCAGATGACTGAAAAGCTAAGAGTGTAAAAAAAATTGTAAACTCACTAAGTAAAAAAAATATTGTAGCCATATTTTTATTGATTGTTGTACTAAGCGATACTTAAATAAATATGTAGGTACGTTTGTTTATATCGTATCAAAAACTTTGTCGACTCGTATGTTTACAAATGTTCGTATAGAATGGAGTTGGATGCAAAATTTCATTTATCTATTTTACATTTATTTAACAATATAACATGGTCAAAAACATTTCAAATTAGCAAGGCACATATTTATTTAAACTAGTCATGGGCAGTGGCCAGTTTTCAATTGTTACTTACAAACCTACTCCTTACTATACGAACTTTCGTGAAAATACGAATCGATACAGTTTTGGGCTCGCGCTGCTGTATAGACATACATACATAACTTCACGCCTGTATCTCTTATGGGGTAGGCAGAACACCAGAGGCTATAAAACTAACTGATGTCATGTTTGACAATTTTGTATTATTATAATGGTGGAGAGAGCAGTATTGCAGTGGCAGGTCAGTATATCGCCCACAAATACGCCAATAAAACCTCTGTCTCTTAACTGACTTTTACAGTATGCCCGGGAACAGAAGCAGAAGCATATTCTATTGTTTTCTTTTGCTCCCAATCCAGTATGGAAGCTACTTCAACTTGTGTATAACTTTAATAATTGAATGTCTTGAAAATTTGGTCTTATACAGCAATTTCTAAAACTTTTTGACTACAGAGGCGCTACAATTCTCTCGCACCCAAGCGGAGCATATTATGGTTTAATCATCATCATTATCACAACCCACTAATGAGCCCACTGCAGGGTTATGAGTTTCTCCTCTGGGTGACGAGGAGGTTTAGGCCGTAATCCACCAAGTGCTGTTTGGTGGATGTCAGAATTTTCAGGGCGCCGAAATGGCTCTTGAAAACCTCAGACTACGCAAGACGCATAAAAAATACGTATTTTTTTAAAATAATTTTTCCAAAGTCATATAGTAATATTTTTAATTTCACCCTGGGATTAAACAGGCAACGAAACACGTTATATTAAAAATGATAATTAATTTCCATTTTGATATTTTAACATGTCGGTAAAACTAAATACTCTGTAAAAATATACCTTAATACGTAGTTAAAAGATTGCAATCGCTTTTTCGTTTAGTAATCACGTTAATATAATTTAAATATCTACCAAAAACATACGGTTTTATGATGCAGAAAGAAATGCTACAATAGTGGCTGGATATATTATTTATCCATTGGACATCTGTCAATTTAGTCTATGGCATTATACACAGATTACAGTAGTCGGTGAATTGTGAAAGATACTACCCGGTAAGTCAATTTTTAACCTACTGCAAAAAGTAGAAGGTTCTCAATTCGTGTGTATTTTTTTGTATGTTTGTTACGCGATTATTTCCTCAATTATTAATCGATTTTGATGGCGATCCCATGTAAATTGCATTTCATCTTTTTTTCCACTTCCGGGGACCTTATTATTAATATTGTCTTAAATTTTCACGATTCATAATTTCATTAAAGCTACTTTTTTACCGGATCAATCGCGTATAATTTATATTTTACATTTTAACTCGACGTTTCGGTGTCTTTGCAGACCCCGTGGTCACGAGCGACTATAAAATATAAATTATACGCGATTAATCCGGTTAAAAAGTAGTTTTACTTATCTTATTATTATTTATTAATTTCATTATCTAGTTTGCATAACTCAAGTTCTTTAAGGAACCTAATTTGGGCTGGATAATGTAGTGTGAATGCTAGAAATATTTATTTATTGCTACCAACAATTTAGAACTTTTGTTACGAAATGTTATAAAATGTAGAAAATGTATTATGCAACTTTCTGTGTCCATGTTTATCTATACAAAACATCACAAGTTATTTTGAGGCTATATCTCATATCATTAAATTAAAAATTACTTAATTTATTTCTTATTTAGAATACAAACAAGATCATAACACATCAGAAAGTTAAAAGTTGCACGTTTAACGGTGGGTTTTAATATCGAATCTCAATCTAAAATACAATTTTTTTTTCATACAAATACAAATCTGGATTTTGGTTGTCATGGCAACGTCCATAATAATAATCATAAAAAAAATAATCGATACTGCCCGAATCGTTCGCCGGTTTCTTTCTCTCTTGCCCTGATACCCGACCGACTGGTCCGATTGTCGGGTCTTTCCCGCCGAAAGGCGTGTAGTCATTAGTATGCGTAATAATAATAATAAATTCTTATTTGCCAGTATAAGCGTCACAACAGATGTTTACAAAATTTTTAGTTCGATCATAAACTGCTTTAACAGTTTCATTTTATAAATTTAGACATTAAGGGCGGGTTGTATCAAACGGTTGGTTATCGTATCATACGTACGTAACTTTTTGACGATTACATCAGATGTTTAACGTACGTCAAATACAAAGCGTTGTTTCATCACAAAAAAAACTGTTCGTCAATGTCTTTTCTCTTCCTTTCCACAATTGAATCATCATCACTATCATTTAAAATATATGAAAATAAAACAGAATCCATAATGTTAAAAGCTTTCAACCAAAGATGTCCTGCCTGTCAACTCAGTTTTCACTAGAAAGTTACGTTAACCAGTGGGTGGATGGACGGTCAACGTAATCGTTAATTTTTGACGTCCGTTATAGGTGAAACAACCCATTTTCTAGCTTGACAGTGGTTACCGCCATTTTTAACGTTGACAGACACGAAAAGTAGTTGTGATACAACCCGCCCTTACAAATTATATTTTTTAACTAATACATTTTTTAACATAATTTTAAGTGTTTACAAAGAAGGATTTTTGGATAAAGTTACAATATTGAAACCCACCATTAGCAATTCATCCTTTTGACTACGTAACAAACTACCAAATTCTTCTTTAATACGTATCGGCGTGTCGTGTCGGCGCGACTGAAAAAATATCGTCTCATGTTAACGCGGACTAACGCACTGTGCAGCCTATAATAAATATCCGGTATTTGAATAAATTTTTAAAGAAATACAAAATATCTTTGTTGCTTCTCATCTGCTCTTCACCCTGTACAGTCGAGCAAGCAGATAGTTGACCCCATAATAAGAACGGATCGATTTCAAAATGGAATAAAACAGGTTGTGTATGAGATGTTAACGATTTTTTTCTGTTATTTGAAAGATCCATTCATGCCATTTTGTTTTCAATATCTCGCGTCTTCGAATGGCGGCACAAATCTGGGAGGTTCAATTTTCAACAGACAGACAACAATCAACAGGCAGATCCATTTTAATCCAATTTTTTAAGCCTCAATTGAACCATATGGATATGATATTTTCTTGTGGGGGTTTTTGAAGTCTCCAATGACCAATTGAAATGACCAATAAGCCGCAGTAAACTGATACCCTGAAAGTCGACATAACCTAGGCCTTCACTCAGTTTCAGTAGAATTATTGCAGCGGAGTCATTGGAAATTGGACTTCTCGTATCCTTGCGAAACTGCGGCGGACATTTGAATTATGTGACATTCAAAAAATGAAGTCGCCGTGGTTACTGTCTGATCATACGATATCACATGTTAAGCAACGTTCGGCGCGGTCGGTACTTGGATGGGTGACCGCCGACCATTCATTTCTCACGACAACTCCGTGCTTCGGAGGGCACGTTAAGCAGTCGGTCCCGGGTGCTGTATACTTGTATACAGTAGTCGTTAGGGTTTGTCAGAGGCCATTTTGGCGCCCTGAAAATTCTGGCATCCACCACCCACATGACCTATACCTCCTCGTCATCCAGAGACTCATGCCCTGCAGTGGGCTCATTACAAAGAGTTGTGATAACATTCAAACCAAAATGGCATGAATGGGCGTTTCAAATAAAAGAATAATTTCGTTAAAATATTTAGTTATTTATTTATTTATTAGGACCACCAGTAAAAGTTACGTTATATCTTAAATCTAATTGTAACAGAAAAAATGCAACCTCTAATTAAGGTAGCCACATCATTCAAACATAGATCACGAAATATTTCACAAATAGCCTGTTTTATTCCATCTTTAAATCGACCCGTCCATATTAAAAGACCCTATAGTTTTAAAATGTAATTCACAGGATTGAGTGCACCGCCATCTATCACTATTTATGAATAACTATGAATACTTAGTAATAGTAATTGAACTATTTGGGGGGATTGGTCGACTGCACATTCAAAAATAATTTTCTTATTTCATTTCATTAATTAAGAGTTCGTTTCACACGACTTTTATGTTTATGGATTCATATCATATGTAAATCTGTCAATTTCCTGCAAATCTTTCTTGTGATAAGATTTTCGAGTGCTATGATTCAGTAGAAGTAAGTTAGGGTATCTTTGTAAAACGGTGTATTTTTGCACAATATTAAGAAGAAATAATACCTAATAATAAATCGTTAACTTCCAAAAATTTTAAAATCCTTTCGCACTAGCATAATTCAAAGGGAGTTTATTTGATAGAGGATTCATTATTTTTAAACGTTATTCATATCTTGTTCTCGTGTTAACAAAAGCTTTACTATCCCAAACTTATGCAGGGTATACCTACATATGTAAAAGGTTCAAAAAAATATTGCAGAATTCTTAAAATTAAATAAAAATATTTCGACCCGACTTCCAAAATGAGGGGGTCAATTCGCGTTTATGTCTGTTACGCGATTATTTAGTCAATAATGAATAGATTTTGAAGTTTCTTGTTTCATTTGATAGAAGATACTTACTTCATACAAGTTTCATGAAAATCGAAGAAGTTTTTTTCCTTATTTTACAATTTTCGAAAAAAAAAAGGAAATTTTGTGACAACAACTTGGAAATATTGCTGATGATTATTAATTTATGCTATATAATCTTTTGAATATATAAACAGTAGGAACTGTATGAGTCAGTGTCGATATCACAAAACTATGTTACTATAGAGGTAAACGCACACTATGCTAGGGCGAACCGCAGCGCAATAATCATATGAAATGCGACCCGCGCCGTCCCTGCATATAATTTTATCTATACAATACTTTAAATATGCTGATGGCACAAAATAAATTAACTTTTTTCATATTTTTCTCGATTAGAAAAATTTACATGATTAGCAATGGTAGGTAAATAAGAATTGTATGTTGAATTTAAATATATTATATCAAAACGTAATAAATTAAACTTTACGTAAAAAATAATCTTGAAACATACGAAAACTTTATTTGTTTTTTTTCGTTTATTTCTTAAGTATGTATGTTTTAAATAAACTCGGATTGTCACTAAAGTTACATTAAATAAAATGTGTTTTAAAAGCAGATTTTGACTCGTCTTATTGTAGATGTTATACAAGGTTAATTTTAATTAGCGCACCACCTCTTAAAGGGGGCCTCTCCACGTCAACCCCAACAAAATTTGTTCTACGACTTTTTAAAATTAATAGTTTTTAAAATTTTAGTTCTCCCATATAATATTTATAGTCTTTGTTTAGAGGCGTAACTCTATTTACTCTGAGCGTAGGTATGCCACGCACCTTGCGCAGTGGAATATCGCTTCATAATAATAATAGATACTTCTTACAAAATGTAGAGTAAGGAGCAAATATTTTTTTTGTTTTCATTTTTTTCAAATTCAAATTCATTTATTGCTCAATGTATGGTATAAATAGATGTTTACAATTAATACTTAATGTCCTACATACAAAACTGGTCACCAGCATGCAATATTACAATATTATTTTAATCCGAAAAAAAAGGTAAGTACCTACATAGTTACACTGTCATTAAATTTATGTCATTTTAATTATGTCGGTACATGTCATATAATTTAAATTAAGAAGAATCATATTTTTTTGATTTCAATAGGTTAAATTTCATTTTATTCTATACAAATTCATATTTTACATTTAAAGTATTCATTAAGTGAATAGAAACATTTTTCTTTTGCGATATTTATCAAGATTTGTAAAAAGTCGTAGAACAAATGTAGTTGGGATTGATGTGGAGAGGCTGCCCGCAAGAAGTGATGCGTTAATTAAAATTAACCCTGTGTATTTAGGTACACTCTATGTTTTACGTAATTGAATCCATTTTAAAACGTATTTTATCTAATATCATGAATTGTTAAATAATGAAGACTGTACTTATTATCACATTTTTCACACATCTAGTTCAATATGAAGTACCAAATATTTCTTGCAATGTAAAATATAATTGTGATAATAATATGTAAGTTAAATAAAGTAATTTTTACTAGTCATATAGTTGTTTTAATTCTTTGCATGTTATTTAGGGTTCATTTGTAGTCACCGCCCAAATTTTTTTTACACAATAGGTATCATTACAGAGACAGTTTTTGCAAAAAAAAAAAGGATTATTTCTTTTCACAAAGAAATAAATATATCTGCTAACATATAAAGCAAACCATCGTCACTCTAAATTACCATTAATATAAAGACAACTACTACGTCGTAGTATTATCAAAGAAATGCCACGTCTTAGTAGCAATGTTCATCAACAGCGAAAATTTTTTTTAAAAGTTTTTGGTTCCATATTTCTAGTTTTTTGTACTGAGCGAACATAAAATAAATATGCAGGTACATTTATATCTCATTAAAGAAAATAAAAATTAAATTTGGCTGATGACTACAAATCAACCCTGTATATTATAAGGGTAACCAGCCGTCGATACTAAGAGACGTGATATTACTGACAGTACCACGTGATGAGATTGATAAGGTATTATAATTGGAGGTCAAATATGTAAGCTTTGCAATATAAAGTCATGAAGGTAATACGTCGTGTCGTCATCGTCTTAGTTACCATGTAGCGTCGCTAGAGGTCACTACACGTATACTATGCTAGTTCTATGTCCTAATGGTCTAAATTAAAAAAAATCTCATCAACACTCGCAAATTTTAACCTTAAATCTGTGTATTAAACTTAACCGCCCGGCGGCGGCGGATATTTGTGTGATGAACACAGATATTAGTCGTCAAGTCATGGAAGTTTATATGTTTATTTAAGGTTTTTTTCTAATAAAAAAATATATGTATTTGTAACGCCAAGAGGGCCTTGATCTTCTCACAATATCAATTTAAGCAGAAATATAATGAAACAACTGAGATTATTTCTAATTTAAGCGATCCGTCGAAAACTACGGTGCGCTGGTCACTCTCGTCAACAACAAGACAGCTCCCCGCTCCCATAGACACGACGTTCCGCCAGAGCGACTGACCAATCAAAACCATCAGTCACTCTATTTTATCTCTATGATTTATCTTATCTATGGCTTTCTCTATGAACGCGCCGACACGGCCAGACTGACATGCGACCGTCCTCGGGCGCTAAAAGTTGGTAATCTGCAACAAACAGTTCAGAATCCTCTATACGCTCGTTCATCCTGACATATCGATAGCATCTAGTCAGAACTTGTGAAGCCAAACCAAATGGATGTCACATTCTGAACTAGGATCGACTTCTCAAACCATCTAGTGAGGGCCGATGAATCCGCACATATGGATGTCATCTCCTCCACTAAGATAAACCACATAAAACCATCTAGTGAGGCCTGATGAATCCGCACATATGGATGTCATCTCCTCCACTAGGATAAACCACATAAAACCATCTAGTGTGGCCTGATGAATCCGACACTATGGATGTCATCTCCTCCACTAGGATAAACTTGCTATATCAAACGCAATTTAAAAGTAACATTAAGCGTTGACGTACCTTGAAGTCTACCAACCCGTTCAGGGTGGTCCCCACCACCTATGCACACGAGGGCTTAGGTCTTTTCTTGATTTAGATGCTTTGGGGGACGTGACTATTAGACAAGCCAATCCTCAGTAGGATGTGACCCGGACGACGCATTTTCGTCTTACCGACATCGACATCAAAGACAAGCCACTCCTTGACTTGGACGACATTACGTCTGATGCCTCATAGACAAGCGAGCCCTACGGAAGGGTCTAACTCGGACGACAACTTACGTCTAAACCACATTGACAAGCCAACTCAGTTCGACTCGGACGACAAAATTCGTCTTACCATCATCTGCAAAACATCTAGAACAAGTCAGTCAACTTACAGGACTCTGACTCGGACGACGTCATTCGTCTTACCATCATCTGCAAAACATCCAGAACAAGTCAGTCAACTTAAAGGACTCTGACTCGGACGACATCATTCGTCTTACCATCATTGACAAGCTATCACTAGTAGACGTAATGTTACTGTCGTACAACTATAACTGTCTCAGAATCAAAAAGCGTGTGTCCTTTCGACCACTCATGAACCGGACGACACCTTTTTTAATCACTTAACAAACAATGCAGTCTTTATCGGCATGTCCTATCTTTAGGATCTCACATCATCAATTTGGATCGGACGGGTGAGTCCTTTCGACTAGCCACACGTGCATGGCCCGGACGACACTGTCTTTTCGACCAAATGAACAATTAAGGTTGGACCGGATGAATGTGTCCCTTCAACCAGCCGCTATCAGCTGCATGGCCCGGACGACATTATCCCTTCGACCACCTTCCACACACGACATTACCCGATGACTCTTCTCACTCAATGTGCCAACCTACCTATAATAACAGGGTCCGCAAGGCAAGAGCCTGGTACTACATGAAATGTCAAGAGTTTTATAAAATTTCCAAGATTAACCTCACTCGAAATCTGTGACGTAGATTTTATTTCATCACCGCCAATGCCCGTAAGATACACAATATCATTGTGCACAGTACCTGGGAACTTACTAGAAAAGCTCTCTTTTATCAACGAGCAAGACGATCAGCTATCAAACAAAATGGAACAGACTCACCGGAAGACGTTTCCATAGCGCCCCTGGAAGGGCGGTGCTCGCAATGATGAACCTCCCTGACCGTAGCCCCGTCTACTGCATTCCCTCTCTGTGGGCAGCTAATTGCGACATGCCCCCTTTATCCGCACGAACAACAGGATACAGACGATCCACTCTCCGTCGCACGTGATGAACTCGGCCAAGTGTCTTGCATTTTAAATCCCGATTCGTCTCGACGCTTCCGGCATTCGGCGAAACGACGTCCCGTGATACCATAGAAGTTACATCTGCCACCAAATCTTTCATCATTCCGGAATCGCTTGGATTCAGGTTTATTGCTCGCAGCACTGTCTGACCGGCGTTTTAGAGAAACACATCCCAGTATTTGAAATAATTGGATACGAGTCGTGATGTTATGAGCACTGAGTTCGCGACTGCTTCCTCAGGCATAAAATCTTTAGGTGTTTTTTTTGATTAAATTCCATAATCTAAGGGCAGCTTCCGATGCAGATTCTTTGCCAAGTTGAAATCGTAAAATTTCATCAAAACAATCTTGGAATAATTTTGGTTTCGAAAACTTTGCTAAAAATGCTTGCTTAACAACGCTCGAATTCATTTAAGTTTAATTTAGTGATACACGCAGCAGCTCGACCTTTTAAAGTACTGGTAAGAGCCATGAGTAGGTCTATTCCATCCAAATATTTCTTCTCTACGATAGCTTCGGTTATTTTGCACCAACGCTCTATATCAGCGTCTGGATCTTCAGGATCAAACGGTAGCGATTGCGTAGTATGACTAATACTCCCGGTTGGTGTGGGCTGTGCCGCAAGGATTCGAGACAATAGCTTCTCCATATTGCTGAATAATTTTTGGGCGTCTGTTTCTATGGTTTGGTTCTCGTTTTGTGCTCCAGGTAATCCCACTTCTGATGTAACGCCAGGAGGGCCTTGATCTTCTCACAATATCAATTTAAGCAGAAATATAATGAAACAACTGAGATTATTTCTAATTTAAGCGATCCGTCGAAAACTACGGTGCGCTGGTCACTCTCGTCAACAACAAGACAGCTCCCCGCTCCCATAGACACGACGTTCCGCCAGAGCGACTGACCAATCAAAACCATCAGTCACTCTATTTTATCTCTATGATTTATCTTATCTATGGCTTTCTCTATGAACGCGCCGACATATTTATTCAATATGTATGTTTATATATTTCTTAAGTATATCAGTTATCTAGTATCCATAACACAAGTTCTTTAAGAAACTTAATTTGGGCTAGATAATGTTGTGTGAGTGTCAGAAATATTTATTAATTACAATCGCTTACATCTACTTATTTGCTTACAAGAACCTTTTACTACGTAACAAGATCGTGCACTGGGCTAGAAAAAACGGTCCATGCGAGAAGTGACTCTCACAGACTAGAGCTCCTGCTGATGAAGTTTTAAAAAGTAAAACCACACCTTCTTGTTGCATTTTTTTTCTTGAACTTAATTAACGAAAGCGCCTGGCTGGTTGCCAGACGCATGAAAACCTTAAATTTTTTAGAGTAGGGGAAAATCCCATCTGTTCACCAACGCATCCAGGATGGTATTGGACATAGAACACATATACTCAAGAGAAGAAGTACAACTTCATACATTAAAAGTTAAGACTAGACGCCATCTGAAAACGGTCCACATAGCTAATATGGCGGGAATTTCAAACAGTTCAAACGACTTCGAGATTTCAACTTGCTCTGGTCTGAATAAAAATAAGCAAATACTTACAAACTTGTTAGGTGAAATACCACATGTATCTGTTCTGTAAGGTTTGCTTATTTTTATTGCGACTGGCTAAATATAAGGTTAACTTGATGAACAATAAGTAAAACAATAAATAGTTTTTGATACTTTTATTTTGTTTAAAGTAATACAACAAAAAGTGTGGATAAATTGACATTCTTTACAAATATTCACTCTATACGAATTCACACTGCCGCGAGTTTCTTCAAGCAATCAGGGGGAGAAGAGTCGATTAAATCACAAGAAAACTCAAAACACAAACACAATTTAAAAATATCGCAAAACCGCAATCGAGAAAAAATATTTTCACATTGTGAAGTAGTTGTTAATTTTTGACATTTCTTTTTATGTTTGTGTTGCTATATTCAAATAACATCGATTCGCTAATTCATTCGATTTTGTAATACGGTCCCTTTAAATATTTGTTAAATTATTTAAAAATGATGAAGAAGTCATGAAAAAGTTTTCGTTTAATGTTATTTCTGATAAAAGCGAAGATTACTTGAAGAAAAATATGAATAAGTGTAAACTCAAAAAAATACTGCGATGTATTCGAACAATCGATTGAATATCTTTTTTTCATGGGCTACACCGGTATCTTTCTTGCTCTTTTCCTCTTACTGTGTTCTGTCTTCTTCACTCTGTCTCCAGTATGTAGTCTGCACCATCTCCATACATTGTCGACGCCCCCTGGTATTGGAGGTGCCGCGCACGCGTCGCAACAACGAGACACTACGCTTACCAATCAATCAATATATATAAAACTGTTCCGTTACTGACTGAGGTACTGAGTGACTGAGGTACTGAGTGACTGAGGTACTGAGTGACTGAGGTACTGAGTGACTGAGTGACTGACAGACAACGTACAGCCGTAACTACTAGGCGTAGAGAGCTGAAATTTGGAACATACATTCTTTAGGGGATGTAGGGGTGCACTAAGGAAGGAATTCCCGAAATTCCCACAGGAACGGGAAATACAGGACTTTTTAGTTTGTATGAAAAATCTTATTCATTGAGTGCACCGATGTGAAACTTGGTGTAAAGGTTTGTCAATATGTGTCTGCTTGTGTTATGAAAGGAATTCCCGAAATTCCGACGGGAACGGGAAATATTTGATGTTTTAGTTTGTATGAAAAAATCCCATCCCTTGAGTGCACGGATGTGATACTTGATATAAAGGTTCCTCAATAAGTGTCTGTTTGTATTATGAAAGGAATTTCCGAAATTCCCACGGGAAGGGGTGGGACTTTTTAGTTTGTATGAAAAATCTTATTCCTTGAGTGTACGGATGTGATACTTGGCATGAAGGTTCTTCAAAGAGTGACTGTTTGTGTTACGAAAAAAATTCCCAAAATGCCCACGGGCATGGGAAATATATGATTTTTAGTTTGTGTGAAAAAAACTTATTCCTTGAGTGCATGGGTGTGATACTTGGTATAAAGGTTCTTTGCAGTGGGTGTCTGGTTGTATAGTTTCTGAAATTATTCTGAAATTGAGGTAGTTAAGCGCATACGAAGTTGCGGGATAAAGCTAGTAACATATATAAAAACAATCTATCTGCGCCTCCGCGAACATGGTCGAAGCGCTGCAAAATCGCGGCAAACCAAACAACAACCGGAATGCGTTGTTGTACTGCACTCCTAAGACTCTGTATGCACGCTGCGTGTAATTGACCCATAGACCGCAGGTGTAAAATGACTGAGAGTATGCTTTAAAAAGTGTCCGTTTAACTGAGATACCACAGCGAGCAAATCTAGGAGCCAACATATTACAACGCACACACGAAGCCCTGCGCTCCCTCTCCATGTCCAAGTCATCACTAAGAGTATCTGCGACCAAGTGACCCAAGTACTTAAATTGGTGAACGAGTTTTAGAGGTTTGCCACTTAATGCGGTGCTGTGGTACTTGTAACATTTCTTACCGGCTTTAAATATCATCAGCTAACTTTTAGTTGAGTAGTACTTGAGTTCGTGAGCCACAGGGTACTGCTCACAAATGTTGAGCAACTTTCTTATGGCACTTATCGATGGGCTTAGCAGCACTTTGTCATCAGCGTAGCTAATGTTGTTGACACAAAAACCACCTACGTGACAGCCAATGTTAGTGCTGCTAAGCTCAGCGATCAGCCCATTCATGTACCTACAAGTTGAAGAGCGTAGGGGAAGTCACACCCCTCTGCCTTACCCGACACTCCAACTTGTAGTCGTCACACCTCGCACCACTCCAGTTCACACTTTTCCTCTGGTTATTGTACCAATATTTAAAAACATTTCAGGAGGTAAGTCACTTTCAGTTTGCAACTTGTGCCATAGCTTATTATAGGAAACAAGATCGAAAGCCCTAGACAGATCCAAAATCAGGCGTATACCGGTGTTTTTCGTGCCGTATAGTATTGGACAGTCTGCTTGAGAGACACAATAGCAGACTCCGTATCCGTACATATTGTGTCATGCAGGTTAATGTGCTTACCTAACTGTTTGTCAAGCAACCTGTTCAAAACCTTGGCCACAATCATAGCCAGAAATATGGGCCCGTAGTTGGAAACTTCAGAGGCTTCATTATAGTTGTAAAAAACCCGTTAGCTAATTAACCAAATTTATGGTTAGCTACCGATAAAATGCAGTTATTAACGGTTAAATAACGACTTCGACAACGAAAAAGGATAATGTTTTTCTTTCTTTTCTTGCTAACCGACTTCAAGAAAATATTTCCAGAATTGACCAGTTTCATATTTCATATTTATTTATTGCTTTCCATAATTATACAGATGGTAAAAAATACAATTTGTGGAGTTTATGTAACATGTAAAATTATGAACCTAGTTTAGGCATGGCAATGAGAGAGGAGGATTCCTTTGGTATTTATTTAATCTTGTTAAATAAACAATCAAAATTTTAAATGAGCAAATGAATAAAAAAGTACACACAAAAGCAAACTGGGGATTTTTGTTTAATAGATATTGTAGATTAATCCTAATATGTATTATATTTATTGATATTATATTAAAGTAATATTATATTTAATATATACCTTATATAAGTAATTGTATATTTGTGCTCATGTATTTATTTTTTATTGTAAATAAATCATTATTGAATTTTTACAATTAACATTTAATTAAACTTCGATTTGATAATATATTCATAATGTTATTATTATTCATTGTTGGATATTAAAATTGAAATTAAAAATTAAAATAAACGATTCGAGCTTAAATGTGAATTATTGAAGAAATTTAAAATTATTTAACTAGGTAAGGGAAAACTGTCTTAGCGTTTATAAGATAAACGCGAGTGTAGTTAGGTATTGATTGATTTGAGTTTGTTAAAATATTATAGTATAGCTTAGTATTTATATTTATTTTTGAATTTTAGAATTTGTCATTTAAGAATTCGTTAACACTGTAATAGCATTTCTTTATCAGGAATTGATTTAGAGCTGATAAAAACATTTTATCGCTATTTTCGTTTTTTATTTTTTGCGGCAGGTGGTTATATAGTTTTGTGGACATAGCTTGAGGGCCGGATGAGTGTATATGTAACCGGGAAGAGGGAGGTATTATATTTTCATATACGTTAGTCTAATATCGACGTCTGAACAAATTTGCCAAATTTCAAAAGTGTAGGTATGTAGGTATGTTTTTATGTTCGTGTTCGCATATCTCACTAACTACAAGTCCGGTTTAAGTAATTATTTTTTTGTTGTACTAGGTATTCAAATTCAATTCAAATAGGTGTTCAAATTAGGGTAAACTGTAAGTTCCATCAAAATCGGTTCAGTAGTGTTTGAGATAGGAAATTTTAACCGATTTTTTTTCCAGTCGAAGCTGACATATCATCGCGATACACATTTCAATCCATTAGCGACATCTAGCGGTGGTATTTAACCGTAAAAAGCATATAATCTGGTTAATTAACCTTAATAACTAAAAATGCATATTTAACCGCTTGGTTAAAATCGTTAAAAACCTGCTTCGCATCCTTAGGCGTCACCCGTTTTGTTTTTAATTATTGGCACAGCAAATGTGTACCTAAGTCATCAGGTACCTAAATAGGAATGACTTATACAAAGATTAAATAATAACGCAAGTACCCTTGGCAGGTGCACCCCAGCGTGTTTCAAGTGCTCAATACTAAGACTGTCGTGTGGAGACTTTTTATTCAACATTTTATTAATGACACTAGCAACATCCTTAGCCGAAAATCTACCCTTTATGTCACCATGCATCTCCCCAGCCAGTATTGAATACCACTGAACTGTGAGAGCGGGCAATATGCCCTAAATGACGCTGAAATAAATCGGCAATTTTCGCTGGATCATTAGCATCCCCTACAGTCAAAGGGAGGCTCGGCTTATGGGTCAACTTATTACTTAGTGCTTTTTAGCAATTACCTAACTCCGTTTTTTGTCCGATGAAAATAAAATAGGTACTTAAATAAAAGTACCTAGTGTCATCGTTGCACCAACTAAAGTACACTACAGCCAGCCAGCAGTTTGCCTTTTGGGTGGCGCAGGCGCATGCATGATTGATTATACTCTATGACCATAGCATCCTTCCATCCAAATGCTCGAATACGGAATCTGTCAATGACTGACAGCAACCAAAAGTAATAAAGGCACAGGCAGCCTCAAAAATTATTGACAGTTCTTTCAAATAAACTTTGTTTGTGTAGATTTACTAAGTATTTTTTAGTTACTTTACTAAGTTGAATTACTCTTCAGCGAAATTTAAATCAGATATGTTTCCAAAGACAAACTAAATTAGACACTGTTAGCTTTAAAATGGCAAACACCAGCAGTGGTAATGATGGTGTTATTAAAAACAGTGCGTTAACTTTTGTTCCAACAAACACTCCGGCGCAGAAGGAAAACCCGCCTAATTCGGAAATGCAAGAGCAAAATGCTCAAGCAGCAGATTTAAGTAATCCAGGTAATATTTTTACATAGCTTATATCATAATGAATAAGTTTGTTTACCTACCTTAAAAAATAAAGGTAATGTTTTCTAGTACTTACTAAATATTTTATTTTATAATATTAATATATTATTATAGTATTAAATATTTAGTTAAAATAAAGAGAAGTTGGTGATAAATTAACATTTCCCATCATTAGCTATAACAAGCAGTGTGTTTTAATAAAATTAAGTTTTAATAAGCACTTATTATACAATAATTAAACTTCACAGAATAAGCATATATATCAAATAAGTTTTTATAGACACATTCATGACTTGAAGGCTAGAAATGTCTGCTCATCATACAATTTTCAATTCCTTACAATTTCCAAATTGTTATAGAAAGCAGCATTAAGTACTTTGGTATGTTATTACATATTAACACAATGGCTAATAAATTTTGCAGACTTCTCTATAGACCCATTAAAAACTTGCCATTTGGACAACTGTATGTCCATTAGCATGTTCTGATGCCATATTGTGATGTGATTATATTGTGTGAACATTTAATTAATTAATCATTAGGACTGAAACAAATATGTAGTAAGAATAAAGAATGTAATTCAGAATTTTTTTTTATATAGTTTATTTAGGAAATTTCAAGTATTTTAGAAAGAAAGAAAGAAAGAAAGAACATTTATTTCATAGCCACGGATACACAGATCTATATACAAGACAATACACAATCTATACACAAAAGAAATAAAATTTTAATAACATAATTTTAAGTACACGCGGTAAAATTTATGATTTAATAATACCCCGCAGCCATGAAAAAGGAACTGACTCAGCAACCGCTGCAGATCTAAAAGATCTACAACACTGATTTTCAGTCAGCACCTATAACCTGATGTGAACCCTGTTTACATAAATACATGAAAATACTACTGAGAAATACGCTGTTCGTATGCTATTTTAAATTAATGATAAATCCCTATTACTTAAATTACACAAAAAATAAAGGGAAAAGAAAAAAAAAATGCTTAAAGATTAAAGATACTTATTTTAAATTATACGATTAACTCACTAACATAAATAAAAACTTTACAGAAAACAGATAAATCAGCTAGAATAGTAGAACTAATCTGAATAAAATAAAAATTAGTCTGTGTAAAGATTGGACACGGCTAATTAAGGGAGATAGGGGATGCTGGTAAGGCATTAGGATAGGTTTAGGAATAGTTCTGTAGCTGCGATAGGTATAATCTAAGCTTCCGCTTAAATGTAAATCTACCGGCCACGCCTCGGATTGGAGGAGGGAGATCATTCCAACACTTGGATGCCGCAAACCTAAAACTCCCTCTGAAGGCTGAGGTACGATGTGCTGGTATAATAGCTCTGTCCCTGTTACGAAACCTTTGTGTTGACCACTTGATTTTTTCATGCAGGTAAATGGGTGTCATGGTCTTGACGACATTAAATAGCAACGATGCGAAATGCAATTGCCTGCGCATCTTCATGTTTAACAGGTTTGCCTCATTCAAGTATGGAGTGACATGGGAACGAGGAGGGATTCGGAAACAAAAACGAGCACATGCGTTTTGAACCCGTTGTATCATTTTCTGCGATCGACCCAATATACAGTTATTATATACAACATCGCAGTAATTTAACCTTGACAAAATTAAAGTTTCGCAAAGGTTGACTCGCAGATCAATACTTAGAAACTCACGAACACTGTAGAGTATTTTAAGTCGATAAAAACAATTACTGACCACTTCCACAATGTGTTTCTCAAAACGCAGCTCCCCGTCAAAGAGTATTCCGAGATTCCTAGCCTCAATTACACGGTCAATTGGTTGGGTTTTAATACTTATTTGTTCCATAGTGGGAGCATTTAAGGTATTGCGTATTTGACATTTAGAACCACAAATCATGTACTTGGATTTATCTGGATTTAGTACGAGACAGTTCCTCTCCGACCAGTACGCAATTCGTTCTAAGTCCGCGTTAACACTGCGAATACAATCCTCAACATTATTAGATGTAGTGGACGCGTATATTTGTAAATCGTCAGCGTAAATGTGGAACTTGCTACTTTTTATACAAGTAGTAATATCCGCGCTGTATAATATAAAAAGTAGGGGTCCAAGAATTGAACCCTGTGGTACCCCTCTCTGTACCAAGCATGAACATGACAACCGTGTCCCTCCATTGTTTTCTTGCAACCCCACGACCTGAGTCCTGTCAGAGAGGTAACTGTCAAACCATTTCACTGCCGCGTTTTCGAATCCGTAAAAAGACATCTTAGATAACAGCAAGGGAATGCTCAAGCAGTCAAAAGCCCTAGAGAAATCTAAAAGCACTAATAACGTGCTTTTGCCGGCATCCTGTGCATGCAGTATGTTATCGACAACATCAAGCAATGCAGTTCCGGTTGAACGGCCCTTGCGAAAGCCAGATTGTCGCTCCGGCAATATATTATTTTTCTCCAGGTATTTTGCCAACTGGTCACACACTGCTCTTTCTATTATCTTCGAAGTACAGGGAAGGATACTAACAGGACGAAGATGGGAAATTTGGGTAGGAGTTGTTATTTTGGGTAAAGGTGTTACTTTTGCCGTCTTCCATTCGGTCGGGTAAGTTTTTGAGTCAATGCTCTTGTTTATAATCGCTGTCAATATATCTAGAGTAGTTGGCATCGTCAGTAACAACATATCAACGTCAATTCCATCCACTCCCTTAGCTTTAGTTTTGATAGTCATCAGGATTTTCGCAACTTCTTCCGAACTGATTTTATGAATTTGAAATGTTGCTGGTCCATGTCGATGCATTTCTAAATAACTTAAGTCAGAAATTGTTACATTTGAGCTACCAGGTACATCTAAAAAATGTCTGTTAATCAGGTTAGGGTCAGAGAAGTGCGCTGGCAGCTCTGTACCTCGTTGCGCTGGGAGAACGTAACGTTTCAAATTTTTCCACAATGTCTTTGAGTCCTTATTGTTTTTGTTAATGTAGTGTCCAAAAAAAGCCTTCTTTTCTTGTATAATAGCTTCAATAACCATATGCTTTAACTGCTTATAGTACTGTTTGTCAGTTTCGTTCTTACTTTTTTTGAATTTTTTGTGTGCGTCATTGCGTATTTGCATCATAAGCAGTACATTAGGAGTAAGCCAGGGTTTAGGACTTTCTTTTACTACCACAGTCCTCTCAGGTGCGTGCTTGTTAAAAAGTCCAGTGATATTGTCGTTAAACTGTTTAATCATGTCGTCAACTGTGTCAAGGTGTGTTATTAAATTCCAGTCTATTGCATTAAGATCTCGGTTGAACTTGATAGCGTCAATGTCCTTTAATGGTCTGTATGTGATGCGCCTGGATATGGGTTTCGGTTTTTGTAATAATAAGTCAACTGTAACAAGAGCATGCCTACCTAAGTCGGGTATATAGTATACGTTGACGTCACCTACTAGGGCGTCTGTCATTATCAAGTCGATGGTCGTTTCACTGTGATCAGTAAAGTGGGTGGGTTTGTCAACAATTTGTTTTAGCCTGAAAGTTGTTAAAAAGTCCATTAGTGATCCATTAGTGATTTTGATGATAAAATAGATAGAATAGATTTTTGTATACTTATTGAGCTGAGGCAAAGTTATGTATACTATTCTGGAGCTCCTATTGATGTATATTTCTGGATATTATATTGAATTCTGACAATACATTATTTTGACATATAGCAAACTTCAAAAAAATATGATAACGACAAACAATATGGGAACAACACACATACTCTTGATACATCTTCGAATGACCTCTACTTCGATAGATTTTTGTAACAGAACTCTACTATCTTCCTGTAACAAAATTAGTTACAGACATACATCTACGTAGATGATGCAAGTGTCACAATTTGTATTGAAACCAAGCGTGCCAACTTTTGAACACCTACTGCGATGTCACAGCTGATATTTTGTGATATAAAGTACAAACCGATTCAATGACACCGATGCCACCAATGAAATAAATTTTTAAGAACGAAATCTATATTGTGATATCAATTTTCTAATAGACATACATTTGCGCTACTGAATCTAGCAGTGACCAACTTTGACGCTTGGTCGGGGTTTGGACATGGGAATTATAAGCATTTGTGTTGTCTATGTATGTCTGTGAAAGATACAAAAAAAAAAGAAAATTATACACACAAATTGAGAAACTCCTCCTTTTGGAAGTCGGTTGACAACTGTTACAAACTTCATAATTTATACAAAAATATTTATACTTCTAAGTGGTATATAAAAGTCATCCTTTATTACAATAGATAATGGATCTGAGCCATACATCCGATAAACTTTTAATTTCAGAACGCCTGGTGCCACCTGGTCTAAAGGCATTGTATGATGTCTGTTCAGCCCTGTATCCAGACCAACCGAATCCCTTACAAGTAACTACTAGGTTAAAATACTGGTATGTATAAGTTCTAAATTTGTGTATTAATAAACTCATGAGATATATTAATATTATAAATTAACTTAAATGGTTTCCTCTTTAAAAATAATCAATGACTTGACAGCTAATTGATGTATTTATCAGACAAATATTGGGACTCAAACCCAGGGCGTTCAGGAGATCTGGTGTAGTGTGTTCTACAGTTATACAATGAGTGAGAGATTGTGAGAAGTAAATCCAGCGATGAACTTAAATCATAATTTATTGTTAAAAGTGAACTATGAAAGAAAGCAATAATAATAAGTTAGCGTTACAGTTAGGTTGCAAACTGGACGTCAGTGACAGCGACACATGCAGAGATTTCCGCAACACGATAGAAAGTATTGAATTTGTAGGAAACCGCTCTCGCTGTTGCTGCCATCCAGCTTGCAGCCTTAGCGTTGCAGCAAACCGAAAAAAATGGAGAGACGTTGCTAGTAATACTGTTCAAGCAGAAACAATTGACTAAACATGTACGCGTACCGTCAACAAAATACGCCATCAGAGCAACCACGACCACTCTGTCAAGAGTGTACGACTGAGAAGAGTTACAGTAACATACATAACAATAACATGTCATTTGCAAGTGGTATTTTAACCTAATAACATAAAAATACCTATTGTACAGCCTTTCAACTGTAGGTACATTTGGTATAGAAGGCTGATGTTCTTACCATAATACAGCTGACCGCAAAAATAAAAAGATACAAATACACAGTTAATTATTATTTATTATATTTTTTTTCTTCATGTATGATCTCAAATTATCACGTCCTTGAATTTCAAAAGTGACCGACCAGTTACCCCTGTATACATTAACTTCACGCCTGTATTCCTTATGCAGTAGGCAGAACACCATGTTATAAAACCATCTGATGTCACGTTTGACAACTTTGCAGGCATTATAATGGTGGAGAGAGACTATTGCAGTGACAGGGGGTCGCCACAAAAAAACCTTTAATAAAATCTCTTACAGTTTGCCCGGGAAGAGAAGCAGCTGGCACATTCTATGTTTTTCTTTCGCTCCTAGTGCAGCATGGAAGCCTACCTATTTATAATAACTAAGCAATACAATATTCATTTTATATTTATCTTTTGTTCGTTCGTGTTTCAGGCTTGGAGGGCACGATCCTCTCGACTACATCAGCATGTACTGGAACCCAGGAGTCCCAGAGGAACATGTCCCTCCTCACTGGCATTACATCAGGTGTACCCTTTTATTAACATTTTTATGATTTAAGTACAGAAAGTCGTTGTGGCGCCGTGGTTACTGTGCATATCATATCGCAGGTAAAGCGACGTTCGGCGCGGTCGGTAACAGGATGGGTGACCGCTGATCTTTTATTTCTCACGACTTCCGTGCTTCCGACTTCGACTTCCGTGCTTCGAAAGCTTACGTCAAGCAATCGGTCCCGGGTGCTGTATACCTGTATACAGTAGTCGTAAGAGTTTCTCAGAAGCTATTTCAGCGCCCTGAAAATTCTGACATCCACCAACCAACATTGGGCCAGCTTTGGTGGAATACGGGCTAAACCGCCTGCAGTGGGCTCACTACACGGAGTCGTGATAATGATATTCAGAATCATTCTGTAAACGAATCAAATGTAGGAGAGCGGTACCGCTTAGAGCCAGAGGGGCTAAAGTTTTAGCCCAGTAGGATCAGGTTAATCCGTACCGCCGCTTGGTGGTGGGATCACATAAGGTTCCGCCTATCTAGAGACCACCCTTCATACAGACAAGCGAGAGGCATTAAAGTGTGTGCCTCTGTTAAGTGAAGTGAAGTGCCTTCTGTTAATCTGAAACTATTATAAAAAAAAGTTTACGGGAAGTATATGAAAAAACTTTTTTCAAAGAACTTAAATAGGTTAATAATAAAGTTCAAATGTAAACATCGTTTTTTTTTAAACATTGGACTGACATTTTAAATAATAAATAAATTCCCCAGACAATCACACCAACTACATGGCCCCAAAGTAAGCATAGCTTGTGTTATGGGATACCATGTAGCGAACCTAGAATATAAATATATAAATAGATAAACACCAAGACGCGGAACATTTTTTTTTCTTGTTCCGTGCGGGAATCGAACCCGCAAACACTGGCGTCTGAGGCAGATAGGTTTACCCCATCGCCAAAGTGGATTTTGACATTATCATTACTATTATCATACATACTATGAGGTGATCGGGAAGACACAAGGTGTTTTAAATGAAACTAACAAAAAAAAAAAAAACAAAATACAGTCCTGTGACTAAACTATTGCTTACATTGATCTGATTTTTGTTGTGCAGCCTGGTAATGAAACATAAAATATGTGGTTTCAGCGGTGACGTGTTCCGGCAATATTTTATGACATGAGAGTATCATGAGGAATTTTCTGACAGCTCTTAAATATTAGTTCAAACAACCTCTATAGATGGCACTTTTAAAAAGCCGAAGGCGTTAAGTCTGTATACTATAATGTAGGCAAGTGGTATCTATCATCTAGGGTTATTTATATATTCAATTTCCGATACAGACGTCAATTAATTTATCTTACTTTTAAAAACGCAGTGTGGAATAAATGGCTATATGACAGACAAGACTTCGCCTTTTGTAAAGCGCCATCTATCGAAGCCTTTTGTACCATTTATTTACCGTTTTGTTTTTTTAATGAGCTGTCAGAAAATCTCTCATTCGTCTTCACTAACCAAGAGGTGAAATTGAGAAGAAAATTGCCTGGAAGAAATCGCTCTACAATGTTCTTTTTATGCTATTGGTGTACAATAAGTAACTCTTTTATTATGCCAATGCAAACAAACAAATTTTCTCCAGTTTCGGCCTATCTGATCTTCACGGGGACGGACGGGTGCACTGGCGGGGCTCGGCTGGGCCCACGGGGGCCACTATCGGGGCTTCAGGTCCCGCTGGGGCCACTATTGGACCTTCCGGATGGGGCCTCGAGCTCACTTTGCGGCTGGCTACAGAAACGGGGCCGCCGCCGCTGTGGCCACCGGCCTTGCTTCAGGCCTTAGCTGGTTATGTTTTCGCTACTGGTTAGTCACATTTTAGATTAATTTACTCTTATTCTTATATCTTAGTAATTTATATCTTTACTGTTACTTTAACTCTTTGGTAAGTTATTGAAACGGGCTATTAGTCGGCTTAGGGTATTGATAAACCAATCTGTGGCGGTTTTAAATGAAACATTGTTATAATTGAAATAGTAAACGGCCTGTTTTATTTGTTAATACATACTTCACACAGAGTATATCGTCAGTGGTAGATCATAGAGTATCTAGATACTTTACATCTCCCCTTCCTTGTTAATGAACTACAGCACACATAGTTATTTTAACATTTATACTTATTTAAGACACAACTTTTACATTACACTCTATGTAATACTTTTAATCAAAGACATCTTTTAACATGGCCTACCTATAATAACTATCATTTAAGATTACATTAACATTGCTTTTTTTTAATAGTCATCGATAAATTAAATGAAGTAACACAGGTCTTAGTTGGAAATATTTAATTTATCAAATTACGCACACTCACTATGATGTCACAGAGTAGAGAGTAAAAAGTATACGAGCGAGACATGGATGTGCAAGTGACAGTAAGAACACACAGACTATAAACAGTATTAGAGTTGGCTGTATAGTTACAAAATTATATACCTAGTCAGGTCATAAGTTCTGTCAAAAGCTTTGAATGTTATTACTGATACACCTTTAGACAATTACTTAAAAATTATATATGAAATGAAAGGTTATTAAATGTACAATATAATTTTAATTACATTATTCGAAATGCCCTCCCCCATTTTGGACACATGTCCTTAATCTACGCGGCCAGTCATCGATCGCTGCACGCACCACATTCATATCTATTTCTGCCGCTGCTTTAACCAGAGATGCTCGCAGAGACTCCAAATTTTGGTGAGGTTTAGCACAGACTTTCTCCTCCAAATATTGCCATATCTTGTAGTCCAGTGGGTTTAAGTCTGGACTAGAAGATGGCCAGTCTTCATGCCGGATAAAGTCAATTCCGCGGGCGGTCAACCAGTCTTGCGTGCTTCGTGCCTTATGAGCCGGTGCAGAGTCCTGTTGGAATGTCCAATGTCTGTTCTTGAACATTGTTTGAGAAAGAGGTTCCACTGTGCTTGTCAGGACAGTATTTTGATAAGTCACGGCACTGGTTCTCATACCTTTTTCACAGAAAAACACCTCAGTTATGCCTGAATATGAGACTCCAAGCCAAACCATGAATGAGGAAGGGTAATGGCCACGCTGGACCCTCGGAATACGCGCGCTCGCTTCTTCACTACTGTGGGCATACACCTTATCGTTTTGTTTGTTATAGCTTTCTTCAATGTTAAAAATTTTTTCATCCGAAAAAAGAATTTCGCGGTATTTTTTTCCCGCGTACCGTCGTAACAAAGCGCGGGATCTTTCTAGCCTAATTTTTTTTAAACGCTCGTTTAAGAAATGTCCGGTCTTTTTACGATAAGCTCGTAGTCCTAGGTCTTCATTTAGCACTCTTTTGACCGTGGTTCTGCTTACCCCATCTGGTGAGCTAGGATTTTCTGTTTACGCACGGGATTTCTTTCGATTCGCGCCTTCACTGCTTTGATGACCGCTGGTGTCCTAACTGTGCGAGGTCGGCCGCTTCTTTTACGATCTTCGAAGCTTGATTCTTCAGTGAATCGTTTAATAGTACGATAAACGAACCGTAACGTTATTTTCAATTTTTGTAGAATATTGAAAATCTCTTTTGGCGCGTAACCGCAGCGGTGCAACGCGATAACCGCGATTCTATCTTCTTTACTCGACCACTCCATATTTGAAAATGAATAAAATATAATTTCTTTTTTATTTTCAACAATCGCAACCGTTCTATTTTTAAAATTAGTAAGCGTATTTCTGGCCAGTATTCGAAAATTAAAAATATGAGGTTTTGACAGAACTTATGACCCGACTAGGTATATTTAACACCTCTCCTGAATTTAAACCTTAATTAAATGAATAAGTTAACTTCTATTTTACTTTACTTTGTTACATGCAATAGTAGAATTTACTTTACCTCATCAATATAAACAGTCAAAGAAACAATTTTAAGACAGTCAGAATTTAAAATACATACATACATAACTTCACGCCTGTATCCCGTATGGGGTAGGCAGAAAACCACAGGTAATAAAATCATCTGATGTCACGTTTGACAAATTTGGAGGCATTACAATAGTGGAGAGAGACTATTGCAGTGACAGTCAGCCTATCGCCCACAAAACAGCCTCCCATAACACCTCGGTCCCTTAACTGACTTTTACAGTATGCCCGGGAAGAGAAGCAGCTGGCATATTCTATGTTTTTCTTTCGCTCCCAGTCCAGCATGGAAGCTAAATTAATTATTTAATAGACTTAAATGAACACATTCCAAGCTTAGATCTCAACAAAACGAACTTCTCTTATGACAAAGCTTTTGTAAGAATGTCTACATACTGATTATCAGTATTAACAAATTTTAATACAATAATCTTTTCAATATATTTTTCTTTAATAAAGTGATACTTAATTTCTAGAAGTCGTCGTGGCGCCGTGGTTACTATGTGTATCATACGATATCACAGGTTAAGCAACGTTCGGCGCGGTCGGTACTTAGATGGATGACCGCCGACCATTCATATCTCACGACGACTTCCGTGCTTCGGAGGGCACGTTAAGCAGTCGGTCCCGGGTGCTGTATACTTGTATACAGTAGTCGTTAGGTTTGTCAGAAGCCATCTAGGCGCCCTAAAAATTCTGGCATCCACCACCCAGCACGGGGCCAGCTTGGTGGATTATGGCCTATACCTCCTCTTCACCCAGGGGAGAGACTCATGCCCTGCAGTGGGCTCATTACAAAGAGTTGTGATGATGATGATGACTTAATTTCTATGTGCTTACATCGTTTATGGAAGTTTATATTTTTGATCACACTAATAGCACTTAGATTGTCTAAATGAAGACTCAATAGTCTTGTTTGTATTCATTAATGTTACATAAAAACTGTTTAATCCACATTAATGAAATAATGAAATCCCCAGACAATCACACCAACTACATGGCCCCAAAGTAAGCATAGCTTGTGGTATGGGATACCATGTAGCGAACTAGGGAGGAACCTAGAATATAAATACATAAATAGATAAAAACCCAGACACGGAACAATTTTTTTTTTCTTGTTCCGTGCGGGAATCGAACCCGCAACCACTGGCGTCTGAGGCAGATAGGTTTACCTCATCGCCAAAGTGATCCACATTGTTTCTGTAGTCGCAGCGCATGCTGCCATAAACTCAGCCTCTGTTGTGGATAAAGCTACTGTTTGTTGCCTTTGGCTAGACCAAGTTACAGCTGCTCCTTTCTTGATAAACACATAGCCAGTAACTGAACGACGAGTGTCCATATCATTTGCAAAGTCTGCATCACTGTACCCGGTGACTACTGAGGGTTGTGGAGTTTCGGAATAGCATAACCCATAGTATTTTGTATCTTTCAAGTATTTGAAGATCTTTTGAACTTTTTTCCAATGGTTTGTATTGAAACAATTCGCTCCTTGAATGCAAAAGAGCCAGCAAAAGAGAGCTGAATCAAAATTTCTTTTACGATTTTTTTCAAAAAGCATTTGGTTTTCGTAAATAATTGTATACTATTGTATACCATTCTAAGCGTGATTTATTGCTGTATCTTTATGAATTATTAATTATATTGAAATCTATTACACACATTCTAAAAATGCAGATAAGTCCCTTTTGTTTTCCAAATCCAAACTCTTATTATATGTATATATAAAACTGTTCCGTTACTGACTGAGTGACTGAGGTACTGAGTGACTGACAGACAACGTACAGCCGTAACTACTGGGCGTAGAGCGCTGAAATTTGGAACATACATTTTTTAGGGGATTTAGGGGCGCACTAAGGAAGGAATTCCCGAAATTCCCACGGGAACGGGAAATATAGGACTTTTTAGTTTGTGTGAAAAATCTTATTCCTTGAGTGCACCGATGTGAAACTTGGTGTAAAGGTTTTTCAATGTGTGTCTGGTTGTGTTATTAAAGGAATTCCCGAAATTCCCAAGGGAACGGGAACTATATGATGTTTTAGTTTGTATGAAAAAATCCCATCCCTTGAGTGCACAGATGTGATACTTGATATAAAGGTTCCTCAATAAGTGTCTGTTTGTATTATGGAAGGAATTCCCGAAATTCCCACGGGAAGGGGTTGGACTTTTTAGTTTGTATGAAAAATCTTATTCCTTGAGTGTACGGATGTGATACTTGGCATGAAGGTTCTTCAAAGAGTGACTGGTTGTGCTACGAAAATAAATCCCAAAATTCCGACGGGCACGGGAAATATATGAGTTTTAGTTTGTATAAAAAAAACTTATTCCTTGAGTGCATGGGTGTGATACTCGGAATAAAGGTTCTTTCAGTGGGTGTCTGGTTGTATAGTTTCTGAAATTTCCACGAGAAGGGTAGTTAAGCGCATACAAGTGTGTGCGGGATAAAGCTAGTTTATGTATAAAAATACAATAAATAGTTAAAAAAAAGTTTTACTATGTAATTTGACAATTATACATATCAAATATTTGAGAAATCGACTCACCAGGCTGACAGCAAACATAATGTCGGGGCGACTCACAATTGCCAGGTGCACCAGGGAACCAACGGCTTCTCTGTATGGTATGTTTTTATCATTTTCCTTCTGCAACTTCACATGAGGATCAGCTGGAATGCTGTTGGAGTTAGCATTATCCATGTTAAATTTTGTTAACATTTGTTCTACAACGTGTAACAAAATGGAGAGATAAAACTTAAGGGTTAGCTTCTATACCATACGTAGAATATACAATAAAAGAATTAGCATGATTAGTGCTGGTATAGAGTTTCATACAAATTTATTTAATTATTTTACAATAAATTATTTTGACAACCCTAGTAAACCTAGTAAGCTAAAACAATACTTTTGCCGCAGTCAGTGACCTTATGACCTTTCCCGCACCGGCTGAACTTTGTAGTATCTGTCTACCCATCACTTTATTTTTATGCCATCTGTTATCGAATAGATTTCATCAAAAGCTAACAGCTGTTTTTAGGGTTGACACTTGGATATTTTGATCTAAACTTTGAACTTGTTTTTCGGTCGAACCGAAAGGATGACGAATTTATTTTACTGTTACTTATATAATACATCACCAAACATACAATCCCCTTAAGTATTATCTCTTCATTATGTTACACGTTGTATATCTAGTCTGATGAATAAATAAGTGGTCCCTCATTTGTTCTATTTGCATTCCCACAAAATTTCCTGGTGGAGGTAAAATTTTAATTTCAAAAATTGTTTTTAATTTATTTGTTATTTCTATTAATGCTGTTTGATCTAACAATGTTTTTAAGTTTTTTGCATTTAAAATGCTCAATTATTTTTAAATAAATGAAAAATGTGATAAATAAAAATTACCCGACCAGGATTCGAACCTGGGACCTCTCGTTTGCCGGACGAGTGCTCTTCCAACTGAGATACCGGGGCCTGGCGCTACGCCTCGAAATTATTTACCACATTTTTTGTTTTTACGTTATATTGCTATTGTAGCTCCATCTAATGGTATAAGCTTTGCAGCTAAGACCACCCGAGATCAATTTCTTTACAGAAATTGTGAATCCCAGTTAAAGTGAAGCATTGCATTGTTTTAATAATGTTTTTAAGTTTTGATCTTCTGAGAATAGCAACATACAAAGAAAGCATTTCTTTTTATTGATCAGACCAACATACACACATTGGTCACTCTTAATGTTTACAAAACGAATTTTCTTTAAAACAGAGTCAAATTTAATGTTTTAACAACGTGGGGCCTGTTTTAAACCATATAAAGATTTGTTAAGTTTACATACCATGTTTTCTCCATAGAGCCGGCCTTCTGGTGGTGTCATGAGTATGGTTTCTTCTAGTTCTCCAATCTCCATTATTCTGTATAGCTGTGGAAAGTAATAACCTTACAGAATAAAATAATAAAAAAAATAAAAAAATCCTTATTTGCGACAAAATGAAAAGGATTTCAAGCACAAGTTTACATGAAAATGTTGCCACAAATTGGTAGAATTAGCAAAGTGCTAGTTTAGAGCTAGCGCTGGTCTTCAATTGCAACCACTGGTCACGGTCGGAATCACAAATAAATAAAAAAGAAACCATAATTAAAGAAATAATGATAAAAGTAGCATTAAACAAGGCTTAAACATAAAAAGAAAATAAAAATAAACATTTAAATCAAAAGTGAAAGAAATGCAACAAAAAATCTTGGCAATATTTTAAAAATTAAGTAGGTATACATTTTAATTAAAGAAATCGTATACCTTATGATGAAAGTAACTTAAATTTAACATGAAAGAAGACTTAAAAGTAAAATAAAATAAAAAATAAGTTTAAAAATAAATTTTAAATAACGCTAGTGTCATGCAGCTGGTTCTCCTCAAAATTCTGGTGTGAAGACAACATTTGTTTTATCTTTTTCCTAAAATTAGCGACAGTGAAAAGATTGCGTATCGGCGGTGGGATGTTATTCCAGCATTTGGTAGCCGCATACCGGAAACTGCATCTAAAGGCAACTGGTTTATGTTTTTGGGTAGAGAATCATAGAATCATACCTGACGGTTGGTGAAAAGGTTTCTTGACAGTCAATGCCTTTTGTTTTTGATTAATGCCTTGGTCCTGTTGATTCTTCCTTGATACGCAAAACCCATTTATATCCTATAACTTTAGCATTTTGGGGGCTTTTTGACCAATGTCCATGTATTATTTTGACGACCGGCTGGTGTAGCGGTAACATACATTGCCTTCTATGCCAGAGGTCCTGGGTTCGAATCCCGGCGGCGGCGGATATTTGTGTGATGAACACAGATATTAGTCGTCAAGTCATGGATGTTTATATGTTTATTTAAGTTTATTCTAATAAAAAATATGCATTTATTCAGTATACATGTATATATTTCTTAAGTATATTAGTTATCTGGTATCCATAACACAAGTTCTTTAAGAAACTTAATTTGGGCTAGATAATGTTGTGTGAGTGTCAGAAATACATACATACATAACTTCACGCCTGTATCCCTTATGAGGTAGGCAGAACATCAGAGGTTATAAGACCAACTGATGTCACGTTTGACTAATGAGGTATTATAATGATTGCGAGAGGCTATTGCAGTGACAGGGGGTCAGCCTATCGCCCACAAAAATGCCAATAAAACTTGTGTCAGAAATATTTATTTATTTATTATTTATCTTATGGGCATCTAGTTCTTCTTGAATAGATTTTGTCCATATTTCTTTGTTTATTGATTTCACTGCCTCTATAAATGTTGTAGGAACATCTGACACGATAACTTCATCTTTACACTGGTAACAATTTTCTTCTGAATCTTTTAATGTTATTTTTTTAATTATTTTCTTTCTAGGTCTTAATGTAACATTACTAACTGGAGAAGTATCAAATGTTTCATCAGGAATATATTCACTGTCTGTAGATTTTTCACGTACAGTGTCACGAGAACTTGTAGGAATTGAATCTTCATCTGTTTGTCTATCATTTTGTTTAATACTCAATACTCAATTCTTTATTGCTGCCTTAAAACATTTTTATACATGGTAACAATAATTAACCATAAAATGACAATTATGGGCCTTGTTGGGCGCTGCAATTTTGGGAGAGAGGAGGAATTAGCATGACTAATTGTACTTTCTTTAATTTAATACACAGTAAATTTAAAAATAAAATATTTCTCTTATCTATTTTAGTAGTTTATCGGTTAGAAATTCATCTAGAGTGTAGTTGCTTTTCATGATTAATATTTTCTTCAATGTTTCTAAAAAATGTTAAGTGTTTGTGATATTCTGTATGTGTTTAGGTAGTTTATTGTAAATTTTTGCTGACATTGCCAGGGGACTGGCCGAATGTAACTGAAGTTTTGTATTTTATTCTCATGTCTAAGTGTGTATTTCGATTTGATATCTTCTCTTTTTTCATAGAGTTCTGAATATAAACGAACATACTTGCATATTTCCAGTATACAGGGTTGTTTTGTAGGCCCTTGCCAAATTTAAATATTACCTACTTTGATATAATACGAATAACCTGCATTTTTATTTTAGTATCGCTCAGTAGAAAAAAGTAAAGATATGGCACCTTCGTTTGTTTCACGAATAGTCGTTATTGATGAATGCCCTATACACAATACGATACTATGACGCGGCACTTTATTGATTACGTTTAATAATACTACGAAGACGTAGTACTACAAGATGTTTTGTCGCGCGACAAAACATGTTAACGATATGAGGTTGCAAGGTCACACTTTGAGTTCAGTAGTTATGCATACCTACAGGCAATAAAAAAGTTACCTACACAAGTTACGTACAATCTTTTCTTCATACTTTTACAGGCTTAGAACCGGCAAATTGCAAAAGGTTTGAGGGATTTAATGTGAGAAAATTTAACATAATACTTTTAAGTGAATGCAAAAATAGATAGAAAGAAGAAGCATTTTGCACTTCGGCGTATTTAAAAAGATTGAATAAACTTATGTACATTAATTAAAGCTCTAATCTGTGTAATAAGTGATCAAAATGCATACCATTTTTCTCCAGGCAGAGTCTAGCACGTTTTAACGTATTTTCATGGGCTTTGCGAGGATGCACGAGCGACTGAAGGTCATGGCAACAGACAAGTGTTTCCGGGTTTGCGACGGCGCCACCGCGGCGCCGGCCCGTTTCGTTCACGTGCGAACATGTCGGTATCTTACCTGCTCGATGTAATGGCACTTATTGTCAAGAGGATACGATTGTTTTTTGAAAATTTAGACGTCTGTGATGTAATTCATTCGGTTAAACAAGTTGTACCACTGCGCGTAGTCTTTATAGTATTCATTCGTAAAATAATATGACCATGTTGTGCTTAATATTTTAGTGAATAATATGAATTTCCGTGTAAAAAAAATAACTACTTTTTTTTGCAGAAATGGTTTATATTAATGATACTTATTACGTAAAAAAAATTTGGTAGATGTTGTCAAATGAACCCTGTATATACATACATGGTAGAGTTAATATTTTTAATTTTTGAAAATATGGTTTACAGCTTTGTCTGTTTTTAACGTTTACTATAATTCTTATAAGTTTTTTTGAGCTATGAATAGTGTATTAACATCAGTGCTATTTCCCCACAGTAAAATACCATAGCTTAACCATGAGTAAGCATACGCGTAGTACACAGTAACAGCTGTTTCGAGGTCAGTAGTTTTTTTTATTTCTCAAAGAGCGTATGCGAAACTTGAGATTTTGTTTCTTATTTTATTTACGTGAATTTTCCAATTTAAATTTGAATCAATGTCTATGCCAAGCAATGTAAATTTAGTTTCAACATATTGTTCTCTATCTTTTAAGTAGTAGGTAAACCATTTATGAGCTTGTCCACGGATGCCAACTTTATATAATTAAAAAAATAGAGTTTGATGTTTTACTTTATCGTATGCTTTAGTCATATCAAGCATGATTCCGATTGCGTGTTTTTCATCATTTAGAGTCTTTAGTGCCTCTTGGATGAATTTGTATGTGGCTAACACAGTCGATCGTTTTTTACGGAAACCATTTTGGCAGTCATTAAAAATTTTGTATTTTTTACAATATCTGTATTGCTATCAAATCACACATTGCTTTTTCGAATATTTTTGAATCCGTCGGTAAATGGGAAATTGGTCGGTAATTGTGATTGTTATCTTTTTCGTTTTTCTTATGGATTGTTTTTTTTTTTTTAATTAAATCCCCAGACAATCACAACAACTAGGGGAGATGCGGGCAAGACGGGGTATCTAACGTTTAAAGGGCAATAAAACTGAAACCATTGCACTTAAACAATCATCTTTATTTTAAAATCTTCTTTTGGTAATCAGTCTTTAAATTATTTATAATTTTAGGAACAATCAAAGCAAAATTATTAATTTATAGATATAAAAATAAAAACAGTCCTACCACCCCGTCTTACCCTCTGGTTCGGGTAAGATGGGGTACCCCTAGGGGACAAGATGGGGTACAGCATTTCACTTATTGTTCTTGGCAGAATTCGCAGGTGAATGTTGCTTCATCATCTTCGTCATCCACACCAGCACAAGAGCAATGTGCCCAATTGCCACAAAGAGAACATCCAACCCAGCCTTCATTCGAATCTAAATAAAGACCGCTGCAGTACAAACAAGGGGTATTTTCAATGTCCGTATCACTCTTCTTTTCGGATGATTTGCGATTATCTATAATTTTTTTCTTTCTTATGACTGTTGTATTATTTAGTCTTCCTTTTTTAACCTTTTTTGTCTTCTCTAACTTCAATTGTCTAATTTCATTTCTTTTTTGTTTACGCTCTTCCGTGACCTGCTTTTGTTGAATCCTTTCTTCCAGTTCTTTTTTATATGGTGACTCAGTAATTATAGCTGTTCTTCCTCGTTTACGAGTCACGCGTGAAGTTTTACGAGTTGCTGGGAGCGGTAATATTTGCTGTGGACTAACAACAGAAAAGTTTGACTGTTGTGGAGTAGTTGGTCTTCTGTCTATTTCGGTTTCATCAATCCACGTGGAACATCCGGGCTGAGGATTTGGCAAGGTAGCAGAAGCCAGCGTAGGTATCTCGTAAATAGTGGCTGATACAGGAACATCAGGAATGACTGGGGAAATCGCCTCTGTTCTAACCCCGGGTCGTGGTAGTAAGGCATTAGAATTAATAGCAGCTTCACTGATATCTAGCACAGGTAATATATCATCCTGCTGTGTTTCCAACTCAGCAGGTGCTGAGACTGCTGATATTATGTTGGCTGTAGTCAGTGCTTGAGTAAGCGGAATATCAGTCACTAAAGAAGGAGCAAAGTCGATATCAGAGAAGACCGTTGGATCGTAAGGCCAAATTCCGCACTTTTTGAAGCCATTCACAGCTGTTGCCATGGTAGATGTTTCTATGAACGCCTTTCCAAAAATTTCTGCAACTTGCCGCATTGTAACAACCATCCCAGGATTGCTTCGAAGCCAGGTCGTAATTTGGCGATCATAATAATTGCTCAAAGGTCTCATATAAACAACATCGGCGACCTGAAGCCGATGAGTTGTATGTGGGGGGAAACATAAAATAATAACCCCATGGGCTCGAGCTTCATTTATTAAATCAATGTTTTTTGTATGGGTGCTATGGCCATCCAATAAAAGCAACACAGGTCGATCTACTGTGGCCCCGCTAAATTTCACAAACTGCTTAAACCATCCAAGAAACAATTCTGTGGTCATCCAGCCTGAGTCACTAACAACTCCCCATGCTCCGGGGGCAGCATTGAGCATTAACTGTGGGTCCATCCTCTTCCTGGGAAACACCATCATAGGTGGCATATATTGTCCACTGGCGCTGAAGCATATCTCTACTGTAATTGTAACACCTCTCTCTGCAGAAGTTAATGCTCCTACTTGTTTTCGGCCTCGTTTTGCTACAATTTTGGATTTGGTTTTTGGTACAACTGAAACACCAGTTTCGTCGCAGTTGTAAATGCGGTCTGGTGTAAGATGGTGTTCATCATAGATATTGCCCAAAAAAGTGAAAAATTGATCAACAACTTCTCTGTTGAACCCGGCAGCACGCGCAGCAGAAGTGCTTTCGGGTTTTCTTATTGACAATTCTGGGTGTCTGTTCAAAAACCCTTGAAACCAATCTTTGCCAGCTTCTTGTTTTTGAACGTTACAAGGATGAGATTTATTATTTTTTATTGCTAAATTGTACGCTAATGCCTTTAAATCTTTGGTTGTAAGCCCGTAAAGTCGAGTCTCCATGTCCAATATATAGCTACAAAGCTCCTTCTCTTCTTCTTCTGTGAAAACAGGTTTCTTTGGGCCTAAGGAAACCTTAATACTTGTAGATAAAGATGTAGCCAAGTTCTCGCGAGCTCCCTTTACTTTACTTTCTAGAGTAGTCTGAGGAACTGAAAATGTTTTTGCTGCTAGCATATACCCCATTTTCCCTTCCACAACGGCATTAACAGCTTTCTCCATACTCTCTTGCGACCACTCGCCTCTATTTGTTTTTCTCTTGTATGTTTTCACCATGCTAAAACAAAGAAATCCCCCTATGCATTACGCAGCCAAGTCACATGCATATATACACTCACAAACATACATACAGAGAGAGAAAGAGAAATAGATACATTAATATTCATCAACACAGAAACCCGAACCATAGTCAGATACTTTGAGAGGGCAAGATGGGGTAACCATACCCCATCTTGGCCTCCTAGGTATCGATGTATTTAAAAATAAACATCAAAGGAAACAATACACAAAACAGAAATAAAAAGTTTTTACCTGCTAGCGTAATCGTCGGTGCATGTAGATATACTCGAATCTAATATACAATACTATTATTTGTATAGTAAACACGAACTAAACGAATCGAAAAAATAAGAAGAAAACTTGCCTAAATCACTTTAGTTTCAATAACTCAAAAAATACGTGTCGCACGAATCACACACGAAAGTGTACTGACAGCCGGCATGTCACCGCATCGGCTGCACAAGTTTGAACATGTTCGCGCGACTAGAAGGTCGTAATTTAGCGGCCACCCCGTCTTGCCCCCCACCCCGTCTTGCCCGCATCTCCCCTACATGGGCCCAAAGTAAGCATAGCTTGTGTTATGGGATACCATGTAGCGAACTAGGGGGGAACCTAATATATAAATACATAAATAGATAAACACCCAGACACGGAACTTTTTTTTTTCTTGTTCCGTGCGTTAATCGAACCCGCAACCACTAGCGTCTGAGGCAAACAGGTTTACCCCATCGCCAAAGTGGTTATAATAGCTGTTTTCAAAGGACACGGAAAACATCCTTCTTCAAAGGATTTGTTTATAAGAATAGTGAGGGCATAGATAGCTCATCTGCATAATTAATTATTATTTGAATTGTTCTCTGATAGTTGTACAGGAACATAGTCTCGTTTAACTGTAGATTCAAGAAATGTAGCGTCCTTGCATTTTATCACTTTTCTGGTGTTTGGTATAATAAACCTATAAACCTTGGTGTGATCACAATAACCAATGAAAATCATTTTCTGTGCCTTTTGGTCCCATTTCTTGCGTTTCTCATGCGGTATATGTACTATGGCTTTACATCCAAATAAACGTAGGTGTTTTACATTTGGTTTTTGTCCAGACCACATTTCTTCTGGTGTTTTGAATGATAGATACTTGGTTGGAGAGCGATTAATTACATAATCTGCAGTGTGTACAGCTTCTGCCCAATATTGTTTAGGTAAATTGGCATTTAAAAGCATCTATCAACTAGACTTCTGTTCATTCGCTCTGCACTCCCATTCTGTTCTGGAGAATATGGTGTTGTTGTTTGATGTATAATACCTTTTTCTTTTAGGTAATCTGAAAAATTCTTATTGACATATTTCAAGCCGTTATCTGTTCTCAGAATTTTAATACGAGTATCAAGTTGATTTTCCACTTCATGTTTAAAATCTTTAAATGTTTTTAATGCTTCTGACTTGTGACGTAGAAAATACACATAATTTTTTATTTAAATAGTCGTCAAGAAATGTAATAAAGTATTTGGCACCACCTAGAGTTAGGGTTTCCATAGGGCCACATATAAAAATCAAAATCAAATCAAATCAATCTTTATTGCCAAAAATATGGTTAACAATGGTGGTGGTAGTCATAATATAAAATAAGTATCACATATTTTACTGAGATTATTACAGTATGCAATATTCTAATGTCATTCTTTAAACAATTTTTAGATTTATTATGAAATCAATCAAAAAATATTCGAATGATAATTCCCTTCTAATCATAACAAAATTATCAAATTATAATATAATATATAATATTATTACAGCATTGTCAATAGATAATTAAAAATGTCACGTTTTGGAATTAAAAAATTCATTGACGGAATAAAAACATTTTATCTTTAACCATTTAGTCAATTCAACTTTGAGTTTATTTATTGTCATTAATTTAAAAGTTTTTTGGTAATGAATTAAAAATTTTCACACACATTGCGTAACATTGGTTGTTGTGGTACAGTTGTAGGTGGGGCATATCATTATAAACAAGCCTTTCCCCATGTCGTGTTGCTCTTGTGATGTCTCGTGCACGAATAAAATATTGAGCATTACATTTAACAAACATGACTGCTTCTAGAATGTACATACAAGGCAGTGGCAAAATACCAAGTAACTTGAACAAGGGTCTGCAAGGTTCATCTGGCGCCTTACCCAGCATTGCTCGTATACACTTTTTTTGTGTGATAAAAGTTTTGTCCAAATATCAGAGTGAATGATCCGTAGGGGCCTCTGAGATCGTACTCCTTCACTTTTAAAAGGTAGCCGAGTCTGTTTGCTTTCCTTAAAGGTGACACATGTAAGATTTTCTGTTTTTTCAGAGAAAATTACATTGCCAGTATTTCCAGTCATTTTCTTCAAACTATTGAAATTAAGGTGTCTCATTATTTGATGCCATCAGGAACATATCGTTTTCTTCAACATCAGACATGCATGCATAGCCCTCTCTGGGCATGTTTAGCCGGTACTTGTTGATAACACTGGCAGTTTCTACTACTTTATGATTACTGTTCATAATAACACATCCAGTTTTATTGAATTATACTTGGCCACCACTTTCAATGATCTGACTTACAGATATCAAAACAGCATCTTGTTTTCACTACCATTATCATCATAGGTATCTAAGCTCACTTGCCCAGAGCCTTGCACAGATAATACCTTGTTGTCTGCAACTCTTATATTTTTAATAGAAGAAATTATCTTATTCTGTAAATTGTGTTTGGTCATATGCGAGGAGGCACCGGAGTCCACATACCAAGCACCTTCTTATGTGCATGTTGCTACAAAAACAGCAGCATATGATAGACTTTTAGATTTTTGTGTGTTTTTGGCTTTTGATGTGCATTCTGGACTTTATGGCCATTATTTATTAGTATAGTTTTTGCGAAACTTTTTGTTGAACATAAATGCTTTAGATTCATTCTCAAAAATCGCACCTTTCGAAAAAGCAACTTTAAAATACTTTTACTCAAACTTTGTCCATAGTAAGGGTATGATTGTAGGATATCATTGGAAAGGTTATTTAATTGCCTATTAGAAATTACAAACATGTGTATATGTTTTAAAGCTTTTAATAAAAAAATCTTAAAAAGGATAAAAGTTACAAAAGTAAAAAAAAAAACTCAAATTAGTTCTTAAAATCTAGTGTTTCCTCCCCTTGCTTTGATGACAGCTTCCATCCGATCCTTGATGGACCTCACGAGGGTCACCACTCTCTCTTGGGGTATGTTCTGCCATTCTTCCTTCACGGCATCCTGAAGCTCTTGAAGAGTGGTGGGAGCAGGATCACGTGCTTGTACGTGTCTCTTTACATCGTCCCAGAGATGTGAGCTCTCCATAGCAATTCTCATCGGTTGATAGGATTCTGGTAGACCGGAGAGCAGCAGCGTGCCTAGCCACTCGTCATCTACTTTAAAACCAATAATTCTGAGTTTGTGAGCTGTAGTCATTATTTTACTAACGTATTCTTCTACGTTTTGACATCCGCTTAGTGTTATAGAGATCACGCGATAGACCAACTTGGCGTGTCAGCCCGGAGTCATCAAATGCGGACGATAGCTTATCCCATACTTCTTGTGCAGTGTTGGCCTCTTGAATATGCACATAGTTCATAGGATCTATTGAGAGTATAATCTTTGTCCTCGCTTTAGTGTCTCTTTTCGAGTCTACTGAGACAGATTCCACGCAGTCCCATAGCTCCTCGTATTGAAGCTAAGTTTGCATCGCAAACCGCCACGTTGCGTAATTTTCACGGCCGGATAGCTTTTCAATATACGCCATGTTATTATAAACTGCCATGTTAATTTTAATAAATGCGATTACATTACAAAAGTTTAAAAACTTGTTTGTTGAGGTTAATAAATAATATATTTTTTTTTTTATTAAGACTCACCAAATAATAATTAATATTTACAGCATAAATATTGTTATCAAAAACATAGTTCAGATCACAATTTTAATTTCCACTATACATTACTATAGTAAACACCAATGTTGTTTTTGACACTCACTAACTTTACAAATACAGATTTACCTTAACTTAATTTAGTTTTGATTAGGGTTGCCATCTCTAAAATTTGGAAAACAGGACAAGACGCGTGAAAACCCCGGATTTTAGAGTCCGAAAGCCGGACATATCAACAAGATCTTTTAAACATATTCAATGTAATGAAAAACAGTTGAAAATGTCATTTTCAAATTTTCACCTTTTTTATTCTTTCATTATTTTAACAAAACAGAATCATTACAATTTGTTACAAATTGTTTATATAAATCAGCTTTTTAAATTCTTGAAATAAGAAAACATAACTATATTTAAACAAAAAAAATATATTTAATGAATTAAAATCTTAAAAGTACCTACTTACTTAAACCATTCTAGTATTCAGTCTTACAATTTTTGAGGAAACTTTTCTATAGTTCTATAATTATTATCTGCTTTACTTTTTATCAGCAGTCATTTATATATTAAACAACAAAACAGAACATTTACATACAGCAATGTAAGTTACATTATTTAAATTTTAAACAAAATAATCAATCCTATACTCATTTTAATCAACTCAAACTTTTGATCAACAACCATGTTTTAAATAGTTTTTACTCAATGAAAACAATCATAACTTTAACTAAAAAAATAAAAAGCAATTATTGCACTCAAAATATCTAGCTATTGAAGCGTTTTCCTCAGCCTCTTGCCTTTTTAGTTCTCAGTTTTATTTTATTTATCATTTTTTCCGATAGTTTTTAGAATATCTTTCCTTTTTAAAAGTAATTTATAAGAATCAGTGCAGCTGTATTCTTGGAAACTGAATTTAATTTTAATTTTTGAAGAAATTGTTTCTACGCTTAGTAAATTTCTTTCTTTAGTCCATTGTTGTGTAATTATTGAGAATACCCCCTCCGCGTTGACATTATGCACCGGAATGCAAAAAAAATATTGCGCAATTTTCAGCAATTCCGAATATAAATTCGCATTTGGCGTTTTAAAAAATTGTACCCAAAATTGATTGGAATTTACAAGCTTATCTTGTTCAGTTAAGTTTTGGCAAAAAGCCTTTAAATTCACCCACTCGTCAATAAATTTTGCGTCGTCAAAGTCGGGTTTCGTACTCAACTTCGAATGACGTTGGCTCGATGCTCGATACCTCGATGTCCCTGCCTCGATAGTACGTTTTGCCGGTGGGTCGTTACCTCGAAAGTTCAGTACCTCGAGCGGTTCCTACCTCGATGGGTCTTTGCCTCGACGGTACATTTCATCGATGGCTTGTCGCCTCGAAAGATCATCAAAGTAAATTTAAATTATGACGTAAGGTGTAATAAATAATAAAACAGGACAATAATTATAATCAACAATATTTATTAATTATTTCACAAGTGAAACAGATAATTATAAATAAATGTAAGAAAACCTTTCTACTATGATTATTGTAACCAATTTTTCTTTTCTCCTTTATTCGAAATAATTTAAATATCTATAATATAATAATTCTTCTTCTTTGATCAACGAAAACGTAATTATAATGATGTGCAATTAGCAATAGAATTCAAAAACTCTCTTAATCCCATTTGATCCCTATTTTTACAAATCTGAGCAATTGCAGTTTGCAATTTCTTATTCTTCTTTTTCGGTGGTGTTTGGGATATACATGAAAGTGCCTTTTCAACAATGTGATTTGTGTTCATTTGTTCCTTAATAAGCTCGCGTACAGTCGCATAGAGACCAAGACGCCTGTTATTCAGTAAACTGTTCCACCGCCTGTGCCATCCTTCAACATTATTTTGAGTTCGCGGTAACCCTAGTTCATTATTTTGGTGAACTGACCAAAAGTGAGGTGGAAATAAAGGTGGTGATCTAGAAATTGTAATCGTAGTTCCTCCTCCTCCTACCGATTTTCTTTTGCCAGAAACATAATACATCTCGAACCACTCCGTTAAGGGATCCGCTTCCTGAGGCAAAACTTCTTCTTTCAGCATGTGAAATGCAGTCGGAATATCATCTGGCGGCAAGTATGCCAAGGCAACTAGACATCGTAAGCTAACAGCAAAATTACTATCTTGTCCATAGCGCACCGATAATCCAAACTCTTGTATTCGCCTCCATACGTTCTGTCCTAAATGAAATAAACATCCGTTATGAACAGTGTCCGAAAATTCAATTCTAACTGCGTTAATGACAGCTATTTCAAAATCCGTCATTATATGATCCGGGTTTAATTGAAACCCCTCTTCAGCTGCGTAAGATTTCAGTTCTTGAAAAAGATGCATATATGCAGTTTCAGTTTTTGATGTCATGAAACAATACACTAAAGGTACAATTTTTCTGTGTTCGTCTATTCCAATAACACCGTGGATGGAATAAATCTGTTGAAATAACCAAGGGCATGTTTTGAACGTACCGTCCATAATCCAAATCAAAGATTCATATAAAATCTTTATATTTCTTTTTGTACAAAAAATTATTATTCGCTCACCATCACCAAATGGTAAATCACGAGCTAAAAATGATTCTCCATCACTTGTCTTATGATCGTCAGGAAAGTTAATTTCGGACAAACTGGATGGTTCCTTTGGCTTAGCCTTAGCGCGAGCACGTTTGACAATTTGTCTTAATGCATTTTTGTTACTAATAGAACATGCACTAGTGCTAGGTACATCTAATAGGCGCTTATTGATCAGTTGTGTTGGCTTATCACTGCTCGTCAACGCATCCTGTTTGATATTGTTCGTTAATTTAATCGCATCTATTTTGCTAGGTGACGGTGCATGAGAATGATCGGTCATTTCTTTGATCACACTGTGTTCACCGGAATTAGCAGTTTCTGTTGTTAATGTGCTCGAACAAAACTTATCATCTTTTTGATTACAGCACCAATAATATTTATTATTCACTTTTTTGTTTAAATAAAAACAGTATCCACCACAAATTATTATCTCTTTTCCGCGATTAGATTTTGCTACTACTATTGACGCTGACATGTTTCCGACTGCATTAGCATTGTTTTATTTATAATTTGTAACTAAATTGAGAATTTTGCGGGTAATTGAAAAAAGTTTTCTTGAATTATTTGGAAATTAAGGTGGTTCCTTAGTACGTTTATTTATTTATAGTTTAGATTTACGTTTAGTTATTATAAAAACAATTATTAATCATAGATGCCTGAAACTTGAATACGAAACGAAACCCGTTAATGAGAGTTTAATTTTTTAACGCCTTATAAAATGATCATAGCAAAATATTTTGTTGTCAACTATTGCAGACCTATATTATGTAGGTGAAGTTTTGACTCCAGGTCTGTAATTTTTTCAACTTCCGTCTCAGAAACGAAAAGGTGCCAACTGCCAAGTTTGAAGCGTAGCCTGTGTTTATTTATATTATTAAATTAATATGATTAAAAGATGTGAAAATTTGCGTCGAAATTTTTTACATTTTTTAAATTATATTTCTGTATCTGTTTCTGTCTGTGGCATCATAGCTCCCAAACGGATAGACAGATTTTGATCTAGTTTTTTTGTTTAAGAAGTGACTTATGCGATATGGTTATTTAATCAAATAAAATAATATTTCGAGGCGACAAGCCATCGATGAAATGTACCGTCGAGGCAAAGACCCATCGAGGTAGGAACCGCTCGAGGTACTGAACTTTCGAGGTAACGACCCACCGGCAAAACGTACTATCGAGGCAGGGACATCGAGGTATCGAGCATCGAGCCAACGTCATTCGAAGTTGAGTACGAAACCCGTCAAAGGGGTTTTTATCTTTCAAATAGAGGACAGTGTCTTCAATAAGAGTCCACTCTGTGTTGTTATTAATTTTCGGAAAAAACATCCAATCAAATTTCTCAAATTGTTTTAAAGGTTTCATCCATTCTTTATAATATCTTTTAATTTCATTGTAGAAGTCATGTGTGCATTTTTTAAACTCTTGTTTCCTGTTTTTATCTTCTTTATTTATAATACTCTGAACGTTCAGCGACACAAAATTTTCCTTAATTTGGTCATCTAAACTTTTTTTTATGGAAGCAAGTATGCTTTTTGTTTCAAGAATTGAATTATCGCCTTTCTCTAATGTCTGTATTTTTGTGTGAATGGTGTGCATAATTGAGTGTATAAGGTACAGGTATGCTTCCGAGAGAGGATTTTCGAAAAACTGTTTAATTAAAACAGGTCAAAGTCAAAGTCAAAAGAATCTTTATTTCTTAAGTATTTAAATACATTTGAAATAAGTCACAATTTGCAAATTGAACTGAATCTACCACCACTTCGGAAAGTCGATCTGTTGAGAAGAAGTGGCAAGAAACTCAACAGCAATCATCTTTTAAAAATACACAATAACAATAACAATTTACAATCTTCTTGCATCCGGATATGACTTCACTTATAAAACTTTATACTTATCCTTAAATCTATCAAAGGGTTAATCTTAAATATTTCCAAAATTTTATTATAAAAGCGTACACATTGACCCATGAACGAGTTGGTGATCTTCTGGAGTCTACTATTATATTTATACATTAGGCCTTTCCATGCTTTCAAAATAATGAAGTAAAGGACGGTAGAGCTTTAGAATTCGCTCGATAGCTGGAAACAGGCTTAGCCAACGCGTTTTGGAATGATACAGAAGCTGTTTATATTCGACCTCAGCCGTTTCGCAGAACTCTTTAAGAGCATCGGTTCGTACCGTGTAACCGATGCGGGTCGCGAATTCGAACGAACAAACGGCGCGGCGGGCCGCCCGTGGCAACCGTGACGGGAGGGGTGAGGGAACGGTGAATATACTTGGTTCGTCGGTTGATCGTGGTGTGCGAGCATAATGCATGTCTCGCGGGCGGCCCAATTTTTTTTTTTTTTTTTTAAACTCGGTCTACAAATGAAACCTTCCCCAGACGCTCCCCGGATGCCCTCTAAACTAGGACAAATCCGGGAAAACCCGGACGGATGGCAACCCTACTCTCTGGGCATGTTTAGCCGGTACATGTTGTTGATAACACTGGCAGTTGCTACTACTTTATGATTACTGTTCATAATAACACATCCAGTTTTATTGAATTTTACTTGGCCACCACTTTCAATGATCTGACTTACAGATATCAAAACAGCATCTTGTTTTCACTACCTTTATCATCATAGGTATCTAAGCTCACTTGCCCAGAGCCTTGCACAGATAATACCTTGTTGTCTGCAACTCTTATATTTTTAATAGAAGAAATTATCTTATTCTGTAAATTTTGTTTGGTCATATGCGAGTCCGGAGTCCACATACCAAGCATCTTCTTACGAGTATGTGCATGTTGCTATAAAAACAGCAGCATATGATAGACATTTCGATTTTTGTGTGTTTTTAGCTTTTGATGTGCATTCTGGACTTTTATGGCCATATTTATTACAAGTATAGCACCGTGGTCCTCTTGATTGCTTCTTATAGTTTTTGCGAAACTTTTTGTTGAACATAAATGCTTTAGATTCATTCTCAAAAATCGCACCTTTCGAAAAAGCAACTTTAAAATACTTTTACTCAAACTTTGTCCATAGTAAGGGTATAATTGTAGGATATCATTGGAAAGGTTATTTAATTGCCTATTATAAATTACAAACATGTGTATATGTTTTAAAGCTTTTAATAAAAAAATCTTAAAAAAACTTACAAAAACTTAATTTAAAAAAACATAAAAAAATCTCAAATTAGTTCTTAAAATCTAGTGTTTCCTCCCCTTGCTTTGATGACAGCTGCCATCCTATTCTCATGGACCTCACGAGGGTCACCAGTCTCTCTTTGGGTACGTTCTCCCATTCTTCCTTCACGGCATCCTGAAGCTCTTGAAGAGTGGTGGGAGCAGGATCACGTGCTTGTACGTGTCTCTTTACATCGTCCCAGAGATGTGAGCTCTCCTTAGCAATTCTCATCGGTTGATAGGATTCTGCTAGACCGGAGAGCAGCAGCGTGCCTAGCCACTCGTCATCTACTTTAAAACCAATAATTCTGAGTTTGTGAGCTGTACTCATTATTTTACTAACGTATTCTTCTACGTTTTGACTTCCGCTTAGTGAGGTGTCACAGAGATCACGCGATAGACCAACTTGGCGTGTCAGCCCGGAGTCATCAAATGCGGACGATAGCTTATCCCATACTTCTTTTGCAGTGTTGGCCTCTTGAATATGCACATAGTTCATAGGATCTATTGAGAGTATAATGTTTGTCTTCGCTTTAGTGTCTCTTTTCGTGTCTACTGAGACGGATTCCACGCAGTCCCATAGCTCCTCGTGTTAAAGATAAGTTTGCGTCGCAAACCGCCACGTTGCGTTATTTTCACGGCCGGATAGCTTTTCAATATACGCCATGTGATTATAAACTGCCATGTTAATTTTAATAAATGCGATTAAATTACAAAAGTTTAAAAAACTTGTTTGTTGAGGTTAATAAATAATAAATTAATATATTTTTTTTATTAAGACTCACCAAATAATAATATTTACAGCATAAATATTGTTATCAAAAACATAGTTCAGATCACAATTTTAATTTCCACTATACATTACTATAGTAAACACCAATGTTGTTTTTGACACTCACTAACTTCACAAACACAGATTTCATCATCATCATCATCATCTCAGCCCGTGCTAGTCCACTGCTGGACGTAGGCCTCTCCCAACGCGCGCCACCGAATTCGGTCTCTAGCGCAGCGCATCCAGTCCCTGCCAGCCGTCTTCCGCAAATCGTGTTCCCAACGTGCCGGGGGGCGTCCCACACTACGCTTGCCTTGACGTGGCCTCCATTCGAGAACCTTTGGACCCCAACGATTGTCAGTTCTTCGACATATATGGCCAGCCCACTGCCACTTTAGCGTGCTGATCCGGTGAGCTACGTCGGTTATTTTTGTTTTCTGTCGGATAACCTCGTTTCTGATCCGGTCTCTCAGAGAAACACCTAACATAGCTCTTTCCATAGCGCGCTGTGTGACTTTAAGTCGGATTTAAACACAGATTTACCTTAACTTAATTTAGTTTTGATACATAATTACTTATCTGCTCTTGTTAAGATGAAATTGCATAATACCACAGAAAAAGTAAAAGTAAAATCAATACCTTCAATCAACATAAAAATTAAAATATTATGTTTTTATTTATGTTTTGTAAGGTAGGTATTGCAAAATTGATGTGTGGTACAAGTATAAGTCGTCTTGAAGTCGTCGTAGCGCCGGGGTTACTGTGTGTATCATACGATATCACAGGTTAAGCAACGTTCGGCGCGGTCGGTACTTGGATGGGTAACCGCCGACCATTCATATCGCACGACGACTTCCGTGCTTCGGAGGGCCCGTTAAGCAGTCGGTCCCGGGTGCGTATTTCCATTTCCGTGTTTATTAGGAGGCAGTACTGTCTTGAAACACGCACGGGTTTGTCGCGCTAACTGCCGTTACAAAATCGTGTTCAATCCAAGGCACGTATCCTCCAATCGCGCACGGGTTTGCAACGCCAACTGTTCTTCCAAACACGTGTTCAATTCAGGGTACGCGTCCTCCAATCGCGGACGGGTTTGCAAGGAGTATGCACCTTGATTAAGCGCCACAAATCCGTGTGTGTTCGAAGGCATTTTTGTGTTTAATGAATGGGCAAGAAAACTCAAACAAAATCTGTAACTTTTTATTAAGACCAAAATTATACCTAGGTACATAAACAAATAATTTGTAGTAATTTTATATAATCAATGTTTTTTGGCAGGAGGCTCATTATCATCAATATTAGATGCAATATTATGAACACGTTTTCTTTTTACAGTTTCTGACTTGGCTGGTCGTCCTGATTGAATCCTTCCACTGCATGGTAGTCCTCTTTCTTTGCGGCGACTGATCGATGTTGGTTGTACATGAATTTTTCGAGATTTTCGTCGGACATTTTTTTCAACTATAAATGATATAATACTTGATGGAGTTTGTAGCTTCGACAAATCAGATCCAAACTTTGTAAGAATGTTTGTATATGCAGCATTGGTGTCTTTTTCCAAGATTTCAGTGATTCTTTGCCACTGAGCTTTAATATTACGAACAGCATTGTCAAAGTTTTCATTGTTGATAGTCACATTGTTTTCCGCTCGATTTATTGGAAGTTCAAAAGTGTCTGGTATAACATCATCTGGTGTAATAGAGTCAGTTTGGCTGTCTTCATTATTTGTGCTTGATTCACCCGTAATATTTTCAAAGAATGACGGTGAAAACTGATCACCCAGAGCAAATTTTGCAAACTGTTGACGATCACAGTCATTCAAATGTAGCGATGTGGTAAGTGCAGTCCCATGTTTTCTTTCTACAGCGCAGAGATGTTTACAAAATCGGCCCCCAGCACCATTTGGACAGTCACATGTTGCCATTTCACAGTCAACAACATACAGATCAGTCTTCTCTTTCACAAAGTAGGTATTGTCATCCATGTGTACAATATCCTTAATACTGCTACTTGCTTGGCAAAATTTTTCATACGCTAACGTAAGATTTCTTGCCCGCCCATTGGCAAACTGAATCAACCTTTTCTTGTGGTATGATTCAAAGGTATTTGCGATAAAGTCAACTAACGCGCACATATTGAACACTTTACAGCGCTGCAATACTACGTCTTTAAAAATTCTTATTGAGGATTCACAGTAATTGTTTGTGTTATTCCCTCGTGTTAGAATACCAGAGCGATATGCTATACACCACTCCTCACGCCGACTCCATAAACTTGTTAAATGTTTTTCAAGCTTTTTATTTTTCTTAACTTTCTCCTCATTTAATAAATCATACATTCTGATTTCGGCTTCTTGCATTGTATTGGCATACATTACAGTACGGAATGTTTTCATAACTGATTGCCGATCTTCTTTAATAACTTCATGTTCACTTTGCCACAACCAACGCCAAAGAGCTTGATTTACATGAAATATGCAAAGAAGTAATCTGCTGTTTGGAAATACTGTGCGTAAGGCATTCCTTTCTGCGCTGCTATCATCAGTCATTACGATTTTTGGTTGAAAAACCTTATGGCAAGTTTCCTCTAAAAAATCTTTTGCACATTGAAATGAATGTGTATAATTTTCCTGAGATTGACTCGTGTGCAAAATGACAACAATAGGTAAAGCACCAATTTTCGTTGCAGCAAAGATAAATGTAACACAGGCATTTGTTTGATCACAAGATCCACTTGTATCCATAAACACCATTTCATCAGCCAAACCAGCCATGAACACTCTTTGCATAATAGGCGTTATTACAACACACACAGTTGGTTCTTCCTTTAAATATATCTCTACGTTTATTTTAGACAGCTCAATCTTCTTTCGTTTTAAAACTTCAATTATATCACCGATGTCTCGCGTTCCGTAGGTTCGGCGACGCCATTGTTCATACAGATGAATAACTTGGCGGTCGCATGGATTTTTTTGTGCATTAGATAAAGTAATGTAAGCATTCTTCTCACATCCTTCAATGATACCTATTTCATGATACAATTTTGCTGCTGCAGCTGTCATTCCACCTTCAAAATACGATTCAAATTGTTTTATCGTGTCTTCGGAACAACGCAGTAGGCTCAATGCTTGGGCGACATTGACTCGGTGGGAATGATTATAGTTTATCTCTATTAGAACATTCAGTCCCCGTTTCATTAGTTGCGAATTTTTTGTCGTACTCTTTGTTACTTTTAAAAATTTTATCCCAATATTTGCTCTACAATTATAGTTTCTAGTCACACCTTTCTTTTTATCTTTGGTTTTGTTTCTTTCCGAAAGATGACAAATAAATACTTTTCTGAAATCATATCGTATCTGCTGAGAATATCGTCTCAACATAATCCAATTTGTTTGCGTTGCCTCCGAAAACTTTTCAATGAAATAACCACACTTTTTGTCATAATCACCTTCACATGATAAAGAGCATCGAATTTTACATTGGTAATTATCATTGTCTCCGTCATATTTTACGACTTCAAAATTGTCCACAATACCACTAAGTATATTCTTCAATAGTTCCATATTAATCGAAAACACACTTTATAAACATAACCTCAAAATGTTCTAATAGTGTAACTAAAGTTTGCTTTGTATTTATTTATCACGATCACAAGATAAAGTTTGTTTGTTTATTGTTCACAATATTACCAATTTATCTTTTAATAGTTCCATAATCTAATATTTAATTATTTCAAAGCACACTTATTTCAAACGCTGCACAGTGGAAAGGAAAAACAAACGAATGATAATGCGACTGGCGAAGTGACGAGACGCGAGCGAAGTTGTTTACGCGCGAACTTCATGGCTAAGTTCCATGCATCGCCTTGAACACGTGTTTGGAAGAACAGTTGGCGTTGCAAACCCGTGCGCGATTGGAGGACGCGTACCCTGAATTGAACACGTGTTTGGAAGAACAGTTGGCGTTGCAAACCCGTGCGCGATTGGAGGATACGTGCCTTGGATTGAACACGATTTTGTAACGGCAGTTAGCGCGACAAACCCGTGCGTGTTTCAAGACAGTACTGCCTCCTAATAAACACGGAAATGGAAATACGCGTCCCGGGTGCTGTATACTTGTATACAGTAGTCGTTAGGGTTTGTCAGAAGCCATCTAGGCGCCCTAAAAATTCTGGCATCCACCACCCAGCACTGGGCCAGCTTGGTGGATTATGGCCTATACCTCCTCGTCACCCAGGGGAGAGACTCATGCCCTGCAGTGGGCTCATTACAAAGAGTTGTGATGATGATGATGACAAGTCATAAAAGGTTTACGATAATACTGTTTAATATCATTATTCTTCTTTCGTTCTGAATTTAATTGTTATTTTGACTTTTGTCACTTTGATGGATATAACAAAATTCCTGTAAAGTCTCTGACACCCAAACATGGCAAAAAAGCCTGTATCTCAGGAGTCAGCGGCTTCTCCCAATATTTTACAAACAAGTGTGTCGAGAAAGCTAATAAAATTAACATCGCATTTTATTTGTATGTGATACCTATGTATCAGTGTTTTGTACGGTATGTTTTATATTTATGTTGTCTCAATATATTAAAAATATTATAGATATAAAATAAATATATAAAATTATATTTATGTCTATTTATAAAGTTTTATACAGAACTACATATACTTAGATATATATATATATGTATGCATAAACAAAAAAGTCCTATTTTTCGTTCCCGTCAGAATTCCGGGAATTACTTCCATTATACAAATAGACACTTATTGAGGAACCTTTATACCAAGTATCACATCCGTGCACTCAAAGAATACGATTTTATCATACAAACTAAAACATCATATATTTCCCGTTCCCGTGGGAATTTCGGGAATTACTTTCATAACACAACCAGTCGTTTTTTGAAGAACTTTTATGCTAAGTATCATTTTAGTGCACCCTTACATCCCCTAAAGAATGTATGTTCCAAATTTCAGCTCTCTACGCCGAGTAGTTACGGCTGTACGTTGTCTGTCAGTCACTCAGTACCTCAGTCACTCAGTCAGTAACGGAACAGTTTTATATATATTGATTGATATATAATATATTAGAGAAGCAATATTAGATTTATTTGCATTTATTTACTTTAGGACGTTTAATAGATCTTCTGTTTCTTCATAGTTTAAGGATAAAAGCCAAGTTTTAATGATAGATTTGCATTCATGAAGTGAAAGAGGGTAGAAATTTAATATTTTATTTATTTTATTATAGAGAAAAACTGAGAGGTATGCACTTTGTCGCCTTGCGAATTCAGTACGGATATTTATTGGGGTAATCACATTAGGAATAAGGCGTTTGTTGTCGCATATTTTTGGATTGTAAGGAGTTTGGGCATGTTTTAGGATTATTATATTATAAACAAATAATTTTTATAGTTCACATTGCTCATATAATAGCTTTGTTGAATATCTGTAGTGTTTGAATATCATTACTTTTAGTAATGATCTTTGGTTTCTCTCAAGTTGGATGAAATACGCTTTGCAAGCACCGCCCATACAGATACACAGTACCCGATGACTGATCGTACTAGAGCAAAGTAAACAGAGCGAAGGAGTTCAAATGCAGCCACATGACGCAGATTTTTAAAAGTCCAATTAATTTGCGCGTTCGTGCTGTTACAAGCTCAATATGAGGAAGCCAGCATAATTTATCGTCTAAAATGACACCAAGATATTTAATAGTTTGGGATTTCATAATATTTATGCAGGAACATTTGCTGTCGTCGTCACATTTGTGAATTTTTAGATTAATTTCAGCCACCAGCTGAGTTTGTATATTTTAATAGTTTATGCACTGACTTTACACTTGGGCTTTTCTGGGCCCATAAGCTGATAAATTAAATGAAGTAACACAGGTCTTAGTTGGAAATATTTAATTTATCAAATTTCGCACACTCACTTTAATGTCACAGAGTAGAGAGTAAAAAGTATACGAGCGAGACAAGTGAAAGTAACATCTAGACAGTTCAATTCACAGGTCTCTAATTATACATATCAATTAACAAAGGATTACAATTCTATTATAAAGTTTACATTTTAAGTATAGTTTCCTTTATAAGTACCTCTTTTTATGTACAACAATGAATTGACATACATATTTTTAAGTTATTAAACTTATAAAGTTATTAAATTTATAGTCACAAATCAAGTTACACAATAATAATGTTAATGTTACAAAAGTTGGGTTTGACTTCTGGACATCATTGGGTGTCTTGTCAACAGGAACTTCAGCTGGAACTTGCTCTGCTGGATCATCTGTGTCTGTGTACAACTATGTTTGGTACTTGATATTACATTTGAAAATTATTCCTTTAAAATAGGTCAATTCTTCTCTCAAATTAAAATAATGTTGTATTTCTATAGGAAGGTCATTCGCTTTTTCTAGAAATCCTTGCATAATTGTTTTTAGAAGTAACTGTAAATCTGGATCTACTTTTGTAGCTTTGTTTAATTCTTCTTTAGCATCTAATGACATAGGAAATAAAACTGTAACTTTGAAATTTTCTTCTGGTTCATATTTCAAGTTTGATGCATCACAGTCTCTACTAAGAAAATCAGCTAAGGGTATTTCTGTGCCTTTTTTAAAAAGACTTTTATTATGCGTTGCAACCTTGCTGGAGCAGATTGTATATTTTTCTTGATTCCACTTGGTTTATGGTCTGATTCCACTGTTAGTTCTTTACCATAAACATATTCATGGAACTTTTACATCCAAACAGTATAGCTAGCGCTTCTTTTTCAATTTATGGATAATTCTGCTCTGATTTGGTCAAAGCTCTTGCTCCATATGCTATTGGTTGTCCTTCTTGAAGTAGTGCAGCTCCAAGATTTTTTGAACTTGCATCAACCGTTGGTTACAGCTTTGTTTACATAATATAGTCTTAAATCTGAAGGATTTTGTAGTACATGTTTTATCTTATTCAAAGTTTCTTCATTATGTATTTCCCAAGTAAAGTTTGTATTTTTTTGTAGCTAATCTCTTAGTGGATTTGTAAGGTCTGACATGTTAGGAATGAATTTATTTAGGTATGTAATCATCCCTAGCAATCTCTGTAATTCTGTTTTGTTTGTGGGAGTTTTCATTGCTTGAATGGCTTTCACTTTTTCTGGATCTGCTTCTAATCCTTTGGCTGAAACAATATGACCTAGAAATTTTATTTATATTTATTGAGTTTAAATCCTGATATCTTTAACTCTTCTATGACTTCATTTACATATTTAAGAAGTTCTTCTCTAGTTTTTGCATGTATAAAAATATCATCAATTGAAACTCTAACATTTTTATATTTACTGAGAAGATTTGTTAAGATTTCTTGAAATATTTCAGGTGCAGATGTCACTCCAAAAGGAAGTCTCTTAAATGAATATCTTCTCCAAGGTGTAGCAAAAGTTAATATTTTTTGTGTTCTTTCTGAAAGTTTAATTTGCCAAAAACCTTTTGTACATACATACATACATAACTTCACGCCTGTTGTATGGGGTAGGCAGAACACCAGTGGTTATAAGACCATCTGATGTCACGTTTGACAAATGAGGTATTATAATGATGGAGAGAGGCTATTGCAGTGACAGGAGGTCAGCCTATCGCCCACAAAAATGCCAATAAAACCTCTGTCCCTTAACTGACTTTTACAGTATGCCCGGGAAGAGAAGCAGCTGGTACATTCTATGTTTTTCGTTCGCTCCCAACCTTTTGTGCAATCTAATAATGCGAAAAATTTTGAACCTTTAATATCGGCTGCAATCTCTTCTATAGTAGTAAGTGGAAAATAACGTCTTAGTATATTTTTATTAACATCTGATGGGTCTTTACAAATTCTCAGTTTTCCTTTTTGTTTAACAACCACCATCGGAGTAGGTTTTGTTTCAGGTTTGATGACATATAACTTGATCATTCTGTCTAGCTCCTGCTTTACTTCATCTCGTATATCATGCGGAATTCTTCTAGCTGGCTTAATTTCCAGTTTAGGATTCTCAATTAAGTCAATGTCGTATTCATATCCTTTATAGCAACCTAGTCCTTCGAATATGTCACTTTCACATTCTTTTAATGTTTTTATTCTAGCTATAAGGCCAAATTTTTCACAAGTGTTCAGTCCTAGTATTGGAGTAACTCTTTCTTCTACAACTTTAAATATAATATTTGTTGTTTCATTTTTCAGTTTACATGGTAACTCTGTTTCTCCTGGTACTGACATTTTATTTTCCGTATAACTCATTAAATTTTTTGTTCGGCTTGGTACCATATTTGCATTGGTTTTGTCTACCAAATATTTTGGTAAAACATTGCACTCAGCTCCTGTGTCAAGCTTGACTGTAAATTTAACTGTACCGATTTCTATCATTTCTGTCCAATTTTTTATTTCTCCGGAACTTATTGTAGATATATAAACTTCGTCTTCATAATTTAAGTCTTCTTCTAATGCATGTACTCTATTTAGGATATTTCTTATTAGTGCGGCACATTTTAGCAAAATGTCCATTTTTGTTTCAAGCCGTACATGTCAAGTCATAAGCTGGGCATTCCCTGCGTTTATGGTTTGTTCCACAACTTTTGCAGTGAAAATTCTGATTAGGTTTACTTTTTATTTTCTTATTTTTAATCATTAACACTTTATCTATTTTATTTTTGCCTTCGAACTCATTGAGTTGTTTAGAAGCTTGTTCACTAGTGTTACAGATAGTTATAGCTTTAGTCAAGTTTAATTTAACTCTGTCAGTATTTTTTCTCTGACTTGATTAGATTTAATGCCAAATACTATTTTGACTTTAAACATTTCGTCTAGTAAATTTTCAAACTCACATTTACTTGCCTGAGTTTTGATTCTGGTCAGAAACTCGTTGAATAATTCTTGTTCATTTTGCTCAATTTTGAAGACTATGTATCTTTCTGTAGTATACTAGTATACAGTAGTCGTTAGGGTTTGTCAGAAGCCCTGAAATATCTGACATCCACCAACCAGCACTGGGCCAGCTCGGTGGATTACGGCCTAAACCTCCTCTTCACCCAGAGGAGAGACACATAGCCCTGCAGTGGGCTCATTACACGGAGTTGTGATGATGTATCTTTCAAAGGATATATTTGTTTTCGGCGCAAAATATTCTTTAAACCTATCTTTTATAACTTTTAAGTTGTCTTAAGTTTTCGCGATTCATACTATTAAATAAAACACTTTTTAACCGGATTTATCGCGTATATTTACATTTTAAATTTAGACTCGACGTTTCTGTGTCTTTGCAGACCCGTGGTCACGAGCGACTGAGGTGTCAAGCGTCGGATTGATAGATTGAAAAAGTTATACATCATAATTTCCATCTGTTTCTCAGTCTTCGAGCGTAGTGTTCTGGATTGACACAAAACGAGCTGACAGTATCTTGAGTTTCAGGTCGTGCAGCTTGCTAGATGTTAGATTTAATGTTTTTCAGGATAGGGTCCCATGTTGGTGATAGTTTCCAACCATATTCTCTATTGAAATTAGGGTGTTTTTTAATTTCAATCGCTTCTCTGATCATTCTAGGAATGTAATGCTTCTCTCTAGATAAAATTTTCACAGAGTCAAACCTTAAGTAGTGGTTGGGCTTGTCCATGGAATGCTCACAAACTGCAGACTTTGAAGCTCTTCGATTTTTAATATCAGCTATGTGTTCTTTTACGCGGATTGATACGTTTCTTTTGGTTTGACCAATGTAGGAAAGCAAAGACACCGAAACGTCGAGTCAAAATTTAAAATGTAAATATACGCGATAAATCCGGTTAAAAAGTGTTTTATTTAACTTGTAGGTTATTTTTATCAGCGGTACTGAGATCGAAACTGTTGTAGATTTCAATCGCATCTGGACCTATTATTGTCGTGAATGTTGCTAACTGGACCTAGGATGGCTTTTTATCAAGTAGTACAGCTGTAGCATACCATTCGAATTGTTGTAGCCAATTTTTCCAACACGAACATTTGTCTGTGTCTATTTGAAGGTTGGGACGCGAATATACAAAGGCTATACTATTTGAGTCACGAGTCAGACTCTAATAGAGGAGCTTTTGTTTATGCATATTACTTGAAAATACCTGATCGAACTCAGTAAAAAAATTGACTGAAATGGATTAGCTTTTGCTCTTGTAATTTTCAAAGAAATGCAATGACAAAACCTAGTACTGTATAATACATATTCACTCAAATAGATAAGCTTTTGTCAAGATGAAAAGTAGGTATATATTTGTTTGATATACATTGCGATGAAAGAGATAAGCTACGAGAAGGGCTCCCGCACCGGAAGGCGGAATCAGTACGGTTAGGTGCGACGACTAGCGCAGCGAGGAGGAGCATGTTAGGTTGCATAGAGTTATACACGTGCGCGAGCCGAGCAAGCGAAGCGAGCGGTGCCACGGCAGCGGCCGGCGAAGCGCCATAAACCTGGTCAGCTATTATAGTCAACCCTGGACAATCCCGACATGGTCAAAAGTCAAACAATAAGTCATCAAAATAACGATGGTCATAATGCATGCACATTTTATTTCTATCTTTGAAAATCAGAACAATTGCCATTTAAGTATCAAATTGAAGCCAACGATCGGTAAATATCGATATCAAATGGGATAGCTTTTGTTGCTGCAATGTTCAATTGAAGTTATCTCACAAAGTCTACACGACTTCGGTCAATTTCTGTACTAGAATAGATTAGGGTTTCGCCAAGTTTTTGTCATACAAAAGCTAAGCCAGTTCAGTTTACACTTTCACTCTAATGCCTTTGTAAAAACGCTGCGCTGCCTGGCGGCTTTATACCAGACACCGCGTCATTCGTACTCATACTGCTACTTTCTCACTATTACATAAACCTCACGCCTGTTTCCCTTTGGGGTAGGCAGAGACAAGGCAATACCAATTGCTGCGATCCAGACATACCTCTTTCGCTTCTTCAACGTTCATCAATCTTTTCATACATGATCGTCGGTTACGGGTACTTTTGACTAGGCCCTTTTTCAAAATGTCGCCAATTTGATCGGCATACGTTCGCCTAGGCCGGCCCCTTCCAACAACACCATCCATTCTTGTTCTGTACACCTCTTTGAAATAGTAAGCGGCGTGTTTGATTTGTTAATACATACTACACACAGAGTATATTGTCAGTGGTAGATCATAGAGTATCTATACTTATCTATATTTTTACAGAAAAAAACTTATCGACGTCGATCGATGACATCGGATTGGTCTAGTAAAAACTATCGATCGACGCGACTACTCCATTTACCATCGATTGACGCCTAAAAGATAAAAATTAAAAAAAAAAAATTGATATCTAATAACTTTGAGGTTTACTAAAAAATATTACTTTTTGCCAAAGAATATGAGGTTCAAAAGTGCATACTTTCCAAGATATCATCAATCTTAATAAAATTATTTAAAATACAGTTCGATCTGGTAAACTTTTTAATTGATATAATCTTACTGTAGAAACAGCTTCTGGGAAGAGGAAACTACTTATCCTAAGCTCACAGGGCTCTGCCCTTTATTAGGGAGTAGTGAATGCAGTAAAGTCTTTCCCGTTTTTATTCATGTATACTTTTTGCTTCAATGCTCTGTAATATTTTTTTTAATACAGTTGCTCAAAAAGTGGCGTATTGCAGGGACGTTTAGCGTTCGGGATGTGGGCTATTACACACGCGTGCTTTTTCTTTACCTTTTCCGCACTCGTGCGTTCTCTTTCCCAAATGTCAAAATAAGGTCTATTAAAAAGAAAAAACCAACCACGAAGTTTTTACTAAAAAAAAAATCATAGTAGTTTTTACGATTCATGCAAATATTTCTGAAAAGAAGCTACTAATTTGTTTCAATATCAGATATAATGATTTGATGCAATGAGTTAGGTTAGGTTTCATTTCATTTTATCTCATTAAATTCATTTTCATTTCATGTCAATACAAAAAATCTAATAAAGACTTGGCTGTATGGGCATAGTTCCCTTTGCCTACCCAGAATGGGTAAACAAAACAAAAAAAAAACTCTGTTTATAATCTTTCACGGCTGGCGCCATTTTGTATATTTTATAAAATTGCTTAATTTTTTCGCAACTGTATTAAAAATAGTCGTTCAGTACACGTGCGGAACCGTCATTGCAACTCGTTCCGACTGTCAACCCTCGCCTTCGGCTGCGCCTCGGCTCGTGTAGACATTTGTCGGAACTCTTTGCAATGACAGGCTTTCCGCACTCGTAATGAAATATACTATACTGTTTTTGTTGTGTCAGTTCTTACTGAAAAAAAAAACAATTACAATGAGGTCATAAAATTTCACCCTTATAAAATCTGTTTAACAATAATTCAATAGACGCGTGTCACTGAAGCCATACAATAAACCACAAAAACGTTGAGGAACGTTGCGAACTGTACCTGTGCATAGCGATGAAAAAGGGATAGAAATGCCACGTCTTCATACTTCGGATAAAGGTGTTTTACGTAAGATGGTTTGACTTAATTGAATTATTTTGTATGAAAAATAAAAACAAAAAAAAACTGAAAAATTATTCACATGCTATTTGATTCTGTTACATTAATACCCTAGAGTTATGGTAAATCAACAGGAACACCTTGTATAGTACATATTATTATCAAATAGTAATAGTAGTAATAGTAATTTATTTCCATAAAAGGGGTTTACAAAAGGTACTTAAGCCTATACTTAATCCTATGTACAACTATTTTTGTTTCGCATCTGTTGCCGAACTGGGTGGTAGCCCGTACTTCAGCATACAGCGCCTCTATCCTCAGACCAAGTTGGATACATTATGCAAAGTACTAAAGGTCACAAAGTACATTTTTTTGCCGAATGACTATTTAAAAACTAAAACTATTTTAATTTATATCTATTTAAACTAATACTTAATAATTAGGTCCTCTCGGTGTGTTTTAAGTGTATGAATAAGTGCGTGTGATGTGCATGAATGTGTGTGTAGGAGAGGGTGAGTACAAGTGTAGTGTAGGAAGTTATTACATTCAAATGGATTTCTTATTTTATGTATATAATTATTCATGAACATATTCCAATAATTTTTTCTGTATCATCATATGACTTTGTGAGCAGAAAGGTTGTTACGACATTTTTGACCGTGGATTTGTTCATGGGATATATATTTAATATTTTATTTATCTTATTGTAAATGATTGGGGCTAGAAATGGAAAGAATCTTTGGACAGCAGTAGTTTTTGCAGCAAAACTGCGATCACATACAGCATACCATCTACGTTTTTTAACCATATTTGGGGAATACTTTATCAAAGAGTGCTGCTTAAGAATTAGCCTAAGTATATACAGCTGTCTCACAGTCAGTACCTCGCTATACTCATAAAGAAGTTTTGTTGGATACAGGAAAGGTTTAAAAGTACAGACTTTGAGAACTGTTCTTTGGGCAATCTCCAGCTTTTTTAGCGTAGTTTTGGAAGCACCCCCCCAGGATGATATGCAATACGTGAGTAGAGATTGAGTCAACGTAAAGTAAAAAATAAAATTATTATAAAATACAATAATAAAAAAATACATGATTTATAGCTTAAGAATTCTAAAACAGAGTAAAAAGCTCTGCATTAAAAAAAAAGTCAAAAAAATCTTTATTTCTTAAGTATTTAAATACATTTGAAATAAGTCACACAATTTACAAATTGAACTGAATCTACCACCACTTCGGAAAGTCGATCTGTTGAGAAGAAGTGGCAAGAAACTCAACAACAATCATCTTTTAAAAATACACAATAACAATTAACAATCTTCTTGCATCCGGATAACTTATAGTAAAACTTTATATAACACTTATCCTTAAATCTATCGAAGGGTTAATCTTAAATATTTTGGAATTATATTATAAAAGCGTACACATTGACCCATGAACGAATTGGTGATCTTCTGGAGTCTACTATTATATTTATACAATAGGCAATCAAGTATTAGACAGAAACGTAGACATAGATATAGAGGTAAAGATAGAAGTAGATAGATGTAGCGATAGAGGTGAGAGATAATACAGATAATTTGGATGGAGATGGGAATAGTCGTGGACAGAGACGGAACACAAACAGGACGTGGACATGGAGAAGTCAGAGTCAAATTCAAAAAAGTAACATAGTCATAAAGTCTTCAGTAAAACGACCTGGCACCGCTAGCAGCACCCGTTCACGAGTATAACGCAAGCACCAGCCATCACCCTCCTCAACCATATTTTAGGGAAGAGGGTGACCCGACACCCGACGCTACCGCTAGCCATGCCGCCTAAGGGAGCATGACGTTCTTGCTGTTGTATGGATAAGAAGGAGATGGAGATGGCGTTGGATGAGAAGGAAATGGAGATGGAGTTGGAGATTGAGAATATTTGAAAAACAATTTACAACCAGGGACTTTTATCGTCCATATATTCAGATATTGTATAAAAGCCTTTACTACACAATTTTTGTTTAATAGTTTCTTTAAATTTATCAACTGGTAAGTCTTGAATATTTGTCGGAGTCTTATTATAAAAACGTATGCATTGACCCATAAACGAGGTAGTGACTTTATGAAGTCTACTATCATAGCCGGCTAGCTTGTACTTATTTGTAGTATTAACATTATACAAGTCACATTTTCTATGGAACATGTTTAAGTTCTTTTTTACGAACATAAGATTTTCAAAGATATATTGTGAGGCAAACGTAAGAATATTTATTTCTGTAAACTTATTTCTAAGCTAATATTCGTTATTCGTTAAACATTCAATAATATTGTTATTGTGTCCTTCCCCTAGGCAACAAGTTCCTGCCAGGGGACCACATATCGTGGCACGCTCCGCTCGACGGGCAACAGTCAAAACTGCGGCATCTCCTAGTTGCAGAGGACCCTAAGCTACCCACAGTCACCACCGCACACGGCACCGTGCAGTTTTTACAGGTATATTTATCCATTTCATTCATACATACATACATACATAACCTCACGCCTGTCTCCCTTTGGGGTAGGCAGAGACAAGGGAACACCAATTGCTACGACCCAGACATACCTCTTTCGCTTCCTCCACGTTCATCAATAATTTCATACAAGACTGTCGGTTACGGGTACTTTTGACTAGGCCCTTTTTCAAAATGTCACTTATGTATGGTAGTGAATCTTGGTTGTGGCAGAAGAGACATGAAAGCAGGATTAATGCTGTGGAGATGAGAGCGTTGAGAAGCATGTGTGGAGTGAAATTGAGTGATAGGGTGCGCAACAGTGAAATAGGAAAGAGATGCGGATTGAAAGAGGATGTAGTGACTAAGATTGGAAAGGGATAAATATACTACGGTGGTTCAGACATTTGGAAAGGATGAGTGAAAGTAGATTTACGAAAGAGGTGTACAGAGCAAGAACGGATGGTGTTGTCGGAAGGGACCGCCCTAGGCGAACGCATGCCGATCAAAATTGGCGACATTTTGAAAAAGGGCCTAGTCAAAAGTACTTGTAACCGGCGATTTTGTATAATTTATAATTAATAAGTATTATTCATATCCGCAGTCAGGTCGGCCATCTTAGAAGACGGTCTACGTAGGTATTTAGAAGGCAACCTAGATTTTCGAATAGCGCAATTAATAATAATAAAATATTTATTTCCAAAAACCATATTACATTCACGATACTTATCTATAAATCTCGCACTATGCACAGCCTGTATCGCGATTTTCATACCTCTTTTTACATTACTGCGGAATGTTTCCATTTGAATGTATACCTTCATATCTTTTAAACTAACATGAGCAATTACATAATATAAAAAAAAAGTTTACAAATAAATTTTAGGGGATAAGACTAGTACAATAGTACAATAAAATAATAAATAAATACTACTACTTACTCTATTACTAAATCTTAAATAATTGGAATAAAAATTATTTTGAAGAAGAAAAAGAAAAATCAAACAATAATAATAACCAATATTTTAAATCCTACACAAAAATAAATAAACACTACATTGCATTACATACCTTACCTTATTCTTACAAATATGTATATATTTAATTTAATAATAATTAAACGCTTGAACATTAAAAATGAAATAGAACGTCCTCCTCTCTCCTCTTTCAAATTGCTATGCCCAACAGGGTCCATAATGTATGTACTACCAAATAATTTAGATCTAATTTACCGTTGTGGAATGCAATAAACTATTAAATTAAATTGAAAATATAGCAATTTAGAAAATAATTTTAACTAAAACAGAATATTTCATTAAAGATACAGAAAAACAAAAATAATGGGGATATTCTTAATAATGTGTGTGTGAGAGAGAGAGAGTATAAGTGTATGTGTGGATGTATGCGTGTATGTATCATGCTTTATCATATTTTCATGACAGAACTCTTCATAATTTTTCCGTTTCTGTATAATTTAGAGTCAACAGAAATCTTTGTGACAAAAGCTTTGCTTCTCTGACATTAAAGTGTACTACAGTAAGGGTATTTCAGTAAAAAATATTATAAAATTAAATATTTATAAAATATAAGTATATTTAATTTATTATTTTTATTATTTTCCAGCTGATCGGCTGTACCAGTAAGGAATTGAAAGCTGCCCAACGAACGAGTGGGTTCGAAGTGCTGCAACTCATCGCCGAAGATACCGAGTTAGTATGAACACACACATTATGTTCTTAAATAACTGAAAAAATATGCTAAATAAAACACCCGACTAGGACTCGAACCTGGGTCCTCTCGTTTGCCTTATCACGTAAAGGGATGGCATGAATTGCGCAAGATTTGCTAAAAAAGAACTAATTCGTATTACGTTACAGCAAAAACAAAGACATTGCAATCCGACGACTGTGCTGCCTCTATCGTACAATCAATGTACTAAAAGTGCATAGAATCCCTTTGACTTTCATACTTTTCGTGTGTACTTTTCTGCGAAATTTTAAAAGCAAAATCTGTTTCACATTTTATTAGTTTCTTTTTTAGCTACCAAATTGTTTTTGGCGCTGCAGTATGGCAGCAATAAATGCATTCTGCATTCATGGCGTGATGACTGCGCCATTATAGCTGATCGCTAATATTTACGAGATAAGGCAGCGGGTGCTCTTCCAATTGAGCTATTGAGCCCTGGCGACACGCCATCGTAATTACTTAGAATATTCTGTTTTAAGTTATATTGCTAACGTAGCTCCATCTAGTGCTTTGCAGCTAAACCATATTTTTCAGTTATTTAAGAATTATTAAATGCAAAAAGCAAAAAGCTTCCATGCTGGACTGGGGCGAAATAAAAACATAGAATGTGCCAGCTGCTTCTCTTCCCGGGCATACTGCAAAAGTCAGTTAAGGGACCGAGGTATTATAGGAGGCTTTTTTGTGGGCGATAGGCTGACCCCCTGTCACTGCAATAGTCTCTCTCCACTATTATAATGCCTCCAAATTTATCAAATGTGACATCAGATGGTTTTGCAGCCTCTGGTGTTCTGCCTACCCCATATGGGATACAGGCGTGAAGTTATGTATGTATAAATGTACATTTAAATTTTATGTTTTTAAGATTGTTTCGTTTTGAATGTATTGATTTAACATTCTCTGGTAAATAACTTTCAATAATTTTATATTGACCTTAACTGTACCTATCTTAGATGATAATTATAGTTTTTAAGGTTTTTAACATTTAAATTGTGATTTAATTTTATTTTATATGACTTATGAAAGGAATGTAAAAAATAATATATAGACATGTGCAATTCAACGTTGACATATTAAAATTCATATGCCAACATGGCGCGCATAGCTGCGTCCATAATATTTGTAACATCTCTACTATGTAACTATGATTTATGAATAACAATAGCTTAACAATACATAATATGTAAGTATGTACTCTATTAATATGTAATAATTTGTGTGTGCGTATGTATAGTATTTGTATGTATTTATGTATATGTATGTATGTAAAATGTAGATATTAAATAAAGATAGATGTGAACTATTCCTTCCTGATCTTGTTTGTTTGTTTGTTTTTTTTTGTTGTTTTATTTTATGTATAATGTATAGAGTCAACTGTATTGTTTTGTGTCCAAATTATTATTTTTTCTATTTCCTATATAATTAAGGGTAAGACTGAAAACCAGCGCTGTCAGGTGTTTTTTTTTCACTTGTCAGCAATACGCTGAGTCTTGTCCAGTTTCCAAAATAAATGTTTTTTTTTCTGTATGTTATTTGTGTGTTTGTGGAAATAAATCATTTTTTCATTTCATTTCATTTGAAAACCAACAAAGGAAAAAAGTTATTATTATCAACAGACTTCCAAAAGGATGAGGTTATCAATTCATGTGTATGTTTTTTTTGGATCTTTATTTGTTTATCTTGATGATTCTTGTTTCATATGATAGAGGATACTTCCCATTTGGTCCCATATAAATTTCATCGAAATGGATTTAGTACTTCATGATTTTTTTAATATGTATGAATTTGGAGATCGTTTACATTGACGACCGCATACTTCAGCCAAAGTTTGGATTAGAAGTCGGTTTTTTAATGCTTTGCATCCAATACAAATAACTACTCTATAACACACGAAACTTAACTAAAACAGAGAGGAAAACTGGATTCATGACAATATAGGCGGCCTTTAACTTTTTACAAAAGAGTGCCGAGAGTTTTTTTCCGCCGGCTTTTTTCCTCTCGGTCTACCTAGGGTTCTACTTTCATTTCATTTTTTAAAGCCGAAGAAGAAGTAGTAGTAGATATCACCAAGACATTGGTGGATAATGGGCGATCATTATCTTCATGAGCCGAGAGACGCACACTGAAGGAGGCCTCTCCCAGGATTCTTCATGTCGTCCGGACCCGCGCCGCCCTCATTCAGCATTTGACGTTCGTAAAGTGTATAAAATGACCTACAACGAATAAAAAAGTTTTCATTTTCATTATCACGTATGAGCGATCTCTTCCAGGCAAACTTTTCTCTGCATTCGTTGATTTTGTATATTTTTGCAGGTGCGGTGGGCCATGGCTAGTGACCCAGATAGGCCGGGGCTCGTCTGCCAAAAAAATTAAATTGGGACTAGCGAGCAAGCCCGCCGACTTAGCCGGGGTCTCCACTAACTTCAACTGGACCCATTGGCGACGTGTAAGTTTAACTAAGTTATAAACAATGAAATTCATACGATATTAAAATTTACTCAAAAAAAACCAAACACAAAGAATGCAAGTTATTTAGTTACACGCCAACCAAGAACAGACTACGGTAAAAATATTGAATATGAAGGTGTCAAAATTTTTCAATAGCGTTCTACCAAACAAACTCGTCAGCTTTCAAATTTTAGTATTAATTATTTATTTATTCCTTATCATTATGTATTTATTACCCGACTACGGCGAAGCAAAAAGAAGGGTTATGATTTTGACCTGTATGTATGGGGGTATGGATGTTCATCTGATCCCTCAGAACTTTTAAATCATAATTATTAAAGTAATCTCTATCAGCATGACGTAAATATATTTTCAACACACTTACTCGTAAAGTGAGCGTTATTCTATTGAATTTAGAACTATAAACTGGGCTATAAGTCACGCGTGCATAATATATTATACCCTAGTGCATAATATAATTAATCCTACAAAGTTGAATTGTACCTTTGTGCAAATAACATGCGAGAAAACAGAGCATATTTTATTGGTCCGGGTTATACACTAAATATTTTCAGAAACAACAAAGAGGTTTTATACCACTTCAAATCCATATACATTTTTAAATGTTTGCGCCTTATATTAGTAAAATAAATTTGTATATTAAACAAATTATTCACAATTTACAATCATTTGTCATAAAATATTAAAATATTTGCATTTACCACTCCAAATTAAACTTTTTCACTTAAAATAGGCTGTATATGCTATACAGACATTGACACATTTGACGGAAAAAAAACCTACGCGCATGCGCGAGGTTCGGCGCCATTTTTCAATCACAATTCACAGCTTTGTTATCAAGTGTGTTTGTTATTTTATGACCACGTATGTCTGTCTTTTACTCACAAGTGTGTTGAAAAACGTCGTATGTAACTCGTGAGCGTTGCTAATTACAGTCGAGGCTGTGATTTGAGCCCGAGCCGCAGGCGAGGGCTTAATAATGAGCCGAGACGCTCACGAGTTACATACGACGTTTTTCAACACTCACTTAGCTCACTTGTTACATAATATACTAAAATATTTCAGCGAAGACTATTATCTTGTTACGTACTTTTTAGAGCGTGTTTTTAGTAGTCGGGTTTTTGTTTTTAAACTTAATTTTTTGTATAATTGATCTGTTTCAGGCTGCGGAGGAGATCTCCTCTGACTCAGAAAGCCTATCATCCGCGGTGGAGCGGCAGATCAAGGAGACTCTGCAGCGAGGGCTCACCAACATGAGCACTGATCGATCCACGCAGGAAGGTTAGTGACTCTCTTCTTTATTAACACACGAGCTTTTTCCCGCAACTTTGTGCGCGTTAAACTACCCTTCCTGTGGAAATTTCAGAAGCTCTGAAGTAAGCTAGGTATTAATATGTAAAATTTAATTGTTTTATTGTCTAATTGTTGTGCCTATTTGCCTTGTTTATATTTTTTTATTTCTGTAAAGATTTGGGAAGTGAAAACTGAAGACCAATACACGGCTAACGCTACTTTGGGCTTCAGGGCTTGTAAATGTAAATGTATTATTGATATTTTTGAAATAAATTATTATTATTATATTATTATTTTTAAAAAAAGACGATAAGTCTCTCCCCTTTTACGGCAAAGAGGGTCTGATAAAGCAGGGTACTCGGGCTTAAGCCAAGAGTATCTGCTGGTGTTTTTAAATGGTAAATGATGATGATACTGTGGATGATGATAAAAATTTACATTATTATTATTAACTTAATAATTTTCTTTGTAAATTATTAGCCTGAGAGTACCAAAGGTACTACCTTATTACTTACCAGTTTGTTTTGTTTTAGTTGAACACTTTCATAAAAAAAAATGTGATAAATAAAAATTACCCGGCCAGGACACGAACCTGGGACCTCTCGTTTGCCGGACGAGTGCTCTTCCACTGAGCTACCGGGGCCTGGCGGTACGCCTCGAAATTACTTACCACATTTTTATTTTTACGTTATATTGCTAAGTAATTAATTCGAGTCCCGGCCGGGTAATTTTTATTTATCACATCTTTTCGGTTATTTGAGAATAATTGAGCATTATAAATGCAAAAACTTAAAAACATTATTTACTTTCATAAGTTTATGGCTTTTACACCAAGTTCCCTTTTTATAGCAATTAGAGTTTTTACATGATTATATGGCGCACAGGAATGCCAACAAATTGGTGTATTAAAAACCCATGTACATAAAGTGAAATATAAAAGAAATGAAAAAACTATAAAGTTTAACACCTTCACCTTTACTTACAAATTGCGACTAAGTAGAATATCGTGCTGTCTCTCTCTTCGTGCTGCCTGCCTACTTGCCTGAAAATACCGCGAAATAAATGAAAAATGTGATAAATAAAAAAATTGTGATAATATCACATTTTTTGTTTATTTAAGAATAATTGAGCATTTTAAATGCAAAAACTTTAAAACAATATTGAAACATTGCAATGCTTCACTTTAACTGGGATTCACAATTTCTGTAAAGAAATTGGTCTCGGGTGGTCTTAGCTGCAAAGCTATACCATTAGATGGAGCTACGTTAGCAATATAACGTAAACACAAAAATGTGGTAAGTAAGTAATTTCGAGGCGTACCGCCAGGCCCCGGTAGCTCAGTGGAAGAGCACTCGTCCGGCAAACGAGAGATCCCAGGTTCGTATCCTGGTCGGGTAATTTTTATTTATCACATTTTTCATTTATTTAAGAATAATTGAGCATTTTAAATGCAATATCTTAAAAACATTATTAAACCATACCACGTGTTGTAATCAAGATCCCATTGCTGCTGCCCAACCTCCACAAGTTCATAAAGTCCACTGCTGGGTAGCAACCAAGCTCCTTCCATTTTACAACCAGGAACCCATTGAAGAACCTTTATATCAAGTTTCACATCCACTTACGGAATAAGAATTTTCGTACAAACTAAAAAGTCCAATGTTTCCCGTTCCCGTGGGAATTCCGAGAATTAATTTATTATTTTTTTTATTTATTTATTAGGCATAACAACAGATCACAAACTATTTTCTTATACTAATTAAATGTTACATGCACGGATTTAAGTTTGTAACCAGATGACAGTTACGCACAGCATTTATATAATAATGTTAGTGATTAAAATAAAACAGCAAAATATTAAATAAAAAAAATAAAAATTAAACTAAACTTAGATAATAATGTCAAGTTAATCAACTCCAAAATTAGTTGCAAATTATATAAAAGATCAAAAACAAAAAAAAATGAAAAAAAAATATTTTTGATCTTTTTTTTTCATTTATTTATTTAATTTTCACAAATTCCACAGCTTTTAAAGTAATATAAAATAAAATTATAAGTAACACGTACAGCCAATAATGGAATTACATTTTTTAAACAAAAACCTTACCGCTCCCCTACACTCTCTAAGGAATCTATGCCATAACCACTGGGCGTACAAATTTCACTGGGTAACTTTTGAAATTCAAGGACGTGATAGTTTGAGAGAAAAAATAAAATTAAAAATATTACATACATAACTTCACGCCTGTATCTCTAATGGGGTAGGCAGAACACCAGAGGCTATAAAACCATCTGATGTCACTTTTGACAAATTTTGAGGTATTATTATGTTGGAGAGACTATTGCAGTAACAGAGGGTCAGCCTATCGCCCGCAAAACGCCAATAAAACTTCCGTCCCTTAACTGACTTTTACAGTATGCCCGGGAAGAGATGCAGCTGGCACATTCTATGTTTTTCTTTCGCTCCCAGTCCAGCATGGAAGAATATTCATTCATTATTTACTGAGTTAACTTAACCGAAAGTTAAAGAACTCATTACGCAACGCATGGTTACATTAGCGTAATACAATGAATACTTAGCGGGTAGTGGTGTGTGTTTGGCGGGAACACTGCTGTTGCGTGTTTACTGAGGCAGCGCGTCGGGAAAAGTGTAGTAAGGTCTTTTTGGGAAGGGTGACGTTGGTTAAATAAAACTTGAGTTAATTTCACCGAGTCTATATTTTACAGTTCATAAATCACAATCATTTAACACACATACAATGTATGACCGCTACGAAAAATTTCCATAATTTTTTGCATAGTGATAGTGTAGAGTCTGGATAAGCATATAGGCACATTTTTATCCAGATATTTCCACGAGATTCGAAATTGCTTGGGTAAAACTGCGCTTGTCATGTTCGTGTTGTGCATCCATAGCTCAATGCAGCTACTATGTAAGCAATTTGGTGCCACAGCACGACATTGGCTCTCACAATTAGCTGTCTTGTGTTTGTTTTTTTTTCATGTCACGGTCAATTTGTACTGTACCTGTTTGTATTCATTTGATAATTCTGACTGAAAAAGTCGGCGGCTTTTTTTCTACTGTAATATCTTATTCAACAACTAGTTAAAACCGAAGTATGTGATGACTGACTTCATCAAGAGTTTTGTGAAATTCCTAAGATGAATAAAACTTTTTGAATTTTCGAAACAGCTAGTCACAGATAAAGAAATATGCTTATTCGGCCTCGTGTGAATGTGAGAACCATTTTATTAAAAACTTGTTTCCAACTTGCAGGCCACATAATGTCGACGGATAGCTTCGAGATGTCTAGCATGGAGCGGGCGCTGCCGAATATCCCTGAACTGGTTCAGGTATTTATTTGTTTATCACTAAATCCTTAGATATAAGTATCATCACCATCATCACAACTCTGTGTAATGAGCCCACTGCAGTGCATGAGTCTCTCCCCTGGGTGAAGAGGAGGTTTAGGCCATAATCCACCAAGCTGGCCCAGTGCTGGGTGGTGGATGTCAGAATTTTCAGGGCGCCAAAATGGCCTCTGACAAACCCTAACGACTACTGTATACAATCAGCACCCGGGACCGACTGCTTAACGTACCCTCCGAAGCACGGAAGTCGTCGAGAGAAATGAATGGTCGGCGGTCACCCATCCAAGTACCGACCGCGCCGAACGTTGCTTAACCTGTGATATCGTATGATACACACAGTAACCACGGCGCCACGACGACTTCATAAGTATTATGAACATAAAAAACATAAACCGCCACCAAACAAAGAGCGTACCGCCAGGCCCCGGTAACTCAGTGGGAGAGCATGTATCTGTTCCCATCACCGACCAACTAGGGCTTTTGGGCGTCACTATAACGTCCAAATTAAACTTCGGTCAACAAATTGAGTCTATGGCAAAAACAGCTTCAAAAAAATTGGGCATCATCTCGAAGGTCCGGCGGTACTTCAGCCCTGAACGGCTGCTCAACTTATACACAGCCCAAGTGAGGTCGTGCATGGAGTACTGTAGTCACCTTTGGGATGGTTCTGCCAAATACCAGCTCGAAGCGCTAGACTCTGTTGACCGAAGAGCCCGAAAACTCATAAATAACAACAACCTTACAAATAAAAAATTGCCGACGCTGGAGCATCGTCGTAAGGTTGCTTGTTTATCAGTATTTTATCGGCTACATTTTGGTGAGTGTGCGAGTGCTCTTTTTGACCAAATTGAACCCACCCCTTTTTACCACCGGACTACCAGACGCAGACAGAACTTCCAGCCCTATATAGTGGATTTACCAAGAAGTCGAACAAAACGCTTCGATAGTTCCTTTTTGGTACGGATTGCCAAGGTGTGGAACAATCTGCCTGCGTCTGTTTTCCCTGACCACTACAGTCCTGGTACTTTTAAGTGTCGAGTGAATAGGTTTCTCGTTGACGTGTAACACCATAGTCTTCATGCGCACTTTCCACCAGGTGGCATGGAAGACAAACGTCCTATCCTTACAATATAAAAAAAAAAAAACTCGTTCAGCAAACGAGAGGTCCCGGGTTCGAGTCCTGGTCGGGTGATTTTTTATTTAACACATTTTTTCATTTATTTAATGCAAAAACTTTAAAATTTTATTAAACATAAATATTGACATGATTTAATTGTAACATAATAATATTCGCTTGGTGGTAGGATCCCTTCTGGGTCCGCCTGGCTAGCGACCACCCTTTATATAAAGTCTGCCGCCAAATGTTACCGCTCCGGCGGTAATGTGTTCCGGCAATATTGTATAAAGAGCCAGTTCCTTCCTAAACCCGTGTGCTTTCATCTTCGACCTCATCGTCACTTACCATCAGGTGAGATTGAGGTCAAACGCGGGTTTAGTCAGTTATAAAAAAAAAAAAAAAAATATTCTACAACCACCAAAAGGGATAATCTCGACTTCAGTGCTTTGAGAACACTTCTGTGTTTAGTGATGCAGCACTATGTGTCAGGCCTGTAGAACGCTGGTATACAGAGTGTTCCTTCAACCCTATATAGGGTTAATTTTAATTAGCGCAACTACTCTTGCATCACTCTCCACATCAATCCCAACAACATTTGACCGACGACGGTTTAGAGGCTTAACTCTATTTACTCTGGGCGTTGGTATACCTCGCACCTTGCGCAGTGAAATATCGCTTCATAATAATAATAGGCACTTCTTACTTCACATAGAGTAAGAAGCAAAACATTTTCTGTTTTTATTTTTTGTATAATTTATCAAGATTTGTAAGAAATGTCGAAATTTATTGCTTTCATACAAAAATTGAAAAACAAATTTCGTTTTTTATATTTTTTCTGTAATCCTTATGGGTACTAGATTACCTAATAATAATAATAATAATAATATTCATTTATTTGTACTTAAAAAAACACACACATTACAATAAATAAATTAATAAAAAGTAGAAAGAAAAAAAAAACAATATTAAAAAACAATTGGGTGGTAAAAAGTACACTTATTCTTTTACTTTTATACATAACTGAGACACATGAAAAGGGTGTGTTGCGGCAGTACAAAAAGGCCATGGCTCAGTGAGAAGTATTGCTCTTGCGAACAAATCACTGATAATTCTGCCATAGCCAAGGAACGTTCATAGGGAGATAAGTAATATTATATGAGATTAATTAAGTACATTATACAATAATAATAAACATATAATAATGTGCCAAAATAAAATATGTAAAGTGCCAAAATAATAAAAATAGACAGGATAAAAGCAGATACAATGGATAATTAATAATAAAATAAACATAGATACATATAAAATGTGACATATAAAATTTGAGTGTGATTAGTGTTCTAAGTATGTATTTGTGGTGGTTGTGGGCATCATACTATGAAGTCCGTTACCAAGTAGCCATGTGGAATACCATTTTTTTTGTTTTAGTAAAGGTACCTCCGTATTATATTATTAAGGTATAATACAGGGTAGACAGGACACCCTGTATTAAATTTTAATGTGTTTTTTATGTTTGTTACCTCATAACTTTTGACGAAGATGGCAATATTTTTCCCTTGTCAGGATTCGTGGCGGGACGATATGAGCCGGGTGGACTATCTGGATGCTGTGCACATCATCTTCAACGCTGAAGGCGCCGGACTACTGCCGCTGGCTATCGAGTGAGTATCTTACCATCTTATCTACCGACTTTCAGTAAGGAAGTTGCCAATTCGTGTCTATGTTTTTCTTTTTTTTTTGTGTGTCTTTGTAACACGATTTTAAATATTCTTCATATGATAAAGGATACTTCAAATGTTTCATCGAACACCGATTGAGTGCTTTATGGAAAATTTTAGAAAAAATATTTAAGTATGAATTCAGAGATCGTTTACCTCGAGGAACTTATACTTCAGCCAGAGTTTTGACGTGAAGTCGGTTTTTTAATGCTCTGCATTCGTTGATTATTTGACAATTTATGTACTGAAGGCAGCAGGTCAAGCATTCCAAATCTTTTTATTGATATGAATTTGTTGGCGTTTTTGTTTTTTTCCATGTTAAATAATAATACATACATACATACACAACTTCACGCCTGTATCCCGTATGGGGTAGGCAGAACACCAGAGGTAATAAAACCATCTGATGTCACATTTGACAAATTAGGAGGCATTATAATAGTGAAGAGAGACTATTGCAGTGACAGGGGGTCAGCCTATCGCCCACAAAAAAGCCTCACATAACAACTCGGTCCCTTAACTGAATTTTACAGTATGCCCGGGAAGAGAAGCAGCTGGTACATTCTATGTTTTTCTTTCGCTCCCAGTCCAGCATAGAATATAAATGACCATGTAGGATACCATGTAGCGAACTAGGGGGAAACCTAGAATATAAATACATAAATAGATAAACACCCAGACACGGAACATTATTTTTTTACTTGTTCCGTGCGGGAATCGAACCCGCAACCACTGGCGTCTGAGGCAGACATGTTTACCCAATCGCCAAAGTGGTGGTTAATAAACAAAAAGGCCTGTTTTACCTGGGAAAATAAATAAATAGGATTTCATTGGTGTCCATCTTACAACATTACAAAAGAAACAAATGTTTTATGTATTGTAAATGTATTTTATTGAAGTAGGTACATTGAATAACTTCTATAGAAGTCGTGGCGTAGAAGGCACGGAAATCTTAAACTCGTCCATCCAAGTCTCTCTCCATCTTTATAATACTTCCAAATTTGTCAAACGTGACATCAGATGGTCTTGTAACCTCTGGTGTTCTGCCTACCCCATAAGGGAACCAGGCGTGACGTTATGTATGTATGTATGAAGTAAATTGTTATAGGTGAAATGGGCCAAGAGTTGATTAAGAATATTTTTTTCATAAATTTTACTACATGTAGATAGAATTGAAATTTGTCTAAAATTGGTAGGGTCTGCAGTGCTTCCCGACTTAAAGGAATAACCTTACTATGCTTCGTTAAATCAGGAAACTACAGTTGTCTAATACAGTTGTCAAATATTTCAACAAGGCAAGGAGCTATTACATCTATAATAGAATTTAATATTTATTTATATGTTACTTAGTATAAATTATTATGACATAATTATAGTATAAATTGCTTCAAGACACATTTTTCAAAAGCAAAAGTTATTGTGTCGTGGCTAAGTTATTAAAATGGAAGCTTGATCACGTGGCCAAAAAGAATATTCTGTGGCTGGACTTATTACTTCTCGTTGTGAATGATATTGGTGTGTCTGGCAGCGGGCGCGTGCTGCACGGGCGACACTTCACGTGGCGTTGCGGCGCCGCGGCCGTCACATTGCTGGCGCGCGGCGTCAGCGGAGCCTTCACTACAAGGGCACACATCGCCAGCCACGGACGCTGGCTGCAGGTAAATGTACACGGAAACAAATTAATATACTAGGTTTAACAATATTTTTTATCTACTCTCATATCATAATATTCAAAATATAAAACTCAGAACGAATTTATATTGACATACTTTTTAAAATAGTATAACGAAATGAAATTAAAAAATTAAATTATAACACACTACCTCGAACAATACAATGTTATAATTTTTTTTTTTTTCATTTCGATACAGATAACAGACCATAGATTTCACTTTTTTATCTGTGTCCTGCGAGCGCCGCTTTACGTTACATTCTGTGGCCGCGCGGCGCGTTTTGGCGCATGCGCGATAATGGCGGGAATAAATATCTTCAGTGTATGAGATTAGATAAAGTAGTGTATGAAACTGCACATAACTAGGTATTATGTGACAGTTTCATAAACTACTATTATACCATACCTACTCTAAAAAGCTTATTTTATTCACGCAAAACAGTGAATAAAAAGGCCTTTTATTCACTGTTTTGGTGTTTGATTATGATAATTATAAGAAAATTACGCTTAATTTCAGTCATTGCTCTAATTTTAATGTCCATTTCAATCAATGTAACATTTCTTATTTCTTGATTAAATTTCTATTTTCGCTTAAATTATGTTTTTCTCTCGTAGTCATGGTATAAAGTATAGTATGCAACTCCTGAATAAAGTACGAATTTATATCGAGGGCCATGAATCACTCGCGTCGCTCAGGATACTAACTCGCTGCGCTCGTGATTCAATCATCTTAAACCACTCACTACGTTCGTGATTCAATCGTTAGAATCCTTCACTTGCTCGTAACTCATCTACGGCCCTCGCTTTAAATCCGTCCTTTATTCACTAGTTGCATAATATAATATAATTCATTTATTTAAGAGCAAAAACTTTAAACTATTTAATAAATAAATATATTAAATAGTTTTAAAGTTTTTGCTCTTAAATAAATGAAAAATGTGTTAAATGAAAATCACCCGACCAGGACTCGGATATTATTAAACATTGCAATGCTTCACTTTAACTGAAATTTACAATTTCTGTAAAGAAATTGGTCTCGGGTGGTCTTAGCTGCCTCTCGGACGGTGGCTGTAAGGAAAGCAATAATAAAAAAGTAATTGTAGATTTACCACTTGATAAATTTAAAGATACTATTAAACAAATATAATATAATAGTATACTCCAGAAGATCACCAACTCGTTCATGGGTCAATATGCACGCTTTATTTTATAATAAAATTCCAAATTTTGTTAGATTATCCCTTCGATAGATTTAAGTATAAGTGTTATATGAAAAGGTTTAAGTACTATAAGATATCCGGATGCAAGAAGATAGGATTCCCTGCCTGTAAATTGTTATTGTGTATTTTTTTCTCTTTTTTGTAAAAGATGATTGCTGTTGAGTTTCTTGCCACTTCTTCCCAACAGATCGACTTTCCGAAGTGGTGATTCAGTTCAATTTGTAAATTGTTTGACTCATTTCAATTTTTTTTAAATACTTACGAAAAAAGGAATATTTGAGTTTATTTGAACAAAAATAGTGTATGAAAGGCTAATTATAGAACATCTGAAAACATGGACGACATAAGTGCTTAATTGCAAAACTACTTTTGAAAAGATAATTGCTGTTGAGTTTCTTGCCACTGCTTCTCGATTTAGTTAGTTTTTTAAAGAATTTGATATTTTTCAAGCGTTTGTTTTGAATGTTTTCTTATTCTTTCGTTATAACAGCGACCAGCCGTTGATACTAAGCGACGTACTATAACTGCCACTATCACGCGATGAGACAGACACGGTATTAGAAGTAAAGGTCATGTATATGTCGGAAAACAAACACAAAACGAAAAGAAAAGCGTTACTCACAAAACACGATAGAATTAATCACTGGACAGTTACTTAGTACCGAGTCTGTGGGCTTGGGTATAAACCTGGCTTAATTACAACAAAATCTTAATTCGCGAGTCCGTTCCGTCAGTTACTTTACAGTTACAATGCCAACTCAATTAATACCGAGCTACTATCGACCATCAGTCCGAGATACGTCCGCGCACCTAGCCGTCCTAACCGTATCTGCGTCACTTGCCATCATCCTACTTCAAGATATAACCTATGGCGCTGCAATCGAATGTCAGTCAGTCATTGCATTTAGCGCCCTCTTTAACAGTGCTACCAACATACTTCCGTTACCATGAAGTCATACTAACATCTTAATATCGCCAACTTATCGTTAGCTCCGACACGGCCATCCTGCGATGGAGCACGTCCTCGTGTGATATTCTGAAACAATCATACCAAAGTGGCGGCTCGGCCACTCCTGACAATGAATTCAGGAAAATTCTGAAAAGAAAACACACAAGTTTGAATTTTTAATAACTGAAAATACCGTTTCAGTTAACCAAGTTCCAAGCACCAATGAGTAACAATTATCTCCAAATCAAACATTGAAATCCATTATTTTCATTATTAACAACAAGGTACATCGTTCGTGGTTAACAGCAATTACACCATTTCCCCACGGGAAACCTGAGTCAACCAATGCTTCCTTCAACACACTACCCAGAATCCTTCTGGCGTAGTCACAAAACCAGCGAACGAGAAACTGTATCCACAACACATTAAATCTCTTCCAAACACCAAAAATAACATCTTTCTTTACAACTACAATGGATACTTGTACTTTTGGCAAATTCAAAACTTTAACCGCTACAGATTTTTTAAAATTTTACTTTAATTTAATATTTCCATCAAAGTTCTAAATCCACGATTTAACAATTTACGTAAAGCTACCACTGGTTCGGAAGATCCATCTACTGAGAAGAACCAGCAAGAAACTCAGTAGGAATCGGCTAACGTCAACGCATTGTACGAACTACAATACTTTCGATAAGAAAACCGCACATTAAACAATGAAATTTACTTTGAATGTAACATCAAACAATTTGACAGCTAACGAACAATAAACAAAGCAAGCATAAGCTGCTAGAACAACCCAATCAATTAGCAAACAATGCAAAGGCTACACACAGGCTACTCAATGCCATACAGGCTAGTCATTGCCACACAGGCTGTCATTGCCACACAGGCCAGTCATTGCCACACAGGCCAGTCATTGCCACACAGGCTGTCATTGCCACACAGGCTGTCATTGCCACACAGGCTAGTCATTGCATTGTACTTCATAATTCACAACAACAAAGTATTAAAATTGTTCGACAACTGCAAACAGTTCGACAGTAAATCCAGCTCTTTTGTCAATCGCAACAAGTTCAACGCATTTTTAATTTTCAATCTTTTCAATCTCGGCGTTATTACCTATCTCCGTGATTCATTAAACACACACTATCGTAATATTACGTTTCAATTGGCAAAATAATAACAAGTTTACTGTTACTAAAACATAAGAAAACGTGTCTCCTAAGAATCGCAGCAAAATAATCGAAGATCGGCAAGATACAAAGCGATTTCTACCGAGTCACGGATACACGATAATCAGAAAGAAAATCTACAACTTCAATATTCAGACTACCTATTTAAAAAGGCATTATGAAGGCCGCTTAACCACAAAATTTCACCCGCTCAACCGTGATATCATTACTATCTACCAAGTAGGTACTAAAGGTTCAAAAAGAAACGCATTAAGCCACAGCAGCGCAAGCTATACAAAATTAACGCAAAATAAATCGATTGAAATTTAGTTGCCATGTTTCAAAAACTCGCACGCAATAGAAATGAACCAAGTAAAAACACGTTATGAAAATAACAAAATTAACGTATTGGATCCCTTTAAATCACACACTAAGTTATCACGAATTTAATTAACAACACATGGCAAATATTTTTACACAAACACGGCACACAAAATGGTGAACTCTCTAAGACACGTGAATTTACTCTAATCACAAACGAAAGTTAAGCTTGGTCAGATCCCGGAAGTCTATTCGCAAAATGAACCGAAACACTAATTATGCATGGGCTCATCCCACTTCTGATGTCGGAAAACAAACACAAAACGAAAAGAAAAGCGTTACTCACAAAACACGATAGAATTAATCACTGGACAGTTACTTAGTACCGAGTCTGTGGGCTTGGGTATAAACCTGGCTTAATTACAACAAAATCTTAATTCGCGAGTCCGTTCCGTCAGTTACTTTACAGTTACAATGCCAACTCAATTAATACCGAGCTACTATCGACCATCAGTCCGAGATACGTCCGCGCACCTAGCCGTCCTAACCGTATCTGCGTCACTTGCCATCATCCTACTTCAAGATATAACCTATGGCGCTGCAATCGAATGTCAGTCAGTCATTGCATTTAGCGCCCTCTTTAACAGTGCTACCAACAAACTTCCGTTACCATGAAGTCATACTAACATCTTAATATCGCCAACTTATCGTTAGCTCCGACATATATATGACATAACATGTGAGGCTCGACGAAGACCAGACATTGTGTTACCTATAATAAATAAGATATCACATTTAGTAACCACCTATCTGTCTGCCTACCCCGAACACCATAGGTTATAAAACCATCTGATTTGGAGGCATTATAATGGTGGACTTGTTGCAGTGAGAATGGGTCAGCCTATCGTCCACAAAAAACCTCCAATAATACCTCTGGTGTGTTTTGGACATTTGGAAAGGATGAGTGAAAGTAGATTTACGAAAGAGGTGTACAGAGCAAGAATGGATGGTGTTGTTGGAAGGGGCCGGCCTAGGCGAACGTATGCCGATCAAATTGGCGACATTTTGAAAAAGGGCCTAGTCAAAAGTACCCGTAACCGGCGATCATGTATGAAAAGATTGATGAACGTGGGAGAAGCGAAAGAGGTATGTTTGGATCGCAGCAATTGGTGTTCCCTTGTCTCTGCCTACCCCAAGGGGAGACAGGCGTGAGGTTATGTATGTATGTATGTAATACCTCTGACTTTTGACAGTTGTCATTTCAAGTAGATACCCCCAGCATGCTGGACTGGGAGCGAAAGAAAAACATAGAATGTGCCAGCTGCTTCTCTTCCCGAGCATACTGTAAAAGACAGTTAAGGGACGGAGGTTTTATTGACGTTTTCGTGGGCGATAGGCTGACCCCTATCACTGCAAGTCTCTCTCCATCTTCAAAATACCTCCAAATTTGTCAAACGTGACATCAGATGGTTTTATAGCGTCTGGTGTTCTGCCTACCCTATTAGGGATACAGGCGTGACGTTATGTATGGATGTATGTACCCCCAGCACTAATAAGTTTTAATTTTATTATTTCCAGATATTAATACCGGATGAGCTGGCCAAGGACATGTCACAGAAACTTCGCTGTTTGAACCGACTAGCCGAGTCGGACACAGAGAGTGACGACGAAGGACTGAGCGAGAGGGAAGATCCTCCCAAACTGCCTCTCACTCTCTCGTGGCCGAAATACGGAATCAAAATCAGTGTAGTGCCGGACAGTGAATTAGTGTTATGATGAAATGTGATGTTAAAGTGATATAAAATGGACTCAGTGGAATGTTGGTTGTGTTCACCAGGCTGAGAGGTCTTAGATTTAAGTCCTAGCTCGGAGTTTTTTGTTAATCTTGGTAAACTGCGGTGCGAGCACAAAACTTTATCGACTCATATGTACATTGTTTTTTTTTTATTTAACGGTTATTGAGTTCAACATGTTTCCAAACATTTAAATTAACAAGGCACACATTTACTTAAGCTGGCCGTCTGGCAATGGATAGTTTTCAATGATTGCTTACAAACCGTCTCCATGCTATATGAACATTCATAAACATACAAGTCGAGAAAGTTCTGTTCTCTCACCAATGAATAATGTTATCTTAAGTCACAAATCATAATCATGAATTCTTTTTAACAGTTAAAGTGACTGTGTCACTTGTGACCATAGAGTTAAAATGTAAACGAGAATTATATGTGAGCAATCCGACTGTAAATGTTATATTTTTCAAAACTGGCCCCGGTCTGTACTTTAATGCTATAGTGTATACTGTAGAGTTGTAAGACTCGAGTCTTGGAGTCCTATCTATAAGTCCTTCAGAATTTGGAGTCTTTTGTAAAAAATCTTGAGTCCTGCCAAAAAGAACTCAAAAACTGAGTCTTTATAAAGATTGTTTAGCAATAAAACGGCTTAATAAAACTTAAAGACTAAATTAGAGTGACAACATTTCAACACAACTTTTTCTCTATGTGAGCCAACAAATTTAATTTCATTTGCTACAACCGAACTAAAGTGAGTACCTATCACGGGTACCTACCGTAAAAAAAAATTCGGGGGTTACGTACCTACCAGCGGGGCTAGTATGCTACCGTCGACAACGATAAATCGGGCCTTTTTTCGACATTTTCTTAGAATATGGTATTTAGTGTATGTAATTTATTAAGATTATGACATATTTGGTTCTGTGGTCTTAATCATGGTATCAAATCAAGTAATTCTATTTATTATGGTGCGCATATTAGCTTACATGATAGGATAAAATAACAAAATAATATTTATCTGGTTGATTCAACTATTTATCGATGGTTGCATGCTAGCCCTGCAGATGACGATAGTAAGCTGTTTTTTAACAACACACCAACTCAAGTTCATGATTCAGTCTAGCTCAAAGAACTTAAAGGACTCAAAAGAACTCAGAAGACTCAAAGTGGTTAACGAGTCCTAGTCTTGAAAAATGACTTGAGTCTCGAAATGAAGAGTTAAAGACTCGAGTTTATTACAACTCTAGTATACTGTTCACTGTGGTGTCCATAACAAAATCTCATCCCATTCTATATCTAATGCCCTCAACAGGTTCTAATACATTCTATTTTGTCTAGTCTGTGACATTTGAGGACATATATTAGTTTACTTTTAGGGCACAAAAATAGAGTTTATATTATTATCTTTTTGATAATCATGCAGATGTTAAGTGATTTGGTTTAAATTATAGTAATAACAAAACAAGGGATAAAACAAAGATATATTAGAAAGTTTTATTATATGACCACTCACTTCACTATCAAATAATATAAAATTATATGTGTACAGTCTGTAACAGAATTATGTTTACCACCCAGTCTCAATCAATATGTCATACAATATGTATACATAATTCTGTTGCAGACTGTACATATACAGGGTGAGTGTACAATTGTGACTAATTTTAGATACCGAAGGAGAGCACTCTGAACTCGATTCTGATCATAATTACAAGATCCAACCAACTTGTGTCACCTACGTGTGACGTGATATAAGTCAAAAAAAGTGCATTTAAAACTAAGGATTTTTGAATCTACCTATTAATGATTATTATTTATCAAGTTTTGATCTATAAATTAATTATGAAAATAAAATAAATGCATAACTTCAAACCTGTATCTCCCATGAGGTAGACAGAACACCCGAGGTTAAACAGGGTGACTGGAGGGTCACTTTTGATTTCAAAGACGTGATAGTTTGAGATCATACATGAAGAGAAAAAATGTGATAAATATTAATTATTTACTGAGTAAATTTTTTTTTTTTTTTTTTTATAAGTGACTAAACCCGCGTTTGACCTCAATCTCACCTGATGGTAAGTGACGATGAGGTCGAAGATGAAAGCACACGGGTTTAGGAAGAAACTGGCTCTTTATACAATATTGCCGGAACACATTACCGCCGGAGCGGTAACATTTGGCGGCAGACTTTATATAAAGGGTGGTCGCTAGCCAGGCGGACCTAGAAGGGATCCTACCACCAAGCGAAAAACCTAAAGTTTTTTTTAACCTAAAGTTAATGAATTGATTTCGCAACGCATGGTTACGCTAGCGTTGGCAGTGATCCGCGTGCCAGGTCACGTGCCGCGATTGACTCAATTGTGTGTAAAGTAAATAGTAACATAGCAGTATTTATTGATAGGGAATTTGAGTGAAAAATTTAGTGCCTTCTTTTATTACTTAATTATGATCTGAATCGAGTACAGAGTGCTCTCCTTCAGTATCTAAAATTTGTCACCAGTCACCCTGTAAAATCATCTAACGTCACGTTTGACTTTGGAGGTGTTATAATGATGGAGAGAGACTACATACTACAGTGACAAGCGATCAGCCTATAACCCTCAAAAACGCCAATAAAACCTTAACTGATTTCTCATACAGTCCCTGAACTGACTTTTACAGTATGCCCGGGAAGAGAAGGAGCTGGTACATTCTATGTTTTTCTTTCGCTTCCAATCCAGCATGTATGTAAAATAGCTCTTTGTAAATAAATAAATGAATGAACATATCTCTGTTTACTCATAGGACATGCTTCTAGTTTTTGTAAAAATGTTATAAATTTTCATTTTACTATTGACTGTGTATTATTACATTACGTAGGTACAAGACACAATGATAGAACATGGCTTGAGCTCAAATAATGTTAACATTACAAAACATCTTTTATATTTTCCTATTATACAAATAAATAATTCGACTTTAATTGTTTTCGAATGCAACTTAATAGCAATTTTAAACTGTTGACTAATAATGGGATAGAAAACTGCCTTCTTATTCCACTAGAGGCGCTGATTATGCTTGACCCATAACAACTGTCAAATACCATAGTAAAAGCTAATTTTATAGTGATATTGATCAAAAAATTAGAAATGCATCATTGCATAGTCATAAGTTTTATAGAAAATGCATACCACAGTTTCTCTAACACATGCGGAACTTGTGAATGTTACTTGATTTAAACTTTTGTGAAAATGTACATATAACGGTCCACATTTTTCATATTTTGATACATGTGCTTACATTATTTTATAGGTTTACCCCAAAATAGAACAGAACAAGCAATTTCGATTACACCTTGTTCATTTGATAGTCTGTTATGTGTCAAGCGTATGAAGCGACATCTAGCCTTTCGTCTTCTCCAGTGACACAGGATGGGCGAAGATTTATGCATTTACATGCCATTTTTAAAATACTATCTCCGTCATCTATTGTCAACACATACAATTAAACTCTCTCTTGAAGCTCATCTATACCGGTAACAACCATTAGTTTTTTCGTGATAAAAAGTAGCCAATTATTCCAGAACTTTAACAATTTTTATGCATAATTTTGTCATGAGCGGTTCAGCAATTCCGGCGTAATTAGGAACAAGCATACATACATAGGTGCATCCAAACTTGCGCATTTATAATGTTGGAGGTATCATGTGAAATCGTTGTTATATGATGGAAGCTGATTGTATAATATATACATATTATAATATGTAGAGGTTAAGTTAAGTTAGTTTTTTTTTTGTAAGTATGAATCTCAGCATTTACTGGTACAATTTTATTATATCCTGGCAAATAATTCATTGCAGTAAAATGACAGTTCCAGTGTGCCCACTTTAGGGAAGAAAAAAATAGTGATACGGTTTAAGTGAATGAACGTAATTTTTTTAAAATTATAATATCGTAATGTGTCGATAGCAAATATTTTGGCTCACAAAATATTTATTTTTTAATGACTCTTTCAGTAAAGGGCAACTCTTCTTGAAATTTCATTTCAAGGAGTTTAAAAGGGACTGGTAATGTTTGGTAATTAATTATTTTCATTGAAGTTACTTTGAAGATAAAGTACACACCTAAATTCATTTAATTATTAACTGCTTTAAAATTGTATGCAAAACGAATGACAAAGACTCGTTAATTTTCAATCATTCTCATACAGTACTTAGGTACACTAAGAAGATTTCAACTGGTATCATTATTTTTCTATTTGACATTTCGAACTGTCAGTTTACTGTATCAAATTCTTGTCCAGAGTATATAAGTAAATATGTTTGTTCTATGTATTATAATATGGCTGATTCTATGTATTTGTGCTGAAAATCTGTTCGAACTAGGTAATATAATTTTAATTTTCATAATCAAATTTGTTTATAATCAAATATACATTATTATACACAATTTCTTAGTTGTTTTATTGGGTAAAAGAAGAAAGATTACATATCCATCTTCACGACTGATTATATTGAGCAAACTGCAAGGCTATGAGTCTGTCCCTTGGGTGACGCGAAACTTTAAGAAGGTCAAATCAAACGCAGATAGACAAATCATTATGCTGGAAATCTCGGCTCCGCTTCAATAGAAACAGAACGAGCATAGTGATTTGTCTATTCAGTCGCCGCTAAGCTCCGCTCCGCTCAGCTCTGCGTAGGTGGAAACCACAGTACAGATATCTACAGTAATTCAACTGATACAGACGTAATATATTTATTTCCAAAAAGTAGTTACAAAGCTGAACAGGTTTTACATAGTTATAGGAATTAAGATAATGTACATTATATATATTCTTCTTTTTTTATACAACAGACCCCGAACTAGGAACTTGTCCTGTATCTCGGGAGTCTATAATTATGATTATTTATTTATTTACTCTTTATTGCATACAAATTACAAAATGGATTACAAATAAGAAGAATTATATGTATCTTATTGTATAACAATTGGCGGTCTTATCGCTATCAAGCGATTTCTTCCAGACAACCCGGGTTATAGAACTGGTGAAATACGAGTTGGGATAAGGCATGCATAATTTAACTATAAATACACTAAATAAGAATATACACAAATAATGTGCTATGATAGACATATATACATAAATATATAAACGCTACATATATATATATGAAGTTATAGGTTAAATGACTTCATATGCTGACTGAAAATGCAGTTTTAAATGTTTTTTGAAGTTTAGAAGAGAACTTGCAGATTTGATCTTAAGAGGCAGCTCATTCCATAGATTTACTGCACGCACCATAAAAGACTTTCGTAAGTAGTCCGTTGAATGTATAGGTGTACTAAGCATAAGGTTATTAGTTGATCGTAGATTACGCTCATGTTGAGCATGGCGATATTTAAAATGCTGTTGAAAATAACTTGGCATGATGGGATTGAACAGAATGCGATACAGGAGACAAAGAATATGAATATTCCGGCGAGAGCGAATAGGAAGCCACTTGAGCTTAGTGCGATATTCAGATACATGATCATATTTACGCAATCCAAATATGAATCTTATACAGAGATTTTGAAGGCGCTCAAGCTTGTTTAGTTGGTCTTCGGTGATATCCAGATAGCAAACATCTGCGTAGTCAAGTATGGGGAGAAAAAGAGAATGTGCGATTGATATTTTGGTGGGAAGAGGCAAAAGATTACGCAAGCGCTTGAGTGAGTTTACAGCAGAAAACATCTTCCTGCTCACTTCATTCATCTGGGTATTCCATGTCATAGTATTGTCAAACATCAGACCTAGGTTTCGGACACTCCGACTGTATTCGATTGTGACTGAGTTAATTGCAATTTTTGGACAGAGTGACCAGTCTATCCGATTTACTAAATTTGGACTACCAATTATTATAGCCTGCGTCTTAGAAGGGTTTAACATTAGACCATGCTGCGTACTCCAAGACATTATTTTTGAGAGGTCTAAATTGACAGCATTAATTGTTTGAGATAAGTTATCCAAGCTACACTGAAAGTATATTTGAACATCGTCTGCATACATATGGTAGGACGAAGAAAGTTCTTGAGAAATATTATTTATAAAAATAGAGAAAAGGAGAGGAGACAACACGCCACCTTGTGGGACTCCTGCATGTACTTCGGCCCAAGAGGAGAAAGAATCTCGTGCAACTATACGCTGCCGGCGTCCACACAAGTAGTTACGAAACCAATCAATTACCGATGGAGATATGTTAAGCGAGCGCAGCAACTCTAACAAAATGTCAAAATCAACTGTGTTGAATGCGTTACTGAAGTCTAATAATGTTAACACGGTGAGCTTTTTATTTTCCATGCCATGTCTAATGTCATCTGTGATTTTGGTCAAAGTGGTGACTGTTAAAAGTGACTTACAAAATTAATATAAAAATTTTCAACTGAGGAGCTAATAAAATTACAATACTTTTTTATGGAGATTATTACATACGGTGGATCACTTGAGTGTGAGTGAGTGTTTGTGTGTGTGTCTGTGAGTGTGTGTGTTGAAAGTACCCAGTGTTTGTGCAGTTATGTTTTTGTGTGCGTGAAGGGCATTATGTAGTAGCTGTTGGGAATTTTATATTAGATATGAAATGGCGAATGTTCAGTTCCGAATCTGTGACCAAACTCTCTGTAGACAGGTAAGAAAGATGGAGCAACAGATTGACTACTAGAGTTTTGGCCTCTCTTATGCTGCATTCACTTATGTGGCACAGTTGATGCATGCGATTGTATACAAATGGATGAGTGAAACTAGGTAAACGACATGCAAATGCAGTGTTTACGCATTGTTGAGGAACAGCGAAAACTCTTTTTTTTAATAAATTCGTGTAAATTTCAGAGTTTAAGATCTTACGGTGATAGTAAAGTGTTACACGAAGAATGAATAGTTTACGCACGCTTAGGAATTTGGTTTCCCGGTACAGCTGATCAGTGGGATAGTAATAATGCTTCTTATATGCAACTTTAATTACTGATCTCTGAGCTCTCTCCAGTCCCAGCATTGCCGTCTTCCCAGCTCCACCCCACACTCTTATACAATAACATATAAGGGATTCACAGAGGGCCACATAAACAAGCCGAACTGTTTTGGCGTCGGCTGAGTTACGCAAGAGTTTCATGATATGAACCAGTTTGCGCACTCTGTTTGCCATCAAAATTAAGTGTGGTTTGAAGGACGTCAATTTCTACTTCCAGGTACTTAATGCAATGTGTGCGCTCAATCGATGGACATACACAATCAGTGTTATTGGCAGGATTACATTCTGAATGAACTGTTAATTTAGATACTAGCCTAGGTTCGGATGCTGTGGTAATTCTGAAACACACAAATTTAGTTTTGGAGATGTTTAAAGTAAGAATATTTGCATCTAGGTAATTATTTACTCGATTCAAAGTGAGCTGAGCTTGCTGAAAAGCTATATCCCAGGTTTTACCATATGAGAGCAAGACGGTATCGTCAGCGTAGCAAATGGTATCTACAGAGTGAGGGAGCAGATTCGAGATGTCATTAATATACGCTAAGAATAGAATCGGGCCAAGGACGCTGCCTTGAGGAACGCCAAAATTCAGAATTACTTCATCGCTGATTGTGTCTCCAACTCGTACGCATTGGCGCCTATCACTCATGTAACTCATAAACCACTGAAGGGGTAAGCCTCTGACTCCTAGATTTTCAAGTTTCTTGAGGAGGATACTTGGTGATATGGTGTCGAATGCCTTAGCGAGGTCTAAGAAAATACCAATGCAGTGCTGTTTACCGTCAAGGGCATTCGATTCGGCCGCAACTTTGCAATAAATGCCTACTTACAGCGCCGCGGTCCGTTCACATGTGATAGGCCCGCCTCCATCGTATAAATTACATTTGTCTATTTTGTCTTTACTTCCATTAAGTTTTGTGATTGCAAATATACTTTTTTTATAAACAAATAAAATACTTTGTAAATTGAATAGGAAGTGTTCAACAAAAATACGTTTTGTGTCTAAAAAACATGTTTACGTTTGAATAACAAATCGGTCTTATAAATTAGCGACCGAAAATACTTGCGCCTCGACTGAGATGCTCGAAAAGATGTATTATTAAATTTTAAAGTATAAACAATCCGCACATTAACGTAAAGCTCAATCAACAATTGTTTCGGCATGCAGACACTCGCGACTGGCCGCATGCCGAGATCGAGCGGCGTAGGTACCTATAGCTCGAGTTTTGGTCCTTATGTATGAAGTTGAATTACTGTAGATGTCTGTACTGTGCTTAGGCCGTAAATCACCAAGCTGACCCAGTGCTGCTTGCTGGATGTTAGAAATTTTAGGGCACTAGTGACCCTAACGCAAATTTATACACATACAGGGTGACTGGTGGGTCAATTTTGAAATTCGTTTTTTTTGTCAAACAAGTTTGAGATCATGCCTACATGAAGAGAAAAAATATAATAAAAAATAAATATTAATTACTCACTGAGTACACTTAACGCATGGTTACACTAGCCATGGCAGCGATACGCGTACCAGGTCACGTGCCGCGATTAACTCAGGAGAGAAAAAATAAAGTAAATAGTAACCAAACTTTATTTATTTAAGTAGGTATAGTGAATTCTAGTGAAAAACTAATTCATCATCATCATCACAATGAGATGATGAATTAGTTTTTCACTAGAATGAGCCCACTTCAGGGCATGAGTTTCTCCCCTAGGTGACGGGGAGGTATAGGCCATAATCCAACAAGCTGGCCCATTGCTGGGTGGTGGATGTCAGAATTTTCAGGGCGCCGAAATGGCTTCTTACAAACTCTAACGACCACTGTAACTGCTTAACTGCGTAACTGCTTAACGTGCCCTCCGAAGCACGGAAGTCGTCGTGAGAAATGAATGGTCAGCGGTCACTCATCCAAGTACCGAACGAACGTTGCTTAACATGTGATATCGTATGATACACACATTAACCACGGCCCCACGACGACTTCAGTGAAAAACTAATTACCTACTATCAATATATATAAAACTGTTCCGTTACTGACTGAGTTACTGAGTGACTGACAGACAACGTACAGCCGTAACTACTGGGCGTAGAGAGCTAAAATTTGGAACATACAATTTTTAGGGGATGTAGGGGTCCACTAAGGAAGGAATTCCTGAAATTCCCACGGGAACGGGAATTATTGGAATTTTTAGTTTGTATGAAAAATCTTATTCCTTGAGTGCACGGATATGATACTTGGCATAAAAGTTCTTCAAAAAGATACTGGTTGTGTTATGAAAGAAATTCCCGAAATTCCCACGGGAACGGGAAATATATGATGTCTTAGTTTGTATGATAAAATCTTATTCTTTGAGTGCACGGATGTGATACTTGGTATAAAGGTTCCTCAATAAGTGTCTGTTTGTATAATGGAAGGAATTCCCGGAATTCCCACGGGGAAGGAAAATAGGACTTTTGAGTTTATGCGTGTACGAAGTCGCGGGCAAACGCTCGTTATAACATAAATCAAGTACAGAGTGCTCTCCTTCAGTATCTAAAATTTGTCATCAGTCACACTGTACATATAGTAACGGTCGTAATGAACTCGGAACTATTATTCAAAGTCTATAGGTGTCTAGTTTTAGACTTTCCATGTACCACTAGGGGACCTCTTACCTTAAAACAAAACAGACACACATACTTCTTTGTCCTAAATTTGGCCAAGTTAGAGTTTTGTAGGTAAATTGACTTACATAGATGGTAAAAATACATCGAATTAAGTTGTAACATTTAAAGTTGAGTTGAAAAACAGGGTTTATATTTTCGATTAAGAATTTAAAAAAAAAAACAAACTTAACTTGAAGTCGGCGTGGCGCCGTAGTTACTGTGTGTATCATACTAATCACAGGTTAAGCAACATTCGGCGACTTCCGTGCTTCAGAGGGCACGTTAAGCAGTCGGTCCCGGGTGCTGTACACTTGTATACAGTAGTCGTTAGGGTTTGCCAGAAGCCGTATCGGCACCCTGAAAACCTCCTCTTCAACCAGGGGAGAGACTCATAGCCCTGTAGTGGGCTCATTACAAAGAGTTGTGATGATGATGATGATGATTAAAAAAAACATAGAAATATGTACAAATATATTTTAATATTTCCTTATTTTTTAAATTCATCTGCTACTTTTGTAGGTACTCCTAAAATCACTCTCAAGAATAGGTATTGTCAGTGCCAACGCTGTGTCACTGTTCGAACGCGCGTTTCATACAAAACTGCAACGTCTGTAACATACGCGCGTTCGATACGGACGTTCGGAATGCGCCAATCGCCGCGTATGATACGCGCGTACGGATCGGGAAATATTATGAAAGTTTGTATGTTTGATTCTCTCTTAATAGGTCTTATATACAGGGTTGGTTTTTAATCACCAGCCAAATTTAAATGTTAGTTTCTTTGATACAATATAAACGTACCTGCATATTTATTTTAGCGTCGCCTAGTACAAAAAAGCAGAAGTATGGAACCACAAACGTTTTTGAAAATAGTCTCTGTTGATGAACATAGCTACTACGACGCGGCATTTCATTGTTAATACTACGACGGAGTACTACGAGATGTTTTGTAGTAGCACGTAGTCGACTTTATTTTAATGGTAATTTAGAGTGACCATGCTTAGCTTAACATGTTAGAGGATATATTAATTTCCTTGTAAAAAAAAAATACTTTTTTTGCAAAAATCGTTTCTATAAATGATACTTATTGTGTAAAACAATTTTGGCCGATGACCACAAATCAACCCTGTAAATCTATGGGTAGGTGTGCCGGTTTGAAGATACGGACGTACGGTACGCGCGTTCGAACGCGTAACGCAGCATTGGCACTCACTCTTCGTTTTTATTGTCCAGCTGTGCCTTTATGGTTGCGTAGACAAACTCTGCCTGAAGACGCTTACATTTCTTCTCCGGCAACTCTTTCATCAACGAAATAAGATAAGAACAAAATAAATCTAGGCTGCCTAATTTGGAGCTTGTGTTTGTGGATTGTATCTGCTCCTCCATGTGAATATATTCGGTGACCGGCTTTGGCTCTGGCGACTTTGTTATTTTTCTTTTTCTGGTTTTCAAGTTTACTGTTTCTTGTTTTATTTCTTTGTTGTATTCGTCGAAGTACACAACATCCATGTCTAATGCATCTATGTTCTGAAAAGGAAAATTAATATTATTTTAGGAAAATGTGTAAATTAATTACTAAACATGTGCTTTAAAAGGGTTACAGTGCCTAGATGTGAAATTAGTTTGTTTGCATTTTTTTAAAGTCGACGAAAAAGTAATTGATGTAAATCATCCCCACGCTAGAAATTACTATTATGTTTAATTATAGTTTTAAATTAATGTACCTATTAATTGTAATAAGTCTAGTAGTTATTCAAATTATTAATATAAAAATGTATGATATTCTTTTCTTGCATTGTTTTGTAATATTTTTTTTATGCCTATTGTTAAGGAGCATAATTATTTAAATGCTATAATTATATCCTGCAATTTAATTATTTGAAGAACGGCTTGGAGCAAAGGGGTATTTTGAAAATCAGCGTTGCTAGATAACAGCAACACTAAGCTGAAAGTACCCCTTTGACACATAAACAATTCAATTTTATATGATTGTATTTTCGTGTTTTATTCTTAAGTTCGTGTGTCAATAAATATTTTATTATTTATTATTATTATTTATAAATGAGAAAATTGAATTATTAAATATTTCGTGCGGTACATTTTTTCCCAAATTTTACGATCATCATCATCACAACTCCGTGTAATGAGCCCACTGCTGGGCTCATGAGTCTCTCCTCTGGATGAAGAGGAGGTTTAGGCCGTAATCGACCGAGCTGGCCCAGTGCTGGGTGGTGGATGTCAGAATTTACAGGGTGCCGATACGGCTTCTGACAAACCCTAACGACTACTGTATACATGGATACAGCACCCGGGACCGACTCTTGAGAAATAAATAATCGGTGGCGGTCACCCATCCCAATACACTGCACTGTGAGTGCCCAATGCACTGTGAATGCACGAATGATCGAATGAATGAATTTTTTTTTTTGTTCCCTAAAGTGATATCCCTTAAGTACACTGGAACTGTCATTTTATTCATTCATTCATTTATTCTTCATTGTAGGGCTACCTTGACCCTACAGGGAGATGAGGCACTATGGTCCTCGATCCCAGGGAGGTAGTCACAGGGGATATGGAATCATATATCTCAATGTCATTTTCAAGTCATTATCAATTTGTACCTATTTGTATTAATTCCTATAATGATGACTTAGGCTGCGTCCCCAGTAGGCAAACTGTTAGCGGCCGACTGAGTATGCGGCGGATCGATTTAGTACGCCCTATCATATATTTGGAATGGAGTGTTCACAGTTTGCTAGTTTTGCGCTCACTGTACGCAGTTTGCAGCGTTACGCGCGCCGACTATCTTAGTGAGCGGCTGACTCCCACGTGACGTACGAAAATTGATCAGAGTTTGCAGCTATCTCAAATTTCAGTTCGCCACAAATTTGCGGCTCACTCAGTCGGCCGCTAATTGTTTGCTTACTGGGGACGCAGCCTTAAATAGTACCAAGAGTTGTTTCGCCGGTTTTTTGGCTCTTGGTCTGCTGTAATATCTTATTCAATAACTATCAACACCTTGTTTAAGCCGAAGTACAAAATTGTGACGTCATTAAGCGGCCATTCGATGGTCTTATGATGAATAAATTTTTCATTTCATTTCAAATCGAAAATCAAGAAAAGTTAAACAACATAAAAGGGTAGGTAGTAAAAATAACCTTAGATTCCATTATCCTTCCATGGATATGAGATATCAAACACCATGACAGAGAGAAAAACGAAGTGGGTGTCAATTAAGTACTTATGTGTAATATTTAAGTCCAATTTACTCGACATATTTTACTTTTAATGACATCCCAATTTTAACTGTAACCTTTCCAAAATGCAACTGCAATCCTCCCCCCTCCCCCCTTTCAGCCTGCGACCGTGCCTGATATGCAGTGCCATCGCAGACGGAACCGCTTTCCCTTTAAAGGGTTTTAGCCCGGGTTTTTAAGCGGGTTTTTATTTTAATTTGATTAAAAAGCCTTATAATTTTGCTGGTTGTTCATACGACTAGTTACTTTAAGGGAAACCCTTTGAAGGGGTTTCCAACTAAATAATTTAAATTACTAAAACCAAATTAAAACAGTCAAAACAATTGACTTACCCATTCGGAAAGGGAAACCCCTTCATAAGCGCTTACCGACAAAAATATTACAAACAAATATGGTTCTTACATCTATGGAATAAAGACTATTTATAAAGACCTCATGTTGGCGAAGGAGCACCTTTACTCTTACGCCCACTTTCCAGAATGTATCTGTTCCCATCACCGATCAACTAGGGCTTTTGGGCGTCACTATAACGTCCAAATTAAACTTCGGACAACAAATTGAGTCTATGGCAAAAACAGCTTCCAAAAAATTGGGTATCATCTCGAAGGTCCGGCGGTACTTCAGCCCTGAACGGCTCCTCAACTTATACACAGCCCAAGTGAGGTCTTGCATGGAGTACTGTAGTCACCTTTGGGATGGTTCTGCCAAATACCAGCTCGAAGCGCTAGACTCTGTTGACCGAAGAGCCCGAAAACTCATAAATAACAACAACCTTACAAATAAAAAATTGCAGACGCTGGAGCATCGTCGTAAGGTTGCTTGTTTAACAGTATTTTATCGGCTACATTTTGGTGAGTGTGCGAGTGCTCTTTTTGACCAAATTGAACCCACCCCTTTTTACCACCGGACTACCAGACGCAGACAGAACTTCCATCCGTATATAGTGGATATACCAAGAAGTCGAACAAAACGCTTCGATAGTTCCTTTTTGGTACGGATTGCCAAGGTGTGGAACAATCTGCCTGCGTCTGTTTTTCCTGACCACTACAGTCCTGGAACTTTTAAGTGTCGAGTGAATAGGTTTCTCGTGGATGGACGTGTAACACCATAGTCTTCATGCGCACTTTCCATCAGGTGGCATGGAAGACAAACGTCCTATCCTTACAATATAAAAAAAAAAAAAAAAAAAAAAGGAACCCAAACAAAATGTCAGTCGGCGATGAATCACACTAAAATGAAATTTATTGCTATCACTTTAAAGTAGTATTCGTAAACTTGCACTACTCAACAGCACGCGGTTAGATACCAGTGAACGAAAATTCAGATTTATTCAGTTGATTCGGGTATTTTCATGTTTAGTTCGTAGTTGGCAGTATTATGTCATGGACCGTTGTCTATTTCAATGTTAGTCAGAGAAAACAAAGATTATAGATAAAATCAGAATTTATCTGATTTCATGTAATGCTGATTACCAAATGTTGATTTAGCTAAAATATCTAGTTGTTTGTCCTACATATAATAATATGGGAGAACGGGGCAAGGCCGTATAGCTAAGGAACTGGGCATGTAGTTCCTCCGTTTCAAAACGCAAATCATTAGGTACCTACAGGAGACAGCAGATCAAGCGTTACATTACCAGTCAAATTTCCCCATACAATTTTAACTTAATGTCGAGGGCATAGAGTTCAGATTCAAGTAAAATTTTTTGACAGATTTTTAACGCTTGATATGCTGCCTTCTGCACCTAAACATTTCAATTAACATATTTTAGAAAAAAAAAAATTAAGCTACAATTCAATAAAATAGCAAATAAATACTTTTTCCGGTTTTGCCCCGACCCATGGGTAAAACCGTATACTATATACGATATTGCCCTGGAATTTACCGAGGACATTGCATTTTGTGCAAAAGAAGTCATCACAGCTGGTTCAGCCTTCGAGGGCCCAACCTCGACAGCCTATACATTTCACGAGGTCGCGTTGTGTAGTGGATGGGTTTCGACCAACTTGCTGCGCAGTGGAAGTTGTCTTGAATGACACATTGAAAGTTGATGGTGTTAGGCCAACGAGCAGCGCTGATGAAAAAATGAAAATAATTTCGACTTCTCTATCCGAGTCTAAAAAAAAAAATTCAAAAAAAAAAATTCTAAATTCAAAAAAAAATCTAAATCGTATATAACCGGTTTTACCCCATACGGTTGTGCCCCAACACGGGTGTAGAACCAAAACATCATTCATTAACACATAATCATACAAACTTGCCGGTATAAACAATGAATTTCAGAACAAATAACTCACCTACAATATAGCTGATTAGTAACTTACCTGTAGCGTATATACACTTAACAATCACTGCTTACATATTCACGAAATTAGAATCAAGACTACCGAAAAACAATAAAATTAAATTACTCCAAATTGTGCTAGCCTACAGCGACAAGTGTTTGTTTACAAATAGTACTGATTGGTAGGCGCCTCTGAGCAGCTTGTGCGCACGAAATTTGGATTATTGGCGAAAATAGTTACGCTATACGGTTTTACCCGGGTATACGGTTTTTACAGGTTTGTAAAATGTAAAAAAATGTAAAACTAATGTCAAAAAAACTAAATTTAAGTAAATTTTGTTTTTTATTAATTTTTTAATTTAAATTTAAAAACATTTTGTTATTCAAGTTTACAATAAAAATGAAGTTTTTTTTTCAATAAAAAAATATAGCATTTGAGGAATTGCGCTGCGATGCGACCCTTCATAGTGTGCGCGAACCTAGATACGTAATAATTGAACAATATAGAACGATATCAAACATTATTAATTGACCTTAAAATGAGACATATCACCATTTTTATTTATAAATTAAAACAGCAATAAAATTTATCAATACAAACATTAATTTACCTTAACACGCTCACTATGCCGCGTCGGTGCGCACCGGACCGCGCCGGTTCTTATTGAAATATGTTAGCCTAGCACATTGTGACGGGCCGCATTGACGGATTTTGGGTACACTCTAATAGACGTTGCTCTTACTGTAGATATTGTAAGAATTTACGAGTTAAAGCTTTAAGTCTTTGAACATAAGGTCAAGTTTGGCTTGACACTCTATGGGTAATGTACTATTATGAGTACGTGTAGATGAGCTTGTCTTGACCAGTCCGTTTGCTATAGCACACAGGTCGCAGCTCAGTGCACGAGAAAATCAGCTGTGGATCATGAATTGCACTGCACCCCTGCATAGTGTGCGATATAAGATGTATGAAAGGCTAACAGGCGAATTATGCGTTGCAATGCGTCCCGACAAAGTGTGCTCGTACCTTTAAGGTACGCGTACACTTTGCCGGGTCACTGCGCGCTGGGCCGCGCCGGCTTCTATCGAAAAATGTTAGCATAGCACATTGTGATGGGCCGCATTTTTTTACCGGATTTCGTACCGGAGTTTGAACTTTATAAGATTGCCGAAGTGATCTAACTTAGCCCAGCACTGCACTTTTCACAAATATTGAAAAAAAACCAGCAACGCTTTTAATTTTGTCCAATAGTAAATCTAAGGGTGACATTTATACATGTCTCTGTCAACATCACGTAGCCGATGCTTTTTAGTTTCACTTAAGTCGGCTGTAAAACAGTGTTGAAGTTGATGATGTATTTTGCGGGCCAAATCTTGTCAAGAAAACTTAAATTTCAAATTTTTTAACTCTAAATTTTGATTTATAATCACACTAGGTTACAAAGTTTTTGATGACTGTTATATTGTAATAACATTACATAAAAGAACGTATTTTCATCGAGAAATCTCTCTTAAGTTTGAAAACATGAAGGGGGCAATGTCAAATAAGTTCTTCTAACGTAGTTTTTACGACTTTGCCCATAATAATATTACCGTTAGGGTTCGCACCTCAATGTGAACTACTTAAGTATCTAATGTTGACAGATAAAAAAATCACGGCAATTCTTCATATACTCTCATTTAAATAATGTTTGAAAAGCTCCAGAATACGGTCATAAGCTTGACTTTTTACCCAGGCACGCTAGCAAGGCTTCTAGACTTTTAAAATCTTAATTTGTGTTTTTTTTCTGATTATCTGTTTTTTTTCTGTGGGTTATCTTAACTGTATAGCTTACAGCAATAAACGAATACTAACGACATTTAAAATAGACAATGTAAAGTCGAATACGGCCCAGTTAAAAGGTAAATTAACCTAGTTGTTTGCATTACGACAAATAAGATTTCGCTTTATAACATGATTTTTTTAATTAGCATTAAAGAGTATTTAAATTAGCATTTCGTACTAACCTGAGTACCCCTGTACTTATTAACAAAAGAAAAGTGACAAGGTAGGTGGTTATATAGTTTGTACGTAAGATACAAAAAAAATGAAGGGACTTTGCCCACTCAAATTTCACAGGCAATAAGAATATTTAGACAATTAATGTTAAGGTCCAACGTCGGGTTGACTTTTTTTCCTAAAATTATCCTTAAACACTATTTTTCAAAGTTAGAAAATAATGAAGCTACCAAGATTTCTATAAAATGGGCAAAGTTGTAAAAAGTTCAAAATATTTGGCCCACTGTCCAAATTGTACCTTTTAGGACATAAATGATATTTATCCATGTCATGATATTATCGTAATTTTTTACGAAGGGCATTGCATTTATAAACGTTATAATCAAAATCACGAATTGATAGTATTATTGAATTAAAAAATATTACAATTAGAAACACGTGGAATAAAATAAATTGGGCAAAGTTGTACAGTTTTACGGTTCACTCTACGTCTAGATGTTGCGTTTGCTGTACTGTAAGAATTTACTAGTTAAAGCTTTAAGTCTTTGAAAGTATGGTCGAGTTTCTCTTAACACTCTATGGGTAATGTGTCGTTTGAGTACAGTCTACGTATAGACGTGTCTTGACCAGTCCGTTTGCTATATGACTTGCAGTGCGTGAGAAAATACAGTCTCCCTACGTCTACTTGCGTTTACTGTAGCTTTAAGGATTTTAAAATAAGGTAAAATTGGTCTTTACCCAGTTATATTTTATGAATACCGGAAAACTATCAGCAGCTAAATACGACTTTATTTTGATTCCGAGAATGTCTATGATCTTAAGTATATGTATGTCAAACTAAATAATCCACATGCTCGCTTAGCTCGTGCGTGCCTAACTTCGTGTAATTTCATTGTAGGTACTAAGCTAAAGACGCGAATTTTTACTACCTCTACCTACATAAACTTCTAAATAATACTATAATATTAATGATTAAGAAACTAAGACATATAGGTACCTACTTAATCAAGGCTAAACGGTTCCTAAATTATTTACTATCTACATGATCGAAATACAATTAGGTACGAGGTACACGACAAAACATAATTCTTGTCAAATTAAACACCTGTCAATTTAAACTATTCGAACATAACAAACATAAAATTATCACAAAGTCTATTCTAATTAGGTAGGTAGGTACATAATAATTCAACAATATAAAACCAATCAAATATTATGAATGAACCTCAAAATGAGACATATCACCATTTTCATTTGTACATTACACTAGCAATAAAATATATCAATACAAACATTAATTTACCTTAAAATTACGTCAAATAGTTGAAATCCAAAAAACCTACCTAATCAAAATATCCATTCCATCATAAATTGTTCTGATAACAAGATATTAGAAAACAATATTTAGCTGAAGGTGAAGGGGTATATCCATATATTAAGTGGAAAGCAATAAATTGTTCCACTAGTCAAATAAGAATGGGTTAGCGCTTACCCTTTCGATAAAACTATGGTAACCCAATCGCAACGGGTTTCCTTCTAACTAGGTAAGCATCCTAAAATGGTTAGTAAAATCTTTGGCTAGCCGATTAAAGGGAAACCCCTTGAAGGGGTTTTGAAAATTAAACCGCTCGTCCGGTCCCTGCGCAGAACTTAATCGACTCATGGCGAAAGTTCGTATACTTAGTATGGAGACGGTTTGTAAGCAATAATTTAATGTATCCAATGCCGCACGGCCAGCTTAAATATATGTGTGCCTTGTTAATTTTGAATGTTTGTAAACATGTTGTATTCTTAAATAACTGTAAAATAAAAAAATACAATTTTACTAAAAACTTTCATCCGACTCCATACTATACGAACATTCGTAAACATACGAGTAGACAAAGTTCTGTGCTCGCACCAATGGTTTCGTTAATACGGTACAGAATCTACAAACAATGCTATACTAACTTGTGCGTCAGGCTCATCCTCAGTTGTTTGAACTTCAAAAAGCTGCCCATCTCCGGAAATTATTATATTTTGTTGCTCATCGTCCACAGCGCCCTAAATAATATCAAAAAAAAAATATCAATAAAGGAATAAAATGTTTTCTTTTCTATTGTTGCCTACGGGAAGTAGGTATCATCAAATTTTATTAATTTAAATTTTTGTTTAGTAATTTAAAATTTAGTAGAGTTAAAAGATCTCCTTTATTTATGTCAGAGCTAAATTGAAATTGTATCAGATTAGGTACTATTAATATTATCTCATTACGACTTTTAAATTAAAATTGGAAACTATTTTGGCTAATGAAATATTTATTGTTAATTCTGTTTATAAGTAATATTGTAAGCTGTTTGTTTCTTTAATAAATAAATAAATAAATTCCATGTACTACAGGATACATTTTGGTGAGTGCGCGAGTGCTCTGTTTGAACAAATTGAACCCTCACCCTTTTACCATCGAACTACTAGACGCAGACAGAACTTCCATCCTTATGTGGTGGATATTCCGAAAAGTCGAACTAAGCGCTTTGACAGTTCCTTTTTGATACGGGTCGCCAAGGTTTGGAATGAACTGCCTGCGTCGATTTTCCCTGACCAGTATAGTCCTAGTGCTTTTAAGCGTCGAGTGAATAGGTTTCTTGTGGATGGACGTGTACCACCTTAGTCTTCATGTTCACTTAACATCAGGTGTCATGGAAGACAAACGTCCCATCCATATTTAATAAAAAGAAAGAAAAAAAACTCCGTGCAATAGGCCCACTGCAGAGCTATGAGTCTTCTCTCCTCTGGGTGACGTGGCGGGTTAGCTTGGTTAAGGTCCACCAAGCCAGGTATTTCAGGGTGCCGAAATGGCTACTGACAAACCTTTACGCCTACTGTATATACACAATACATACATAACTTCACGCCTGTATCCCTTATGGGGTAGGCAGAACACCAGTGGTCACAAGACCATCTGATGTCACGTTTGACAAATGAGGTATTATAATGATGGAGAGAGGCTATTGCAGTGACAGGGGGTCAGCCTATCGCCCACAAAAATGCCAATAAAACCTCTGTCCCTTAACTGACTTTTACAGTATGCCCGGGAAGAGAAGCAGCTGGTACATTCTATGTTTTTCGTTCGCTCCCAGTCCAGCATGGAAGCAATACACAATACTTTGTAAGTATTTAAGGAATACTTTTATTTATAGACACTCACAGCACCTACGACAGCTACGTTCTACTGATAACTTAATGCTTTCAACACCCCCGCATGAAACTGACTTTTACGGGAAATCTTTCACAGTCCATGCTGTGTCACTGTGGAACAATTTGCCACTGGAGATTAAGTCTGCCAAATCAATTGACACATTTAAAAGAATGGTCAAGCAGTACTTCCTTTCTAAAGACACATTATAGTAGGTACAATGTATTTAATTTATTAAGCATTATAGTTAGTGGATATATGTATATATTTTATATTTATGTATTATTCGTATGTAAGTTTATGAAATAACTATATTATTACTATAGTATATGTATATTAGTTAAATTTTAGTATATGTACGCCTAGGCACCCTATAAATTAGTCTCCAATTCTCACCCAAAGGTTGTCTGGAAGAAATTGCTTATTATTGATAAGACTACCTTTTGTACCATGTTTAAGTTTTTGTTTTACATTGTATTTTCTTTTCTGTGGTGTACAATTAAGAATAAATAAATATACAGCCGGGACCGACTACTTAACGTGCCCTTCAAGCACGGAAGTCGTCATGAGAAATAAATGTTCGGCGGTCACCCATCCTAATACCAGCCACGTCGAGCGCGCTTAACCTAAGATATCGTTTAATTTGGCACAGTGACCACGGCGCTACAACGACTTCAAGGAAGCATAATCTATGCTATACAGCGTCAAACTTTAACGTCAACAGAATTATGTGTTTCTTAGGCTGCAAGCTGGACGGCAGACGAGACGACAGCGAGAGCGATAGCGACGCGGGGAATCTGGGCCGTTCTCGACGCCAGCGAGTGCTCGAGCGATTTGTCGCGATTTCATACCAACTCAATACTTTCTATCGTGTCGCGGAAATCGCGGCCCGCGCCACTGTCGCTGCCGTACAGTATGCAGCCTTAAGATGTTACCACACACCCTTAACCTACTGTTTAATTTTAGTTTAAAGATGTGGACATGACAACAAACAAAAATATGCAAACGCTGTTTTAAAATTAGTAATAAAAAATTGTTTTTAATTAATTTAGCCTAATTTCACATTTCTCGCTAACTTTAGGTACTTATCTGTCATAGACCCATAGCATTTGTTCCAAGATTAATCATTCAACCTCAGGCTGAAAAATTCCACTCCAAATTTATCATAAGGTAAATATACGTAAACACAGTTAAAGCACGGTAACATTAATATTACCGTGGTTAAAGCATTTACATCGTCATATAAATTATTAAAATATTTCGTGAAGTCTGGTATAAAACTATAGAACCCTGCCTTAATAACGATAGAATAGTAACCGATCAATCTGTTCATAAAGTGTTTCCAATAATCTCTTGCGGGAGATTTCCCAAAACACAATCTATACTACTAATACAGGATGACTGGTGACAAATTTTACATATTGAAGGAGAGCGATGGGTAACTCAGGAGTGATAGATACAAAAGATATATTTCACTCCGTTTGAATCAATCACTCTTTATATCAGTTCATATCCGAATGTATCAGTGTATCTTTTTACTCATTCGCCCATGTTTGAGTCGAATGCTGGCAAACTATTTAAATCGTTTGAGGGTAATGATAGATTGATACAGAGCTATAAATCTGAAAAGCATTTTGAACAGAAAGTACATTAAATACATCAACATTTCACATTTTTATTTATTTTTAATGTTCTGTCGCGCTTTTAAAAGCTTCAGTAGGTATAAGTAAACTATATTGAAATAACAAGTTTCGAGTTTTAACTAATGTTAATCAATAATATTATTATAGAAAATAGATATATAATTTAGAAACAATGTTCAAATAAATCAGATTGCAGAAATATGCTTTCACTAAGACTAATCTATAGGTATCTCTCACTGGTATATTAAATTGAGTAGAGCGAAACGAACCTACTCACTCACTCAGTAGTAACACGCAGGCGAGGCGTGAGCAACTGATACATTAGAGATAAAGATATAAAAGAGTGATACATATCACATAGATCAAAAGATTCATATCAATCTTTTCTTTTCAGTGATACATTTTGCCCATGACGGAGAGCACTCTGTAGTCTGTACTCGATTATGGCCATATTTATGTTTTAAAAGTAAGTTCTTAATTATTCACTTCAATTCCCTATAAAGAAATTTAGGTCATCGTGATTCATTCACATAGATTGATATTTTTTATATAGCAATTATCCATAATTCCCCATCCGTATACCAGACCGAGACAAGAATCTATACATATAATAAAATGGTAGGAAAATCAAAACTGTACATTGAATATTTTTTTAAAAGAATACTTGGGATATGATCTACAATCGAAACAGAAACAAAAAATATAGTTTTTAGAATTTTTGTCTGTTTGTCTTTCCGGGATAAACTCAAAAAGTACTGCATGGATTTACTTCAAATTTGGCATGATGATAGTTAAGAAGTCGGGTCAACATATAGGCTACATACTATCACGCTAGCAGTGTTATAATCGTAGGTGCGTTTGGTGCTGCATAGCGTTCACGCAGACGACGTCGCGGGCAGCAGCTAGTAATCAATAAGTCCGTCCCCTCCATATGGAGACGACGACGGGTCCAAAAATACGTGTATAAGAACGTCATTACTGAAATTTTAAGTTATCGTGGACAAGCTTACACCTGTATACCAAAACTGTATTTATAAAGTTACATGTGCGATTTAACCATAGATCTCTAACACTATGGATCTGAAATAACAGCAAAAAATGGGTGCATACCTAAAGTTAAATCGTAGCATAAAATGGCCGCCAATAGTGAGCATACTAAAGTTGTATCGATATCGATACTTCTAAGGCCGTATACAGAAAGAAAGCTGGAAACTTATAAGCGCTTATCAGCGAAAATGTCTGATTCATCGGACGATTATTTTGTTTTCTTGAGAAAATGTGTATTCAAAAATGCGAAATGAAGCTTTATCCTATTGATAGAGAAAGGAAACTTTTCGGGTGTAGCATCATTTATTAGTAAATAACTGAAAACTTGATGATCAAAGATATTTAAAAAAAAATTTTTTTAGGTCTGTGCTTATCCTGGTATTGGAAAAAAATATATAAATTACTAAAACTGTTATCCCACATGCTTACCATGAAAATGCTTGAAATGATTCGTCTGGGGATTTATTAACTTATTATTTGTCAGGAAAAATATGCGCTTTTTCTAAATAGCTTTGTTTATAACTTTATCACGCCACCAGAAATAAATTGTCTTACCAAAATTTAGGGGTTCAAAACTTACGTTCTCCTATTGACAGTATTTGACAGGGAAGGAACACACATCCGATTAATTGCGACGGTTATTTTTACAAACGTCTGCTTGGTGCGGTCATACCATTTTTTATAATGGTCCTAGGGCGTCTCATGCAACTATTAAAAGAGACGCCCCTTAGCCGTCATCTGCCATTTAGTAAAACTTTCTGCCTTTTTTTTCCATTTACTACTTATATATACCAGTTTTTTCTTTTTTTTGACTTTGATTATTAGTCTAAGAGTGTTTCCGAAGCATATTTGAAGCGTTTTATTCGAAATTGAGAGCAAGTATCGAATTAATGACAGGTGTTGTTTACCTTTTTGGAAAATCGAAAGAAGTATTGAAAGAATATTCCTTCGATTCTTTCGATACTGGGGAGGGAGAGGGAGAGGTTTATGAATTACGAAGGAACACAAAATAGTAACAATAAAAATGAAAATAAATAAATAAATGAAAGTGGACATTGCAATTATAAAAAGTGAAATCTGATCAAAATAATAGTAATTATAAAATATAACTATCCACATGGTCACTATGTAATAATTAACCATACCTTCCTTTTATATTATGAAAGTTAGAAAGATTTTACACTCGTATTATGCAGGTAGCAGTAAAACAACATAGTAATTTTCACAAATATTTATTCATTTCTAAATAAAAGGTACAAAGTCTATTTTTATTGAATAATACAAAATAAGATTTCTTACCTTTTGGAAAATTTAAGGTACTGTGTCATCTCGCAATCTAATTACATCAAGGGTCTTATTAAAGCTATTTTCCTCAAAATGTAAAGAGCAAATATACCAAACTTTAACTTTTGGGTTTAAGTTCTCGCTTAAGTTAACATTTCTTGGAAACCTAAAATTATAAATATCGATATAGAGTTTTAAGAAAAATACATCACTATTAAATTCTAATGTAAACAAACAAGACAGTTTCAACAATTCGTTTCGGCAAAGTAAAACGAGTTTAATATAAAAAAATGTAGTGTATAGTTAAGATTGCATATCCGAATCACAAAAAAAAGTCATGTGGAGCACTTTATAACAACAATTTACTTGTTTTAATCAATGAAAATCTTACTAACCTGTGTAAAGTTAAATTAGGGTATTTATCATCTTTCTTCGCACCACACCACAAAATTGAACATTTCATATTGAAAACTGCTTGCACTTTTTGCAGATATTAACATATAAAACACAAATTTGAAGCCACTTAATTAGTAAATTGAAAAAACCTTTCAGCAAAAACACAATTTGACATCTTAAGTACTCTGAATTCTGAAACACAACATGGCGACAAGGCACTCTAATGACATTCGTATGACGTCATGCCTTTAATTTTTTCATTCGGTAGGAGAATGAAAATAGTACTATCTCTTTTTTTCTTCAATGATTTTTGTATTGGGAGAGTGAGATAAAAGAGTTTTAGTTATACCTACTTAATATCTATATAACTATAACGTATGTATAGAAAAATAGAACATCTCCATGGATATCATCTCACTGGATTTAACATACATACAGCGCCATCTATGGAGCTGTATGAAAAGCTATTTTTTACTTCATTGTCATTTTTATTGCATGCAAGCTGCTTTCTCAAAATTTATTTTTCTGTAAATGTAAACAGCATGTGAAAAAATCACTAACATAAGACTGAGGCCATGAGAACCATAGTGGCCTAATTCAATAGACACATTTTTTGAGTGGGTAACATAGAAAATAATTGCTGCCCATTTTCAGAATACCTACTTACATTTATTTAAAGTTTTTATTGTTTGATTAACCTAATAATGTTCCATTCTATGATTTTAAGAGTCAGGAAATGGTTGTTTGCTAACTTCCTACATTTTTAAGTAGATAAGCCAGTTTGGCATTAAGGTTTTTTAGGTTTTTTACATTAATTAAACAAAAAAAGTGATAAAGGCCAAATTATTTATGAAAAATACCCTAGGTATTTTAAAAATTGCCTATAAAGAAGGTTTGTATTTACTTTACTTACGCCTGAGTCAATCGCGGCACGTGACCTGGCTCGCGGATCGCTGCAAACGATAGTGTGACCTTGCGTTGCGTAATTCTTTAAATTTTGGTTAATTTCACTCAGTAAATAGTTAATATTTATTTTCTATTATAATTTTTTTCTTCATCATGTTTTTGCTCTCAAACTCCAGTCACCCTGTGCAATACTCACATCAATGAAACAAACATTTTCAACATTTTGCTGGGGTTCACCACGCAAGCCTTTAGGTACCACTCGTTTTTCCAGCGGTAGGGCGATTCTTAGCCTCCCTACATGGCCTTTTTTTTAAAAAAAAATATTTATGACACTCACACAACATTATCTAGCCCAAATTAAGCTTCTTAAGGAACTTGTGTTTATGGATACTAGATAACTGATATACTTAAGAAATATATAAACATACATATTGAATAAATACATATTTTTTATTAGAATAAACTTAAATAAACATCCATGACTTGACGGCTAATATCTGTGTTCATCACACAAATATCCGCCGCCACTGGGATTCGAACCCAAGACCTCTGGCATAGAAGGCGATGTATGTTACCACTACACCAGCCGGTCGTCTTTTTGCATTTAATAAAACTCAATTATTCTCAAAGATCTGATCAATAAACTAAAAAAATTGACCCGAGCAGATGGAGCCACGTTAGAAATAACACGTAATAAAGAATATACTATACAGGGTTGTTTTGTAGGCACCTACCAAATTTAAATATTACGTACTTTGATATAATACGAATAATCTGCATTTTTACTTTAGTATCTCTCAGTAGAAAAAAGTAAAAATATGGCACCTCAATTTGTTTCACGAATAGTCGTCGTTGATGAAGGCACTATGATTACGTTTAATAATATTACGAGGACGTAGTACAGTAGAATCTTGATAACTCGAATGTCAAGGGAAACCAAAAAAAAATCGAGATAGCAAGTTTTCGACTTAACAAGAATTTCGACATAAAAAGGCACAATTTCATAGAACATTTATTACGACAAATTACATTAGGTAACATAAAATGAGAGAGAGAAACATAACATCAGCTGTGTTTCTTAGAAATTCGAAAGTTTATTGAATGTAATCATTCCTTGCACGTGTGCAAAACAAAAACAATAGATAAGAGGCCCCGAGCCCCGAACATTCCTTTTTGATTTTATTGCCACGAGTTTTGAGCTCCGGGAATCCCGAGTAAGAAATTATCATATTTTATGAACTTCGACTTACTGAGGTAGGTATTATTATTATTTATTTTACTACAAGATGTTTTGTCGCGCGACAAAACATGTTAACGATATTAGATTGCAAGGTCACACTTTGAGTTCAGTAGTTATGCATACCTACAGGCAATAAAAAAAGTTACCTACAATCTTTTCCTTCATACTTTTACGGCAAATTTTTTTTCTTTGACCGGCAAATTGCAAAAGGTTTTAGCGATTTAATGAGAAAAATTTAACATAATACTTTTAAGTGAATGCAAAAAAGATACAAAGAACAAGCATTTTGCAATTCGGCGTATTCAAAAAGATTGAATCAACTTATGTACATTAATTAAAGCTCTAATCAACATTATTTACAGAATTATTACGATTGAGTTTCAAATTCAATACTTAAGTAAGTGTTCAAAATGATTACCATGTTTCTCCAGGCAGAGTCTAGCACGTTTTAATACAGTTTCTTTAATTTTGTTAAGCACTGCACTGTCAGTTTTTCAAATGCACTCATTATTTGGGTTTTTAACTCAGAGAGGCTTTGAGCTTCGTTCTGATAAACAAGTCAAGGGTTTTGCGGGCTCTCGCGAACGCAACTGCGATACGCAGACTGCGCGTGCACTTCCGTCGAGGATGCGCGAGCGACTGAAGGTCTTGGCAACAGACAAGTGTTTCCGGATTTGCGACGGCGCCGCCGGCCGGTTTCGTTCACGTCCGGTCATGTCGGTACCATACCTACTCGATGTAATGGCACTTATTTTCAAGAAGATACGATTGTTTTTTGAGAATTTGGACGTCTGTGATGTAATTCATTCGGCCAAACACGTTGCACCTCTGCGCGTAGTTTTTATAGTTCATAGTATTGATTCATAAAATAGTATGACCACGTTGTGCTTAACATTATAGTGAATAATATGAATTTCGGTGAAAAAAAATTACTACTTATTTTTGGCAGAAATGGTTTCTATTAATGATACTTATTACGTAAAAAAAATTTGGTAGATGTTGTCAAATGAACCCTGTATATTTTATTGGGTAAAAAGAGGAATGATCATATTTATCATTACAACTGATTGTATTGAGCCCACTGCAAGGCTATGAGTCTCTCCCGTGGGTGACGAGAAGGTTTAGGCGTTTAGGCTGCATTTAAAGTGACGCGGTCTCCGGTTTCCGGTGATTGGTCTATTCAGTCGCCGGTAAGCTCTGCTCCGCTCAGCTCTGCGTAGGTGGAAACCACGGTACAGATATCTACAGTAATTCAACTCGGCCGCATCTTTGAAATAAATGCCTGCCTACAGCGCCGCGGTACGTTCACATGGGATATTGCTGCCCGCCTTCAGCGTTTAAATTACATTTGTCTATTTTATCTTCACTTCCATTTAGTTTTGTGACTGCAAGTATACTTTTTTTATAAACAAATAAAATACTTTGTAAATTGAATAGGAAGGGTCAAAAAAACATGTTTAGTGTTTACGTTTGAATAACAAATCGGTCTTATAAATTAGCGACCGAAAAATACTTGCGCCTCCACTGAGACGCACGAAAAGATGTATTATTAAATTTCAAAGTATAAGCAATCCGCATATTAACGTAAAGCTCAATCAACAATTGTTTCGGTATGCAGACACTCACGACTGGCCGCATGCCGAGATCGAGCCGCGTAGGTATAGCTCGCGTTTCGTTCTTATGTATGAAGTTGAATTACTGTAAATGTCTGTACTGTGCTTAGGCCGTAAATCACCAAGCTGACCCAGTGCTACTCGCTGGATGTTAGACATTTAGGGCACTACTGACCCTAACGCAAATACAGGGTGACTGGTGGGTCACTTTTGAAATTCGAGGACATCACAAATTTGCGATCATACCTACATGAAGAAAAAAAATAGAATAAAAAATAAATATTAATTACTCACTGAGTACACTTAACGCATGTTTACACTAGCGTTGGCAGCGACACGCGTGCCAGGTCACGTGCCGCGATTAACTCAGGCGAGAAAAAACAAAGTAGTTACTACCCGTGCGCGATAAGTTGAGACCTGAGCGCGGTGACGTCACTGACAAGTACAGTTCAAACAAAAAATGTAACTAGCTTCCGCATGCGGCGGTATCTGCGAATTTTAGGTAGTCATCTTCCATAGTGAAATTATTTACAATATTAAGTTATTTTATAACAATAATTAATCGTAATTGTCAGACTATAGATTTATTATGTATCACTAAAAGTGAAAGCCGATAGGTGTTATATTAAATAAAAGATGCTTTTATGTATAGGTATTTATTTTTAAGCTTTACCCCTCATTACAATGCTTGTTATTAAAAAAATAATAACAATAAAACAGTCAAAAAACGTAACAGAAACTTTAACAATAAAAAAACGTAACAGGAGCAATAACAAATAAACTTAACACGGACTATTATAACAAAACTAACAACTTATTCGGAGCGCGTCGATACGTGACGTAAGCCAGTACGAAACTAATAGATAAAAAATGTGGCTTCAACTGTACACCGCGGGCGGCCGCGGGTAGGTGCGCGGGGATGGGGGAGGAGTGTCGCATTCCACGCGGGTCTCAACTTATCGCGCACGGATAGTACTATTTACAAACTTTATTTATTTAAGTAGGTATAGTGAATTCTAGTGAAGAACTAATTCATCATCATCATCACAACTCTTTGTAATGAGCCCACTGCAGGGCATGAGTCTCTGACTCCTGATGACGAGGAGGTATAGGCCATAATCCACCAAGCTGGCCCATTGCTGGGTGGTGGATGCCAGAATTTTCAGGGCGCCGAAATAGCTTCTGACAAACCCTAACGACCACTGTATACATGTATACAGCACCCGGGACCGACTGCTTAACGTGCCCTCCGAAGCACGGAAGACTTCGTGAGAAATGAATGGTCGGCGGTCACCCATCCAAGTACCGACCGCGCCAAACGTTGCTTAACATGTGATATCGTATGATACACACAGTAACCATGACGCCAAGACGACTTCAGTGAAAACCTAATTATCTACTATTAGGTATAACATAAATCAAGTACAGAGTGCTCTCCTTCAGTATCTAAAATTTGTCACCAGTCACCCTGTATAGTAACGGTCGTAATGAACTCGGCTCGGAACTATTATTCAGAGTCTATAGGTGTCTAGTGTTAGAGTCTATAGGTTAGGTATAGTGTTAGACTTTCCATGTACCACTAGGGGACCTCTTACCTTAAAACAGACACTCACACTTCTTTGTCCTAAATTTGGCCAAGTTAGAGTTTTGTAGGTAAATTGACTTACATAGATGGTATTAGGTTGTAACATTTAAAATTGAGTTTAAAAACAGGGTTTATATTTTCGATTAAGAATTTAAAAAAAAAAACATAGAAATATGTACAAATATATTTTAATATTTCCTTATTTTTTATATTCATCTGCTACTTTTGTACAGACCGTTCACTATAAGATGTCCCCTGCCTGCTGATGTTGGCAGTGTTACCAATAATATGTGTCCATTTTAACCCCGTAATCTAACTTTGTTTATACCTACCACGAATAAATATATGTTTTATTTTCTGATTTGTAAATAATAAACAACTATAAGACTAGGAAGGTTTTGAATGACTACACAATTTATATTATACGAGGGCGAATCAAAAAATTCTTAGAATGAATACAAAAAAAAAATATTAAACAAGAATATTTTATTTTTCTACGTAATCTCCTTCTATTCTAATACACTTAGAATACCGCATCTCCAACTTTCTTATTCCTTCCGCAAAAAAATCATTTTCTCGACTATTAAAAAACTCCTCTGCGGCAGTCATAACCGCGTCATCATCGTCAAATTTAGTTCCACGAATATGCTCCTTTAATTTTGGAAATAAGTGAAAATAACTCGGGGCTAAGTCAGGAGAATATGGTGCGTGATCAAGGACTTCGAAGCCAGCACTGCGGATTGCGGTGAGCGCAACTTCCGAACGATGAGCGTTATCCTGGAGAAACAACACAATTTCCCACGAAGTTTTTTTTAATCGCTTCACGTAATTTCGGGATTAAGTTTGCATAATAGGATCCAGTTATCGTTTGCCCTTTTGGCAAGTAATCAATAAAAAGGATTAATTCACTATCCCAGATAACGAAAACAGCTTGACAAGCAATAGTGCCAACATAACGGCAGGGGACCAAAGATTTAAATCCATAGATGCGCCCTTTCAGTACAAAGAACTGACGAAATATTGTCATTACTGAAAGAGGTGCATGCACAAGTCTTGTGACAGTCTCTAATGAGCGCTTGTCGTGCACGTTCACATTGATTATTTTGCTTAAAATATTTTCATAAAGACTTAATTACGCTGTCTTGTTCATTTCGGGGGTAAAAAAATACAATTCGCAATACAAACAAGAATAAAGATATTAATTTTCATGCGTTAGTAATTATTAAATTATTTAATGCATTTCTCGATTTTGTCGGGCAAGGAAGCGGCCGGCCGCCAAAGAGCAAATAATCAGATAGTAAATAAAAGATCAACTCAATACATTATTTAACCTATTAAAATCATTATAGAAAACCTTTGAAGTTTTTATTTTACTTTACAAAGCCGTCGTATTTTTTGACTATTTAATGTTAGTAGAGTTATATTGGTTCATTATATTAACATATTTTAAATCATAACGGTTTTAATTAATAATTTTTCATTAAAACTTCTTCGTTTTGTCAGCTACCCAACAAGGTATGACAATCTAGTCTTTTATTTAAATTCGTAGAAAAAATATTAGTTTCATCGGCGATGAAAACTTCCTGAGAGGAGAAAATCCTTCATAGAAGATTTGTCTCTGAACCTTATTATGGACATATACTTCCAATATGATGGCTGCCCTGCAAATTTTCGAAGGAGTCTGAGGGAACGAGATAGGACGAGGAGGATCTTCACCTTGGCCAGCCCGAAGTCCGGACCTAACCTCCATGATTTTTTATGTGTGGAGGCACATGAAAGCCTCGTATACGGTGAGCCACAACCAATGGCGTCTGCTGATGGATAGAAACAGGATCATCAACGCGGCAAATATAATGCGAAGAAATTTGACCATTGCTGCAGTAAAAACTAGGCTTCACTGAATAATGCGAAAATGTATCCAAAACAAAGGCGGACGCGTTGAACGTGAATTATAATGTGCAACGATAGTAAATTTATTTTTTTATAATCTTACCTTTTGTTATATTTTACTTTCCAGGGCTAAAAAATGAATTTAGCTCAATCAGCCTAATTATTTTAACGTCCAGTATCGATTATGAAACTAAGATTTTTTCTATGAATTTAAATAAAAGCCTAGATTGTTATACCTTGTTGAGTAGTTGACAAGACGTAGATGTTTTTAAGCACTTCCGCTGAACATCTTCCATACAATTTTTTTTAGGTATTCTTAAAAGAAAAGTAAACCTATTAAAAAATTTTGATTATTTGAACTTTCAATCGCTCAGAACTGTGTATTAAGTAATCTTACGTAGAATTTTGGTTACTCAGATCATAGAACATCTTAATCTGCATTTGATAATCAAATAATAATAATATTAAAGTGCACCAATTTTAAAATACGACATTTAATGGCAAAATTCGGCAATTTAAAAAAAAATTAAAAGTCGTTTACTCGAAAACGGTTAGATTTGGGGTAGGGTGTTTTATAGTGAAATAAGTTAGAAAAGACGGGTACGATACGCCCTTAAAGGATCTAGGTCGACTTAACCATTATTCCTGTATAAATGTAAGACTTCATTAATTAGATTAAAAAAAAAACACAAACAACAGAACGCCAACAAATTAACAAGTTGGTGCTTTTTGCAGGTTAAGTTAACAATACCTTAGGTATGTTTTTAATAAATAAACGATTTATAAATATTTATCTTTATTTTTATTACTCTGTAATCCTTTTAGGCTTATTTTCAGCGTAAGTTACATCTGATCTTATTCTATGACGTTTGTTGACGTGGCCGCGCCGTGCTTGTGTGAGTAAAAATGACAACCTCAAGACACGTACGGGCAAATCTATGGATTTAAATCTTTGCAGGGGACATCTTACGATGAACGGACAATAAAAACTCCTTTTAAAATCACTCTCAACAATAGGTATTGTCAGTGCCAACGCTGCGTCACGCGTTCGAACAAAACTGCAACGTCTGTACCACACGCGCGTTTGATACAGACGTTCGGAATACGCCAAGCGCCGCGTATGATACGCGCGTTCGGAACTGGAAATGTTATGAAAGTTTGTATGTTTGATTCTCTCTTAATAGGTCTTATATACAGGGTTGGTTTTTAATCACCAGCCAAATTTAAATGTTAGTTTCTTTGATACAATATAAACGTACCAGCATATTTATTTTAGCGTCGCCTAGTACAAAAAAGTAGAAGTATGGAACCACAAACTCTATACAATGTGTTAATTTTATACTTGATCAAACGAAATGTGCGGATATAACATTAAAAACTATCGACAAAACGCGAAAAAAAAATTTTTTTTTGTACACCATTTTGAAATTAAAGCCAATGAAAAAATTTTTTTTTATTCAATTCCCATTTTTCGTTGTAAATTGTTTTCCTAACTAAGTAGACCATGGTTTTTTTTTTAATTAGTCTTATTTTGAAGGTAAAGCCATGAACTAGTAATAAAAATTAAAAAAGATCAATAGTGCAATAAAAACACAATTAAACTAAATCATTTATTTAAATCAAGTTTTCAAAGTGTCCACCATTCTCATCCATGCAAACAATGGCACGCATTGCCACACTACGTACAGTTTTTTTTAAAACATTGCGTTTTTCTCTTATTTCATAAGCTGCAGGCATTATTTTTTGCAAAAGCTCTTCTCGCGTTGCAACTGGAGTACTATACATCATCTGCTTCATATGACCCCACAGATAAAAATCAAGTGGTGTCAAATCTGGGCTGCGCGGCGGCCATGCCACTGGTCCGCCTCGTCCAATCCATCTAGTTCCATAACGTTCATTTACGTACTCACGTACGATTGTGCTGAAGTAAGCTGGAGCGCCGTCATGTTGGAACCACATCCTTCTCCGTGTTGAAGATCCACATCTCCTGGAACCATGCTGGTCGAACTGCTAAAGGGTTTTCTAAGAGAAAACCTTAATAAGAGAAAAACGCAATGTTTTAAAAAAAACTGTGCGTAGTGTGGAAATGCGTGCCATTGTTTGCATGGATGAGAATGGTGGACACTTTGAAAACTTGATTTAAATAAATGATTTAGTTTAATTGTGTTTTTATTGCACTATTGATGTAATCCAAGTACTTATTTCATTTTGTTAAAATTACCTACTTAATTCGGATAGTACCTATCTTAACAACGAAGAGAGATAGCACCTATGTTATTGTGGTGAACTTGTAGGGTATGTTATGAAATTTAATAAAACATGCTAAAAAAGTTACCTTGCCGTGCTAGTTTCGGAGTAAAAGGTAAAAAATAAAAATAAAAACATTTTTTTAATGAAAAAATAAAAATGAATTAATGTTTTTACAACTTTCCGGCTTGATATTGTGATCTTTTTTAATTTTTATTACTAGTTAATGGCTTTATCTTCAAAATAACACTAATTTAAAAAAAATCCATGGTCTACTTAGTTAGGAAAAAAATTAACAACGAAAAATGAGAATTGAATAAAAAAAAATTTTTCATTGGCTTTAATTTCTAAATGGAGTACGAAAAAAAATTTTTTTTTCGCGTTTTGTCGATAATTTTTAATGTTATATCCGCACATTTCGTTTGATCAAGTATAAAATTAACATATATATATATATGTTAATATATATATATATAGAGTTTGTGGTATATATATAGTCTCTGTTGATGAACATAACTACTACGACGCGGCATTTCATTGTTAATACTACGACGTAGTACTACGAGATGTTTTGTAGTAGCACGTAGTCGACTTTATTTTAATGGTAATTTAGAGTGATCATGCTTAGCTTAACATGTTAGCGGATATATTAATTTCCTTGTAAAAAAAAATACTTTTTTTGCAAAAATCGTTTCTATAAAAGATACTTATTGTGTAAAACAATTTTGGCCGATGACGACAAATCAACCCTGTAAATCTATGGGTAGGTGTGCGCGTTCGAACGCGTAATGCAGCGTTGGCACTCACTCTTCGTTTTTATTGTCCAGTTGTGCCTTTATAGTTGCGTAGACAAACTCTGCCTGAAGACGCTTACATTTCTTCTCCGGCAACTCTTTCATCAACGAAATAAGATAAGAACAAAATAAATCTAGGCTGCCTAATTTGGAGCTTGTGTTTGTGGATTGTATCTGCTCCTCGATGTGAATATATTCGGTGAGCTTTGGCTCCGGCGACTTTGTTATTTTTCTTTTTCTGGTTTTCAAGTTTACTGTTTCTTGTTTTATTTCTTTGTTGTATTCGTCGAAGTACACAACATCCATGTCTAATGCATCTATGTTCTGAAAAGGAAAATTAATATTATTTTAGGAAAATGTGTAGGTAAATTAATTACTAAACATGTGCTTTAAAAGGGTTATAGTGCCTAGATGTGAAATTAGTTTGTTCGCAATTTTTTTAAGTCGACGAAAAATTATATCAATCAATCAATATATATAAAACTGTTCCGTTACTGACTGAGTGACTGAGGTACTGAGGTACTGAGTGACTGACAGACAACGTACAGCCGTAACTACTGGGCGTAGAGAGCTGAAATTTGGAACATACATTCTTTAGAGGATGTAAGGGTGCACTAAGGAAGGAATTCCCGGAATTTCCACGAAAACAGGAAAGATAGGACTTTTTAGTTTGTATGAAAAATCTAATTCCTTGAGTGCACCGATGTGAAACTTGGTGTAAATGTTTTTCAATGTGTGTCTGGTTGTGTTATGAAAGGAATTCCCGAAATTCCCACGGGAACGGGAAATATATGATGTTTTAGTTTGTATGAAAAAATCCCATCCCTTGTGTTCACGGATGTGATACTTGATATAAAGGTTCCTCAATAAGTGTCTGTTTGTATTATGGAAGGTATTCCCTAAATTCCCACGGGAAGGGGTTGGACTTTTTAGTTTGTATGAAAAATCTTATTCCTTGAGTGTACGGATGTGATACTTGGCATAAAGGTTCTCCAAAGAGTGACTGGTTGTGCTACGAAAACAATTCCCAAATTCCCACGGGCACGGGAAATATATGATTTTTAGTTTGTATGAAAAAAACTTATTCCTTGAGTGCATGGGTGTGATACTTGGTATAAAGGTTCTTTCAGTGGGTGTCTGGTTGTATAGTTTCTGAAATTTCCACGAGAAGGGTAGTTAAGCGCATACGAAGTTGCGGGATAAAGCAAGTTAATTATAAAATATTTCGTCAGGTAATTTTTTTTCCCCAATTTTACGATCATCATCATCACAACTCTGTGTAATGAGCCCACTGCAGGGCTATCATATAGGGCTCACCTCTGGGCGACGAGGAGGTTTAGGTCGTAATCCACCGAGCTGGCCCAGTGCTGGGTGGTTGATGTCAGAATGTACAGGGTGCCGAAATGGCTTCTGACAAACCTAACGACTACTGTATACATGAATACAGCACCCGGGACCGACTCTTTAACGTGCTCTCCGAATCACAGAAGTCGTCCTGAGAAATAAATGATCGGTGGCGGTCACCCAGCCTAATACGGGCCGAGCCGAACGTTGCTTAACCTGTGATATCATTCGATATGCACAGTAACCACGGCGCCACGACGACTTCAATTTGACAATATTATTTAAAAAAGAGATCATTCGTGTACGCATGCCACGCAACTTGCGTTAAATATCGCTTCAAAATAATAATAGATACTTCTTTCAAGAAAAACATAGAATGTGCCAGCTGCCATGTGCCAGCTGCTTCTCTTCTCTTCCCGGGCATACTGTAAAAGTCAGTTAAGGGACAGAGGTTTTAAAGGCGTTTTTTGTGGGCGATAGGCTGACCCCTTGTCACTACAATAGTCTGTCTACAATATCTTTATAATACCTCCAAATTTGTCAAACGTGATATCAGATGGTCTTATAACCTTTGGTGTTCTGCCTACCCCATAAGGGATACAGGCGTGACGTTATGTATGTATGTATACTTCTTTCAAAATGTAGAGTAAGGAGCAAAAATTTTTTTGTTTTTATATTATATGTTATTTATCAAGATTTGTAAAAAGTCGTAGAACAAATGATGTTGTTGGGATTGCTGTGGAGAGGCTGCCGGCAAGAGGTAATGCGTTATTTAAAATTAATAATAATAATAATAAAACTCTTTATTGTACACCAACATAGTTACACAGATTAAATTAAAATAACAATCACAATTAACATACAAAGGGCGGCCTTATCGCCGAAGCGCGATTTCTGCCAGGCAACCCAGAGTAATTAACTCTGTATACATACATACACACATAAATATGACATAATACAGGGTTGATTTGTCGTACCTGCATATTTATTTTAGCGTCGCTCAGTAAAAAAAAGTAGAAATATGGAACCACAAACGTTTTTAAAAAATAGTCGCTGTTGATGAACATTGCTACTACGACGCGGCATTTCATTGATAATACTACGACGTAGTACTACGAGATTTTTTGTAGTAGTGCGTAGTAATCTTTATTTTAATGGTAATTTAGAGTGACTGCGCTTTGCTTAATATGTTAGCGGATATATTAAATTATACTTTTATTTGCAAAAATCGTTTGTATAAATGATAATTACTTTGTAAAAAAAATTTGGCCGGTGACTACTAATCAACCCTGCAGAGCGATCACAGAACTTTATCGAATCGTATATTAACGTATACGTATATATTAACGTATATAACGTATGGAGTCGGTTGCAAGTTTTGTAATTTTTATTTTACAGATATTTATGAGTACAACATGTTTACAAATATTCAAAATTAACAAGGCACACATTTATTTAAACTGGCCTTGCGGCAATGGATAGATTTCAATTTTTTCTTAAAAATCGTCTCCATACTATACGAACATTCGTTAACAAACGATTCGATAAAGTTCTGTGCTCGCACTGCTGTATAGCAATGTTTTATAACGTGTTATGTTACATAGTCTGTACGCACCCTTACAGAGAGTTGTGATGATGAATTACAGGAAAAAGTCACCGCCACAGCAGTGGTATTTGGCGGCAGATTTAACATGAAGGCGAACCCTGAACCCTGAACGGCTTCCTTGGATTACGAAACGCTTAAATAAATAATAAATAAATATTTCTGACATTCACACAACATTATCTAGCCCAAATTAAGTTTCTTAAAGAACTTGTGTTGTGGATACTAGATAACTGATATACTTAAGAAATATATAAACATATATATGAATAAATACATATTTTTTATTAGAATAAACTTAAATAAACATATAAACATCCGTGACTTGACGACTAATATTTGTGTTCATCACACAAAAATCCGCCGCCGCCGAGATTCGAACCCAGGACCTCTGGCATAGAAGGCAATGTATGTTACCGCTACACCAGCCGCTCGTCAAGCTTGTCGAAGTATGTAGGGCTACGTTGGCCCTACAGGGAGATGAGGCACTATGGTCCGCGATCCCAGGGGGTAGTCACAGGGCTATGGAATCATGCATCTCAATGTCATTTTCATGTCATGATCAATTTGTACTGTACCTAATTCGTATAATGATGACTAAAAAAGAGAGCCAAGAGTTTTTTTCCGCCGGCTTTTTTTGTCTCTTGGTCTACTGTAATATCTTATTCAATAACTATCAACACCTTGTTTAAGCAGAAGTACAAAATTGTGACGTCATTAAGCGGCTATTCGATGGTCTTATGATGAATAAATTTTTCATTTCATTTCAAATCGAAAAATTCAAGAAAATTGTCTTAAGTTTTCGCGATTCATACTATTAAATAAAACACTTTTTAACCGGATTTATCGCGTATATTTACATTTTACGACAGTCGCTCGTGACCACGGGGTCTGCAAAGACACCGAAACGTCGAGTCAAAATTTAAAATGTAAATATACGCGATAAATCCGTTTAAAAAGTGTTTTATTTAATAATTCAAGAAAAGTTAAACAACATAAAAGAGTAGGTAGAAAAATAACCTCCGATTCCATTATCCTTCAATGAATATGAGATATGAAACACCAGGACATAGAGAAAAAACGAAGTGGGTGTCAATTAAGTACTTATGTGTAATATTTAAGTCCAATGACATCCCAATTTTAACTGTAACCTTTCCAAAATGCAACTGCAATCCTCCCCCCTCCTCCATTTTAGCCGAGCACAGAACTTAATCGAATCGTGTGTTTGCGAAAGTTTGTATAGTATGGAGACGGTTTGTAAGCAATAATTTAATGTATCCATTGCCGCACGGCCAGCTTAAATACATGTGTGCTTTGTTAATTTTAAATGTTTGTTAACATGTTGTATTCTTAAATAACTGTAAAATAAAAAAATACAATTTTACTAAAAACTTTCACCCGACTCCATATTATACGAACATTAGTAAACATACGAGTCGACAAAGTTCTGCGCTCGCACCAATGGTTTCGTTAATACGGTACAGAATCTACAAACAATGCTATACTCACTTGTGCGTCAGGCTCATCCTCAGTTGTTTGAACTTCAAAAAGCTGCCCATCTCCGGAAATTATTATATTTTGTTGCTCATCGTCCACAGCGCCCTAAATGGAAAAAAATAATATCAATAAAGGCATAAAATGTTTTCTTTTCTATTGTTGCCTACAGGAAGTATCATCACATTTTATTAATTTAAATTTTTGTTTAGTAACTTAAAATTTAGTAGAGTTAAAAGATCTCCTTTATTGTCAGAGCTAAATTGAAATTGTATCAGATAAGGTAGGTAGGTACTATAAATATTATCTCATTACGACTTTTAAATTAAAATTGGAAACTATTTTGGCTAATGAAATATTTATTGTTAATTCTGTTTATAAGTAATATTTTAAGCTGTTTGTTTCTTTAAAAAATAAATAAATAAACTCCGTGTACTAGGATATCATTTAGAATATCATGCATTCGCAAATTATTTGTATGATATTTGAACTAAATAAACGTATAAACTAATTCAATTTATTCTTGATATGTTTTGGTATTCGATAAATACATTATAGTATTTTTTAGAGATTTTGTTTATACGTAAAATTAAACGCCAATCCTTTGACTTATTTTGCCATTGGTTAAATCACATTTTTATGACGTCAAAGTAAATATTTAAAAGATAAATTATGTCATTTAATAATGCTTGTCCTTTTTTCAAAAACTATGATAGATAAGTTATAAAGAGAAAACTGGATTATTGATATGTTGACAGATATTTGATAGGATATTAGGTTAAATAAAAAAAATATTACGTCGTTGGCTAGAAAATTATTTTTAAAATTACTTTTCCTGTAATTGGTCACATGTAATGAAAACATAACTCGTTATTGACCGCAATAGACCGCCATGCCATCTTCACCTCATTGGTTTAAATTAATAACTTGTACGTCGTCGTTGGCTAGATAAAATGACTTATTTTGTAAATGGTCAAATGTAACCTAGCAACCCATTACAGTCAAACAATTCGTAAGCAGTGGGTGAGATGTCAAGATTTTGAATATATAAAGGAATTTTGGTAGTGAATTCTTTTGTTGGTAGGCAAAACGAACAGTTTTCATGATATTGAAACCCGCCACTAGACGCCAGCGAGTGCTCGAGCGATTAGTCGCGGTTTCATACAAACTCAATACTTTCTATCGTGTCGCGGAAATTGCGGCCCGCGCCGCTGTCGCTTCCGTGCAGGTTGCAGCCTTACACACCAATTGATCGACGTCTATCTAACTAATCCAGTCTACCATTCTAAATCGACAGTCGACCGATTGATGTAGTAGCACCTTTACCTACTGTTTAATTTTAGTTTAAAAATGTGGACATGACAACAGACAAAAATATGCAAACGCTGTTTTAAAATTAGTTATTAAAAATTGTTTTAAATTAATTTAGCCTAATTTCACCTTAATAAATAATAAATAAATATTTCTGACACTCACACATCATTATCTAGCCCAAATTAAGTTTCTTAAAGAACTTGTGTTATGGATACTAGATAAATGCTATACTTAAGAAATATATAAAAATACATATTGAATAAATACATATTTTTTATTAGAATAAACTTAAAGAAACATGTAAACATCCATGACTTGACGACTAATATCTGTGTGTTCATCACACAAATATCCGCCGCCGCCGGGATTCGAACCCAGGACCTCTGGCATAGAAGGCAATGTATGTTACCGCTACACCAGCCGATCGTCAATACCTAAAGTTAGCCTTTCTCGCTAACTTTAGGTATCTGTCATAGACCCATAGCGTTTGTTCCAAGATTAATCATTCAACCTCAAGCTGACCAATTTTTAACTTATTATGAATATTCCAGAAAAAAACTCCAAATTTATCATAAGTTAAATATAGGTAAACAAAGTTAAAGCACGGTAACATTAATATTACCGTGGTTAAAGCATTTACATCGTCATACAAATTATTAAACTATTTCGTGAAGTCTGGTATAAAACTATAGATCCCCTGCCTTAATAACGATAGAATAGTAACCGATCAATTTGTTCATAAAGTGTTTCCAATAATCTCTTGCGGGAGATTTTCCAAAACACAATCTATACTACTAATACAGGATGACTGGTGACAAATTTTACATATTGAAGGAGAGCGATGGGTAACTCAGGAGTGATAGATACAAAAGATATATTTCACTCCGTTTGAATCAATCACTCTTTATATCAGTTCATATCCGAATGTATCAGTGTATCTTTTTAAGGCCCAAATAGACTGTTGGAAACAAAACATCAAACCAAGGTGACCTTGCTAGTTTACAACGTGTTTCCAACAGTGAAGATGGCTGTTGACAACCAAATTACATGACCTTGGCGGGTTGGAAACGGCGGTGTTTAGAATCACAGACATACATCTACATAGACAACGCAAGTGCCACGATTTGTATTCGAACCAAGCGTGCCGACTTTTTAAGACCTATTGTGACGTCACAGCTGATATTTATTACTGGAAAATACAAAAAGATTCAGAGACACCGATACCGCCGATGAAATCGATTATTAAGACCGATATTGATATTCTTGACTCGATTTTCTAAAATACATACATACACGCATATTACAATACATATTAAATCTAGAGGCGACCAACCTTGACATTTGGTTGGGGTTCGGACACGCAAAGGACTTGCATTTGCGTTATCTATATAGATGTATGTCTGTTTTTAGGACTGTGTACGCTTGTTATTGTATATTTTACTATGTAACTATAACTATAAATGACTCGAGTTTTGTAGCTTTTTATCCTGCGTTTCAACCTTTCCTTCTTTGTATCCTCAATTGCATACAAAACTGCCATCGCGAAGATGTTGTCAACGCGAGAGATCAGAGCACACTGACGATTAAGGGGCGTGGCCTGGCGTGACCTTGGCTTGTGTTCTTGTTTGTCTCCTTGTTGGAAACCACCGTTTGTAACAGTGTGGATGACTCGGAATTGGTTGTCAACAAGTTAACCTTCCTTAACCTTGGTTGGAAGCATTGGTTTTCAACGTGTTTTCAACGTGTTTTCAACAGTCTGGCGGCCCTCTTACTCATTCGCCCATGTTTGAGTCGAATGCTGGCAAAATATTTAAATCTTTTGAGGGTAATGATAGATTTATACAGAGCTATAAATCTGAAAAGCATTTTGAACAGAAAGTACATCAACATTTCACATTTTTATTTATTTGTAATGTTCTGTCGCGCTTTTAAAAGCTTCGGTAGGTATAAGTAAACTATATTGAAATAACAAGTTTCGAGTTTTAACTAATGTTAATCAATAATATTATTATAGAAAATAGATATATAATTTAGAAACAATGTTCAAATAAATCAGATGCAGAAATATGCTTTCACTAAGACTAATCTATAGGTATCTCTCACTGGTATATTAAATTGAGTAGAGCGAAACGAACCTACTCACTCACTCAGTAGTAACACGCAGGTGAGGCGTGAGCAACTGATACATTAGAGATAAAGATATAAAAGAGTGATACATATCACATAGATCAAAAGATTCATATCAATCTTTTCTTTTCAGTGATACATTTTGCCCATGACGGAGAGCACTCTGTAGTCTGCACTCGATTATGGCCATATTTATGTTTTAAAAGTAGGTTCTTAATTATTCACTTGAATTCCCTATAAAGAAATTTAGGTCATCGTGATTCATTCACATAGATTGATATTTTTCATATAGCAATCATCCATAATTCCCCATCCGTACCAGACTAGGCATGTCGATTTAAAATCGATTAATCGAAAAATCGATTATTTTGAATAATACAATCGATTTTTCAGATCGATTTTGGACCCTGCATCGATTTAATGAATCGATCCATAAACCTCCCGAATCGGACTGTTCAATTCAAAGAACTACTTACCTGATAATAAATATTCCTCAACTAGCTACGGTACAATATTTTTTTATTTTTTATGAACGCTTTCAAAGGTGGCGTTACTTGCGTTAAAAAAAAAAAAACAATTTGTTTCCGGGCGCGTCCTCTCAACTCAACGTCAAAGTCGTCAAACACTCAAACCTAACCTAAAAAACCTATTCTTGACTCTTGTGTGGGTGAGTTTATTTATTACTTTATTTATCAAAAATATACTGTGGGTAAATATTATTTTTATTGGATAAGAATTTGGACTAGAATTTTAAACTGCCACATTAGTTTAGTGATTGCAAATACTACTGCTGCTGAGCGAAAAATCGTGGGTTCGATCCCCATCTCTACCCATTCTTTCGGAGGAATTTATGCGTGATGTTATGTTTATTAATTTAATAACTTCTAATAATTACTTGTTTTTGCGATAAATGGTCATCAATAATGTCCTGTATCTATATTAGGCGTGTTTGAAATCAGCGCGATTAATCGGAAATCGATCTTTTAATGCTCGATTTAAACAAGAATCGATTCTAGCATGCTCGATTCGAATCGAATCGGAGATCGATTTTTTTTAAAGAGAATCGACATGCCTATACCAGACCCAGACAAGTATAATCAATAAGTCCGTCCCCTCCATATGGAGACGACTGGTCCAAAAATACGTGTATAAGAAAAGAACGTCAGTACTGAAATTTTAAGTTATCGTGGACAAGCTTACACCTGTATACCAAAACTGTATTTATAAAGTTACATGTGCGATTTAACATACATACAGCGCCATCTATGGAATAGTTTGAAAAGCTATTTTTTACTTCATTGACATTTTTATTGCAAGCTGCTTTCTCAAATTTATTTTTCTGTAAATGTAAAAACAGCATGTGAAAAAATAAGACTGAGGCCATGAGAACCGTAGTGGCCTAATTCACTAGACACATTTTTGAGTGAGTATCATAGAAAATAATTACTGCCTTAAAGAATACCTACTTACATTTATTTAAAGTTTTTATTGTTTGATTAACCTTAATGTTCCATTCTATGATTTTAAGAGCCAGGAAATGGTTTATTGCTAACTTCCTACATTTTTAAGTAGATAAGCCAGTTTGGCATTCAGGTTTTTTAGGTTTTTTACATTAATTAAACAAAAAAAGTGATAAAGGCCAAATTGTCTATGAAAAATACCCTAGGTATTTTAAAAATTGCCTTTAAAGAAGGTTTGTATTTACTTTACTTACGCCTGAGTCAATCGCGGCACGTGACCTGGCTCGCGGATCGCTGCTAACGCAAGTGTGACCTTGCGTTGCGTAATTCTTTGAATTTTGGTAAAGTTTACTCAGTACATAATTAATATTTATTTTCTATTATATTTTTTCTCTTCATCATGTTTTTGCTCTCAAACTCCAGTCACCCTGTGTAATACTCACATCACTACGAAACAAACATTTTCAACATTTTGCTGGGGTTCACCAAGCAGGCCTTGTAGGTAACACTCGTTTTTCCAGCGGTAGGGTGATTCTTAACCGTTCCTACATGGCCTTTTTTGCATTTAATAAAGTTCAATTATTCTCAAAGATCTGATCAATAAACTAAATAAAATGACCCGAGCAGATAGAACTACGTTAGAAATAACACGTAATAAAGAATATACTATACCCTGGCAAACAATTCAATGCTGTAAAACGAAGTCGTCGTGGCGTCGTGATATCATACGATATCACAAGTTAAGCAACGTTCGGCGCGGTCGGTACTTGGATGGGTGACCGCCGACCATTCATTTCTCACGACGACTTCCGTGCTTCGGGCACGTTAAGCAGTCGGTCCCGGGTATACAGTATTTGTTAGGGTTCGTCAGAAGCCATTTTGGCGCCCTGCGAAATTCTGGCATCCACCACCCAGCACTGGGCCAGCTTGGTGGATTATGGGAGACTCATGCCCTGCAGTGGGCTCATTACAAAAAGTTGTGATGATAATGATGAAAATTACAGTTCCAGTGTGCCCACTTAAGGGAAGAAAAAACTAGTGATGCGGTTTAAGTGAATTGATGTAATTATTTTTTAATAATTTATTTATTTATTTATGGCTTACCAACTAAAATACATCTTAAAAACATTTTCAATAAAATTGCACAATTAAACACTTATTAAAATGATTTTTAATTAAAGGTGAGCACAACAATCTCAGTTAAAATAATAGTTCGTATAAACAAAACTCATTTTTTTACATAGTTTAAAGATATTACAGTTAGTATTGTCTTAAGTTTTCACGATTCATAATTTAAATAAAACTGTCACTGCTTGTGACCACGGGGTCTGCAAAGACACCGAAACGTCGAGTTAAAATGTAAAATATAAATTATACGCGATTAATCCGGTTAAAAAGTAGTTTTATTTAGATATTACAGTTATTATATTTTCAACACACTTGCTCGTAAAATGAGCCTAATTCTATTGAATTTAGAACTATAAACTGGGCTATAAGTCACGCGTGCATAATATATTATACCCTAGTGCATAATATAATGAATCCTACAAAGTTGAATTGTACCTTTGTGCAAATTAAATGCGAGTAATCAGAGCATATTTAATTGATCCGGGTTATACATAAATTTTTTTCAGAAACAACAAAGAGGTTTTATACCACTTCAAATCCATATAAATTTTTAAATGTTTGCGCCTTAAATTAGTTAAACAAAATTGTATCTCAAACAAATTATTCACAATTTACAATAATTTGTTATAAAATATTAAAATATTTGGATTTACCACTCCAAATTAAATATTTTAATGTAAAATAGGCTGTATATGCTATACAGCCATTGACACATTTGGCGGAAAAAAAAACCAAAGCGCATGCGCAAAGTTCGGTCGGCGCCATTTTTCAATCACAATTCACAGCTTTGTTATCAAGTGTGTTTGTTATTTTATGACCACTTATGTCTGTCTTTTACTCACAAGTGTGTTGAAAAACGTCGTATATAACTCGTGAGCGTTGCTAATTACAGTCTCGGCTCATTATTAAGCCCTCGCCTGCGGCTCGGGCTCAAATCACAGCCTCGACTGTAATTAGCAATTTCGCTCACTTGTTACATAATATACTATTAGATAGGTACCATAAAAACAAAGCTCTTTTAATTAATTTTAATTACAATCTAGGTTATTTTACGTTACAATATACAATTTACAAAATTTTACAATACTTTACAATTTACACTATTAAGATTAATTTACATTCACTTACTTACTTAAAATTTTATACAAGACTTTAGTAACTTTTTGAATTGGCTGATTTTAAATGAGAATTCAATATCAAGTCTGTAAAAGACAGAGTTGCATTAATAATGTCGTAATGTCTGGAAAATATATATTTTGGCTCACAAAATACTTCTTTTTTTATGGTTTGTTAGCAAAGGGCAACTCTTCTTGAAATTTCATTTTTAACGACAGTAGAAGTTTAAAAATAAAAAAGTTATCAAGTCGATTTTATTCCTACTGTGACCTTATTAAAACACTAGGTATGTGTGGTAATTAATTATTTTCATTTAAGTTACTTTGAAGATAAAGTACTCAACTCAAATTCAATTAGGTATTTATGAATTGCTTTTAAATTTTATGCAAAACGAATGACAAAATCTCGTTCATTTTCAGTCATTCTCATTCAGTACTTACACTACGAAGTTTTTAACTGATGTCATTATTTTTCTGTTCCGACATTTAAACTTTCAGTTTACTGCATTTAATTATTTGCCAGGGTATAAGTAATTTGAATTTTAATGATCAGGGTCCGGTAGCTCAGTTATGATAGGACTCGCCCGGCAAGCTGGAGTCCCAGGTTTGAGTCCTGGTCGGGAGATTTTATTTAGTATATATTTTTCAAATATTCCCTAAAAATAAAGGTGGCGATGGGATAAACCTATCTGCCTCAGAGGCCAGTGCTTGTAATTTAGATTCCCGCCCGGAACTACAAAAAAAATCCGGGTCTGGGTGTTTATATGTTTATGTATTTATATTCTAGGTTCTCACCTAGTCTACCTACCCTCTTCCCTAAAATATGGTTGAGGAGTGTGATGGCTGATGCTTGCGTTATACTCGTGAACGGGTGCTACTAGCAGTGCCAGGTCGTTTTGTTGATAATACTATAACTATTTTATTCCATTCTTGTTTTAATACTCTGGTCTCAGTTTTTCATGTTCGTATTGTGCATCCATAGCTCAATGCACCTACTATGCAAGCAATTAGGTTGTGGCATGACATTGGCTCTCACAATTAGCTGTCTTGTGGTTGTGTTTTTTTTTTCATGTCATGATCAATTTGTAGTATGTACCTATTTTTATTAATTCGTATAATCCTGACTGAAAAAGAGTGCCAAGAGTTTTTTTCCGCCGGCTTTTTTTGTCTCTTGGTCTACTGTAATATCTTATTCAATAACTATCAACACCTTGTTAAAGCCGAAGTACAAAATTGTGACGTCATTAAGCGGCCATTCGATGGTCTTATGATGAATATTTTTTTTCATTTCATTACTTTGAGGTCATGTAGTTGGTGTGATTGTCTGTGGTTTAAAAAAAATAAAAAACAATAAATATTCTTACTTTATCCAACGGCACCTCAGGATGTTGGCTCATTAAATGTTTCCGCAGAGTCGGTCTAATGCTGCATATACTTTTGTTACATAATCTACACGACACGACGTCCAAACTGCTATTTTGCGTGAAATGAATTAATTCGGGAATTTCAGGAGTATACCTAAAAAAAGAAGGAAATGTCACAAATTACTGAGCACACTGTTTGAATATCTAAAAGGTCACGCCACATAACCACAGTACAGATATCTACAGTAATTCAACTCGGCCGTAACTTTGGAATAAATGCCTACAGCGCCGCGGTCCGTTCACATGTAATAAGGCTGCCGCATTCAGCGTTTAAATTACATTCTCCTACTTTATGTTTGAAAAACAAATCGGTCTTATAAATTAGTGACCGAAAAATACTTGCCCCTAGACTGAGACGCACAAAAAGATGTATTATTAATTTTAAAAGTATAAACAATCCACACAACAAGAATGGATGGTGTTGTGGGAAGGGGCCGGCCTAAGCGAACGTATGCCGATCAAATTGGCGACATTTGGAAAAAGGGCCTAGTCAAAAGTACCCGTAACCGGCGATCATGTATGAAAAGATCAATGAAAAGAGAAATGAAAAGTGGAAGAAGCGAAAGAGGTATGTCTAGCTTGCAGCAATTGGTGTTCCCTTGTCTCCGCCTTCCCCAAGGGGAGACAGGCGTGAGGTTATGTATGTAAGCTCAATCAACAATTGTTTCGGGATGCAGACACTCGCGACTGACCGCATGCCGAGATCGAGCCGCGTAGGTATAGCTCGCGTTTCGTCCGTTTGTATGAAGTTGAATTACTGTAGTTTTTTTTTTTTATAAATTATGGATGGGACGTTTGTCTTCCATGCCACCTGATGTTAAGTGAACATGAAGACTAAGGTGGTACACGTCCATCCACGAGAAACCTATGCACTCCACGCTTAAAAGTACTGGGACTATACTGGTCAGGGAAAATAGACGCAGGCAGTTCATTCCAAACCTTGGCGACCCGTATCAAAAAGGAACTGTCAAAGCGCTTAGTTCGACTTTTCGGAATATCAACCACATACGGATGGAAGTTCTGTCTGCGTCTAGTAGTCCGATGGTAAAAGGGTGAGGGTTCAATTTGCTCAAACAGAGCACTCGCGGACTCACCAAAATGTATCCTGTAGTACACGGTTAAACAAGCAACCTTACGACGATGCTCTAGGGTCTGCAGTTTTTTGGTCGTAAGGTCGACGTTGTTAATTAGATTACGGGCTCTTCGGTCAACGGAGTCCAGCGCTTCTAGTTGATATTTGGCTGAACCATCCCAAAGATGACTGCAGTACTCCATGCATGATCGCACTTGAGCTGTATATAAGTTAAGAAGCTGTGCAGGGCTGAAGTACCGCCGTACCTTCGAGATGATTCCCAACTTTTTCGAAGCTACTTGAGCCATGGACACAATTTGTTGACCGAAGTTTAAACTGGATGTTATAGTTACGCCTAAAAGCCCTAGATGGTCAGTGATGGGGACAGATACATTTCTTAAAGACTTTCTTAAACTCTGGATTTCACGGGGGCTCGCTCGCGCATTGGATACGTATCTCTCTACAACAGTGCTGTCATCAGCATAACTAATAATGCCCGGTGTTAAAAGGTCATTAATGTGCAGCAAGAATAATGTTGCAGAGAGAACAGCTCCCTGAGGTACCCCGGCATTAATTGCCATTTGGTCGGAGGAGAAACCATCTAAGACTACTCGAATTGACCGTTCCCTCAGAAAATCAGATATCCAGTCGCAGAGCCCAATCGGTATGCCATAAGCTGGAAGCTTACTTAAGAGACCATCATGCCAGACCCTGTCAAAGGCCTTGGAAATGTCTAAGGATACAGCTATTGCTTCACCAAGGCCTCGCTCCATTAGTGAGTGGCATACACGAGAAGATCGCCGGTCGAGCGCCCGTTGCGGAAACCATATTGGCTATCGCCTAGGAGCTCGTTGGTCTCGAGGTATGCCAGGAGTCGATTGTTCAATACACGTTCCATGACTTTGCAAAGTATGGAGGTGATTGAAATTGGTCGATAGTTGACAGGATCGGCACGGCTTCCCTTCTTTGGTACGGGCTGTACGTTAGCAAGCTTCCAGGACTTGGGAACCTTACCGGATTCCAATGAAAGTCAATAAAGACGCGTCAAAACGGGAGACAACTCAGCTACGCAGCGTTTTAAGACCACTGCAGGAATACCGTCTGGACCACTAGCTTTGTTTTCGTCTAGGTGCAGCAAGCATTTAAGAACCTCCTTTTGGCGAATGTGAACGGTACCCATTGTAGGTCCGAACTGAGGTAATTGGGGTGGGATTTTTCTTTGGCAATCTAGACGAGAATTTTCCGCGAAGATACTAGCAAATAAATCTGCTTTCTCCTTAGCAGTGTGGGTCAGAGAACCATCGGGTTTCCTCAGTGGTGGCAGCGACGGGCGACAAAAGTTCGTTTCGACCGATTTGGCAAGGGACCAGAAAGCTTTACTTCCCGATGGGTATGCTGCTATTCTGTCTCCGATACGGCCTATGTGGGCAAAACGAGCTCTTTTGATTACCTTTTTGCAGGAGTTGGCGGCAGCATTGTATCTTTTCTTAAGTTCATGCGAATCCAGGGCTTTGCTTCTGCGAGCATTTGCCCAGGCTTTGTATGCTTCCCGCTTTCGCTTTTCAGCGGCAAGGCAAGCAGTATTAAACCATGGGCGAGCTTTGGTTTCAAGGGATAGATCAGCGTGGGGAATGAAGTACTCCATTGCTTGAACTATCACACTTGAGACAGCATCAGCGCAGCACGATGGATCGGTTGAAGTAAAACAGGTTTGCCGCCACGGATAAGATGCGAAGAACTGTCGCATTTCATCCCAATCTGCTGACTTGTAACGCCATACTCGCCTGGAGCCTTTAGGGCGGGTGTCAGGTGGCGAGTACAGCGACACAGATTTCACCGTACAGTGATCGGATGTCCCTAAAGGTGCGGTGACGGACACCGAGTATCTGTCAGGATCGGTTGTCAGCAGAAGGTCCAAGCAATACGCAGTGTGGTCAGCAACGTCGGGGATGCGCGTAGGCTCGTTTACAAGCTGTGAGAGACCATAAGTCAGCGAAAACTTAAAGGCTTCTCTTCCAGCATGGTCAGTGTCCTGATACGGGTATAGCCACTGCCCGTGGTGAGCATTAAAATCCCCCAGGAACACCAACTGCGCTGTAGGAAAACGTTGCTGAATCTTATCTGCTGTATTGCCAAGGCATTCCATGAGCCTCGTTGTCTCCCGATCTCCGCTATGTGAACGATAGATACCGGCGTAAACCACTTGGTCTAGGCCGGTATCTATGTGAACCCACATGACTGAAAGGTCGGGCACTTCCAAGTAACGGAGACGATGACAACAGATCGCGTCACTGGCATATATGCACACCCCGGCGTGCGGGCGGAAAAGTGACTCCAGGATATAGCCTGGATAACCAAGGTATGCCGAGTCTGACGGATCGCAGACCTGCGTCTCCGTTAGAAAGAGTAGGTGGGGTCTCTCCGTCTCAAGATGGTGGTGGACATCGTTCAGATTGGAGTGCACTCCTCGGATGTTAGATATTTGTACCGTGGCGTCAGGTACTACAATGAATAGTAAAATAATAGTAGTACTTTGAATGGCATGAAGTTGAATATTGCAACGCATTTTAGATACGTCACTTAGCTAATTGTTTATACCTTAAAATTTAATAATACATCTTTTCGTACGTCTCAGTCGAGGCGGAAGTATTTTTCAGTCGCTAATTTATAAGATCAATTTGTTATTCAAACATAAACATGTTTTTTTTGACACAAAACGTTTTTTTTAACACTTCCTATTCAATTTACAAAGTATTTCATTTGTAAATTGAATTGAATTGCAGAAGCTGGAGCATCGTCGTAAGGTTGCTTGTTTGACAGTATTTTATCGGCTACATTTTGGTGAGTGTGCGAGTGCTCCTTTTGACCAAATTGAACCCACTCCTTTTTACCACCGGACTACCAGACGCAGACAGAACTTCCATTCCTATATAGTGGATTTACCAAGAAGTCAAACAAAACGCTTCGATAGTTCCTTTCTGGTACGGATTGCCAAGGTATGGAACAATCTGCCTGCGTCTGTTTTTCCTGACCACTACAGCCCCGGAGCTTTTAAGTGTCGAGGGAATAGGTTTCTCGTGGATGGACGTGTAACACCATAGTCTTCATGCGCACTTTCCATCAGGTGGCATGGAAGACAATCGTCCTAGCTTTACAATATAAAAAAAATGTTTATAAAACTAAATGGAAATAAACACTAAGTAGGAAAATGTTATTTAAATGCTAAAGGCGGGCCTATCACATGCGAGCGGACCGCCGCGCTGTACGCATTTATTTAAAAGATGCGGCTGAGTTGAATTACTGTAGATATCTGCGGGCCTAGGGCGAGCTTATTCTATAAAAAAACTCGCACTAGGCGCTCTGTCCCGTGCTATCGGTCACTCATAACAGTCCGTTGAATATTGAAGTACCTACGCCATTAGTGTATTTCATAAACCTACAGTGAATAAAAAACTGAATACTAAAATAACAACATACCTGCCATTTTGAGATTTCTGCCACGCACCTTTATGTTTTGCAAGCACATGTTTAGGCAGGTTTGACACGGTAGCTTTGTAGGAAAACTGTTGTTGGCAAATTCTACACCGGGCCATTTTATTGCTGTTTGGTACTTTATCAAAGAACTCCCATGCTTTGGATTTCTTTCTGAGGCTCGTGCTGAAAAATTTATTACAAAAATATTAATTTTTCATCATCATCGCAACTCTTTGTTAATACTTTTTATACCTAAATGTAAATAAATTCGAAATTAAACGATATTGTTTTGCTGACTACCTAACCAGTTCGAATTGACAGCTATGACGTCACAATATGGCGTTAAGCCAGTCCTATTCTCGTTTGAAACGCATTGTATACAGCATCTGTAATCATGCCGTCCGAAGCACGAATGCCGCCGAGACGTTGGCCAAGCGATGGCCTGATGGCGCGGAGAATCTGGGCCGTTCTGGACGCCAGCAGCGGGCGCTAGAGCGATTTGTCGCGGTTTCATACAAACTAGATACTTTCTATGGTGTCGCGGAAATCGCTGCCCGCGCCGCTGTCTCTGCCATCCAGTTTGTAGCCTTGCTTAACTTCCAATATCGAATGATAGGTATAACTATACAGGAGCCAGTGCGTCATACGACCTCCATATTTTTAAACCGACTTAAAAAAAGAAGGGGGTACGCAATTCGTCTCTATGTTTTATTTTTAATGTTTGTTAGTTACCTCATTACTTTTGACTGGGTGAACCGATTTTGATTATTCTTGTTTCATATAATAGAGGATACTTTTCATTTGGTCCCATATAAATTTAATCGAAATCGATTGATTATTCAATGAAAAAATTTCTTATCTAAGAATTCGGAGATCGTTTACCTCGACGACCTTATACTTCAGCCAAAGTTTTGACGTGAAGTCGGTTTTTAATGCTCTGCATTCGTTGATTATAATCATAGTTGATGACCGAGGTTAACGTCTTAGTGACGATTATGGGATTACTTGATAAACATTTTATAAATTGTTTTAATTTTTAGTTTTCAAACTTACCAAGTAGGTAATCACGTTTTTATACGCAGGTACGAATACCTATTAATTAACAATATTAGTTAGTAATCAAAACTCAAACCAAATCAACGCTTCTATTAATACTATCTATTAATTTAAAATTTGAGCTAAAAATAATACTGTTAGCTCCAATTATATATTATTAGTTAAATAAACCTATTTATATTTTTATGAAGGGAATCACCGCGTCGGGGACCGCCAATTTCTTGCCTCCTTCAACATTAATATACCCAAAATACGCATCTAAATTAATCGGCTCAGAAAAAGCTTTTAATAATAACCGCTACAGAAACATAGAAGTTGATTTTTAAAATTAATAGGGAGATATATTTGTTAGTAGGTATACCTATTTTCATAAGGATAAGTACCTTATATTTGACCTTTGTGTAAGGTTTCGCATAAATAAATGATAACGTTATAATTTTTAATAATAGGTATCTACTTATATTGAATACCTATTATATTATATACATTTTACGCAAAGAATATAATATGTATAGTGTTAAAAAGTAAAAAAATATATACAGGGTGGATTTGTAGTCACCGGCCAAATTTTTTTTATACAAGTATCATTTATAGAAACAATTTTTGCAAAAAAAAGGATTTTTTTTTTACAAGGAAATTAATTTATCCTTTAACATATTAACCAAGGCATGGTCTCTCTAAAAAACCATTAAAATAAAGATGACTACGCGCTACTACACAAATTTTGTAGTACTACGTCGTAGTAGCTATGTTAATCAACAGCCACAATTTTTTCAAAAATTTGTGGTTCTATATTTCTACTTTTTTGTACTGAGCGACGCTAAAATAAATATGCTGTTTATATCGTATCAAAGAAACTAACATTTAAATTTGGCTGGTGACGAAAAATCAACCCTGTATATATATTTACATAAAACGTACTCAAGTTTTTCGCTTATGCTCTCTTCTTTGTCTTTTTCAGATTCCGATTCTGAAGGTCTGAAGTCTGAATCTGACATTATAGTAGGAAATAGAAGTCACCTGAAAAAATAAATTTGAGATTTATTCGAACAGCACAAACATTTTAATTAAAATCTCTTTGTAATGAGCCCACTGCAACGCTTTGAGTCTGAATGGTCGGCAGTCACCCATCCAAGTACCTACCGACCGCGCCGAACGTTGCTTAGCCTGCGATATCGTGTGATATAAGTACACAGTAAATCCACGGCGCCGCCAGGACGACTTCCTTTTCCTATTCGCAATATAATATTGTTAATGAACGGTGGTCGGTAGCCAGACGAACACAGGAAATGTAATGATTTTCTATTACGATATTAGTATCTTGGTATTACGATATTAATATCTTGAGATTACGAGTGGAACAGGTTAATAAAATACTTCAAGTACAGTATGGGGACATTGATAATATGATTGGCTTTAAAGAAACACAGCAAATCAATGAGTAAGAAGAGTATATCCGATTACCGAAGTTGAAATGATAAAAGATTGAATCCCTACTTACTTCTATTTGACATTGTATGCACTCTTTATGACGTCGTGTTTGACACTGGTGACACTGGTGACGAAAACATTGCACTTCGATAAAAAGTCGTTGCAGTGCAACAAAATAAAGCACTTATTGCTAACGTCATAAAATACAATTTCAAAATCATCAATAAATTATAATCTCACTTTCTCGCTTCCTCATTGTTGTCTGTCTTTCTTTAAAAGCCAATCATATTATCAATGTCCCCATACTAAATATTAATGAGGAGGTATGTGAAAGGTTAATATTTTGCTAATATTTATGGAACTTAAACAGAAACGTCTTAAATTGAAACGGGTAGTACACATAGCTAGGTTTCAGGTGATAGCAGGTGGACCCATGTAATAACGAAATAGAAAGGTCCAATAGGCAGTAGGTGTGTAGGGAGGCAAAGAAAACGAAGGGTGGACGATATAAAATAATTTGCAGGAGAGAATTGCACGTAAGTTGCAGCAAACAGAGGAGACCTTCGATAGTTCCTTTGGTACGAATTGCCAAGGAGTGGAACAATCTGCCTGCGTCTGTTTTTCCTGACCACTACAGTCCTGGAACTTTTAAGGGTCGAGTGAATAGGTTTCTCGTGGATGGACGTGTAACACCATAGTCTTCATGCGCACTTTCCATCAGGTGGCATGGAAGACAAACGTCCCATCCTTACAATATAAATAAAAAAAACCGGTCCAAGCTGGAGTAGGCTTTTACCCAAGAGGGACTACACATGGAAAAAATATATAATTGTATTTACTGAAAATCATTTGTGTAGAGAAAATAAAGCTTTATTATTATTATTTTGTAGTAATTAATTTCTTCACTTGCATGGGTTTTAACTTGCGGGCTTTTGGCAAACAAGAACATGGAGAAGATGATAATGATGAAAGGAATTATTCAACAATTTTTTGTTCATATGGTATATTAGCTAGTACCTATATCTTTGTTGAGTTTATACGGGACATTGAAGACATTTTAAGGGAAGTTTAAGAATAATACGAGAAGTAATTCAATTTATGACAAAAAAAATTATATACTTAATTATATATCTTTTTAATTGAAATTTTACCATTCTTTTTTTTTAACTGAACAAATTTTTCTGACTATCGAAAAATCGGGGCTTAACCTATTTCTTAATAGAAATAGTTGGAAAAACGCTTTTATTACTTGCTATTTAGTCGTAAATAACAGATTAAACTAAAATGTTGTTAATTTATGAGAATTAAAAAATATCAATTTACATTACAAAAAAAAAAAAAAAACATAAATTGAATCCGCATATCATTTTTAACCTTCTCCTAAAATATTTTGATCTTCATAAAAAAGACCCTATATATGTTATGTTAATAATAACTAGTATGTTCATAAATTGTGAAATAAATAAATTAATGACAGGTATAGGTCCTCTGTCTGATCTGTAATTTTCAGTTCAGAACAGTTGAATTTACTTAGTCAATTCCTAAATAAAACTTGTTAAGTATCACTTTTACATCCCAACTTCTAGAAATCTAAGAATTTAAGCAGGGCTTATCTATCATATTATCTTATAATCAAAACCAAAGTTATCCTAAAACAGGCCAAAACTAAAAAAAATAAAAAGCCATATTAAGTTTCTATACAAGCCTCCAATTGGTCTTTACAGAACATGTCAGATTATCAAACATTTACTCATACATACATAGGTACATACATAACTTCACGCCTGTATCCCTTATGGGGTAGGCAGAACATCAGAGGTTATAAGACCAACTGATGTCACGTTTGACTAATGAGGTATTATATTATAATGATTGCGAGAGGCTATTACTTATATACTTATACTCTTGTATAATTATTTCAATTATCTATTAGGACTGTTATATTTTATTCATTCATATTAAATGAACATTTAATCAACTTAACATACACAACTGCCTCTTTGATGTCAGTAGGTAGGTACAGAAGGCAGCAGATCAAGCGTTACATTACCTGTCAAAATTAATGTTGAGGGCATAGAGGGCATTTTTTTGACAGATTTGTAACGCTTGATGTGCTTCCTTCTGGACACTATGTTAAAATTAAGTTCTTAATGGTTCACTCCTTTAAGTCAAAATATTTATGGTAATTATTCAAAAAATAAGCAATGTTTAGTATTTTGATAGCCCTTTATTCTCTTTATTTATTTATTAAGGTTCGTTTACATTAAATCAACATTATAATTTATAACTAATTAGGCTACTAAACTAAATGTAACAATCTTTTAAAGCAAACACAACATGCAAGACTTCATATATGTTTCAGTTATAGTATGACAAGAAATTCATGCTTTAACAACTGTTTAGGCTAAGTTTAGGTTACCATGAAACATTGTTGATTTTTTTTATTAGATTTTCTTCAATACGCCAGTTAAAGATGTTTATTATACTTCTTAATGCCAATATCATTTTATCAAAAAAAACGGATTGTATGAATCTGTATAAATAGACTATTTTAACAGCTGGTGTAGCTTTAAAAATGTTGCCTTCAATGTCAGGGGTCCTGTGTTCAAATCCTGGTAGGATATTTGTGAAATGTATGTAGACATTTGCAGTGATAGTACCTATGGGTATTTATATATTTTTATTTCTCATATTTATACTGATATATTCAATATAGGTATGTATGTTTCTGTGTGCAAGTTTATTTATCCTATTTAGTTTGTACTTATCAACATCAAAGTCCTTAAGGAAACCTAATTTTGGAAAAATAGGTGGGAATGTTAGAATATTACTTTTGAATACCTTCTTCATATATATTCTTAGATATAATAAAGCATTCATTTTTAGGAACCTATTAGGTCAACATTTTTTTATGTTTTAAATCTTTACTAAAATATTACCTACTAGTGCAAAGGAATGTTACAGTATTAGTTACTATTTGTTACTCTAATAATAGTAAATAACTACCTGATATAATGATATGACATACTAAAAAGAACGCTAATATTCATAACAAATGAGTCCGTATTAAAACCCTTTCAAAATATTACAGTCTAGAATATTTAATGCTGTTAAAATCATTAACTAAAAAACACGACGCAAATGAACGTGCCGAAACTTACTTGATTTAAGATCCTAATATTCTTCCGCAGCGAATATTAGTATTAGTATTAGGTTCCTTCGTAAATTTCACTTTATAATACACAAGGAACAGGAAACGTCCAACATAGAAAAATATTACACTGTCCAACAACCTCGATTCAATCAATCAGTCTATCAATGGTTATAACAAATTCAATCGAAATGTAAATCAACGTAAATGTAAAAAGAACAAAACTTAAAAAACAAAATAAAACTGAAGATGATCGGATTAAAATGTATTTATTTTCAGCATGATTTTATAATTTACTAGCTTTTACCTACGGTTTCACGCGCGGAAACTATGTGGTTAAGCATAATGGGGAGTTTTCTGACAGCTCATAAAAATTAGTTCAAAACACCTCTATAGATGGCACTTTTAAAAAGCCGAAGGCGTTAAGTCTGTAAACTATAATGTAGGTAAGTGGTATCTACCATCTATGGTTATTTATACGTTCAATTTCTGATATAGACATCAATTAATTTATTTTACTTTTTAAAACGCAGTGTGGAATAAATTCTTCGCCTTCGCCATTTGTAAAGCGCCATCTATCGAAGCCTTTTGTACCAATTTTGTACAGTTTTGTTTTTTTAATGAGCTGTCAGAAAACTCCCCATGAGGAGTTAGTTTACAAAAAAATAACAATAACCTATCCTGCGTACGGCATGATTCAAAATTATAATCGGTAATAAAATTATAAATGTGCGCTAGATATTGAGGGATTATTATGAACCGTCTCGTAAAATAAATCCTTGAAAGAAGTCCACTGATTAAAACTACCTGTAAAGGTTGTATATCCATGACTGGCGTTGATTTCTCCCTGTGGGAAACTGCGCATATCTTTCTGTTACCTAATGGATTTTTGGCGCCTTCATGCGTAAGAAATACACCCTGAGACGATAGTTCTTCATCGCAATTCAGCTACGCTTCAATTTCCCCGTGTAGTGTGTCGATGACAGCTCAGCGAGACTCCAGAGCTTTCAAGGTGTCCTCAAACTCCCACTTCTGGTTTATCTCATCTAAATCGATATTTGCTACCGTCCTAGAGAACGCCTTAAAATTAATATACTGTTTCCGTAACATATCATCAAACCTACCATGAGGTTGAGACTCAGCGCTAATTGATGAAGACTTTGTAGTTTCCTGCTGTATAGTTACTTCATGCGTATGCGACGGGGATGGGCGCTTAGCTGTACACAAAAAGTCTTCCTGCTGCTTGAGAATGATTGTTTTCAACTTCTTATAAACCGACATTGTAGTTAATAAGATATGACTCTCCACGGATATCGTACCTTGAAAGTTCAACATGATTGCTCTCAAAATCCTTCCAGTAGGATTCTAAGGTTTGAAGCCTCCTATCGAAGTAATCTACCGAAGACTTTCGTTCCGCCCCATCCTTGTTGAAATTGATGCTGAGTTTATTGATCACCTCAATAATCTCGTTTTGGCTACACAGCAAGTTCTCCATTGTTAGTTAGATAGTATTGGAAAGATCTTACTTGTTTGTAGCCGCTGCTTGCTTAATTTAGATCCAGTTCAGAAACAGAGCACTGCAATCCGATATGCGCTAGTATTCCGCACAACCAAAAATTATGCCGCCCGTACGAAGGCTCGAAGGACCATGTAAAATTTAGAAAAAAATAGTTCTTACTAGTTTAGATATTTATTCACTAAATTCTTGTAGATAAATGAAGATGCTAGATAGTAAATTTTGCTAGTTATGAGTACACGCGTCGCGGTAGACAGTTGGTTATGCATTAGGTAAATTTCTTAGTAACGACGCTGAATAGAATATGCTGACCAAAATGTTCAATGAACAAGGAATATAAAATATCAAACTTTTTGCATTACTTAATTAAAACTTAGAAAACTTACCTAATGGAAAATATTATGGATGAAATATTAACGAGTTAAAGTATTCCGCAGTATTAAATGATAAGTTTATGTATATGGGCAGTTAGTTGATAATTTGTTGCAGCCAAAAAATGTATGGTAATCGTAGTATACATACGAAACTATATTGTACAAACTTAAATAAGTTTGTCATTTTAAAGAGAAATATTTTATACTTGGAAATCAATATATTTATGGATCGTCTCAATGATAATGGGGAGCATATGGGGAGTTTTCTGACAGCTCATAAAAATTAGTTCAAAAAACCTCTATAGATGGCACTTTTAAAAAGCCGAAGGCGTTAAGTCCGTATACTATAATGTAGGTAAGTGGTATCTACCATCTATGGTTATTTACACGTTCAATACCTACCATGGTTCAATTGGTAGGTATTGAACGTATAAATAACCATAGGTGACTTGCATAATGTTAATACTAGAAATAAATACAAGCTAGCCGGCTATGATAGTAGACTTCATAAAGTCACTAACTCATTTATGGGTCAATGCATACGTTTTTATAATAAGGTTCCCATAAATATTCAAGACTTACCACTTGATAAATTTAAAGAAACTATTAAACAAAAATTGTGTAGAAAAGGCTTTTATACAATTTCTGAATATATGGACGATAACAGTCCTTGGTTGTAAATTGTTTTTCAAATATTCTCAATCTCCAACTCCATCTCCAACACCATCTCAATTTCCTTCTCATCCAACGCCATCTCCATATCCTTCTTATCCATACAACAGCAAGAACGTCATGCTCCCTCAGGCGGCATGGCTAGCGGTAGCGTCGGGTGTTGGGTCGCGTATTTACAAAGGCTATCCCATTAGAGTGAAAGTGCAAACTGAACTGGCTTAGCTTTTGTATGACAAAAACTTGCCGAAACCCTAATCTATTCTAGTACAGAAATTGACCGAAGTCGTGTAGACTTTGTGAGATAACTTCAATTGAACATTGCAGCAACCAAAGCTATCCCATTTGATATCGATATTTACCGATCGTTGGCTTCAATTTGATACTTAAATGGCAATTGTTCTGATTTTCAAAGATAGAAATAAAATGTGCATGCATTATGACCATCGTTATTTTGATGACTTAACGTTTGACTTTTGACCATGTCGGGATTGCCCAGGGTTGACTATAATAGCTGACCAGGTTTATGGCGCTTCGCCGGCCGCTGCCGCGGCACCGCTCGCTTCGCTCGCTTGGCTCGCGCACGTGTATAACTATATGCAACCTAACATGCTCCTCCTCGCTACGCTCGTCGTCGCACCTAACCGTACTGATTCCGCCTTCCGGTGCGGGAGCCCTTCTCGTAGCTTATCTCTTTCATCGCAATGTATATCAAACAAAGATATACCTACTTTTCATCTTGACAAAAGCTTATCTATTTGAGTGAATATGTATTATACAGTACTAGGTTTTGTCTTTGCATTTCTTTGAAATTACAAGAGCAAAAGCTAATCCATTTCAGTCAATTTTTTTACTGAGTTCGATTAGGTATTGTCAAGTAATATGTATAAACAAAAGCTCCTCTATTAGAGTCTGACTCGTGACTCAAATAGTATAGCCTTTGTATATTCGCTGTCGGGTCACCCTCTTCCCTAAAATATGGTTGAGGAGGGTGATGGCTGGTGCCTGCGTTATGACTGAAGACTTTATGACTATGTTACTTTTTTGAATTTGACTCTGACTTCCCCATCTCCATCCCATTCCCCCATGTTCACGTCCGTGTTAGTGTCCAGTCTCTGACCACGACTATCCTCATCTCCATCCACATTCTATATTTACCTCTATATCTAAGTCTACGTTTCTGTCTAGTACTTGATTGCCTAATGTATGAATATAATAGTAGACTCCAGAAGATCACCAACTCGTTCATGGGTCAATGTGTACGCTTTTATAATAAAATTCCAAAATATTTAAGATTAACCCTTCGATAGATTTAAGGATAAGTATAAAGTTTTTTTATAAGATATCCGGATGCAAGAAGATTGTAAATTGTTATTGTTATTATGTATTTTTAAAAGATGATTGCTGTTGAGTTTCTTGCCACTTCTTCTCAACAGATCGACTTTCCGAAGTGGTGGTAGATCAGGGGGCGTCGACATTGTATGGAGATGGTGTATACTACATACTGGAGACAGAGTGAAAAAGACAAAACACAATAAGAGGAAAAGAGCAAGAATGATACCAGTGTAGCCCATGAAAAAAAATATTCAATGGATTGTTCGAATACATCGCAGTATTTTTTTGAGTTTACACTAATTCATATTTTTCTTCAAGAAATCTTTGCTTTTATTAGAAATAACGTTAAACGAAAACTTTACATGACTTCTTCATAATTTTTAAATAATTTAACAAATATTTAAAGGGACCGTACATAATCGAATGAATTAGCGAATCGATGTTATTTGAATATAGCAACACAGACATAAAAAGAAATGTCAAAAATTAACGTCTACTTCACAATGTGAAAATAATTTTTCGCGATTGCGGTTTTGCGATATTTTTAAATTGTGTTTGTATTTTAAGTTTTCTTGTGATTTAATCGACTTTTCTCCCCCTGACTGCTTGAAGAAACTCGCGTCAGTGTGAATTTGTATTTTTAAGAAAGAGTGTCAATTTATCCACACTTTTTGTTGTATTTGTTGTGACTTCGGAACAGTCCTTCTATATTTCCTTATCCTAACATCATAATGTTCAAACGTTCCCGCTCCCTTACGCACTGCGGCCGTATGCGCCACCTAACGGATTTTGACTGTCATATTGCGTCTTGCAAGAACCGCGTACGCAACGACATTACATCGAGTGTGAAAATTATGTAAAACTGAGAAAAATCTAAATATTAGTATATTTATTGGCCAGATTGTTAGACTTCTAGTAAAATCCTAAGTGTTTGTGTAAATATCAACTGTGTGAACCACGACGGTGTGCTCCTGCCTTGTGAGTATTCCTCCTCCACATTATTCCAGTTTAGGAGTTATCTCTTCTGTCCCTATTTTGAAGTTACTAGGTTAAGATAACCCCTGCTTTGGTAATCTTGGGATGCAAACCTTTTATACACGCAAACGTGGAACATTTCAATCTTAAGCGGCAACATAAATTCTGTTCCATCGAGCCGGGTTCTTCAATCAATTAGTTCCCTTGACTCATGGATTCTTATTAAAATACAGTCCACTTGCTAGATTTACTAATATCAAGTTCGATTTCCTACGAAAACTTTGATATTCATACTTATTTCCTATAAATAATTGAAAGTAACTCATTTATTTCAATTATAACATAGCTGGATTGTGAATGTTTCATGTTTCGTGTATATTGCTCAGACAGTGCTTCCTATCATATTTAGTCGTATTATATTTCCGCCATCTATTTCGTATGTGCATTGAACATTATTTTAGTCAGACCAATATTTCAACGTAACTTGAGGGTAATTTGAAAACTTCTTTGTTGAAGTATTAAATATAGCGTAGGAATTTTTTACTCTTTTGATAATAGATAGTGATAAGATCTGAGTTTTGGATATGAGTACAATTTAACTAAATTGAATAAGTAATCATAATGTTATAAAACTGATTGTTTTGCCCAATTATCGTTCTAACTTGAGTCCAATTATTATTTAAATTTTTTTTCTTTAATACCTGCCGTAGGTAACCTACTAAGCTACTTATATAAAATCTCATATTACTTAGTTATTGTAGTTCAATCATGTCGAAAGAGGAAAGTTTGTTTAAAGTTTATACGTCACAACGCGAATATGTTTTTCGTGCCATGCAAATTATGTTGGATTTAGTTGTTAAAATACGGGAGAACTCAAACCCGTCTTTAATAAGTCAATTTAAGTCTAGATTTTCAAAGTTAGAAAGTATTCGCGAGGAATATGTAACCTTGACTGAAAAAATCCTTAGTTTAAAGTTAACATTAAATCCTAAGGATAACATTGATATGAATGCGATGTCAGCGTTCGATGATATGTACTATGAGGTGTTAAGTTTCGCGGCCGAGCTCCCCCCGGCGCTACCGGCGGCGGTGCGTGAGGGCTCGGCGGCCGGCGCGGTCGACGCGGCCGGAGTCACGGAGAAGCTTGTACACGCCAGATTGCCACAAATAGAACTTCCGAAATTTGATAGTAAAATTGAAAATTGGCAAACCTTTTACGATACATTTTTAACTTTGATTCATAACAATACATCGATAGCGCCGATTACAAAATTTCATTACCTGTTGTCTTGTTTATCGGGATCCGCACTTGGGATCGCAAAACAGGTCAAGGTCACTTCGGATAATTACGAACTTGTTTTTAATGAACTTGTTAGGCGTTATGAAAATAAACGCATATTAGCCGTGACGTATTTAGATCAAATAAATAAATATCCTTGTTTAAAAAATCCTAATTTTAATGATTTACAGACTTACACTAATATACTTTGCGAATCGGTCAATGCGCTTAAGGCTTTAAAGTTGGACGATTTAAGTGATTTTATTTTGTTTAACTCAGCGTTTCGCGCGCTCGATAATAATACGCGTCATCGCTTCGAGTGTCAAAATAAATCGGATATTCCAACTTTTCAAAATCTGATGCAGTTTCTTCAGGACTACGTAAAAGTTTTAGAAACAACATATCACTCGTCAAATGTAAATGAACCTACTAGTGTTAGTACGCGGTTTCCTCAATCGTATGGCGGGAAACAGATCAAAAATGTTTCAACACGTCAGCAGAACTATATGCGCTCTGCGCTTACATCTCAAAGTAATAATCCAAAAACATTAGAATGTTATCATTGTGGCGCAGCGCACAGTATTTACAAGTGCCCCACATTTCAATCTTTAGGTTCGCAAGCTAGGTTGAACCTTGTTAAACAAAATAAGTTATGTACTAATTGTTTACGTAAACATACTATTGATAAATGCGTTTCAAAAATGAAATGTTTTATTTGCGGATGTAATCATCACACGTTAATTCACATTGATAACAAGCCTCCGCCGACTGCGGCCGCGGCGGCCACCGGTCCGAGCACCAGCCACGCCAGCACTAGTGCGTTTCTGGGGCAGGCTCGAGACTCGTGCGTGGTACTGCTGGGGACCTGCGTAGTGCGCGTGCAGGATGCTTATGGCACATTGCAACCAGTCCGGGCGCTTATCGATAGCGGTGCTCAGGATTGTTTTATGACAATTAAATGTGCAAGGAAGCTTGGGTTTCAGTTGAGTCGATGCCACACTACGGTGGCTGGACTTGGACAAAATACTGTGTGTCAAGTCAGGGGAGAGATTAAATGTTCTATACGCCCGTGTGATTCAAATGACCCACAGCTCCATATTAAGCCGATAGTTATCGACACTATTACTTCTAAAATGCCAACTTCGGAATTACCGCGAGTAGTTCGGGACTACTATAAGCACTTAGTTTTAGCTGATCGCGACTTTGACAAACCTGCTGATGTTGAGTTGTTGCTCGGCGCTGAAGTGTTTCATAATGTCTATGATGGTCAAGTGTTGAAGCCGGAGCCCGGTTATCCCGCCGCCCTGCATAGTATTTTTGGGTGGATCCTATCTGGTCCAACACATGTTGCTAGTTCACTGCACACTGCTAGTAGCACTTCTTTGGTTGCTTCTACCTGTAATCTTGACGAGCTAGTAAAACGGTTCTGGGAGGTGGAGGAACCACCACATAAGTCACCATCTTCTCCAGAAGATGATGAAGTAGAACGATTGTATTCTAGTCTCACGTATAGAAAATCAGACGGTCGCTATGTTGTACCTATTTTATTAAAACAACCCGATACTACTTTGGGAGATTCTTATCTTAGTTCTTTGTCACAATTCGTTAATCTCGAAAAACGTCTTTGTCGACAAGAAAAGGTCATGTCAGACTATCGCGAGTTTATGCATGAATATGAAAATCTTGGTCATATGATAGCAACGGGGAATAACATTCCAGGTGGTCGATATTTCATCCCACACCATTGCGTGATTCGTCCAGAGAGTGCGACAACGAAACTTCGTGTCGTGTTTAATGCGAGTCATAAAACAACTAGCGGTTTATCTCTGAATGACATTCTTTACACTGGACCAAAGTTGCAATCTGATATTATAGATATTATTACAGGTTTTAGAGTTCATAATGTCGTATTTACATGTGATATATCTAAGATGTACAGAGGCTTTTTGCTCAGGCCGGAAGATCGGAAGTTGCAGCACGTGCTTTGGCGTGAGACACCGTCGTCTCCTGTTCAAGAATTTGAACTTAAGACCGTTACTTACGGCGTAAAGAGTTCACCTTACTTAGCGATTCGTACTTTACATCAATTGGCTATCGATCACGGCGAGCAATATCCTCATGCTGCTGAAGCTCTTCGATATCAGACCTTCATGGATGATGTCACTTCAGGTACTTCCTCTGTTTGTGCAGCTCTGAAGGTCAAGGAGGAGCTGATAAGTCTTCTTAGCTGTGCTCAACTCGAGTTACGTAAATGGACCAGTAATAGTCCGGAATTCTTAGAAGGACTCCCAGTTGAGCATTGTCAAACTCCTAAATCATTTTCTGATGATGGTTCACCAACACTTAAAGTTCTAGGAGTTCAATGGGACCCAATGGGTGATTATTTTACATACTCCGTCGCATCTGTGGACGTGGTGTATACAAAACGTTCGATCTTATCAAACGTGGCTAGAATTTACGACCCATTGGGCTGGTTATCACCTTTTATTCTTTTAGCGAAACTGCTTCTTCAGAGCCTATGGCGTATCGAGCTGTCTTGGGATGAACGCATTCCTGAGAATCTTTGTGCCGTTTGGGCAAGATTTATTTCTGATTTACCAAACTTGAAAGATATTAGAATACAACGCAAAATTGTAGCGCAGTTAGAGGCTGACAATCAGCTTATAGGTTTTTGCGATGGGTCCACTAAGGGCTACGGCTGTTGTATATACCTACGATCAAGTATTGCTAATCAGGTTCAAGTTCGTTTAGTAATTGCAAAGTCTAAAGTTGCCCCTATTAAGCCTCTGACAGTAAATCGGCTAGAGTTGTGCGGTGCCGTCTTGTTGTCGCGTACTTTAAATCATATTCAAACGTTACTTTATTCTAAACTTAAATTTTCTAACGTATTAGCGTTCACAGACAGTTCAACTGTTTTGGCTTGGATCAATACTGAGCCTTACAAATTAAAAACTTTTGTTGCGAACCGCGTGGTTCGAATTACAGATACTTTTGACCCTTGTATTTGGCGACATGTTGCTACTGAAGATAACCCCGCAGACTACTCAAGCCGAGGCCTGTCTTGTGCAGAATTAGGAAGTTGTGAAAAATGGTGGTTGGGGCCGTCATGGTTGTCAAAAGATTTAAGTTTCTGGCCCGCTCCATTCCAATCTAAACCTCAAGAAGGGGTGTCTGAGATGAAAACCTGTACTCACTTGGTTCAATCTCATGAATCAAACGAAAATACTTTTAGTGTGTTGTTAGAACGATGTTCCTCGTTTTCTCATTTACAGCGCACTTTAGCGTGGATTTTCCGGTTTTCATCCAATGCTCGACAACAGCTTAGCAACCGCTACCGTGGCGCTCTTACCACGGATGAGTTGGAACACGCCTTGCTTGCTCTCATTAAGTACGTCCAACTCACTAGCTTTAGTGAAGAAATTTCTAAAATAAATGGTCAAAGGTGTCTTCCAAAACACTTACAAAAATTATCTCCTTTTATTGATTGCAAGGGTATTGTCCGAGTGGGGGGACGTCTTAAAAATTTCAATTTGCCAGACCATACTAAACATCCGTATTTACTGCCGAAAAAATCGAGATTGTCTGCACTAATTATAAATTTTTATCATAAATATTATTTGCATTGTGGACCTCGCACTTTGCAATCCTTAATTCAACGAAAATTCTGGATTCTAGGAATCAGAAATCTTATACGTTCTCACTTATCTAAATGTGTGACATGTTTCAAGGTTAAACCTGTTCCTTTTCAACCTATGATGGGAAACTTGCCCCCCTGTAGATCGCAACCTGGTTTTTGTTTCCAAAATGTAGGGATAGACTTTGGTGGCCCATTCCTAGTGAAGGAAAGCAGACGACGTAATGCGCGAATCAATAAGGCTTACGTTTGCTTGTTTGTCTGTCTCTCAGTGAAGGCCGTCCATTTAGAACTCGTATCTGAATTATCAACTGAAGCATTTCTAGCTAGTTTAGATAGATTTGTTTCGAGACGTGGAATCTGTCGACAAATCGTGACAGATTGTGGCACAAATTTCGTCGGTGCTAAACGTTACCTCAATGAAATGTTTCAACAATTGCTAGATAAAAAAGAAGAAATTTCCCCTCAATTAACTTCTAGAGGAATTTCCTGGAAATTGAATCCTCCTTCTAGTCCTCACTTTGGTGGTATATTTGAAAGTGGAATTAAATCAACCAAATACCATTTAAAACGAATTGTTGGTTCTCAAGTCCTTACATTTGAAGAGCTAACGACAATTTTAACCAAAGTTGAGGCTATGCTCAACTCAAGGCCCCTGTGCTCACTATCTTCAGATCCAGAAGAAGTAGATGTTCTGACCCCAGGACATTTTATTATAGGTCGGCCAATGGTTTCTCTTCCAGAAGTAACTATTGAAGAAATGAATCTTCGTACGCGTTGGCATATGCTTCAAAAAATATCTCAAAGCTTTTGGCGAGTGTGGCAGAATGATTATCTGCATACACTCCAGCAGAAAGGAAAGTGGTTCAAAGATGATCAGCATCAGCCTGAGATTGGCCAACTAGTTACAATCCAGGAACCTAACTTGCCTCCTAATACGTGGCGGTTAGGTCGTATAATTCATGTTCATCCAGGAACTGATAACATTATTCGTGTTGTGACGGTAAAAACCGAAAAGGGTTTGCTAAAAAGACCGGTAGTTAAAATTTGTCCTCTACCTCTTAATTAAAAATATATTTTTTAAAGTATTTTAGATTTAGAATTTGTTTATTAAGTTTATATATAGGATTAGTTATATCAATGCACTATACGAAACTTGGCGTATCAAATTACTTACTTATTGATTAATTTAATTTATTCATTGTCTGAGCAAAAGGACCCTAGATGTTGCCGGACAGTGGTTTTCTTGTGAAATCCCTAGGTGATTTCAAGTGGGGGGAGATGTTGTGACTTCGGAACAGTCCTTCTATATTTCCTTATCCTAACATCATAATGTTCAAACGTTCCCGCTCCCTTACGCACTGCGGCCGTATGCGCCACCTAACGGATTTTGACTGTCATATTGCGTCTTGCAAGAACCGCGTACGCAACGACATTACATCGAGTGTGAAAATTATGTAAAACTGAGAAAAATCTAAATATTAGTATATTTATTGGCCAGATTGTTAGACTTCTAGTAAAATCCTAAGTGTTTGTGTAAATATCAACTGTGTGAACCACGACGGTGTGCTCCTGCCTTGTGAGTATTCCTCCTCCACATTATTCCAGTTTAGGAGTTATCTCTTCTGTCCCTATTTTGAAGTTACTAGGTTAAGATAACCCCTGCTTTGGTAATCTTGGGATGCAAACCTTTTATACACGCAAACGTGGAACATTTCAATCTTAAGCGGCAACAGTATTACTTAAAACAAAATAAAAGTATCAAAAACTTATTTATTGTTTTACTTATTGTTCATCAAGTTAACCTTATATTTAGCCAGTCGCAATAAAAATAAGCAAACCTTACAGAACTGATGGTATGGTATTTCACCTAACAAGTTTGTAAGTATTTGCTTATTTTTATTCAGACCAGAGCAAGTTGAAATCTCGAAGTCGTTTGAACTGTTTGAAATTCCCGCCATATTAGCTATGTGGACCGTTTTCAGATGGCGTCTAGTCTTAACTTTTAATGTATGAAGTTGTACTTCTTCTCTTGAGTATATGTGTTCTATGTGGTAGATTCAGTTCAATTTGTAAATTGTGACTTATTTCATATGTATTTAAATACTTACGAAATAAAGATTCTTTTGAATTTGACTTTGACTTTGACTTGATTCATGTTCAATTTCTGATACAGACGTCAATTAATTTATTTTACTCTTAAAAACGCAGTGTGGAATAAATTATTCGCCTTCGCCTTTTGTAAAGCGCCATCTATCGAAGCCTTTTGTACCAATTTTGTACAGTTTTGTTTTTTTAATGAGCTGTCAGAAAACCTCTCATTATTAAAACAACTAGTGCCACCAAAAATTATTTGTCTTGCTTTTTGCATGCTGTTACAGAGAAATCCTCGTCTACGAAGGAAAGTTTTGACAGATAGGTGACGGTATTTCAACGTCTCAATATGCTTTGATTAATGTTTGATTATGCTCCACAGTTATTTTACTTTTTACTCCACAGTTATTTTTTCACATCAAACACTATTTATAGTCTATGTTTAAAGCTTAATATTTTTTAGCTCGGTAATATTTTTTTACCTATTAATTCAACAACCAACACAGTCCTGTCAATGGTGTTGTGCTTACAGTTTCCGTGCGTTTGTTTTCATTTTCGTTAATATTCTTTAACTTAGTTTTTCTGCTTCTAACATTAGGATCAATAAGCCGGAAAAAATGACGGACCGAAAACAAAAAAACCGAAAATTATTTTGGTCTTTTTACGAAAAACTTAATAATGAAGGCTATGAAAAGAAAGCGAGATGCTTATTATGTTTTAATACATTAAGATATACGTCGACTTCTAGTAATTTAAAGAGCCATTTACGTCGCCTTCACAAGGATTTGGTAGATGCTGCTTCTTTGAATGAAGTTGATTACACTAATGAACTTACTCCTCATAAGGAGAACAAAATAATAAGGGCTCTCTTTGACGTTACCGATACAGATTTTTCTAAGTGTAAATTATGTGATGGTGAATTCTCTACAGATGAGTTTGCATCTCATGCAAAAAAACAACATTACAGTGTGTTAGTGACACTCGCTGCTACAGCCAGAGACGATGACATCAATGAATACGTATTCGAGTATAAACAAGGTAAGAAGAAAATTATTACCTTATTTGCAAAAGCGAACGCTGACTAATTCCGTATCAAAATCCACGTAACAGGTTTTAATTAAACACAGTTTGCAGTAAGAATTGATAAATAATATATTTGATGTCCCGTTAATAACATTAACTGGAAAAAACTTGTTACTGATTTTAAGGTTATAAATAACTAGTTGCAGGAACGATTAACTTTTCTAACTTTATACGATAGATGTCGTTAGTTAACTGTTACTGGTACGTCGTTTTAAGTACATAATTTGAACAAATGTCATATATTTTTAATCTTTTCGTTACTACTCGATAGTATCAAAATTAAGGCAGTATATGTTATCCTTTCAAATTGGAATGAACATAATATTATACTTTGACACAATACTATGCCATGAAAGTACAATCTATATGGATAGATGGCGGCACCAGGATGAATTCAGCTAATAAGTAATATTTGAAATAACTTATTATTGAATTCATGAATAGTATTTAAATAAAGTTTCAAAAAGTGTAGTATGAAATAGGATGTAATATAGAATTATCCAGAGTCGCTACGTGATATTTAGCACGACCATCGCGCGATTCATACACAACATAAATATTTTTATTATTGTTCATAGGTATTGAATCTTATTTCGACCCAATAAGTTGTATTTTCGTCTAAACTGAGAAACTTGTTTACGTTCTTGTAACGCACTAAACACCATACAAAAAAGGTCGCTTTATTCAATTTTGTGCTTTATTCCACGTGATTTAGCTTTGTTTTTGATTACAATCGCAAAGCGAGCTGATTGAGGCAAAACCTGTTTACTTTTTATGTAAGAGTGGCAACGTCGCGTGAAATGAAACGGTTGCAAAACACACAGTTTGTCTCTTTCTGAATGTTACAGAGAGAAAATGTTGACGGCGCAGCCAGTTAGTTTGTACCTAGCACAATAATAATTTAATTTAACTGCGCCGCCGCGCCGCGCCCCCCGCTACGCTCGCACACAACGAATCGATCATTCTAAATATGGAAACCGGCGTTTTTTGCTATCATATAGTTTAGTTCTACGCGGAGTACCTGAATAGATTTAGATCATATATTACCCGTAACCTTATTGTTATGGATAGCTAGGTATCACCTGTTAACCTAACTGTAGGTAAAGTGTTTATTATTATTATTTAAAAAAAAAAACATTAAGTGTACTCGGTACTAGGTAAGCACCGGAATAAAAGTGCACACGGGCCTAAATCAAGTGTGCGCTTTGGGTAACTAGGTACTAATAGGGGTATTGTTCTGAGAGAAATCTTCGGCATTGCTCAAAAATTTTCGGACCAGTCTGCAGGTGTTGAGAATTACTGATTTTTGCATCTTTATTAAGGTACAGTGGGCTGGTAAATCTAATACTTTAAATGATCTATGTATCTGCTTTGGGATAACACCTGTTGTAGAAATAACAACTGGTATTATGACTACATTTTTTAATCGCCACTTTCTAGTTATCTTATCTTTAAGTGGAACGTATTTTGCTAGTTTTTCTGAAATAGTGTTTTGTAAATAATGCGTGTACGGAATTGCTATATCTATTAATTGAGGTAAATAAAAAGGAAAGTTGAAAGTAGGAGGGACCTTGCTGAGGCTTGTTATCTTTCTAATACTTATTTATAGATTTATAAATAAATATTTCTGACACTCACACATTATTTAGCCCAAATTAAGTTTCTTAAAGAACTTGTGTTACGGATACTAGATAACTGATATACTTAAGAAATATATAAACATACATATTGAATAAATATGAGAATAAACTTAAATAAACATCCATGACTTGACGACTAATATCTGTGTTCATCACACAAATATCCGCCGCCGCCGGGATTCGAACCCAGGACCTCTGGCATAGAAGGCAATGTATGTTACCGCTACACAAGCCGGTCGTCTAAGTCATTATTATATTCTTACTTCTTAGTAATATTATAAATGTGAAAGTTTAGATGCACGGATGGATGTTTGTCCCTCAATCACGGCAGTACGGTTCAACAGATTTGGATGAAATTTGGCATAGTGATAGTGTACACTCTGGAATAGCACATAGGCTTTTTTAGCCTGATTTTCCCTCGGGATTCTAAATTGCACGGGTAAAACTACGCAAAACAGCACTGAGAATACAGACTAGGTATCATATTTATAGGTTACTAGCTGACCCGGCAAAAGTTGTTTTGCCATATAAATAAAAAAAAAATATAGATGGTGGCCGATTCTCATAGATACCGTATAAGCACAAAAAATTTCATCAAAATCGGTCAAGCCGTTTCGGAGGAGTATGGCAACGACACGAGAATTTTATATACATATTAGATATCGAGCTTCATCTCAAGTTTTCAACCGACTTCCAAAAAAGAAGGAGGTACTAAATTCGTCTGTATGTTTTTTTTTGTTTTTGTTGCACGATATTTCGGACAATTATGAATCGATTTTGTAATTTCTCTGAATTTATATGATAGAGGATACTTCATAGTTTGTCCCATATAAATTTCATCGAAATCGGTTGAGTATTTAAAAACAAATTTCAATATGTATGATTTCGGAGAATGTTTACGTTGATGACATTATAACTCAGCCAAAGCTTTGACGTAAAGTCGGTTTTCTTAATGCTCTGCATTCGTTGATTATCCAATATCTACCTAGGTTAGTGGGTTGACACGACTTGTAGGTTCTAGAACAAAAGAATCTGTTTTTAAAATTAGATTTAAGAAAATATGTAGGTAACTGAAAATTGTTATGCATTCGCGGCGAAGTCCATGGATATCGTGTAAGGATAAATTATATGCTAATAAATTTTGGACCGTATACGTGCTCACATAAGAGTGCTTTCATAAAGTGCCGCACAGGTTTGTGCGTACCGGTTATCTGTTCCTTTATGAAAGCACTCTTATGTGAGCAGGTATACGGTCCAAAATTGATAAGCATATAATTTATCTGTACAGGAAACCTATTTCTTAATGTAAGCACCCTCAGTCAATAATCCAATTGAAAAGCTACAAAAAAATTATTCTTTGTTTATACGAAACCTAAAGACAGTTTGTTCAGAATTGGTAAAAGAATCGATTGCACCAGTTTTTAAACCATGTTATTTTTTAACTCAATAATCTCTCTAATAGTTAAATAATGTAGTACACATTATGAGATTCGCGATAACAAAGGTGTAGCGATCGAGCTCGGTTCACGTTGAGGCAGCCCTGCGATGCGAACGCGCCGCTTCCCCGCCCCGCACCGCTCTACATTCCCCCCCGTCACCATCACACGCCGCCAGCCAGTCAACTGCGCGATATCAGCTGGAATGCACGTATGGTTCCGTCGTATTTTCATTTGCAAATATGTCTTTTCGATACTCAAACGTCCAGTACACCGAAATGGTTCAAACACTAGCTGCGTGCGGAGACAATGTGAACGCGGCAGTGCGAAGTTATGAGGAACAATTCGGCATCAAAGTATCTTGGAACACCATGCTCAATGCCACACAGAGATTGAGAGACTACGGTCAATTCCGTCCCCCTGTCGCAGTCGATCGTGGTGTACCTCGGATATCAGTAAAAAAGCAAGAAGCGCTTCTGGACTTAATAGCTTAATAGCTAACAATCCTGAGAAAAGCACGAATGAGGCAAGCAGAGACTTAAAAGTGAGCCAAAGCTATGCTTGGCAGACACTTGAGGAAGAGGGACAACATCCAACTCATTACCGACGGGCCCAAGAACTCAAGGCTCGGCGAGTTGAATTTTGCGAGTGGTTGGTTACTAATAAGCACGTTAATATCTTGTGGACCGATGAGTGCACGTTCACTCGTAAAGGAATTTTTAATACGCACAGCAGGGCTCACGAAAAACCGCGCTCAGATTCCTTACAGCAACGTTTCTCTATCCATGTATGGGCGGGCATTGTAAACAACTTTGTGATTGGCCCTCTTTACTTGTCGCGACTAAATGGTAAAAGTTACTTAAATTTATTAAACTACATATTGCCTGGAGAATTGGAAATGCTGCCGCTGGAGATTTACCAAGGAGGGCTTTATTTTCAGCATGATGGTACCCCTGCTTACTTCACTCGTGAAGTGAGAGAGTTTTTAAACAGAGAGTATGGCGAGCGGCTGATCTGCCGTGAAGGCTCAGTACACTGGCCAGCCAGATCAGCTGACCTTACTCCTGTAGATTTTTATCTCTGGCGTCAAGTCAAAGACTTAGTCTATGAGACAGAACCACAAAATGAAACAGACTTAAAATCTAAAATTGAGAGTGCGTTTGAGAAAATAAAAAGCAATGATTTTGGGTTAGAAGGTTTAAAGAGAAATTTGAGAAAGCGGGCTCGTCTGTGTATTGAAGCCAAGGGTGGAAATTTTAAACATTGATTTGATAATAGTGATGGATCATTACCTATTTTCAACCGACTTCCAAAAAAAGGAGGAGGTTCTCAATTCGTCTGTCTGTTTTTTTTTGTGTCTACGTTACACGATATTTCGGACAGTTACGAATCGATTTAAAAAATTATGTTTCATATGTTTACCATACAGGGTGACTGGTGACAAATTTTCAATACTGAAGGAGAGCACTCTGTACTCGATTCTGTTCATAATTATGTAATTAAAAGTAGGTACTTAATTTTTCACCGGAAATCCCTATGAATAAATAAAGAGACCTTACTACACTTTTCCCGACGCGCTGCCTCAGTCAACACGCACACAGCAGTGTTTCCACCACACGCACACCGCCACCCGCTAAGTAATTATTGTATTACGCTAATATAACCATGCGTTGCGTAATGAATTCTTAACTTTAGGGGAAGTTTACTCAGTAAATAATTAATATTTATTTTTTCTCTTTATGTATGATCTAAATGATTCGAGTTTTGTAGTTTATTAGCCTGCGTTCCAACCTTTCCTTCTTTATGTCCTCAATTGCACACAAAACTGTCATGGCGAAGATGTAGCCGACGCGAGAGATCAAAGCGCACTGACAAATTGGGGCGTGGCTTAGCGTAACCTTTGTTCGTGCCCTTATTTGCAACACCCGTTTATGTGGATGGTACTGATACTCGAAATTGTTTGCAATCAACTTGACCTTACTTAACCTTGGTTGGAAGCATTTGTTTTAACAGTCTGGCTGGGGCTTAAGACAATGTGATATTATTATTAAGAAGCTTACAAGAACTACCAAAATGTCATTCCAATTTTTAAGTTCTTGAAAAGCTAAAAACAGGTACATTCCCCATGGTTGTAAATTTAAGAATTACGAAATAGCTTTTATCTACTCTCATATCATAATATTCAAAATATAAAACTCAGAACGAATTTATATTGACATACTTTTTAAAATAGTATAACGAAATGAAATTAAAAAATTTAATTATAACACACTACCTCGAACAATACAATGTTATAATAAAAAAAAATTTCATTTCGATACAGATAACAAGACCATAGATTTAATTTTTTTATCTGTGTCCTGCGAGCGCCGCGCTACGTTACATTCTGTGGCCGCGCGGCGCGTTTTGGCGCATGCGCGATAATGGCGGGAATAAATATCTTCAGTGTATGAGATAGTTTTAGAGATCTATGATATGAGATTAGATAAAGTAGTGTATGAAACTGCACATAACTAGGTATTATGTGACAGTTTCATAAACTACTATTATAAGATCTAGGATTTACTTTAGTAGGTACCTATATTTTTTTCTTAAAACTGTAAATATCCCTCCTTTCTAACTATTATTTTTGAATATTGTCTGATTGTTTTATAATGATTATAGACCGTAACTCAGGGTATTAAATAACGCATCACCTCTTGCGGGCAGCCTCTCCACATCAATCCCAACAATATTTTTCTACGACTTTTTACAAATCTTGATAAATAACGCAAAAAATAAAAACAAAAAAAATGTTTGCTCCTTACTCTACATTTTGTAAGAAGTACCTATTATTACTGCGATATTTTACTGCGCAAGGTGCGTGACATACCTACCTAAGCTCTGAGTAAAAAGAGCTAGGTACCTACTAAATTTTTGGGAAAACTAAAATTTTAAAAAGTTGTAGAACAAATGTTGTTGGGGGTTACGTATTGCAATCCCTAAATTGTATAAGCCTAAGGACATAATTGCTATGGACGAAAGACCTAAAGTTTAAAACAGCTATCGGACGAAAGGCCTACACTTCACAATAGCTATGCCGGAAAGATCTATTTTTAAAACAACTACTAGTCATTTAATCTAACTGTTGTTAGATCTAAGCTTCCAATAACTAAAATCTTGATTTAAATAAACTAATAACTAAAGTTAAATAATCTAATGAATGAAAAGCTTAATTATTAAACATCTCATATGTAGATATATATTACTGAGGGTAGTTCGTATTATTAAGCAATTAATATTTTTGTATGGTAATGAGGGTAATTCGAATATTTATTTTATTCGATCAGTCAGTAGCCAGTTCTGTCATCAGTAGGTAATACTGTGGTTATCGTAGCATTAGCGTAGTACCTACATAATGTCGGAAGATAGTGTGCAGTTATTAAAAACGCAAAAAGGGACTGTGAAAATACATAGAAATGGTTTCGCATACGTAAAAAACAGACAGTGCGGTACCAAAATTTATTGGAAATGTGAATTACATAAAAAAAAATCATACCAGTGCCATTCGAACTTGATAACCAATGTATTTACGGACGTTCAATCATTGACGGTATTATCACATAGTGGACAACATACTCATGAAGGCAATTCCTTCCGTTCAGATATTGCTAATAATTTGCATGATTTAAAAGCTAAAACGTGCGCTGCGCCGACTGCAAAAACCTGTCAAATAATTCAAAATCATATTGCGTCTACTTCTGCAGATATAGCAATCAAATTACCATCGAAGGATGCTCTCAGGCAAGTTGTCACTCGTCAAAAAAAGAAGATATTAAATACACCTAAAGAACCAACGTGTTTTGATTTTGAGATCAACAAGGAAGCTCTTAAAACTAATGAAGGTGACGACTTCGTAATCAAAGATAAAATATTTGGTTCAACTAAAAGAGTGATTCTATTTAGTACGAAGTCAATGATGGTTTTATTAGGCCAGGCTTTATTTTGGATTATGGACGGGACTTTTAAAGTGGTGCCCGGTATATTCCATCAATTATACACAATCCATGGCCCTGTGCTAAATTGCGATATAACATTCCCTTTATTGTATGTTTTGTTTACTCATAAAGACAAAACATCTTATGACATGATGTTCGAACTGATAATGGAGTTTTGTTCTGAAAATAATATTTTAGTCAACCCTAAATACGTCATTCTGGATTTCGAGAAAGCCGCCATTATAAGCCTTCGACAATATTTTGAGTGTGTCAATGCAAAAGGATGTTTTTTTCACCTCCGTCAGATAATATATAGAAAATTACAAAAGGAAGGTTTAACCAAAAAATATAATACAGATCAGTCTTTCAACACAGAGATTAAATGCCTAGTAGCATTGTACTACATTAATCCTGCGAACACACATATGTATTTTGATGATTTAGTACATACACTTTCCGATGACGCCCGTCAAATAGCGGAATGGTTTGGTATTAATTATGTAAATGGAAAAAATAACCAGCCACCTATGTATAGCCCAAACTTTTGGAGCCACTGTTATAACCCAAACATTCCGCGCACCCAGAATCGAGCAGAGGCATTTCATCATCACATCAATGAAATCTGTGCAAAACGACATGTAGGATTTTATAGATTAGTTAAAGAACTAATTAAAGAAACTAATGTAAATAAAATTGAAATTGATAAAATAAGAAACGGCGACCCATTGCAAAAAAAAAGAAAAACGAAAAACGAACAAAAATTGGCTAAAATTGACAAGATTTTGGAATACATAACAGAGTATACCCATGTGGAATTATTAAAATCAATTGCTGCAAATCTGTAATTAACTTGTTCTGTTATTTTGACATTATCTATATTTTTAACTAATAGGTTTACTTACCTACACATTTTGTAGTTTGCCTTTATATACATTTTGTGTAGAAACAATTTTATCTGATGTTATGATTAACAAACAATCTGATTTTAAGGAAATAAGGTTTTATTTATAAATTGAAATTCTTAACAGTCTAGTTTTTTCTATCTTGCATTATGATTATGCATGCATAGAAAAATCAATTATTCTTTATTGTTAACAACTTCATTTTTTCTAATTATGTTGCACGTTGGACACTTTGATAATTATGATTAAAAAATATAAATAATTTATATTATTATAAAAATATACATTAGGTTATTTACATTTAGGCAGTAGAAACTTAGATTTAACAACAGTTAGATCCAATGACTGTTAGTTGTTTTCAATTTAGACCTTCTGTCCATAGCTGTTTTAAACTTTAGGTCTTTCGTCCATAGCAATTATGTCCTTAGGCTTATACAATTTAGGGATTGCAATACGTAACCGTTGTTGGGATTTATGAGGAGAGGTGATGCGCTGATTAAAACTTTCACCTGTATTTTTTTTTCGTACTTGCATAAGTTTTGTTTGGTAACTCATGTAAAAAATTTGTCTTAAGTCTTTTTCTATTTTAATTTCATCATGTAGTTTGTTCCAAAATAATCAGTTATGTCATAAAAAGTTCAATACATGGACTTTGTATGGATTGTGCAACTTTAGCATAGAAACAAAACATTGAATTTTTCGCTTTTCGAAACGATCCCAGCGACGACTAGTGGGCTTGAGGCTTATTTCGTGTAGTGCCATTTTTCCACATAAATTCTCATTGTTTTGTGTAATAAATAATATTTTTTTCGACCTTTTTTATATATAAAACTTTTTTATTTAATTTACGAAGTTGCTGGAAAATTCTATAAACCCAATTATTTACAAACGTCGTGTTGTTAATCATGTATGTATATTATTACAATGTGAGCCTCGCGCAACACGACGGTCAACACTTGCGCGACACAAACAAGACCCTACAAGAAGTTATAACTTGGTGAGTTTTCAAGACATCATAATTTTTTAAAAACCTACCAATTCTATGAACGAAAATATTCGACCCGTGTCTTTGGTTTCGCTTAAACAAATAAAATCAATAAATATAAAAATGTTCCGCTACTGGTTGAGGTACAAAGTTAACGGTAGACAACGTACAGCCATAACTACTGGGCATAGAGAGCTGAAATTTAGAACATACATTCCTTAGGGGATGTAGGGGTGCAGTAAGGAAGGAATTACCGAAATTCCCACGGGAACGGGAATTATGAGTGATGGGAATTTTTAAATCTTATTCGTTGAATGACCCGATGTAAAACTTCGTAAAAAGGTTTTTCAATGTGTAGGTAACTGGTTGATGGAAGGAATCGAAATTCCCACGGGATAAATAGGGAAATGACGACCACTTTGGCGTTGGGGTAAACTTATCTGCCTCAGACGCCAGTGGTTGCGGGTTCGATCCCCGCACGGAACCAGAAAAAAAGAAACCGTGTCTGGGTGTTTATCTATTTATGTATTTATATTCTAGGTTCCCCCCTAGTTCGCTATATGCTATCCCATAACACAAGCTATGCTTACTTTGGGGCCATGTAGTTGGTGTGATTGTGTGGGGATTTTATTATTATTTATAGGACTGGGAGCAAAAGAAAAACATAGAATGTGCTAGCTGCTTCTCTTCCCGGGCATACTGTAAAAGTCAGATAAGGGACCGAGGTTTTATTGACGTTTTTATGGGCGATAGGCTGACCCCCTATCACTGCAAGTCTCTCTCCAACATTATAATACCTTCAAATTTGTCAAATGTGGCATCAGATGGTTTATAGCTTCTGGTGTTCTGCCTACCCCATAAGGGATACAGGCGTGAAGTTATGTATGTATGTATTATAGGACATTTTTGTTTATGTCACGTGAAAACCTATTTGTAATTTCTCTATTTGTTCTCATACTTTTTAATACCTACCTACTGTCATTAAGTACTTACTTAAAACTAGTGTTTGACGGTATATCCTGTGGGTATATCTTGGATGACAGATTTTCGGTCAATAGTTAACGAATTAATTGATTGAAGAACACCATGCTCTTCTTCATACAACATCACCACGTCTCATAGGCGCCAGATAAAACAAGTAACTCGGATAAGTCGCTTTTTTTGGAACATGGCTTATTTAGGAGTAATTAGAAAGAAAGATAGAAAAACATTTATTTCAGCAATAAAATAAAACAATAAAAACTTAAAACTACTATTGCTAAAAAGTCAGCATAAAATATAGCTTGCACGACGCTGATTTTCAGTGGGCAGTCGCCACCATCCATCACCCACGGAGATGTCAGGGGAGGAAAATGTGAAATTGTGGTGAGATTAAACATACCTACAAAAACAATGCAATGTGACAACTAAATAACTAATTAATTAATAAGTAGACATACTTAATTGAAAAAACCAAAAAAAAAATACAATACAATTTGAATATAACATTATGTTTCGCTGCAGCTAAGCTTTTTGTTCCTATTATTAATATAAACGTGAATGTTTGTTTGTATGGAGTTTTTTTACTCTTTAAATAAAATTTGGTAGAGATGCAGATTATTGTCTGAAACAACATAAAGGATAATTTTTAATCCGGCATCCCGCGGGATTATAATAAAAGGTATACTTACACCTTTATATATATATTTTTTTAATTTATTTATCCAGGATAACAATTTTACATTAATATAAAAGCTATGTAGCTGTCACGTAAGCTAGTCGCTTATGTATGACAGCGGGCCGTACATTTATACAGTTTAATATTTAATATTAAAAATAATTAAATAACACAAGATTATTATAGTATAGTAGTGCTTACATTTTTGATTGGTAGAAGTATTCTTTAAATTTTTACATTACTTTTGTGTTTGAAATATATACTTTGAATACCTGACTTGGCAATTTATTTAGAAGGTTTGGAAGCATAAACTCTATTTTTATAATATAATATATACTTATATTATAAAAATAAAAAAAAAGACAAAATGCAACGTTCATTTACTTTGTACACTGCATTCAATGAAATAAATTAATTAATAAAATCCCCTGACAATCACACAAACTACATGGCCCCAAAGTAAGCATAGCTTGTGTTAAGGGTTACCGTGTAGCGAACTAGGGGTGAACCTAAAATATAATTAGGTACATCTATAGATAAACATCCTTATAAACATTTTTTCGTGCTGGAAACGAACTCGCGACCTCACGATTGTACCACTGACTGTGGCACTGTACCACGGGGAGAGCGTTATTTAAAAAATAACCAAGTGATCTCTTTGATTCTTAACAAGTTATATTTAAGTTAAAGTTAAATTTAATTTTAAACAAGTATTTGTTATTATGATTTTTTCAGCCGACTTCCAAAAAAGGAGGAGGTTCTCAATTCGTGTGTATGTTTTTTTTCGTGTCTTTGTTACACGATATTTTGAACAGTTGTGACTCGATTTTGAAAATTCTTGTTTCATATGATAGAAGATACTTCAGAGTTGGTCCCATATGAATTTTATCGAAATCGATTGAGTACTTCATGGATAATTTTATATTTTGGAAAAAATATGTATGATTTCATTCGGAGCATATTTACGTGGATGACATTATAACTCAGCCAAAGTTTTGACGTGAAGTAAAGTTGGTATGATTGTCTGGGGATTTTAATAAATTTCGTATAAAAATAGTTTCGAGAATTTAAATTAAAAAACACAGCAATTTGTCTTTATTTAGTATTTCAAAATCATTAAATTATAAGTATAATATTACCTTCTAGGAGAAAACGAAACAAAAAACATTGTAAACATCACTTTTCCAAAGTACCTACCTAAGTAACTAAATTCCTTTTGAATTTCCGTAGCTACTGTTAGATATATGTATCTCTGGATAGACATGCTTATTTCTAATTTATACCCCTAGTCACGAAATGTGCACCTATTTTACTTGTGTTGCGTTGCGCAACCAAACGAAAATTCCTTTTCAAGGACATTTATATTCAAGGATAGCGGAGCCCGGGTAAATCAATATGGCCGCCTCCTGGGGAAACAAGATGGAGGCTCGAGTCTATTTCGGGAATCACCGTTGCCAACGGAGGCTTTGTTTGTGTACTTTGATGCTTGATTTTGTTGGTTATATTATGAAGTTAAAATTAATAATCAAAGCCTGAAGCGCATAAAAAAAACCGACTTCGCTTATATTTTTAAATCCTTGTCAAAACTTTTGCTGAATTATAAGGTCAACGTAAATATTCACCGTTTTCAAAATAAATCATCATCATCACAACTCTTTGTAATGAGCCCACTGCAGGGCATGAGTCTCTCCCCTGGGTGACGAGGAGGTACATACACAAACATACATAACTTCACGTCTGTATCCCTTATGGGGCAGGCAGAACACCAGAGGTTATAAGACACTCTGATGTCACGTTTGACAAATGAGGTATTATAATGATGGATAGAGACTATTGCAGTGACAGGGGCTAGTGCTAGTGGATAGTGACTATTGCCCACAAAAAGCCTTTAATACAACCTCAGTCCCTTAACTGACTTTTACAGTATGCCCGGGACGAGAAGCAGCTGGTACATTCTATGTTTTTCTTTCGCTCCCAGTCCAGCATGGCGGTCACCCATCGAAGCACCGACCGCACCGAACTTTGCTTAACTTGTGATATCGTATGATACACACAGTAAGCACGGCGCCACGACGACTTCGAAATAAATCATATTCTTTCGAAAATTTCAAATAGGTATTTCAAAAACAACTGAACCGATTTAGATGAAATTTATATGGGACCACCTCTGGAGTATCCTCTACCATATGAAACAAGAATATTTCGGATAAGAATGCTGCATCCTATCGGCCACTAAAACGCCAATAAAATCTGACTTTTACAGTAGGTACCTATGCCCGGGAAGAGAAGCAGCTGGTACATTCTATGTTTTTATCTTATCTTTATCTTTTTTTTTATCTTTTTTTCTAAACCCGCGTTTGACCTCAATCTCACCTGATGGTAAGTGACGATGAGGTTGAAGATGAAAGCACACGGGTTTAGGAAGGAACTGGCTCTTTATACAATATTGCCGGAACACATTACCGCCGGAGCGGTAACATTTGGCGGCAGACTATATATAAAGGGTGGTCGCTAGCCAGGCGGATCCAGAAGGGATCCTACCACCAAGCATTTTTCTTTCGCTCCCAGTTCAGTGTGAAATTATACTCATGACACTTCGTTGAATATTGAAAAGTTACGAAAGTTTTTAGCCGCGTAAGGTCGGCTTAGAGTAAAACTACTACGCCTGTATTTCTTTTGGGCAGGCAGAACACCAGAGGCTGTAAAACGATCTGATGTCACGTTTGACCATTCTTTTCACAGGCCTCTTGTAGCGCGGTGCCTACTTACATGCTTCCCGCCCAGATATCTAAATTTTGACGATCGGCTGGTGTAGCGGTAACATACATTGCCTTCTATGCCAGAGGTCCTGGGTTCGAATCCCGGCGGCGGCGGATATTTGTGTGATGAACACAGATATTAGTCGTCAAGTCATGTTTAAGTTTATTCTAATAAAAATATGTATTTATTTAAAATGTATGTTTATATATTTCTTAAGTATATCAGTTATCTAGAATCCATACCTACCACAAGTTCTTTAAGAAACTTAATTTGGGCTAGATAATGTTGTGTGAGTGTCAGAAATATTTATATTTATAACTTTATTTGGGCTAGGTAATATTGTGTTAATGTCAGAAACATTTATTTATATATCCTCAAGTGGATAGCAGCAGATGTTTCGGAAACGGCTCAGCTGTTTCCTGCATTGACGTGACTCGATAATTACAGCCAAATTGCCACGTAAGGTAGTTCCGTTAATATTAAAACCGGTTAATTTTGCGTTTAAATGTTCAAAACATAGCCTTAGCTAGCTTAGACCTACAGCGACTAATTCGCTTAGTGGTAGGATCCCACAGACATACATATACATAGATAACGTAAATGCATGAACTTCGTCCGTGTCCCGACCAAGCGTCAAGGTTGGTCGCCGCTAGATTCAGTCACGCGTATGTATGTCTGAGAAAATCGATGAATATCACAATGTCGATATCGCCGTGGTTACTGTGCATATCAAACGATATCGCAAGTTAAGGGCCCCATTCGCGAAATCTATGCGTTTTCAAACTCATTACAACCGGCCAATATTGTTTGTCTGGATCGGATAAAAATATATGTTGAAGTTTGTTTAATATATTTTATAAATTTGTGGATCAAAACACGATACTGAAAACTTTACTCGATCATAAAAAATTACGAAAAAGATGAAAATTTTAAGTGATTTTCCGATATTCTAAGAGAATATCAAACTTATACTTACAAAAACTTGTCATAATATTGGTAATGTAGCATAAAATTTATTTAAGTGGATAATTTCTTTCTTAAACCGTTCTATTTTTTCTAATATAATATAATATAATAAAGACGACGGTGCGATACAATTCAGTACCACGCGAGGCGTCATGGAGGTAGGACCTGTGTCGCTTTTGCTCCCAATTTTCCCGCGTAATTGATCGTCTTTTTGACCATAGCGTACACATAACAGTACGACAATTTAATTATTTAATTTTTGTTAAGTCACATTTTATATTTTGATTGATAAATTAAAGGAGTATTATAAACAATTATCACTTCTGAATATAGAGCTAAAAACTTGTTTCTGGTATTTTTTTTAAGTTTATTAGACAACAAGTGCAAAAAAGCATATAATTTTTTTTGCGATAAATCTTTTCTTACGTAATCACCCGACGAAAACAAAAGGAGGATTATTATTCTATACGTACGTATACAGGGTTAATATTAACGCATCACCTCTTGTGGGCTGCCTCTCCACATCAATTCCAACGTAGATACTGATAGGTGCACATCGATAAATATACAGGGTGTAATTTTTAATGCCATCTGGAGGGAAAGTACTCTAAAGAAGAGATAGCAAAATTTACTCCCAAGAAACTGTCCTTTATTATTGAACAAAAATAAAACCGCATTCAAAGATTTTTAAGAATTCACTCGTTTCACCTGGGATTCAAACCGACTAAAATCTGTAAAAATGACACCCTGTAATTTTATTGTGTGGTTCGTTAGAGCCAATCACAAGAATAAAATCTCTCTCACATACTAGGTTAATTCATTGAAAGGAAAACCATGAAATCTTCATTTTTAGATTTAAGTCGGTTCGATTCCTGGGTGAAGAAGCGAGTTTTTGAAAACTCTTTGAATACAGTTTTAAATTTTCCTAAAATAAAGGAATGTTTTATGGAGTAGAATTTGCTATCTCTATTATTAAGAGAACTTTACCCCCAAATGACATTAAAAAAAATTGCCATGTATATTATGTACAATATGTTCTGCTTGATTTCCCATAACTCTAGGGTCTTGATGGGGCCATGTAATAGAATCAAATAACATGTGAATAATTTTTTAATTTTCTTTTGGTTTTTATTTTTCATGCAAAATAATTCAATTAAGTCAAAAATAACTTTATGCGAAGTATGACAACGTGGCGTTTTCTACTCCTTTTTTATCGCTATGCACAGGTACAGTTCGCGACGTTTTGCGGCGCACATTGTATGCAACTTTCCTCAACGTTTAAAATGTTTTTGTTGTTTATTGTATGACTTCAGTGACACGCGTCTATTGAGTGGATGAGATGTTAGACGGGTGATATTTTAGAACTCATTATATTAAGACCGAGGATATCTTGGAAAGTATGCACTTTTGAACCACATATTCTTTGGCAAAAAGTATTATTTTTTAAGTAAAGAACAAAACCTCAAAGTTATGGGATATATAATCAATATATATAAAACTGTTCCGTTACTGACTGAGTGACTGAGGTACTGAGTGACTGACAGACAACGTACAGCCGTAACTACTAGGCGTAGAGAGCTGAAATTTGGAACATACATTCTTTAGGGGATGTAGGGGTGCACTAAGGAAGGAATTCCCGAAATTCCCACGGGAACGGGAAATATAGGACTTTTTAGTTTGTATGAAAAATCTTATTCCTTGAGTGCACCGATGTGAAACTTGGTGTAATAGTTTTTCAATGTGTGTCTGGTTGTGTTGTGAAAGGAATTCCCGAAATTCCCACTGGAACGGGAAATATATGATGTTTTAGTTTGTATGAAAAAATCCCATCCCTTGAGTGCACGGATGTGATACTTGATATAAAGGTTCCTCAATCAGGGACCGGAACCGCTTACCCTTAAAGAGGTTTTTGATTGGGTTTTTCATAGACTTGTTTTAAAAAACCCTATCAATTTGGTAACCGTATCGAAGACTTACCCTAATTTAAGGCTTACCATATCAATAGAGTTAGCTTCATGTAAGCAGTAAGCCTATCGAAAACCCTATTGAAGGTTACCGATTCAATAGGGTTTTAAAACCTGCAGGCAAATTTAATCTCTAAGAATATCAAAAATATCACCATCTATTCAATCTCGCACTTCGAATTATACTTCCGAATTCAACAGCATGCGCGGAAAGAGATAGAAATAGGCTAACCCTATCACAGGGTAAGCGCATCCGAAAGTAGTTAACTTTATTCAAAGTGTTACCACGTCGATAGGCTTACCATATCAATAGGGTTACACTTCCATATGGTAAGATTTTGATAGGGTTACCCTATCAATAGGCTTAATCAAATAAAGGGGTTTTCCGGTCCCTGTCCTCAATAAGTGTCTGTTTGTATTATGGAAGGAATTCCCGATATTCCCACGGGAAAGGGTTGGACTTTTTATTTTGTTTGAAAAATCTTATTCCTTGAGTGTACGGATGTGATACTTGGCATAAAGGTTCTTCAAAGAGTGACTGGTTGTGCTACGAAAATAATTCCCAAAATTCCCACGGGCACGGGAAATATATGATTTTTAGTTTGTATGAAAAAAACTTATTCCTTGAGTGCATGGGTGTGATACTTGGTATAAAGGTTCTTTCAGTGGGTGTCTGGTTGTATAGATTCTGAAATTTCCACGAGAAGGGTAGTTAAGCGCATACGAAGTTGCGGCATAAAGCTAGTATTATATAAGTATTAAAGAACACCTATGCAAAGTTGTATATTATAGAGGTGTTCTTTTTGATGTGTGCTGATAGATGCTGATGGGTGCTGATAGTTGCTGATAGGTGACGATTGTAACTGATGGATGCTGACAGGTGCTGATGGGTAATGATGGTTGCTGATAGATGCTGTTGAGTACTGATAGGTTGGGTGCTCAGATGTGCTGATAGGTGCTGATGGGTAATGAAGGATGCTGAGAGATGCTATTGGGTTCCGATGGGTACTGATAGGTGCTGATGGCTTCTCATAGGTGTTTATCGGTGCAGATGGGTAACTACTGATAGGTTCTAATGGTAATTTATAGGTTCTGATGAGTGCTGATAAGACATTAGCACTGATGGTGAGATTAAGATGGGTATTAGTTATTAATATCGAAAAGAATATCAGTTAATTTGTTAGTTAATTTGTTTGAATGGGTTACGTTCAAATAATATTGCTTTGCCTGTACTTAAACGTAAAATAAAATAATGGATTGAAAATGTCTGTCCGTTAAAATACCTTCTTGTATTTATTTTCGTCACTAAATAACGGATCCATACTAAATAGTAAAAGCGAAAGTCTATCTTTCTGTTCCTTTATTTCAGCCAAACCATCTGACCGATTTGTAGAAAATTAGTAATGAAAATAGCTCCCAAACCCTACTTTTTTTCAAACACCAGCCCTATTGGATTGGAATAAGAGAGATATAAAAGCTTACGTAAAAGATCTCAACTACCTACTTATCTGATTTTAATGAATTTTGGAGCAAATAATTTATGAAAGTTATAAATTAACGTCACGATATACTTTCAAGTCAAAATAGCACGATTTTCACAACAGAATTCAGTAAGGATATAAATTTAAAAAGATTTCATCTATAAAATGGCAATTACAATATTTATAAAAAATAAAATAGTAAGTATAGGTATCGCAATACTAAATCCAGATAAATAAAAAATATAGATTCTATTACATATATCATCCTTGACATAAGTTTTAGTCATCGTAGAAACGAATTTCGTATAACAAGGCACACCATAGGTATAGTACTACTATATTACTGCTATTAATTATACTGTGACATTTCTGTGCGCTGACGTGTTCATTTACGCGACTGCCCGCAACGCAGTCCCATATAGCGTTAATGCCTACTGCGGTCGAAAATCCTCGCCTTAAGCGCGCTCGGTGCGGCCGGTATTAGGATGGGTGACCGCCGACCATTCATTTCTCACGATGACTTCCGTGTTTCGGAGGGCACGTTAAGCAGACGGTCCCGGGTGCTGTATACTTGTATACAATAGTCTTTAGGGTTTTTCAGAAGCCATTTCGGCGCTGATTCATAGCCCTGCAGTGGGCTCATAACACGAAGTTGTGATGATGATGATGATGAATCGAATTTATCGGCGGCATTGAATCGGTATGTATTCCCCAGCAATAAATATCAGCTGTAACGTCACAGTAGGTGTTAAAAGTCGCTTAGTTTCAAAACAATTCGTGACACTTGCTTTATCTATGTAGATGTATTTGTGTTTAGGATCCTGTCAGGGTCCGACTGGCTAGCGACCACCCTTCATATAGAATCTGCCGCCAAATATAACCGCTCCGGCGGTAATGTGTTCCGGCAATATTTAATGAAGAGCCAGTTCTATTCTAAACCCGTGTGCTGTCATCTTCGACCTCATCTTCACTTACCATCAGGTGAGGTTGAGGCTTCTTCTATAAGAAGATTCGTCGTTTTTATTTGTCAACCGACTTCCAAAAAAGGAGGAGGTGCTCAATTCGTTTTATGTTTTTCTATGTGTCTTTGTTACACGATATTTCGAACAATTATGAATTGATTTTGGAAATTCTTTTCATATGATAGAAGATACTTCAGAGTTGGTCCCATATAAATTTCATCGAACTTCATGGCTAATTTCAAATTTTGAAAAAATATGTATGAATTCGGAGAATGTTTACTAAACATTGACGACATTATAATTCAACAAAAATTTTTTACGTGAAGTCGGTTTTTTTAATGCTCTGCATTCGTTGATTATAATTAATAATTATTAATGTTGTATGGTGATCGGTTTTGAAAATTCTTGTTTCATATAATAAAGGACACTTCATAGTTGGTTGGTCCCATATAAATTTCATCGAAATTGGTTGAGTACCTACCTAGTTCATTGAAAATTTCATTTTTTTTAAAAAGTATGTATGATTTCGGAGAATTTTTACGTTGATGACATTATAACTCAGGCAAAGTTTTGACGTGAGGTCGGTTTTTTTGAATGCTCTGCATTCGTTGATTATAATTAATAATTATTAATGTTGTATGGTGATCGGTTTTGAAAATTCTTGTTTCATATAATAAAGGACACTTCATAGTTGGTTGGTCCCATATAAATTTCATCGAAATTGGTTGAGTACCTACCTAGTTCATTGAAAATTTCATTTTTTTTAAAAAGTATGTATGATTTCGGAGAATTTTTACGTTGATGACATTATAACTCAGGCAAAGTTTTGACGTGAGGTCGGTTTTTTTGAATGCTCTGCATTCGTTGATTATTGGTATTTAAGATACATAGGACCTCGGAGAAGAAAAGCTTAAGTACTTGACATACATACATAACTTCACGCCTGTATCCCGTATGGGGTAGGCAGAACACCAGAGGTAATAAAACCATCTGATGTCACGTTTAACAAATTTGGAGGCATTATAATAGTGAAGAGAGACTATTGCAGTGACAGGGGGTCAGCCTATCGCCCACAAAAAAGCCTCCCATAACACCTCGGTCCCTTAACTGACTTTTACAGTATGCCCGGGAAGAGAAGCAGCTGGCACGTTCTATGTTTTTCTTTCGCTCCCAGTCCAGCATAGAAACAAAGTAGGTACCTACTAAAATACTTGATTGATATACTTATCCTGTACAGACGAAGTCGCGGGCACCAGTTCATTTGAAAAGAAGTAACAAACATTATAGAAACGATTTTATTAGTTTAACTCGGTGTACTCATAACATTTATTATATCAATAAGGGAAAATATCAAACATTGGTGCTTTTTGCTTGGTGGTAGGATCCCTTCTGGGTCCGCCTGGCTAGCGACCACCCTTTATATAAAGTCTGCCGCCAAATGTTACCGCTCCGGCGGTAATGTGTTCCGGCAATATTGTATAGAGAGCCAGTTCCTTCCTAAACCCGTGTGCTTTCATCTTCGACCTCATCGTCACTTACCATCAGGTGAGATTGCGATATTTGTTTAATGCCATTTTGATGAATTTATTGGAAACTTTGTTGTATCATGTATGTTATTGTATGTAAGACTAAGTCAAGTAAAAGTATTTAAAAAAAGTTATGCATTTTTATTTAATCGATATAAATTATTAATTTTCATCATTAACTTATGTTTTATTTTAAGTTGCTACATTTACTGACTATTAATTAATTTTAATTGTAGTCGTAATTTATTACTGGCAAATTCTTATTCAGAAAACACAACATTTTTAAGTTTTTTCCTTAAACTTAAATTAAACTTTTTGACTGGGGATTTTATTATAGATTTTTATTATTACTTTTACATTTTTGTGCACCATTAATTAAGCTTATTGTAATTTTTCGATATTTTTATCGTATCCAGCATAATTTTAGCTACGTTGTGGTCTAGTATTTGTTAAATATTCCGATTTGGAAACATAACCTTAAAAATTTTGAAATAAATGTATCGTAAAAATATCGTATCGTAATATTTACGATAACGAATGATCGTAAAGGTTTACGATAATCGCCGATATACGATTATCGTATCGGTATCGTTGCATCCCTAATAAAAATGTCTGAACCTGCACGTTTCGTTGTATTGTATCTTACTTAACAAAGATCTTATAACCTACCTACAGCATAACCTTCCACACCGAAAAAGTAATTTTAGAGAAAATCAGAGAGACACAAACATACGCTTGCATCAAAACACGAGTTGAATTCAGAAAAGTTAGTTAGTAAACTAATATGTCGCTTATTTAATGATGAAGTCCAAATATAGCCGTTGTAAAATACTATACAAGTGTACATGGTTACTTTTGTAACGATCTTAATGCTTTCATAGTAAGGACTAAAATGACATATGCTTTTTGTCTGTGATGGTTTGGTGACTGTACTTAGCTCTGATCGACCGTGCACAGGAGTCATTGACCGGACCGCGTATTTACAAAAGCTATACCATTAGAGTGAAAGTGCAAACTGAACTGGCTTAGCTTTTGTATGACAAAAACTTGCCCAAACCCTAATCCATTCTAGTACAGAAATTGACCGAAGTCGTGTAGACTTTGTGAGATAACTTCAATTGAACATTGCAGCAACAAAAGCTATCCCATTTGATATCGATATTTACCGATCGTTGGCTTCAATTTGATACTTAAATGGCAATTGTTCTGATTTTCAAAGATAGAAATAAAATGTGCATGCATTATGACCATCGTTATTTTAATTACTTAACGTTTGACTTTTGACCATGTCGGGATTGTCCAAGGTTGACTATAATAGCTGACCAGGTTTATGGCGCTTCGCCGGCCGCTGCCGCGGCACCGCTCGCTTCGCTCGCTCGGCTCGCGCACGTGTATAACTATATGCAACCTAACATGCTCCTCCTCGCTGCGCTCGTCGTCGCACCTAACCGTACTGATTCCGCCTTACGGTGCGGGAGCCCTTCTCGTAGCTTATCTCTTTCATCGCAATGTATATCAAACAAAGATATACCTACTTTTCATCTTGACAAAAGCTTATCTATTTGAGTGAATATGTATTATACAGTACTAGGTTTTGTCATTGCATTTCTTTGAAAATTACAAGAGCAAAAGCTAATCCATTTCAGTCAATTTTTTTACTGAGTTCGATTAGGTATTGTCAAGTAATATGCATAAACAAAAGCTCCTCTATTAGAGTCTGACTCGTGACTCAAATAGTATAGCCTTTGTATATTCGCGACCGGACCGCGCTCCCCGGGTGGCATGCAAGCTGCTTTTTCGATTGGCCTACTACAGCTGATTTATAATAGACTCCTTTGTCTACAAAAAGGTAAAAAAAGTAAAAATATCTATCAAACTCTTTAAAAGTTACCTCCTTTTAACCAGCACCGTTCTTTTGTTTTTTTTTATTCGATTATTCACCTTGACGTTTTGTTTTTTTATTGTTAAATGGAACGATAACGTATATCGTAATGCAATAGAGCAATTGGTTCTGGCTGTATACGTATGTGTAGTACGCAAGCGATAAAAAAAAATACGTAAGTATAAAAATACTCTTTGTTTACAAACACGTTTATGTGTAAACACCTTAATACATGGAAATAAGGCTGAAAACTGAATAATTCAATCTTATCGTACAGTCTACAACGGAGGACGTTGCATAGAAACAAGGGTTGAGTTGAAGTTTAGCTACATTCTAGTGCTGTATTGTGTTATACGAACTTGTTTTGATCGTTTCGAGAGGCGACGTTGCCACTTCGTGCAACTTACTTATGAAGTTGTGACGCAAAAGGCAGTTTATTTGGGACGAATTTATTTTGGACATGACTTTATGTAGGTACCGCTTTCAAACCTAATATAAAAATACTGACTATAAATGTTTATGTATAATACCAATTATAAATGTATTTGTTAGTGAAATTGTTTATGACGCTATTTTATAGCCTGGAATATCACATCCCATACTTTCTCCTATATTGAGGTAGGTACAGTAAGTTCGCAGTTCTCGAACTTCTCGACCGATAAGTGAGCTGCCGGCCTTAGAATAATAACGCTGCCGACTATGAAAACCAAAATATAAATGTTATCGAATCAATTTCAAACAAAAAGGTAATCTGAAGTACTTCAAATATAGGTACTTACTCTATTTTCTTATAAAGTAAATAATAATATAATAATATTTATTTATTCAGATAATTAAAATCCAATAGTACAACTTAACATATATGAACCACATACACATCAATACACAACTAAATAATATAACCATATAGGTACACAAAAGAAAAGGCAGCCACAGATCAAAATAATACACACAATTATTTATTATTATTTATTACTTCCATGCTGGACTGGGAGCGAAAGAAAAACATAGAATGTACCAGCTGCTTCTCTTCCCGGGCATACTGTAAAAGTCTGTTAAGGGACAGAGGTTTTATTGGCATTTTGTGGGCGATAGGCTGACCCCCTGTCACTGCAATAGCCTCTCGCAATCATTATAATACCTCATTAGTCAAACGTGACATCGTTGGACTTATAACCTCTGATGTTCTGCCTACCCCATAAGGGATACAGGCGTGAAGTTATGTATGTATGTATGTAATTATTTATAATAGACATTTAACATTAGCAATTAATAATAAGAATTTAAATAAATTGAAATTTTTTTTTTTTTTATAAATGACTAAACCCGCGTTTGACCTCAATCTCACCTGATGGTAAGTGACGATGAGGTCGAAGATGAAAGCACACGGGTTTAGGAAGGAACTGGCTCTTTATACAATATTGCCGGAACACATTACCGCCGGAGTGGTAACATTTGGCGGCAGACTTTATATAAAGGGTGGTCGCTAGCCAGGCGGACCCAGAAGGGATCCTACCACCAAGCAAGAAATAATTAACTAAATACATTTAAATTAATAATCAACTCAATAAATTAGGTATTATAATTTAATAAGGTTAATTATAAGGTTACAATTTCTAAAGATCGTGTTTTTTTTCGTAATCATGGATATGGTACGTAGAAAATCATTATCATACAATCAATCTAGTTGAGATTTTAAACAGAAATTCCCCTTTCCGCTCTCCTCCGTTGCGAACTATTTTCTGTTTTTTTTTAAATTATTATATCAAGCACATCATCTTCCCCGTTTTACGCCTACTTCCAGGTTTATTAAGTCAAGCAGTGGATATAGAATGATTTTCGTGTTCATATTTCTATTTCGCGAAGTTTCGTGCGTTCATAATATCAATGTATCAGCAGGGCTAGCACGCAACCATCGATAAATAGTCGAATCGACAAGATAAATAATATTTTGTTATTTTATCCTACTATGTAAGCTAATTAGCGCACCATAATAGATAGAATTACTCGATTTGATACCATGATTAAGGCCACAGAACCAAATATGTCATAATCTTAATAAATTACATACACTAAATACCATGTTCTAAGGAAATATGGATAAAAGGCCCGATTTATCTTAGACTTAGATTTATTTTAGACTGAAAATAGTCGATAAAATGACGAACCTACATTACCTTTTTTTTTTATATTGTAAGGATAGGACATTTGTCTTCCATGTCACCTGATGGAAAGTGCGCATGAAGACTATGGTGTTACACGTCCATCCACGAGAAACCTATTCACTCGACACTTAAAAGTTCCAGGACTGTAGTGGTCAGGAAAAACAGACGCAGGCAGATTGTTCCACTCTTTGGCAATCCGTACCTACCTCAAAACCGTTTTAATATATTTTTAAATGGCGTTTAAAAGGAAAAAATCACTAAATTAGCAACGCTTCAATGTTGAATAATGTTTTCCTATTGAAGTTTCTTATTACCTAATCATTTTTTTTAATGACCTAAGATCGTAAAAACTACCTACTACTTACGTGCTCATTTACGTCATTTAATTATTTCTTTCAACCGACTTCCAAAAAAGGAGGAGGTTCTCAATTCGTCTGTATGTTTTTTTTATGTCTTTGTTACACGTAATTTCGAATAATTATGAATCGATTTTAAAAATTCTTAATTCATATGATAGAGGATACTTCATAGTTGGCCCCGTACCTATAAATTTCATTGAGAATTTAAAATTTTTGAAACAATATGTATGATTTCGGAGAATGTTTACGTGGAACACATTATTATACATTATTATTACATTAAGTCGGCCAAATTTTTGACGTGAATTCGGTTTTTTTAATGTTCTGCATTCGTTGATTATGTTATGCTCCGTTTTTCATACATACATTTTTTCAAAAAGTATTTAGTCGATTTCGATGAAATTTATATGGGACCATCTCTGAAGTATCTTCTATCAAATGAAACAAAAATCTTCAAAATCGATTCATAACTGACCACATAATCGCGTAACAAAGATACAATAATGAAAAAGAAACATACGCACGAATTGATAATCTCCTATTGGAAGTCGGTTGAAAAGTTAACGTGAGTATGTCTGTCTGTTCCGGCTAATCTACAGAACCAATCAGCGGGGCTAGCATGCTACCGTCGACAACGATAAATCGGGCCTTTTATCGATATTTTCTTAGAATATGGTATTTAGTGTATGTAATACATACATACATAACTTCACGCCTGTATCCCATATGGGGTAGGCAGAACACCAGAGGTAATAAAACCATCTGATGTCACGTTTGACGAATTTGGAGGCATTATAATAGTGGAGAGAGACTATTGCAGTGACAGGGGGTCAGCCTATCGCCCACAAAAAAGCCTCCCATAACATCTCGGTCCCTTAACTGACTTTAACAGTATGCCCGGGAAGAGAAGCAGCTGGCACATTCTATATTTTTCTTTCGCTCCCAGTCCAGCATAGAAGCTTTGCTGGACTGGGAGCGAAAGTGTATGTAATTTATTAAAATTATGACATATTTGGTTCTGTGGTCTTAATCATGGTATCAAATCGAGTAATTCTATCTATTATGGTGCACATATTAGCTTACATAATAGGATAAAAGAACAAAATAATATTTATCTTGTCGATTCGACTACTTATCGATGGTTGCTTGCTAGCCCTGCTGATCTTTATATGGTTGTCGTCAGTCTAAGAATAATTCTTGGGAACACTAGTAACTACACACAAGAAACTTACTAAACATAATGATACGAATTGCCTGGTAGAAAGGATAAGGCCGTCCAAATTGTCCAAAATTTATGTTCTTTTTTCTTTTAGTACCTATTTGCATTGTTGGAAATAAAGTGTTATCATATAACTTAAGAATTGGCCATACAACAAGGATCGATCTCTGCCTCGAAAGTAGATAATTACATACTTTGACAATAGATGGCGCTGAGAGTGTTTTAAAATTAATATTGTCTTAAGTTTCGCGATTCATAGTATTAAATAAAACACTTTTTAACCGGATTTATCGCGTATATTTACATTTTAAATTTTAACTCGACGTTTCGGTTATAAGTTATACGTCGGAAAACATCTCCATCTGTTTCTCAGTCTTCGAGCGTACTTATTGTTCTGGATTGACACAAAAATTGTTTTAAAATTGTTCTTTCGAAGAATGATATTTCAAGCAATATTTATGGAATTATCAAAGTAACAAATAAAGATGAACGAAGTCGCGGGCAACAGCTAGTAATTAATTTATTGAAGTTATTATCAATTATCCTACTTACATATACTTAATTAAAAAATCTTTTGCATTAAGAACCTAATTAATGTTTCTTCTTTTCAAATACTCTTTAAGTTAAGATAAATGCTTCCATGCTGGACTGGGAGCGAAAGAAAAACACAGAATGTGCCAGCTGCTTCTCTTCCCGGGCATATTGTAAAAATCAGTTAAGGGTCAGAGGTTTTATTGGAGATTTGTTGACCCCCTGTAGTCTTCATCATTATAAAACGACCAAATTTGTCATGGTTTTACAACCTCTGGCGTTCTACCTACCCCATAAAGGATATAGGCGTGAAGTTATGTATTATGAATTACCGTCTTCTTTCAATCCGCATCTCTTTCATATTTCACTGTTGCGCACCCTATCACTCAACTTCACTCCACACATGCTCCTCAAAGCTCTTATTTCCACAGCATTAAATACTTAATTGAATATTGTGTTACATTTTCGAATTGACCGACATTTTGGTCAACACGTAACTTTCGAATACTGACTCAGACAGTTACATAACTATGTAAGTATGGGTTATCCTCCATTTTGCCACTTAAGTTATACATAACGAGCGTTTGCCCGCGACTCCGTACACGCATAAACTCAAAAGTCCTATTTTCCGTTGCCGTGGAAATTCCGGGAATTCCTTCCATTATACAAACAGACACTTATTGAGGAACCTTTATACCAAGTATCACATCCGTGCACTCAAAGAATAAGATTTTATCATACAAACTAAAACATCATATATTTCCCGTTCCCGTGGGAATTTCGGGAATTCCTTTCATAACACAACCAGTCTCTTTTTAAACAACTTTTATGCCAAGTATCATATCCGTGCACTAAAGGAATAAGATTTTTCATACAAACTAAAAAGTCCAATAATTCCCGTTCCCGTGGGAATTTCGGGAATTCCTTCCTTAGTGCACCCCTACATCCCCTAAAGAATTTATGTTCCATTTCAGCCCTCTACTCCCAGTAGTTACGGCTGTACGTTGTCTGTCAGTCACTCAGTAACTCCGTCAGTAACGGAACAGTTTTATATATATTTGATTACCTTTTCGTTGTATTCATCAAATTCTGACCTTTTAAGGTGACATATTTAATAATTAAATAATAAAATGAATAAAGTCCACAGACTAAACCACAAGACCTACTTTGCCTGTAAAAAATATGTAGCTATGTGGCTAAACTCCCTAAACTACCTTGAAACTGATCCGATACCTTATACATCCGATTTTGTAACTATGTAGGAATATAATTAACTAGACACCGCGCGCAGTTTTACCCGCGTAACTTTTGATCCCGTGGGAATTTCGGGATAAAATATAGCCTATAACCTTCCTCAAGAGTTGGGCTATCAAATGCAAAAATAAATTTTCAAATCCCACTTGTAGTTTCTGAGATTAGCGCGTTCAAACAAACAAAAAAACAAACTTTTCAGCTTTATATATTTGTGTAGATATAGAAATATATATGAGCCCATATTGATCACTAACTGTATTATTTTTTTAATTTAATTTTTTTACATTTAAAAGAAACATTTTGTATTGTACCTTATTTATTCTAAATATATTAAAGAATCTAAATTAAGTATTGTATTGTAAATGAACTCATGCTGAAGTATACTGATGCTTATGCACAGGTTTCGACCTTAATACGCATTAGTCGCATATTAGTATTAAATTTATTATATAAAATAAAAAAAAAACCCCAGACAGTCACACCAACTACATGGCCCCAAAGTAAGCAAAGCTTGTGTTATGGGATACCATATAGCGAACTAGGGGGGAACCTAGAATATAAATAAATAAATAGATAAACACCCAGACACGGAACATTTTTTTTTCTTGTTTCGTGCGGGGATCGAACCCGCAACCACTGGCGTCTGAGGCAGATAGGTTTACCCCATCGCCAAAGTGGTCGTCAAATTATATATTTTTGAATAAAGATTATTATTGAAAAAATGCATTGACTTTTATCGCTACGAAAATATAACAAGACGAGCGGTTCTACAATTTTAAAATGTGGAAATTCATATCTTATAATTATAATTATATGATTATAATTATAATTAAATTACTTTGATTGCTCATAAAGGTGATTTAATTATTTCAACTCGATAGTTTTTTTACGAAAACAAGTAAAAAAAATACCTTTTCTTAAATTACCACGTAGTTATGAAATCCTTATGGCTAGAAACCTTCACTCTATTGTTTGAAGTTTACTTGATCAAAATTACATACATACATACATAACTTCACGCCTCTATCGCGTATGGGGTAGGCAGAACACCAGAGGTAATAAAACCATCTGATGTCACGTTTGACAAATTTGGAGGCATTACCTATAATAGTGGAGAGAGACTATTGCAGTGACAGGGGGTCAGCCTATCGCCCACAAAAAAGCCTCCCATAACACCTCGGTCCCTTTACTGACTTTTACAGTATGCGGGAAGAGAAGCAGCTGGCACATTCTATGTTTTTCTTTCGCTCCCAGTCCAGCATGGAAGCATTGATCAAAATTAACAAAGCATTTACCGTTATTTTTTTATTGATGTTGTTGACGATTAGGGTTGCCAACTTTTTTTTCTAAAAATAAAGTATATGTTTAGCTTTTAATGCTGAAAACAGTATTTGGTATACTTTTTTTCTTGTTCAACAGTAAGCAGTATAATGATGTGAAAAACAGTAGGTATAATACTTTTAAAAACAGTATAGTTGGTAACCCTGTTGACGATCGCGAATTATATGCAATACGCGACCTTATGCCAGGATGTTAACGTGCTAAGATTTAAAAAAAACATTTAAATGTGGCCTCCCCATGGCGAAGTGGTGGAGTGGCGTGAGATATCGTGATTTCGAGCCCCGCAAGGATCAGTTTTGAAACCTTTACTCAGATTTATGACAAAGACTCGCGTCACAAACATACAAACGAATTGAGAACCACTTTCTTTTTAAGTCGGATGAAAAAAATCTACTGAGCTTACCTAGAAAATAACGTGAATGTATTTCAATAAACAAAGTATTCTATAAATATTCTATTACCTTTCGTAAATACTAGTTGTGATATAATAACCACATAAGCTGTTATCGCATAACGAAGTATCTTGGCACAGTGACAACTCTACCGATCGCCTTATATGTAACTCTTGGTATTAAATAATTATTTTGGTTCGCCGAGTCGTGTCACTGTTCTATTTTTGAGTTTGTTTTCGACATTCCATTTCTTTTTTATTTGAAGTGTAATTATGAGTCAAACTTTGAAATTAGAAGTCAGATTAAAAAACATAACATAGTCTTTTTTCAACTCACTTCAAACAAAGAAGGATGTAAGTACTCAATTCGTCTGTATGTTTTTTTTTTAAAATGTTTGTTACCTGATAACTTTTGACTTCGTTAACCGATTTAGATGATTCTTGTTTTATATGATACAGGATACTTCGAAATCGATTGAGTACTTTATGATTTTTTTTTTAAATATTTATGAATTTGGAGATCATTTACGTTGATGACCTTCTACTTCGGCCAAAGTTTTGATAAGAGTATATTTAATAAGCGGGATATAAGTTCACTTCGCAGGTTTTCATATTTTCCGACATCGGACGGGTTAGTAATGACGTCCTCAACCTCAGACACATATTTGTGATCAAAATTACTTATAACAGGAAGAGACGTTTTAATCACATCGAAACAAGGCTTACGAAAACACCGCTCTTCTTTGGAATATGTAAACATCTGAAGGCCATGGTTTATTTCACGACTAATAGAGGAACGAGACGTTGTGACAGATTAAGGCAATAAACCGATTATCATATTTGAGAGTAACACAACTCCATGCATACTTTTAGGAGTCGAACTGACCATTACCATAGAATAAGTAATAGTACCGTTGGTACAGAAGAATTACTCTGCAAGAAGATCTAAATAAATTCGAGTCTTGCTACGACGCGATACGGTGCAATTCAGCTCGCACAGCATTACGTACCTGCAAATTTATATACCTAGAAGTTTTGTCTCTTTCTATCGCATGCCTCTTATCTTTTCTTACGCGGTTAGGGTTGCTGCCTAGTGAAGAATAATAATTCTCCTTATTTGTAATTAAGTATCTCCCGATGTAGGTATTACTGTTATTCTACCTTTGTAAAAAATATCGTTTCAACTTACCTAAAGTAAAAAATGAAAAAAAAGTTACGACGAATAATTAGTAATACTACCTATGTTTTGTTTGCTACATTGAACATAATCAAATCTAAACATAATCTAATTGAATATTTGTTTCTTTTTATGTCCATTTTTAAATACTATTCGCGACCTCGATCATAGAATTACTGTGAGTGCTATTAGGTAAGTAGGTATCTACAACGTCCCGACGGGCGCGCGCGTGACACACGACCTATTCGAAATGCGCCGGCGGAGCGCTTCGCTGGAGGTAAATAACGGATGTACCGCGCGGAGTGAGCCAGGCCTGCCATTACTTAAAAAAATGGTACTGTCAGTACACACCATACGATCCTACAGTTTTCTTATGAAGTTCTGACACGCCCACGGTATGAGCAGCGATTAGGCTCCCTCTATGAAAAATATTGATATTGAATATTGTAGAGATCGCGCCAATCATCTAATAGTTCCCTCTGAAGTTGTAGTTGAAAGGCGTTTCGCGTAGTTGTTTTACTTACTAAATACCTGCGCGAAGCGTCTCGCAACAACTTCAGAGGGGAGTGGAGGTTTGGCGAGATCCCGTAACATATTATTATATCCCCTAACATATTATTGCTAATGACTTGGAAACAGAGAATCTCTTCGAGAAAAGTTTAAAGAGATTGGTTTCTTGACCCTTGCGTCACAATATATTTATGAAAACATTATGTATATTTATAAGAATAGTAATAAATTTAAAACTAGGATAGAAGATAATCATGATACAAATTACTCTAAGGACTAGGAACGACCATAAGTTAGCGTTTCCTAAATTAAGGCTGGCTAAAAGCAGCAAATCATTTATTGGAATGTCAATACGTAGGTACCTATATATAACAAAATTCCGAAGTCAATTCAATCCCTGCCATTCAATAAATTTAAATCAATCATTAAAAACACTCTATCTCGAATAGCTTATTATAAAACTAAAGATTCCTTAGATGATAAAAGGCATGGGATTAAGCACAACAGGATATTTCTAAAAGTTTCTAATTAAGTAGTTAATAATTTTGTTTACGGCTTGGCTGTGCAGTATACATATGACATACTGGTGACTGTCCCACTCACTTATTTTCTTGTCAAGCAAGACAACTGCAAGAACGTCATGCTCCCTCAGGTGGCATGGCTACCGGTAGCGTCGGGTATCGGGTCACCCACTTGTCTAAAATATGGTTGAGGAGGGTGATGGCTGGTGCTTGCGTTATACTCGTGAACGGGTGCTACTAGCGGTGCCAGGTCGTTTTGCTAATTATACTATGAATATTTTAATTTATTCTTGTTCAAACACTCTGGTCCCAGTTTGTCATGTTCGTATTGTGCATCCATAGCTCATTGCACCTACTATTTGATCATTTTGGTTGTGGTATGACATTGGCTCTCACAATTAGCTGTCTTGTGTTTGTTTTTTTTTCATGTCACGGTGAATTTGTACTGTACCTATTTGTATTCATTTGATAAGTCTGACTGAAAAAGAGTGCCAAGAGTTTTTTTCCGCCGGTTTTTTTTTGTCTCTTGATCTACTGTAATATCTTAATTAATCTTATTTAACAACTACTGTAATATCTTATTTAACAACTATCAACAACTAGTTAAAGCCGAAGTATGTGATGACTGACTTCATCAAGTGTTTTGTGAAATTCCTAAGATGAATAAAACTTTTTTTTTAATATTGAGCAAAGCATGGTCACCATAAAGTTCGAATGAATACTATTAAAATAAAGACTACTACGCGCTACTAAAAACATCTCATCTCAGTATTATCAATGAAATGCCGCGTCGTAGTAGCTATGTTCATCAACAGCGACTATGTGTCAAAAAGTTTGTGGTGGCAAATTTATATTTTTTGTATTGAGCTAACTACACTAAAATAAATATGCAGGTATGTTTATATTTTATTATAAATAATATACGATTTAAATTTGTATACTTAATAATATGTTTTTCTATATCAAAATGTGGAAAATGTGGACCTTAATATGTATATTTCTACAAAAGTTTAAATCAAGTACATCCACAACCAAATCAAGTGTATATCCTCGGACAAACTACATTCTATAAAAACTTATGACTAGGCGCTAGGCAGTGACGCGACGCAATTTTTTGATAAAAATCACTAAAATGAGCTATAACTGTGGTATTTGACAGCTGTTATGGGTCAAGCGTAATCAGCGCCTCTAGTGGAATAAGTAGTTTTCTACCCCGTTGTTAATTTCGACGGTCATCTTCATTGCATCTTTTGAGAAAAACAACTGTGTGTAGTCTCTTTCTAATAAAAAAATCTCTAATAAAATACCAGCAAGCAGTAATGCCCTTTTTACGTATAATAAGACTTGAAAAATCATAAAACTACAAAACGAAACGTACGTACTTCACGTCAACAGCATGACAGTGACATATGCGGGGCAGAACTAGTGACGGCCAAATAAAGTACGAGTATCGGGGAAGCGTGTATGTATGTACGTATTTATATTTTGTGAATGCGAAATGTAAGGTGAAGTGAAATTAAAAAACAAGACAAGTAACCTGGTATAGCTGTTGAAGACAACGCAAATATCGGATTCGATGTTTGGTTTATGAATGTTATGTTTTCCAATTCAACCCTTTCAGATTTTAGTGCATAGTAAGTATATGAACCTGTTGCATACTATATTCTTTATGATTAAATTCAACTGTTGACTTAATACTAAGTATTTTCTAGTGATATCACTACAATATTAACAGGTATATCCAAGGATATTAAATAATTTACTATGAAATGAATGTTTTCTTGCAAAAGTTTTCAGTTTGTGAGGAGAACTTGCTTTTCATATTACTTACTCAATGTCAATTGAATAAAGTATTAGTAATACTTGTTTAAACAAGAAGTACTCACTTACTATTATCTTAAAATTAGAGAAACAAGCTAAAGCCTAATTTTATAATCTTGTCTTGTCAACTTTAAATGCAAATAATGAATGCTGGGCTTAAATCTCAAGTAGAATATTTTATTTAGTGTATATCACTAAATAAATTTCTACAAGAGCTTGTGTTGGATAGGTAACTAGGTTATGGATGATATGGCTATATAAACTTTAGAAATACATATGTGAAGTACATGTATATGTACAGGTCAGCATAGGTGGAGACAAGTGAAACCAAAAAGAGTCAGGTGCTAACTGTGTTTTAATTTAATAAAAACAACTAATATTATAAACTATGTCACTACAGTAGTTATGGCGCTGAAACCGGGGACCTTCAGACAATGTAGCGATGCAAATTGCATACACATATGCAAATTGAATATATGAATATTAAAAAATATACTTAAATAATAAATCGCTCTATAGCGATAAGGCCGCCTATTGCACCCTTCAAAACTGTTTTTGTTTTGTTCCAATGTATCTTTTCTTTTTCTTTTATAATTTTGTAAGTAAGTGTGCAATAAAGTATGAATAAATAAAATAAATAAATATGAACATAATGACTGGAAGCAAAAGAAAAACATGGAATGTGCCAGCTGCTTCTCTTCCTGGGCATACTGTAAAAGTCGGTTAAGGGACAGAGGTTTTAAAGGCATTTTTGTGGGCGATAGGCCAACCCCCTGTCACTACAATAGTCTCTTTCCATCATAATAATACCTTAAACTTGTCAAAAGTCACGACATCAGACATAGCCTCTGGTGTTCTGCCTACCCCATAACGGATACAGGCGTGAAGTTATGTATGTATGTATAATGAACATGACTTGATGGCTAAATATGCTTTTATCTTACAAATTTCCAAACCAACTAGGGTTACCAACATTTCTTTGAAGGAATATAGTATTTCGTCAAAATAAGCTAAAAAAATATAGTACACTTCAAAAAAATATAGTATTTTATGGAAAAAGCAAATAATAAACAAATATATATTTTTTATTTATTTATTTTTATAAAAACTATATTTCTTTGCACTTTTCGCACTCTTTAATAATGCTTTATTAGAGATAAAAGTATTATACGCTCTATTACAATCAATATTTAAATTAACATAAATTAAAAGTTATTTTTTTATTAATGATATACTGCAACGGTTTCTTTTTCCCGCCACTTAGAATTCATTACAGAAAATATTCTTTCTGTAAATGCTGAGGTTGCGGGAATTGAAAGAAAGAAAGAAATAATTTTGGTAAGCTATTATCAGTATTTTTAAAAATATGCTGCCACTTTTGTCCTGTTGTATTATCATTAAATTCATTATTATCTTTGATTTTTACAAAAACTTCATTTACTATTGCAATTTCAGACTAAAGGTCGTCCATTTCAATGCCTAATTTTTCTTGTAAGTTTAAACTTTCCAATATTAACTCACAGTCATTAAATGATATTGCCTGTTTTAAATTATTTTTTTGAATTTGGCATAGCCAATGGTTTTCATCAAAGAACCATTTATGGAGATAATTTAAGATAATTAGTCATAGACTACACATGCTAGGTGCGTTTGTTATACATTTTTTAATAAAAGTTTGCTTGGTGGATTTCGGTGTTGAAAATATAGTATTTTTGCGTACTATATAAATTTTCAACAGTATATAGTACGCGGACCCGAAATATAGTACAATACTATATATTATAGTACGGTTGGCAACCCTAAAACCAACCAATATTGGAACCCCGGACCACTGTGTTGAAACATTGTGCCCCCACTTTCAATCTTAGGTATTATTTTATAAAATATAATTTATTTTACATCCATAGCATAAAAATAAAGTTAAAAAAAAAAACAAAAAAGGTACATTTAAAAATTAATATTTGCACAGAGGCGGCATATTGAGTTAATTATTTGGTTATTACTTGGTTTAGTTATTAAAGAATACAGCCAAATTGAGTTCAGTAGCAAAACTGATTTATTTCCAAGTTACCCACATTTAATAAATAAAAGTTAATAATCATCTGTCAAGTACTGAAGGTACTTGTAAAACTTAATACACAACATACCTTTCTCTCATAATGGATAATTATATCATTTAAATATCAAACATAGCAATGGCATGAAATTTGGAATTTAACATTATACATATCAATATAAATAATCAACACAATCAAAAGAGTGATTACTATTTACAACCAAATCAATCTGTAGGAATGCCAATAATGTCTGGCCACAAATCTGGATGTGGTATCTCAATAATAGGTTCTTCTGAAGGTTCAGAATCCAGAGAGTTGGGATAATCTGGAGCAGCTGTGGTGCTAGGAGGTTCGGCCCCCTGGGTTGTATTAGTTGTAGCAGCCAACATTTGATCAGTATGGCGCCGATGTAATTCCCCATCTTCCGTTCTCACCCTATAAGTTGCTGGGCCCTCAACCATCTCTACTGTAGCTTTACCCCACTTTTCTCCAGGACCATAATTCCATACCAAAACTGTTTGACCAACATTAAACCTCCGAGTCACTTCTCTTGTTACCATTTCATCAACTTGCATATCAGCACGGTTTGGGGCTGAGTCAGGATGTAAGTTTGAAACAGCAGTTCTGTACTTTCGCCCGTTGAGCATCTCAGCTGGGGTTTTGTTTGTGCTGCTGTGTGGTACAGTTCTAAGATAATATAATACTTTGCACAGCTTTTCTTGCCACGGTGCCTGTACCCTTTCCAATTTTTTTATTTTGTTTTTAAAAGTTTGGATTGCTCTTTCGATTTGGCCATTTGTTTCCGGGTGATATGGTGGCGAGTATACATGTTTAATACCATTTTTCTTTATAAATAAATTAAATTCTTCCGAAGTAAATGCTTTTCCATTGTCCGACACAACTGTGTCTGGCAAACCTTGAGAAACAAAAATCTTTCTTAAGCTTGTTATTACCGCAGCACTGCTCATTGAAGACATGATTTCAGCTTCAAACCATTTACTGTAGCTATCTACTACAACTAAAAATGTCTTTCCCTGAAAGGGGCCAGCAAAATCAATATGTATCCGACTCCAAGGTTTTTCCGATGCTAACCAAACTTGTGGTGTTTTTGGAGGATTATTCCTTACTAATTGACAACATTCACATTGAGACACTATTGTCTCTATCTGATTATCCATCTCTGGCCACCAAACATACCCTCTAGCATAAGCTTTAGTTTGCACAATTCCTGCATGAGGATCATGTAACAACCGTAATACCTCTTCCTGCAGTGCAGTAGGTATTATGACTCTGTTGCTCCACAATAAACAATCTTTATTGTGAGAAAGAGCCTCCCTTCTAATCCAGTATGGTCTCAACTGTAGGTCTGTATTGTTTTGTGGCCAGCCATGAAGTACATAAAACCATACTTTTTTCAAAATCTTGTCCTTTTTAGTTTCCTCTGCAATCTTCTTGGCATCCAAGTTCCAACCCTCTGGCTTATCCTCGAGTAAAAGAACATCCCCTAGTAACTCAGCCTTTACCATACCTGTTTCAGGTGCAGTCCATCTACTCAGTGCATCTGCATTGCCTATTAGTTTCAAGTAAGTCGCGACGCAATCTCTCATCCCGTACCCCTAGTACCAGACGATCCCTCAACTGGCGTTTCAAATCAACAAATTTGCAAGTTGATCCAAGTGAACTTATGGCCGCAATATATTCTTGTAAAGATTCATGTTGCATTTGTAAGCGCTTATGAAACTTTCCTGCTTGCAATATTTCGTTAACTTCTGGTTCATAAAATTGATCCAAAACCTTAAAAATTTCCGTTAAAGCCACTTCCGTAGGTCGTTTCGGGACTAAAAGTGATGCAATTAGCTTATATGTATCTCTTCCACATTGTGATAAAAACAAAGATCGGCCTTTATCAAGATTGTCCGACGACACGCCCGCCGCGGCGTCAAGTGCACATAATAACTGTTCTTTGTAATCACACCACTTATCACTTTTAGGATCAAACTGTCCAGGAAACACTATATTGGTAATATTTGTGCCCATTTTGCATAAAATCACAATTTTATTCACCAAGTCGCCAATAAAGAATACAGCCAAATTGAGTTCAGTAGCAAAACTGATTTATTTCCAAGTTTCCCACATTTAATAAATAAAAGTTAATAATCATCTGTCAAGTACTGAAGGTACTTGTAAAACTTAATACACAACAGTTATCAACCAATAAAAGTAAAATTTTGTACCTACATCAAAGGTTCTTTGACCACAGGTCCTATAAGACACTAAAACAAAAATATTAATAGGTTTTTTTATAAGTAAGAATGTGCTATCGTTTACCCTTTTTCGTAAGAATGAAAGATAAATTAAGTGGAAGAATATATCCTGAATTAAGAAGGATGACATTTTATACTAATAAAATATTCCAAATTAATACATCTCCTTAAAGTTTTATTTAACAACACAATGGATATTTATTTATTCAAAAAAGGCATATATACAAGCAAAATAATAGGTCTAAAATGTCTTTATTCTAATTTACATGTCAATACTAGGCACATACAGCATTCTCAAAATTTTGCGCACACCCTACATAACAAAACTAGATATTTAAAAGCTAAAATTTAAAATAACATGTAAATGAAATAAATTATTTAAAAAAAATCTTTTGTTGATATATCAATTAATGAAATAAATATAATTGTAAAAATACTTTGAGCAAATAGATATGTCTCTGTCTTAAATAGCTGCCTGTATTCTAGGATTGAAATTTTTTTATATAATTTTGTATAACACCATATTTAGCAATAAGTTTTTAATTTCTTCAAGGACATTGTTACCGTAGGACTCAATTTAAATTAATTTATTTTGCATAATTTAATTTGCATTTAGCCAGGAAATACCCACTGGTGGACAAAGGAAAGTTCTCCACACTGATTGGACCTACAATATTTCAAACTAAGTCATTTTTGATAGTATTTCTTTATTTATTCCTAACATACATACAATACAATACATACAAGTCTTTCAGTAAAAGTAATGTTTATTTGAAACTATTTTACATAATTAGAGTTATTCCAAACTTATCCTCAAAATCTGCCCATAATGGATATTTAATTAGGTACTACGCTGGAGATCAGATTTGGGAATCAGTCCGGACAAACCCTATTGTAAGAATAAAAATATATTTGATTCCATGAACATACAGGGTTGAGTTGTAGTCACCGGGCAATTTTTTTCACACAATAAGTATCACTTATAGAAACGATTTTTGCGAAAAAAAGGTATAAAATTTTTTTAACAAGGAAATTAATATATCCGCTAACATATTAAGCAAAGCGCAGTCATTCTAAACGACCATTAAAATAAAGATGACTACGCGCTACTACAGCACATCTTGTAGTACTACGTCGTAGTATTGTCAATGAAATTCCGCGTCGTAGTAGCTATGCTCATCAACAGCGACTATTTTTTAGAAAGCTTGTGGTTCCATATTTCTACTTTTTTGTACTGAGCGATGCTAAAATAAATATGCAGGTATGTGTATATAGTATCAAAGAAACTAACATTTAAATTTGGCTGGTGAATTAAATCTCACCAAGTGATTACATGAGGTGGAACAAGTAGAATAGGTGAACTCAAGTTTTTTAATAATGTTTTTAAGTGTTTGCATTTATAATTCTTAAAAAACCGAAAAAATGTGATGAATAAAGTTTTTCGGTTATTTAAGAATAATTGAGCATTATAAATGCAAACACTTAAAAACATTATTAAAATGTTGCAATGCTTCACTTTAACTGGGATTCACAATTTCTGAAAAGAAATTGGTCGCGGGTGGTCTTAGCTGCAAAGCTATACCATTAGATGGAGCTACGTTAGCAATATAACGTAAAAAAATAAAAATGTGGTAAGTAATTTCGAGGCGTACCGCCAGGCCCCGGTAGCTCAGTGGAAGAGCACTCGTCCGGCAAACGAGGGGTCCCAGGTTCGTGTCCTGGCCGGGTAATTTTTATTTATCACATTTTTTCGGTTATTCAAGTTTTTTATTTATTTAAGACCATTACACAAGATTTTAAAGAAACGTAATTTGGACTAGATTAGTGTATCTTACTAATATTCTAAATGTGAAAGTTTGGCTGAATAGCTCGATGTTTGTTCCTCAATCACGGCAGAACGGTTCAACGGATTTGGATGAAATTTAGCATAGTGATAGTGTACAGTCTGGAATAGCACATAGATTTACTTATCTAGTCTTAAACACTGCAGAGTTATTAATTTCAGGTAGACGTAATAATATTGGGTTATAATGTCGGAGTCTGAATTTAAAGCTTCTGACTCTGAGTCTGATAAAGAAGTGGAAAATAACGAGAGTAGCTGTGATAAAGTGTAAGTTGTTTAGTTATTAACAATAATTTGACTTATTTAGGTACCTATACAGGGTCACCTTATAATAGTCAATAATATTTTAATAGCAGATTAAGAATGATGAGTGGGCCATAATTACAAAAAAAAAAAAAAAAATTTTTAAATTTTTCATAATTTAAAATTTAAAAATTCTACTAAGTGATCAAAATTTAAGTCTGATCTGTAGTTTATGACTACACAGCAAGTAACAAAAACGTTTCTTATCTAATCTATGTATTCATAAAGTGTAGATCAATCTTAAATGTTAGGTACTCACAGAGAAGAATTTTGAAAGTTTAATTTTGGAAAATTCTTTACTTGATAAAAAGTTTTTTTCGAAATTCAGACCCACTCATCATTCCTAATCTGCGATTAAAATATAATTATAACTATTCTAAGCGGACCCTGTATTTATGTACAGAAGGCAGTAGATCAAGCGGTACATTACCTGTCATATTTCTCCAACCAATTTTAACTTAATGTCGAGGACATAAAGTTCAGATTCAAGTAATTTTTTTGACAGATTTGGAACGCTTGATGTGCTGCCTTCTGTACCTACGAAATAGATAATTTTCGAGTTTGAATACACTACTAGAGCCCTGGATATTTTTTCACATAACATGATATTTTTTCACATAACATGATATTTTTTCACATAACATGATTCATGATTTCAGGTCGACTTTTAGACAAAATAGGTCAAGAGTTTGGGATTTCTTTGATAAACTTGAGCATAGGAGTGGCTATGCTGAGTGCAAGATGTGCCAGCTTCAAATGTCATATAAATCGTCAGTGTCAAATCTGTCAAAACATGCTATGAGGAAACATAAAATTATATGGCAGAAAGCAGCAAATGTCGGGTATGTTAATAATTAGTGAAATAAACGAAACATAATAAGGTATAGTTTGCGCCAAATATCTAGAATTCTAGAGCCTCTGAAATAGCTGGAAAAAGTTTCGCTCAGGCGTATTAAGTACTTGCAAAAAAACCTGCTTGAAAGTTTTTGGATTGGATAAAAACAGCAGTACTATTATTTAAATCTTGACTATTAAACGAAACAATAGGCTTCAACTCAGCATAAGTTGATTTTCACTGATTTTCAGTTGTCGGCAAACTTAAATTAACTTATACAAACAGGGTTGATTCGTAGTCACCAGCCAAATTTAAATGTTAGTTTCTTTGATACGATATAAACGTACCTGCATATTTATTTTAGTATAGCTCAGTACGAAAAAATTAAAATATGGCACCACAAACTTTTATGCAAATAGTCGCTGTTGATGAACATTGCTACTACGACGCGGCATTTCCTTGATAACACTACGACGTAGTACTACAAGATGTTTTGTAGTAGCGCGTAGGTGTCTTTATTTTAATGGTAATTTAGAGTGACCATGGTTTGCTTAATATGTTAAAAATATGTTCTTTGTAAAAAAAATAATTACTTTTTTTGGCAAAATCGTTTCTATAAATGATACTTATTGTGTAAAAAAATTTTGGCCGATGACGACAAATCAACCCTGTATACCGGGTTAAAAATAGTTCGGCAACAGAAATATTCAAATTCAAATTCTTTATTTAAACTTTAAATTGTTACATTTAGACTTAACGACTAAAAAGATGAGAATAATACTTTGTTTCAAAAATTATATCATACTTGTTAATAGCAGACTTAAGCAATTCATACTTAACTAATTTATTGTAACAATACGGAATGCATGAACTGTGGATCCCACACTAGGAAGAACCTGTATCGTGGGCATCCATATTTATGGACAGAATAAAGCTAGGAGAACATTAAGTTTTAAAATTAAAGTCATCATTAAAGACAGCATTCAAAGTACTTAAGCTTTTTTATACATATATTTATATATTAGCATTTATAGACTATATTATTTATAGACATATAGGGTGGGTACGTCTGTGTGTACATGCGTGTGTGTATGCGTGCGTGCGTGTGTTGTTTGTGTGTGAGTGGGTTAGTATGTTTTTTGTATTAATTATGGTACTATGTGTGAAGGGCTAGGATAAATGCTTAACAAGGTCTTCTGTTTGAAGGTAGGTCATAGACATCAGTCGTCTCTAAATTATGTGTCTTGCCTGTTTTAATGGCTCTTTATACAATATTGCCGTAACACATCACCGCCGGAGCGGTGATATGTGGCGGCAGATTTTATATTAAGGGTGGTCGCTAGCCAGTCGGACCCTGGCGGGATCCTACCACCAAAGGGGTAAATAAATAAATATCCAAAGTAAAATATTCTGCTTATTGAAAGTTAGCAAATTATGAAAAGCAGACCCAAAGTACAGTTGATAACTGTGAGGTTGGGAAATAATAATAATAATTATTATTATTATAATAAGCTGTGAAAAAGATCTTGACGAAAATAAATAATAATAATAATAAATATGTCAGACACTCACACAAAATTATCTAGCCCAAATTAAGTTTCTTTTAAAGAACTTGTGTTATGGATACTAGATAACTGATATACTTAAGAAATATATAAACATACTGTACACGACTGAAGATAGTTTTAATTTGAAATTCGTATAATACTTAATATTATGTAAATAAAGATAACTTTGAATTGATTTTATAGCTTATAAGAAATGTATAGTTGTTATAATAGTTTATGTTCGTATCTTATAAGAATTTAATTAAAAATACAGTCCACTTAGTTTGTATAGGATAAGTTTATTTTGAATTTTAATAAAGAAAGAGACAGTACGCAGACGGAGTAAAGAGTACCATACTTTAAGCGTGATAGGTAGAAACACGCATAGTTGCTCGCCCGCAAGCCTACACTAGTTGCGGGCCGCCCAAATTAAATATATAGTCGGCGAAACCTCAGTATGGCACTCCGACCTCCCGAAGCAACAAGTGTCCTGAAAATAGAAGAAAGTGTTTTTAATCAAGATTCCTGAACAAATCCCTGCAGTAATTCCTGGCGAAAATTCCTGGCGAAATTCCTGACGAAAATCCTGTATAAAAACTGAACTGTATAGAAGCGAATAAAACCCTGCCGTGAACCTAGTGGCTATTTAATAGTATAGTTTGTTCAAGCCGTTAGTCGTTCACATTTATGGTCCTGTCGAGGCGCGGATATTGTTCCACACAAACAGTTCGGTTTATTGAAGAAAGAAAATGCCTGTAACAAGATCACAGCAGTCGGAGAATGCAGTCGAAAACGCAGTCGAAGCCGCAGTCGAACACGGAGTCGAACACGGAGTCGAAAACGCTGTCGAAAACGCTGTCGAAAACGCAGTCGAAAACGCAGTCGAACACGCAGTCGAAAATCCAGTCGAAATCGCCGCCACCACGACCGCTACTTCCACCAGCGCCACCGACACTACCACCTCCACCTCGTCGTCCGCAACCGCGTCTACTGAAACTACCACGCAGTCTGAAGAATCTTCAATAGTAAAGAAAAAGAAGAATAGAAGCCGACCACCCAGCGTCGCGAGCACTGCCAAAACACGTTCACGCCGCGTTGAAATAGCGAAGGCGCGAGAGGAGCTACTACAAAAAGAAATTCAACTTTCGAAACACAGAATAACCATGCTGGAATTAGAAGAGGAAATATCAGATCATGATTCTCAAGAAACGCTTCGGGAGGAACGGACGTCGGACTGGGTGATCCAGAACACCAAATCGAACAAGAAAACCACGAGGGAAGCTCAACCCATAGAAAATAGTCAACTTCCTCCGTGCGTCGACGAGTTAAAAGAAACACAGCCTTGCCAATCGACCGCGCCGGGTATCGAACCTACCGACGCGAGGGATTCGTGTTTCGACTACAACAAGTTAGCCGCTGTCATAAATACAGCGGCACGTGTGAATCAACCTACCATACTTCACACGCAGCGAGTTATGGAGCTACCAAGTTTCAACGGCTCATCGGGAGAATGGCTTCCTTTCAAAGCCGCATACGAAGAATCCGCAAGCTACTTAACAGAACAAGAGAACTTATCGAGGTTAAGAAGATGCCTTCGCGGAATAGCAAAAGACGCCGTTCAATGTTTATTCATCGGCGCTACAACTACGAAAGAAGTCATGAAGTTACTAGCAGCACGGTTCGGCCGCCCAGACGCACTCGTCGCCGCCGAACTCGAGAAATTGAGAAGCCTGCCGCGACTTCAAGAGAATCCGAGAGATATTTGCAACTTCGCTTCGAGAATAAACAACGTCACAGCGACAGTGCGAGCGTTACAGAAGCCGCACTACTTATATAACGCAGAAATAGTACGCGTCATTATAGAGAAGCTTTCAGCTGCGCTACGACTCTCTTACTTCAACTTCGTAGCAGAGCAGCGTGAAGATCAACCAGATCTCATCATCATGGCAAAGTTCTTCGATAGACTAGCAGACAGATGCGGGAAGTTCGCGCAAGCTGAGGGGACACCGACTGAAGACCGGCGGGAGAAGCGTCAAGCTCGAAACTATCACATAGAAAGCACACAACAGTCAAAAACACCTTCAACAAACACCTGCGTCGTCTGCAAGAAAGAAAACCATCAACCATCAGACTGTTCCATGATGAAGAAAGCTGAAGTTTCAAACAGATGGGAACTAGCTAAACAACACAGGCTATGTTTTCGATGTTTACGACGCCGACTTTACCGCCACCTTTGCAAGACGAAGAAATGTGATATTGACGGGTGCGACTACTCTCATCATCCACTCCTTCATCACATCACAAAAGAAAACGAGAAAAGCGAAGACTGCGCCATAGTAACGTCGGCCAAAGAACGAGTACATTCAACAGCATTATTGAAGATACTTCCAGTTCAAGTTTCGGGACCTAAGGGCACGATAGATACCTACGCCCTGCTGGACGACGGCTCGACCTGCACCCTCATAGAAGCAGATGTAGCGGCGAAGATTGGAGTATCAGGGCCACCATCCCCTTTCTACATTGAGGGGGTGGCTGGTGCCCGCGTAGACGCCAAGCAATCCAGGCGCGTCTTCTTCGAAATCCAAGGCCGCGACACTGAACGCCATCGAATATCAGCACGCACGATGGAAGACCTGCAACTATCGCCTCAATCCATCTCATGGCAGAAAATAGAAACCAGCTCACACTTACAAGACATAGAAAAGTTCATTGTAAATGAAACACAGAAGCCTACAGTGCTCATAGGTCAAGATAATTGGAGCTTGTTAGTCACACATGAAATGAGAAGAGGAAGGCAGCATGAACCAGTCGCGTCCTACACAGAGCTTGGCTGGGTCCTACACGGCTCAAACGGGGTGAAGAAAGAAGCTATCCATAGAACTACGCACATTCACAACTTCGAAGAACAAGAGTCTATGGAACGTATGATGAATGAACACTTCGCGCTCGAGTCAATAGGTGTTGAAAAGAGACGCTCATACAACAGAGAAGAGCAACGCGCGCTTGACATACTTCAAAATGAAACTAAGCGCATACCGGCGGGAGGTTTCGAGACGGGACTTCTCTGGAAAATCGACAACTACGTACCTCACAATAATTACGACATGGCGTTGAAGAGATTAGAACACATAGAAAAGAAGCTCGATAAAAATGAAGAGATGAAAAATAGATACAAGCTTCAAATGGAAACACTCTTCGCGAACGGGTACGCCGAGATAGCTCCTGAACCAGTAAACAATCGAATCTGGTACCTTCCCCACTTCGCGGTGATCAACCCTCAGAAACCAGAGAAGCTGAGAATCGTACATGATGCTGCAGCCAAGTCACAAGGAGTCTGCCTCAATGACATGTTACTCTCGGGCCCCGACATGCTCCAATCATTGCCGGGAGTCCTCATGAGGTTCCGACAACAACCCATAGCAGTGACAGCCGACATAAAAGATATGTTTTTGAGAGTTGAAATCAGAAAAGAAGATAGAGACATGCAGCGCTTCCTCTGGCGAGGAGATCGACGTACAGGGGCGCCCACTGAATACAGAATGAAAAGCGTGATCTTCGGAGCGACATCTTCCCCGTGCACTGCAATCTACGTAAAAGATAAGAACGCTGAAGACCACAGAGACCAGTATCCCCGAGCAGCGACAGCCATCGTTAAAAACCATTATGTCGATGACTATCTGGCGAGCTACTGCGATGAAGACGAAACAATCGAAATAGCGTCACAAGTGGCCCTCATACACAGCCGCGCTAACTATACGCTTCAAAGGTGGTCCTCAAACTCCACCAAAGTCTTAAAATCGCTAGCGCCGGGTAGTAAAGAAGACATCGTACAACTCGCGCCCGAGAAGATCCTGGGGATGATATGGAACCCGAAGCTCGACACCTTATCATTCAACATAAACAAGAACAAATTAACAAATGAAATATTCAGTGGAAAAAAGAGGCCTACGAAGAGAGAAGCCCTGAGCACAGTCATGTCAATATATGACCCCCTCGGGCTCGCTACGCCGATCACCGTACAAGCTAAGAAGATACTCCAAGAAACTTGGAGGTCCGGCATAGAATGGGACGCTGAACTTCACAATAATGAAACCGAAATGTGGAATAGTTGGATGACTCACGTACAAATACTACCACAGTTGCAAATACAAAGATGTCACGCCGAGTTGGCCCGCGCTACGATTCGAGAGCTACATACCTTCGTAGACGCCAGCTCGTCTGCATACGCTACGGTCGTATACTGGAGAACGGTCGATGAAAACGGAAGAATCCACGTATCTATAGCCTGCAGCAAAGGGAAAGTCGCGCCATTGAAAGTAATTTCAATACCGCGCTTAGAACTTCAAGCCGCCACGCTGGGTTCCCGCCTCGCCGAAACTGCATCGACAGAATACGACTTCAAGCCTACACGTCGAGTATACTGGTCTGATTCGAAAACGGTACTAACCTGGATTCGAACGGGACCGAGAGCCTTCAAACCTTTCGTCGCACATAGACTCGCCGAAATCGCAGAAACCACGAAAGTTAATGAATGGCGCTGGGTACCGACGAAACTCAACGTGGCAGACGACGCGACACGAACAACGCCGACAGATTTCAACTCGCAACATCGCTGGTATCAAGGGCCTTCGTTCTTACTCTCACCCGAGGACGAATGGCCGACTGAAGAGCCGTCAGAATCACCAATCGATAATAGTGAAGAAAGAGTGTGTGTTAACACAAACAAACACACACTCACACAAGCCTTACCGGATATTTCAAGATTTTCAAGCTGGATCAGACTTCAGAGGGCGACCGCACGGGCCCTACAGTTCATAGAAATCATTCGTAGTAAAGAAAAGTGTTCAAATACACGAAAACGAACTAAGAAAATAGAAAATATAGATCCAGATTGGAAAATAATACAAAATTCCAATAAGAAAACGCAAGCTTTCAAGACTAAAATAGAAAAAACTCTCAACTTCAAGCCCTTAGAAGCTCACTTATTGTTACAAGCTGAGAAGTTGTGGGTGAAAGCCCAGCAGCAAGAAACCTTCGCGGACGAGCTGGAAGCCTTACGTAAAGGAAACGACGTAAACACAAATAGCAGATTACTTCAACTGTCGACTTACCTAGACGCTGAAGGGATCATCCGCCTTCGTTCAAGAGTAGCTGCCGCCGCCGACATCACAGACTGCCAGAAGACGCCCATCATAATCGACGGAAGTCATCGCTGGACTCGATTATACATAAAACGAGTCCATGAACAGCTTCATCATGGTGGATTCGAAACAACGGCGAATGAAGTACGTCAACGCTACTGGGTGCTACGCCTACGCTACGCAGTTAGAAACGTAGTAAAAACCTGTCAAGCGTGCCGCATAAGAAAGGCGAAACCAGCGTGGCCAGCTACGGGAGACCATCCTCGAAGTCGTCTCGCCCATCACAAGCGACCGTTCACCTTCACCGGTCTGGATTACTTCGGCCCGCTAACAGTCACAGTCGGTCGTACGCATCAAAAACGCTACGGAGCGCTCTTCACATGCCTAACTACGAGAGCGATACACTTGGAGCTAGCCGGCAGCCTCAGCACGGACTCGGCTATCATGGCCCTGCGCCGCTTTATAAATAGAAGAGGATGCCCTACAGAACTCTGGTCAGACCACGGAACTAACTTCCGCGGCGCCGACATAGAACTGAAGAAAGCAGCGCACGAAGCCTTAAGAGACGAAGCCTCGACGCAATCGATACAGTGGCGTTTCATCCCTCCTAGCGCGCCGTTTATGGGCGGCGCGTGGGAACGGCTGGTTAAAAGTGTGAAAACTGCTTTGAATGTCACTCTACATGAACGAGCCCCCAAAGAAGAGATCCTGCAGACGCTGTTGGTTGAAATAGAGAACACAGTCAACAGCAGACCTCTCACACACGTCTCGACGGAAGCTGAAGACCCAGAGGCGATTACTCCAAACCACTTCCTACTGGGAGGTGCCTCGCGAGTACCCGTACCTGGCACCTTCACCGAGGAAGACAGCTGCGGACGTCGGGATTGGAGGAAGAGTCAGCGCCTGGCTGACATGTTCTGGGCACGTTGGGTGCGCGAGTACCTTCCAGAACTCCAAAGAAGACGCGAACCTACGTCCAAGGGTACCATCAAACTCAACGACCTGGTACTCATAGCTGATGGAACTCTCCCTCGAAACGCCTGGCCCCGAGGCATCGTCATAAATATCTACCCCGGACCAGACGGTGAAATTCGAGTCGTCGACGTGCAGACAAACAAAGGGACCCTGCGAAGACCTACAAAGAAGCTGGTGATCCTGCCCTGCAGCAGCCACTCCGAGGATGATGTCTCCTGAACGTGTACCCCCTGATGGTTCCAGTCAAGACTGCGGCGGGAGATTATGTACACGACTGAAGATAGTTTTAATTTGAAATTCGTATAATACTTAATATTATGTAAATAAAGATAACTTTGAATTGATTTTATAGCTTATAAGAAATGTATAGTTGTTATAATAGTTTATGTTCGTATCTTATAAGAATTTAATTAAAAATACAGTCCACTTAGTTTGTATAGGATAAGTTTATTTTGAATTTTAATAAAGAAAGAGACAGTACGCAGACGGAGTAAAGAGTACCATACTTTAAGCGTGATAGGTAGAAACACGCATAGTTGCTCGCCCGCAAGCCTACACTAGTTGCGGGCCGCCCAAATTAAATATATAGTCGGCGAAACCTCAGTATGGCACTCCGACCTCCCGAAGCAACAAGTGTCCTGAAAATAGAAGAAAGTGTTTTTAATCAAGATTCCTGAACAAATCCCTGCAGTAATTCCTGGCGAAAATTCCTGGCGAAATTCCTGACGAAAATCCTGTATAAAAACTGAACTGTATAGAAGCGAATAAAACCCTGCCGTGAACCTAGTGGCTATTTAATAGTATAGTTTGTTCAAGCCGTTAGTCGTTCACACATACATATTGAATAAATACATATTTTTTATTAGAATAAACTTAAATAAACATATAAACATCCAAGACTTGACTGCTAATATCTCTGTTCATCACACAAATATCCGCCGCCGCCGGGATTCGAACCCAGGACCTCTGGCATAGAATAAAACAAAATTACCTATATGATAAGTTGGCAAATGATTATTCTGTGAAAGAACATTCTGCGAAACGTTAGTAGGCAATGAGGAGTTTTCCAATTGATTTTAAAAAGAAAAAAGCATATGTTTTTCTCTCAAAAGATGGCGTTGGTAAAACCTTGATGTCAAAATTCTGTACGAAAAGACATTTGACATTGCACTTTTGTTAGAAAGCATGTGGCGCCATCTAAAATTTATACAGGGTGACTGGTGGGTCACTTACAAAATTCCAGGAAGTATTAGTTTTAGATCATATTTGAAATGAATATTTTTCATCATGATTGAAAAATAAGTTTTAATTAATTACTGAGTAAACTTCTCCGAAAGTTAAAGAATTAATTTCGCAACGCATGGTTACAATAGGGAAATGCAGTAAATACTTAGCGGGTGGTGGTGTGCGTGTGGCGGGAACACTGCTGTGTGCGTGTTGACTGAGGCAGCGCGTCGGGAAAAATGTAGTAAGGTCTCTTTATTTATTCATAGGGATTTTTGGAGAAAAATTAAGTACTTACTTTTATTACATAATTATGATCAGAATCGAGTACAAATTGCTCTCCTTCAGTATTGAAAATTTTTCACCAGTCACCCTGTATAGTGTATTTTTATATTTCTTAACGTCGTCACTTTGAAAACTTCTCTTTTTATTAAGTTGCAGCCCGTCCACACATGGTCCGTTTTACTGGATACGTTTTACCGGATACGTTTTTAAGCTATTGCATAGCTTCTATCGCGGGCCTTGAGCGTGGGGACCGAATCCAGAAATTCCGTAACGAAAAAAACCTAACACCCCCCACTCCGACCGGCACAGCGGTGATACTTTGATTTCATAACTTTACATGCGGGCTTTAATAAACAATCAGCGCCACCTACTAGGAACTTGTGGAACTTCATATTAGATCAAACATTACTGCATTAATAAAATAAATAAATAATTATAATTGCATAAGTTGATAAAAAATGCTATGAAATAGCTTTACCGCGGCAGTCTCCGAGTGCCACACGTCTTTTTTTTACATCGATGGCGCATGGAGTTGTATGAGCGACTTCACATATGGCACAGTATTCAGTATACGTATTTACCATACAAAAACGAATCCTGTAAAACGGATCATGTGTGAACGGGATGTTGCACGTCTTGGCGACCACTTTGGCGTTGGGGTAAACCTATCTGCCTCAGACGCCAGTGGGTGCGGGTTCGATCCCCGCACGGAACCAGAAAAAAAAATGTTCCGTGTCTGGGTGTTTATCTATTTATGTATTTATATTCTAGGTTTCCCCCCTAGTTCGCTACATGGTATCCCATAACACAAGCTATGCTTACTTTGGGGCCATGTAGTTGGTGTGATTGTCTGGGGATTTTATTATTTATTTATTATTATGTCTTTGCAGGCAGAAAAGACCCTACAATCTGTAATTTTTCTTAATTATTTTTAGGATCCCAAAACACATACCAGAGTTGGTTCATTTTAAACAGAACAATGGTTCCAATGTAGCGTCGTGTAAGTTGTGCAATGAAAGCGTATCTTGCACCAGGCCCAACTTAAGGAAGCACTTAGCCAGCTGTCATCCGAAAATTCAGTTAGACAACGTAAGTTTATATATCGCGTCCAAAACTCAGGCGTGTCTATTCTCCGCAAAAAAGAGCACCTTCACATTAACGCCCACTTTCCAAAATGTATCTGTCCCCATCACTGACCATCTAGGGCTTTTAGGCGTAACTATAACATCCAGTTTAAACTTCGGTCAACAAATTGTGTCCATGGCTCAAGTAGCTTCGAAAAAGTTGGGAATCATCTCGAAGGTACGGCGGTACTTCGGCCCTGCACAGCTTCTTAACTTATACACAGCTCAAGTGCGATCATGCATGGAGTACTGCAGTCATCTTTGGGATGGTTCAGCCAAATATCAACTAGAAGCGCTGGACTCCGTTGACCGAAGAGCCCGTAATCTAATTAACAACGTCGACCTTACGACCAAAAAACTACAGACCCTAGACCATCGTCGTAAGGTTGCTTGTTTAACCGTGTACTACAGGATACATTTTGGTGAGTGCGCGAGTGCTCTGTTTGAGCAAATTGAACCCTCACCCTTTTACCATCGGACTACTAGACGCAGACAGAACTTCCATCCGTATGTGGTTGATATTCCGAAAAGTCGAACTAAGCGCTTTGACAGTTCCTTTTTGATACGGGTCGCCAGGGTTTGGAATGAACTGCCTGCGTCTATTTTCCCTGACCAGTATAGTCCTAGTACTTTTAAGCGTCGAGTGAATAGGTTTCTCGTGGATGGACGTGTACCACCTTAGTCTTCATGTTCACTTAACATCAGGTGTCATGGAAGACAAACGTCCCATCCATATTTTATAAAAAAAAAAAAAAAAAAATATAAAACTAGCTGTATCTCTATCTTACTAATACTATACCTAATATGTGAAAGTTTGGATGTATGTATGTTTGTTCCTCAATCACGGCAGAACGGCAGTCAGTGTAGAGTTGAAAAACCGTGCGAAACAGCTGGTTACTTATAAATACGACACTCAGTTTCATATTGGGTTGGGGAAAAAGTTTCTTCGCATTTTTTAAGAAAATTCAAAACATTTTTTAATATAGTTTATTGACATTTAACTAAAGTATGTATGTACCATTTTGTTCGATAACCTTTTGCCATCTTGTAGGTAGGGACATGATCCCATTGCTATAACAATTTTGGGACTTCTCATCAAAATACCGCGACAAGTGGATTTGGCAGTCCTCTCGTGATGTTAACCTAACACTGCGTAAAGAATTCTGAAGAGGCCGAAACAGGTGGAAATCTGAAGGTGCAAGGTCAGGACTATACGGCGGATGCATTAACACCTCCCAGCCAAACTCTCTTAATTTTTACTGGGTGGCTATAGATGTGTGAGGTCTAGCGTTATCATGATGAAACACCACACCCCTTCTGTTGATCAATTCCGGCCGCTTTCTCTCAACTTCTTGTTTTAATCTCATAAGCTGTTCGCAGTAGAGTTCAGAATCGATAGTCCTGCCTGGTGGTAACAGCTCATAATGAATAGTGCCCTTCCAATTCCACCACACACACAACATCACCTTATTGCGAGTTAGCCCGGGTTTCACCACAGTCTGTGAAGCCTGACCGGCCTTTGACCACGACCTTTTTCGCACGTTCTTGTCGTATGTGATCCACTTTTCATCACCAGTTATAAGCTTCTTCAAAAATGATTCGGTTTCGTTACGTCGTAATAAAGAATCACAAATGAGTACACGGTTCATTAGGTTTCTTTCAGTGAGCTCGTGAGGTACCCAAATATCGAGCTTTTTTGTGTACCCAGCTTTTTTCAAATGCGCCAAAACTGTTTTGTGGTCAATTCCCAGTTCTTCAGCTACGTCGTAACTACTGATATGTCGATCTTGCTCCACTTTTTCAAAAATGGCATCCATTTTATCCGTAATAGTCGCCCTATGCGCCCTGAGCGAGGTGCATCTTTTACATCAAAATTTACGGATTGAAAACGCTTTAACCAAATTTGTGCTACTCTCAAAGACACTGCACTAGGTCCATGAACATCGCAAATTTTTTTCGCGGCTTGCGTTGCATTTTTACCTTTTTTGTTGTAAAATTTTACTGTTACTTTAAATGTTACTTCCATGCTGGACTGGGAGTGAAAGAAAAACATAGAATGTGCCAGCTGCTTCTCTTCGGGGCATACTGTAAAAGTCGGTTAAGGGACAGAGGTTTCATTGGCATTTTTGTCGGCGATAGGCTGACCCCTGTCACTGCAATAGCCTCTCGCAATCATTATAATACCTCATTAGTCAAACGTGACATCAGTTGGTCTTATAACCTCTGATGTTCTGCCTACCCCATAAGGGATACAGGCGTGAAGTTATGTATGTATGTAATTTTAAAATGTATCGAATTTTTTCATTAGATTCACTCATCTTGACAGTACGAAAAACAAATGAAAATCACACATTTTCCTAATTTGAATTTGGAATTATGTTCTTTAAAATTTTAACTTTCAATGATACCAAAACCAGCCAGATACAAATACTATAGCCAAAGAGATTTTATTACAAGTTCATACATACTATAATGCGAAAAGACTTTTTCCCCAACCTATTACGCTTTAGTGCCAACGCTGCGTCACGCGTTCGAACGCGCGTTTCATACAAAACGACTGTGCAAGCACTAGCATCGCTGCGTTACGCGTATGATACGGAAGCACGCGTGTTCGAACGTGTAATGCAGCGTTGACACTTAAAAAACTCATCACAGCTTGAATTACAATTGTTGGCAACAGCTTGTTTCTTTTATTTTTATAAAATATGGATCGTACGTTTGTCTTCCATGACACCTGATGTTAAGTAAACATACTAAGGTGGTACACGTCCATCCACGAGAAACCTATTCACTCGACGGTTAAAAGTACCAGGACTGTACTAGTCAGGGAAAATAGACGCAGGCAGTTCATTACAAACCTTGGTGAAACTTGTTTAGCCACTTAGCTACTGACATATTAGGTGGCAGGTTTTATATGAAGGGTGGTCAGTAGGTCTGACCACCACCACTCGGATTAGTCGCCTTTTGCGACAAGCTTATCTAAAATCGGTATTCTATGCCAACCCCACGCGGCAATAAATATTTTTATTTATTTATGGTTGATAATAGAGTTCAACAGAGGATAGAATTAGTTTTTTCAACCAACTTCCAAAAAAAGGAGGAGGTTGTGTGCATCTTATAATAATTAACAAAATATTTCTGACACTCACACAACATTATCCAGCCCAAATTAAGTTTCTTAAAGAACTTGTGTTATGGATACTAGTTAACTGATAAACTTAAGAAATATATACACATACATATTGAATAAATACATATTTTTTATTAGAAAATAAACTTAAATAAACATATAAACGTCCATGACTTGACGAATAATATCTGTGTTCATCACACAAATATCCGTCGCCGCCGGGATTCGAACCCAGGACCTCTGGCATAGAAGGCAATGTACGTTACCCCTACACCAGCCGGTCGTCCAAATCGTAATCTTATGTTTTATTTTTGTGTCTTTGTACACGATATCTCAGACAATTAAGTATGGATCGATTTCGAAAATTCTTGTTACATATGATAGAGAGTTGGCCCCTTATAAATTTCATCTAAATCGATTGAGTACAGTATGGGGACATTGATAATATGATTGGCTTTTAAAGAAAGACAGCAAATCAATGAGTAAGAAGAGTATATCCGATTGCCGAAAATAGCTGAATAATTTATAGCATAAGTTTTGAAAATTATCACATTAAAAATGTATCTTATGTCGTTCAGCATAAGGTTGAAATTATAAAAGATTGAATCCCTACTTACTTCTATTTGACATTGTATGTTTCATCATGTCTTACTAAGGATTTATTTATGACGTCGTGTTTGGCACTGGTGACACTGGTGACGGAAACATTGCACTTCGATAAAAAGTCGTTGCAGTGCAACAAAATATAGCACTTATTGTTAACGTCGTAAAATACAGTTTCAAAATCATCAATAAATTATAATCTCACTTTCTCGCTTCCTCATTGTTGTCTGTCTTTCTTTAAAAGCCAATCATATTATCAATGTCCCCATACTGTAAGTTTAATGAATAATTTCAAATATGTATGAATTCGGAGATCACTTACCTTGACGACATTATAGTTCAGCCAAAGTTTTGACGTGAAGTCGGTTTTTTTTTGTTGATTATTGATATTTAATTTTGTCTATTTAGCGAACTGTGGACGATCAGAAACCGAAGATATTTATTTCCGAAAATGGCCAATTTTATGAAATTGAAACCGCCCAGGATGACCAGGATGAACAAGTGAGTAACCTTGGACTTTGCAGATATTTCGTAGTAGCGTGTTTAGTTAACGACTATTATAATACCTATTACTATTTTGTTAAGGTACTCCTTAACTTATTTTTTACTAGCTGCTGCCCGCGACGTCGTCTGCGTGAACGCTATGCAGCACCAAACGCACCTACGATTATAACACTGCTAGCGTGATAATATGTAGCCTATATGTTGACCCGACTTCTTAACTATCTTCATGCCAAATTTGAAGTAAATCCATGCAGTACTTTTTGAGTTTATCCCGGAAAGACAAACAGACAAAAATTCTAAAAACTATATTTTTTGTTTCTGTTTCGATTGCAGATCATACCCCAAGTATTCTTTTAAAAAAATATTCAATGTACAGTTTTGACTTTCCTACCATTTTATTATATGTATAGATTAAAATAAATGTTTTCTTTCTTCAGCAGAATACAGATGCATTGGAAATGGATACTGTATTCTTAGATGAATACATTGACGAAATAAAAGAAGCGGCTGGAAACAAAAAGAAACAGAAATCAACATATTATATGCCAAACACGCGTAAATCTCAAGTCACTGTGGAAAATAATACAAATGAGGAGCAGTTAGAAGCGAAATATACTAGTCCGAAATTATCTAAACTGGATATATTTTGTGCTTATCTTATTTCGTTGTTGAAAGAATTACCAGACCGGGAGTGTACGCGTCTACAAGGTGAATTTGTGAACGCAGCCATTCAGGCACAGCTTAGGTGTGAAAAAGGAGCAGTGACCGTACCTGTTCCTGACGGTGATTTGGATGCGCCAATGTGTTCCCGCCCTAACGGATTGATGTAGGTAAATAAAATAAAAAAGATGGAATAAACTTATTTCAACATTATTCTGTGTTTTGATTTATTATTTACAGTGGAATCCGTTATAATGACATCGATTTGCTTGGTGGTAGGATCCCTTCTGGGTCCGCCTGGCTAGCGACCACCCTTTATATAAAGTCTGCCGCCAAATGTTACCGCTCCGGCGGTAATGTGTTCCGGCAATATTGTATAAAGAGCCAGTTCCTTCCTAAACCCGTGTGCTTTCATCTTCGACCTCATCGTCACTTACCATCAGGTGAGATTGAAGTCAAACGCGGGATTAGTCACTTATAAAAAAAAAAAACGAAGGGAAATAAGAAACAAGTCACACTAAACGGACGTCATACAAAGCATAGGTACTGCAAGAATAAAAAAACTGTTTAAGTTAGTATGTGATTTTTTTTAATAGAGAGGAATAAAATTGAGATAAATCAAAGTAGATATCAATAAGTAGACTTAATAAGTAAATCTACGCTCTGAGACTCAAATCAAAAAAGCTTTTCACGCGCCGTAATTCTTTGGGTATAACGTGACTTTCCCGAACACTGCCAAAGGTGTTAGAAATCATACGGACAAAATTTGATAAAAAAGGGTCACAATAAGTCATATAGGCGAAAATGAAAATGAAAACTTTTTATTCGTAGTAGGTAACTTTATACACTTTACGAACGTCAAATGCTGGATGAGGGCGGCGCGGGTCCGGACGACATGACGAATCCTGGGGGAGGCCTCCGTCGAGAAGTGTGCGTCTCTCGGCTTTGAAGATAATGATCGCCCATTATCCACCAATGTCTTGGTGGTGTCAACTACTACTTCTTCTTCGGCGAAGTCATTATATCCGAATTAGTTATATAATTTATATGAAAACCAAACTTCACTGTGTAAACACGTCATAATGAGCGGTTGGTCAATATAAGCGGAGTCATAATAATCGGATTCTACTGTATTAGAAAGTGCAGTTTTGAATTAGTAACTGAGAATTTGCGTAGTAAGTATTAAGTTATAAGCGGGGCTGACATCTGTACTGTGACACACGACAAATGTTTAAAAAGACTACCTAGATAAATTATTAATGTTCTTATTATGTACATTATTAAGTATAAATTAAGTTTTGGCAGAAATTTACAATAAGGGGTTAGTAATTGGACGAAATAGAAACCGGAATAGGATGGTGTTTATAATTTTTTTTTTAATATATTTGGCGAGATGGAGAGTCTATGCCAACAACGCTTTGTTATGGTGCGTACAGATTGCTGTAATGGAACTAGTAATGTAACATTCTGCGCACTTCACCCCAAACACGCAACGTGCGCAGTATGTTACATTACTAGTTGCAATACTAGCAATCTGTTCGCACCATTACGCGTTCGAACGCGCGTACCATACATCCGTATCTTCAAATAGACACACCTACTCATAGATTTATATAACACCTATTAAGAGAGATTCAAACATACAAACTTTCATAACATTGTCCGTACCGCACGCGCGTACTAAACGCGGTGCTTGGCGCATTCTGAACGTCTGTATCGAACGCGCGTATGGTACGGGCGTTGCAGTTTTATATGAAACGCGCGTTTGATCGCGTGACGCAGCGTAGGCATTTAAAGGCAAAATTTTAATAAATAATACATTGTTTATTTTCAGAAATGAGGCACATAAAATTATACAGTAAAAAAACAGTTTGCTGAAACTTACAGTTAACACTTATTTATATTATTTTTACCGAGTGCACTACTTCCTAAGAAAGGGCAGAGCCCTGTAGCCGTAGGATAAGTAGTTTTCGCTCAACCCATATTAATCTTAACAAAACCAGTTATCTATTTCAAAAGTTTACATATTGGACACCAAAAACAAACAATAAATTATTATATGAAAAATATTTAAGTTAAATTAAAAGTATATAAAAAAAAATTCAAGAGAGCATCAGTGTGGTAATGTTGTTTGTTAGTGTGTGAGTGTTTGTGTGTGTAACTACTATTAAATATGTTTATAGAAAGACAGAAAAACTGCGTATTTTGTTTTATTTTATTCTAATGGAGTCAGAAGATATTCTATTTGTTCATAGCTTTGTGTGAGAAGCCAAGATGATACCCTAAATGTCTTTACTTCTTTGATATTTTCATTAACAATTGTACTTATTACCTAAGTCACATGATCTACAAATTAAAGAACACCTACCACCACTTCACCAGGTCGATCTATTGAGAAGACGTGGCAAGAATTTCTATAACAATCTTTTCAAAATAGTCTGCAACCAAGGACTTTTACAGTCACTTCTAATAATATGTATACATTTTCATTGGAAATGGAGCCTTATTACAAACGAATAAGTTACAAAGTGTGTACATATGAATGCACGTGACTTTACTCTTTAAATTTATCAATTGATAAATGTTGAATACTTTCAGGTACCTTAATACATACTTAATACTTAATACCTATTCATGATTTAATAATAATAATATCGAATAATATTATTCTTTTCAACACACTTGCTCGTAAAGTGAGCGTTATTCTATTGAGTTTAGAACTATAAACTGGGCTATAAGTCACGCGTGCATTAATATATTATACCCTAGTGCATAATATAATGAATCCTACAAAGTTGAATTGTAACTTTGTGCAAATAACATGCGAGAAAACAGAGCATACTTTATTGGTCCGGGTTATACACTAAATATAAAAAAATAATAATAAAATAAAATCCCCAGACAATCACACCAACTATATGGCCCCAAAGTAAGCATAGCTTGTGTTATGGGATACCATATAGCGAACTAGGGGGGAACCTAGAATATAAATACATAAATAGATAAACACCCAGACACGGAACATTTTTTTTTTCTTGTTCCGTGCGGGGATCGAACCCGCAACCACTGGCGTCTGAGGCAGATAGGTTTACCCCATCGCCAAAGTGGTCGTCAAATATTTTCAGAAACAACAAAGAGGTTTTATACCACTTCAAATCCATATACATTTTTAAATGTTTGCGCCTTGTATTAGTAAAATAAATTTGTATATTAAACAAATTATTCACAATCATTTGTCATAAAATATTAAAATATTTGCATTTACCACTCCAAATTAAACATTTTCACTTAAAATAGGCTGTATATGCTATACAGACATTGACACATTTGACGGAAAAAAAAACCTACGCGCATGCGCGAGGTTCGGCGCCATTTTTCAATCACAATTCACGGCTTTGTTATCAAGTGTGTTTGTTATTTTATGATCACGTACGTCTGTCTTTTACTCACAAGTGTGTTGAAAAACGTCGTATGTAACTCGTGAGCGTTGCTAATTACAGTCGAGGCTGTGATTTGAGCCCGAGCCGCTGGCGAGGGCTTAATAATGAGCCGAATATACTATTATTGTACACCAACAGAAAAAGTATAGTAACAAAATTACAGTAAATTAAATAAAACACTTTTTAACCGGATTTATCGCGTATATTTACATTTTAAATTTTGACTCGACGTTTCGGTGTCTTTTAACGCGATAAATCCGATTTCTGCCAGGCAACCACGTTGTGACAGTTTAGAAAGTGGAAATTAAGATGGGCGTTGGGACAAAGTATACTTGTATACAGTAGTCGTTAGGGTTTGTCAGAAGCCGTATCGGCACCGTGGAAATTTTGGCATCCACCACCTAGCACTGGGCCAGCTTGGTGGATTATGGCCTATACCTCCTCGTTACCCAGGGGAGAGACTCATGCCCTGCAGTGGGCTCATTACAAAGAGTTGTGATGTTGATGATGATGATACATTCTAATAATACATACACAGACATAAACAATGATAGCGTTAAGATGAACAATGTTTCCCGAGGTAATGTTGTTTAAGCATTCGTTTAAAGGTGTAAGGATTGCGAGCTAGGCGGATCTCCATCGGTAACGCGTTCCACAATGACACCGAACGGATGAAAAATGATTTGCCCATAAATGTGGATGTGTGTGATGGTGTCGCCAGGAGGAGATTTGAGAAAGAGCGCAAGTTGCGGTGGTTATTGCTGAACCGATAAGTAATGCGATTTTTCAAATAAACAGGTACAGCTTTATCATACAGAATACGGTAAACTACAGATAGGATGTGAGTATTCCGGCGAAGGCGAATGGGAAGCCACTTGAGGTTAGTTCGGAATTCAGAAATGTGGTCGTATTTGCGTAATCCAAATACAAACCTTATGCAGAGATTCTGGAGCCGCTCGAGTTTATTAAGGAGTTCTTCAGTGTTTAGTGTTTTTTATTTAAGTGTAAGATTATTATTTCTTATTATTCCTTATTATGTAAGAGTTTTGAAGAGTGAGAACTAGATTATCCCTACTAAGTCGAATTTTAGCCCCTTTTTGCATCTTGGCTAAGATTAATATTCCGTGGTATACTTTTCAAAGAATCAATAACATTAAAAGCACAAAGATCTGAAAAAATATATAAGTACCTACTAAATAAATAAATAATAATAATAATATATTTATTTATTTTAAACAATAATAGTAAAAGGTCATATAAGTAAATTTTAAATGTCAAGAAAAACTACATAAAATATTAAAATAAAATTAAAACTATCTATATCAAAGCGTCATTTAAAATTCATAAATAAATAAAACCAATTGCAATTCTAAAATTCACTAATATTACACCAGAACACTCATAAATTGCTTCCATATTGAAAGTTCAGGCTTAGACGCAAAAACTTTTAGTATGCTATTAGAGCTAGTGCGTAGTCTGTTCATTAGTGAAGAGTTTTTATTTCTCATAATAGCATAAAAATCGTTTACTCCTGCTAGGGCAAACATCGTGGATGCGCTACATCTCCAAGGTAGTCTCAGTAATAGCCTCAGGCCGTTATTGTATTGAACGCGGAGGGAGTTCAGAGCAGCTCGCGAGCCGCGGCCATGCGACCACAGGCCCGCCGTGTAGAAAGACTGGCAAAAGGCTTTGAACAGAGTAATTTTAGCCTCCTCACTACACCGTGCGAACCTGTGAGCCAACATGTTACACCTAACTGATAGAGCTATTCGCTCCCTCTCAATATCAGAGTGATCGTTAAGGTCTTCGGTTAGATAATGGCCCAAGTATTTAAATTTAGTCACATGGTTCAGTGTTGAGCTAGAAAGATTTATTTTGGGCTCATATCTTAAGGACTTACCTGGGACTGAAAACACCATATACTCACTCTTCTTACTGTTATATATAAGACCATGAGACCTCGCATATTCCTCACACCTATTTATTAAAATTCTAATAGAACCCGCTGTAGGCCCCAGCAGAACCATGTCATCGGCATAGCTCAAGTTATTCAGACTCACACCATCAATCTTGCAACCTACTGGCATTTTGCTAAGTTCTATTATCAGATCGTTAATGTAGAGATTGAAAAGTCTAGGTGAGGTGATACCACCCTGTCTTACTCCACAGTTCAAGCCATAATCACACGAGAATGAGTTCCCCCATTTTACGCAGTTCTTTTGATTGCCATACCAGTGCCTGAAGAGCATAACAATCTCCAAAGGTACACCCAACCAGGGTGACAAAATATTGATTTTATTTCGTATGTGAAAAATTTAACATTTTGGAGGAGAGAATTCTGAACTCGATTCTGATCATAATTATGTAATAAAAGTAGGTACTTAATTTTTCACAAAATAAATAAGGTTTTGTTACTATTTACTTTACTTACACACAACTGAGTCGATCGCGGCACGTGACCTGGCACGCGGATCGCTGCCAACGCTAGTGTAACCATGCGTTGCGTAATGAATTATTTAACTTTCGGTCAACTTTACTCAGCAAATAATTAATATTTATAAAGCCGGCGCTACACTTAGCTTCAAATGTTTGAACAAATGTTTGAACAAATGTTTGCACAAATGTGTGGCGCTGGACTTTGCATATGTATTCAACGTTTGCACAAAGCTTTGCACTTTGCCATCCGGTGTCGGTCTTTTTCCACACATCAAAGTGTTCAAAGTTGTATTTGTGCAAATGTTTGCGTGGCTAGCCACACTTGTTCAGTATCCAGTTGCTCGAGCGTTGTCGAGCGGGACGGTTGTGTGCATGTTACACTGCATGCGGCGATATGATGGACTGGGGCAGCGACTGCGTTCTGGAATTTGTAGAGTTGTTACAGGGGCAACTATGTACATGGAACCCGAAAAATAACAAACAAAAAAAATATAATTACATGCACACAAATAATACAGGCTAACCGAGTCTACAAAATCGTTGTCCATCTTGTTTGTTGTCTACTAGCATACTGTGGAGAAAAGTGTTTGCGAAGCAAGTCTGGCAGGTTACGTCAATATGTGTTCAAATGACTTTGCAAAGTCGTCAAACATTTGTGCAAATCTTTGAAACTAAGTGTGGCGCCCGGGTTATGATTTTCTCTTCCTGTAGAATCTCAAATTACGTCCTTTAATTTCAAAAGTGACCCACCAGTTGCTCTGTATATTTTTTTCAGATCTTTTAGAATAATTGAGCATTAATAAATGCAAAAACTTAAATATATTATAACAAGCACAGCTTAGTTTCTGGATGCTAAATTTGTCCGCAAAATAACACACACACTAGAGTCCTTGACCTCAAATTGAGTTCCCAATTTAAATTCTTATCATTCACCTATCGTTGCTAATGGGCCACAATACAGATATCTACAGTATCTCAACTTCATACAAACGGACGAAACGCGAGCTATACCTACGCGGCTCGATCTCTCCATGCGCTCGGCCAGTCGCGAGTGTCTGCATCCCGAAACAATTGTTGATTAAGCTTTACGTTAATGTGCGGATTGTTCATACTTTTAAATTTAATAATACATCTTTTCGTACGTATCAGTCGAGGCGCAAGTTTTTTTCGGTCGCTAATTTATAAGACCAATTTGTTATTAACACAAAGTAGGCTAATGTAATTTAAACATTGAAGGCGGGCAGCCCTATCACATGTGAATGGACCGCGGCGCTGCTATAGGCATTTATTTCAAACATGCGGCCGAGTTGAATTACTGTAGATATCTGTACTGTGACTTGGCGTTTGGCTGTGACCGACTTCGTCTTTCTTTATTATAGGCATAATACGTCAATACCATAAAGTCTATAAACTTATCAATAATTATGTATTTGTTTATGCATAGGTAGGTATATTTCCGTTTTCGTACCTACATATTTTTGGAAAATTCCAAATTTGTCTAACGGAACTTTTTCCATTTTGATGGAATTTATAAGACGACATCTGAAGTACCTTCTATCAATGAAATATTACTCATCTAAATCAATTCACAACTGACTAAATAATAGGATAGGATATTACATTTAAGAAGAAAAATAAAACATTAACACAAATTGAGAATCGGTTGAAAAACTGCAGGCTCAAATGCTCAATCTCCTTTTATTTCTGGTTAGTGTCGCCATATAATCGTCAATAATATTTTAATAACAGATTAAGACTGATGAGTGGTTCATAATTACGAAAAATAAAATATTTTTTTTTAATATTTTTCATAAGTTAAAGTTTCAAAATTCTTCTAAGTGATCAAAATTTAAGTTTGATCTGTAGTTTATGACTACACAACCAGTAATAAAAACGTGTCTTTCTAATTGTGTGAAGTCATAAAATCTAGATTAATCTTAAATTTTACTCACAGAGAACAATTTTGTTTTAATTTATGAAAAAAATTGAAAAAATATTTTTTTTTTTTCGAATTTCAGACCCACTCATCATACCTAATCAGCTATTAAAATATAATTGACTATTATATGCGGACCCGTAGATAGATTTATAAGGTACGTGCTGCTGGTTGCATTTAAAAGACAGTGTGATAAGGGCTAGCATGCGACCGTCGATACAGCAGCAGTGCGATCACAGAACTTTATCGAATCGTATATTAACGAATGTTTACGTTTATAGTATGGAGTCGGTTGCAAGTTTTGAGTAACATTGTAATTTTTTATTTTATAGATATTTATGAGTACAACATGTTTACGAACATTCAAAATTAACAAGGCACGCGTATATTTAAGCTGGCCGTGCGGCAACGGATAGATTTAAATTTTTTCTTAAAAGCCGTCTCTATACTATACGAACATTCGTTAACAAACGATTCGATAAAGTTCTGTGCTCGCAATGAGACTCGAATCGACAAGATAAATATTACCGAATTAATCGATAGCATGATAAATGAGAACCAAAACTGCCATATTCTAAAAAAATACATACAGGGTTGATCTTCAGTCACCTCACCAGCCACCAAATCTGCCATATTCTAAAAAAATACACACAGGGTTGTTTTTTGGTGACCAGCCAAAAATGTTAGTTTCTTTGAAACAATATAAACATGTATATTTATTTTAGCGTCGCTCAGTACAAAAAAGTAGAAATATGGAACCACAAGCTTTTTAAAAAATATTCGCTGTTGAATAAACATAGCTACTACGAAGAGGCATTTCATTGATAAAACTACGACGTAGTACTATAAGATGTTTTTTAGTAGCGCGTAGGTGTCTTCATTTTAATGACGACCGGCTGGTGTAGGGGTAACGTACATTGCCTTCTATGCCAGAGGTCCTGGGTTTGAATCCCGGCGGCGACGGATACTTGTGTGATGAACACAGATATTAGTCGTCAAGTCATGGATGTTTATATGTTTATTTAAGTTTATTTTCAAAAAAAATATATATATTTATTCAATATGTATGTTTATATATTTCTTAAGTATATCAGTTATCTAGTATCCATAACACAAGTTCTTTAAGAAACTTAATTTGGGCTCGATAATGTTGTGTGAGTGTCAGAAATATTTATTTATTTATTTATTATTATTTATGGTACCTAATTAAGAGTGACCATGATTTGCTTAATATGTACGCGGATAAATTAATTTCCTTGTAAAAAAATAACCACTTCTTTTGCAAAAATCATTTCTATGAATGATTACATTGTGTTAAAATAATTTGGCTGGTGACCACAAATCAAACCTGTCTAAGTGCCATAATTTGAGAAAATATCGATATCGATGACGGCCCGATTTACTTAGTTTTGTAGATGGTCGCATGCAAGCCTCGTTGTTGGTCTATTTTCAACCAACTACCAAAAAAAGGAGGAGGATCTCAATTCGTCTGTATGTTTTTTTTGTGTCTTTGTTACTTACTTACACGATATTTCGGTCAATTATGAATTGATTTTGAAAATTCATATTATGATAGAAGATAGGTACTTCATAGTTGGTCCCATATAAATTTCATCGAAATCGGTTGTGTTGGTACTTTTGAAAATTTCAAATTCTAATTCTTTTACTGTACATTCTACGTATGGTATAGAAGCTAACCCTAAAGTTTTATCTCTCCATTTTGTTACACGTTGTATATGATTTCGGAGAATGTTTACGTCGATGACATTATAACTCAGCCAAAGTTCTGACGTGAAGTCGGTTTTTTAATGCTCTCATTCGTTGATTATTATTTAGTAGGAACGATAAGGAACTTAGAATATGGATAGGTACAGAAGGCAGCACATCAAGCGTTCCAAACTGTAAGAAAATTGTAATTGAATATCAACTCTATGCCCTGGATATTAAGTTAAAAATTGGTTGTGCTTTGACAGGTTTTGCTTAAAGCTTGTTCTGCTGTCTGTTGAACCTACGGAATAAATAAACAGCCAGACCCAGAACATTATTTTTTGCCCTGAGCGAGTATCGAACCCGTAACCTCACTAATTACAGTGTAGCGTCTTACATTAATGCGTAACTGAGGTCGATTATATCGTCCTATTATTCTATTAAGGCGAGGATGCAGCGTTTCTACGTTTTTTTAACCGACTTCCAAAAAAGGAGGAGGTTCTCAATTCGTGTGTGTGTGTTTTTTTTTCGTTATAGGTACCTGAAAGTCACAGTTCATGAGATACCTGGTCACAGACGGACAGACAGATAGCGGAGTTTTACTAATTGACTCCGTTTTCCCCTATAAACGTTAACTATACTTACTAAAGTTGTAGTAGTTTGCGGTGAACGCTCATTTATGAAAAACTGGCTCAACTTTGCGAGTTAAGCTGAACTAATTTAGTTAAGTTGGCGGGCTTTAAAATGTTTGAGTCATCCGAAACTCTCGTAAAAAGGCACACACAAATAATTGTTGAGGACGTTATTGCATCAACCATTTTTCAAATGAATATTCACAAACAATTTATTAGATATCGGATATTTACGTTGTATGTATGTATGCACATAATTATTGTGCTGCAGAATCAGCTGTCAATATTATTGGAACGTTATAGCCGACAGCAAGCAAGATTTCTGCCACCGACAGTTAGGAAAGAAAGAGAGAACCGTATGTAAGCCAATCCTTGCAATAACTCAAGAACTCAATAGAGGCACAGAATAAGGTAATAGTTGGTATAGAGGCTAGCTACAGTAAGTGTGAAAGAGATAGCTGACTTCGAAGGACCGGAAGGACAGAGTGAGAACATCAAAATGTGTACGGTGTACAACACCGGCAAATAATGTACAAATCAGTAGTGGATAATATAACGTATAGCTGATATTACTTGATATTACGCGCGAATTACTTATAACGAACAGCGCATGCTATATTTCTATTCACATAACGCTATTTTATAATGCGCGGTTAGCGCATAACGGGTCGTTGTACTCACTCACTCCTCAACGATCCAGAGCTCAGCGGGCCGGGCGCGCCGCGCCCGGGCGGATCGCGCGTTAAAAAAATAACGTTATCATTCATCAGTCGACCGGTAGCTCGCAGCCGCGCGAATTGTGTGTGTACGTTTAGGCTAGGACGCTTTCACAGCCGTTGACTCGTGTTTCGTAATTCGTTGCATTACGTAGATACTGTTACGTCTACGTATGTTTTTAGTTAAAAAGTTTGTTGTAAAATAGTGTAAATAGATAGTATGATGTGATGAACGGATAAAATGTTTTAATACGAAACAGTGATTTCGTACTGTGTTTGTGTAAATAGGTAATAGGTTAGTAAAACGTGTCTTATTGGACTCTGATTGAACAATTTGGATTTGTGATCTGTGTAAATTAATCTGTACAGTGGCTCTAAACTTTTTATTTAAGTAGTCATAACAATAATAAAAAATGCCTAAAGCTACTAGTGTTGTACCAGTATGGAACTTTTTTAAAAAGTCTAGTGATGGTAATAAAGTTGCTATTTGTAATTATTGTCATCGGGAACTCTCTTACAAAACTACAATCACAAACCTAAAATCGCATCTAAAGCAAAAACATATTACTGCATACAATAAGCTTCTAAATTATGCCAAAAACCTTAAATATGTTGCCGCCCCGACTGCTTCTTCTGTGACAGCTGCTGGAACGTTTCAAGGTAACGCTTTTAAAAAAATCTTATCGTTATAGCGTCTAAAATAGCGCGCTATAAAAAAAGACGTGTGGCACTCGGAGACTGCCGCGGTAAAGCTATTGCATAGCATTTTTTATCAACTTATGCAAATATTATCTGTGCCGGTCGGAGTGTGGGGGTGCCGGTCGGAGTGGTGTTATCTAAATATAGCCGTTAAGACCACCACCAGTACAAATATACCATTATAACTCTTCGTTGCACGTTATATTGTTCATTTTTCTTTCTACAATAAATACTACATAATTTTAATGCTTTTGTGCTATATATCTATTGAAATAAGGTAAATTTTAATAACAATCAGAAACTTGTTTTAATTTGTGCTTGGTACTTTTACTATGGCTGCTGCCGAATGATGTCAGACACAGACAGCTATATTCGTTGACTGACAGAAACGTTTTCATGACGCGTTATACAACAACTTTTCTGTAACGTGATAACAGTTAATGTATCGAGGCTCTATATTGTTTATTTACTGTTGTTTTTATTCAATAACTGTGAATAAGTGTTATAATTATGAGGAAAAGAAGAAATCGTTCGCATATATGGAACTTTTTTGATATAATATGTAGTGATCCTGAGGAGAGAAAAGCGCAGTGTAAATGTTGCGGTAAAACTTTGTCATACAGCAGCACCATTACGAATTTGAAGAATCATCTACAGAAAGTACATGAGAGGGCATTTAAAGAGTTCTGCCGGTTGAATACTAAATTTAATAAAGAATCGGATAGAGGTGAAGTAAAAAATACTAAAATGGTACCTATACATTTCATCATGTTATTTTGACAACGATTGATCAAAACTGTTGTTTGATTCTGCTGTTTGTAAGAATAAACAGTTATCTAGTGATATAGCTTTCTTAAAAACTATGTTCTTCGAAATATTTGTCCCACAATGTTCTAATTGTTTGATTCATCTGTTACAATAACAAAACAATAAATTATAATATGAATACTGAAACATATATCTAAAGATAATATCTTTTTACATAATGTAGGTTCATAAAAGGTTAGTAAACTTATTAAATAGGCACATTCTATTTGTACATAAATTAATGGAATACATAATAAATATGAAACCAGCTTTTGTAGGTATAAGTTGTCCAGTTTGGAGATCAATGTTACTTGAAAATAATTTATAGTGTCCTGTCAATTAATTTAGGTTAGGAAACTCCATCCTCCTTCCTTAGCTCAGTTTAGATTCAATAAAAATGTAATATAATAGGTAGAAAGGTTTAAAATGTATATTGTCAGTGATTATTCTCAAAATAATCACTAATAATAATAATAAATAAATATTTCTGACACTCGCACAACATTATCTAGCTCAAATTAAGTTTCTTAAAGAACTTGTGTTATGGATACTAGATAACTGATAAGCTTAAGAAATATATAAACATACATATTGAATAAATACATATTTTTATTAGAATAAACTTAAATAAACATATAAACATCCATGACTTGACGACTAATATTTGTGTTCATCACACATACTTACTTATTTATTATAATTTAGGACCTTGCATCCTTGCATCTGTAGGTATATTGTGCAAAAAAAAACATTATTAGGAATGCTTATGAAAGTTCAGTGTTTGTAAAATGCTCTAGGTACCTATACTGTGTTAGTTTAGATAAGTAGAATAAGTAAAATTAAACTGAACTCAATAAATAGTATGCCGAACAAGACATAGCGAGGTACAGTATTTTAGTAGAAAGGTTATTAGACTTGACATATTATAATGTGGAGATCATATTTGCATGTCTGGCAGCATGTAACAAGAGTTTTGCATATTATTTTTCGTTAAAATATTGGACCACTTCCTGGAAAATTAAGAATTGGATTTTGAACATTCCGGAAACTCTCATTACCAATAAGTACTTAAGGAACTGTACAGGGCAGTGAGTGATGTATACTCATCTATCATAACAATTCATATCTTACAGTCATAATTAATATGCAACATAGTTAGGTACCTACTTCTTTCATTTATTGTTTAACCGAGGGCTGCCTGGAAGAGATTGCTCTAAAGTGATAAGGCCACCTAAATTCTATTACCTTTTTTTAATGGCAATAAAGCGTTTTTGTTTTGTATTGTACTAGTCAACATAAGTAGGTACATTAAATTTTATAATTTTGGTACTTTTCATTTTTAGTTTACTATGAAAATAATATCATGGGTTTTAGGAAAAAATATTCCTATATCATTAGGCCTATAATTGATACCGGCAATCTGTATAACTAATTCAGGCATCCTATACAATACCTAGGGAATGTATAGAATAGGTAACTGGTGCGTTCAGGCAATGTATGAAATATAATTAATAAATTGGAATTGTAGGAATTGTATAGAGTACCTGTCGTTCTACCGGTAATGTGTAAAATAAATAGATCTTGGTCTATATTTTTACAGGATACTCAGTGTCATATAGAAAATTTAATGTTTAAGTTCCATAATATACTGAGTTTCAAATTTACAGAAGAGCAAAGCTCTCAATGAGTGTTGTCATAGAGACTCTAGCTGTATGATTAAATTTCACCCATAATGTATTATTTATATTTTGTTTTTATTCACTAGAAAAGTTTTAAATTTTTTAATATTAAGCCAGTTTAATCATTTGATTTTATAAGAAATAAATAAATGGGTAGGCGTGGATAGTGGATTCGATCATTTTCATTTAAATATTATTATTTAGTTATGGGTGCTGCCGCAACAAAGCTCGCTCGGCTCGCCCACGTGTGGCCTATACACAATCCAACTTTTCCTCGTCGCTGCGCTCATCGTCACACCTAGGGCCCGATTCTGTAACTTATGCATGCTATTCACTGATGGTTCTCCAAGTAGGATTGTATTGGCAGAATGCTCACAAAATTACACATGATAACATAATGCACCTGCATAAGTACCGAACCGGGGCCCTGCAAGGCTAGCATGTGACCATCGCTAAGGAGTCGAATATTTTGTTATTTTATCCTATCATGTTGGCTAACATGCGCACCATAAAAGGTAGAATTATAGAACCACGGAATCAAAACTGGTAAAGTCTTTTAAAAATACATACTTTAATGACCATATTCTAAGAAAATATCCAAGGGAGTAGAACCAAGGGACACGTGGTCCCTCTTGTTAATGAGAAATTATTAAAGAAAGGTTTTCATTTAAAATAAATATTGCTTTTTACAGTGGGTACCTATGTAGTCTGAAATGGTCTATGTTAAGAATTATTCCGTTATGCCGAATTTCTGAAGCTAGTGAGTCTGCCATTTCATTAACAAATACGCCAACGTGAGGAGGTATCCATCCACTGGATGCGCACTTAACCTTATCACTTATCAACCTAATGATACATCTAAAAATGTAATTGGTTAGCTATATTTCTACACAGATATGACGCGTACTCATTCATAAAGTCTTTTTTACATTTTCGATTGCTATATCGTACATTACCGGCTGTGCATTCAGTATTGTATAGAATACCTTGGAAAAATATAAAATAAATAATATTTCCTACATTACCAGCATGTTTCAGGTTTTCTATACATCACCTAGGTATTGTATAGAATACCAGATTACACACATTGACGGTAACATTATACAATCAAATTCAACAGGTACCTACTTATGTGTGTATATTGGTGGAGTCAAGCAGTGTCACCATGTCCATGTTGATTGAAAATAACTATATGAAAAATGTAAGATTAGGTCACAATAAGCCTGACATATTGATCATATCATCATCATCACCACAAGTCTTTGTAATGAGCGCACTGCAGGGTATAAGTCTCTCCCCTGGGTGACGAGGAGGTTTAGGCCATAATCCACCAAGCTGGCCCAGTGCTAGGCGGTGGATGCCAGAATTTTCAGGGCGCCGATACGGCTTCTGACACACCCTAACGACTACTGTATACATGTATACAGCACCCGGGACCGACTGCCAACGTGCCCGAAGCACGGAAGTCGTCGTGAGAAATGAAAGGTCGGCGGTCACCCATCCAAGTACCGACCGCGCCGAACGTTGCTTAACCTGTGATATCGTATGATACACACAGTAACCACGGCGCCACGACGACTTCCTATCATCATCCTAATCGGTTGACCCGTTTTTTCGTGATTATAGGTACATCCAAACATTCACATTTATAGTAAAAAAAATATAATACTTCAACACGCATAAGAACACACGATCTTGGAGGGTTATTGAGGACTATAGCCGACGCGGCGAACCGTGATCCCTATGACACTGACAGTAATTTCCACAACATAACCTTGTAGTGCCGTCACCGTTACATTAGAATCGTATTGGAGGCTTCTAAAAATGGCATTTATTTATTTTACGTAGCTATATTCCAATAAAATGATATTCCTTTGGAATTATAACAATTCATAACATTTGCAAGAAATTATCTCAATATTAATCACACTTAACGTTTACGTTGTGCAAAAGTTACTTCGTAAGGTATGATTCAATAAATACCCTCCCTCGGAATATCATTTTATTGGAATAAAGCTACGTAAAATAAATAAATGCCATTTTTAGAAGCCTCCAATACGATTCTAATGTAACGGTGACGGCACTACAAGGTTTTGTTGTGAAAATTACTGTCAGTGTCATAGGATGTAATATAATATGGATGTCTGTCCGAAATAAAAACATTATTATTATTATAGGGATCAAGGTTCGCCGCGCCGGGTATAACTAAAGATAACAAAGTCGAACATTCATACTGACATTGCACTTCTTTATCAACCGACTCCCAAAAAAGGATGAGGTTCTCAATTCGTATGTTTTTTTTTGTGTCTTTGTTACCCGATATTTCGGACAATTATGAATTGATTTTGAAAATTGTTGTTTCATATGATAGAGGATATTTCATAGTTGGTAAAAAAATTTCATATTTAAAAAACATAAAAATTTCTATAAAGGTTCCGTTGCATTCCTGGCCGCAACCTGTGCCAAATTTTAGGATCGTGGAGATTATTCACGAATCAAACAAAAATAACACATTTAAAGTTTAATCAGTAATTTATGTGTACAAATGAAAAAACAAAATGAAGTTATTGCCATAAATCTCCACACTTATAGGTACAAAATGGCCGTTAGTACTTACTGTATGTACGTACTCAATCTATCAATAAAATGTGTTCCAAACCTATAGACATTTGTTTTTTGTTCTTAGAATGTATAAAAAAAACAAAAGCTTAAAAAATATATAATTACTTTTTTAACAAAAAGTTATACACGATTAATAAGAGATGATCCTGAAAGGTGAACCACTACCACTACACTACCACTACCACTACTACTACACTATCAAAAATCTAGGTACAATATTTTATGAATTGAGTATGTTTTTCTAGTTTTTTTTATTAAAATCATCTTTCATGTCCAGGCAGTAATCAAAAATATAGGAATTTAAGTGAAAATATGACTTAAATATGGCGTCGTCAGTCACCTGCGGTCATTGTCGATTCAAGTAGTTTTTCTTAATGTACACGAAAAGTAACAAACAATTTCATGAACAGTTAATTTTAAGTGTTTTCATAATGGTATTCCACAACTATTTTATTTGGCACAGGTGCTGGCCAGACGTCCATACTAAAATGAAACGTGTTATTTCATCGAAATCGGTTTCTCAACTTCAACATTCTCCGAAATCATACATATTGTTTGAAAAAATTGAAATTTTCAATGTAGTACTCAACCGATTTCAATGAAATTTATATGGGACCAACTACGACGTATCTTCTATCATATGAATCATTTTTAGAATTTTTAAAATCGATTCCTAATTGTCTGAAACATCGAATTGAGACCGACGAATTGAGAACCTCCTCCTTCTTTGGAAGTCGGTTGAAAATCCACAAACAATCACACCAACTAAGTCCCAAACTAAGCAGAGCTTGTGATATGGGATACCATGTAGCGAACTAGGGGGGGAACCTAGAATATAAATACACTAGCTGACCCGGGAAACGTTTTGCCATATAAATAAAAAAAAAAATAGATATTGGCCGATTCTCATAGATACCGGATAAGCACAAAAAATTTCATCAAAATCGGTCAAGCCGTTTCGGAGGAGTATGGCAACGAAAACTGTGACACGGGAACATGTAGATAAACGCCCAGACAGGGAATTTTTTTTATTGTTCCGTGCGGGAATCGAAACCGCAACCACTGGTCAGACAGTGTTACCCCATCGCCAAAGTGGTCGTCATTTTAAGCATGTATTGTGTGCTATGACATTCTGTAATAAAAATATTTTTTTTTAAGTATGAAAAACTTTTTCCCGTTATCCCTAACACAATTATTGCCATACAATAAAATTAAGGTAATTTTACTTTATTTCCCAGTTTATTTCCCAAAATAAAAGAATACTATTCACTTGTCTTCGAGAAATACAATTTGAAATTCAGTAGTGTACAGAGTGGACTTAGTATTAAAATATTTCATATTTTATCTACAATACAAAGTTCAAAAACCTCTTAATATAATTTCAATAAAATTTTACTACCTATTGATTTCAATGGGGAGTTTTCTGACAGGTCATAAAAATAAGTTCAAAAAACCTCTATAGATGGCACTTTTAAAAAGCCGCAGGCGTTAAGTCTGTAAACTATAATGTAGTAAGTGGTATCTACCATCTATGGTTATTTATACGTTCAATTTCTGATACAGACGTCAATTAATTTATTTTACTTTTAAAAACGCATTGAGGAAAAAATTCTTCGCCTTCGCCTTTTGTAAAGCGCCATCTATCGAAGCCTTTTGTACCAATTTTGTACAGTTTTGTTTTTTTAATGAGCTGTCAGAAAACCTCTCATTAAAAATTTCGACATAATTTTTAATTTTTAGTAAGAGGGTAAAACTATATTTTAAACATGGAAGTTACTAGTGCAGACAGTCGCTATTACGTATCTTAAGTCTTACATTAGATATATGAAAAAAAGTGCAACTAGGGTGGGGACATTTGGTCCCATCGTTCATTATATTTTGTAACCCTGCCATTATCTCATCTTCTTATAGTGTCGATGAGTCGCATCTAGTTTTCAAACATCGATGTATCGTTCATAAACATCGATGTTTTAACATCGATATCGAAACCTCTAACATCGATGTAACATCGTTCTTCATGAACGATGTTTTATGAACGAAGTCAGCTACACACACAAACATATATCCCTCTTAGTCGGAAGCGTAGGTTATTCTATTAGTGTCTCGCTCGTTCGTTCGCTCTGCAATAAAAACGTGCACAAAACGAAGCAGTTGCTTTTGCTTCGCTCGCCCACATTGACGGCCATGCCATTGTTTACTGTATTTCATTTGACGTTCATTATATCAGAGATCACAATTTAAGAAAAAAGCGGTGAACTTATTGTTAAGTGTGATAGATAACTCAATTGAGTATTGCTAAAGTAAGTGGGTTATTGGAGCCTACAATAACCCGGCAGAGAAACCGCTTACAAGGCACCAGGTTGTCAAAATTATTATTTTTAAATTCTTTGTTAAAAAAATAAATACCGACTTGTTTTCTGCTAAGATAAAAAATTATAATTCTTTAAAAATAAATGTTAAAACGAATTAAGTAGTGTCTCATTTCTGCTAAAAAAAACATCGATCAAAATATCGATATATCGTTCATAAACGTCGATATTTCTAACATCGATGTTTCACTTTTCAAAATATCGATGTTCTGATATCGATGTTTTTTATGAGCGATGTTGCATCCCTAGTTGCATCAGGTGCTTGTAGGTCTATTCATCGTAGTGAGAGGATAGGTCAGCCTGGATCCTGCGTTACCGGGTCTAGCTGCTTCCAGGCAGCCGCAGGCGCAGACTGAAATTTTGAGGGGAGTCACAACTGAGTTTTTAGGGGTCACTGGCGTCTGAGACAGACCATTTCACCCCAAAGTGGTCGAAATAATATTAGTACCTAAGATAATGATCTATACTTGTTAAGTAGTTACTAACTGTTGATGAAATAATAAAAACACTTCAACAAACAACTGCGTTATTATTTTGACTAGTGTTGTTATAACATCCTATGAATGCTTCAAATGTCATTCTTTGAACGAATACTTCGCGATCTTAGCCACGGATACACTAGGGGACAAATGGAGCAACATGTTGCGGAACATGTTCCACAACAACTACGGGGAATGTGCCGAGATACATGTCGCGGATCATTTTGTCCACCACACTTCTCTCTCAGTGTTTATAGAAATGTCGCCCGAGGAGGTTGTGGCTATTAGTGCTGCGTACATAGTAATTATATCGAGTGTGTTGAAACGTAAGAGAAAGAGAAGGTGGTGGCTGCGGAATTTCTTATTATTCATTTTAAAGGCACGTTGCGTACGCGACTACACTTGGTGACAAATGGCGCAACACTGACGCGGGACACGTGCGTTCGCTCCCGAGGCGGGAGCAAGCAACCTGCCCCGCGTCACGTAAAATATTGTGGGTCATGTTGCGGGACACTATGCAACGTTCCAGCGTCATGTATATTTTGTGTTGCGCGTCATGTTGCGGGACAAAATGTTCCCTAGTGTATCCGGGGCTTTATATTAACACATATTGACGTAACCTGCCAGACTTGCTTCGCAAACACTTTTTTTTTTTTGAGAGCTCTCATTTGAGCATTTGAGAAGCATGTGTGGAGTGAAATTAAGTTATAGGGCGCGCAATGGTGAAATAAGAAAGAGATGCATTTTACAACAGCAAGTCAAAATAATAAATAACACTATTGTTTGTTGAACTAAGGCCGGCGCCAGACTTAGCTTCACATGTTTGATTGCTATGTGTGGCACGGGACTTTGGATATGTGTTCAAAGTTTGAACAAAGATTTGCACTTTGCCATGCGGTGTTTTTGCGGTCTTTTTCGACACATCAAAGCGTTCAAAGTTGAAATATAAAAAAAAATGTATTAAAAAAAAAGTGTTTGCGAAGCAAGTCTGGCAGGTTACGTGAATATGTGTTCAAATACTTTTGCAAAGTCGTCAAAGATACCTATGTGAAAATCTTTGAAGCTATGTCTGGCGCCCGGGTAATGAACTCGACGCTTAAAAGTACCAGGACTAAGTTTTCCACCACATACGGATGGAAGTTCTGTCTGCGTCTAGTAGTCCTATGGTAAAAGTGTGAGGGTTCGCTTTGTTCAAAAAGTAAACCAAAATGACTATTCTTCCACTCCCAAGAATCATTATGGTGCGTACAGATTGCTAGTAATGCAACTAGTAATGTAACATTCTGCGCACGTTGCGTATTTGAACGAGTGCTGCGCAGAATGTTACATTACAAGTTCCAATACAGCAATCTGTACGCACCATTAGGCACCATACATAACACGGTGTTGGCGCCACTTGGTAACTATGTATTCTTTTGTTCAGATCGCGGGGACGCCAACGGAGACGACTCTAAATCTTCAGAGGATCAAGTCGATCAGTTAGAAGATTCGAATGTCATAAAAACGGAAGTCAAGGATGTTCGCAGCGTTTTTGACATGGTAAGTAACATATTGGTTTTTTCCACACATAATAGATTTTTAGGCACCCAAAGCACGGTACAGATGTCTACAGTAATTCATCGCGGTTGCATCTTTGAAAATAATTCCTACAGCGCTGCAGCGCCGTGGTCCGTTCACATGAGGTAGGGCTGCCCGCCTTCAGCATTTAAATTACATTTGCCTACTTTGTGTTTTTTACTTCTGTTTAGTTCTGTGACTGCAAATATACTTTTTTTATACAGGATGTCCCGATAACACTTCGAAATCAAAAAAAAAATGTCGAAATTTAATGCTTTCATACAAAAATTTAAAAATAAATTTAGATTTTTTCTTTCTTTTCATATACTTTTTTTGTAATCTTCATGGGTACTAGAATACATCCGTGAAGGTATTATATAGGGTTTCGGGACACCCTGTATAAAAAAAAAATACTTTGTGAATTGGATAGGAATTGTTCAACGAAAATACGTTTTGTGTCAAAAAACCTTGTTTACGTTTGAATAACAAATCGGTCTTATAAATTAGCGACCGAAAAATACTTGCGCCTCAACTGAGACGTACCTAGGTAGGTACCTAAGAAAAGATGTATTACTAAATTTTGAAGTATAAACAATCCGTATATTAACGTTAAGCTCAATTAACAATTGTTTCGGCATGCAGACACTCGCAACTGGCTGCATGCCGAGATCGAGTCGCGTAGGTATAGCTCGCGTTTCGTCCGTTTGTATGAAGTTGAGTTACTGTAGATATCTGTACCGTGCGCAAAGACCACCGCCTCCGCCGAGATAATGAGTAACTAAAGGTGATGTCTTCCATGTTGAACTGAGACCAAAGGAAATACATAGAATATGCCAGCTGCTTCTCTTCCCGGGCATAGTGTAAAAGTCAGTTAAGGGACTGAGGTTTTATTGAAGGTTTTTTGTGAGCGTTAGGCTGACCCTGTCACTGCAAGAGTCTCTCTCCACAATTAAATGCCCCCAAATTTGACTAACGTGACAGCAGATGGTTTTAAAACCGCTTTAACTTGGTATACCTACTGCTATAGAACAAATCAAAGTCTTTCATAGTTAAGTTCGTTCACGAACCTAAAGGACCGACTAACAAAGGAGTTTTGCCTGTAATTTTTTATACTTCCCCAGACAATCACAACAACTACATGGCCCCAAAGTAAGCATAGCTTGTGATATGGGATACCATGTAGCGAACTAGGGGGGAACCTAGAATATTGTACATATATTGTATTATTTATTTCCGTGCGGAAATCAACCCCGCGGCCACTGGCGTCTGAGGCCATCGCCAAAGTGGTCGTCAATTGGTACTTGCGCTTGGTACATGAAGACGATTTGGATTTCTATACCGTTTAGTGTGTGCGCAAATACCAATCACATTCAAAGGCTCTGAGTGCCTAGTGCGAGTTTTTTAACTATACCATAGCGTTAACGCTAACTTCGTTTTGTATGGGATCGAAGCAGCGCCAACTAGTGACGAAATTGGTAAACCGAATTTGTAAGAACGCGATTGGTTGTTTCCAGTGGTTTTCTCGATTAACGCGACAGTAAAGTCATTCGAATAAACTCGCACTAGGCCCACTGATACGTCCATAGTGCTGCCAACTTCTAACAACATTTTACCCTAAGATTAAATAAAACACTTTTTAACCGGATTTATCGCGCATATTTACATTTTAAATTTTGACTCGACGTTTCGGTGTCTTTGCAGACCCCGTGGTCACGAGCGACTGGGGTCTGCAAAGACACCGAAACGTCGAGTCAAAATTTAAAATGTAAATATACGCGATAAATCCGGTTAAAAAGTGTTTTATTTAATAGTATGAATCGCGAAAACTTAAGACAATATTTTCCTAAGATTTTTTGAAATCCCCTGAAAAACCCCCAAGTTTTGGTTCTCATTTGTATTTTTGTTATTGACACAAGTAATATGGTCAAAAATAGTTTTATTATAGATATTTTAGCCATATTTTTATAAACTCTGTCTCATAGAAAATAAGGTTAATTTTTAAGAGAAAGAAAAACACATTTTTATATCTACCTACATAATACAGTTTTTGGAGTAACATTGCAAGTATTGTCAAAACCCCTAAAAACCTGGAAAACCCCAAAAATTTTCTGCCTCTAAAAATCACCCTTTTGACAATTCTTGCCCTTACATTTAGGGGAAAATACCTGAGGTGTTCACCACTGGCCAGCCTAATGGAAGAGTTTGTGTTTCAGCAGACGGGTGGTAGGGGGAGGTGCACCCTGTGCCTGTCCAGCGTCAGCTACCAGGATTCGGAAATGAAGCGGCATCTCAAGTCAAGACATCCTATCAAGTACTCACAAATTTATGGGGTATGTGTTATTTAATCATCTACGCTTATACAGGGTTAATTTAAATGAACACATCACCTCTTACACTGAGGCCACACTACCTTACCGTCTACCGGGCTGTTACCGCAATAATTATGGCATTAAATTACCGTTTAAATTACTGCATGAACTGGTGTGGTTACACTAGAGTTTACCTAGATAGGTCCATAAATTTGGCGGAAAATATGACTTTTTCAAGATGGAGGTCGAAGCTGCAGCGGTGTTGTGTTTTATGAGTGCCAATTATTTTTACATGAATCTTTTAAATTTCAACAAAGCTAAAAGAAGACACAAAAGGGTATCCCAAAGAGACGGTTCGGATTGGAATAATTCTAAAAACTCGAGCGCTTTTTCATTTGACCACCCCATGTCGGTCGATACGTGCGTCGCCGGTGAGCTCATATTGCACACTGGACAAACGGTAGTGTGGCCACAAACGCAATAATTACTGCGGTAATCTTCTTTGATGTGCGAAAAAGACCGCCGCCGGAGCTATTGCCTACCGCCATTTGCCATATTGATGGCCGTAAATCGTGGTTACACCTAGGTGTTGTTTAAGTTATGGCAATAATTATTGGCATATCACGGTAGTGTAGCCTAAGCATACCTGCCACAGGTGATGCGTTAATTAAAATTAACCCTGTATACTTAGTTGTCATCTGAGAACGTTTTCAATTATACCTGTATTCAATAAACATTCTCAGATATTTCAACTCAAATATTTTTTTTTCACAATTTCCTTAAAATCAAAATTCTATATGAAAACTGAATAGTTATTTTCAGTGTTATTATATTTATTACAAAAACCAACGGTAGGTACATACATACATACATACATAACGTCACGCCTGTATCCCTTATGGGGTAGGCAGAACACCAGAGGTTACAAGACCATCTGATGTCACGTTTGACAAATTTGGAGGTATTATAAAGATGGAGAGAGACTATTGTAGTGACAGGGGGTCAGCCTATCGCCCACAAAAACGCCTTTAAAACCTCTGTCCCCTAACTGACTTTTGCATTATGCCCGGGAAGAGAGGCAATCGGTACATTCTAAGTTTTTCTTTCGCTCCCAGTCCAGCATGGAAGTTTATTTTGTGTTCTTTTTTTGAAAAACAAAATAATTTACGTTTTCTTTATTCTTTAAGGCATTTATCATTTTTTACTACCTAGGTACTATTATAAACTTGAAAGTTTGAATGGATATGGAGGATGTAAGGGAAAGAAAAACTTAGAATGTACCGATTGCCTCTCTTCCCGGGCATAATGCAAAAGTCAGTTAGGGGACAGAGGTTTTATTGGCATGTTTTGCGCGCCATAGGCTGACCCCCACTCACTGCAATAGTCTCTATCCATCATTATGATACCTCCAAAGTCAAACGCGACATCAGATAGTCTTCTAACCTCTGGTGTTCTGCCTATCCCATAAGGGATACAGGCGTGAAGTTATGTATGCAAAATTATTTTTTATAAAAGTTAAACTTAATGTGCATCCCGACTAGCGAAAGTTGTTAGTCAGCTCTGCACAAGCAGTCCTTCTCTGTATAAGCAAGAGAGACTTCCGAAGCGAAATAGAACCGAGGCCTTTCCGCTTAACTTTCCTTTTGTCAAAACTCTGCTCATCATTTTTATTTGTTACAGGATACCAGTTCAAATGCGAGTGATTCCGAAGAAATATTCAAAGATGTGATTTATCTAGAAGAGCAATACCACTCGCCACCTCCTCCTGCAGCACCAAAACCATCATTAAAACGAACTCCATATCGCAGGTACTCCACAAAAAGACTCCGGTCTCCTTCACCAGAAATAATCATGAGAAAAACCGAGAAAAAGTCCAACCAAGACGAAGAAATCGAGAAATTCGCAACTTATATAACTCATTTGCTCAAATCGGTAACCCCAGAAGTCTGTTCGAAGCTACAGATGGAAATCATCAACTTAATAATGTCGGAGAAGTTGAAGAAACCGGAAACTAGTGCTGCGGAGTTGTCAGCGCCGATTATTTTACAACAATTAGTTCAGAAGAACTCAGAAGGTTTAACGGAGCGTTTGGGTAATGGTGGAGAATCGAATATTCAATCGAATAATCAGGATACTCCCAGTTATGTTGTCCGAATCGAGAATAGCACTGAAAACGGGAAGTAGAAATAAAATTACGTTTTTAATCGATTTTTCTCGCATGTTTTAAATCGATATTTTGTTTTGTTGTATACATGCATAACTTCACGCCTGTATCCCTTATGGGGTAGGCAGAACACCAGAAGTTGTAAAGCCTTGTGATGTCACGTTTGACTTTGTAGTTATTAAAATGATGGAGAGAGACTATTGCAGTGATAGGAGTTCAGCCTATCGGCCATAAAAACGCCCATAAAACCTCTGTCCCTTAACTGAGTTTTAGTTTAATAATATGTTTGCTTCTCATGTTACCTGGTGGGAAGTGACTAAGGCGGTACACGTCCATCCATGGGAAACCTATTCACTCGACCACAGTATAGATATCTACAGTAATTCAACTCGGCCGCATCTTTGAAATGAATGCCTACAGCGCTGCGGTCCGTTCACATGTGATAGGGCTGCCCGCCTTCAGTGTTTCAATTATATTTGCCTACTTTATGTTTACTTCCATTTAGTTTTGTGACTATATTTGCGCAAATATTCTTTTTTTATATAAACAAAGAAAATACTTTGTAAATTGAATAGGAAGTTTTTAACAAAAATACTTTTTGTGTCAAAAAACCATTTACGTTTGAATAACAAATCGGTCTTATAAATTAGCGACCGAAAAATACTTGCGCCTCAACTGAGACGCACGAAAAGATGTATTATTAAATTTTCAAATATAAACAATCCGCATATTAACTTAAAGCTCAATCAACAATTGTTTCGGTATGCAGACACTCGTGACTGGCCGCATGCTGAGATCGAGCCGCGTAGGTATAACTCACGTTTTGTCTGTGTGTATGAAGTTAAATTACTGTAGATATCTGTATTGTGACTCGACGCTTAAAAGTACCAGGACTGTAGTAGTCTGGAAGAGGTCTGGTAGGCAGTTCTTTTCACACCTTGAAAAGTCGTAACAAAATGGACCTTTTTTTTTTTTTTGTAAGTGACTAAACCCGCGTTTGACCTCAATCTCACCTGATGGTAAGTGACGATGAGGTCGAAGATGAAAGCACACGGGTTTAGGAAGGAACTGGCTCTTTATACAATATTGCCGGAACACATTACCGCCGGAGCGGTAACATTTGGCGGCAGACTTTATATAAAGGGTGGTCGCTAGCCAGGCGGACCCAGAAGGGATCCTACCACCAAGCATAAAGCTTCGTCTGACTTTGTACTATATCAGGTATACTTAGGGATAGAAGTTCTGTCTGCATTTACGTTGTAATATAAAAGAGATAAAAACTGAGTTTTAATTAACCTTTGTGATTAAGTGAATTAAGTATTGTTAATTAATTGTATTCTAAAGTTAATTATTGTAAGACAATTCGTACAGTACAATGTGTATTTTTTTAATAAATATTTTAAAAGATAACTTAAGTTTTTTTTTAACTTAATTGGAGAAATTTAATAAAATCATTATTATTATTCTGCATATTTACAACTATACGCCTTTCGGCGGAAAAGACCCGACAATCGGACCAGTCGGTCGGGTATCAGGGCAAGAGAGAAAGAAATCGGCGAACGATTCGGGCAGTATCGAGCAATACCGCTTTCTGCATGCGTGCTGGAAGTGAACCACCGCCGAATCCCAGCCTTTCAAGGTGTCTGACCAGTGTGGCTGGGGTCAAACCGTTTGCGGATATTACAACCGGGATGATTTCGGTGGACATAACCTCCTACATTTCGGTCACCTCGTGTGCAAGGTCCAAGTACTTGCGTTGATTTTCGGTCTCGGCCTTCACGAGGTTCTCGTCATGTGGTATAGTTATGTCCACCAAAATCACCTTGGACGACGATCGGTCCATTAACACGATATCAGGTTCATTCGCTAGAATAGTCCTGTCCGTGATAATGGGCCGATCCCAGTAAAGCTTGACGCTACCGTTTTCGAGAACTGGCTCCGGCGTGTACTGGTAATAAGGCAGTTTCTGATTGATGAGACCGTATTTCAGAGCGTATTATTATTATTATTTTTAAACCTATAGGTACTATTTGATTAATTTTTTTCAGTATCATTAATCTGTTGATTTTATATCAACTCGCATAAAGAAAAATACTAAGTGAATAAATTCGTTCCGACCTGTAGCTACCCTGGCAAATAATTCAGTGTACCCACTTTCGGGAAGAAAAAAAATAGTGATGTGGTTTAAGTGAATGAATGTAATTATATTTTAGTAATATCGTAATTAGGGATGCAACGATATGGCTATTACGATACCGATACGAATGACGAATGTATCGTAATAGCGAATACTGCATTACGCATTACGAATAATGCATTACGATTATTTAATTAAAATCTAATAAAACAAGTCAATTGAGTAAAATCAACTTTACTTAAGTTTTAAGGACAATTTACCACCTAAATGTCGTAATTAAAATCAATTTATTTTAAATTCTTGTTAAGAAAACATAAATTTTTAAATTATCTGGTTTGAGTTTGTTTCTCATATCCGTATGAATTAAACCGGCTGTGGAAAACAATCTTTCTGAATCCACTGTTGCTGGTTTGGTGGACAAATACTTATGGGCCAATTTTATCAAATTAGGAAATACAGTATTTTTTCTCCAATAACTTGAATAGCTTGTATCCATCTCTGCATTGGGTGCATTTAAATAAGCATTAATTTCAGCCATATAGTTTTGATATGAAACAACAAATAAATAAATAATAAAATAAATAAATATCAATATTATGTAGGCACATTATTTCATTTCATTAAAATAATATCTGTTAACTAAGCAGTAGGTACTTAGTAAGTATTGTATTAGAGTCTACTTCATATCAGATTGTTTTTGTTTCATTTCAGTTTAAAAAAAATAATTCTTTATGTAAAAATTTCACTGATTTATTAATTAGTTAGTTTATTTATAGGTAGTACTAGTATCTAAAATTTATTTATTTATTTTTCTGTTATGTATGTACCAGCTTTTATCGTTTTTATTAGGTAGGTAGTGTAGTATCTAGTTTTAAGAATCGTTATAAATCGTAATACTTTTTACGATACCGATGATCGTCAAAAATAACGATAACCTGCGGTTTACGATTTTCGGCATCGGTATCGTTGCATCCCTAATCGTAATGTATGGAAACAAATATTTTGGCTAACAAGACATTTCTTTTATCATGGTGCTGTTGGCAAACGGCAACTATTCTTGTATATTAGTTTTCAACGACAAAACGAGTTTAAAAATTAAAAACTTATCAAGTCGATTTTACTTCTACTGTAACCTTATTAATGCACTAGGTATGTTTGGTAATTAATTATTTTCACTCAAGTAACTTTGAAGATAACGTGCACACTTCAAATTCAATTATTTGGTGTCTCGTTTTCAAGCATTCTCAGTTAAATCTTACTTTACTGTTATCATTATTTTCCCACCGACTTCCAAAAAAGGTTGAGGTCTCAATTCGTCTGTATGTTTTTTTTGTTTTTACACGATATTTCAGACAATTATGAATCGATTTCATATGATAGAGGATATTTGGCGCTACGCCTCGAAATTACTTACCACATTTTTGTTTTTACGTTATATTGCTAACGTAGCTCCATCTAATATAACGTAAAAACAAAAATGTGGTAAGTAATTTCGAGGCGTAGCGCCAGGCCCCGGTAGCTCAGTTGGAAGAGCACTCGTCCGGCAAACGAGAGGTCCCAGGTTCGAATCCTGGTCGGGTAATTTTTATTTATCACATTTTTCATTTATTTAAGAATAATTGAGCATTTTAAATGCAAAAAACTTAAAAACATTATTAAATAACTTCACGCCTGTATCCCTTATGGGGTAGGCAGAACACCAAAGGCTATAAAACCATGGGTAACAATGTTGATCACCTACAACTAGTGTTGCCTACCATACTGTTTTTCACTACATTATACTGTTTACTGTTGAAAAATACAAACTACTGATTGATTGAATCAGGCGTTACTTTGCGGAAATCCATGACAACTACTTTAACAAAGTTACCTTGCTGATTCCGCGACTTATTTATTTATTTATTTACCCTTTATTATACACAAAAACAAATCCAGAATATAAAAAAAAACACTAATAAAAGAACACATTATGTATAAAGGGCGGCCTTATCGCTTGGAAGCGATTTCTACCAGGCAACCATGTAGTTGACATGAAAATGAAAATTGTAGATGGGGCATTTTAGGTAGTAGATGGGGCATTTTAGGTCAGGGTGCAACGACCACCACCGAACTCGGAGGTGGTCCTTGCACCCTGAAGATGCTTCTGATTGAAGCAAAACACGTGTCGGTGGAAGCTTGTGGTGTGGGTTACAGTTTTCCAATACATAACATATACATAACTTCACGCCTGTATCCCATATGGGGCAGGCAGAACACCAGAGGTAATAAAACCATCTGATGTCACGTTTGACGAATTTGGAGCCATTACAATAGTGGAGAGAGACTATTGCAGTGACAGGGGGTCAGCCTATCGCCCACAAAAAAGCCTCCCATAACACCTCGGTCCCTTAACTGAGTTTTACAGTTTGCCCGGGAAGAGAAGCAGCTGGCACATTCTATGTTTTTCTTTCGCTCCCAGTCCAGCATAGAAGCTTTCCACGTGTTACACGTGTACAGTTTTCCAAGTGTGTGTTAATTGCATTGCTTGCTTCTAGAGGGAGGGCGGTGAACCAACGCACGAAAATCCTGTATGTACAAGTCGCGGAATTAACAAGGTAACTTTGTTAAAGTAGTTACAAAATACTGTTTGCAGCATAAAAAGTAAACACTTTATATGCTAAACTTTAATTAATAATTTCTGCAAGAAGTTCTAAAAATATATTTTGAAAACATTAAACAAATTTAATGCTGTTTATTTTTCCAAAATACTGTTCTTTTCATACTCAAATATACTTTCTAGAAAAAAAAGTTGGAAACCCTACCTACAACTTGCAATTGACTCCGTAGGTCTACCTAGGGTCCTGATTTCATTTAGTTTCTTAAAGCTGAAGAAGCAGGTTGCTATATTGAAGGATAATGGGCGATCATCATCTTTGTGAGCCGAGAGACGCACACTGCTGGACAGAGGCCCCCCCAAGACTCTCCACGTCGCGCAGCCCTCATCTACCGTTTGACATTCATTAAGTGTTTCTTTTTTAAACCTATAATGAATAAAAGTCTGTCTTTTTTGATTTTCTTAGGTAATATAAAAACATGAAGTCGTCGTGGCGCCGTGGTTACTGTGCATATCAAGCGATATCGCAAGTTAAGCGCGCTCGGTGCGGCCGGTATTAGGATGGGTGACCGCCGCCCATTCATTTCTCACGGCGACTTCCGTGCTTCGGAGGGCACGTTAAGCAGTCGGTCCCGGGTGCTGTATACTTGTATATAGCAGTCGTTAGGGTTTGTCAGAAGCCATTTCAGCACCCTGAAATATCTGACATCCACCAACTAGCACCGGGCCAGCTTGGTGGATTATGGCCTAAACCTCCTCGTCACCGAAAGGAGAGACTCATAGCCCTGCAGTGGGCTCATTACATGGAGTTGTGATGATGATGATAAGAATATTCTTAAATACATACACATAACGTCACGCCTGTACCCTTATGGGGTAGGCAGAACACCAGAGGTTAGAGAGGTTACAACGTTTGACAAATTTGGAAGTATTATAAAGATGGAGAGAGACTATTGTAGTGACAGGGGGTCAGCGTATCGCCCACAAAAACGCCTTTAAAACCTCTGTCCCTTAACTGACTTTTACAGTATGGTCGGGAAGAGAAGCAGCTGGCACATTCTATGTTTTTCTTTCGCTCCCAGTCCAGCATGGAAGCAATATAAGAATCGATAAGTTATTTGGGCTAGCATGCAACCATCGATAAACAGTCGAATCGACAAGATTAATATTATTTTGTTATTTTATCCTGTTATGTAAGCTAATATGCGCACCATAATAGATAGAATTACTTGCTTTGATACCATGATTAAGACCACAGAACCAAATATGTCAAAATCTTAATAAATTACATACACTAAATACCATATTCTAAGAAAATATCGATAAAAGGCCCGATTTATCGTTGTCGACGGTAGCATGCTAGCCCCGATGCAGTGTTTCTTAAAAGCTAATCACGTTTAGACAGACAGACACGACGGAGTATTAGGTATTTTAATATTTACTCACTTGAAAGTTTGAATGTAAAGATTGGTTATTTGCGTGAACGCTACTGCGCCAATCTTGAGGTCGCGGGTTCGATTCCCGCACGAAACAAGGAAAAAACATAAAGTTTTTATGTTTTTGCATTTAAAATGCTCAATTATTCTTAAATAAATTAAAAATGTGTCATTTATTTAAGAATAATTGACCATTATAAATGCAAAATCTTAAAAACATTGCAATGCTTCACTTTAACTGGGATTCACAATGGTCTTAGCTGCAAAGCTATACCATTAGATGGAGCTACGTTAGCAATATAACGTAAAAACAAAAATGTGGTAAGTAATTACGAGGCGTACCGCCAAGCCCGGTAGCTCAGTGGAAGAACACTCGTCCGGCAAACGAGAGGTCCCAGGTTCGAATCCTGGTCTAGTAATTTTTATTTATCACATTTTTCATTTATTTAAGGAAAAAAACATGATCCGTGTTTGCGAGTTTATCTATATACTAGCTGTTGCGCTCGGTTATACCCGTGCAATTTCGGATCCCGCGGGAATTTCGGGATAAACAGTAGCCTATGTGCTATTCCAGACTGTACACTATCACTATGCCATAATTCCTCCCGTGATTGAGGAACAAATATCCATACATCTAAACTTTCACATTTATAATATTAGTAACATACTTATATTTTATATTCTAGGTTCATTACATGGTATCTCATACACAAGCTATGCTTACTTTGAAGCTATGTAGTTGGTGTGATTGTCTGGGGATTTTATTCTTTATTTCTAGACAAATAGCTTCCATGCTGGACTGGGAGCGAAAGAAAAACATAGAATGTGCCAGCTGCTTCTCTTCCCGGGCAAACTGTAAAAGTTTGTTAAGGGACAGAGGTTTAAAGGCGTTTTTTGGGCGATAGGCTGACCCCCTGTCACTACAATAGTCTCTCTCCATCTTTATAATACCTCCAAATTTGTCAAACGTAACATCAGATGGTCTTATAACCTCTGGTGTTCTGCCTACCCCATAAGGGATACAGGCGTGACGTTATGTATGTATGTATGTATTCTAGACAAATGTAATATCTGCTCATATCTTACATTTGTCTGCGTGTTTTGTGTGTATTATCTATTATCTATCTATATCTACTCATATAACAAAGCAGACTGGTTTGTTTGTTTAATACTCATAATCCCCTAATCTTGGAGATTACCTGTCTGAATTTGCGGCATCATCAAAACAACTCTTTGTAATGAGCCCACTGAATTAAACATGAAACTCTGCCCTTGATGAGGTTTACGCTTTAAAGCCCCAGCTAGACTGTTTAAAACTCACTCCCGGCGGATTGCGCTCAGCCTGAGCCGTGCGCCCCCCACGTAGGAAATAGCCCAGTACACGCGGCCATTTCCCCACTCATAGCCTGTATAGCCGCAGTAGGTCCCCTCACCCGCCACGGCTGGCTATCGGGAGGGAGAAAGCGTCTCCTTCTCCGTCCCACCCTCCGCCCAGCCTAACCTTGCCTAAAACCTAACCTAAAACCTTACCTAAAATCTAACCTAAAACCTATCCTAAACGACGTAACTTAACCTAAAACCTAACCTATCCTGAAACCTAACCTAACCCAAAGCCGTCGCATTGCCCTCCGCCCAGCCTAACCTAAAACCTAACCTAAAAACCTAACTTAAAATCTAACCTAAAACCTATCCTTAACGACGTAACTTAACCTAAAACCTAACCTATCCTGAAACCTAACCTAACCCAACCCAATGCGACGGCCGGACGCCGAAGCGTGATTTCGCTTCACCCGATCGCTGGATCGCGATGGGCTACTGAGCCCCCCAGCCACGACAAGGCACACTCTACTTGGGGGGATATACCTATGATCTCGTACGATGTGCGTGCAAATGAGTAAGTACATTATTTAAGGTTCTTTATAGATTATTTGTTATCGAGTTAAAATATAACATGATATAAATACTTTTGCAAGCCATTGCGCCAATCATTGCGTTTTCTAGTAGGTATAACTACAGGGTGTTATCGGTAAGCGATTATTCCGTAACTATAAGAAATATGACAAAAACTTTAAACTGATATCTAAATTAGGCATTTACGTTACGTAAAGCGACATCAATATACATATTTTCCTCTCGTAATAAGTCCCGTACTACTAATGTTTGTTTGTCACTTATGTCATGAAACCTGATACTTAGTTGAAATTTTTCAACAATGTTTTAGTGGTTGTGTAGGTAGGTACTGGACGGAATACTAAAAAAATAAAAGTATTCTATTTTAAAATAAGGCTTCTTTCCAACATTATGGAAAATAGCGCATGTTACGCCAGTGCATAAAAAAGGACCCAAAACTACCATTGAAAATTATCGGCCTATTTCGAAACTAAATATCCTGAGTAAGGTCGCAGAGCGAGTTATTTACAATCATATTTATCCCTTGATCTATAAAATGATCCCTGACCAACAGCATGGCTTCATGAAAAACAGGTCTACGTGCTCAAACCTTGCCATGTTCACCAGTAGAGTTCTCCATGACATGGAGGGGGGAGGACAGGTTGATGTGATCTACACGGACTTTGAAAAAGCTTTTGATCGTGTAGATCACATCATACTCTTGCGTAAACTTCAAGAAATAGGTATATGCGGGAATTTATTAAGATGGTTGGATTCTTATTTACGTAATCGAAGCCAGGCTGTAGAGGTAGGCGGTTTTTGATCTGATTATATATCTATACCTTCAGGCGTACCACAGGGCTCAATTTTGGGACCATTACTTTACTCTGTGTATCTATATGACATTCGTAAATCTATTTTAAATTCTAATTTCATTATGTATGCCGATGACATGAAAATATATATAAAAGTTAATGATTCTTTGGATAGCCTGAGGCTGCAGGATGATTTGGATCGACTATCTAATTATTATAATAAAAATCGTATCAATATCAACATTAACAAGTGTGTACATATCACCTTCACTCGTAAAAGGAATCCCCTATTGACCAGTTACTCATTTGACGGCACAGTTATTCATAGATCTAATCAGGTTCGTGACTTGGGCGTGCTCCTTGACTCAAAGCTTGCTTATGGTGAACACATTTCTAATATTGTAACCAAATCCTACAAAAATCTAGGCTTTGTGTTAAGGACCGCTGCACCATTCTCTGATATTACATGTATAAAAGTACTATACTACTCATATGTTCGTAGCGTTCTGGAGTACTGTAGCCCCATATGGAATGCCCAGTATGTAGTCTATAAGCATGCGATTGAGTTGATTCAACATAAATTCTTAAAACACGTAAACTATAAGCAGCAATTGAGTAGCATACAGTACACGGAAGCTTGTAAACATAATCATATTTTAAGCTTAGAAAGTCGACGTTGTTTGCTTGATATGGTATTTCTGTATGGAGTATGTAACGGTTCTGTAGATTGTATGGATTTGACACAACTCGCTCTTACTTTACACACACCCTCCTCCAGAACACGGCACACTCAACTATTCTACACACAACTCGCCAAAACAAATTACAACCAAAATTCACCAATAAATAGGATGCATAACATTTATAATAAACAATTCTCACGTATTTGTGATATATTTAATGACAGCAAGGTAAAGTTTCGGCATGATATATTAAATATATTATTTAAAAATGATAAGCATTAAAAAACAGACACAAACACTAATACAAACATACAACACAAACATACACTCACTTAAACATATAACATATCCAAACACTCATCATAAATAAGGGAGACTCAAAAAAAAAAATCTATAACAATTAGTTTAAGTATTATCGCCTTATCATCATTTTTTAATTTTTTATTCTTAAATTTTATATTATGGTCAAAACTCATTCCAGCATACAACTCAAACACTAATTTTGACATAAAACATACCTATACCCAACACAAACTAGGGAGTCTTATTTATTTTTATTGCTTTGTTTAATTTTTTTTTTTATCCTTTGTGTTTTTATTAATTAATTAAGTATATTCTTGTTTTTACTTTTTATTTTGTATGCCTGATGTCAAACCTAAAAATTGTAAATCCATAATTGGCTGTCAGCATCGTTTAAATGTATATTTTTTATAATTAAGAGCTGTGGATTTTGTTATAAATAAATAAATAAATAAATAAAAAAAAAAAAAAAAAATATTTGACGACCACTTTGGCGATGGGGTAAACCTGTATGCTTCAGACGCTAGTAGTTCTGGCGGTAACTGAAAATCGGTGGTTTGCTTAAATGCAAACGTCTCACTGAGTTATCGCCATTTTGCATCAGCATACATTTTTACTGAACAAATTTAATTTACTGAAAAATATTTACTTTATTTTCTTTTACTTTGTGTTTTCTTGTTTTTTTTTTTTGATTTTGTTTTTCAATATGCATGTGTATTTGTGCTTGATTATATGTATGTGTGTTTGATGTGAATAAAATAAATATCTATCTATCTATCTATCTAGTTGCGGGTTCGATTCCCGCACGGAACAAGAAAAAAAATGTTCCGTGTCGGGGTGTTTATCTATTTATGTATTTATATTCTAGGTTCCCCCCTAGTTCGCTACATAGTATCCCATAACACAAGGTATGCTTACTTTAAGGCCAAGTATAACTATCTATATATAACAGGGTGTTATCGGTAAGCGATTATTCCGTAACTATAAGAAATATGACAAAAACTTTAAACTGATATCTAAATTAGGCATTTACGTTACGTAAAGCGACATCAATATACATATTTTCCTCTCGTAATAAGTCCCGTACTACTAATGTTTGTTTGTCACTTATGTCATGAAACCTGATACTTAGTTGAAATTTTTCAACAATGTTTTAGTGGTTGTGTAGGTAGGTACTGGACGGAATACTAAAAAAATAAAAGTATTTGACGACCACTTTGGCGATGGGGTAAACCTGTATGCCTCAGACGCTAGTAGTTCTGGCGGTAACTGAAAATCGGTGGTTTGCTTAAATGCAAACGTCTCACTGAGTTATCGCCATTTTGCATCAGCATACATTTTTACTGAACAAATTTAATTTACTGAAAAATATTTACTTTATTTTCTTTTACTTTGTGTTTTCTTGTTTTTTTTTTTGATTTTGTTTTTCAATATGCATGTGTATTTGTGCTTGATTATATGTATGTGTGTTTGATGTGAATAAAATAAATATCTATCTATCTAGTTGCGGGTTCGATTCCCGCACGGAACAAGAAAAAAAATGTTCCGTGTCGGGGTGTTTATCTTGTACATAATATGTACTTATATTCTAGGTTCCCCCTAGTTTGTTAAATGGTATCCCATATCACAAGCTCTGCTTAGTTTGGGCCATGTACTTGGTATCATTGTCGACCAAATTGGAAACATACCTACTTAAAAAGAGTCTAGTTAAAAGTATCCGTAACCGGCGATCATGTATTAACTTAATGAACGTGAAGGAAGCGAAAGAGGTATGTCTGGATCGTAGCAATTGGCGTTCACTTGTCTCTGCCTAGCCCAAAGGGAGACAGGCGTAAAGTTATGTATGTATGTAAATTAGTTAAATATATCACTGAGCAGCAGTGCGATCACAGAACTTTATCGAATCGTATATTAACCAACGTTTACGAATGCTCGTATAGTATGGAGTCGGTTGCAAGTTTTGAGTAACATTGTAATTTTTTTTTTACAGATATTTATGAGTACAACATGTTTACAAACATTCAAAATTAACAAGGCACACATTTATTTAAACTGGCCGTGCGGCATTGGATAGATTTCAATTTTTTCTTAAAAACCGTCTCCATAGTATACGAACATTCGTTAACAAACGATTCGATAAAGTTCTGTGATCGCACTGCAGTATCGTATCTTATCTCCAGGTCAAAATGTTATCAATTGAAATAAGGTCAATGGGTTATTTTTATCAAAGTAGGTAGGTATACTATAGTTTCCATTGGTATCACACGCATAAAGCCGGATAAATTAATAGATTTACACTATTAGGCCTAGTTTGGACACCAAATTCTTACATAAAAGTTGTCTGGAATAAATTGCTTTTTAGTGATAAAACCACCCTTTGTACTATGTTTTTGTTCTTTTATAATAAAATAAATAAATAAATAAATAAAATCCCCAGACAATCACACCAACTACATGGCCTTAAAGTAAGCATAGCTTGTGTTATGGGATACCATGTAGCGAACTAGGGGGGAACCTAGAATATAAATACATAAATAGATAAACACCCAGACACGGAACATTTATTTTTCTTGTCCCGAGCGGGAATTGAACAGGTTTCCGGTACAGATAAATTATATACTAATCAATTTTGGACCGTATACGTGCTTACATAAGAGTGCTTTCATTAAGGAACCGGACCCGCACAGATGTGTCCGTACCGGTAAAGCAAGCACCCTAAGGCAGATAGGTTTACCCCATCGCCAAAGTGGTTTTGTTTTCTCTGTGTTTTTTTCTGTGGTGTACAATAAAGTGTAAATAAATAAATACCACACACTGAGCCTCTTGGTCTTAAACTAATAATAATAATTCTTTATTTCTCATCGCAATTTACACGGTTAAATATTATATATAAATTACAAGTATACAAAAGTTAAAATTTTGAGAGCCCGAAGCCTAAACGAAGTTCCAGGGAACTTGAATTTCAGGACATCAGGTCTCCTCCATTTTATTTTACAATTTCTGTGTTAGTGACTATCGTGATTGGTACAGTCCTTATCAATGTATGGATCGAGTCATGTAGAAAATAATAATAATAATAGGTTTCTGTCCCTCTTGCCCTGATCCCCGACCGACTGGTCAGATTGTCGGGTCTTTCCGCCGAAAGGCGTGTAGCTGTAAGCATACGTAATAACAAATTGATTAATAAAATATGTAATTTCCTACTTCAAAAGTTTAATTAAATTTTCGGTATCTTCATAGTTCAATGTATATGTAGTTTAAACTAAGCTATGGATGCCTAAAAGAGTTGGGTTAGAATAGCCTTACAACACATAGCCGTGTCGTAAAGTAGGAGTGCCGTAAAAGTGCGACTAATTCAAGTGGCTCCCGCTAGGTGGCAGCACCTCTTCAGAGATCGCCTGGCTGGCGACCAGCCTTCATCTATACTAATATTATAAAGAGGAAACCTTTGTATTTTTGTATTGAATAGGCTCAAAAACTACTGGACCGATTTCAAAATTTCTTTTACCATTACTTAGAGGGATTCTTCGAATCCGTATAGGCTACTTTTTATCCCGAAAATCCCGCGGGAATCGAAATTGCGCGGGTAAAACCGCGCGCAACAGCTAGTAGTACATAAATAACTTCACGCTTGTATCCCTTAGGCTGCAAACTGGACGGCAGCGACAGTGACAACGGCGCGGGCAGCGATTTCCGCGACACGATAGAAAGTATTGAGTTTGTATTGCACCGCGACAAATCGCTCTCGCTCTCGCGCCCGCCGGCGGCGTCGAGAACGGCCCAGATTCCCTGCGTCGCTGCCCGCGTCCAGTTTGCAGCCTTATAGGGTAGGCAGAACACCAGACTTTATAAAACCATCTGATGTCCTCTACATTTGTAAAACGTATTATAAAGTTGGAGAGAGACTATTCTACTTCCATGCTGGACTGGGAGCGAAAGAAAAACGTAGAATGTGCCAGCTGCTTCTCTTCTCGGGCATACTGTAAAAGTCAGTTAAGGGACAGAGGTTTTAAAGGCGTTTTTGTGGGCGATATGCTGACCCCCTGTCACTACAATTCACCTACGCTTCATAGGCTTCAACTAAAGTATCTAACATTCTACAGTTATTTAAAAATATAATTTTAATATCAATATTAATATTTATACCGGAAAATTTAAGTTAACTGAAAGAAAAATCAGTTATGCTACTATAATAAAAAAGGTACACGAAATATTTCAGTATGCAGTCCTTGGTTTAAATCACCGATTTAAAAAAAAACCGCTCACAAAAAGCCGTTATTAGTGCGTCATACACACAATACGTCATCATATGTTTTATTTTAAATGTTCACATGACTAAGCATTTTGTAATGATTATTCACGTAAATATCGACGGTAATAAGCGAACCCACAAAATGCAAAATTCTTAGAAGAGCCCAAAAACTTTTTAAATTTTCGAAAAAAAACATATCTCTTAAACAAAAGAAACTCTTAAACTGCCGTAGAGCCACGGGAGTAAGGCCATTATTTGATGCAGGATTTTTTTCTGATTCTAAATCTATACGGTGGATTGAAAAGTTCGCGGCCTAGTCAAGAAAACAGAATAAAGTACATACAAAAATATTTTTATTTTTCGACGTAATCTCCATTTAGCACTATGCACTTCTTCCATCTGCTTTCCAGAGCTTCCATACCTGTTTTAAAAAAAGATTCCTCAAGGTCTTCAAAATACAGGTTAACAGCGGCTTCGACCTCTTCATTCGTTAAAAATTTCTGCCCACCGAGGTGTTTTTTCAGGTTTGGAAACAGATGAAAGTCCGAAGGTGCCAAATCAGGAGAATAAGCTGGATGTGGCAACAATTCGAAACCACAATCACGAATTTAAGCCATAGACTCGACAGACGTGTGGGCTCGGGCGTTGTCCTGGTGAAACAACACTTTCTTTCTCAGTAATCCTGGGCGTTTCTGTTTAATTTCTTCACATAAACGGCGCAGAAGGGTGCTATAGTACGCAGAGTTTATTGTTTCGCCTTTTGGAAGGTAGTCCACCATAATGACACCCTTAGCATCCCAAAAAACCGATGCTATCACCTTGCCAGCCGACAGAATTGCCTTTTCTTTTTTCGGAGTTGGTTCACCTGATTTTTTCCATTGTTTGGATTGTTGTTTTGATTCTGGGGTGGTGAACCCAAGTTTCATCCATTGTCACAAATCTGTCAAGAAAACCTTGTGGATCAGCCTCGAACATCTCCAAACAGTCGCGAGAAATCGTGAGTCGAATTCGCTTTTGCTCTACTAAAAAGCAATCTGGGGACGCACCTAGCCGACACCTTAGAAAAGCCGAGTTCATGGACAATGATGTTTTGCGTTCGTTCATATGAGATGCCTATAGTGTCTGCAATTTCTCTGATAGTCAAACTACGGTCTTTCAATATGAGATCACACACTTTATTGATGTTTTCTTCGGTCGTAGACGTCATTGGCCTGCCGGAGCGAGGGTCATCTTCGATGTTCTCTCGTCCACGTTTAAATTCTGCAACCCATTTATTTTTTCACAGTGGTATAAGACGGGGCAGATTCCCCTAATGTTGTTTGCATGTCATCATGGATCTCCTTTGGTGTTAATCTTTTTTTAAACAAATATTTAATCACAGCACGTTGTTCAAATTTCTCCATTCGTGAAAATTTGTTCTACGCACGTATTTATATGTTCGTAAAATTTTATTTAAACAAGATATCAAATTGAAAATTCGCGGGCTGACAATTGAATAATGACAGTTCAAAATGACGGCAGAAAAAATAACAAAAGTTTTTTTTTTAATGGCCAGGCCGCGAACTTTTCAACCAATGTAGTAATATATAAAGCTGAAGAGTTTGTTTGTTTGAACGCGCTAATCTCAGAAACTACAAGTGGGATTTGAAAAATTCCTTTTGCATTTGATAGCCCAACTCTTGAGGAAGGTTATAGGCTATATTTTATCCCGAAATTCCCACGGAATCAAAAGTTACGCGGGTAAAACCGCGCGCGGTGGCTAGTGTGAAATAAAATAAAAAAATATGATATGTGTGGGTTACTGCAGGTTCGCTTTTTATCATCGAGTGTCCTATTCATTTTTACCATCGAATTTTAACGAATCAACATTCCCTGCTTCCGTATACATAGGTCCCCAATGTATTGTTTGTTACCGGCTGGTGTAGCGGTAACATACGTTGCCTTCTATGCCAGAGGTCCTAGGTTTGAATCCCGGTGGCGGCGGATATTTGTGTGACGAACACAGATATTAGTCGTCAAGTCATGGATGTTTATTTAAGTTTATTCTTATAACAAATATGTATTTATTCAATATGTATGTTTATATATTTCTTTAGTATATCAGTTATCTGTATCTCGTATCCATAGCACAAGTTCTTTAAGAAACTTAATTTGGGCTAGACAATGTTGTGTGAAATATTTATTTATTTATTATTGTTATTTTTTTTGGAAATGGTACATGATGTCAATGATATCTCTCTGTCTCTGTCCCTTAACTGACTTTTACAGTATGCCCGGGAGGAGAAGTAGCTGGAAGAATTTTCAATATTTTGGATAGGTAGGTAAGGTTTATACAGGGCGTTTGGTACACAGTTGGCCAAATTGAAATGGGGGGTAGGTGGGTCTATTCTGAACATACTTGCTTGGAGTACTACTAGCCTATTTCTAATAGTTTAGTAAATATGATAGTTTTTCATAATTTTCAAAAAAAACCCAAATTTTCAACCTCTAATCTAAATAACTTTTTTCTTGTATGAGTATCTTTTCAAAATAAAGGCATAATTTTAGTTTTGGCTTTCAAGCCCAAACTATAAAAATAATCAAAAGATTAAATACATAAATGTTAATTCATTTAATGAATATTGCGTAAGTTTTGTTGTGTAATCGGTAAATCCAAATAAATAAAATGTTGTATTGATTATGTAGTTATCTACTGCGACCAAAATAGAGCAAAACAAATAAGTTGCGTTCGGAACCATCGTCATCATGTTCATATGAAATTATAAATAAACAAAAACATTGTGAACAAGTAAAAATAGTGCAAATATTAAACCATAAGTATAAAAAAGTTGTAAATCCAATATTTTTAAGTGGATATATATTTTCCATCATTTTTTAACATAACAGACTACGTTCTTCCCATAATCAACGACACAAGTCAATGCCAACTGTCAAACTGATAAATCAACTGATTAAAAGCAGCGGCCGGCTGAAAGATTTTCATTCCTTTGTTACTACTTTGTGATTACATGGTGCTCTGTTGTTACATGGTGGATAATTCCAAATTGTGTTTCGTAACACGAAATCAATAGTGACATTACTTTTTCAGCTTATTATACAATCCAAAAATAATAAAAGAATCAATTTTATACGGTGGGCATAAAAGCCAGGCAATGTATGTACACTGAGTAGAACCCTTTTATTCGTATTTTGGGTATAACCTTATTATACCTAAATGAGTATATAATGCAAAAATTCGAGAAAAAAAAAGTTCTGAGGCAACAAAATTTCGAGGGTGAGGCAAAATTATATCATATACTTACTTTTTTTACATTGCAATAAAAAAATAAATAGAAAAAATGCGAATTTTAAAATACTTTTAAAAACTTCTTCGGTTTATCCCCTTTCTAATAATATGCTACACATTATTACAAATCTTCAAAAATCACGACATTTTTGAAAGTACTCCGATAACTCCGAATTCTTACTAATACATCATCGAGATAAAATGTACTACAATGATACAATATGGTTATGTTCCTTTACTTACGCATGAGCTAATTAAATAAATAAATAAACGAAAAAAAACTTGAATAGGTAAAAAACTTCTTATGCCTAAATAGTTTTTTAAATATAACGATTACTACCAATTCTTAATAACGCATCATCGAGATGAAATGGGGACATGGTACACACTTTTCAGATGCCATGGAGCTATGGACCCCCACTCCAGCCCGCCACGGGTGGTTGACACCCCATAAAAACAACGAAAAAAAAAATTGCATATAGGTAAATCTGATGTCACGTTTCACTTAGGAGTTATTATAATTATAGAGGGACACTATTGCAGTAATAGGGGCTCTGCCTATTGCCCACAAAAAAACAATTAAGGTTTATATAAACAAGTAATTATCATATTTTACTCGTCTCAAGTTGCCTGAAATCATTTTATTTTCAGACTTATCCAAATAAGTGACTTTGTGAAATGCGTTAAATTAAACATTAACGTCAAATCAAAAAATATAGGTACTTTTCTGTCTAAAGTGGGTTACTATAAAATATCTTTAACACGTGCGCGATCAACTTCCGTGTTGTTAATTGTTTAATGAAATACAATCACTTTCGTAACTGTATATAATAAATATTGGGTTGGGGAAAAAGTTTCTTCGCATTTTTTAAGAAAATTCAAAACATTTTTAATATAGTTTATTGACATTTAACTAAAGTATGTATGTACCATTTTGTTCGATAACCTTTTGCCATCTTGTAGGTAGTGACATGATCCCATTGCTATAAAAAATTTGGGACTTAAACGGATCTTGTGTGAACGGGCTGTAACGATCTCCGTAGTTGTTGCAGCGAATAGTTGCGGGTTGTCGTAGACAACACCAAACTACCTTTGTCCCAGTAGATAAATAAAATCCTCAGACAATCACATGGCTCCAAACTAAGCAGGGCTTGTGAAACCATGTAGCGAACTAGGGGGGATATAGAATATAAATAAATTTTTGTTTTCGGGCACATTTTTTTTTCTTGTTCCGTGTGGGAATCGAACCCGCGAACACTGGCGGCTGAGGCAGGATTATGTTACCCGCCAAAGTGGTCGTCAAATCAAGATGTTTATTGAATATTACAATGTTTAATTTTCTGAGTTGCACTGTTTGTGGCTATGAACAGATGCTGAGGCACGGTGGCAGTTTAAATTGTAAATTATGTACCTACATCAATAGTTAGTGTAATTAAAAAGTGAAAATAAGCACGAACTATGTTTGCCAGTATAGTGCGGCCGGTGGGAGTTTGCGTTCCTGACAGCTGTCAAAATCATAGCTCTTTTTACCCCTTCGAATCGGAAATAAACTTTATTCAGTGGACATAAGGAGCTGTCAGGAACGCATTCTCACAACGGACGCACTCTAATCAAAAATTTACATGTACGTACAAGTTTGGCTAGTTTGGTTAAATTAAGAGACATCAAATTCAAAAGTCGCTAACAAAAATGATTTTGAAGCTTCAAATTTGACATTAGAGATACCAACCTAATTCAAAATTAAAGATCGATCGAAAATATCGAATGTTCAATTCCCAATGTCCTCTTTTAATTTTAGATTAATTTTATTTGGAAACCTGGCTATTTTATGCTGGACTGTGTGCGAAAGAAAAACATAGAATGTCCCCGCTGCTTCTCTTCCCGGGCAAACTGAAAAAGTCAGTTAAAGGACGGAGGTTTCGAATAGCGATAGGCTGACCCCATGTCACTGCAATAGTCTCTCTCCATCATAATAATACCTCCAAATTTGTTATCAGATGGTTTTATAGCCTCTGGTGTTCTGCCTACCCCATTAGGGATACAGGCGTGAAGTTATGTATGGATGTATGTGCCAAGCTATTTTAGAAAAGTTATAAGGAAACGGAACGGAGGACCTTTGGTGTCAGGCTAGTACAGAAGGCATCAGATCGAGCGTTACATTACCTGTCAAATTTCCCCAACCAATTGTAACTTAATGTCAATAGCATAAAGTTCAGATTCAAGTAAAAATTTTTGACAGATTTCTAACGCTTGATGTGCTGCCTTTGGTACCTACTAAAACCCATGCGTCACTAAGATCGATAACATAACTGATAAAAATTATAGCAGCCACTTCCGCTGATGACAGTTGTCACTTATACGTCATAATGACTGATCCTAAAACAATCTAATTTCGTAATTACAAATACGAAATCAATTTAGTAATCTTCTAAATATTAGGAATTAGTTGATAGATTATTAATTTTAAGATTGCTACTGTGAGTATTTAGGTTTTAATTTTTGATACCAATTTTTAAAGAGTCAAATAAATCATAAGTCCGGAAGAGTCACATTTTGTAAAACACTATAACCCAGCACGTTTCTTTATTCCGCAAAATTTCCGCAACAAAAAAATCTTATAGGAAATCGCGTACCTATGGAGCTTAGGCATCTTAAAAAAAACAACAGTTTCCGGGTTAGTCATTATAAAAAAGTAAATTCATTCCGACCGAGCAAACAGGTTCGTTATAAAAAAAAAGATCTAGAACTTGTAACTGGCAGCTTCGAAGTCTTTTTTTTTTCATTATGACGCATAATATGGCGCGTGACACAAACAACGCTGGATAACCGTAAGTAGATACGAGTAGGTGGTACTGAAATTTGGAATTTAAAAATAGAATGATATGTTCTTTGTTTTCTTCAAATTACGGTTCTTGGAAGTTTTATAATATATAGTTTTATAATACTCATATAACAACATTTTGTTTCTTTCTGGTAGAGTATAGTATATCTAACAAATAAGTACCTTTTAACATGGTTGAATAAATCTATATCTATACTTATAATAAATCTGTAGAGAGGTCAATTCTGTACATGAAATATTTTTTCAAAATAACTATCAGGGGGTGATTAGTGATCGATACTGATGCCAAAAATGCAATCAGTAAAATTTTTGTCTGTCTGTCTGTCTGTATGTTCCTTATAGAAACAAAAACTACTCGACGGATTTTAACGAAACTTGGTAAAATTATTTTTCATACTCCTGGGCAGGTTATAGTATACTTATTATCACGCTACAATCAATAAGAGCAGAGCAGTGAAGGGAAATGTTGGAAAAACGGGAGAAGTTACTTCATTTTTTAAGCTTCCGTCGCGTGTGCAGCCTTAATGGTTATAGCTACATAGAAATCATGTATGACAGAAATATTCTTCATAAAATTATATAAAAAATATCCCACAACAGTATATGTCTATATTTTATGGTTGACTCACAATAACACGTGTAAATCCCGATAGCTTAGTAGTTCGGAGCTTTCTGATTATATTTGTTTACTCTTACGTTTATAATACTCTCACTCATCCCTAATTAAAAAAAATTAACATTATTACCTATTCAATAAAAAAATAATCATAGAAATCGGTATAGAAACACCAAACTTATACATGAAATACGCTAATAACCCATCGCGCGTGCATACTGAATGATATAGGGATTATTTTTGCGTAACGGTTGCCGCACTCGACGCGGCTCGCAGCGGTAGGGTATAAAAAGGCGGGAGGCGAGCGCAAGCTTTTGCGCGATTTAATATAGGTAGGTACAGAAGGAACAAGCGTTACATTACCTGTCAAATTTCCCCAACCAATTTTAACTTATTATCGAGGGCATAGAGTTCAAATTCAAGTAAAAAATTTTGACAGATTTGTAACGCTTGATGTACTGCCTTCTGTACATACAGAGTTAAATGGAAATCAAGGTTTTGTTTATTTCATGATCGTTTCTGCCTCTTGGAAGTCAGAAACCGTAGATTTCTTCGGAATAAAAAGTAACGTATGCGTTAACTACTAAGTATACCAAATCACATTAATATTAGCCGTTTGGCTTAGCCGTTTGGCAGTGAAAAGCAGCCATACATAACTATAGGTAGTATTGTATGTACACTGATAATGGCTGGATGGATGGATTTTTGCTATTCTTTCACGCAAAAACTACTTAGCTTTACCTAGAATAACGATAAGCTAAGTATAATTAATGAAGATATTGCATGAATGGAGTAAAATTGAAGGCATTAAATAAAACACTTTTTAACCGGATTAATGGCGTATAATTTACCTATATTATACATTTTAACTCAACGTTTCGGTGTCTTTGCAGACCCCGTGGTCACGAGCGACTGTTAAAATTTAAAATGTAAATATACGCGATAAATCCGGTTAAAAAGTGTTTTATTTAATAGTCATACATAGTAGACAATATTAAAATTTAAGGCACTTTGGCACCCGATTTGTTTATAACGCTATTTGCCTTTGAATTGTACCTAATAGATAGTTACCTACCTATGTTTGTGGTTAGGAGTTATACATATTATATGGGCGAAGATTCTTCATTTTTATTTTTGTTATTAAAGATAGTTAGGACCTTGGAGAAGAAAATAACCTACTCGAAATACTAATTCAATACAGACGAAGTCGCAGGCATCATCTATGTAATATACCTACCTACCTATACTTTTTCACAAAACCTAGGTGAAACTGCGGATCACTGCTTTGTTGTAACAGTTTTTGAAGTAATTCTGTCTGTTTATCTATCAGTAACGCTTTCACAGCTAAACTACTGAGTCGATTTTGACGAAATTTAGAATAAGGTAAGTTTTAACTTCAAGGAGGATATAATAATAGTATTTATCCAACTCTAATAAACGGTATCCACGCGGACGAAGTCGCGGGTCACAGCTAGTAAACAATAAAACATAAATAGGTACTTCTAATATTGACATGATTTCATATCACACTATCTGGCTATTCAGCAGTGCGAGCACAGAACTTTATCGACTCGTATTATTATGAATGTTCGTATAGTATGGAGACGTAAGCAATAATTGAAATCTATCCATTTCCGCACGGACAGCTTAAATAAATGAGTGCCTTGTTAATTTTGAATGTTTTTAAAAATGTTGTTAAACAGTGAAATAAAAAATTACAATGTCACCAAAAACCAATGCTAAAAACTTGCAACCGACTCTATACTATACGAACATTCGTAAATATACGAGTCGACAAAGTTCTGCGCTCGGACCGCAGTTTCTTAAAGAGCTTGTGTAATCTGTGAGTTCTAGGTGACGTATGAATTAACATCCATGATTTAACGACTAATATTTGTGTAAATCACACAATCAACCGGGATTCGAACCCAGGACCTCCGTCATTGAAGACAATGTTTGTTAGCACTTCACCAGCCGGTCGATCAATACTCCTCAAACACAATAGAAAGGTATCATTTTAATTTTGATTTTAGTCTTTTCACAGTACAGATATCAGACAGTACTAGAGATCTGCGGTGCTAGCATGCTACCGTCGACAACGATAAATCGGGCCTTTTATCGATATTTTCTTAGAATATGTATTTTATTAAGATTATGACATATTTGGTTCTGTGGTCTTAATCATGGTATCAAATCGAGTAATTCTATCTATTATTTGCGCATATTAGCTTACATAATAGGATAAAATAACAAAATAATATTTATCTTGTCGATTCGACTATTTATCGATGGTTGCATGCTAGCCCTGCTGTGGTCTTTTGGTACATATCTTTTTTCACTTTATAAGGTGGGTGTACCATAGAAGGCCACCTTAACGAATAAACCGTTTTAATTCGTTTATTTACGGGATACATGAAAGAAACGAATTTTTAAGTAATACTTTGTTTTACTGTATAACATAGAATTAAATTATTTTTAGTCTAGATGTAATCACTACTGAACAAACTTATGTTTTATAAAGGTCTTCCATTTGGCCTTACTAGGAACAGGGCTCCAAAGAAGGACAATATTATAAATCGGTCGTTCAACTTAAAAATATATTTGTGACAACCAAAATATCTGCTTTTCCTAATACTACAAAACAAGCTATTTCATTTAAACGCCTTAAATCATGTAATTATCTATATGCGAAAACTGTGTAGGTACTAGTTATTTATGTCTAAATGTATATATGAAATAATGTTACTGTTAAGTTTTCCAAATAAAATAAAATAAATAATTTAATTTTTTCACCCAAAATGGCCTTCTTAATGGCCGTTCTTGCTAAGGCCTAAATTTTCCTTAGAAGACACATTTCATAAAGCAGACACTGCCTCCTATCTTCTATTCTACACGTGATAGTTTTTTTCTGTGCCGTTTTTTTATACAGTTTTATTTTCTTGATTTATAGATATTTCTATTAAGTTCCATGTAGATACCCTTGCAAGACCAACCGTCAAATTTTTGAGTGGCCATCCACTGGCATTCGTGGGAAAACTTCTGATATTTCAACTGAAATCGAAGCTAATTTAGTTTTTTTTCTTTAACACCAAAACAAATTCCTACGTAACAAATCACAGTAAAAAAATAAGATAATGTTTGATTAATGGCTTAAAAACTTACGTTTTGCTGTGCTTGTGCAATTTCATTGTCTAGAGTCTTTTTATGAAGATAAAAATATTTTAAGAAAAGATTAAATCCACACAGGATTCAATTTATGAAAAAAAAATATCTTTTTAGGTAATTTGATATTTTATAATTCTCATAAGTTAGCAACATTTTAGTTTAATTTGTTATTTACGACTAAATAGCAAGAAATAAAAACGTTTTTCCAACTATTTCTGTTAAAAAATTCTTCAGTTGTCAGAAAAATTGGTCACCTAAGTCACCTTAAAGAATTGTAAAAATACATTTTTTTTTGTTATATGTGGAATCCACATTTTATGCTTAACCTTCTCTTAAAATGTTTTCATCTTCAAAAAAATGACCCTGCATTTTTGTTGAACACTTTCAAATTCACAAATTCACCTATTCAATTCACAAAGTATTTTATTTGTTGTTATAAAAAAAGTAATTGGATTCACAAAACTAAATGGAAGTAAACAAAAAGTAGGCAAATGTAATTTAAATGCTGAAGGCGGACACATGTGAACGGACCGCGGCGCGCTGTAGGCATTTATTTCAAAGATGTGGCCGAGTTGAATTACTGTAGATACCTGTACTGTGCTGACGAGATCCTACCACGAAGCGTAGGTTGTAGTGTTGTATAAGACTCGAGTCTTGGAGTGTAAAAGATCGATCTAATAAGACTTGAGTCTTTTTTTTGAAAACTCGATTCTAAAACTGATATTTGTCGGCAGAATTTATATTAAGGTGGTTGCTAGCCAGGAGGACCCTTAAGAGATTCACCCACCACGCGGGGACCCCTCGGATTACAATGCGTTTCAAATGAGAATGCTGTCATTTTGAACCGGTTCAGTAGACTAAGCAAAAAAATATTATTTAATACCGAATTTATTTACAACTAGCCACCGCGCGCGGTTTTACCCGCGTAACTTTTGATACCGTGGGAATTTCGGGATAAAATATAGACTATAACCTTCCTCAAGAGTTGGGCTATCAAATGCAAAAATAATTTTTCAAATCCCACTTGTAGTTTCTGAGATTAGCGCGTTCAAACAAACAAACTCTTCAGCTTCGTGGTAGGATTATTATTAGCTATTAGTATACAATAGATTAGATACAAAAACTATTCCGCGTTTTCAATTTCTTTCATCACACTTAGGTACCTACCTCCTATAATTTTGGCATGGATCCCGAGCTTTTTCACTATGCATCCTCTTTACTTTCGCACGTAAATAAAGTTTAAAAACTAAACTTTTGCTCCCTGTCCAGCATGGAATTTTTTTTCTTTTATTTCTTAATGTAAAAAAAGTGTCGAAATTCTACATAAGTTTCTTCATAACTTGCCTATTATACACAGGAAATACTTAAAACGCAGAAGTATATCGTGTCAGATAAGAGATTTCGTAATGAAACGTAACGTAATGTGTGTGCAACGCGCAATCACTTCCTACTTCTCACTCATTCAGAATGAATGAATGAATAAGTCTTCCATGTTTTCATGTTTTCCATTAGTCTTCCAAGCTGGACTGGGAGCGAAAGAAAAACATAGATTGTGCCAGCTGCTTCTCTTCCCGGGTATACTGTAAAAATCAGTTAAGGGACGAAGGTTTGATTGGAGTTTTTGCGGGCGATAGGCTGACTACCTGTCACTGCAATAGCCTCTGTCCATCATAATATTACCTCCAAATTTGTCAAACGTGACATCAGATGGTTTCATAGCCTCTGGTGTTCTGCCTACCCCATTAGGGATACAGGCGTGAAGTTATGTATGTGTGTATGAATGAATAAATAAATTAATGGAAAGGAGATCCCTTCCGTACCTGGATAAGTGTGTGAAAGATTAATAAATTATAATAATACTAAAATCCCCAGACAATCACACCAACTACATGGCCCCAAAATAAGCACAGCTGACCTGTCAGATTTTTGACAACCCATGAAATGTATTAAAACAACATGTAGGGCAAATAATAGCTCATGTTCGGTTAATTCCAAATCATTTACTTATATTAGAGACCGCAGCAAGGATTTTAATATTTTACCCTCTCAAGTTACTCAATAGACTACGTCTTAGTATCATCCACTTGAAATGAAAATCCCGATATCGTTTCCTAGAAATTAATTCAATTCTGCACCAATAGTTTAGATATAAACAGGCAGCATTTCAATGACAGTATCATCTTTATACATTCACATACCTAACAAAAAGAAGTTTGACAGGTCAGAGACTGTGTGGACCGTGAACATTACGTACTTTTTTAATTTATATGAATTTATGGATGGATTTTTGCTCCTCAATCACAGCGGAACGGCTCAATGGATTTGAATAAAATTTTGCATAGTGATAGTGTACAGTATGGCACAATACTGTTTATCCTGATATTCTTGTGGGATTATTATTATTATACCTACTAGTGAATACAATCACACCAACTACATGGCCCCAAACTAAGCAGAGCTTGTGATATGGGAGACCATGCAGCGAACTAGGTGGGACCTAGAATAGAAATATATAAATAGATAAACGCCCACACTCGGAACATTTTTTTCTCTTCTTCCGTACGGGAATCGAAACCGCAACCACTGGCGTCTGAGACAGACAGTGTTACCCCATCGCCAAAGTGGTCCTCGTAAAGTAATAAGATACTTACAAGGCACAGCCGAAGAATCGCTTATATACTATAGTTAAATAAGTATCGGGTTAGAATAGCCCTAGCACCCTGTATAAGTGTATCGTAAGAGGCGACTAATCATAATAAAGCGACTAATAAATAAATAAAATCCCCTTATTCACAACACAATCTTTGTTCCGTTAATAACTAATAGTAAGGGTATCGTTCGACGAATGGAACTAGTGTTACCAAAGACTCGAGCCTTTTAGTCACAAATTTAAAGCTTACAAGCCTTTACTAAAGGCTGACTCATAAAATAGGACTACTAAAAGCTGCTTATTATATAAACTACTTATAAAAAAAAGCTCGAGTTTTTTTTTAATCAATCCTTTTTTGAAGACTAGCGTCGAACGAAAAAAGATTTAAGTCTCTTTTCAGGATCGGGTTAATGGGAAGGCATTATTAATTAATGTTCAATGTTATGTTATTTTCTTTTATAATAAGTAGGTATACCTACTCGTACATGATTGAATGAAATGTAATAAAGTAAAGGTTCTAAATTTTTGAAAATTAATCACAAAAACGTTTAACCATTGATGAACCAATGATGATGCGTTTATTGCTCAAACGATTCCTTTTTTTCTTTTATAGATTATTAATTTAAAAAAAAAACCTTAAAATAAAAGCTAAAAGCTTTATTAGAAGGCACACAAATTTTTAGGCTTCACGCTTCTCGAGCCAAAAGCCATAATTAGGACTAGCCTCGAGAGCTTGCGGGCTATTAAGCCTTTTAGCCTCCGAGCCATCGCAATAAAGCGGCGAGTTTTAAAAAAGGGCTAAAAGGCTCGAGTCTTTGCTATCACTAAATGGAACACGGACGACGATAATTAGCGATTGGTAAGGTGACACCGTTACACCCACTGCTAACCCAAACTATATACCTCCACCGATCAAAAGCTCTGCATCTAAACAGACTTTTAAGCGCAATTTCAGAGTATTTACTGTTCCAACAAAAATCTTGTCCTGGGTAGCGTATGTATAATGAGAATATTGTATATAATATCCTTATTACATTCATGTTTTAATGTTTTATATTATACCTATGTTTAATTTATACATATTAACTAATTTGTAATTATTTATCTTTACTAATGTTATTTATTCTATACTATTTTTATTTGAGTATATCGTGAATTTTTATTTGTTACTCTATTTTATAAATTATTATTATTAGATAAGTCGTTAATTTATGCACCAATTCTAATATATCTTTTAATAATGCTTTATTTGTAAAACCAGGCTCCAAACCGGCACAGCTGAAAATCAGCGCTGCAGCCTTCGGATGTAGCATTTGCTGAGCTGTTGCCGTTTTGGACAATTTTTATTGGTAATTTATATTATATATTTGTGTTTGTAAAATGTTTTTATTGTCGAATAAATCATTTCTTTCCCTCTTTCTTAAATTAATACCGAGCTATATTTAATGGTAACTTTAGGATGCGTCCGCGCACCTAGCCTTCCTTACCGACTATCTCTCATTTGTCATCAATATAAAGGGTGACTGGTGGGTCATTTTCGAAATTCCAGGACGTGATTTGAGATGAAGAGAAAAAATAATATTAATCATCTACTGAGTAAACTTAATCGAGAGTTAAAGAATTCATTACAATACAATAGATACATAGCGGGTGGTGGTGTGCGTGTGGCGGGAACTCTGCTGTTGCGTGTTGACTGAGGCAGCGCGTCGGGAACATTGTAGTAACGTCTCTTTATTTATGTATAGGGAATTCTAGTGCAAAATTAAGTACTTACTTTTATTACATAATTGTGATCAGAATCGAGTACAGAGTGCTCTCCTTCAATATCTAAAATTTGTCACCAGTCACCCTGTACAACCGCGGCGGTGTTGGGATCGAATAATAATTAGTCATTAATTCATTTAGCGCCACGTGAAAAGTGCAACTTCCGCTACTATGAAGTCATACGAGCATCTTAATATCGCTTATACAGGGTTGATTTGTGGTCATCGGCCAAATTTTTTTTACACAATAAGTATCATTTATACAAACGATTTTTGCAAAACAAAAGTATTTATTTTTTTACAAGGAAATTAAATTATCCCCTAACATATTAACCAAGGCATGGTCACTCTAAATTACCATTAAAAATAAAGATGACTACGCGCTACTACACACATTTTGTAGTACTACGTCGTAGTATTATCAAGGAAATGCCGCGTCGTAGTAGCTATGTTCATCAACAGTGACTATTTTTTTAAAAGTTTGTGGTTCCATATTTATACTTTTTTGTACTGAGCGACGCTAAAATGCAGGTACGTTTATATCGTATCAGAGAAACTAACACTTAAAATTGGCTGAAAAATCAACCCTGTATGTCGTTAGCGCTGACATATCGAATACGGACCAATGCTACTTTGATATTATATGGGTGATACCACAACAATAGATCGGCCGTCGTGACAAACCGAACAGTCGACGATCTATAGTTGTTACTATGCCAAAAAATCCGCTCGATATCGATCGACGTGTCGTAACAATAAAACAGAAACCATTTCAGCGCCCGTGCAATTCTGACATCCATCAACCAGCACTGTACAGCCTAAATCTTTTTTTTTTTTTTATTAAGTATGGATGGGACGTTTGTCTTCCATGCCACCTGATGTTAAGTGAACATGAAGACTAAGGTGTTACACGTCCATCCACGAGAAACCTATTCACTCGACGCTTAAAAGTACTAGGACTATACTGGTCAGGGAAAATAGACGCAGGCAGTTCATTCCAAACCTTGGCGACCCGTATCAAAAAGGAACTGTCAAAGCGCTTATCACCCAGGGGAGACTCATAGCCCTGCAGTGGGCGAGTTACTAAAACTTAATCTATACTAATATATAAAGCTGAAGAGTTTGATTTTTTGTTTTTTTTTTTTTTTTTTTATAAGTGACTAAACCCGCGTTTGACCTCAATCTCACCTGATGGTAAGTGACGATGAGGTCGAAGATGGAAGCACACGGGTTTAGGAAGGGAACTGGCTCTTTATACAATATTGCCGGAACACATTACCGCCGGAGCGGTAACATTTGGCGGCAGACTTTATATAAAGGACTTTATATTTGTTATATTATATTTGTTATATTTGTTTCTTTGAACGCGCTAATCTCAGAAACTACAAGTGGGATTTCAAAAATTCTTTTTGCATTTGATAGCCCAGCTCTTGAGGTACTTTTATAGGCTATATTTTATCCCGAAATTTCCACAGGATCAAAAGTTACGCGGGTAAAACCGCGCGCGGTGGCTAGTTACGTATAAAGTGGACGTGGGTATGTTGTATGAGGAAGGTTGGATGGACGTTTGTCTTTTATGCTGTAACAGTTTGACAAAGGTATGGAATATATTTTATCCTGCTTAAAAATTTATTTTTATTTAATTATTTATGTACACACAGTTTAAAATATACAATGATACTTAAAAACTAATATATATGTACAAAGATACAGCTTATTTCTAAGAGATATTTCTTCCAGCAGACCTGTGACTGGAGAGATACATTGAAACAAATCAGTGCGTAACACAAACAATATTCAAATAATAAAATACTTAAATCCAATACCTACACTAAGATATAATAAATACAATACTAATAAATAAATATAGGTTTATAATAATAGCATACATAATAATAATAATAATGGGTTTCTCGTGGATGGACGTGTAACACCATAGTCTTTATGCGCACTTTCCATCAGGTGGCATGGAAGACAAACGTCCTATCCTTACAACATAAAAAAAATATATACATACATACATATATATAAATAAAATATATTCGTAGATTAATTTGACTTTGATTTTACGCATTTTGAGAAAAGTATCGTTCTCTTATTCTTTTTCGAAATGAAATTATAGTTTTTGATTCGCGTATTTCGAATGGTAATGAATTCCACAATCTGACAGCATTTAGGCAAGTGAAGGCGCAGGTAACAACTAGTATTTAAATATTTCTAGAAAAAATCTGTAAAGATTGCATAGAAAATAATATTTATAGTGACCTGAATATAGTTTGATAAATAATGCAACGCTATCAAACATTTTGATTCAAAATAGCAAAAATAACATTCATTATCATAATCACTTGTTATTAGCATATGACCTACTTATATCTATCGGAAGCACCTTACTCCACTCTGGCGCAGTTTGGCTTCAAATACATAATACCTATTGCGTTTTTTAATGAGGAGTTTTCTGACAGCTCATAAAGATTAGTTCAAAAAACGTCTACAACGTGTCACAAAATGGAAAGGTAAAACTTAAGGGTTAGCTTCTATACCATACGTAGAATATACTGGTAATAAGTATTATCTCATAATATTGTCTTAAGTTTTCGCGATTCATACTATTAAATAAAACACTTTTTAACCGGATTTATCGCGTATATTTACATTTTAAATTTTGACTCTCTAACGTTTCGGTGTCTTTTCAGACCCCGTGGTCACGAGCGACTGAGGTGTCAAGCGTCGGATTGATAGATTGAAAAAAGTTATACATCATCATCTCCATCTGTTTCTCAGTCTTCGAGCGTAGCGTTCGGGATTGACACAAAACGAGCTGACAGTATCTTGAGTTACAGGTCGTGCAGCTTGCTGGATGTTAGATTTAATGTTTTTCAGGATAGGGTCCCATGTCGGTGATAGTTTCCAACCATCTTCTCTATTGAAATTAGGGTGTTTTTTAATTTCAATCGCTTCTCTGATCATTCTAGGAATGTAATGCTTCTCTCTAGATAAAATTTTCACAGAGTCAAACCTTAAGTAGTGGTTGGGCTTGTCCATGGAATGCTCACAAACTGCAGACTTTGAAGCTCTTCGATTTTTAATATCAGCTATGTGTTCTTTTACGCGGGTTGATACGTTTCTTTTGGTTTGACCAATGTAGGAAAGCCCACAGCCGCAGTCAATCTTGTAAACACCTGGGTCTTGTAAAGGGATGCTGCATTTAAGTGAACGAAGATGTTGACTTATTTTTGAATTAGGTTTAAATATTGTTTTTATTGAAGCGTATAGATGGCATTTTTAAAAAGCCGAAGGCGTTAAGTCTGTATACTATAATGTAGGTAAGTGGTATCTATCATCTATGGTTATTTATAAGTTCAATTTCTGATACAGACGTCAATTAATTTATTTTACTTTTAAAAACGCAGTGTGGAATAAATGGCTTTATGACAGACAAGACTTCGCCTTTTGTAAAGCGCCATCTATCGAAGCCTTTTGTACCATTTTTGTACCGTTTTGTTTTTTGTTTCATGAGCTGTCAGAAACCTATTATTACAGACTAAGCCCCAATTTCACCCTGTAATAAAACGCGATCAATTCGAGTTGAACTCGGTTTAGGCGATAAAACGAGTTCCACCTTAAATTTTTCCTCAGTCAGACCCGAGATTTGTTAATCTAGGCTCAGAAGGAAATCGGAATCGGTAACCGCACCAAGCGATCGACGCATGATTAAGTAGAATGGATTTGTCGACGTCGATCTGTAGTGTTTACTAGGCAATAATCAAAGAATGCAGAGCACTAAAAAACCGACTTCACGTTATAATGTCATCCACGTAAACATTCTCCGAACATTTCGTTCATAAATTGTCTGAAAAATCATGAAGCAAAGACACAAAAAAAACATACACACGAATTGAGAACCTCCGTCTTTTGGCAGTCGGTTGAAAAAGTAGCATGGTGCGGGTGACAGTGGCCTGAATGACATGAAATCTGTCATGCCTAGTGATGGGTCGGGGGCATAAACAAATATGGACACAATGGGCATAAACTAGGCATATTGGGCATAAATGAGTTTACGTCCAAATAAATGCCCGATCACTAGGCACAAAAACAAACAACTTAATTTTGTAAAAAATTAAGCAGGACCTTGACTAAAAATGAAACTTTAAGTATTTTGTAAATCAAAACTTTTAATCAAATAAATAATCACTCCCCTCCCGCTTCAACAGTAAACTCCATAGTCCATTGAAATGTTACATTTTTTAGGCCTAACCTTGCGTTTTTCACAGGACGCAATTTTATTTTTTTGATGTGTAGGGGGTGTAAAGCTAAAACCAAGTTTGTGGGGTCGCCACCCTTGTCCTACGGCCGCCATCTTGAAAATAGGGGTTGAAATGGTTTTTACGATATATCTCTTAAGCTGTTCATCTGATAAAAAAAAATTTGTAACATATTTTGTTGCAAATTAAATCCTCTACAACTTTAGTTAAGTAACTTTTTGTCACAGAACTATAAATAAAAAATAGGTTATAAGTTATAAGCGAAAATGTTTTGTAATTCGAGAAAATAATTTATATTTTTTGATACAACTTTTTTCTATCATTTTACGAAAAAATTATATCAGACCATTTTTGTGGATCGTTTTTTGAGAAACAACTTTTAAAAGCAACATTTTTTCATTAAGTCAATAGTTAAGGTTTTACAGCGCTCCGAAATGAGTACTATTTTTCAGTACTCTTAACTAGACTTATATTATACGTGTGTACTAATAATGTGTCATCATCAGTAATTGTTTTTTTTTTGTTTTTATTTTTTTATAATTTTTTTAATTATTAATCAGTATATGATTATTGACTCTTTTCCACTCCATTACAGAATTTGACAATTATTGATTTTTAAAATAATTGTAATCTGATGGCCGTTACCGAAAATACTGTCCAGGTAGAAAATACTTTGCTCCAACTTCCACTAAGCTGGCAATATTAGCTATGCATACATACATATACATAATACATAACTTCACACCTGTATCCCTAATGGGGTAGGCAGAACACCAGAGGCTATAAAACCATGTAATGTCACGTTTGACAAATTTGTAGATACTATTATGATGGAGAGAGACTATTGCAGTGACAGGGGGTCAGCCTATCGCCCACAAAAACGCCAATAAAACCTCCGTCTCTTAACTGACTCGTACAGTTTGCCCGGGAAGAGAAGCAGCTAGCACATTCTATGTTTTTCATTCGCTCCCAGTCCAGCATAGAAGAAAGTTAAAAAATTAGCTATGCGATTAGTAATATTCATTGCAACGTCCATAATACTTGTTTTTGTACTCCCATTACGTACAACACAAACCCGCGCTTGTCGGCTTGTACGCGAATTACTTGGATTCTGAACCGCTTTGGCACAGATGAAACAATTGTTCGCAAAAACGAAGTCTGGCTCTGGAGCTTTTGAAACTGACGATAAACTACTGGAGCTGCTGCTGCGACGACGAACAACATTATCGGTTCGATTGTCCACGTAATAACAATAACACGCAATATGTACAGTAACTTCCGAAACAGTTCGTAAAAATTGTAAAGCGCTGTGAAACCTTAACTATTGACTTAATGAAAAAATGTTGCTTATAAAAGTTGTTCCTCAAAAAACGATCTAAAATAATGGTGTGATATAATTTTTTCGTAAAATGATAAAAAAAGTTATATCAAAAAATATAAATTATTTTCTCGAATTTCTAAACATTTTCGCTTATAACTTTTTCATTTACAGTTCTAAGACAAAAATTTACTTGACTAAAGTTGTAGAAGATTTAATTTGCAACAAAAAATGTTAATAATTTTTTTTATCAGATAAATAGTTTAAGAGATATATCGTAAAAACCATTTCAACCCCTATTTTCAAGATGGCGACCGTAGGACAAGGGTAGAGACCCCACAAACTTGGTTTTAGCTTTACACTGACCCCCCCTACATATCAAAAAAATAAAATTGCGTCCTCTGAAAAACGCAACCCCAAATGTAACTTTTCAATGGACTACCAGCTACCCCCGTTGTTCTTTCAAACCAAGTTATAATTTTAACCAATCGATTTTGGTAAAATGTTGAGGTTTATTGCAGTAAAAAGTTAAAATAAAATATGTTTTTAATGAATTATTTTTTTGTATACTTAGATATAAGATACGATAATAAATAAATAAAAAAAATCTGTTTAAGTTTATGCCCAGACAAAAGACATATACTCGGCATTTACGGGCATTTATCAGGCATTTACTCAATGCGCCAAAAACGCCAGGGCATAAACCCATCTCTAGGCCCACTTAGATTTTAGAGTTCAATCACAGGTTTAATTAGATTTTATTTGTACCTAAACTAGAAAAATCTGGTTGGGTTTAATTTAAGTTACCACATTTAATATCTATATTACTTATGAGTAGTAATAATAATAAAATAAATAAAGACCGAAAAGCAACGCAAGTACTTGGACCTTGCACACGAGGTGACCGAAATGTGGGAAGTTATGTCCACCGAAATCATCCCGGTTGTAATATCCGCAAACAGTTTGACCCCAGCCACTTTGGTCAGAAACCTTGAAAGGCTGGGATTCGGCATGGCGCGGCGGCGGTTCGCTTCCAGCACGCATGCAAAAAGCGGTTTTGCTCGAGACTGCCCGAATCGTTCGCCGGTTTCTGTCTCTCTTGCCCTGATCCCCGACCGACTTTTCCGATTGGTGGGTCTTTCCCGCCGAAAGGCGTGTAGCTGTAATCATACATAATAATAAAATCCCCAAACAATCACACCAACTACATGGCCCCAACCAAACTACATAGACAAATGCCCAAACCCGGAACATTTCGTTTTCCTTGTTCTGAGGCAGATAGTTTTACGCCATCGCCAAAGTTGTCGTGAATATGTGGTTCAGCTGAAAATTGTAATACTAAGTCCGGCTGGGGTAGCGGTAACATACATTGCCTTCTATGCCAGAGGTCCTGAGTTCGAATCCCGGCGGCGACGGATATTTGTGTGATCAACACAGATATCAGACGTCAAGTCATGGATGTTTATATGTTTATTTAACTTTATTCTAATAAAAAATATGTATTTATTCAATATGTATGTTTATATATTTCTTAAGTATGTCAGTTATCTAGTATCCATAACACAAGTTCTTTAAGAAACTTCATTTGGGCTAGATAATGTTGTGTGAGTGTCACAAATATTTATTTACCTACTCATTTATAATTTATATAATTGACGACCACTATGGCGATGGGGTAAACCTATCTGCCTTAGACGCCAATGGTTGCGGGTTCGACTCCCGCACGGAACAAGAAAAAAAAAATGTTTTGTCTGGATGTTTATCTATATGTGTATTTCTATTCTAGGTTCCCCCTAGTTCGCTACATGGTATCTCATATCACAAGCTCTGCTTAGTTTGGTCATGTAGTTGATGTGATTGTCTGGGGTTTTTTAATTTTAATAATTTGTAAATCGCGGCGAATTTCAGGAGCGAAGCGATACGTTAATAAACTGTCCTCGGGTTTTAAAATTGGAACACCAATTTTGTTTATGGCTGCTATACTTAACAATGAATGAATTAATTAATGATGTAGTCTGACTGAATATCCGCTCCCCGGACGCAAGCCCTCAATAAGATTTGTTCAAGGACGAACGGAATTATTAGACATGTACAGAAGGCAGCAGATCAAGCGTTACAATACCTGGCAAATTTCCCCAACCAATTTCAACCTAATGTCGCGGGCATAGAGTTCAGATTCAAGTAATTTTTTTAACAAATTTTCTTATCATAAATCAATGAAATTTGGCATAGGCTTCTTATCCCGATTTGCCCGCGGGACTTGAAATAGCGCGGGAAAAACCGTGTGAAACAGCTACAGTGGAATCCGTTTATAATGACATCGAAGGGAAATAAGAAACAAGTCATACAAAGCATAGGTACTGCAAGAATAAATAAACTGTTTAAGTTAGTATGTGATTTATATATTAATAGAAAGGAATAAAATAGAAACAAATTAAAGTAGATATAAGTAAACTCAATAAGTAAATCTACGCTTTGAGACTCAAATCAAAAAAGCGTTTCACGCGCCGAAAGTCTTTAGGTACGTGGCTCCCGAACACTGCCAAAGGTGTTAGAAATCATACGGTCGGTCACTATAAGCGGACAAAAATTGATAAAAAAGTGTCACAATAAGCGAATGTCACATTATATCCGACTTAGTTATATAATTTACAAGAAAACCAAACTTCACTGTGTAAACACGTCATAATGAGCGGTTGGTCAATATAAGCGGAGTCACAATAATTGGATTCTACTGTAGTTTAAAATTTTAAATACCTATTAGTAACTAAGTACGAGGATCTTCGTCACGCAAACAAAACACACAAAATATAGTATTTTAATCGTTGTAGGATGTAAAAAATTTCACAATGTTCTTCAAGGTGGTCTGTTGTAGGTACCTGACTGCGTCCGTCAATCACGATTGTTGAGTAATTTTAAATTGTCCGGTCGTAAACAGAAACATTTGTTTATTACTGTTTAGGAGTACGGAACAATTTTATCTGAGTTTTATTCATTAAGTATATTGATTGATCAGTTACACATAATGTAATTTAATATTAATTGGCTACGACAAGTCATCTTATCTGTACGCTAATATCACGGTACAGATATCTACAGTAATTCAACTTCATACACACGGATAAAAGCGAGCTATACCTACGCGGCTCGATCTCGGCATGCGCTCGGCAATCGGCATACGGCCAGTCGCGAGTGTCTGCAATTCTTGATTGGGCTTTACGTTAATATGCGTATTGTTTATACTTTATAATACGTCTTTTCGTGGGTCTCAATCGAGGTGCAAGTATTTTTCGGTCGCTAATTTATAAGACCTAGTCACCCAGGGGAGAGACTCATAGCCCTGCAGTGGGCTCATTACACGGAGTTGTGATAGTAAATATATTAAAGGTAAAGATTTATTTCAGCGCGCTTAAAACTCAAACTCAAATATTCTTCATCTCGTAAGTATTTAAATACATTTGAAATAAGTCAAACAATTTACAAATTGAACTGAATCTACCACCACTTCGGAAAGTCGATCTGTTGAGAAGAAATGGCAAGAAACTCAACAGCAATCATCTTTAAAAAAAAATACACAATAACAATTTACAGCCAGGGAATCCCATCTTCTTGGATCCGGATATCTCATAGTAAACCCTTTCACATAACACTAACTACATTGGTTGAAAAGTTCGCGGCCTGGCCATTAAAAAAAAAACTTTTGTTATTTTTTCTGCCGTCATTTTGCATGCATGTCGGTTGTCACATTGGTAACTTATGCGTCAATAACATCAGCTACGCGGATGACATGGTGCTGCTGGCCCCCTCGGTGAGTGCACTCAGAAAGCTCCTTAAAGTCTGTGAGTCTTATGCGGGTCTGCATGGTCTCCTATACAATGCAAAGAAAAGTGAGTTCATGGTATTTAAGGCTGGTAACAAGTGTCCAAGAGTCGTACCTCCAATAAGACTTTACGATGAACCTCTGAAAAGAGTAAAGCAATTTAAATATCTTGGGCACTATGTGACGGAAGACTTAAAAGATGATGTAGATATGGAGAGGGAACGCAGGGCGCTGTCAGTTAGAGCGAACATGTTAGCACGTAGATTCGCGCGTTGCTCGACAGCAGTAAAAATTACTCTTTTTAAAGCGTACTGCACATCGCTCTACTCGAGTAGCCTGTGGGCAAACTACACTAATAAGTCGTACAGCGCCCTGCGGGTCCAGTATAACAACGCCTTCAGAACACTGTTGAAGCTGCCACGTTTTTGTAGCGCGTCAGCTATGTTTGCACACGCAGAGGTCGATAGCTTTAGCACCATCCTACGTAAAAAAGCGGCTTCTCTACTGCGCCGAATACGAGGCAGCAGTAACAGTGTTCTGACGGCGATAGCCGACAGCGGGGACTGTCCGTATGTTGGCCATTCAATGAAAATAAATAGGTCTCTTGTGAAATATAATTACTAACGCAATTAGATTATAAGTTTACTAACAAATATGGATCTTAGTTGTCCGAAAATAAAAGTTTTTATTTTTTTTATTTATTTATTTGAACTGTCATTATTCAATTGTCAGCCCGCGAATTTTCAATTTGATATCTTGTTTAAATAAAATTTTACGAACAATATAAATACGTGTGTAGAACAAATTTTCACTAATGGAGAAATTTGAACAACGTGCTGTGATTAAATATTTGTTTAAAAAAAGATTAACACCAAAGGAGATCCATGATGACATGCAAACAACATTAGAGGAATCTGCCCCGTCTTATACCACTGTGAAAAAATGGGTTGCAGAATTTAAACGTGGACGAGAGAACATCGAAGATGACCCTCGCTCCGGCAGGCCAATGACGTCTACGACCGAAGAAAACATCAATAAAGTGTGTGATCTCATATTGAAAGACCGTAGATTGACTATCAGAGAAATTGCAGACACTATAGGCATCTCATATGAACGAACGCAAAACATCATTGTCCATGAACTCGGCTTTTCTAAGGTTTCGGCTAGGTGGGTCCCCAGATTGCTTTCAGTAGAGCAAAAGCGAATTCGACTCACGATTTCTCGCGACTGTTTGGAGATGTTCGAGGCTGATCCACAAGGTTTTCTTGACAGATTTGTGACAATGGATGAAACCTGGGTTCACCACTATACCCCAGAATCAAAACAACAATCCAAACAATGGAAAAAATCAGGTGAACCAACTCCGAAAAAAGCAAAGGCAATTCTGTCGGCTGGCAAAGTGATGGCATCGGTTTTTTGGGATGCTAAGGGTGTCATTATGGTGGACTACCTTCCAAAAGGCGAAACAATAAACTCTGCGTACTATAGCACCCTTCTGCGCCGTTTACGTGAAGAAATTAAACAGAAACGCCCAGGATTACTGAGAAAGAAAGTGTTGTTTCACCAGGACAACGCCCGAGTCCACACGTCTGTCGAGTCTATGGCTCAAATTCGTGATTGTGGTTTCGAATTGTTGCCACATCCAGCTTATTCTCCTGATTTGGCACCTTCGGACTTTCATCTGTTTCCAAACCTGAAAAAACACCTCGGTGGGCAGAAATTTTTAACGAATGAAGAGGTCGAAGCCGCTGTTAACCTGTATTTTGAAGACCTTGAGGAATCTTTTTTTAAAACAGGTATGGAAGCTCTGGAAAGCAGATGGAAGAAGTGCATAGAGCTAAATGGAGATTATGTCGAAAAATAAAAATATTTTTGTATGTACTTTATTCTGTTTTCTTGTCTAGGCCGCGAACTTTTCAAATTCAAATTCAAATTCAAATCATTTATTGCATGAATATAGGTACATAAAAAAGATGACAAATTGTATAACATAGTTCACTCCATATTCTACCTAAAGGCATGTACAATATATATCGCTAATTCAGAAATTAACATGTCATCAATCAATTCATCAGTTAGCAGTTATTAAAATAGTCATGTATTGTATAAAAACACTTTTCAATTAAATATTCCTTTAATTTATTTTTAAATGGATAAAAATCACTTATATCTTTTATAGTTTTGGGCAATTTGTTGTAGATTCTGGGAGCCATACCAAAGAAACTTTCAGAATATAATGTCGTACTGCGAGACTGAGCGCGAAGATAATTAATATGTCTTCTGCTTTTCATTTTCTCAAATAAATTCAAGTTCTTTTTTACGAAAATTACCGTTTCTAGAATGTATAAACAGGGAAAAGTAAGAATTTTCATTTTTTTAAAGAAAGGTTTGCACGAATCCCTGCTTTTTAAATTGCACATTGCTCTGATACATCTCTTTTGAGCCTTAAAAATGTTTTCCTTATCAGTGGAGTTTCCCCAAAAGATTACGCCATATCTTAATATTGATTTAGCATATGCATAGTATGCTGATAAAACTGCTGATTCGTTGACAGTTTTGGACAACATGCGTAATGCGTAAGAGCATTTGTTAAGTCTGCTGCATGTATCTTCTATATGGTTTTTCCAGTTAACATTACAGTCTATCGTTAGGCCTAAGAACTTCGTTGCTTTAACTTCACTAATTCGGTTTCCACCATGGTCAATATTAAAAGATGTCAGGTTATTGGATCTATTAGCAAAATTCATAATATAAGTCTTATTTAAATTTATTTTAAGGTTATTCATTTTTAACCAGTTAAGAATAGTGTCCATTGTATTTTTAACGTCTATTTTAAGTTTATTTACATCTTTGTCGCTACATATTAGTGTGCTATCGTCTGCAAATAATATCATAGAGTGGGAAGTTATTTCTGGGAAGTCATTTATATATATCAAAAAAAGTAAAGGTCCTAATATACTTCCCTGTGGAACACCATGTTTTACTGATCTATAGCGCGAGAGATAGTTCATCTCGGTTTTGGTTTCAGGACAAATTTTCGTGATTTGTGTTGCTTGAATCCTTTCGTTAAGGTATGATTTAAGGAGGTTAAGCGCCACTCCTCTTACCCCATACGCCCAGAGTTTATTTATTAATATGGAGTGGTCAACATAATCAAAAGCTTTTGATAGATCCATAAGTAAGGCACAGACAGGTGTTTTGTCATCTAAATTTTTTATTACAATTTTTAAAAAGTTAAAGAATGCTATATTTATGCCTTTGTTTTTCCTAAAGCCAACTTGCTCTTCTGCCAATAAATTTTGGTTTTCAAAGAAACTGTAAAGAGTTTTATAAATAACCTTTTCGAATATTTTGGAAAAAATTGTAATGAACGCTAATGGTCTGTATGATGATATGAATTCTCTTTCAGATTTTTTAAACATTGGTTTGATAATTGTTACCTTCAATTTATCCGGATAAATACCATTTTCAATGCATAAATTTATTATGTGAGCCAATACCGGTGCAATATACTTAGCTACTTCTTTAATAATATTTGTAGTTATTTCGTCGTATCCAGTACTATTGGTGTCTTTAAGGCATTTTATGATAGACAGTATTTCATCCGTGTTAGTAGGCCCTATAAATAATGAATTAGAATTATTGAACTTAATAGAAGTTTTCAAGTTTTCTATGTCATCGTTTTTTACCTCATCTATGTAGTAATTGTTAAAAGATTCAGCTATTTCAATTGGATCGGTTATTTCACCTTCATCATTTTTTATTTGTGTTATGTATTCTTTGGGTTTATTATCTTTACCTTGATTAATCAATTTCCATGTAGCCTTCATTTTATTCTTCGATGTATTAATAAAATAGTTATTTTGGGCTTGTTGCGTTAACCTAATTATGTTTTTAAGTCGTTTAGAGTAAGTTTTAAGGCAGTTTTTATTCGCATAGTTGAGATTTTTCCTATAATTCCAAAGTAGCTCTCGTTTACGTTTTGTGCAGTTTAAGATGCCTTTTGAAATCCACTTTGGCCGTCGAAATGTTTGAATTTTTAATTTTATTAAAGGAAAACACAAGTCATAAAATAGTTTGAATGAATCAAGAAAGTTATTGTAAGCTTCATTAGGATTTTCATTACATAATGAGTCAGTAAATTTTAAGGCTTTCATGCATTCTTTAAATTTATTTATGTTATACTTACTATAGTCACGCTTTATTTTATAGTAATACGGTATACAAAAAGCTGCTTTAACTGGGCACTTTAATAGCTGTGCCGTGTGATCAGAGAGTGCTAATTCCAGAACAGTACCCTCACACCCGCGTAGGTTGTGAGCAAAGTTATCAAGGCATGTGCCACTGGATAACCTTGTAGGTTGCTTAATAGCTAACTAGCTAAAGTAAAATTTGGTATTCGCACGAGGTTTCTATCAGTTTTTAACATATTGTGTTCTGTAATACATAAGACGTCTATTGGGTTATTTTTATTTTCCAATTCCTGCAACTGCACTGTGAGCAAATCCGACTTATCTATTAATCCGTTTATATTTTGGTGTAAGATATTTATATTTTTAGTGACGAAAATTACTTTTTTTTGCGTGATTGATTTTAGATATTTTTTCACTTTCATCTATATGATTAGTCTCTGTTTGTGTGCACTTATCAAATGTTATTATTTTACCGGCTGTTATTGAATTATTTTTACGTTGCAGTTCATAGTTATGATAGTTTGTTTTATATTCGATATGCAAAATCTCTTTTAAAAAAGTCCTACAGACGTACAACGGAAAGTTTCTTTTGTATGGTCTTTGTTCACGATAGTTCATATTTACAAACGTTGCATTTTTGTTTTGATTACATATGAACCTTAAATCTCCGTTAAGTTTCTTTTCATTTAAGAACTTATTATAAGGTATTTCCGAGAATAGTACATTAGTATGTGTTACATTGTTTAGCCAAATATTTACTCGCAACTGAAAATCATATGGATTTACATCATTTGTTCCTCCTAGCACTAATACACAGTCATTTTTATTTAATGTTTTGATGATATCCTTTTCTGTATCCAATACATTTTTCATGTTTGCACCGGGTTTCCAGAAGCATGATACAAAGTATTTGGAGCCCAATAGATCCTGCAGTATGGGTTGTAAGAGTCTTCCTTGTTGGTCTGCTATTATAATGATCCTTTTTTTCTGTACTTGTGGTATAGTTTTGGCTTTAACAGGACTATTATTTAAATTTGTTACTTCAAGAGTCGTTTTGATGTTTGATGTGAGTTCAGGTCCCACTGCCTTGTTTTGTGAATTCATTTTAGTTGGGGGACTGTCATGTTGTAAAGATAGTTTAGGAATACAACTATTCGGTGTAGAGAGGCTGGATTTTCTAATAGACTTTTTTTTTTCTTCCGTGATTGAGGTGTCATATATTTACTTGAGCAGGATGTTTCAATACTATTTGATGCCGTAGTATGAGGCATACTTATTTTCTTAAACATTTGGATAACCTTAAAACATTTTTGTAGTTCTGTTTGTAGCCGTTTATTCTCCATATTAAGATTGTCAATTTCAAGGTTTGCAATCATTAATTCCAAACTTAATTTTTCATTTTTTTCCTGTATTTCACCCATAGTCACACTGTCATTTAATGATGTATCCGTTAAGCTCATTGTTGTAGTTTCAAATAGTGAGGTATTATGTAACGATTCCGCTGTTTTCTTTTTTCTTGTTGTTACGTTATCTCTGTCCATGATTATCTTAGACCTATTTACAGTGCTAATTGTTATAAGGTGGCTTGGTATGTAGGTTTAATATGGAACAAAAATAATTGAGTACAAAATTATGACAATATATAGATTAAGAAAAAGTCAAAATATACAATCAAATTGCCCAACGAAACGGATTAATTAATTAATAGCATGTCCGAACTACTCGTCTTAAAATAAAAAATATAAAACTATACATAAAAATTCAGAAAATAAAATAAAATAACAAAATTGATAAAATAGTTAGAGTCGATAAAATTAATTCCTGTATATCAATCATTAAATGTCCGCAATACTGGTCAGAAAAATAAAACTAAACATAAAAATTCAAAAGAAAATAAAATAATTAAAAAGTCATTAAAATGAAAACCACATTAAATTCAAAAGAAAATAAAATAATAAAAAATAATTAAGTCAATAAAATGAAAACCACATAAAATTCAAAAGAAAATAAAATAATTAAAAAGTCAATAAAATGAAACCACATAAAATTAAAAGAAAATAAAAATAATTAAAAAGTCAATCCACCCTCGTATCTTTAAATCTATTGAAGGGTTAATCTTAAATATTGTTGAATTTTATTATAAAATAAAGCGTACACATTGACCCACGAACGAGTTGGTGATCTTCTGGAGTCTACTATTATATTTATACATTAATCTCAGTACCTACATGGCAATGTGGTTGGTGTGATTGTCTGGGGATTTTATTTTATTTATCTTACGACACGCTAAGGCTATTCTAAACGGACTCTATGATATCAGAAGCAGGTGTAACACTTCTAGGTTTATTATAAATCTTAATAAATAAGAAAAATAGCATACACACATAACTTCACGCCTATATCCCTTATGGGGTAGGCAGAACACTAGAGGCTGTAAAACCATCTGATGTCACGCTTGACAAATTTGGAGGTTTTATAATGGTGTAGAGAGACTATTGCAGTGACAGGGGGTCAGCCTGTCGCCAACAAAAAGCCTCCGATAAAACCTCCGTCCTTTAACTGACTTTACAGTATGCCCGGGAAGAAAAGCAGCTGGCACATTCGATTTAAAATAGCATAATATCTATTTTACAAGGCCTTCAGTAAATCGTGACTGGTTCATTACATTCGTGCGCATTTAAGCAAGTTCATTTAGTGAAAACAATTTAAAAAACCAGTAATAATTTTTATTGAATTCAATATATATATATATATATATTTTTTTTTGATTTATTTTGGCAACAAACAGTCGTTTATATACAATTTATTATACTTAAGTCATATATACAAAAAGACCAACAGTGCTCAAAACAACATAAAATTACAAACTGACGTGGTCAAATTTAAACTTATTACTAAATTAAAATAATAAGATAATATAATCTAATAAGATGAGATTTTAACAGCTTTACATATTAACATTATTTATATCTCTTTAAAAGCAACAAAAATATATAAAACTAATTCAATTACTTAAAACAGATCAAAAACAGAACATATAAGTAATAACATATAGGCAGGAATAAGGTTTAGATTAAGCTAAGTGTAACATTCTTTTTCAAAGATTTTAAGGAGATGTTAAAAAGGTCTATTTCTGAGAATTCTCTGTTATATACATTGGTGGAACGGTAAAAGTATGAATTACGGGTATAGTTTTTTTGACGTCGCGGTGGAATAAACATTTGTATTGTACGTGAGGGGCGTACAGGAAGACGCCCCTCACGGTATACATATATTTCTTCACTATATCAGTTATCCGGTATCAAAAATATTTATTTTATTTCATGGCAACACTTCTAAATAAAATATACAAAAAAAAAGTTTTAGTGAACACGCATTGAATTAGCATACATGTTGCGACCATTGCAACGTTGATCTTGTCAGTCAACTACCTATAATTAAATATTGTTGGACATTATATTCACACATCACATCGAGCCCTAAAGCACGGTAATATTATAAACAGTATTTCAACTTCATATAAACAGACGAAGCTCGAGCTATAGGTCGAGTGGCTAGTTATTGAGAGGTCCCAGTCGCCAGAATCCCCTCAAAAAATCCACATTCTAATATGAAGCTCAATCAAAAATTCTTTCGGCATGCAGACACTCGCGACTGGCCGCATGCAGAGACCGAGCCGCGTAGGTATAGCTCGCGTTTCGTCCGTTTGTATGAAGTTGAAATACTGTAGATATCTGTACTGTGGTATGTCTGTATCGTACGCGCGTAAATTTCATTAATGTGTTATACAGTCGTGTCAATGGAATACTCACTTACTATTTGGCTAATTTTCGATTCAAATAAAAAAAACGCTCAGTCAGCCATGCTGGACTGGGAGCGAACGAAAAACATAGAATGTACCAGCTGCTTCTCTTCCCGGGCTTACTGTAAAAGTCAGTTAAGGGACAGAGGTTTTATTGGCACTTTTGTGGGCGATAGGCTGACCCCTGTCACTGCAATAGCCTCTCTCCATCATTATAATACCTCATTTGTCAAACGTGACATCAGATGGTCTTATTACCTCTGGTGTTCTGCCTACCCCATAAGGGATACAGGCGTGAAGTTATGTATGTATGTATGTCAAAAAAACAATGTTCGGGAGTGTAGAGGGAGCTAGTGTATGGGAGCTACCGTGCGCGTACGGTACGGACGTAGCATTTTTGTATGAAGACGCGTAGAAAACACGCAAGACGCCGCGACGTTAGTCTAATCCGGCGTCAAGTATCACCCGCTCCTACGCAGTGTGCTGGCGGCGGCTGGCGTGTTTGTACTCGCTGCTGGTTGGGTGGAGAGTGACGGAGACGATGACGACGACGAGATGTTGGTTCTCCTTCTTCGAAGGCTGCGAAGGTAGTACAGCTAGGGGTCACCACATTGGGAAGTTCCCACATCCCGGAAGAGGCTGAATGGCCGCGACCCACGACCCGACGGTTGACGTCGGGATGTCGTATATATTATGTTAGCTGCTATATAAACTTTGATAACGCGATGTAGGAAACTTCGTCGTGTCGTCGTCGTTCTATGGCGCGTCGCTAGATATCGCTACACAGCTGCAGTGTGCTGATTCGGAAATATTTTCAACCGACTTCCAAAAAAGGAGGAGGTTCTCAATTCGTCTGTACGTTTTTTTTGGGTCTTTGTTACACTATATTTCGGACTATTATTTACCGATTTTGAAAATTATTGTTTCAATGATAGAAAATAGAAGATACTTCAGAGTTGGTCCCACATATAAATTTTATTGAAATCGATTGAGTACTTCATGGATAATTTCAAATTTTGAAAAAATATGCATATATTCGGAGAATGTTTACATTGACGACATTATAATTCAACCAAAGTTTTGACGTGAAGTTGCTTTTTTTAATGCTCTGCATTCGTTGATTATATGAAGAAACAATTTTAAATTTCATTTTAGATGGCGCATCATGTTTTTCTTCAAAATATTTTATGTCCAATAACTTGAATATCAAAAGGATTTTTTTTCTTTTCGTATAGAATGTTGACATCATGGTTTTTACCAACGCCATCTCTTGAGAGAACTGGACATTTCACATTTCAGTTTAATTACCCTATTGACTTATCAAGGGTTATTTTTATTAAAACGAGTTTGTTAATACTGTAAAATAACCGGTTGAAGCTATCGAAGAGATGGCGGACGCCATTTTGAGAAAGCTTAGGGCAGAGAAAGCCGACAGCGCGTTCCAATTATTTATTTGTTTAAGTAACTTAAAATATTGACAGAAAACTTTTTTTTTTAATTAAGAATTTTTCTTTGTCAATACTAAAAATAATAAACATCCACCATGCAACATGAATAATTATAATCAACGAATGCAGAGCATTAAAAAACCGACTTCACGTCAAAACTTTGTTTAAATTATATTATGTCGTCAATGTAAACATTCTCCGAATTCATACATATTTTTTCGAAATTATCCATGATTTTTCTATATAATTTATATGGGACCGACTTTGAAGTATCTTCTATCATATGAAACAAGAATTTCCAAAATCGATTCATAATCGTCCGAAATCCGAAATATCGAGTAACAAAGACACAAACAAAAAAAAACATACATACGAATTGAGAACCTCCTCCTCTTTTGGAAGTCGGTTGAAAAGCCAATGTCAAACAATAAACACACAACAATTAATAATTAAAATCTATCCGAATTAGAAATTAAAATTGTTTAACTCAAAATCAAATAGCTTCCATTCAATACTCTTTTTTTATCATTTGCGGATAAAAATCGACGTGTTTCGTTTGAATTAGGTATAAGTGTTGAAAGAAATGCATCGTAACGTCTTAGTTCTAGGTAACTATTATAATTAACCCAATAACAGCGTCCAAAGAAGCGTTTCGTTCGCGCGGCCATGAGTTAGTTTTAAATCACTGTTTTTGTTAGAATTAAATAATTAGAATAATAATAGCATGGGAGCGAAAGAAAAACACAGAATGTGCCAGCTGCTCCTCTTCCCGGGCATACTGTAAAAGCCAGTTAAGGGACGGAGGATTTATTGGTGATTTTGCGGGAGACAGGCTAGCCCCCTGTCAGTGCTATAGTCTCTCTCCATCATAATAATACCTCCAAATTTGTCAAACGTGACATCAGATGATTTTTATAGCCTCTGGTGTTCTGCCTACCCCATTAGGGATACAGGCGTGAAGTTATGTATGTATGTATGTAATAATAATATGTCAGAAATATTTAATGCTCTCGTTAGAATTGACAATCTAAGTAATTATAATCGATAATTAGAATTGATAATCGGTTTTAGCCACGGAGGAAGTTGCTTTGTGGTTTTAGCTATAACGTGTATTTTGGATATAATCAAAGATTGTGCTTGGTGGTAGGATCCCTTCTGGGTCCGCCTGGCTAGCGACCACCCTTTATATAAAGTCTGCCGCCAAATGTTACCGCTCCGGCGGTAATGTGTTCCGGCAATATTGTATAAAGAGCCAGTTCCTTCCTAAACCCGTGTGCTTTCATCTTCGACCTCATCGTCACTTACCATCAGGTGAGATTGAGGTCAAACGCGGGTTTAGTAACTTATAAAAAAAAAAGATGAAAAAACCGGAAGTGGAGATTAGCGCGACCATAATTTTAAAAGGGCGTATTTTCTAAAATAATGATAATTTCTGAAGTTTTGTTTTAACAATGAATAATTGAAATCAATCTGAAATAGAAATTAAAATTGTTTTACTCAAAAACAAATAGTAGGTTAACAAACTTAACCTTCAACTATGGACGGATATTTTTATAACACTACTATGGACGTGGGGTCTTTGAAGCCCCCGTTACATAATGGTCCTATTATACGTGTTTTTTTCAGAGAAAGTGCAATTTTTTGCCTAAGTTTCAATAAATAGACTTAATCAAACAAAAATAACATAAATTAAATAACTTTTTTATTAAACTTTACTTATTAACGAGTTAATGAACTTTAAGTAATAATTTTTTACCATGATAGGATTCATATGAAAACAATTCTATAAAAAGGCAGCAATTCAAAATGAATGGGGCTGCCATTGAATAAATTCGTTTTGAAGTTTTATATTGAAATTTAAAATATTGATGGCAGCCCTCGACGGATTTTCTTGCTCTTCTTATAAAGTTCATAGGGAGTTGAATACCTATGTTATTGCGACATCTACATCTTCGAGAACCGAATAGGTAAGCGTAGGGAAGTGCTATGAAAACGAATAGTATGTTGTTCATAATATGACCGACTCTGTGTGAGATCGAGTGAACTTTTAAAAAAGCTTTTCACGTTAATTAAATTATTTTAAATTTTTAAATTATTTTATTCTTTTTCAATTACTTTTTAACCGTCGCGTCGTGGGCTTTTCAAAATTTTTATTTTGTTTTTTATTTCAAACTTTTTAAAGAGCATAATATAGGTACTGCATCGCCCCCTGATGGATTGTTACCGTTAAACCTATTTAAGAGCATTATACCAATCAAATCCAAAGCAATCACTGAAAACAGCATTTAAATCGGACCAATGGTTTTGCAGATAAACGGTAACATTGGCTTTTACAAACAAATGTTTACTGCAGCGCCCCCTGGTGAGTTGTTACCGTTACACCTATCTAAGAACATGCACCAATCAAATCCAAAGCGATTAAAGAAAAGAAAGAAGAAACACCCTCTCACCCCAAACGTATATGCGTTGAGCGTTCCGTCATGGATAAAAATATAAAAAAAGAAAAATTCAAAATTAATTTTTCAATTGTTGCATGTATGTGAGAAAATGTCGAAATTTATTGCTGACATACAAAAATTTAAAAATAAATTTCGAATTTTTCTTTTTTTTTCGTATTTTTTCTGTAATCCTTATGGGTACTAGAATACCTCCGTGAAGGTATTATAATAGGGTTGGCTGGGCACCCTGTATTAGGCACCACAAACCTACCAATAACTATCTAGATATTAAATTACTAAAGTACAGTGAGTTTTGAACAAATCATTAATTAATGCCTTGCAAAAAATGTTTTTTAGAATGCAGAATATCGTCATAACAGCAATAGAATAATAGTGTACAATATCAACTATGTTATTCTGATGTATAAGCTGTATAATGTTTGTGTTTATGTGTGGAAGAGCAACAAAGATCCATACATACAATCTTTCATGTTTTTAATATCAGTAGAAAGTGGGAATGTACACTTAAAGTGTAAAAAATACATACATACATAACGTCACGCCTGTATCCCCTATGGGGTAGGCAGAGCACCAGAGGCTATTGAACCATCTGATGTCACATTTGACAGATTTTTGGGTATTAATAAGTATGATGGAGAGAGACTACTGCAGTGACAGGGGGTCAGCCTATCACCCACAAAAACGCCAGTAAAACCTCTGTCCCTTAACTGACTTTTACAGTATGCCCGGGAAGAAGACTAGCAACTGGCACATTCTATGTATAGTAAATACTTCCATGCTGGACTGGGAGCAAAAGAAAAACATAGAATGTAAAAAATATTTTTTTGCTAATCAAAGTTCATTATTTCTGCCAACACATCTCATTTTATCTTACTAATATTATAAATGTGAAAGTTTGGATGTATGGATGTTTGTTCCTGAATCACGGGAGAACGGCTCAAAGGATTTGTATGAAATTTGGCATAGTGATAGTTTAAAGTCTGGAAAAGCGAATAGGCTTCTTTTCATCTCGATATTCCCGCGGGATTTGAAATGGCGCGGGTAATACCGCGCGCAACAGCTAGTTATATTATATCTGTTAAAAACCTTGAAGTTAATAAAAAAATCAACAATATGGACAAAATAAATCCTTTCTCTATACTAGTGTTGCGGCTTTCTACCTCTAGGTAAATAAGAAAATAATTAATCATATGTCTAAATAATAACTATAAAATTTGAAAAATTTATAAGATAAGTATAATTTATTTATTTCAAATGCAAAGAGTTGAAATTTCTTAATAAACAAATATTTGCATGCTTAAAAGCTAAATAAACTAAACTTCCATAAAATATTGTTTTTAGTTAATATAATTGCAAAGCCAGATCATGTATTCATCTTTACCTACACCGCAGTAAAGATGAATACATGACATGATATACACCGAAGTAATAGGTAAAGAACCATACCAAGGTAGCAGTCCGATTTGAAAAACTTTACATTTGATAGGTAATTCATGAAATATGCTATATCAAGATATTCCCACAAATTCACAGGTAATGCAGATAAAACCGCGAGAAGCAGGTGTTGTCATAAAATGAAATTCAAATCCATATAATAGCAGGTCATCTTGGTGTTAATTATAACTTAATAAGTGCTACTGTCCATTTCCAAAAATCCTCAACAGATATTATATGAAAGCCTTTTCTGAAACATTAGATGATAAAAACAGATTACATAGTTGTTTATAAGAAAATTATGGACACCATACATATCACAAGTTAGTTTTATAAAACATCAGAGATGTTAATATTTATTTGCAATATGTAGCTCAAAAAATTATGGCCATAGTTAAAATAAACTTAATATGGCCTTAATTCAATGTAAAAATAACCATAAAAAACTATAAGAGATGAATTAATGTGATAGAAAATCTCCGTTGAGTAAAAGGCATTTAAAAAAGAAAAAAAGAACCAAATTTTTTCACACACCTGGAATGAACTCATTGCACTGCTAAATTGAAAAAAAAAATACTGGCCCTATATAAGTTATTTAATCAGCTTCTTCAAATTGTGAACTTACCTGTTGAATATAAATATAAATATGTAAAAATATAAAAACATGCCAAGCCCCAATTAGGTAGCTTATGTGAATTATTTCACAACAGGGTCACACCTGGTTTTTAATATTAGATACAGCATAGCTAATACCATACATCTTACCTATTCAAGTGAGTTAATTGGATTAAACTCACTTGGTATCACTGAAGTTTATACTGATGTTCATGCTTAAATCCAACATTACGCTAGCCAGTCTTATTTCATAAAACACAGCATCATTGTTCACACTTTCACAAGTATTTAGTACAAAAACAGTAGTATTTCAAATGACTACAATAAAAAATGAACTATAACACAAAAAAAACTAAACGAAAATCGGTTCATCCGTTTGGGCGCTACGATACCACAGACAGATACACAGACACGTTAAACTTATAACACCCCTCTCGTTTTGCGTCGGGGGTTAAAAATAATAACTTCTTGACAAATAATTTAGAACAACACCACACAATGGAATGTATTCAATTTTCTTTTCTTCAATTTACTCTTCATTTTGACACACATGCCCTTGAAGGTAACCTATTAAAATAAGTAAAATATTTGTTTTGTGATTTAGCGTTCCTCATAGAGTACTTGCATTTTGGGTAAGACAATGTGATCCATTGAAATATTTGGTGGGCTCCGAAGAGCCCTAGGACAGGGAAGGACTAGGGATGGGAAAAGGTGGGAAACAGGGAGGCAGCAACTTAGTATGGGACTATAGACTCTGTACCAACATCTTCACTTAAAGTACAATACTGCAAACTAATTATAAAAAACTTGTGAAATTCTATGCATTTGATAGCTAATTCTTGGAAAAGGCTATGTATATCAATAAATTCCGAAAAGTTCACAGGTAATGCTCGCTAAAATAAAACCTCGCGAAGCAGTAAGTGTTGTTATAAAGGGAAATTCAAATACAGACATACAATTGCAGTTCAACTTGGTGTTAATTGTAACTCAATAAGTGCCATTGTCCATTTCCAAAAATCCTCAAAGATATTCATATCATATGAAAGCCTTTTCAGAAACATCAATTTAAATGATTAAAACAGATTACAGTTGTTAATTGTTTATAAGAAAATTATGGACACCATACATATCATAAGTTATTTTAACAGAATATCAGAGTTGGTAATTATTTATTTGCAATATGATGCTCCAAAAATGATGGCCATAGTTAAAATAAACTCAATATGGCCGTAACTTGATAGAATTTAATTATTTTATTAATTTGATAGAAAATTAGCAATAATGAAGCTCAAAAATATAATGACCATACTTAAAATAAACAAAATATAGCCTTAATTCAAAATAAAAAATAACCTTATCGGTAAACTAACAACTTTAAAAGATGGATTAATTTAATAGAAAATCTCTGTTAAGTAATAAGAAGTGTTCTTTCAAACTAAAAAAAGAACAAAATTTTTTTACACACCTGCAATGAATTCATTGCACTAAAAGGTAATAAAAATTCTGACCATAACAGTTAATATAATAAATCAGTTACTGATTTATTATATTAGCTTCTTCATATTGTGGTCTTATCTGTTTTGGAAAAAGAAAAAAAAGCTATATAAATAAATACACCTTACCTATTCAAGTGAGTTATTGGATTGAACTCGCTTCGTATCACTGAAGTTAATACTGATCTTCACACTTAAATCCAACATTACACTTGCCAGTCTTCACTAATTCATAAAACACAGAACACAGTATCACTGTTCACACTTTCACATGTATTTATTACAAAAACAGAATATTTCAAATTCCTAACAAAAAATTCAAAAAAAAAGTAATTCTTGACAATTAATTTTAAAACAACACCACACAACAGAATTTCACTTTTCTTTTCTTCAATTTGCTCTTCATTTTGACACATGCCCTTGAAGGAACCTAGTAGAAAAAGTAAAATATTTGTTTTGTGATTTAGCGTTCCTCATAGAGTACTTGCATTTTGGGTAAGACAATGTGATCCATTGAAATATTTGGCGGGCTCCGAAGAGCCCTGGGACAGGGAAGGACTAGGGATGGGAAAAGGGGGGAAACAGGGAGGCTGCGACTTAGTACGGGACGATGGTCTCCGTACCAACATCTTCACTTAAAGTACACTTTACAAACTAATTATAAAAAACTTGTAAAATTCCAAATATACTTTTTTTGTACATCACAGAAGCTCCTACAGGCCGCAGCCGTCCGTATGAGATCAATATACTACTCTCTGTACAAACATATATAAACTTGCGATTCTCAACAGTCGGTCTCATAATACAGTATCGTTCAATTTTTAAAAAACTACAACTAGAATTAGAAACGTTGAGCCAGCGCTATGATAAATATTTTTTTTATTAAAGCTCTGTTCCCGCGAGGTGAGAGCGCGTGTTGGCAGTTGAGCGCAAGTTAAGTTCTCTCGCGAAGCGTGGCTAAACGTTTATTTAAAATAAAAAATACATCGGTCTCGAGATAAAATAAACGATACGACTAATGAAGCGACGAGGTCGCTCCACTCACTACATCATATTATAAAATATACTTGACGCCTCATTAATAAAAGAAATGCAACGTCGACGCCTCGCGGCCGCGAACATCACTCAAAACAACAATAAGAAGTGCGCGGGGCGCTGCGGGCGCCGCGCCGCGCGAGGCAAGGCGCCCGCGGCGGCGGCGCGGCCGGGGCGAGGCTGCGGCGCGGGCTCCGCCGGCACCGTACCTCTTCTCTGCATATTTTTTTTTACGTTTTTTTCTCTTATTTTGAGCAGAGAACCAGGAGCGGAGACGGCGACACCCGCGAACGCAGCCTTTCGTACTTATACACTAAAAATTTTCACAAAATAATACCTAAAGCCGGAGATGGTCTCACTCGGCACTAACACTTAGCACGAGAAGCGCACTAGCACGGACGGCGGCGCTTTTAGAGTCTCTACGACGCAGCCACGTTGAGGATAAGCTTGAGCGGTAACGCCCGGTCGGCCTCGGTGCGACGCCACCAGTGTGTGGGTGGCTGCGGTAAAGCGGCGGCGGCGGGCGCTGCTCCCCATTTGCTGCCCGCAAAGCGCTCCTCGCGCCTCTCTCGCCTTGGCACTGGCAAGCGCCCGCGCCTCCGCCCTCTGACCTGTGCTGCACCCTGATTCATAGCCGGATGGTCTGCGTCCACTCGCTGTACACTGTTCACTTATCACTGTAGCGGTAGTCGGCGCCCTCGGAGCCGAGCGCGGTGAGCGTTCACCTTCACAAAATGGTCGCTCGCGTTGCGTTCTCGTTGTTTGTTCACTCGTCTGAATCTGCCGTGTTTCGGCCTCGAACCGCTGTCGATCTGCGTAGATGACACGTCGAAACGCTTAAATATTATCACTTTCACGACTGTTCGTCGGCAATCACGCTGCTAGCTCCGGTGATAATTGATTTTTGAATTGTAACAATTAAGATGCCACCTCTCCATTATTCTCTCCTTTACCTCTCGATTTCGACTACGTGACGTCGGTGGCGCTCGGGGTATTTATAGCTTCATGGCGGCTGCGCGATAAAGTTGCGTAGTGGGAGAATAAAGCCTACTATGCACGGTACGGATAATATGTATATTTTGTTTTGTTACAAAATAATATTTTTAATTAGAATTCAAAGTTATTATTTTGCAATAGTCTGACAAGGATCTTTTGGCGTGTGGCGATATTTGGAACTAGCCGCCATCATGTAAAATTGTAAGTAAATAAAATGTCTTCATATATAAAATGTCACAACATGACTTTTGCCGTTTCATATTTGTTGCTGTAGTTTAAGGCAGCGTTTCGACTGATGCGGAGCTGGCTGGGTGGAGAAGAGTGGTGAAAAGTGTAGAGTGTTTTCACTGAAGTGAAGCGGAGTGGAGTTGAGCATACTTTTGCAATTTTAATTACATTTAAGATGAAAACTTAGCCTGCAAACTGGACGGCAGCGACAGCGAGGCGACTGCGGCGTGGGCAGTGACGCGGGAAATCTGTTCTTGACGCCAGCGGGCGCTCGAGCGATTTGTCGCGGTTTCATACAAACTCAATACTTTCTATCGTGTCGCGGAAATCGCTGCCCGCGCCGCTGTGGCTGCCGTCCAGTTTGCAGCCTTAGACTTAGAAACATATTCCCTATAATTTGAAACTTATTGCTAAAACTTAATCAAGTACAAACTATGGATAGGTACCTACACTACACAGATCATATGAAAAACAGTACCTATGTCAATAAATTACCAAGAAAAATTCACCCAGTGATAATTATTGATGTTTAATTCTATTTTTACGTTTACGTATTTTAAACACTGTTTAAGTATTTTAACACCCATTCAACCACTACACAATCTAATCTAAAAACCATAAATCCATTTGAAGATATCAAGAAGGTTAAAGTCTCAGATCTCTTCAAAATAGGTATTTATGTTGGATTGAAGCCCCAACAATTATCATGTTTATTACTTTTATGTGTCACAGCACAAAACTAGTGTAATTAACTACCCAAAGTATACCAAAAACGAATTCAAAATAGGTATTTATGTTGGATTGAAGCCCCAACAATTATCATGTTTATTACTTTTATGTGTCACAGCACAGTACTAGTGTAATTAACTACCCAAAGTATACCAAAAACGACTCGGACATTGAACCCTTATTTGTGATTTAGAACAAGGCACATAGAGCCTTTTATAAGATAATTGGAATGGGACTTTGAGCTTTCTTTGAACTGATTAGAATTAGCTTCTATGCTGGACTGGGAGCGGAAGAACAACATAGAATGTGCCAGCTGCTTCTCTTCCCGGGCATACTGTAAAAGTCAGTTAAGGGACCAAGGTGTTATGGGAGGCTTTTTTGTGGGCGACAGGCTGACCCCCTGTCACTGCAATAGTCTCTCTCCACTATTATAATGCCTCTTAATTTGTCAAACGTGACATCAGATGGTTTTATTACCTCTGGTGTTCTGCCTACCCTATACGGGATACAGGCGTGAAGTTATGTATGTATGTAAACTTAAACTAAGATGTCAAATGTAAGGAAAGATAAATAAACTGTTGTAAGACTAAATTGTAATGTTTGAATCTTATCCTATTTTAAATTAGGAAAGTAAAGCTAGGAAGTTAAAACTAAGTAATTATGCGTACGACCTTCACATAATGCGTCATCAATCACTCGATGCGATGTCACGATTTCTGTATAAGCAAATCGATCTATATGAAGAGCATGTACTTTTTACATGATTTAACAAGCAATGTTCAGCCTCTGCAATATCTAAGTAAAAATATCTTAGTAAAACTTTCATACTTTGAAAGTTTTACTTAGATATTTTTCTGTTAAAATGCGAGCATTTTTAAATATAGTCAGTTAAGGGACAGGTTTTACTGGCGGGAAAAAGGCTGACCCCCTGCCACTGAAATAGTCTCTCAACACCATTATAATGCCTGAAAATTGGTCAAACGTGACATCAGATGGTCAGCTATATGTGTGTTTTTTAAGTGATAGAGAAGAGAAAGTAGTGGCTACCACGGCCAATATGACGAAGAAAACAATAAATATTATATTAAGCTTATTGACATGCTATTACCCAAACAAAATTGTAAGGTAATATGATATTTATTGACTTTATGTTTTAATATACAGAGTGTCCCCGCATGTAGCAATAGGTGTTTAAGAGCAGTACATATGCACAGTTTGAATGACGAAAATACCCCATATCATGGGTCAATTCAAAAAGACTCAACATGATGTTATTTAAAAGACAAAGGTGTGACATAAATAACAACTGACTTTATTGTAATTGCTGAAGGGACATAAGAAATAGACAATAAATAGAAGGACAATTAAGAAATAAATAAATAAAATTGGAGGGCATCAGACGCCAGTAGTCGCGGGTTCGATTCCCGCACGGAACAAGAAAAAGAAATGTTCCGGGTCTGGGCATTTATCCATATATGTATTTATATTCTAGGTTCCCCCTAGTTCGCTACATGGTACCCCATATCAAAAGCTCTGTTTAGCTTGGGGCCATGCAGTTGGTGTGATTGTCTGGGGAGTTTATTATTTATTTGCTTATAATTTTTATATTATAAAATAATAAATAAAGTAAAGTACCTACCTATGATAATTTAAATGTTTGTAACTTTTCACGATTTGTTATTTAATATTCATCGTGTTTTATTTTTCCATTAATTCATATTACATATTCAATAAATGACCTATTTTTAAATGTAATTAAAAATATGTATTTAAATTATTTTAAATTTGAGTCAAGATTATCCGTGGATTTCTTAAAATCTTCAAAGTAAGATATAAGATAAGATACCTAAGATATAAAGTAAAACTCTAGCTGTTTGATTGTAATTAGCTTATGATTATAATCAGCAATCTTTTTACTTTTCTCATAAAAGATCATTAAAATTGAATTATGCTTTCTAAAAATAACTATAATCCATACAAATCCAAATTGTTTGGATTATCAAAACCTTTGTCTCGATTCTAGGAAGTAAATGAAATCTTTTGATTTTGCAAAAGAAATAATTAATAGAGTACCTAGGCCGTAGCGCGCCGCCATTTTGTCTTCGTGAGTATGAAATCAATGTGGAACTCGCCGTGCATAGTAGCTTTATATTGAGTACAAAATAAAATTTAACCCGACACAATCAAAATGGCTTCCAATAGAAAAAAACTCTATACGTTGCTATGGCAAAAAGATTCTGTCGCTTAATGTTTTGAAATTTCTCAAACAAACAAATGTTGGTAGGTATTTTCTTGGAGGCAAGTCAATCGATGAACATGATTGCGTTGTTTTGCTACTTCTTATACGTAATACTTAGATAAGTTTTAAAGGCGTAAGAATAGGTAAAAACGATATAAGTTAAAAACATCAATAAAAGAGATCTCTGCTCTGACTCGCCCACGTAAACTGCACTAAAAACCACAATTTTAAGTTCCGTTAACCGGTTTTCCCATTCACTCAGCTGTTGGTTGATGCAGTCCAGTCCTACAAGCATAGCATAGGGGTCGCATAATACGTTAGTAAGGGCACTTCACATGGGGTTAAAGTTATATTGTTATTATTACAACAAAGAGAAAATGGCGACGCGTCATGCTGGCCGCTTGTCGTTCGTATTAATTAGAGACAACGTAAAAAATATGTAAAATTGAAAAAGTCGTTGCAGTTCTGTTAACCGTTTTGTGGATTGAGAAAGATACTTACCTGTACCTATTGATGTAATATTTTTTCCTGAAAGTAGGTGCAATGACAGGAAATTCATTATAAATGATAATGAATATAATAGGTAACCTATGTAGGTATGTTACTTGTTTCTGCCTAGGTATCTACTTAATTACATAATTGTAATTGGCCTTACATTTCTATCATTGTTTGAAAGAAAGAAAGAAAGAAAGAAAGGAAGAAAATAAATTTATTCGGTACCAAAAATTACAAATAAAGAACAATATGAATAAAATTTAAAAAAATTAAGTATGTATATTGTAACCAAACTGGATGTTTGTCTTCCATTCATAAGTAAATAAATAACTTCACTTTGGGGTGGGCCAGAACACCAGAGATTATAGAACCACCTGATGTCACGTTTGATAAATTGGAGGCATTACCAATACCGAATGACATTTCTTTAAATTATAATAATAATCTGTAAGAATGTTGAAATTAAAATGTTGATTATTTTTACATTCTCGAAAACAGATGAATGAATAGGTACAACTATCAACTTGTCACCGTAGGTATTGTTTTTATTGCTTTAGAGATTGTACGTATTTTTGTTTTAAATTAAGCAGGCAGGTAGGTATTTATTTACACACTTATCTACTTACATATATGTATATGTATACAAATATCAGAACATGGCTGTGTTTACAAAACATATTTTCAGTTTTGTGTAGGTATCGAGTTATCAAATTCGGTATTAATTAAACAAAAGAAGATTTTAGTATATCTAATTTCGTTATGTAGGTAATTATTAATTACTTAATAAGTACCTATTTCACATTTTAACTCGACGTTTCTTCAGATGATACTTACAAAATTATTACATATATAACTTCACGCCTGTATCCCGTATGGGGTAGGCAGAACACCAGAGGTAATAAAACCATCTGATGTCACGTTTGACAAATTTGGAGTCATTGTAATAGTGGAGAGAGACTATTGCAGTGACAGGGGGTCAGCCTATCGCCCACAAAAAAGACTCCCATAACACCTCGGTCCCTTAACTGACTTTTACAGTATGCCCGGGAAGAGAAGCAGCTGGCACATTCTATGTTTTTCTTTCGCTTCCAGTCCAGCATAGAAGCATATTTTTTTTACTCTAAACTATGTAATGGATAACAATAAACTGTAAATAATATTGTAAGGCGATAATAAATCTGTCTGTAAGAAGTTATTATTCGTATTGGGAAATCTATTTTTGCATTTATTTGCCTAACTCGTGAGAAAGTCTTTTACCTAATATCTTTTCCAAGTTTTTCAACTGTGCGTGAATATTCAAACTGAAGTTTCGAAGAAAAATAAGCTACAACATACATCCATTAATTACATAAATTCAAAAAACCCACACGTTTCTAACATTACCTATGAAAGATACTTAAAACAACTTCAAGATATCGAAAAAACCCAGAAAAACTTAAGGCCCAAAACACATCAGCTACAGCTGGCATAACCCAAACAAAAAACTTGAACCTGTATATTTATAAAAAAAAACTTTAGAACAGCTGATAGATGCCTCAGCTTTTGTTTTCATTCTATCTCGTTCTTGAAGTGGGTGTGTGAAAGAGAAGTTAAAGGATGTGTTTTTTTTGTAACAGGTTGCCTGCGTGTAGGAATCAATGCATTCCTTGTGTTAGGGTGGCTGGATGCTTACAAAAGATTATGCCTGATCGATCAGGGACTGCATATCGGTCTAATTTTTTTTTAAAATAGTATTAGTAAAATTTCAGTATCCTTGTTAGTGTACTGCTTCATCGAACACAATACCTGTACAAGTTATTAAAATCTAACTTAATTATATCAGTACCCAAATCATGAATACCGGATTAATTTCTGTAGATGTTTTTAGCACAGAAATATTTTAACCTATTTAATTTTTGTACCGAAATGTATAGGTCAGCATATGTCCCTACGCTTCATAGGCATGCAACTAAACTATCGAACATTCTACAGTTATTTAAAAATAAAATTTTATTATCAATATTAATAATTAATACCGGAAAATTTCAGTTCACTGAAAAAAGAAATCAGTTAGGTATGCTACAATAATAAAAAAGGTACACGAATTATTTCAGTATGAATTCCTGTTATTTTTTAAATACACCTAATTTAACGGTATGACGTCATATATAATAATAATAATAAAATTGTTTATTTCGGATAACAGAAATACAGATATCAGTAAAAACAAGTAGTTACTTAAATTCTAGTTATTTATCTTATATATAGATTAAACAGACTTTACTGAGTGCACTACTCCCTAATAAAGGGCAAAGCCCTGTGAACTTAGGATGAGTAGTTTGCTCGACCCATAGAAATTGTTTTATTATCAATTAAATAGTAGCGTTTTTATTTTAGCTTTAAACAATTTATTAAAAGAAAGAAAACATATCATATAAAATATAAACAGTTTATAAGAGAGTAGGCGCGAAGAAGTTTGTATGTGTATGTGTGGATTGAATAAGTGTATGTGTACTTGTGTGTGTATTCGTGTATGTGAATGAGAGAGTATGTGTTGGTAGGAGTGTTGTGTCTTTGTCTTTGGAGTACATTAATATAAACGTAGTTCATGTAAACAGTTTAAAGATCAAGAAATGAGTTTAAAGAAAGAATGATCAAGAAAGAATGATCAAGAAATATAGGAAAGAAATGCACAGAAATTCATACCGGTATGCAGTCCTTGTGCTTGATTGGAAAATAGGGACGCGGCGGATCGTTAGTTACCTACTTGAAAAAATAAGCGTTAAAATCTAACCTTAATGACTTCTTTTCTACGAATTTTTCAATACATAGGTTTAATTAAACTAGCGACCGGCTGGTGTAGTGGTAACATACATTGCCTTCTATACCACAGGTCCTGGGTTCGAATCCCGGCGGCGGCGGATATCGGTGTGATGAACACAGATATTAGCCGTCAAGTCATGGATGTTTATATGTTTATTGAAGTTTATTCCAATAAAAATATGTATTTATTCAATACGTATGTTTATATATTTCTTAAGTATATCAATTATCTAGTATCCATAACACAAGTTCTTTAAGAAACTTAATTTGGGCTAGATAATGCTGTGTGAGTGTCAGAATTATTTATTTATTATTTACTTAATTGGAGAAATTGAATAAATTATTATTTCAATTTATATAAAAAATATATCTCCTTTGAAGAGGTGTTGTGATTATAGAGTTGCTGTTGATTAGTGATAATGGAGTGAGAAATTTTCTGGTGATACGACAGGCAAATTATTGCTTTTTGTATGGTGTGTAGAATGTTATGAGGAAGGTTAAGGGCAGTGAAACTATTTTTGATGGTCTTAGGCACGATTCCAGTTGAAGATACTACGATTGGGATAATGTGAACAAGATCGGCTCTCCACTGTTTTTTTATTTCGATAGCCAGATCTTGATATTTAGCCAGTTTTTTTTTTATTTTTATTATTATATTATTGTGTCGAGCTTGTGGCCACACAGTAGTACAGATAAAGTTATAAACTATCAAAGTGATAAAAATTTCCGGACATGTGTTCACTATGGCAGCTTCCTGTACTAGAATATATGAGTTATGAGGCATTGAAAGTAGTTTCAACGAGGTGTGTAAGGTGTAGGTATAACTCCTGTGGACGAGATAACAATGAGTACGGTTTTTACTTCATCTACTCGCCATTGTCGCTTAATTTCTATGGATAAATCTGTATATTTACTTATTATTAAAGTGTATTTATTTTAAAGTTAATAAAACATGAAACTTAGATTTTTTTTAAATAAGTTTGATTTTTTCCGTATTGTAAGTATATTCATAACTAAGCGCAAATTATTTCAAAGGCTTGTAATTTTAATCACTCCGAATGTATATTTCATAAAATCTCTGATCTATTAAACCATTACTCTAGACGTCTAGAAAAGCAGAAGTACATAAAGTGTCAAACACTTAAAACAAGTTCAAATAATTTCGTAATCAAATAAAAAAAAATGTTTGTCTTCGTGTATTTTTTGCACTAAGTTACTCCACAGAATAAGTAATAGTACTGGTTACTCCTGAATATATTCCGAATACTATAATATTATATTCCTTTGCATTTTGTTTATTGTTTGCTTTATTCAGTCCTGGATATTGATTGTATTATGAATTTAGTAGTACCTAAACTATATCCATTGAAAACAAAAAAATACAATAAAATCTCTATTTATACTATTCATATGGCTCATATTTGAGTATCATAATGGGAAGAAAACCAAAAGCTCTAAATAGATGTCGCTTCATACGCTTGACACATAACAAACTATCAAATGAACAAGTTGTAATCGAAATTGCTTGTTCTGTGTTCTATTTTGGGGTAAACCTATAAAATAATGTAAGCACATGTATCCAAATATGAAAAATGTGGACCCTAATATGTACATTTCCACAAAATTTTAAATCAAGTAACATCCACAAGTTCCGCATGTGTATATATCCTCGGAAAAACTGTGGTATCCATTTTCTATAAAACTTATGACTACGTATTCTACGCATTTCTAATTTTTTGATCAAAATCACTATAAAATTAGCTTTTACTATGGCATTTGACAGTTGTTATTGACCAAGCGTAATCAGCGCCTCTAGTGGAATAAATACGCAGTTTTCTACCCCATTAGAAAAATAAATTTGAGTTTTAATGATCGAAGACCCTACTTAATAATTAACAATCATAATTTATGATCAACGAACGCGACTTCACGTCAGAACTTTGGCTGCAGTATAAAGTTATCCATGTAAATCTTCTCAGTTTGAAACATGTTTTTTTTAATTTAAAATTTTCCAAAAAGTTCTCAATCGATTTTGATAAAATTGATATGGTGGTCCCTCTGAAGTAGGTATCATATGAAACAAGAATATTCAACATTGTATCATAATTGTCCCAAAAAACCGTGTAACAAAGATACAAAAAATTACAAAAAACATAGAGACGAATTGAATACCTCCTCCTTTTGGAAGACGGTTGAAAATGCGACACTAAAGTAAAACCGTTAAAATTTCAATTTCAATTTAGACTTTCCTGTTTATGTAAGGTATAAGTAAAGGTATGTATTTTGCATTCTTTTGTTTGAAATCTCGCCTTGCAAAACTTTTTTAAATTTTTTTCAAACGCAACTGGAAACGAGTACTATTTGAATTTCGAATTTACTGTTGAAGAATGTCATAGGTTACAAACTGCTGCTCGCGGTTTTAGGTACCCGTTTCTTTCCAAACATACAATATTGGCCTGTTGTAATAAGTTTGAAAACGCATAGATTTCGCGAATTGCGGCCTTAAAATGTCTTGTATGTATGTACCTACATATTTATAATGTAACAGAAGCATTTATTACTCCTGCGTGATGAATGATATAGCTACCTACCTAATACTGAAATATTTCGCAAAGGTACAGTAGTGTTATAAAATAATAGTACAATAATAAAGTGCTCCACAAATTTTTCTACTAGTCTACTGACGCCATCTACCGATTTTTTTCTGAACTTTTTGAAACTTCCTCTTGTGCGAGAAGTGCAGTAATGTTTGAGTGTAGAAAACTAGATGGCGCTATATCATATTTTAATTTTAACAATCCCTATTATTCTAGTTTTTATAAAATTGTAAATCCTAAAAGCTTGAATAAGCTAAAACTAAGTATTTGGATTGCTTTATAAGTCATCAGTAGTACCTCCTTAGGTTATTAGACGCGGAATAAGTTTGTCGGTGAAAATCCACGTTTAACTTCCATTTTCAGCACATCAAGCGTTACCTTACCCGTCAAATTTAAACTTTACCAATTTAAACTTAATGTCGAGCACACAGAGTTCAGATTCAGGTAAAAATGTTTGACAGATTTGTAACCTTTGATGTGCTGCCTTCTGTACATGAGCTTAGAATGGAACAGGATCTTTATAAAGCACTAATACACTCAAAAGTCACTTTGGCGATGGGGTAACACTGTCTGCCACAGACGCCAGTGGTCGCGGGTTTTATTCGGGGTTCGGTCGCAGCTTAGTTTGGAGCCATTATACTTAGTTGGTGTGATTGGGGATATTTAAATAAATATAAATAAATATTTCTGACACTCACACAACATTATCTAGCCCAAATTAAGTTTCTTAAAGAACTCATGTTATGGATACTAGACAACTGATATACTTAAGAAATATATAAACATACATATTGAATAAATACATATTTTTTTATAAGAATAAACTTAAATAAACATATAAACATCCATGACTTGACGACTAATATCTGTGTCACACAAATACCTACCCACCGCCGCGGGGCCGCCGGGATTCGAACCCAGGACCTATGGCGTAGAAGGCAATTTATGTTACCACTACACGAGCCGGTCGTATTTTATTTATTTAGGCAATACCGGGAATAATCATAGTTGAAAATAAATACTAAAGTATAGATGGCCGTCTCGCCGATTTCGCACTAGGGCGCTAACTAGGCTCCGGGACCGGAACTAAAAAGCGGGGTGCGGGCGGGAGATGCTTCATCTAAAATATTGAAGAAAGTTTTAGAACTACTTGCAGAACTTTAGGCTAAATGGAAATAATCCTCGAACTTAACAATAAATTTATCCCCCAAACAAAAAATCTAAATTGGTAAAAAGTTGAAAACGCAAACGTATTTCACTTGAAAACCTGAGTTTGATAAAAGACGTGTGTAAATTATGGTTTGAACGCATTTTTTCTATTCGTAATAGTTCCGGGCCCAAGGGAATGGTGGCGTTAGTTTATATCAGAATTTCCCAATGGTATGGAAGACAAACTAGCATGGATGCAATACCGCCGCCAGAGGAGGGATAGGTAAATTGGCGTTAGTTATTATATGTGAGGTATTTACTCGACAGCGAGCGAGCCGGACCACGCAGGGCTATTCTGCTAAACAACAGCGTCGAGTTCATCGATGCAACAGCGACGAGTGTCATAATAGGTATTCACTTATTACATAACACGACACCAGCGCTCGACGTTGATGACGGCATGAGTAAGAACTGTTATTCTGGTCCAACTGTTCAACAATTTTCTGTAGGTTTTGGTATTCTACTAAATGTAACATCTGTGACACAGATTCTGTGTGCTCGGCGATGAAATCTTTTTTTTTTGTTTTTCCGCCACAGAAGTCTACCCCTCAGAACACGCGCCGGCCTATTGACCGTACGAAAGGGTACTTGCCAGGGGACAGGTCCCCGGCCAGATGATCCAAGACAGTGTGAGACTTCTACTTCAACTAAACTCCCCCTTAATGATCTTGTAGCGACATCTAGCGACGTGCCATAGAACGACGACGACACGACGAAATTCCTACATCGCGCTATTAAAGTTTATATAGAGACTAGCAATATATACAACATCCCGACCTCAACCGTCGGGCCGTGGGCCGCGGCCTGCCATCCCTTTTCTTGGGAGTAGGAACAAATATCTGTTCCTACAGTTGTTACCCCGATAGCGCGATGTAGGAATTTCGTCGTGTCGTCGTCGTTCTATGGCGCGTCGCTAGATGTCGCTACAGCCAGTTGGTGATGTAGGCTGCGCGTAACGACGAAATCTTTGCCATCTCGTCGACTTTTATATGTCGTATATAAGAGTAGAATATTTTAGATACGCGAGACACACGGATTAGTCGCCTTTATGATACCTTTTCCTAGGGAAGTAGGGACATTAGAGATATACTAAGCCGGCTCTAGTATGATAAAAGTTTCAGTTATTTATATATTATATTAAATATTTATACTTATTTTCTTTGCAACAGCAAGAACGTCATGCTCCCTCAGGCGGCATGGCTAGTGGTAGCGTCGGGTATCGGGTCACCCTCTTCCCTGAAATATGGTTGAGGAGGGTGATGGCTGGTGCTTGCGTTAACTCGTGAACGGGTGCTGCTAGCGGTGCCAGGTCGTTTTGCTAATGATACTATGACTATTTTATTCCATTCTTGTTCAAATACTCTGGTCCCAGTTTGTCATGTTCGTGTTGTGCATCCATAGCTCATTGCACCGACTATGTAAGCAATTTGGTTGTGGCATGACATTGGCTCTCACAATAATTAGCAGTCTTGTGTTTTTTTTTTTTTCATGTCACGGTCAATTTGTACTGTACCTATTTGTATTAATTTGATAATTCTGACTGAAAAAGAGTGCCAAGAGGTTTTTTGTAATATCTTATTTAACTTATTTAACAACTATCAACAACTAGTTAAAGCCAAAGTATGTGATGACTGACTTCATCAAGTGTTTTGTGAAATTCCTAAGATGAATAAAACTGTTTGAATATTTTTTTTGAGTTGTAAGTACCTACCTATGATTATTTAGGTTCTTATTCTGTGCCTCCAGCGAAACCAAAATTCTTACCGAGCTAGTAAGTCTATTTACTAGTAAAGTAAATAGACTTACAATCCCGAACAAAAATTCGTGCCCCGTTATTTGGTACCTGCTAAGATGTAAGATGGCGCTAGGTGTTATGAATCATAAAATAAAATTGAAAATTAAAATACTTCCACCAAGTTTAAAAGAATTTAAATATGATTTCATGGTTTCAATGGCTTTGTAAGAGAGTTTCAAGGCTATCTGCCAGCGCCATCTACATATAACTCGGGATTTTGAGCTTTTTCCGTGACACGATTTTTTATATGGGGATTGTCAGTCAATTTACTTTACTAGTCTCTGGTATTAGATAGGTACTAGGTATTCTGTTCGTTTTCTAATCTCGTAAGGCTGCAAACTGGATGGCAGCGACAGCGTCAGCGAGAGCGACAGCGGCGCGGGCAGTGGCGCGGGCAGCGATTTCCGCGACACGATATACAGTACGAAAGTTGAGTTTGTACGAAACCGCAACAAATCGCTCTCACACCCTCCGGCGCGTCGAGAACGGCTCAGATTCCTCGCGTCGCTGATCGCGCCGCTGTTGCTCTCGCTGTCGCTGCCGTCCAGTTTGCAGCCTAAAAGTATTCGTATTAACTCATGATTTGATGCAGAATACATAATTTGAGTCTTATTTTACACACCAATACATTTCAAATTGCAATTATCGAAGTCCACCCGCATCCGCGCCGCCTGACACGTACCTGCGCACCCAGCAAGCACAAGCGATTTCAGATCAATCGATGTGTTAAATAAAATACAAATCATACAGGGTGACTGGTGACACGTTTAAAATTTACATTTTAGATTTACATTTACATTTTAAATGAAGTTTCGGTGTTTTTGTAGTAGGTCATATACAGGGTGACTGGTGAGATACTGAAGGAGAGCACTCTGTACTCGATTCTGATCATAATTATGTAATAAAAGTAGGTAGGTATTAAATTTTCACTAGAATTCCCTACTAATAATACGATTTGGTTACTATTTTCTTTACATATAACTGAGTCAATCGCGGCACGTGACCTGGCACGCGGATCGCTGCCAACGCTTGCGTAACTATGCGTTGCGTAATCAATTCTTTAACTTTCGGTTAAGTTTTCTCTGTAAAAAAATAATATTTATTTTTCATTATATTTTTTCTCTTCATGTATGATCTCAAACGATCACGCCCTTGAATTTCAAAAGTGACCCACCAGTCACCCTGTAGGTTTGCCTACTTACTTACTTAGAGTCATGTGGGGCAAGTGCCCGCACTTAAGCTTTGTGATGATATAAAATCGAAAATTATGAGTAAACTAAAACAAAAAAAGGCTAGTTAGTTAGAGTATTTATTAATCAACAAAATTATAGACAGAACAAACTTTGTCTGTCACACAAATCAACAAAAAAAGAACAAAACGAAGGTAATCATAATGCGTACACATACCCCAAAGTGAGGGTAACTGTGCGCTATCCTAGGGGTATGTGTGCGCAACTTGAAATTGAGGTAATTATGAATTATTTTCTCTAGTCTGACTAGGAATAATGTTCTTTTAAAATTTGAATTTCTAATAAAGAGGTGTCAATCTCTTGTGATACGTTAGCTGACGTTGCTCGAGATTCAATAGATGTAGTCTCTGTGAGACACGGCAAAGGGGACAGATATTGATATATTTCATCCTCTTGTGCCTTAGTAAATGTCGTCGAAAATCTTCCCATACTAATCGCTGTCTTCCCAGCTTTCAAACGTTTTCGAAGAGTGCTTTCCTTAAGCCCAACTTGAATTGCTGCCTTTCGCTGACTGGTACCCTTCGAAATTAATAATCTCGCAGCTTCAAGCTGATCATTTGTAACGACAGTTTTGTCTGGAGCTTTTCTTTGGTAATTCCGAGGCATTTTTAATATTTAGACAAGCCCTGGAACAAAATATTACTTAATCAACACAGTCCATGGCAAAGCTAAGAGATGAGGGGTAAGTGTGCGCATGCGCACACTTACACGACAAGCGTCTGCGTACACTTAACCCGAACGGTCATATCGGGATACAACCAAAATGGTTCATGATTACGTCATCCGGGCAACAAAAACATTGGCTCTAATCAAATTACATAAAACGTGGTAACCGAAAAAAGTATTCAAGTTTTCAAGAACAATTTGGATATATAAAAGATTACATAACAAACTTTACAAAATTACGTAATGATTTATACAAAAATCTTCACTGACCTTTTATTTCAAAATGGCGGGACGGGCGGCTGGCGTCACAAGTTCGTGTCGGGCGGAGTCACGCGGGGTACCTCAGGAAGAGGATCGCGTTCTGTTGTTATGTACCATTTGCTAGATATCTAACATGCGCACACTTACTCGCTGCGTACACTTACCCCACATGACTATACACAACAAATTGCTATGCGGCCGCGTCAAAGCGTCAGTGCAGCCGTACTGACGCTCTGTCTGACGCATTTACGCGCGTACAGTCACGTGCATTAATATGTCCACACTTTGCAACTTATTCGGTTGTGATAAGGTTCAAATTCCAATGAAAATGTATACATATTATTAGAGGTGACTGTAAATGTGGAAGTGCGTTTTGAAAAAATTAATTACCAGTGGTCTAGAAGCTTCTACTCCAATCGTGAGGTCGCAGGTTCAATTCCCTCCCGAAACAAGAAAAAAACGGCCATAACCCGTACATTTGGTGTGGAACCCAACCTACCAAGTTCACATAAACAATATAGAACGTATACAAAAGAAATTCTTGTATCATCTTGCATATACTGACAATAAGTGTAGATTTTTACGTTCTTATCAAGAAAGATGTAGTTATTACAGAGTGATGCCGTTAGTAAATCGACGCAAGACATTAGATTTAATTTTATTGAAAAATATCGTTCACGGTCACATTGATTCATGCAAATTACTGTCCCAAGTTAAGCTATGTGTCCCACGGCCTGGAAGTAGATTAATAAATAGGAAAACCTTTGAGCTAGCTTCAGTGAAGACCACCGCCGGCAGTCATGCTCCTATGCAGAGAATGTTAAGTCTCGCAAATAACATGAGAAATGAGTTTGATGTATTTTCAAGTTCTTCGGCCTCAATCAAAGTTAAAATAAATAAATTTAGTATTTGTAGTTGAAACTTGCTTGATTTTTGTTTTTGTTTGATATACTTTATGTTAGTAGGTACTACCTTATTTGTGTATTCTAATATAAGCATGCTGGATTCACATCCAGCAGGTAATAATTAAGAAATGATGTTTATTTATACTTACTGTATAGAATAAAGTTTAAATTGTTACTAGTTTTGTGAATTAAATAAAAAAATAGTTACGTAACTTTCGAAACAATTTAAAAACTAACGACAAAATGTATCGATGAACTTATAACTTTAATTCCAGTCTTGACGCAGTGGGTGCACGGGTAAATGCGAGTTACCCATCCACCCACTGGTGGGTGAAGGCGGTGGGTGGACGAGTCATGGCCCGAAAAAAATTATACGGAAATGATGAACAAAATATTTCTAGAATATTTATGTATTTTTATTCTAGTTCGCTTCGCTTAGTTTGGAACCTTGTAGTTGGTGTGATTGCCTGGGGATTTCACTTATAATTTATTAATTTGGTTTGTACTTACATTGCGAGTTCGATCACCAACTCGTTCATGGGCCAATGTGTACGCTTTTATAATAAAATTCCAAAATATTTAAGATTAACCCTTCGATAGATTTAAGGATAAGTGTTATGTAAAAAGTTTTACTATAAGATATCCGGACGCAAAAAGTTGGGATTCCCTGGTTGTTAATTGTTATTGTGTATTTTTAAAAGATGCACTGAGAAAAAAAATCATTAAATAACACTGATAAAACATTAAAGCCTACTACTTTAAACAGTTCCAGGGGAGCCTATCGAATAAGGAAGTAAAATTTACCGATCCGAAAACGATTAAAAATTACAGTAAATTTAACTGTTTGGAGAAGCTAAAGTGTGTTGACTGTTTGAACAGTAATAAAATTCGTACTGCTTAAAACAGTAAAAATAATTACTGTTTAAACATTAAAATAATATTACTGTTTAAATCATTAAAAAATGTTACTGTTTAAATCATTAAAAAAATATTATTGTTTTAAACAGTAAAAAAATATTACTGTTTAAAACAGTAAAAATATGACTGTTTAAATCGGTAAAATAATTGTACTGTTCTCAACAGTAAAAATTGTTTACTGTGCATGCACAGTAGCAAATACTGTTAGTGCACTGGTATAGGTATTGTCTCGTATAGTAATTTTTAATGACATGTACATTAATGGGTACTAAAGTGCACAGTAATAGGTAATGTGAGGGATAGTACTTTTTAATGTGCGTGCTACGTAACGTTACTGTTAACGAACAGTTGCAAGTATTGTGAAGGATAGTAGTTTCTAATGCGCATGCATAGTAGCGGGTACTGTTAATGCACAGCTGCGAGTAATGTGATGGATAGTAGTTTCAATGTGCATGCACAGTAGCGGGTACTGTAAACGCACAGTTACAGCTAATGTGAAGGATTGTACTTTTTAATGAGTAAGCACAGTAGAGGATACTGTTAATGCACAGTTGCGGGTAATGTGAATGAAAGTACTTTTTAATGTGTATGCACAGTAGTGGGTACTGTTAATGCACAGTTGCGGGTAATTTGAAGAACAGTACTTTTTAATGTGTATGCACAGTAGCAGGTACTGTCAACGCACAGTTACAGGTAATGTGAAGGATAGTACTTTTTAATGTGTAAGCGCAGTAGCGGGTACTGTCAATGCACAGTTGCGGGTAATGTTAAGGATAGTAGTTTTTAATTTGCATGCACAGTAACGGTTACTGATAGAGCACAGTTACAGATAATGTGAAGGATAGTAGCTTTTAATGTGCATGCACAGTAACGGTTACTGATAGAGCACAGTTACAGGTAATGTGAAGGATAGTAGCTTTTAATGTGCATGCACAGTAACGGTTACTGATAGAGCACAGTTGCAGATAATGTGAAGGATAGCAGTTTTTAATGTGCATGCACAGTAACGGTTACTGATAGAGCACAGTTACAGGTAATGTGAAGGATAGTAGTTTTTAATGTGCATGCACAGTAGCGGTTACTGTAAACGCACAGTTACTGGTAATATGAAGGATAGTACTTATTAATGTACATGTGCAGTAATTATAGTACCAGTTACTGTGCACGGACATTAAAAAGTACTGTCCTTCACATTACCTGTAACTGTGCCTTTACAGTAACCGCTACTGCGCATGCACATTAAAAAGTACTATCCTTCATATTACCCGCTACAGTGCTTACACATTAAAAAGTACAATCCTTCACATTACCTGTAACTGTGCCCTTACAGTAGTGAGTACTGTAAGGACATGGTAAAAGGTATTTGTAAAGGACAGATCCCGATACCTACTGCCTACGCAGTGCTGCTACTAGATTAGCTACTGCGTAGGTAGGTAGTTACGCGGGCGACTTGAAATAAATTAAAAAATAATTAACTTTAGTCATTTATTTAATAAAAAATGAAAACTTATATTTATTCCAATATGAGAACTTACATTACATATCATATCTTAATGATTAGACACAGAATCACAAAAAAAGAACCCCTATATATACCTTTACTGTATTCGTGTCAAAACTCTTAAGCCTAGTTTCCGCTGCGAACGGAGCGTACTCCGTAATGACTTCGTTCAACTCGCTATAGTAAAATGCATATAAAGTAGCTTTTGGTTGGCGGAAGCGCTTATATGCAGTTTGCTGGCGAGTCAAACGGAGTCATTACGGAGCCCGTTCCGTTCGCAGTGGAAACAGGCTTTGGGAGGGGGTCAACATAGAATTTTTTCAGTTGTTGTGTACTAAATCTCGACAAAGAGATCCGCACGATATACCTTACTACGGAGAACCAGATGTGGTTCAGCTATCCTGACGTTAGATGGCTGAATTACTTAGTTTTACAAAAATCTCTTTTTTTAAGCCAGGTACATTTTTTATGTTAGGTTAGGTTTTTACTATTTAAATAATACTAGATAAGTATTGCAATATCTCGCGTGGGCATGGCCCATCCTAACGATCACTAATTTACAAACATTATATATTATAGCTTCCACTTTAAATGTCCGAAAATTATACCAGTAAGTATAGTTATTCACAAGACTGACTTTACATATAGGTAATTTAAACAACTCTATGTTGAGATGTTCTGTTGAAAGATGAGACAAAGTATTGCTTAGTCTTACATAAATTAATTAATCACACACAATACCCATTAAAATATAATAGTTTAAGACTGCTTAAGAGGAAAGATCAATGCGCGTGTTTCCATACAACCACTCTCGACTGTTTTCTCCCTTATTTTGACCCTAGATCAATTACATTTTTAAATATGATGTTTGTGATGATTATCTGTCGTTGGGTTTTGCTTTTTTTATATATTGGTTTTTATAATTTCTAGATTTATGAAAACAAATATATAAAAAAAGCAAAGCACACCGATACATATGACTATCATATATATTATAATTAAAAATTTGATTGATCTAAACTCAAAAATGAGGGAGAAAACAGTCGAGAGCGGTTGTACGATCTGTACGCCACAAGCAGGAAACACGCGCACTGATCTTCACGTGTGCACTAGCGTCACTCGTAAATATGTAATTGTGATTAGTTAAATTTTACGTTAGATATTTTAAAAAAGAGGGCCGCTACGCACAGTATATTGTATTAATTACATATTGAGTACATTAGCTGAATTCGTCAATATAGAGGCTAAAAATAAAAACATCGTCTGTGCGTCCAAACGGCACGCACAGACAACACGAATTCAGCAACGTAATGACTAGTTTGATGTAATAAAAAGGTACAGAAATTATTTAAAATGACAGACTGTTTTATAAAATTGTTATGCTATTTTAAATCTTACATTGAGATCCACTAAGTCGCTTTTTGCAAGTAATATATGCAATTATAGAGGAATAAACGGTTAAAACTCACTTGGAGTCACTATTTGCGACATGTTTCGGACTAACAATTGGAGTCCTTCATCAGGACAACACTTATCCTGATGAAGGACTCCAATTGTTAGTCCGAAACATGTCGCAAATAGTGACTTTCCAAGTGAGTTTTAACCGTTTATTCCTCTATAAGTGTTAATATGTCTCACGATAACTTTAATTCATCTAATATTTGCAATTCGGTCAGCTTAAATAAAACAATGTACTTATATATTTAAATACAAGATACAGTACGCAGCGGCCCCTATTTTAATGTCTAACTTTAAATTGAAATTAACACAATTATTTACGAGTGGTGCAAGTGGACATATGAAAACTCTATTAACAACCGCAATGTAGGTATGTATATCTTATAAATGTACACACTAACATGTAGGTAACAAAATGTAACATGTAACATGTACAAGTGCTTAAATTTAAATGTTTTTATGGGATTATAATCTTCTCATTATACGTACAAAGTTACATGTTATTCTTGTATGGAGCTCTTAATAAGTTAGGAAACTAAGCTCAAATAGGACAACGTAAAGTGACCAAAGACTTTCTAGAAGGAGACAATATTGTATTTAATGTATGGGGCATCTGAAAATGAAGGTCCTTGAACCAAATGGCAATTTTATTTTTTTGATTTTCAACCTCATATGCATGGTAATGAAAGTCAAAAATAATTGTTTGTAACAGACACCCTGGTTGAATAATCTCTGTGTTATTGTAAACATACACACTCTCCACCATAAAAAAAGTCACGTCATTGCGATCACTAATTGGTTCAAAGGCATAAACAAGTATAGATCCTTTCTGGTAACGAATGGAAGACATTGCAAACCAATTGACACAAATCAAAGTCCTGTTGTGGTCTAATTTGCAAGTAGACCGAATAAGAGATACTTCAGAATGTGCTAACTGCAGCTTCTTGGGACCCCAAGTTAGAATAGGATCAAGATAACCTTTGAAGCTAGTGCCCTTTCTAGAGGAACACGAGGTAAATCTTGTGTTAAAGTTACTTCTGGTGTTACAACACCAGGCTCAATATGAATAGACTGACTAAAAGGTTCCTCGGGAGGTGGATGATCATTCCTGGTAAGATCAGACTGACTAACTATTTCTTTAGAAGGTGAATCGTCAGTCTCAACTAAAATTTCCTGATCAGATGAAGGATATCGTTCGTTGTTTTCAGTTATAGCACTTACTTGATTGACATGCTCCCGAAGGTAATGTCTACGAAAGGAATTAAAAAGGTGATACGACCTGGAGCAATTCTCTTCTACGCAATGATATTGTTCAAACCTGTGATACTGATGAAAAAGTTGGAAATGGATTTTGAGTGCTCGTACGTCTATGACAACGGTGTTACAAATAAAACAGGTAACCATATTTACTCAGTTAGATGGATAGGTACATTACAATCACTCAGTAAACTTTGCACAGACAATGAAAGTCTGTGTTTTGAAATTACATTTGAAGGAAACTTGTAAATGGCCCTTTCTAAGAATTGCCAAACGGGTAAACATTCGCTAGGATACTCTAAATTAAGAGCCCATATAATTTTGAAACACGTATCTACAGTTTTGGAGATATTTGGCAATTCGTAGACAATGTCGTCAACAACAATGTAATGTGCTATTATTCTTTTCAGAGGACCTGCAACTATTATATATGGTTGGATGGTCAATCCCAAAGTTTTGTACCTGGCCTGCCGTTTCAGTCGCTCTTCCAGGATCTTTGTTTCTTCTTCAATGTGTGAAATGAAGCTTTGGCGCACTTCTGCTGCTGATATTATTTTCCGTTTAAGGTACACCGGACCAAGCATGTGCGGCAGAAGTAGCAATAAAGCCAGGTTGCTAGTTTCCGGATTTTGATCTGTGAACAAAAACGAAAATTAGTGACATAATTTTTATGAGCGGACGCTTTTTTGTCCACGAATTAAATTGAAAACTGTTTGTGATATGGGAAAAACCATTAACCTTGTGCAAGCTGCTTCAATTCTGCTACAAATGGAGATCGCGGGGATGAGGTTTTACATACACCTAGTAATTTGCTCTTTAGTAGCGGTAGTTTATCATCCAATGAATTTTCATTTTGAGGATACCAGTGATCGAAGTCAGCAGTGAGCTCAAAGTAATAGAAAAAAGTTTACAAGTAGCCCAACGCAAATGAAAAATACCCGGTCAAGTGCGAGTCATACTCGCGCACCGAGGATTCCGTACAAATCACAAAAATATTTTATGTGATAAAAAAAAGCTAGATATAGATTCCAATTCATACACTCCAACAGCGTATAACTTACCAATGCATGTCCCCAGGAGCGCTTCAAAGACGGGAACTCATGGAGGTACGACACGTTTTCATCTGAGAGAACGCGTTTCTTCCGTTAGTTGTTAGTTTTTTCCCACTTTTCCACACACAAGGTGTAGTCGTCGGAAGAGCAACGTAGCCACTCCAGACACTCCTCTTACTCTTGAGTAATGGGGGGGTCTTTGGACGTATCTAGACTTGTTACATCCTCCAGGTTATTTGTCGATGTCGAAGCGAAAGTCTTGTCTAACGAACGTCGTGCTCGCGGTTGATACACGTGATGTTTGCGATATTTCGCTTTTAAATTGCACACCCCGTCGTAGAGCCGCCCGTGTGCACGTTGTAGCCCCGCTTTCGGTTTGGTGTAATAATAAGCAATATTTTCAGATGGAAATAACCGTTCTGAAAAGAAATAGTTAATTGATAAATTTATCTTGTTCTTTTTAATTGATTTACACCCCTCCCCTCCTCTTAAACCGTCAAGGGATGATTTCGGAGATAAACAATATTCCATATCCTTCCTACTTTCTTCTTTCATCTCAAACTATAACCTTTTTAAAAAATTCATCTAAATCGGTTCAGCGATTATTGATTTCCCATACAAACGTGGACCCCGTTTCATTTGAAAACTTGGCAACAGAAGTAGATGAAATTTTGTAAGTATGGACTAGACGTAATTATCTATGCCTGTCGTGTTTCAGATTTTCATATAAATGTGTAATATCAGAATTAGAGAAGCACGAAAGTCGACAAAAAGGTGTCAACTTTGCACGAGAATTACTGACTTATAAATAATTTTTACAAAAAATCGAAAAACCACAGGCATAGAAAATAGAGATGGGCCGACTAGTCGCCGAATAGTCGGGAACGCCGACTATTCGGAATAATTTTGTAGTCGCCGACTAGTCAGCAAAAAATGCCGAATATTCGGCAATTTAATACCTACAGGGAAATAAGAACTTGGCAGAAGTTGAACCATTTTTTTAGATATGGAATTTAATATTTTAACGTAATTTACTTAAATACGAGAAATAGTCATCATATAATTCATACATTTACTTTCTTGTAGGTAAATAAATCATATGGGTCGGGTCCCGTTGGCCTTACTTGCATTTAGCCTTGGTGAGCAAAATGGCTCAGTAGTACACTGACCAAGTACCTAATACAAAATGAGTTGGTTGTAAAATTTCCTGGTTACAAAATTGTCTTAGTTTCAGGAAGACTTACTTTGCAAACACTTTACTTTACCTACACATGAGCGCTTCCATCACGAGCGATAAAGACCGCGCGTCGGTCAGGGAGACTTCTCTTAACTCGATTCATCGGTTTAAGCGTGAAGAGGTAATAGACAGACTAACACACTTTCGCATTTATAATATTAGTATGGATAAACCAGGAAAATAATTCAAACTATAAATATAGATACTTACTTATCTCTTGTAGCCAACTTAAATAAGTTGATGCGGTTACTTGCGCCCTGGGATCATGCTTTAAAATTTCCTTTGAAATCAATCTCGTTAATATCTTTCGATATTGGTCTCCCAGCGGTTTATTTTGATCCTGTTTTAGTAATATTTGACCGTCTGGGGTGCTTTGCAGGAGCAAACGAAGATCCTGAAAATTAACTAATTAGGTTACCGGTCATCATGTCACATTTTTGCAAGAAACTGAAATTAAACTTAGCCAGGATGTCTCCAGAGCATTTTAGTCAAAAATTACTTGCTAATGCTTTGTTGGTGAATAAATAATTATTTGGTACGGTACCTAGATGGGCGTGTTAGATTATAAACATTATAATGTTACTGTTGACAATATTCCGTTAGTTTATAATCTCGAACGGTTTTTTTTACAATTTTACGTTGACATATATTTAAGTACAGATAATTTATTATTTTCAAGACTTACCTTTAAAAACATCAATGAATGCCAGGAATCCCCATTCCGTTAACAGTGATCTAGTGTGATCGTCAGACATTCTTCACATCAATACAATAGATATCAGTTAATACTATTTATCCACAATTTAGCGACACAATTGCAACTGGCACTCGATGACCGAACAAGACACGAACTAGCAAACGCTCTGATTTGAAATGAATGGAAACGCTCGACGCGACCGCGACGCGCTGCCAGCAGCGCGTCGCGTTCGACTGCCCGCCCAGCGCCAGCGCTGGCAAGGCAGGGGGCGCGGGGGCACGGGGCCCTCCCCGTGCCCCCGCCGAGAGTGGACGCGTGTCAAACATTAAATCCAATTGTGTGTTGTGATGTAAACAGTAATTTTAATAGTTTTGAATTACATGAACAGTTACTTACATCGTTTTTAATTTATCAACAATGTGTTATCCCGCTAAGTCCGCTAAGTAAGTAGCAAAAATCGCAAAGTCGTCCTTCAATTACTTTCTTTTCGTCACTCGCGCGCCGCCGCCGGTGGGTGAACAAGGATGGCGCTATGTAGGCCATCCAACAATAAAAAGAGATAGCTGTTGGTTCTGTCGGCGTTGTCGCGAGTCTGCTAAGTATAGGTACCTAACTCCTCCTTACGTATCTCATATCTTTCAGATTATGGAAACTAACTCAAGTTGAATACAAAACGTTAAAAAATAAGTAAGATTGTTCTGTTTATTACCTATGCAACATAATATCGTTTTTGTGGTTTAATTATTAAGTCTTATTAAGTCTTTTGACCGCCTCCGTGGCGCATGAGCTAAGGCGTCAAACCTCGAGCAGTTCGTGAGGTCGTGGGTTCGATTCCAGTGCAGACCATTTAAAAAGAAAATGTGTTCTGGGTCTGGGTGTTTATTTATTTATGTATAGGTATTCTAGGTTCCCCCTAGTTCACTACATGGTAATCAACGAGAATAAAACCAGTGGAGAGCGCATCGGCACATCTTTGTTCTATATCGAAGTCACCAAAAAGCGGCGGGGGCAGAGGTATCCTTTCCCCGCTGTCATTGGGCGACGACTCGACAGCCAAAATACATCAGATTCACTAGGGATTCCAAAAAAAATATCGATATCGATAAAAACTGGAATAATTATTATAACGGCCATTTAAGATTCACTATTTTTAGGTACGCACGTATGCCTTTATTAGAATTAAAAACAAATCACATTTATCACATAAATTATGGTTTGATTTATTATTAGTAGGTATAATGATTTTTTAGCGTATGTTACTATAGCCCTAAGGGGTTACTATAACCCAAATCTGTAACCGAACATTATTTATTCATTTTTCATTAAAGTTTTACGTTAAAATGATGGATTTGATTATTTTGAACATTAAATGGCAATTCATGAAAGTGGAATGTCATTTCGGTTGAAATTCTCAGAAATAAAAATAAAAATAGAAAACCATAAAAAAAATTGCGAAAGGTACATGGGCGTGATTCGGGTACTCTAAGGATCCATCTATATTTCAACTTCCAGTTGACACTATTTATTGGCACACCCTGTATAAAACCATTTTTCAACCATCCCAAAAGGTAACAACTACAATAATTATTAAAATCCACCTTTGTCAAAATCCATCAAGCTATTCGGACTGTAGGCTTGAAATATATATTTTTTATCTATATTTCATACCAGTATTTTGTATTTAACTTAATCCTTTTTCTGTATATTTGCATTCAAACCCAAGAGCAAATACATAAAGCAATAACAATGTAAAAAACATAAGGTAAGTATCTATATATTAAAATATCTATATGAAACGTAGCAATCCTGCGAACAGCACTATCGAAATAAAAAGAGACAACTGCTAATATGCAAAACAGTGTATCAGAAAGAGATAGCAAGAAAGACATATTTTTTTTTATCAAATTGAATAAATAGAGTAGAAATCCACTTAAATATGAAATGATACCCCATCTTTTGTGTAGCTTGAAGTCGTAGTTGACTTTCCGCACCATTTAATTGCACAACTAGGCATTATTTGTAGTTTTAATTTGCTTATAATCAGGAGCGCGGGACCATAGTAGAAAGAGGGAGGAAGTAGGTTATCTTCATACAAAAGCACCGCGCGCGGCGAGTATGTGCGCGCCATAGTATCTATGCACCGCCGCACGCACACATACACAAAATCTCGCGGTGATATCGAAGCGCCAGTCGGGGCTAACTCCGCACGAGGTTCACGCGCGCGTCACGGCTTTTCGACACCGCGATGACTGATAATAGTCGCAATAGTCGAAACCGAAGAAAGTATTTTTCTGTAGCTAATTTGTAATTTTGTTATGATAATGAATAAATGTGTGATTTGATTCAATAGATATGTTTGTATTATTTATGTTTGTAATTATTAAAAATAAAAACAAATACTTATTGTCTTTTATGTGTACAAACACTCATAAAAAAACTGACTAGTATATAACTAATCAAATAATTTAAACACAAGCTCTTAGTCTATAAATATTTATTAGCCGTTTGGATTGGACGACAACCGAAGCCGACGAAACATCGGTTTATTTTATCCCTTTTTCATAAATAATACTGCTCTGAATCTTTACAAAAATTCTGTAGGAAAACCATTGTTGAACTTGATTGACTAATGATCACTGAATCAGTTATACAGACATGAGTTGTTGTATTTGGCAAGGGCCGGGCTTTAAACTAATGATCGTGCTCATCACCGCCCCGCGCCGCCGCCATCCGTCTGTTGGCCCGTCGCCCTATTTTTGATCGTAAAAAGTTTCATCATCGTTTAGATAAAACTGACCTTACAAACCCAATACCCAGATAATACAAGTAAAAAACACAACTTTCCGACCCTTGCCAATTTATAGACATTGATTGAATTAAAATTTAGCTAAAAGTGACAACCCTGAGACAGTAGGCAATTATATCGCGGATTGGGCCGGAGTTAACCTACTTCCTCCCTCTTTCTACTATGGCGGGACGTCCGTACGTTAACCTACAGTTGCTGTGACTGACTCAAAATTCTGTCGCATGCCCTACATATAGGTCAAATTGAGCGACCGCGGTAGCCCCGAACGCGCTCTCCACTGGTTGTATGCTCGTTGATGGTAATCCATAACACAAGCCTTGGCTTAGCTTGGTGCCATGTAGTTGGTGTGATTGTCTGGGGATTTTATTTACTTATTTTATTTAATAGGTAAGTATACTATCATGGGTTTTAAGAAATCCTTGTAGGTTAGGTAGGTACCGAATTATCTCATATCTTTCTGATTATGAAAACTTTTACTCATGTTGAATACAAAATGCAACTTATGTAAGATTATTCTGATTATTACCTATGCAACATAGCATCGTTTTTGCGGTTAGATTATTAACTATTAAGTCTTATAGGTAATAAGGTAAGTATATCATCATGGGTTTTAAGAAATCCTCATGGGTGGTCATTTGACAACTCGATAAAGTGGTGAAATTTGAGAAAAATAATGCACACTGGTCGTCGACAAATAAAATGAATGCCCTATCTACATTTGTGTTGGTGTGGGAATCGAACTTGCGTCTCAACCGGCGCTAATAGGTCGTCGGGAAATGAAAAAATATTCTCAGGGATGTCTTCTGTATGGACAGTCGACAATGAAATACCTCCAAATCCGTATTTCATTACTTGTTGATGTAGGTAGATAGTGATACAAAATAGAAACAAGTAAGTATTTTTTTTAATATTAAAGTAAAACTATTGCCATGTAATTTATGTATGGTATATCAACCTATTACTTATTGAAGCTAAAGATCGGTTAATATCGATTTGAAATTGAATGGCCTTTTTTGTTCCTGCATGTTAGAATGAATTTATCTAATAAAGTACGCGATTTCACGACGCGTAGGTACACGATTATTAAGGTCATGATAGTCGACAATGAAACACCTCCAAAGCTGTATTTCATTACTTGTTGATGTTGGTAGATATCCTAATTATTTCAACCTAGGTATGACACACGTATTCTTTTACTTGTAGTACTGGATTCACCTGACAGGCATCCTGGCCCATGGACATCTAGGTACTAGAAGTAAACTCGCGCGCCGGGCGACGGCTGTGCGGAAAGCGCGGAGCGGCCGCGCGCAGCCGCGGTGGTAGCGCGCCGGTCACTCACCCCGCCGTGCGTCAGCTGTTCAATACTTTCCTATTATTACAGAAGCGTTGATATTGCATTTTTTTAATCAGATTTAATTCAAAACGTAACAAGTTATGGTTTAGTAATGAAATACAGCACAAATTACGGGCTCGCATAATTTAAAAAAAAATCAAAAAATAATCAAAAAAAAAATAAAATCATTTTTTTTGTGTTCCCATATCGATACTGTAACACCCTGTACAATATGGCGCGCTTTCATACTGACACCCTGTATAAAACTGTTCCGTTACTGACTGAGTGACTGAGGTACTGAGTGACTGAGTGACTGACAGACAACGTACAGCCGTAACTACTGGGCGTAGAGAGCTGAAATTTGGAACATACATTCTTTAGGGGATGTAGGGGTGCACTAAGGAAGGAATTCCCGAAATTCCCACGGGAACGGGAAATATAGGACTTTTTAGTTTGTATCAAAAATCTTATTCCTTGAGTGCATCGATGTGAAACTTGGTGTAAAGGTTTTTCAATGTGTGTCTGGTTGTGTTATGAAAGAAATTCCCACGGGAACGGGAAATATGTGATGTTTTAGTTTGTATGAAAAAATCCCATCCCTTGAGTGCACGGATGTGATACTTGATATAAAGGTTCCTCAATAAGTGTCTATTTGTATTAAGGAAGGAATTCCCGAAATTCCTACGGGCACGGGAAATATATGATTTTTAGTTTGTATGAAAAAAACTTATTCCTTGAGTGCATGGGCGTGATACTTGGTATAAAGGTTCTTTCATTGGGTGTCTGGTTGTATAGTTTCTGAAATTTTCACGAGAAGGGTAGTTATGCGCATACGAAGTTGCGGGATAAAGCTAGTTTACTTATAAAGATCAAACCATTAGAATTTACTGTCTCAACACAGACATATTTTACAGAGCATGGTCAGTTAGTTGTACTGTGTTATCGTTTAAATTTACTTTTTTATTCATTTACTTAAAACGTTCAAACCATTAGAATTTACTGTCTCAACACAATCATTTTTTACAGAGCATGGTCAGTTAGTCGTACTGTGTTATCGTTTAAATTTACTTTTTTATTTATTTACTTATATCGTTCAAACCATTAGAATTTACTGTCTCAACATAGACATTTTTTACAGAGCATGGTCAGTTAGTTGTACTGTGTTATCGTTTAAATTTACTGTTTTATGAATTTACTGATAAAGTTCAGACCATTACAATTAACTGTCTTAGAACAGTTATTTTGGACAGAAAATGATCAGTTAGTTGTACTGTGATATCGTTTAAATTTACTTTTTTATTGATTTACTTATATCCTTCAAAGCATTAGAATTTACTGTCTCAACACAATCATTTTTTTACAGAGCATGGTCAGTTAGTTGTACTGTGATATCGTTTAAATTTACTTTTTTATTCATTTACTTATATCGTTCAAACCATTAGAATTTACTGTCTCAACACAGACATTTTTTACTGAACATGGTCAGTTAGTTGTACGGTGTTATCGTTTAAATTTACTTTTTTATTCATTAACTTAAAACGTTCAAGCCATTAGAATTTACTGTCTCAACACAATCATTTTTTACAGAGCATGGTCAGTTAGTCGTACTGTGTTATCGTTTAAATTTACTTTTTTATTTATTTACTTATATCGTTCAAACCATTAGAATTTACTGTCTCAACATAGACATTTTTTAGAGAGCATGGTCAGTTAGTTGTACTGTGTTATCGTTTAAATTTACTGTTTTATGAATTTACTGATAAATTTCAGACCATTACAATTAACTGTCTTAGAACAGTTATTTTGGACAGAAAATGATCAGTTAGTTGTACTGTGATATCGTTTAAATTTACTTTTTTATTGATTTACTTATATCCTTCAAACCATTAGAATTTACTGTCTCAACACAATCATTTTTTTACAGAGCATGGTCAGTTAGTTGTACTGTGATATCGTTTTAATTTACTTTTTTATTCATTTACTTATATCGTTCAAACCATTAGAATTTACTGTCTCAACACAGACATTTTTTACTGAGCGTGATCAGTTAGTTGTACTGTGCTATCCGTTAAAACAACTGATTCGTTCATTAAAATATACGCATTTAAACATTAAAACTTACTGATATTTCTGTCAGTGATTTAATCGTTAATTTTTATCTTTTTTTCATTCATGATTAATGTTCAATCAGTTAACGTTACTGTTTTGTATTTTAACTGTTTTTCAAACATTTGTTGATATTGTACAAAGTAGTTTATTTTAATGAAAATCACTTTAATGTGTGGTAGTAAGAAATCATTTTTTTCAGTGTGATTGCTGTTGAGTTTCTTGCCACTTCTTCTCAACAGATCGACTTTCCGAAGTGGTGGTAGATTCAGTTCAATTTGTAAATTGTTTGACTTATTTCAAATGTATTCAAATACTTACGAAATAAAGATTCTTTTGAGTTTGACTTTGCCTAAGGCTATTCTTATTTAAGAATTTCATACTCTCGTGTGATAACTCGGGGTTAAGAGAATTCAGCTAGTCTTACCTAGTTATTCTAAATGTGACAGTTTAGATGTATGGATGTTTGTTTCTCAATCACGGAGGAACGGCTCCACTGATTTCGATAAAATTTGGCATAGATATAGTGTAGAGACCACGGAGGAAATATATAGAGGAGCTGCCCTATCCGGTTTTTTCTAGGGACTCAAGTGAAGCCTACGCGCGGGATGCGGGAGGGGTAAGCGGTGGGTTATGGCCAATCATAGCCAAACAGGCGATGGCATTAGTCATCTAGTAGCGAGTAGTAAAAACAGGTTGAAACATAAGGTTAAAATATTCACATGATCATCAAAAAAGTTCAGCTAAACTTTACTAGGTGGCTCTAGCTTTTTAACGTAATTCCATACGTTCCAAATCTGTCAGAAAAAACCGCGAAATAAAAGTATTTCTACTCGACGGCAGATAACGCAACCTTTTTTCGCGGCATAAAAAAAAATCACCTAGGCAACAAATAACAATCTGAAATTTTGGACATAAATAATTGGAAAACAAACAATTTGTAAAAAATAATTATGAATGAAATTATCTTCGTGGTAAGTTAATTTTATTTGGATTGTCAATGTAATTCCTTTATAAAAGTATAGAAAACTAAATTTTACATCGAGAAACAAATGGAGGATTTAATTTTTTTTAATATCTACGCGTGTACATACTTCACAGAAATCAGCGACGAACTGACGCCAGTGCCTCTAGCGAGGAATAGCTTGCACTAAAGGCTGTGACGTCAGGACAACCCAAATTGAAGCTGTGCAACTTTGCTTACAGCAGCTCTACTATGTATCTGCTTTGTGGTAGAGACTGTAATATAGGTTACTTTTCATCCCGATATTCCCACAGGATTTGAAATTGCGCGGGTAAAACAGCTAGTTTAAAATAAAGCTAAAATTTGCATAATAAGAAAATATAATTACAAATAACTAAAATTCTAAGTCAGTTGCAGAGAACTTGATTCGTCTAGTGGGCAGCTCAAAAATCCGAACCGCAGCCTCCGTGTCGCCGGCTGCTATGCGCGCGACACTGAAACAAATAGTCATGATAAAGATGCCGATCGTAAAATACAGTTTATCTTCTTATCTTACTTACAGCGGGGCTAGCATGCGACCGTCGACAACGATAAATCGGGCCTTTTATCGATATTTTCTTAGAAAATGGTACTTAGTATATGTAATTTATTAAGAATGTGACATGTTTGGTTCTGTGGTCTTAATCATGGTATCAAATCGAGTAATTCTATCTATAATATTAGCTTACATAGTAGGATAGAATAGGAAGATATCTTGTCGATTCGAGTATTTACCGATGGTTGCATGCTAGCCTTGCTGATATTGTTAAGTAGGTATTTGTTCCATGCTGGACTGGGAGCAAAGGAAAAACATAGAATGTGCCAGCTGCTTCTCTTCCCGAGCATACTGTAAAAGTCAGTTAAGAGACAGAGGTTTGATTTGAGACTTTTTTGTAGGCGATAGGCTGACCCCCTGTCACTGCAATAGTCTCTCTCCACTATTATAATGCCTCCAAATTTGTCAAACGTGACATCAGATGGTTTTAAAACCTCTTGTGTTCTGCCTACTCCATTAGGGATACAGGCGTGAAGTTATGTATGTATGTTATAATATGACCTTCTTAGAATAACATCTGAAAGTTTGATTGGATGGATGGATGTGTAGATGTATGGATAATATAGAAAGAAAGAAAAAAGTTTATTTGTAAAAAACCCATACCAAAAAAATATTAATACAAAATAGGAGGATGTAGGTATGGATGTTTGTCCAATCAAGGCAGAACGGCTCAACGGATTTGAATGAAATTTTGCACTGTGATAACATACAGTCTGGAATAGTTCATAGGCTACTTTTTATCCCGATATTCCCACGGGATTCGAAATTGCGCGGGTATAACCACGCGAAACAGCTAGAATAGAAAAGTTTACGAGAAGTACCTAGGTGTATGAAAAAATTTTTTTTTCAAAGAACTATAATAATTAAGTTAAAATGTAGGTAAACATCATTTGTAAATATTTGGACTGAGATTTTGACATTTCGCGGTGAATGAGGAGTTGACAGCTCATAAAAATTAGTTCAAAAAACCTCTATAGATGGCACTTTTAAAAAGCCGAAGGCGTTAAGTCTGTATAAGTACTATAATGTAGGTAAGTGGTATCTACCATCTATGGTTATTTATAAGTTCAATTTCTGATACAGACGTCAATTAATTTATTTTACTTTTAAAAACGCAGTGTGGAATAAATGGCTATTTGACAGACAAGATTTCGCCTTTTGTAAAGCGCCATCTATCGAAGCCTTATGTACCATTTTTGTACCGTTTTGTTTTTTTAATGAGCTGTCAGACAACCTCTCATTATAACTACGCCTGCACAGTAGGTAGGCACTTACAATCAGTGGCCCGATTCTGTTCCTATTAAAATTAATAGTAGGTACAGGGAGGCAGAACGGCTCAACGGATTTAGATAAAATTTGGCATTGGATAGTGTCCAGTCTGGAATAGCACATATAATATATAAGATAGGATAGACATATAAGATAGGAACTTTTTATCCCGATATTCCCACAGGTTTAAAAAATGTGCGAGTAAAACCGCGTAATATTGTTTTGTTAGAAATACATAGCTTTTGGTGCTTGGTACCTATTTGTGAGGGCGTAGATCTATCCCTACGTGGATCCGTGGGTCGTACAGTGCTGTTCACGTGCACATGTACTAAAATAACAGTATTGGATTGATATGGACCGCGAAAGAAGTATTCTGCTCCTGCGGGGCTAGCATGCTACCGTCGACAACGATAAATCGGGCCTTTTATCGATATTTTCTTAGAATATGGTATTTAGTGTATGTAATTTATTAAGATTATGACATATTTGGTTCTGTGGTCTTAAGCATGGTATCAAGTCGGGTAATTCTATCTATTATGGTGCGCATATGAGCTTACATAATAGGATAAAATAACAAAATAATATTTATCTTGTCGATTCGACTATTTATCGATAGTTGAATGCTAGCCCTGCTGTTTTTGATGAGACAATGAATGAAAAAAAAAACAAAATTTAAAAAAAAAATATTGGGTAAATCCATACCTATGATTATGAACCATGATGGCGATAATTTTAAGAGGAAATATGAATCGCTGAGCGTTTTATTTAAGGCATACGGCTCCTTACCAAAGATATGGATCCACGCCCTTAGCCACTAGATAAATATATGTGCAGTAGAGTTTTCGAGTTATTCATGATTTTATAGGTCCCATATTTTGAGTTTACGTTTTTTGCGAAAGACATAGGTATGTCTGGATCATAGCAATTGGCGCTCTCTAGTCTCAGCCTACCCCAAAGGGAGACAGGCGTTAAGTAATTACATATTTAAGTAGGTATGTATAACATTTGCCATGTCGCAAAGTTCCGTTGTGAAGAATAAGAATTGATTTAATTAGAAAAATGTTCCAAACTTAAGTGAAGTCTCTGTAGTGCACGATTCTTACCCACTCTGACAGACGCTCATGGCTGTCACGCTGTTGCCGTCTCCAGCGAACCCATCGACGGTGACGGCGCGGCCGGTGGTGAGGTTGAAAAGCTTGAGCCGCTGATCGCCACGTGCCAGCCCCACGAGAATGAGCCAGGGGTTGGTGGGCAGCCAGGAGATACACGAGATGCTCACGTCGAGGCAGTATACCTGATGGAATTCATTGATAAATATTTCTAACAATCAGGCTATAATTATACCTAGTTGTTTTATCTCATGAAAGTGGTTGAGCGTAAATGATATGTGACATTGTCTTTGCGTTCGTGAATTTGTAACTAGTTAGTCATAGATAGCAGGGATGTAACTGAGGTAACTATATCGGGACCGAAGGCGGATTCGGAATTTCAATATTTTATTTATTGGAGTCGGAACCGGAAGCTGAGGCAGGGTCAGAAGTGGTGGCAGGCGAGAAATCTTTTATTTAAGGACAAATGAAACATTATTCAGTCACTTTTTTATCTCAATTATAAAATAAAAATACAAACAATGAAAGCAATTGGCATGATTCCAAATAAACAAGAAATTAAATTAAAGAAAATGCTAAAAGCGTCGGAGGCGAAATCGAAACCGAAGGTGAAATAATAATCGGAAGTTCCGACTTTACGGAGTCGAAGTCGAAGCTCTGTAACATCCCTGTATGAGACATACGTACTATTTCTTAAAGATGGCGGTAACGGTAAAGGCTCCCGAGACCATTACCGCCATCTATGGGGATAGGTAGGTAACACATCGTTACGACAGAATCGTATGCCAGTTACAAGTTACAACCTTATGCACGTAAAGAAGAAAATTTGCATGTGCATTTGCAGAAACAAGTTAGTATGGCTCACCCGCTTTCGTGAGGATAAAGCAACTATTTAACATAAATAAACATATAGGTAAATAACCATGACTTGACGGCTAATATCTATGTTTATCACACAAATATTTACCCTCACCGGGATTCGTACCTAGCAGATTCTAGTCTAGAGGGTGCTGTATTTTACCACTACATCATCCGACCGTTAGAATAGAACAGATATTAGAAACAAGTATTCATGAAAACCTTCTTAGCAATGTCAAATTAAAATGTACTACAGGGACTGAAGAAGAGCACTCTGACTGAACTCGATTCTGCAGTGCTAGCACGGATCTTTTGTCGATCGTAAGTTTACGAATGCTCGTATAGTATGGAGTCGGTTGCAAGTTTTTAGTAACAATGTAATTTTTTATTTTACAATTATTTAAGAGTAGAACCTGTTAACAAACATTCAAAATTAACAAGGAACACATTTATTTAAGCTGACCGTGCGGCAATGGATAGATTTCAATTATTGCTTGCAAAACCGTCTCCATACCTATACGAGCATTCGTAAACTTACGATCGACAAAAGATCCGTGCTAGCACTGCTGATCATAATTATGTAATAAAAGTAGGCACCTATTTAAGTTTTCACCAGAATTCCCTATAAATAAATAAAGAGACATTACTACACTTTTAGGAACTGGGTATTCATAAAGAAAAAACACTTCACCGAAAACACAGTACAGAGTGCCTAGTGCGTTACCATCGCGTTAACGTTAACTTCGTTTTGTATGGATTCGAAGCAGCGCCAACTGGAAAACCGAATTTGTAACAACGTGATTGGTTGTTTCAAGTGGTATGCTCGATTAACGCCATGGCAAGGACTGTATACCGGTATGAATTTTTGTACATTTTTTTCTGTATGACGTCATGCAGTTAAATTAGGTGTATTTAAAAATAACAGTACAGGAATTCATACTGAAATAATTCTTGTACCTTTTTTATTATTGTAGCATAACTGATTTTTTTTCAGTTAACTGAAATTTTCCGGTATTAATATTAATATTAAAATTTTATTTTTAAATAACTGTAGAATGTTCGTTAGTTTAGTTGAAGCCTATGAAGCGTAGGTACATATGCTGACCTATACATTTCGGTACAGAAATTAAATAAGTTAAAATATTTCAGTACTTAAAACATTTACAGAAATTAATCCGGTATACATTATTTGGGTACTGATATAATTAATTTAGATTTTAATAACTTGTACAGTTATTGTGTTTGATGAAGCAGTACCTACACTAATAAGGGTACTGAAATTTTACTAGCACTATTAAAAAATTTTATACCGATACGCACTCCCTGCGCCATGGTAAAGTGATTCGAATAAACTCGCCCTAGGCCCACTGATATTACCTACGATAATTCAACTCGGCCGCATCTTTGAAATCATTGCCTACAGCGCCGCGGTTCGTTCACATGTGATATGGCTACCCGCCTTCAGCATTTAAATGACATTTGCCGACTTTGTATTTACTTCCATTTAGTTCTGTGACTGCAAACATACTTTTTTTATAAACAAATTAAATGCTTTCTAAATTGAACAGGAAGTGTTCAACAAAAATACGTTTTGTGTCAAAAAACCATATTTACGTTTGAATAAAAAATCGGCTTATAAATTAGCGAACTAAAAATACTTGTACATCGACTGAGACGTACGAAAAGATGAATTATTAAATTTCAAACTATAAACAATTTGCGTATTAATGTAAAGCTTCATCAACAATTGTTTCGGCATGCAGACGCTCGCGAATGGCCACATGCCGAGCGCATGTTGGTATAGCTCTCGTTTCGTCCGTTTGTATGAAGTTGAATTACTGTAGATATCTCTACCGTGCCGAAATGGTGGTCGCTAGGCAGGCGAACCCTGGCGGCGTCCTACTATCAAGTGGCATAATTTCGATGAAACGGTATCCAATATGAATGTAACGATTGATATCGCGATGCAGAAGATTCTTCATTTTATCATTGACTTTGCAATGAAGCCCATATAGATGTCGCCGTAGACAATTATGATGGAGCTATTTTGTACTAATGATAAGAAACGTCCGAGGACAATGACTCGATGGTTGCCGTCGAGAAGTACCTACTATTATCGTACAAAATAGAATACGTTATAAGCTGTGGTAATCCCATTAACAGCCCGTTCGCACATAATCCGTTTTACGGGATACGTTTTACTGGATACCTTTTTTGTATAGTAAATATGTATACTGAATACTATGCCATATGTGAAGTCGCTCATACAACTCCATGCGCCATCGATGGAAAAAAAACGTATCCGGTAAAACAAATCCAGTAAATCGGACCATGTGCGAACGGGCTGTAAGAGATTCGTCATGAATTCGTCGTCGTAGTTATTTAGCAAGTATACATGTAGCTACAATATACTCAATCCATTTTCTACTAAGTAATTTTAGGATTTTTTGAGATCAAGGCGCCATAAGTATAAATAATTGATCGTTGCTTACTTTCAACGGAGCTGTTTGATTAACGTCATAAATTCGAAGCTCTGAGTCAATGGAAACTGAGATAAAAACGCCAGGTTTCTGAACATTGAAAGCCACGTCAACAACGCAGGTGCCATGTCCATCCAGCACTTCGTATACAGGATCAACTGTATTTTCTCCAACTTGCTTATCAGATTCAATTTTACATAAAAACAACGCTCCAGACTTAGTCCCAACCACAAAGATATCCGTGCTTTTCTGATCAAAGAGACGCAGTGGATAAGACTTGGAGAAATCAAAGCATGTTATATCCGGAGCAGCCATCTTTCTAGAACCATTTATGGAGTAACTAATAATATTCTGGAAAATTCGCTGGCTGCCGTTAACCTGCCACACATTCATTGTGCCATCACTACCTGAAGTTATGAGAACCTGGTCAGAAGCACCGCGTCTTCTTCCTTGCAGGTTGATTTGCATAACCAAATAAGTATTGCAAAGATGAGCATCAGCCCATTGAATGCAAGATACTCTCCTAGAACCGTGGCAGCCTGCAGGAGAAGTAAGCTGCATCTCAGAAGAAGTTTTCGCGTTCAGCAAATTGGAAATAACCACTTCACCAGACGAAGTTCCATACGCTAATAACGCAGATACCTCGGGATGGTATTTGACCACAGAGACACAGTTCTTCTCGTTTATATCTAGCGTGTGGACAAACTTATCTTCAGCGGCACGTTTGATGGTAAACACCTTGATTACACCGTCATGTTCACACCAGTTCTCGTGCTGTAAGTGTCCCAATGATATGGCCACGGAATTTCCACCGCTGCTCCACGAGATGCTCAAAACGGCTAATTCATGATCACCGGATCCTAAGGATTCATTCTTCACCTTTAACTCTTGAAAGAGTTTAGCAATAACTACATCCTCTTCGTCAGAATCTGAGGATCCAAATTCTTTATCAGTTTGTTCAAGTTGCTCCATTATACCTGGTACGACACGACGTAAGAACTCATTGAGTCCCGGGGGTGGGTATTCTGGAGGCGATGCTCCATGAGCGCTCAAGTCTTCAGGAGTAGCTAATGAACCACAGTCTAAGGATATATTAGTTTGAGATTCGGTTCCCGATTCTGAAAACAAAGAAGTCTGCGTACCACTTGATGTTTCCGATTTTACGGTTTGGGAAACCGATTCGAAGCCTACTGCATCACTGTCAAAACCACTTAGTCCAGACATTTTGTTTAATAACCTCCACTATTCTCTCTGCGTTTTTCTGTTTACTGTAAGTTGTTTACGATTGAAGTTTTATGTGATTGTTTTGGTTGCTATGGTAACAACATGTCATTTGTCATTGTGGTTAAAATAAGTTTAATATGGTAAACTCGTTCAAAAAAAAAAGGTGATTTTTTATATGTAATATGCTTATAAATTAGTTATTTTTTAATAATATAGGTTTAATTACTGTTAAAAATATCATATCAACAATGAGGGACGATTGTCAGCCGTTTTTATGCTATTCAATGAAGAACATATTCTTAGTTTTAATTTATGTATTAAATAAAGGAACAGTTAATCATTATACAAAGCAAAAATAGTTGTTTTTCTAATAGTTAAGACTTAGATATATTTAATCTATGTCAGCTGTCTACTGCTAATAAATGGCAGTTTGTCTTGCTTGTCTGTGTTGGTTGGTTCATGGTTGATTGACGGTTATTGGTTATTGGTTTCTTCATGATTTTCTTGGAAAACTTCATTCAAGTTGATGATTGTAAAAATATTTGTTCTGAGAACGAGTATGTAACTGTTTAAACGGACTCAAGTTTCAGCGTATTGTTGAATATGCGCCGTGAATTCATCCTTATTTTGCTAGGAATCATAAGCACTTCAACGTTTTCATCACTGCTTTCAAGTTACTATCAAACTGAAACCGACAATGTATTGTTAGATACTGTTGTCGGCGTTGTGGGCGCTGGAAACTTCTCATATTGGCATTTGGGCCATACTGGTAGTCTGAAAATTGTTCTGAACTCGATAAAAGGTGATGCAGATTTGTACGTTGCTGAAAATACCAGGTTTGTGTTTTAAATAACCTTAAATTTTTAAAAGTTCAGAAAAAGGCTCTTGTCTTTTGTTTTTCTTTCATAAGTTTACTTATATTTCACCAGAAGTCTTGTCATTTTATTAATAGTAATTTTTAAACTTTAATCTTGGGGACTGTTGACATATTGAATTGCTGACATTCTGAAGTGTTGTGATTTTGAATCATTGGTGTTACAAATTTTGATTTTTAATTTTTCTATATTATGACTGTTGAGATTCACTATTAAACACGGTATGGTATACATAAAAATACCTAGAATATAAATAATAATAATAATAATAATAAATAATCTTTATTTGCCAGTACATGCGTAGTCAAGAGTTACAAAATAAATATATAATAGTGCGTTCACATACTGCTGTCATTTCAGCGTGCAAATTTAGAGGAAGTAGTACATCTTCATTTTTATAAATTTAAAATATTATTACTATGTCATTCTACCAAAAAAAATATAACACAATAAATCATACACACATAAAAAGTCAATTCAATATTTAAATGAGTCACAAAGTATTCTATACTGTCAATGTTAAAAATATTTATCTTATAATGTCAACCGTCTTATTATAAAAAAAAAAAATATACCTATATATATCTGTATATTATGATTGCAATTTCAAATTAATTAAATTCTTTGTCATTTAAATATTCTTTGACGCTATAATACATTTTTCTTAGGCATAAATTAAATAGAGCAGTATTAAATTTGTTCCTAGGTAGCTCTTTAATTTTAGATGGCAATTTATTAAAAATGCGAATCGCCATACAATGAACATTACTGCTATATAATGCTAGTTTTTGAACCGGTATGTATAGTTTGTCCTTGCTTCTACCACGTCTTCCCAACAATACAACATCAACACCCAGACACGGACCATTTTTTTAACCAACATCACAACCTGTATTACCACTGCACAATGGAGACCGAGACATACGCTGTACTTGTGTTATAGGTTATTATGTATGACAAAATCATATACTTGTACGTACTTCAGGGCTTAGACAACGGATATAAAATAATGATATTTTTTTTTCATCAATACATACATAATACATAAGTAACTGAAAAAATACATACCACTGCAAACAGACATGATCATGCACTCAAATATTTGGATTGTACAGAAGGCAACAGATCAAGCTTTCCAAACCTGTAAAAAAATTGTAATTGAGTCTGAATGCTATGTCCTTCACATTAAGTTATGATTTGATGTCCTTGACATTAAATCATTTATTCATAAAAATTGACACATTTAAAAATCACAAAACATCGCCAAACTGCAAATAGTTTGCCATATTTAAATGCACCTTTTTATACAATTACACAGTTCCTATTACTTGTTAACTAATTTATAAATTAAATTGTTATTTATGAAATTTTTGTTATTAAAGATAGTACTTAGGACCTTGAAGAAGAAAATAAACTACTCGAAATACTAATTCAATACAGACGAAGTTGCAGGCATCATCTATGTAATATACCTACCTACCTATACTTTTTCACAAAACATCTAGGTGAAACTGCGGATCACAGCTTTGTTGTAACAGTTTTTGAAGTAACTCTGTCTGTTTATCTATCAGTAACGCTTTCACAGCTTAACTACTGAATCGATTTTGACTAAATTTTGAATAAGGTGAGTTTAAACTTCAAGGAGGATACAATAATAGTATTTATCCAACTCCAATAACCGGTATCCACGCGGACATTGTCGCGGGTCACAGCTAGTTTATGAATAAGTATCAATTAAATTTTTATAAACATTTAATGTAATTTTAATTATTTATTATTTGTTTTAATTATACAAATATACATTATTTTAATTAATTTACCTTTACAATACAAATTTTTATTTATCTATTTATTAAATTAGGCAGTACTTACCACTATACCATATTTGAACTATCTTCTTCTACTTAATAACTTTGTCTTATTTCTCAATTTTATTTAATAGATAGGTTTTGTACCTTTTTTTAAAAACAAGCTTACTTATACTATAATAGTTAGTGTTTTTACAATTCTATATTTTCAATATAAACATTTTTATAAAAGTGGAAATGTGACAGTTTTGTAACGCTTGATCTACTGCCTTCTCTACAAGGATGGAACCAGGAACTGCTGGAATTTTTAACCCCATTTCCACAGTTGTCATACTTAATATCCTACTAGGTTTTTCCTGAGATTTTACCCATGCATTTTTGAATCCTGTGAATCAGGACCCTATATTTTAAATACTCTATCTATATATACTTTTTGTATTTAAATTTCTTTTTCTTTTAATTTAATTTGTGGTCTAGTATTTTTTTTGTGTCAATTTATTTTAGTGAGTAGATATTATGTGTTTTCATTCTTTTTATTTTTATTTTAGTTCTCTTTTGTTTTTGCTGCTCTAACTTGAATGATTGGTATGTGTGTCTTATTGCTGTGGTACTAGGGTTTTAGGGCTATATGTATTTGTTTATGTATCTATGGGTTCCCTCAGAATATCAGCGCTAAAGTGCATTGCTAAATGGACTCCAGCTTATGCTGAGAGGGATGCCCTTTTTCTACACCTCAACCAAGACAATATGTTTGTCTTTTAGATTTAAGTGTCAATAATTTTGATGTGGAAAATAAATGTTATTCTATTCTTTATGCTATTTCAGAGTGTACACTATCATCATGTAATTTTATACAAATCTGAGCCGTTTTGCCATGACCGAGGAGCAAACATCCATACATCCAGCCAGACATCTCTACATCCAAACTTTCACATTATAATTTAGTTAGATTCAATTCAATTAAATTTTTGGTTATAATGGCAACCAGCCGTTGATACTAAGCGACATGATAATTTTAGTAAGATAACGATCTTCAAAATCATGTGTTGCAATATGTTTAAATCCAACTGTAAGATTGACCTTTTAAAGTTTCAGTAATTGAACATAAATAAATGATAAAAATTCAGTATCAAATAATGTACTAAATCTATGTAATTTTGCAAAATATTTGATGCTATGGTATGGCCCACGAGAGAAAAAATAAAACGGCATTGACTCGACTTCTACCAAGTTTTACACAAACTCATACGATACTCATACTTCTACGATACTCATGTTTTAGTCGTTTACGACATATTTGCGATAATTTCCATACACTTTTTTTGTGTCGTTTTTACAAAAAGGGTACATTGGTAGACAGACGTAAATGCCCTTTTATGTTTTCTCTCGTGGGCCATACTTTAGTTCAATCGATTAACACATTGAAATTGAATTGCCTAAATAACTACTAATATTGACTAATTTCTATGTTTTATTATAACAATGTTTTGTTATTATTTTATATGTGTGTGTGATGGTAAAAGTTTATTCTATTCTAAATTCAGTAAATTTTGGTTTCAGGCCAACCTATGACATTCATCGAAATAACTATAGTTCTGCAACATGCGGTGTGGACGTTGTGGACATACCTGCAGAGTTTCCTAGACCAATTGGTAAGTTATTTCTTTTTCTCAAATTACCTTCTTTGAGGCTCTTTGAGGCTCAAACTTGCTGTACATATTTGAACAGTGGCAGGGAATAGTTGTATGAAAATCCATATCTGTGGTGTAATTTAAAAATTTAAAAATGGAACTATCTTCGACACTATCATGGCGACCAAAGAGGTAATTTATGAAAAGTTTAATTTAAATTTCGAACTGCCCTGCACATAGAAAAAGAAAATACTTTGGCGCCTAAAAAGCTATTGTCATTAGCTGTTGTTCGTCAACTTCGTCATTGGTTTTAAATACTTGAATTATACTACTTATTTTCATTTCCGCTCATTATTTGAGAAAAGTACTATAAAAGCCTTGGCCGCAACTAGGCATTGATGTACTTACGTATTCTTCACACGTCCACCAATTCCTCTCTGGCTGGCCACTGCAGTAATGTAAGGTTATTTATTAGGACCACCAGGAAAAGTTACATGATATCATATATCCTTCTTTTCATATAATTTAGAGAAATTGTGAATCATATCCTTTTTATTTGCATTATCCAGTCTGTCAACTAAAATTATTGACTGTGTTGATTTTAAAGACAGTCACAAAATTTTTATTTGATATATACTATAACCTGCCCAGGAGTATGAAGAATAATTTTACCAAGTTTCGTTAAAATCCGTTGAGTAGTTTTTGTTTCTATAAGGAACATACAGACAGACAGACAGACAAAAATTTTACTGATTGCATTTTTATCATCAGTATCGATCACTAATCACCCCCTGATAGTTATTTTGAAAATAAATTTCATGTACAGAATTGACCTCTCTACACATTTATTATAAGTATATAGAAGATTGATATTACAATATGTGGTACCAGGAAAGCAATATTTGATTATTGGCTGACTGACATGTTTACTTAGGTTCAAACCGATGGCCTTAGCGAAAGAATGGGCCAATTTGCCTCAAGAAACAATAGACAATGTGATTGTCTATTGTTTCTCGAGCTCTTACGACTAGCGGTCGTAAGAGCTCAAGCAAGTCATACATGCTATTAAATTACCTGAATTGAATAATGAACATGTCGAAAACTTCAGCTAAAATGTAACATAAAAACTGTAATAAATCACTAAAATGCTTATAAGGTTATTTTTTCTCTTACTTTTCCGATTTTTAGAAAATAAAAGTTAAAAACTAATGTGTATTCAACTTGTGTTTAACTACCTAATATAAAAATTAACAACTAATAATAAGAAGTTAAAAAATTCAACTTAAACATGCTTATTTTAAATGTTCCCCCAATTGTGCCGGCGTGTGTATGTTTTCCCTTTGTTCCCATTCCATGCTGAACTTTTTTTGGAAAAAAAAAATCTAATATTATACATATGTATACAAAGCCACATGCGAGCACCCCAACGGCAAAACCGGGGTTGAAGACAGTCGCCGTGGTTGAAATCGTCCGGATTACATCATCATCTGCTTTGTCCTATACTTAGTTGATGACCTTATACTTGAGCCAAATTTAAGACAAGGATATTAAAATAAACCTCATAATATAATAATATGTTCGTTACACAAATATCCGCCGTCGCCGGGATTCGAACCCAGGACCTCCAACATAAAAGGCAATGTATGTCACCACTACACCACCCTATCGTTAATCTTACAAATAATACGTTTTCAGGTATTGGTGTGTTTGGGTATTGGTCCTCAGCCGTCTCCGAGTACAATATCCAGATATTCCTGGACAACAATCCGCCCTACGTGAAACCCTTGCCTGAGGAAGCCCATCAGAAGGTGTCCTATCAAGGGACCAGCGCTGGTAAACCTTGTTTTTTATCAACCCTTTTTTTATAAAGTAAGGATGGGACGTTTTTCTTCCATGACACTTGATTGTACAGAACAGATCAAAAGTTACTTTACCTGTCAAATTTCCCTAACCAATTTTAACTTGGATGTCACGTTTGACAAATTTGGAGGTATTATAAAGATGGAAAGAGACTATTGTAGTGACAGGGGGTCAGCCTATCCCCAAAATAACGCCTTTAAAACCTCTGTCCCTTAACTGACTTTTACTACGTTTTTCGTTCGCTCCCAGTCCAGCATGTAGCCCAATCTGTAGTATATTTATTAGACTTCTAAAATATTTCTACTTATAGTGTTACTTTTACTGGTTTTATTTCTATTTACGAAAAGGTGAAGGAAGTCAGAATGCGTACTTTACCCGTATTTTACGTTAGTGTAAAAGTAAGCAATCGCTTCGGTCAAACGGTCAAACACTTGGGGTAAGAGTACGCGGAAAGGAAAATGTAGGAAATATAAACAAATATAACGTGTTATTAAATAATAACGCAATAAATAATTTTTATAATCAGTCAATAATCAGTCTTGTTCATATAATATAAAAAAAGCTATCATTAAATGTACATACAGGGTGTAAAAAGACTAGATTAGGATGTCTTAACGTCGTCTTAATTAAACTTAAAAAACTCCTACAAAACAGAATGTAACAAAAGATATTGATCCTCTAAATTAATTAACAACAGCACATATGAGATCAAAAAAAAAAAAATAGGAAAAATATCAAAAAAGACGCTTTAAAAATAGGTAACTTATATTTTCATATTTCAACACAAAAATCACACGCAAATCTTCGTGGAACCATCTTAGGCAAATACTGCACTGTATCCAGTCTTCACTTGCAATTTTGTTGCTGGCATTTTTCGAGATTTAATATTGGATGGTCCAGCTTGAGATTCAACAAAATTCCGCTTTAGTTTCGTTATTGCTTTTCGAATTGTAGATTGTGCGTCGAAGTTTAACTGATGGGTAACATTTTTATTTAGTAATTTCTTTTCTTCTTCAACTTCTTTCTTTTCTTGCAATTGTTTTTTAAATGGACTTGAAGTTATAATTTCGGATTTTAAGCATGCTCTTTTTCTCTTCTTCTGTTGAGTCATACACATCATGGCAGTGGATATAATTCAGATACCGTTTTTTGTGTGTGGCACATGTTTTCAATGATTGAAGTACCGCTTTTTTGAACTACAGGTAAATCTTCGTTATTTTCTGTTGAAATTTTACCTGTATCAAAAATATTTTCTTCACAATACGTAACATCAGAATCTGCACCATCTATATTTTATTCTATTACATCTGCATCTAGAACTGACGGACTTGGAGGTGCCAATTTATCATTGTCCGGATCATTTTCTTTATTATCAGACCAAGTCAATTCTGTTGGTGCATCATCGGTGAAAATCGTTGGAATAGGGTTAGTTCCCCCATATTTTTGATAAGGCTCTCATTTCCTTGAATTGGATTTAGCTCAATTTCAATATTTTCATTTGCTGAAGTAGGTCTCTCAAAAATATATAGTATATTCTGGTAGGTTACTGCTGAAGGAGTAAAATCAGTTTCATCGAATAAACCATCTGCATAAGGATATATCGCCATCGCTATAAAATCTGATTTAGCATTAGAAATTGTAGCAACATGCTTATAGGCTACATTACATTAATAGACCAGCCACTTGAAATTGTGTTATACCCCGCCCAGGGTGTCGATTCATCACTTTTTTCACACTCTATGAAATATTTCGTTTTAAGTGGGCCATGAACGGCCACATCTAGTGGTTGGATTTTGTGTATTATACATGCATACAACGGTTACGTATTGCAATCCCTAAATTGTATAAGCCTAAGGACATAATTGCTATGGACGAAAGACCTAAAGTTTAAAACAGCTATGGACAGAAGGTCTAAATTGAAAACAACTAACAGTCATTGGATCTAACTGTTGTTAAATCTAAGTTTCTACTGCCTAAATGTAAATAACCTAATGGACAAGAGGTATAAATTTAATATATGTAATGCTCCGTTATCTATAAGTACCTAAGGGTGTTATTTTTAATGAAACAAAATATTTTTATATAATTATTTATATTTTTTAATCATAATTATCAAAGTGTCCAACGTGCAACATAATTAGAAAAAATGAAGTTGTTAACAATAAAGAATTGATTTTTCTATGCATGCATAATCATTATGCAAGATAGAAAAAACTAGACTGTTAAGAATTTCAATTTATAAATAAAACCTTATTTCCTTAAAATCAGATTGTTTGTTAATCATAACATCAGATAAAATTGTTTCTACACAAAATGTATATAAAGGCAAACTACAAAATGTGTAGGTAAGTAAACCTATTAGTTAAAAATATAGATAATGTCAAAATAACAGAACAAGTTAATTACAGATTTGCAGCAATTGATTTTAATAATTCCACATGGGTATACTCTGTTATGTATTCCAAAATCTTGTCAATTTTAGCCAATTTTTGTTCGTTTTTCGTTTTTCTTTTTTTTTGCAATGGGTCGCCGTTTCTTATTTTATCAATTTCAATTTTATTTACATTAGTTTCTTTAATTAGTTCTTTAACTAATCTATAAAATCCTACATGTCGTTTTGCACAGATTTCATTGATGTGATGATGAAATGCCTCTGCTCGATTCTGGGTGCGCGGAATGTTTGGGTTATAACAGTGGCTCCAAAAGTTTGGGCTATACATAGGTGGCTGGTTATTTTTTCCATTTACATAATTAATACCAAACCATTCCGCTATTTGACGGGCGTCATCGGAAAGTGTATGTACTAAATCATCAAAATACATATGTGTGTTCGCAGGATTAATGTAGTACAATGCTACTAGGCATTTAATCTCTGTGTTGAAAGACTGATCTGTATTATATTTTTTGGTTAAACCTTCCTTTTGTAATTTTCTATATATTATCTGACGGAGGTGAAAAAAACATCCTTTTGCATTGACACACTCAAAATATTGTCGAAGGCTTATAATGGCGGCTTTCTCGAAATCCAGAATGACGTATTTAGGGTTGACTAAAATATTATTTTCAGAACAAAACTCCATTATCAGTTCGAACATCATGTCATAAGATGTTTTGTCTTTATGAGTAAACAAAACATACAATAAAGGGAATGTTATATCGCAATTTAGCACAGGGCCATGGATGGTGTATAATTGATGGAATATACCGGGCACCACTTTAAAAGTCCCGTCCATAATCCAAAATAAAGCCTGGCCTAATAAAACCATCATTGACTTCGTACTAAATAGAATCACTCTTTTAGTTGAACCAAATATTTTATCTTTGATTACGAAGTCGTCACCTTCATTAGTTTTAAGAGCTTCCTTGTTGATCTCAAAATCAAAACACGTTGGTTCTTTAGGTGTATTTAATATCTTCTTTTTTTGACGAGTGACAACTTGCCTGAGAGCATCCTTCGATGGTAATTTGATTGCTATATCTGCAGAAGTAGACGCAATATGATTTTGAATTATTTGACAGGTTTTTGCAGTCGGCGCAGCGCACGTTTTAGCTTTTAAATCATGCAAATTATTAGCAATATCTGAACGGAAGGGATTGCCTTCATGAGTATGTTGTCCACTATGTGATAATACCGTCAATGATTGAACGTCCGTAAATACATTGGTTATCAAGTTCGAATGGCACTGGTATGAATTTTTTTTATGTAATTCACATTTCCAATAAATTTTGGTACCGCACTGTCTGTTTTTTACGTATGCGAAACCATTTCTATGTATTTTCACAGTCCCTTTTTGCGTTTTTAATAACTGCACACTATCTTCCGACATTATGTAGGTACTACGCTAATGCTACGATAACCACAGTATTACCTACTGATGACAGAACTGGCTACTGACTGATCGAATAAAATAAATATTCGAATTACCCTCATTACCATACAAAAATATTAATTGCTTAATAATACGAACTACCCTCAGTAATATATATCTACATATGAGATGTTTAATAATTAAGCTTTTCATTCATTAGATTATTTAACTTTAGTTATTAGTTTATTTAAATCAAGATTTTAGTTATTGGAAGCTTAGATCTAACAACAGTTAGATTAAATGACTAGTAGTTGTTTTAAAAATAGATCTTTCCGGCATAGCTATTGTGAAGTGTAGGCCTTTCGTCCGATAGCTGTTTTAAACTTTAGGTCTTTCGTCCATAGCAATTATGTCCTTAGGCTTATACAATTTAGGGATTGCAATACGTAACCGCATACAACATATAGTTAGTGTGGCGTCCTCAGACGTGACCCACAGAGATTGAATATATTAATATCTATTAAACGTGCTTGATAAAAACATGTTGACCAGTGCACATTTAATAGATATTAATATATTCAATCTCTGTGGGTCACGGTCTGAGGACGCCACAGTTAGCATTATAATGTTGTGTTCTTTTGCGTAAGATACGCCTTCATAACTTATATGTGAAGAATAGTTGTCCAAAATAAGTAGAACTGGATCTTCTTTGGTTGGGTGAACAAAATCTTTGTAATGGTGTAGCCAATTTACAAAAAGATTTGTATTAATACACCCGCTATCAGACACCATACAAATACTTTCAGTTGGTCCACCATCTAGCAGTTCAGCCTTTGGTTTTTTTCGTGGAAATATTAATGCTGGAGGTACATAGTGTCCCGTCGCACTCATACACATTACTGAAACGAGTGGGGTCTTTATATAATTATATATTAATATGGACATTTCAATTGCCGCACCCGGTATATATAATTTATTGTGAGATTATAAGAAGGCACTTTTTTCCATTACTTTTATTAAATATACATGGGAGGCTGATACGTTTGTCGTTATAAAATCGAAGATTATTTTCTTCGAACAAAACAATGAACTTCCTTTTCTGAAGGAAGGGACAAGAATGTTCTAACAAAATTAAAGCGTCTCTGTCGGAAAGATAATATTCAAATATCAAATAAAACAATGACATATTGTTTGTTCGCACCATAGCCTACTTTATTTATCAATATAAGGCGCGCTCAAGCAGTATGTTACGTTACCGCAGTAATACAGGGTGTCCGGTGGCAAAATTAGGATTTTAAAATTAAATAAAAAAAAAACTACAAAATATATTTTTTTATTTCTATAACTAAAACAAAGAAGGGAAGTGCGGGTTTTATTTCTTAAAAATTACTTCGTCTAAATGTTGACCGTCTCGTCGAACACACTCTTGGAATCTGGCTTCAGTATTCCGCGCGACTCGCTGGAGAAGGGACGTCGGGATGCCATTAATCTCGCGAACGATATTTTCTTTTAATGCTGAGATGGTTGGTGGGGCGGTTTCATAAACTTTAGTTTTAAGGTACCCCCACAGAAAAAAGTCCATAGGGGTAAGATCCGGCGATCTGGGTGGCCAGGGGATGTCTGCGAACCGGCTAATCAATTTGTTAGGGAAGAAATCACGAAGAAGCGCCATGGTCTCTCTAGCAGTGTGAGGCGTGGCGCCATCTTGCTGAAACCATGTCTGTGAACTGTAGGCAGGATGTTCTCTCAATGTTGGCAGGAAAAAGTCGTTAATCATGCGTCGATAAGAAACGCCGGTCACAGTAATGGCTTGTCCTTGACGATTTTCAAAAAAATATGGCCCAATTATTCCTCTGCTTGACAATGCACACCAAACCGTCACTTTGGGACTGTGAAGTGGCTGCTGATGTTTCAGTTTTGGGTTCTGCCCTTTAAGTGCCCAATACCGGCAGTTCTGCTTATTGACGCTTCCATTTAAGTGAAAATGGGCTTCATCACTAAAAAAAATTGTGTTCACGGTACGAAATCGCTGTAACATTGATTCGCAGAAATTTTTGCGCAAATTGTAATCATTAGGCTTAAGCGCCTGCACGATTTGAATTTTGAAGGGGTGAAATTTAAGGTCCTTTTTCAAAATTTCGTGCACAATCGTTTTTGAAAGCCCTAGAGCAGCCGCTCTCTTACGCACGGACTGTCGTGGGTTATCGCGTAAACTTTTTGCGACAAGCTCGATGACGTCATCAGTCCTAGACGTTCGGCTGGGTCCCGGCCGCGGATTATTTTCTGCTGAACTTGTTGCTCTGAACCTTCGCACCCACAATCGAATTAAATCTTCGCTTGGCGCATCACGTAACCGTCGGATATTGTACCGCGAACAAAATCTTCGACGAGCAACAGCACAAGAATCGTTTGCTTTAAAATACGCTTCGATTGCGAAGGCACGTTGTTCACCCGTCCACTGCGACATCATGACTAAGAAACCCGCACGAATGACGAATCGAACGAGACCCCCCGCCCGCCTCTCCGCTCAACGGTTCGAAAACAGTTTGAAATTTAAATCCTAATTCTGCCACCGGACACCCTGTACATTACAGGAAATAACTTTCGGCGTTTTCTTTGGAACCGTACTCATCCCTGTTTCGTCTAGGACGAAATCTTTGTTTTTCATACAATTCTTTAAGGTTTTTATAAAATTTGTCGATTTGAACTTTTTTTGAAGCCAATTGCCCGAGCCAAGCTAACGGGCGCTGATTGTCGCAAACCAAGATGCTCATTTCGTTTAAGAAACCCTCTACCCAATCGCGTCCAGCCATTCGTAATGATTTGTCAAAACGGTGTTCACCGCTTGCGCTCTTTTACCCCGAATGGATCTAACTTAATAAGTATACATACATACATAACTTAACGCCTGTGTCCCTTATGGGGTTGGCAGAACACCAGAGGCTGTAAACCCATCTGATGTCACGTTTGACAAATTTGGAGGCATTGTAATGATGGAGATAGACTATTGCAGTGATAGGAGGTCAGCCTATCGCCCACAAAAATTTCAATAAAACCTCCGTCCCTCAACTGACTTTTACAGTATGCCCGGGAAGAGAAGCAGCTGGCACATTCTATGTTTTTCTTTAGCTCCCAGTCTAGCATGGAAGAAATAATAAATATTATACATACAGTGTCCATACATTGCCTCACTTTTATGCCCACCATATAAAGTTAATTCTTTTATTGTTTTTGGATAGTATTATAAGCTGAAAAAGTAATGTCACTATTGATTTTGTGTTAAGAAACACAAGATGGAAGTATCCACCATGGTACAACATGTTCCTGATAAACCGATGAAAATGTAAAAAAAAGAGTATATTTTTTATAATTTTATTCGTCTTCATATGTAATCAACACATCATCAAGATGCTGGGCTGGTAGATTGTAGCATTGTAATGCTTGGTGGTAGGATCCCTTCTGGGTCCGCCTGGCTAGCGACCACCCTTTATATAAAGTCTGCCGCCAAATGTTACCGCTCCGGCGGTAATGTGTTCCGGCAATATTGTATAAAGAGCCAGTTCCTTCCTAAACCCGTGTGCTTTCATCTTCGACCTCATCGTCACTTACCATCAGGTGAGATTGAGGTCAAACGCGGGTTTAGTCACTTATAAAAAAAAAAAAAAAGATTAAGATTATTTTCTTATTTAGCTCAGAAAAAAAACATATTATGATTGCAACGTGTGCGCAGCAACCTACTGTCCTCCGGCCTACCATACAATTACAATAGTATTGTTTTACTTTGTATTCCGTTATTATCATTTTTATGCAATACATAAATATCTTATATTTTTTTCTAGATACATGCAATAATACATTACTTACAATCATTAGAATCAAAGAATTTTTAAATTTTACTTCGATAAAGGAATTTAACTTACGTAACATTATTTTAATAAAAAAAAAACACTTTTTTTAATAAAAAATAATAATTTTATTTTAGTTTTTAGTAACCAAAATTGAATTTAATGCAATTTCGGATACTAAATTATTGAAAGAAAAAGAGGGTTTAACTAAATATTGTCACCATTAAAATGAAATTGTTTTTAATTAGTACAATAATATAACTCCTTCCCTGGCTCGAACACATGCGGCAATCCTTCTTGGAACAAATACACGTTCGATGGTTAAATCAGGCTCCAGCAGCATGAAAGCGAGGTGCATGCGTCCCTGCCCTACCCGTTTCCGTCTCTCTTGCTCCGTAATAAGCTCGCATGAGGTTGGCGTTTTGTGTTTTGATGATGGTGGTGAGGACTGGGCTGGTGGTGGCCTCAGTCTCTGTGCGCTGGCGGCTCGCATGCTGCCGCGCCCAGCGCCAGCACCAGACGCGCCCCGGCGGCCCCCGGGTAGCGGCCCTATACGTGTATCTTTCTGTTTGTCCTTCATCATTTGGGTTTCCAGAGCCACGTTAGTTACACCAGTAATTTCGGAATCGTGTGTTCGCCTCCCACGTGATTAGTTGGTCAATCAGGACGTGTGGTTGTTTTGAGAGGCTGAACTGTGCAATGATTTTTGGTGGAGTTTTTTTGGATTTGACTCCGGCCAGTATCTCATATTCTGTTTATTTACATACCCTACTAGGTGAACATGGGCTTCGTCGCTGAAAAAAATATAGCCTAGTCGCGAAGGGGTCCCAAATCGCTCAATTATCATTTTGGCATAAACTTCCCTTGCCAAACGATTTCCTTCTTTTAATTGTTGCATAATTTGTTATTTATATGGGTGGAACTTGAGTTGACACTTCAGTATTTTATGAACTGTTGTTTTTTTGAGGCCAATAGAAGCTGCCACCTTCCTAACAGACTTCCGTGGATTTTTCCGAATTTCTTCTCGCACGATACTGACGTTTTCGCCACAGTTGATGGACCCGGTGGATATTCAATGTCGACCCCGTTTTCCGAAACTTCTGTACCTAGGACAAAATTATTTGGGTGGACGGCCCGTCGCTTACACGGCGAATTTTGTAGTGTAAACAAAACTTCTGCCTTGCTCCGAGCCAGCCTTAAAGTACGCCTCGACTGCGAACGCGCGATGTGAGCCCTGCCACTGACTCATCGTGACTAGTGCGTCCGCAATGCTCACGCTCCGATCGGTACCCCCCCCCCTATCATGCATTCCGTTCGTGCGCAAGGAGATTTTAAACAAAAAATCTGCCGGCGGACACACTGTAGAATTATTTCATATTTATTACATTTCATATTTATTACTTTTATATTTATTACATTCATAACTTATTGGATAAAAACCTCTCGTCACGCTGTGTCTGCATTTCCTGTTTACGCCAAATGCATCGGGAGTTCATAAGTGCGTATCGGCAGTCCTCATAGTATATGTATATGTAATTGGCTTAATGAGATTCCTATACTTATTGAGAAAATATGGATTTTTTTGATACAAATAATTTCTGCTTTTTTGTACATAAATATATGTGCCGTCCACAATGACTATTGGTTCATTGTTTGGAGCAAAAAGTCACTTAGGTATAGTTAAATTCTTTCTACTTAGATCAGCACGACTTATGTGAGTTCTCCCCAGATTACATGGCACAAAATCATCATAAGAAACAATTAGGTGCTGTATTTAAATATCTCCATAGAGTTGGCTTAGTTACATGAAAAATAGTACAAAGTCTATCAATGCTGTCCCCAGTTCTTAATTTACTTAAGAATGCAGTCAAAGCAATATTACAAAGTGACTTTGTTAATAGTGACGGAGTCATATTTTTTAATTCATTAAAATCATATTGTTCATGAAGATGATTCGAAATAAAAAAAGGATTAAACTATAATGTAAATATTTACTTCAACATACAATTATGTGCCATCTGGCTGATTGTTATAAATTAATTAACACTTTAGGTTGTTGCGATGTGCGCGTGCTATTTCCGTGGCGTTGTGAAGCGTAATGGCGGCTGTCTGGCGACTCGGCGATCACTTCGCGGCGTAGGCCGGCAGCGGGCTGTGCGGGCGCGCGGGGAATCGGGGTTCACGGACCTTCTCGAAGGATCTGCTTCGTGGCGCGAACACATATTTTGTCAATCCTACTGTAACCTTCACTTCCTTAAGAATCGAAATGAGTATAAATAAAAAAAATCAGGTCTTTAAATCCGTATTTATTCTAATACTTAAACATAAATTTATTAGAGTGGGACCCTGGCGACTTCTGGTCTGTACTAAGTGTGAGGTGCGATTGTGTAAAATATTTGTTTATAGAAGTTGAAATTAGATTCCGTTCAGAGGTGACGATGCACTGGTGTAAAAAACCGGTAAATAAATATTTGTTTCTAAAAGTTGAAATTGGATTCCGTTTAGAGGCGTTGGTGCACTGTCTTGCACTCTATGGTTCGAAGGGCAGGTGAGGTCTCGTCAAATCCGCCAATTTCTCGCCAGTGTCCAATCACTCTTGTTAAGGAGCAAAATAAAACCCTGGGACCAGCAAAACACCTTCTCACAACTGGGCTGACGGGGATCCCGAAAATCAGTACAAAGTTATTTAAGAAGATAACTTGTATGCAAATTACTGGCTCAACGAAGCGTGCGTCTCCTGCGCAATTCCAACGCAAATCTTACAATTTCCTACGGAATTGTAAAAAAAAAACAAAAACTAATGCCGCTACGCATGCCACCAGCGGAGATAAAAAGGACGCCATTTTGCTGTCAACTTTTTAAGACACCCAAAGCAGGCCGAGGTATAATTTCCATACAGCCTAGTCCGAATGTGAAAAAAATTGTAGGAACGAAACTTAAGGGTTACACTACCCAATGGAAGAAATAATCTTTAGGTATTGTATTTAAATCTTTCCAATTAATTAAGATTTTTCATTCGAAAATGTTGTAAAATCTTACACATACATGGGTAACAGTGAATGTTCTGAGTGGATCTTCTGTTCCCACAATGGTCCAGTCGTTAATTTGCAGATAGTGTCTACATATTCTGCAGGATTTTTGGAACATAATACTTGTGGTCGTTAAATAATTCAATTCTTAACCATCACAAAAATTCTTCAGGCACCCTGGGCCCCGCCAGGTCTTGCCACCAGGTCTTGGAGGTGACGCAGGAATCGATACGGTTTTCTGTCTCCGGAGTTCATCTGTTAATTGTCTGAAGTTGTATTGTATAGTTCTTTTATCTATCGCATATTGTGCATCTGGCACTGTTAAGAAACATGAAAGAGGATAGTTACTTGCAGTGTATAGTACACTTTTCTTGATTAAAATTTTATTCTTATATTTCACGTCTGTCGGCATTGGTCCTTCTCCTACTAATATTTTCCAAAAAGACTGCGTTTTTATCTATCAAATCTGCGAAGTTAAACGGTGACGTAGGACTTAATCCGGTTATATGACAGTAGTTGTTATGTCGATCCACTAGAGATGACATTATCATGATTTTACCCGTGTTTGGTTGTCCGTAGAAGAATAAGTTATTTTTTTTCTTACATAGACAGTGGAAGTGCCTTCTCATATCTTCTGCGAAGAATGGTATATTTATAGGTGAATTACTCCTTTTGCTACTACTTCATTATTGTTTGCATAAGGGTTTTCTCTTAATTGAAATTCTTTGCATCTGTGAAGTCTCTGTCCTGCAGTCAGTCGAAATACCAAAACTTGGGCAACTGATAAAGCCTTTTCAAGTCTTTCATAAGCATTTCGTTGGAAGATTCAATCAATCCCTTCATCCGAGCCAAAAGGACGTACTTCGCGGTTCCTTGGTCGAAAGCTTTGTTTTTGCAAGCACAAGGTCTTTATTTTCCTGTGCTTATCTGTGATTTCTTTCAGCAATCCTACTTCTTTGGCCTAGAATGATTGCCTGTTCCACTCCATTTTCATTGTTCCTGCCTTGACACTGATTAAGTGGTTCTTCCCTTCCATTTGCAGGTACGCCTTCATCGGATAGAGCAGAATCCACTCGTTTTCGTCTCCACGTGTTGGGCTTTGAATTCGAAATAGATTATTTCTCCTTTCGGAATCATTACTTTCTTGGTTTTGCTGAGGACGAACTCCCATTGTATGAGAGACGCATCGTGCTATCGTTAATCTATCAGCGACTGTGAGAATACACTTAAGTGTGACACGATGAGGGCCGGAATTAATCTACTCCAAAAGGCACTCCTGTACTCTTGTCGTATAACCTTACCAAGCTGGCTGCCCCCAGTTTTTTGCGGTTGAGATATAAACGATGTGATAATGCGTTTTTCGGGTATTAGTATGTTTGACGATGACTATCCTAGGAGACATTGTATTTGCTCTTGTGTGATATTTTCGTTGACCCAATTTGCAATCCAATTGGTGTTGTTGCTGTCGAAGTTGATTTTCCTCTTCTTGCTGTTCGATTCGCCGTCTTGATATGAATTCATTAATTTCCTCTTCGCTCCTGTTTTCCTCAGGGGTTAGCGGTGCGTCTGTGTTTGTGGAGTCTCCAGCGGTTGCTCTTCCTGTTACTCCTCTACTTCCGACCCAAAAGTCAAAAGAGTACGTTCTTCCGCTTCTTCTAAGTGTATCGACTGTGTCAATTTTATTTGGTGATTCTGTTCCTCTTCCGTCCTGTCGAATGTATGGTTCGATTTCTGCCGATGTTATAATGTGGATTATCATGTACATTATGATATGCTCTGTGTATGATATACGGGGCGTTGTCAATGACTACAATCCCATTTGATGGCAGGTTTGGTATCAATTTTTCTTCAAGCCATTTTGTAAATTTTTTCGCATTCATCTCATGGTGATAATAATAAGGCGAGTAGTTATAAGTATGCTAAATAATAATAATAATAAGTTCATTTATTTCGGGTGGCATAGACCTAAAGTCTATAGTAGTACTTTTGCATTTATATAAATGATCTGCTCCCGTATAAACCGTATAAACCCATTCTCTCCCCCAGCGTGAACAATAATCCACCCTTGACCTGGATTTGCATTTTTTTAATACTGCTGTCGGTGCTATTTTGCCAGCACTTACTCACTGTGTAATGGGATTGTATCCAGGTTTCGTCGAGGTACGTAACAGGGTTTTTGTCAGCGCCAAGGTCATTGTTATCTTTCTTTCACCGCAGGAACTCTCCAAGCGGCGATTTCAGGTTTTTGGATCAAGACCTGCCGGGCGTTTTTACATTTTTAAATTTGTATCCCAGTTTCCCAGTAATAATTTTTCTTAACGTTTCTTTTTGGCCTGGAAAATTCAGATCTCTTTTTGCAATTTTTGTAATTTTATTTAAAGTTGGGATTTCTTTTCTGACGGTGTAAAATTAGTTAATAATATTTCTCAGCGCGCAGAGATCAAAACTGTCAAGTACAATTTCGTTTTTTACCTGGTGTCAATAATTTGGGTGGATTTAATTGGACAATAGTACTTGGGAGTGGCGACTGAGGAGGCTGTAGCAAAGAACTTGAAGTTGGTAAAGCAGCTGGCTGCGATAATTGTTTAGCTTCCTTTTTTATATTCATTAGTGTTCTCTTAGATATGCCGGTTGCGGCACAAGTTCGCTGAATAACTTTATCAACCGGATAGATCAACATTTTATTAGCTTTTTCTTCTTCGAAAAACTTTTCGGATTATGTTTCTCACTTCACTGTGTACCACCTTTCCTTTCATTTTTGTTAACCACAACAATCCACTCGAGGTAAAAAAAAATGAACGTTAAATGTTTATTAAAAGGTAAAAACTTAACAAGAACAGTCCAGTAATATAACTAAACAGTGGTAACATCAAAACTTCAACAAAAAACTTAACAAGAACTGTTCAAAAAATTAAATTTAACAGATAGGGAGACGAAAACTCGTATGACTCGTGTCGGTGACAAAGATACAAACCGTACTGACGTGACAGGGCGATAGCGGGAAGGAGAGCGGGGAAGCGGAGCCGGGGCTCCGCATTCCAGCGAGATGCAAACTTGGGTTGGTGGAGTAGTAGATCAACTCTGCACGTTGTTTTCCATTTGTTATTAACCTTGGTCATCATCATTTTCTATTGGGAATTTGAACATGCTATGGGCTGTGGTACCCCCTTTTACCCCTTTATGGTTTTGAGCTGCTGTAAATCCTTAGCCAGCACGCCCTAAATATTTTGATGAGCTACATTTATAAAATTTTTAATACATTTTAATTTTGCAGCTGTGATACAAGTGCCAATAAAATTTTGACTATAGCTAGAAGTCTTATTATCTATTGTCATTGCCTCTAGTTTAAATTAACTAGATTAGTCCTAATACTATTACTTGGAATGTTATGTTCCAATGGTTTTATAAATAAAAATAGCTGCTCAATAGAAGCAGAGGTTCGAGTCAAAATGACTGGTAAATCATTACTAATGATATATGATAGCGAAATTGCTATTTGTCGTATATAATAATTGTACAAATTGTACTTATCATTCTTAAAGTAAAAAGGTTTACTAACTATAATATTATTATCTATCATATGGAATTTATCACTATGTATACATGTCATAGTGAGTAATATTTCAGGTGGTGCCCTATATTGTTTTCTTGCTCTGAAAAAGAGTGGCTGAAGGGTTATGCAAACAAAATTATTCTACATAATATATTCTTCTTTTCATGTAATTCAGAGAAATTGTTAATCATATCCTTTTTATTTTTATTATCCCGTGTGCAAACTAAAAGTATCAAGACTGTGTTGACTTTAAAGTCAGTCACAAAATTCTTTGCTCCAAACTTCTAAAACTTCAATATGATTTTGTGATAATTCCAGTTTTAAGTTTTGGGAACAAGGTGTTCGTTCCTAATTCCCAGAAAAGGGATGGCAGGCCGCGGCCCACGGCCCGACGATTGATTGAATGAATGAATGAATGAATGAGAAATTTATTGACACACACACAACAAAAAAATAGAAAAATTACAAATTAAAATTAAAACAAAAGAATAAAAAAGTTTTGGTAAAATTCACCATTTTTTTGCCGTGCCCGTCAATGGGCTCCGGCTCAGCATGGTGTTGCAATATAAAACTGCAACGCTGGTATTCTGACGGCAACCCAAACAGAGACGCACGGAATCAGCGACAAACGCAGCGTCACTTAATATGGACTGACTTGTTTAAATAAATTATAAGAATATAATAAATAAGAAGTAAAGCGGGTAATATATGTATGTATATTATTAAATGTGTATAACTTTAACATTTTTTTTTTTTTTTTTTTGACGAAGGGCAGGTTAGGATGGATATAGGTGTTAAGAAAAGGTAAAAGTATAATCACTGTTTCAGAAATTAAATTTAACTACAAGCGTAGTGGTCCACCAAGGTAGCCCAGAGTGTGCTGGCGGCGGCTGGCGTGTTGTACTTGGAGAGTGATGGTGACGATGACGACGACGGTGATGATGGTCCTCTTCTACGAAGGCTTCGAAGGTTGTTCAGCTCGGGGTCACCACTGTAGGAACGGTTGTTTGTTCCTACACCCCTGAAGAGGCTGAGAGGCCGTGGCCCACGGCCCGACGATTGATGTCGGGATGTCGTATATATACTCGCTGCTATTAAATTAGTTGATAGCCCGTTGTAGGATCCGTTGTGTCGTCATCGTCGTAGTTACTATGAAGCGATACTAGGTGTCGCTACATCCTGTTTATTTTTGTTGGGTATACTGAGAAATTCTTTTTCCGCCTCATTCCTCTCTTACAGCAACTGCTCACACACAGACTTAGATACTTTGAGCTCTTGTAACTTAAGATGAAGTTTTCTTCCAGCTGACGAACAACAGCCTGGTGAGTCATCATTTTGAAGTTGGATGTTGTTCAGAGATAATACAAAAAAAAACCTGAATTAATCAAGTGAGCAGTTACTTAAGAGTTTTATTATTGGAACAAAAAGGTTTACACGGTAATTTTGCTGACCTTAGGTGATGGTACGGCTAGCTTACCCTCAGGGCGTGAGAAGGTTTTGACCCAGTGGCGTGAGAGAGGACAGTATTTATTAACCCTTAGGTGCATGATTTTTTATTATCGAAAAGATAAAATATATATGTTTTATTGTGACCTTCTGAAAACGAGAAAAATAATAATAAAAAAATATTAGTATATTATTAGTTTTATTGGCATTAGAAAGTTGATATCAATTTTGATAAACTATGCACTTACGGCAAGAAAATAGCCGCTTTCCAGTTTCCATACATGAAATTGTATTCTTATTTAAAGTAAAATGCAAATAAAACTACTATGTCGCTCGTGACCACGGGGTCTGCAAAGACACCGAAACGTCGAGTTAAAATGTAATATATAAATTATACGCGATTAATCCGGTTAAAAAGTAGTATTTAAATTATGAATCGTGAAAACTTAAGACAATACTAAAAGAAATGCAATATTTGTAAACAATAATTGTTTTCAACTTTTTATTATATGGCTTATATAATTATATAGCATGAAAAAGTTGAAAACAATTATTGTTTCTATTGTCACATAACGATAAATTACACTTGGTGCACATGACTGACGTTATTTTTTTTACAATTTGAATATTTGCACTGATTTCTTTTAGTGCTGTAAATTTTATCATGTCCCACTCCATCTAAACGATTATCTTGTGATGGTAATACCTGTGCACCAAGTTCTGGTCTTTTTTGCAGTATATTTTCATTTTTGTTTAAACTAGGTCTGCCTCTTTTATTTTCAGATACAGTTCCATATTTGCATAAAGTTTCAGCCTGTTCTAAAATCGGCAAGTTTTATTTTGTTTTTGGGATTTGTCCCCTTCTTTAGTAAAACTTTTTTATATAAAATCCAGCTGTTAATCACAGACATGTCCAGCATATGTTGGAAGAGTATTCGTCCACTTTCTCGATTTCATCCGGATCCTATATAGTCCCAAATAACTGTCCATTGTATCTACACCTCCCATATGTGCGTTATATTCTTGAATTGCTTTAGGACAGGGTATAGATACGGTTTTCTTCTGCTTCTTGTCATAGCGGTTTATTTTACTCAACGGTTCTGCACCTACATACGTTGTTAGCAACAGCACCTGCTTATTATCCTTCCAGCTTGTTACTGCAAACTCAACATCTTCAAGAGAAGTAACATTCTCTTCGTACGAACCCCTTGCCACAGATGTCTTCTGTACGTCTTCTTTTTTTGAGGGCTTGCAATTTTTTCCCAATCTATTCCTCTGAACAGTGCCTAAGCAAAATATGCCTTCCTTGTACAAATAATGAAAAAGCGTCAAGCTTGAATAAAAGTTATCAAAATAAACTATATGTACCAAGTTACAGGTTATAATATAGAAAGCATACCTTAGCTAATTCTGGGCTTAGTTGGTAGGTGACTTTAATAAAGCGCATTGCATGTTAAATTTAAATTAGGTAGGATCCGATGTGGGGGAGATCGGGGCTGAAAGTGCCTATTTTGATAAATCCTTATACCAAGCCGAAAAAATAAGTACGATAGTTACAAGTTATTGTTCATCATAAGTTATATTTAGTGTGGAATATGGATTAAACCACAGATTTTGTACACCTTTGATAGTTTAAACAAAAATATCATATTTTGGAATGGTGGCAGAAAGGAACTACCAACCCCGCTCGGGGGCAAATTATGCCATAGCTGAGGTTGGTTTCGCCATTAACAAATGAGGTTAAGAAGTTAAGCTTCCTATATTAATAAAATTAATAAGATACATTATAGATTTAAATAATATTTAAGTATTAAACTTTAACACATACCAACTGTGGTTGTTCACAAAACTAGCACAATAATAATACAAACAAATTGTTTTTATCTTAAGTTACTGCCAAAGCTAAACATTTTAAGAAATGAGTTCAATTATTAAATAATTGTCATAAAAATAAAAGTATTCTTGTTAATTATGACAGTCATTACGACTATCTTAACGAACAAAGTTTTCTCATTAACTATTAATCAGTCTCATAAGTTTCATCAAAAAGAAAAATACTATAAACGAACGATAAGCTATCTTCGTCTTCAATACACTGCAAATGAGCCCAATCCTTACATCCTCTGCATTCTATCCATTTTTCTCCAGGAGCAGAGTTTGAGTAAGAATCACAACATATGATACAAAACCATTCTTTTTCATATTCTTCTTCATCAGATTTATTATCTTGTAAATCGGATCGGATCGTAGGATCCGATGTGCATCATCGTCTTCTCCAGTTGTTCATTAAAAAAAAAACACGGATATCAATCCATGTGCCATCCTCAAAGATGAAATATAATCCTCTACATGAGCAAAACTAGGGAATTAAAACTAAAGAAGAAAACTCAACGAGGTGTGTTTCTCAAAAGGTAGAAATCACCATTTGGCGGATGTAAATAGATTTAAACCATTACATATAAGTAAGCTCCAAAAAAAAAATTGTATAAACCTATGCTGGGCTATCACACAACATCCAAAGATGGCGGCTCCATCCTCTCAGACCACCAAAAAACCAAGGAGTTCACAGAATTGTGTTTTATCAATAATCACTGGAGCGGCAGACGAAAAAAAGAGACCCGCACAGCGTATTTATCGCCAAACTCACATTGTCTGTCAAATTGATGACACATGTTCAAAAACCCTTGGCATAGCTCGATCTACAGCCGGAAACAGGCAAAGGTTGAGAGTTATACGTTGTAATTTTATCAATCACTATTAGGTAGAAAGAGGAACACTAAAAAAAGTGTTACAACCTATAGTCAATTTAAACTCAAAATTACTTGCAATTACCCAAAACCATTTCTATGAATTTTCTGACTTGCTCTGTTTAACAAGAGCTCCTTCACTAATAGCTGTTTTAGTCTCAGTTTCGGAGCGGCTCAAAGTGACTGCTGTTAGGACATGATCTTCGTCCATTGGTTCAACTGCGTTGATTGGTAAGCTTGATTCTCCAGTTGTCATTGGCTGCTGCTCTTCATGAACTAGGGCAGAAACTGGAACAGGGTTGATGCCTTTCACAAAGGATGAAGAAATAGGTGGAACTGGTTTAGGTTTCTGAAAAAGAGACTTTCTTTTAACCCTTCCCATCATTTGTGGAGGATGTCCTAAACCCTGGTAACCTGGAGGGCGCTGAGGTAGGTCATACGGCGCCGGTCTAGTTCTAAGGCTGTAAGCTGTTGTCACATCTGGTGGTTCCGACTGTCTTGCATTGCTTTCTAATATAGCTTCCACTGAATAAATCGAGCCCGCTGGTGGTGCTGAATCCACGCCTAGCTCCACACTTGTTGATGGCTCAATGGGACTAGTAGGAGAGTACCCAATTGGAGACGCACATCTTGATGAATGTAAATTGGCGTCATCATTAATGGTAACAGAAGAGAAACCAAGATCTTCAGGCTCCTTCTTGTTCATTCTCCGGTCCCATTCCTCAGCATTGTCCCAGTTGTTAAGAAATGGCTTTCTGCCATTTTCACCGATGTATAAACTTAAATTTCCTTTTCTGATGGTATCACTAATGAGGAATGGATTTGGTTTTGGATAGGGTTCAAAGGTTCGAACCTCATTCATGTCGGTGTCATCCGGGATAACTGGTTGTCTGCGGAAAGATTCAGTAAATTTTGTTACAAAATCATCCAATGAATATCCTAGCTCTTCTCTCTTGCTAAGGACATATCTGGCGTCGGACGGAGTCAAGTAGTCATAAACTTCAAAAACTTCTTCGATATCATGAAAGTTGAAGTTTACAGGGATGGTGATAGGTACGTGACCTAACACGCTTCGGGATGCTTTCTCAGAAGGCATAGTGGCGTTCTGGGGCCTGGAAATCATAAGCCCTAAAAAGCGTCGGCGATAACCCTGCTGTAGGCGATAACCCCGGTTCTTCACGCTCAGAATCCATTATTTTTCAAAAAGAAAAACAGCAAAACTGGAAAACACGTTTATTCTTCTACGACTCACAAAGAATGTAACCATAAAAAAACAATCATAGACTAGTTAGAGATTTACCATAATGTAACACTCATTCAATACAGATTATCCATAACACATCTAGATTGATCAATCTAGATGTGTTATGGATAATCGATGGAATGGATAAGCTCCACACTTGTTGATGGCTCAATGGGACTAGTAGGAGAGTACCCAATTGGAGACGCACATCTTGATGAATGTAAATTGGCGTCATCATTAATGGTAACAGAAGAGAAACCAAGATCTTCAGGCTCCTTCTTGTTCATTCTCCGGTCCCATTCCTCAGCATTGTCCCAGTTGTTAAGAAATGGCTTTCTGCCATTTTCACCGATGTATAAACTTAAATTTCCTTTTCTGATGGTATCACTAATGAGGAATGGATTTGGTTTTGGATAGGGTTCAAAGGTTCGAACCTCATTCATGTCGGTGTCATCCGGGATAACTGGTTGTCTGCGGAAAGATTCAGTAAATTTTGTTACAAAATCATCCAATGAATATCCTAGCTCTTCTCTCTTGCTAAGGACATATCTGGCGTCGGACGGAGTCAAGTAGTCATAAACTTCAAAAACTTCTTCGATATCATGAAAGTTGAAGTTTACAGGGATGGTGATAGGTACGTGACCTAACACGCTTCGGGATGCTTTCTCAGAAGGCATAGTGGCGTTCTGGGGCCTGGAAATCATAAGCCCTAAAAAGCGTCGGCGATAACCCTGCTGTAGGCGATAACCCCGGTTCTTCACGCTCAGAATCCATTATTTTTCAAAAAGAAAAACAGCAAAACTGGAAAACACGTTTATTCTTCTACGACTCACAAAGAATGTAACCATAAAAAAACAATCATAGACTAGTTAGAGATTTACCATAATGTAACACTCATTCAATACAGATTATCCATAACACATCTAGATTGATCAATCTAGATGTGTTATGGATAATCGATGGAATGGATAAGCTCCACACTTGTTGATGGCTCAATGGGACTAGTAGGAGAGTACCCAATTGGAGACGCACATCTTGATGAATGTAAATTGGCGTCATCATTAATGGTAACAGAAGAGAAACCAAGATCTTCAGGCTCCTTCTTGTTCATTCTCCGGTCCCATTCCTCAGCATTGTCCCAGTTGTTAAGAAATGGCTTTCTGCCATTTTCACCGATGTATAAACTTAAATTTCCTTTTCTGATGGTATCACTAATGAGGAATGGATTTGGTTTTGGATAGGGTTCAAAGGTTCGAACCTCATTCATGTCGGTGTCATCCGGGATAACTGGTTGTCTGCGGAAAGATTCAGTAAATTTTGTTACAAAATCATCCAATGAATATCCTAGCTCTTCTCTCTTGCTAAGGACATATCTGGCGTCGGACGGAGTCAAGTAGTCATAAACTTCAAAAACTTCTTCGATATCATGAAAGTTGAAGTTTACAGGGATGGTGATAGGTACGTGACCTAACACGCTTCTGGATGCTTTCTCAGAAGGCATAGTGGCGTTCTGGGGCCTGGAAATCATAAGCCCTAAAAAGCGTCGGCGATAACCCTGCTGTAGGCGATAACCCCGGTTCTTCACGCTCAGAATCCATTATTTTTCAAAAAGAAAAACAGCAAAACTGGAAAACACGTTTATTCTTCTACGACTCACAAAGAATGTAACCATAAAAAAACAATCATAGACTAGTTAGAGATTTACCATAATGTAACACTCATTCAATACAGATTATCCATAACACATCTAGATTGATCAATCTAGATGTGTTATGGATAATCGATGGAATGGATAAGCTCCACACTTGTTGATGGCTCAATGGGACTAGTAGGAGAGTACCCAATTGGAGACGCACATCTTGATGAATGTAAATTGGCGTCATCATTAATGGTAACAGAAGAGAAACCAAGATCTTCAGGCTCCTTCTTGTTCATTCTCCGGTCCCATTCCTCAGCATTGTCCCAGTTGTTAAGAAATGGCTTTCTGCCATTTTCACCGATGTATAAACTTAAATTTCCTTTTCTGATGGTATCACTAATGAGGAATGGATTTGGTTTTGGATAGGGTTCAAAGGTTCGAACCTCATTCATGTCGGTGTCATCCGGGATAACTGGTTGTCTGCGGAAAGATTCAGTAAATTTTGTTACAAAATCATCCAATGAATATCCTAGCTCTTCTCTCTTGCTAAGGACATATCTGGCGTCGGACGGAGTCAAGTAGTCATAAACTTCAAAAACTTCTTCGATATCATGAAAGTTGAAGTTTACAGGGATGGTGATAGGTACGTGACCTAACACGCTTCGGGATGCTTTCTCAGAAGGCATAGTGGCGTTCTGGGGCCTGGAAATCATAAGCCCTAAAAAGCGTCGGCGATAACCCTGCTGTAGGCGATAACCCCGGTTCTTCACGCTCAGAATCCATTATTTTTCAAAAAGAAAAACAGCAAAACTGGAAAACACGTTTATTCTTCTACGACTCACAAAGAATGTAACCATAAAAAAACAATCATAGACTAGTTAGAGATTTACCATAATGTAACACTCATTCAATACAGATTATCCATAACACATCTAGATTGATCAATCAATAAAAACGAAACTACATTCTGTAAGAGATTTAACAAATATTAATAATTAACATACTATTTTCATTTAAAGTAACAATTATAATCATAAAATAAATTTTTTTAACATAAAACGGTGATATTTCTTATTTTTTGCATTTTAAATGTTTCTGTTCATAATGTTGTCAATAGATGGCGCTATGTGTTAAATTTCATTGGCTTGCCATACATTTCGCTAACGTACGTGGGTGGTCTGAAAAGTTTCCAACCTAACAATGATACAAGATTTTTTTTCTTAATTTTTTTATTTATTTTTCTACATAGTCTCCCTGTAAGTCTACACACTTCTCCCAGCGATGCTCCCATCTCTGTAACCCGTCCAAATAGTACTCGGCGTTTTTCTCTGCAAAATAATTGTTCACAAAGGTGATTGCCTCCTCATTTGACGAAAATCTTTGTCCTCCGAGCGCAGTTTTTAGATGAGGGAACAAAAAGAAGTCGCTTGGGGCCAGATCTGGTGAGTAAGGCGGATGGTCAAGCAGTTCAAACCGTAACTCGTGGATTTTTGCCATGGCAACCGCTGAGGTGTGAGACGGCGCGTTGTCTTGGTGAAACAGGATTTTCTTTTTCTGCAAATGTGGCCGTTTTTCCGCAATTTGTGCCTTCAGCTCGTCAAGTAATGATGCGTAGTATGCTCCTGTAATGGTTTTTCCTTTTTGAAGATAATCGATTAAGATAACTCCATGACTATCCCAAAAAACAGTCGCCATCACTTTCCCAGCCGAAAAAACAGTTTTTGCTTTTTTTGGAGCTGGTTCCCCCCTTGCAGTCCACTGTTTTGACTGTAGTTTTGTTTCGGGCGTATAATGGTGTATCCAAGTTTCATCTACAGTAATTAATCGGCGCCAAAACTCGGATTTATTGCGCCTAAACTGCGCCAACAGAGCCTTGGAAATGTTCATTCGAACACGTTTTTGTTCTAACGTGAGCAAACGCGGCACCCAACGCGCGGACAGCTTTCTCATGTCTAAATCTTGTTTTAATATGTGACAAACACGTTCTTTGGACATTTTCATAACCTCTGCTATCTCTCTCACTTTAATTCGGCGGTCGTCTAACACCATTTCGTGAACTTTAGCAATGTTATCGTCAGTAGTTGCAGTTTTTGGACGTCCCGAACGTTCATCGTCTCCCAAGCTCTTACGGCCACGTTTAAATTCAGCTGCCCAAAATTTCACTGTGGTAAATGATGGTGCAGAGTCCCCATACACAGAGTCCAACTCATTTTTGATTTGCGTAGGCGTATTGCCTTTCAAAAACAAATATTTAATAACAGCTCGATACTCAATTTTTTCCATTTTCACAAAAACACTCACATGTACTCACTCAAACGACTGTCAACTAAAAACTGCGCGTCCAAAATGGCCGAAACTTTGGAGAGTAACCTGTCAAAAGATGCACAACTACATTCACTAGCTTTTGTTGACGAGTGGCGCCATCTTTGCGTTAAGGTCGGAAACTTTTCAGACCACCCTGGTAAAATCAAATAGAAATAGTTATAAATTATACCTAAAAATAAACATGTAACCATTGTTTACAAAATTCAGAACAACTTTCAATAATTACTGATCTTAAGTATAGTTAGAATATACAAATCAGTACAGCAATATTTATCTTATTTTCTAAAATGAATGAATTATTATATTTCGCCAACAACTGTCCTTGCGAACTCCAAGACCCGAACCAAAAAGATGGATGACAGAGCGCAAAGAGTATTTATAAGCTTCGACATCCCAGTTCACTCACTCTGACCGAGAGATTACAAAAACCGTATTAAGGGCGCTCTACACTCTCCAAAACTATCAATCGAACGGGAGTGAGAGGTACTAAAAAAAGTGTTACAGTACCCCTCTTCCTCCGGAAGAAAAATTTTTAATTGAAAACGGAGTTTGAAATTGAAAATTTTTCGTTGCAAGTCCCCTTGCCTCTTCTCTAAAACTCAAGCAAACCTCCAACGCCTCAAGCTTCAGGAAGTAAAAAAACCGCAACATGAGGTACTGGAACAAAACAATTCCTCTAGATCCCATAACTACTTTTTTCAACTAAACGCTCCACTAAAAAAAAAATACCTGGCTAATTAGTCCTCAACCTAGTGATGTGTCAAACCGTAAAATTCCCAAACCGAGTTACCCGACTCGAAAATGTACCCAACTCGGTTTGCAAACCGGTTTGGCCAAACCGAGTTGGCTTCGATTCTGACCGCATTGCTAAGAGTCGAGCTAGGCAGGCGCGTTTTCCCGAACGAGAGATATTTTATTTGCTGCCGTAGTTTTAAACCATATGTCAGTTATTTCGGATGGAGAAATAATACTCTGATTAATTTAATGATATTTAATCAGTCTTTTGAACACTATTGTGTGTCTATTAAACATTTTTATTGCAATTAGCTTTACAAATCAGTCTAGGAATCAAAATTCGCCATTTAACCTTACTATAGGTAGTTAAAACAAGCAATATAAATCAAAATATTAAAGAAAACAATATAAACACTTTCACAGTTTAAAAAAAGGTTGGTCCTTTTTTGGCTTTAAGTAGTTCAACAAAAACAGTTTACAATGTAAACTTTACATACAACAAAACACCTACTATTTAACAGGTTCTAGGGGGCACCGACTCTAACAACTATTTAAAAAAAGTATTTGGTCGACTTTTTTTGGATCTAGGCGGTTTCTGCGTTGATTGCATAGTAAGCCAGCTTTTGAGAACAATCTTTCTGATGGCACTGAACTCGCAGGTATGCATAAGTATTTATGCGCTAATTTGTACAGCATTGGAAATAATGTTTTTTTTTGTGTCCAAAATGTAAGAGGATCTGTTTTTCGGTCCTGATACGGTAAATCAACGTACTGCTTGACCATACTTGCCGCAGAGGAGAATGGCGTTGAATTTGTAGTTGACTCCGTTATTTTTTTATCCAGTACGCACCAAATCTCATCTTCGGGATCATTAGTGTTCCTTGTTGTGGGGTCGCGGACTAAGTTTGAAGGCTGGTGGTCAGGCCAAGTATCTGTTTCTATGATTTGATCTCTGAGCTCATCTATTACATATTTCTGTGCATTCTCAGCATGAGAGTCGCAAATGAAACCCTTCTTTTTAAAGCGAGGGTCCAGAAATGTTGTTTTTGCTGCTGTCCTGTTATACTCATACACACCAAGGCGTTTTTCTACAACACTTATTAGGTTCCGTTGGAGGTGCATAGCTGGCTCGACTCGCGGACTGAATTTCGACAGTTCAATACTTCGACATGTAGCGAACTTCGAAAACACTTAGATCGACAAGTCATTGCTTCGACAGACAATTATTAGACAACACACACCTTCGAATTACCACTACTTCGACAGACGATTATTCGACAGACAATACTTAGACAACACTTATCTTCGAATGACCACTACTTCGATAGATTTTTATAAATATTCTATCGAAATACTCTAATGCTCAGAAATGTAATAAAATGTACCTATTTAAATATGTACCCAATCAATTTATTTTCTGATTAGATAAAAACACAAATTTTACAATCAAAAAATTTTCTTTTATCTATCATAATCTTTTCATTAAATAAAATCAACAATGTGTACATTGATTATATTTTGATGTACTTGATTTATCATTTTTCTTACACAAATATAAATATGGCCTTTTTATTTATTACTTCGACATATACGTGACATATGCTATACCACTAAGGAATGAAATTATATCCATCTCATCTTTCAGTAACAAATGTTTTTGTAGTCTTTCATTCAGTTGTAACTGTTTTTTTTTCTTTGGTTTTTCAATTTGAGCAAAAATTCTCTGTATATCGTTTTCTGTGCTTTTTATTTCTTTTTTAACTTCGTCCAATGTTTTGAAGATGTTCATTTTTTTTCTGTTGAGTAGAGTATTCCATCTCATATGCCAGCTTTCGACAGAGTTTTGAGTCGTCGGAAATCCACATTCAATCGAGTCTGCAACTGACCACAATTCTGGTGGAAAAGTTGGTGGTATTTTTTTATAAATTATTTTGAGGGGACTTGTCTTGTTTTCTTTTTTTTTAAATATTCCAGTAACGTATGTTTTGGAAAACCAATCGCAAAGTGGTTTCGCCTCAGCGGATAATACTTTTTCTTTAATTTGTTGAAATGCAGTTGGAATTTCCGACGCTGGTATATAAGGCAAGGCTGAAATATGTTTTAACTTGTGAGCAAAATTGCTGTCATTTACGTACTTTTCATCAAGGCCAGCTCCTTCGATATGCCGCCAAATAATTTGTTTAAAATGAAATAAACAACATTTGTGCTTTGCGCTAGGAAACACGCGTTGACTAGCATTGATTGCCGCTTTCTCAAAATCAGTCATTATCATTTGTGGCTTCAGCTCTTTGCCGAATTTGTGAAAAATGTATCGTTTTAATATCTCAAAATAAATGAAATAGGATTTTTCATTTTTTTTATTCATAAAGCCATATACGAGCGAAAGAATTTCATTAGCACTGTTCCTTTGGCCGACTCTGCCTTGTATAGTATACATTTGATACAACAATAATGGACAACATTTAAAAGTTCCGTCCATAACCCAAAAATCAGAACAACTAAGTAATCTCAAATTTTCCTCGGTGCTAAAGACTAGCACAATATCACCGTCCGAATCATAATGAGCAATCAAGAATTGTTTCCCATCGATCGTTTTGTACTCTTCTGGAATTTCCAAGTCTTCCAGCTTGATCGGAATTTTTGGTAGCCCTTGGTTTCTAGTTCTGTTGATCATTCTTTTCATGGATGTTTTACTTGGCATAAATGGTGCACTGGTAGATGGAACATCTTGACTACATTGTTGAATAATTTGCACTGGACTATCCATGCTCCCTCGAGCCTTTTCTTTGAGCTTCTGATGTAACTTACGTATTCTGATTTTTTCTGGATCAGGTATATGGGTGTGTGGATGTATATTTTTACTTGCAACGTAATGTTTTCCATCTCGTTTTTTATTTTTTTTAGTCCTACGTTACACTTTTTAGAACACTTATCAATGCAATTCCAATAATACACATCGTTTCTCACTCTGTTTATACAATAAATGTACCCATTCAATATCAGTTGCTCCTTTCCGTTTCGAGATAACACAATTTCGCACGAAGACATGATATTAAAGCATAACTCAATTAAAACACATGTAAGCAATGAACTACTCAGCCTCCGATATAAAATTGAAACATTGGCAAATGTGACAAGAACAATATAAAAGTACCCTCATTCATTTTTCAAATATGACACAAAGTAAAAGCCAAAGTAAAATTTGTGTTTTTATCTAATCAGAAAATAAATTGATTGGGTACATATTTAAATAGGTACATTTTATTACATTTCTGAGCATTAGAGTATTTCGATAGAATATTTATAAAAATCTATCGAAGTAGTGGTCATTCGAAGATAAGTGTTGTCTAAGTATTGTCTGTCGAATAATCGTCTGTCGAAGTAGTGGTAATTCGAAGGTGTGTGTTGTCTAATAATTGTCTGTCGAAGCAATGACTTGTCGATCTAAGTGTTTTCGAAGTTCGCTACATGTCGAAGTATTGAACTGTCGAAATTCAGTCCGCGAGTCAGCTGGCTCACTACTTGGACTTTTATTTGTAACAGCTTTTTGAAGTCCTACTACCAGAGGAATGACGCATGATAGTGTTGGGTACTTTTCTCCTGATAATATGGTGGTGACCTTTTCAAATGGCTGCAACAGAGCTACCATTTCGTTTATTAAAAGCCACTCATGGGAAAGTAAGTTAGGAGGAGCTGACTCTAGTAGAGGTAGTGTTGGAGAAAGAGGCACTTTTAATTTAATTAGCCGTTCCAGCATGTAAAATGTGCTATTCCACCGCGTTCGTACGTCTTTCTTTAATTTTAATGTAGGCAGGCCTAGCTGTTTTTGCATGTCTTCTAAGGCATAGGATGACTTAACGCTGGATTTAAAATGCGATACTATTGATCGGCATTTGTCCAAAAGTTCAGATATCTGGTAATCTTCAGTGTCTTGATTTGTAGAGCTGTTTTTATCTATACAGTCTTTTACAGCCAAATTGAGTGTGTGAGCAACGCAAAAGTGGTTCCGTTTATTGAGATCACTCACGGCTTTTTTCATGGAAGCAGCGTTGTCCGTGACTACACTGACGACTTTTGCGTCTATCTGCCATTCTTCTAAAATCCTTCGGATAGCATTAGCTATATTTTCTGCAGTATGGTTGTCTTGCAGCTCGGAGGTAGATATGACAAACGATTTTAAGGTGTCATTATCAATGTAATGTGCAGTTATACTTATAAAACTTTTTTGGCTATCTGACGTCCAAATATCAGATGTAATAGCATTATGGTCAATGTTTTGTAATATCTGCTTCGCAGCTGCTAACTGAGTCTTATATTTGTCTTCAATCATTTGTGTCAGTTTCTGCCTTGATGGTAAATTGTAGTCAGGGTTTAAGATTTGTGTGTATCTTCGAAAACCTTCATTCTCTACTATCTGGATTGGTTGAAAATCACGCACGATCATGTCGATTAACGCGTCATCTCCATGTTTCTGGCTGATTTTCGAGGAGACGGCAAGTCTCGTTTGTCTGATACGCTTTACAGGTGGTTCTCCAACGGCAGGTATTGTAAGGAAGTGCCGGTTAGTATCAATGTCTGTAGCACTTGTGATTGTGGCATTACTTGTCGATTGCAAACTTGGGTTTAAAATAATGTTTGTATTATTAGCACATACATTTTGCACTTCTATTGAAATGAATAGTTCACTTGGGTGTTTTTTTTTAATGTGAGACATCATTGTACTTGTGTTTCCACTATATTTATATGTAAAGGAACATTTATTGCACACAACTTTACCCTCGGTTGGTTTACTAAATACTTCCCACACAACAGACCGTTTTCTGGGGCCACCCATGGTAGCGTAAATAAAATAATAATTTAAGAACACTAATTATAACAGTCGATAACTATTACTTATACACGCACAATTTTCAAAAAACACAACATTCGTGCCTGTCTACAAGTTGGTAATTAAATAAAAACTATCCGAACCGAGTCAATGAACGAGTGACATCGCCCGGCTTCAAGGAAGGTCATAATCTTCAACCTTATCTCTAACGCAATACGTTTCAATTTATCTTAAACCGAGTTGATTTTAGAAGTCGACTTGTGGCTGTGCGACTCGCTCATTCGCCACGAACGAAACACAATAGCTCGCAGTCGGACGCATACAAACCGTTGAATGAGTTCGATTTGATGCGTCGTCGCGTCGTTCGTCGTGCAAGCATCAAGTCGACTTGACCTAACATCAACTCGGTTTGAGTCGGTTCGAGCGCAACTCGGTTTGACTCGACTTGTGAAACCGAGTCGTTACATCGCTACCTCAACCTAACCAAACATAACCCAACACCAAAGATAGGACTTATCTTCTATCTCGAGCACCTGCTGCACTTTATATTAAAACAACCCAACACCAAAATTTACTTAGATGACAAAAGATAGGATGGTTCATCATCCTCTACTCATATAAACTTGTGAAAAAAAACTTTCAAAGGAAACTCCTAAATGATTACCTGCGCGTTCAAAAGTGTATATACATAATAAAACTAACTGTTTCAAAAGCACTAAAGGCAAAGAGATCAAGTAACTTTATCAGGTCATTGACTCATAAAAACACTAAAGGCAGATAAGAGATAGAATAACTTTATTAGGTTATCTACTCATAACAGTAAAAGTAAGAGACAGGATTTACCACCTAAAAGGAACCTGCTCCTTAAGAAGCTAAGAGACAGGATTTACCAACAAAAACGGAACCTGCTCCTTATAAGCTATAAGATAAACATAATAACTAGACTTCGAACGCACAAAAGCAAATAGTATTACTTTATAAGGTTATATATTTATGGCAGCAAAAAAACTAACTTCAAAGATTATGAGTAGGTATAGTTAAACAAAACTATTTAAAAAAGACAAAAATGCAAAAAGATAGTAACTTTATTAGGTTACTCATTATAAAAGTAAAAAAATTAAAGAAAAAAAAACTAAACTATAACCCCATTCGACCTCAATCTCCCCTTATGGTAATTAATGATGAGGTCGGAGATAGTTTAAGCACAAACTGGCTCTTCATAAAATAAATACCGGGACATATTATCCAAGGTAGACTTTATATGAAGGGTGGTTGCTAGCCAGGTGGATCCAGAAGGGATCCTACCACCAAGCAGGGATTAATTGGATTAGTCGGACTTTTACGACACGCTTTATCCAGGGGCGGTAGGGCTATTCTGCAAAGTATGCCGGACCTACACGGCGGAAACCTCGGATTAGTCAGACTTTTACGACACGCTTGATCCAGGGGCGGTAGGGCTATTCTTAAGCCGACCCGTACACAGCTAATAAGCTATATACCTAACCCTAACCTATCTTAAACCATGAAATGAAAATGAAATCGGACCGAAAAGAGAGTGCATGCGCATGCGATTTTTTATTTTGGCTTAGTCCTACTAAATTTTTGCTAATGCTAACTAACCCTAAACTTATACCCTAACCTGTATACAGTTTATATAACTATCTGTACTATCTTAAAACTGAGCACAATCTTAAATCCTAATGTTGCCGGCATAAACTAAACTAAAGACAAGACCAAACAAGACTTAGTTTGATACCTTTCTAATTCCATGGTACAAACAACAAGTTCTTGTAAATATTTACATATTTGGATAAGACCAACGAAAAAAACTCTGTTAAACAGGGTTGTTTCATAAATATCCGGTGGATGAGAACACCGGATAAGGTACTGAGGTTGAACGAGGTCAAACAGCTCAAGTATACTCAAGAGTCACTAAGGGACAAGTATTAAAAAGGAGCCAACAAAATGGGCTGAAGCACTCTGTGGACAAGACACAGGGCTAGGATACGGAGGGTGAAAGAGTTCATACCTCTCAAGTATCCATCAAGAGTCATATAGGGACTAACACACTGAGGAGGACCATAGCCATACAACTCAAGTGTTAGGTTTATCTCTATCTAAGAGATCCTTAATATGAAAATTACCTAGAGGTTTTCCCTCCAAGGTCTTTAAAGAATAAACCAGGGGTGACAATTTCTTGTCAACTACACATCGCTCGTATTTAGGCGATAATTTAGCCGAGAAAAATTTGATGCGCAAGAGAGAGGAAAACACCTTTTATAGACAACTTGACCTTCTTCAAACTGTAAGGGCCTCTTCCTCAAGTTATACAATTTCCCATTTTTTCTGTAGGATCGGTGTAAATGGAACTGAACCTTCTTATATATATCCCTGAGTTTAGGTAAACTAATAGCAAAAGGTTCAGAGTTCATAACCACAGCAGAGCCATCCAAAGGGGAATGAGAACCGTAGATAGAACCGTCTATGATTATCTCACGACCGTGATTAAGATAAAAAGGGGAATATTTAGTACTTTCGTGAACAGAGGTGTTTAAAGCACATTGTGTCTCATGGATGTTCTGATCCCATTTACGATGGTCAGAACGCACGTATGAGGCAATAGCCCTAACTATATCTCTATTAACACGTTCACATTGATTGGTTTGGGGATGGTATCGAGGATTATAAAATATATGTGGGACACCGTAACTGGACAACAAATCTCGGAATTCTTTCGAAGTAAATTGTGTCCCATTGTCAGTGTACAAGATCCGACATACTCCATGCACTAAAAAGACGTACTTTTCAAGACATTTCACTACAGCTTTAGGGGTAGCAGTACGTAGTGGAAATAGGAGTACATACTTACTAAAGTAATCGGACACCACTAGAATATATTGATTCCTCGAATAAGACGGTGGAAAAGGTCCGAGGAAATCACACGAAATAGCTTCCCAAGGTCTGGTTATTTGGCGCGGATTACCCATGTATCCAGGACGAGTAAGATTAGTAGGTTTGTAACACCTGCAAGTTTCGTAATTATCAATATAGCTTTTAACATCTTTAAACAAGGAAGGCCAATAATAAAATGAACTAATTTTCTTATGCGTCTTTGCAACACCGAGATGTGCTGAAGAGGGATTATCGTGGTATTTAATAAGTATTTCCCTTCGGAGTTCAGAGGGAACCACCAACCTCCAGTCACATCTACTTGTGTGTTTATATTGATTTTTAGACAAACGATATAATTTATTATCTACTATGTGGAAATTTGGAAATTTTTGTGGACTTTTCAAACAATTTTTATATAAATTTAGATACCAAGAGTCCGAGACATTTTCTATTTCTAATTGGACAGAATTAATTTTAACGCGGGATAAACAGTCAGGGATAATATGTTCTTTACCCTTTCTATGCAGAATCTCAAAGTTAAATTGACTCAGACGGCAAGCCCACCTGTTAAATCGACCTGAAGGGTTCTTAAGACTATGGAACCATTTAAGCGAAGCATGGTCCGTAACAATAAAACATTTAGTTCCCTCCACATAAGACCTATATTGTTCAAGTGAATAAATGACAGCTAATAGTTCGCGTTCAGTGGCAGAGTAATTCACCTCCTGCGCACTCAAAGTTCGGCTACAATAAGCAATGGGATGATCCACATTATCAATCTTCTGAGTTAAGACACCGCCTATAGCAAATGATGATGCATCCGCATGAATATAAAATGGTTCTTTAAAGTCAGGACATCTTAATATTGGAGCGGATATAAGAGAAGTTTTTAATGATTGAAAAGCTAGTTCCGCTTCATCAGACCAGGAGAATAGAGGTAGAATATTTTCCCCGAATATTTTAGAAAAAACTATGATATTAGCATGTATTTAACTAAACAAAAGAAGTTAGATAGGTAGGTAGGTAGGTAAACACTTCAATTCGACTCAATTAAATGGGAAAGTCAATCTCAAGTAAGTAGGTAACAATAATTAAGATACAGTAACTGTAGATAACATGTACACGTACATAACTGCAAGGTGCTTTCAGTTGTATCATTGCTTGTTAATGATGTTATGATATGATAACTACGCGAATTCTTGAATTTATTCATTTTTACCCACTTCGACTCACTAATCAACTAAATATGACGAGAAACTAAACAACACATCATTGCGTGATTGCTTATGACCAGGGACCGGAAAACCCCTTTATTTGATTAAGCCTATTGATAGGGTAACCCTATCAAAATCTTACCATATGGAAGTGTAACCCTATTGATATGGTAAGCCTATCGACGTGGTAACACTTTGAATATAGTTAACTACTTTCGGATGCGCTTACCCTGTGATAGGGTTAGCCTATTTCTATCTCTTCTCCGCGCATGCTGTTGAATTCGGAAGTATAATTCGAAGTGCGAGATTGAATAGATGGTGATATTTTTGATAATTTGATATTCTTAGAGATTAAATTTGCCTGCAGGTTACATGGTACAGGGTACATGAAGCTAACTCTATTGATATGGTAAGCCTTAAATTAGGGTAAGTCTTCGATACGGTTACCTAATTGATAGGGTTTTTTAAAACAAGTCTATGAATAACCCAATCAAAAACCTCTTTAAGGGTAAGTGGTTCCGGTCCCTGCTTATGACACTAATGAGATCCCTCCCGTGCACACCTGACGACGCGATGCCCCCACTCGCCCCGCACCGCGTCCTTTACCCTAAAATCGTTGAATTTTAAACAATAAACTGTAACAACGAATCATACACCATAAATTGGCGCTTTATTTGCAATCGAGTAAAAGATCGCGCGAGTAGTAATACAGAATAAAGCGCCGTTTTAGGCGTTTTAAAAACAATTGATCCAAAAAAAGAAAATGGATTATCTACAATTTCGTAGCGCCTAATTCGATTTGTATTTTTTTTTTTATTTGTATTGTGTATTTTGTAATAATAATTTAGACACATAATTCTTTAATGCATAACGACTGTGTGCACAACTTCTTACAAATTTTTTCATGTCGCTTGATTCACCCCTTATTATAAGGCACTAGGAGTGATTTTCGAACCCAAATTTCGGCTGAATACATATTTGTCATGCCCAGAATCGAACTGCATTCATAACTTTTTTTTTTCAATTTGGTTGCTTGATTCGATATTCCATAACTGCGTCCAATTCATCATAATTTTCACAAAAGTCTAACATGTTTTGTATACTATTCTCAATATTAAGGAAATTGTATTCTATTTTTTCTATTGCCTGCATCAGTTTGCAAGCAAAAATATAAATTAGGGGTATTTGAATCATTAAGTAAAATTTGTAGGGCATAAGATACTTCGTTAACCAGTCCCTTCATTTTAGAGCGCCCTAACTGTATGTTCAAAGCGGTTTTAGAATCGGCATATATCATTTTGTTCATTACATTACATTACAGTCCATACCGTTATAGGCAAGATTGGATTTTACAGTATGGTAGGTCAAAGCAAGTTCACTGGCCGATATTTTGTCATCACAAGTATTAACAAGAGGACCAGATGTAGATGAAGAGTCCAAAGATCCAAAAAAGCTATCTAATATAGAAGTTTTCTTACAAAGTTCAGCCTTTGAGTTTGTGGTGCTTTGTTTTAATAGGCTGTTTAATTTGTAATAAATAAAATATTTAGATTTTTATTGATTTGCTCAAATCAGATGATACTGTTATTAAATAAAAATAAATATATATATCTATATAAATAATGATATATCATGATAATTAGTTTTTTAGATTGTGGTTTGAAAATATAGTATTGCTATATATTGCTTGATTTCCAACATTTTTCTATACAGTTAAGTTACAATACCATATATTTTAGAACGATTGGCAACCTTAAATGTAGGATAACGCCTCGATTAGTCATTCTCGAGCAGACAAATACAAAAACAAATAACGAAATAAATAAATAACAACTTAAATAAATAACAATAACAACTGAACAACAAGAATAAGCAAATTAACAGAAAACAATCACTTAACATGCAGAATAATTAACAAAAATAGTTAAGTCCACAAGCTCATGCACTCATTCGCGACAACAAAAGCACACACACCAACAACAACAAGGTGGTTTCCTGTAAGTGACAGGAAACTTACTTCTTATTTGTACCTTTTTATTGTTATATGTACCAGTGTACCTGTTGTTGGAAATCCTTATGAATAAATAAAAATAAATAAATACTATCGCGCGTAAATAAAGTTTAAAAACGTATTGATACTACTAGTATTCAATACTAGCGCCTATCTTGTTAAACGCATTATGTGTGAGTGTAAAGTCATTTTGAAAATCTGGACGTGGTCTTCGACTTTTTATGCTAACTGCGCAGTCACGTGTAATAAGATGTATACACACCGCAATTAATTCAGTGGTCATAAGGTTCTAATTTCAATGAAAATGTATACATCTTATTAGACATGACTGTACATCTTACCTTTATAATAATACACTCGAGTTTAGAAATAGTGGACACAAAGTTTAAACCTAACTATTTAACTTGGTTACTTTCTTTTTCACACTTGAATATTAACTAAGTTCTTAAGGACTCACTAATGCAGATTACCCGGCAGATTTTACCCCAAATCGACTTCCACCGTTTTTGACCTATCGTGATACGAACGCTTATTGGCTAATCTCAGCGGTCATGCTGTAACGTGATTAGAAAAAAAATGTGAAGCGAATTACTTTTTCAGTTATTTGGTATGGAATGACGCTAACACTAGTTACAGGCGCCAGAGGCGTAAGGCAAGTGAGTGAGAGGCGCTTTTATTTTAGCTCACGTAGTCACTCGGATTAGTCACCTTTCACGACACGCTTATCTAGAGGCGGTAAGGCTATCATACACGGGCAAAAACATTCTCTTACGTTTTAAAATGATGCATGAGAGCACCTAGAAGTAACACAAGGTTTTTTTTGTTTCAGAACCGGACAGTCCTCAACAGAAATCTTCTAAGGCGAAACCCGAAGAGCGTTTCTGGTTTTTCAAACTTTTGAATATTCTAGACATGGTTTTTGAGATGTTTGTCCTGTGATATGGAGATAAAAGCACGGAAATCTTACGAGATCTCGTCAATGTGTTATTTCGAACGCCCGGTTTGGAAGCGGCCCTAGACGAACGATGAGCGTTGATGAAATTAGGTTTGCCTTTTCAACATATTCAAGTTGCAAAACAACATTTACTAATAAAAGAAAGCTGAAGGAATTGTTTGTAGTTTTTTTGTAAACGTTTAACGTTAAACAACAAGTTTTGATGCTTAAAGAGATTTATTTATCAGAATAGAAAGACGACGTATCATAGTACTAATGGAGGCTATGAAAAATAAAAGATTGTCATCATAGAGATTCTAACCAAAGATAGACATAGCCCTTTTTGACATGAGCTATTATAGCAAAACAGATTCATTGTAATAATACAATGAAATCAAATAGGCATACGACCACGGCTACCCTTTAAACATATCTCTGTCAATGTGACGTAAATACATAAATATTCAAAGTAGACTATTTTCGTGTTTCGTAGAGCGTGTTTTAAGTAGTCGGGTTTTAGTTTTTAAACTTTTTTTTTTATCAAGAGTTCTAACAGAGAGCAAGTTTGCTGAAAGATTAGGTATGTAGTAAACATCACTTATAGTCCTTACTAAATTATTTTTAAGGTTTACACAATCACTCATTTATCACCATTTGCCACTGTCGCTTGTGATGGGTTTTTATGGGTGAAGTCAGACGGGATCTCCCTTTTAATAGTCATGTGCCTTATAGCCCTGCTGACCACGTACCAGTTGTCATGATATATCCCAGACGATAAAATAAAGTAAAGACACTTTGCTTGTTTGTGATCTGCGGTCTATATTCGGTCAATCTCTCATGATATGACCAGCTTTCTTACACATGAAACATTTCACTTGTTTCTTTGAAGCTACCAATGGCGTTCCTTCGTTCTGCTTGTCTCTCCGTCCATACTCCTGGAGCAGCTTTCCCTTGACCATGACGCTGGTAAGTTTGAGGTTAGAGATTTCAAGCGCCGTTATGAGCGAGTCCTATTTACTTGGCAGCCCACTCAGCATGATGACTAACATTCATCATCAAGAGATGAATTCATGTCTTGCAGCTGTTGCGCTAAATCTTCAATTATACTCAGGTAGCTCTCCGTAGTGTCGTTTTCGAGTTTAAGGCTGAACAATGTTCGCAGAAGCCCCAATCGCCGAATCAATCCTTGGTTTTCATAAGCTTTGCTGAGATTGTTCCATGCTTCACGTGCACTTGTAGCGTTTCGCACATTTGGGAAAGCGCACGCATTTACCGATAAACATATTCGAGCCATCGCCTTCTGTGATTTCTTTGAATCATGGTCATCTCCGTCAATCATCATCACAACTCCGTGTGATGAGCCCACTGCACGTCTATGAGTCTCTCCTCTGGGTGATGAGGAGGTTTAGGCCGTAATCCACCAAGCTGGCCCGGTGCTTGTTGGTGAATGTCAGATATTACTAGGTGCCGAAATGGCTTCTGACAAACCCTAACGACTACTGTATACAAGTATACAGCACCCGGGACCGACTGCTTAACATTCCCTCCGAAGCACGGAAGTCGTAGTGAGAAATGAATGGTCGGCGGTCACCCATCCTATTACCGGCCGCACCGAGCGTGCTTAACCTGTGCTATCGTTTGATAAGCACAGTAACCACGGCGCCACGACTCCGTCAATGCCTTTCCACAAATCTTTGTGTATGAGCAGCATTAACAAGATGCGCGGGAGGTGCCGCTTGGCACGACGCAGTGATCCCAAACCGGCATACGAAATCGGCGTGAACAGTGAATAAAATATACTTTCGGGACACTTAAAATCTGTATTATGAAATCCAACGGAAAATAGTTCTGAATTTTTCACTTGTGAAAATCAAAAATATCAATAGAAAAAAAATAGTTTAAAAAATAGTACCAGGAAAACATGACGTCACAGGAGGTTGTAGTGTTTTAGGGTTGCGTAATCGTACCTACCCAAAGGAGGGATTCTTATTTCTCATAGCACATTGACGCAGATAGTGTACTGTAAAACATATTTGCTGTCTGGTTGGTAAAAAAAATCCACGAATGAAACAACGTAAACAGGTAAAATAACTCACAATTTTTGTTTTAATTAGCTTGAAACTTGTTGGATTTCAATAGTTTGAATGGTGTTTTCTCGTGGTCCCGTTGATATTTTAGTAATTTACCTGTTTTCAATGTGTGGTTTGGTATTTTAAATCTCAAATTTAACAGACTTCGACTATGAAATGAAATAATGTTATACTACACTTTCTACAAATGATGACTAGGGTACCGAGTAATAAACATTTATTGCTTATATGCTTAACTAATAAAATAAATTCGATTATAATAAATAAACTTTCCGGACTGATATAGATATCAAACATGCTTTATGTACCTGATTTTTTTTATTTCTTGGCCCTCTTCTTTACAATAGAGTTAATGCAAAACTAAATTTGTACTCTCTGTGTTTAAATGAAACGAAAAAAATTGCAAAACATGTCACATGAAGATACAGAAAAATTGTTAGCAGTAATAAGTTAGTTTTATAACCACGGATTAAGGATTCCTTTTTTGCTTTTCTTTTTTATTCATCCTTACTATTCAAAAGATATAGTATACATAAGTATTTATTTTAAGTTTTATTTTTATTTTGTATGCACTCAGACCCCCTTTCGCCTGAAAAACAGTTCAGGCGCTTAGACATAATTGTATTCCTTAATATGATATTTTTAGGTTAAGATTTTAAAAATGTGCAGATTATGAAAATAAATAAATGTTTATGTTTATGTTCACTTTAAAATAAAACACGTTTTTTATTTCGGACAAAATTAATCAGTGCCAATTTACTCAGTGCACTTCCAAATTTCATTATTACTGTCATAATTATATATACAATAAATTATATTTTTTAAAATCGTAGACAATATTGGCAATCCGTTCATCCAACAATAATGATCTTTTCTGTCTATTTTTCAGGCTTATACAGTGTGTCCGGTCACGACCTAGCGATAATTTAAGGTTACAAAATATACCTAATTTCATCGACAAAAACACCTATATATGGGGGTCTACCACCCCTCCTGTCGGAATGGCCGCCATTTAATTTTTTTTTTATTCTTGTAGATACCTCTGCTGAAAGATGCCGATTTCTCTGGACAGAAAGATCCTACAGATGTAAAAAAAATGTTATTTTAAAGGTAGAAATAGCAACTATCAAATAAAAATAAACATTATGGAAATTTTTCCCTACAAAATATCTTAAAACATTTACAATGCTAATTTAAGTGAAAAAAATTGACTGTTTTTTTTATTTTTCTTAACATATTTCAAAAACTAGCACATTGATACTAATGTTTTTAATACTCTCCTAATACTTACGGATATTACTTACAAATTGACGTTAAATTTATTGTTCTTAATTGAATAACTCGAGAGTTAGGGCTGTTTGAACATGACCCTTTTGCCAGGATCATGAATGTAGAGCGCTATTAATTTATGTAACAAACATTTATCTTCATGATCAAACATGATTTTTTATCCTACTTATTCACCGCTCTAACAATGATACAAATCATTTTCCGTCCTTGTCACATAAACCCTATTCAATGTAGCAGGTAGCTCTACATGGGTTTGGGACCCTCACAAAAGGGTCATATTCAAACAGCCGTAACTCTCGAGTTATGCAATTAAGAACAATAAATTTAACGTCAATTTGTAAGTAATATTCTTAAGTATTAGGAGAGTATTAAAAACATTAGTATCAATGTGCTAGTTTTTGAAATATGTTAAGAAAAATAAAAAAAACAGTCAATTTTTTTCACTTAAATTAGCATTGTAAATGTTTTAGGATATTTTGTAGGGAAAAATTTCCATAATTTTTATTTTAATTTGATAGTTGCTATTTTTACCTTTAAAAAAACATTTTTTTTACATCTGTAGGATCTTTCTGTCCAGAGAAATTGGCATCTTTCAGAAGAGGTATCTACAAGAATAAAAAAAAAATTAAATGGCGGCCATTCCGACAGGAGGGGTGGTAGACCCCCATATATGGGTGTTTTTGTCGACGAAATTAGGTATATTTTGTAACCTTAAATTATCGCTAGGTCGTGACCGGACACACTGTATAAGCCTGAAAAATAGACAGAAAAGATCATTATTGTTGGATGAACGGATTGCCAATATTGTCTACGATTTTAAAAAATATAATTTATTGTATATATAATTATGACAGTAATAATGAAATTTGGAAGTGCACTGAGTAAATTGGCACTGATTAATTTTGTCCGAAATAAAAAACGTGTTTTATTTTAAAGTGAACATAAACATAAACATTTATTTATTTTCATAATCTGCACATTTTTAAAATCTTAACCTAAAAATATCATATTAAGGAATACAATTATGTCTAAGCGCCTGAACTGTTTTTCAGGCGAAAGGGGGTCTGAGTGCATACAAAATAAAAATAAAACTTAAAATAAATACTTATGTATACTATATCTTTTGTGCTAGTTTTTGAAATATGTTAAGAAAAATAAAAAAAACAGTCAATTTTTTTCACTTAAATTAGCATTGTAAATGTTTTAGGATATTTTGTAGGGAAAAATTTCCATAATTTTTATTTTAATTTGATAGTTGCTATTTTTACCTTTAAAAAAACATTTTTTTTACATCTGTAGGATCTTTCTGTCCAGAGAAATTGGCATCTTTCAGAAGAGGTATCTACAAGAATAAAAAAAAAATTAAATGGCGGCCATTCCGACAGGAGGGGTGGTAGACCCCCATATATGGGTGTTTTTGTCGACGAAATTAGGTATATTTTGTAACCTTAAATTATCGCTAGGTCGTGACCGGACACACTGTATATAAACATTTCTGCTAAATTTAGAAGTCAGAATATCTGACCTCTCGTATCATGATCGAAATAAATTAGTACAAGTCTCGAAAGTAATCAACAGGTACTGTACATGCATAAATCATTAGAGAAGCATGGTCATCAAGTATGAACTCAAAAACTCTTAGTTGCCCATGATATTCTGGTATTTTAAAAGCCAAACGTAAAATTAAAAATAATTCTAAGTATTGAATGAGATGACACATGAAAAATTCGCAACTAATAGGCATTAGTAAAAATACCTTTCACCTTATAAGTTATTCCTTTTATAATATATTTCTCAAACCATTTTACCATTGTTATTCATAGATGCCATAAAAACAGTAAAGATTTATAAATCTCAAACAAAAATTGACGAGTTAAACGAAAAGGACGAGTTAGGGAAACTGAAGAATTAAAGATTTTGTTGCCATTGACGAATAAGGAAACTGACGAGTTAGAGAAAATGACAAATTAGGTAAAATGACCAGTGATAACCCAATTATTATGTTGATCTGATTTTTGCTGTGTAGCCTGATAATTATACACAAAATATGTGGTTTCATTTAATGCCTCTTGTTTGTATCAACGTTGTATATACATATAATAGTTATGTTGTCTAATTATATTTATTTGTCTAATCCTAATAGCCTCTTTGGTAGCAGCACAGGCTGCCATGAATTCTGCTTCAGTGGTTGAGAGTGCCACTGTCTGTTGTCTCTGGCTGGCCCAAGTTACTGCTGCACCATTTTTGGTAAAAATGTATCCTGTTACTGAAAGTCTTGTGCTAGTATCATTAGCATAATCTGCATCACTGTAGCCTACTATTAAATTCGGTTCAGATAGTGGTTTGTAGCACAGACTATGGTCTCGTAAACGATTGGAAGTGGTACTGGTTAAGGTAGGTTTGTTTTTTGGCGCCTTATACCACTTCAGAAAGCACATCTCCTTAGCCTTTTCAACCTGGTCCAAGTACAATTTGAAGAAGCCCACCTTGCTTCTCCTGAAAGTAGCAGAAGTTGTGTCGCATTCGGTAAATGAATAAAGGAACAGGATGTGTTCAAATCTACGGTGCTGCATCTCTTGGGTGGACAGTACTATTGTTTTGGTTTTCCCTCGTCCGGGTTTCAGCATAAAGATAACTTTAGGCGGGTTGGACATTAATCAGCATATGGTATATATATTCTAAAAGGGAATTTAAAAATTTACAACTTCTTTCCTATTCATACTTTTCGGTTATGAATAGGTTTAGACAATATGATGCAATGTTTATGAATATTTTGACGTAGATTGTTTTTTTTTGTAAATTTCAACGTTTTCCGAGGGTATAGCTCGAAAACGGTTAGGAATCAGAAAAAAACATATAATATAAAAGTTTTAGATAATTTTAAGAACTCCATTTTATTATCTAAAAATATTTCTCGCCGATACACCGTTTTCGAGATATAAGCGAAAATCCCAAAATTCGTACCTTTACCGCCCCCTCCTCCCCCCCGCTCATCACCTAGGAGTCAGGACTTTTGGTATGTTAACAACCTAAGCCCCCTGAACAAGTTTCTGAAGGAATCCCTTAGTACCTGATCACGCACTCTACACCTCATTTTGGGTCATTTATTGACTGGACTATAGGTAAAGTATTACCTACAAATACACTCCCGGACACCTAAATCGAGCCACCATGCTTTTTTTGGTTTGGAGTACTGTAACTTACAAAAGATGTATGTAGAAGGAAAATGTTTTGATGCAGTTTTAGAGCTGGTATACTCATCATTCATTTAGAGTGCCACTGTTCTAAATTTGAACTACAGTTTATTAAAAAAGTCGAGTTATGTTGAAAGAAGTCCATATTAGCTTTTTTCAAGGAAAAAATCTAATCGTTTTTTAAATAAAGAAATGTTTTACATGAAAAGAAATGTTTATTTAGTAACTTGTATTGCCTCCCAGTGCATTTATAACAGCTCTCATACGGTTTGGCATAGAATTAATCAATGTCGTTATGACATGTTGAGGAGTGTCCTCCCATTCTTCCAAAATTACATTTTTGAGCTCCTGCGTGGTTTGTGGGGCAGGATGATGAGCTCGAACACGCCTTTTCAGCTCATCCCATAGATGTTCTATAGGATTCATATCAGGACTTCGCGCTGGCCATCTCATAACAATGATACCAATGTCATTTAAGTACTCCCTGACGATTCCCGCAGTATGAGCCCTTGCATTATCATGCACTAAAACGAAATCTTGGCCAATAAATCCAGCATATGGCATCACGTGGTTCTCTAAACATTGGCGAATGTACATACCTATTACCATCTAGGGGCGGCAGTCGTGGTCCCGTCACTACCTCTAGCTCAGTTTTGCCTTCCATAGAGATTCCTCCCGAGACTGTCCATGATCCTCCACCATAACTCACTTTCTCGTCAATACAGCATTGCGCGAAACGCTCGTTCTGTCTTCGGTACACCTTACTCCTTCCGTCATTACCGTATAGCATTATCTTGGACGGAAGTATCCTGTGTGTCCGGACTATAATCTATATTTTTTTAAATTTAAATTTACCCTTTTATGTACACACTGCCAATGTACCTCTAACAGAAATAAAATATTTTTAATCATATGGCTTTTATTATGATGACCTTGAAAACATTAGGTAGTACAATTCAATAAGTAGATACCTCACTTCTCATACTTATTATTAGTCATAGTAGCCAATGACTGACTAATAAGGCTTAATGCATCTGACTGCTTTCTCATTTCGACGATGAACTGCTGGTAAAACTCCTTTTTTAATTCATTTTTTTCCTTTAGATTTTTATTGAGAAGCTCTGCAACATCTAAGCTTCGCTGCAATCTTCTGGGTTTTGTTAGCATTTACGCTTTAGGTCGCTTTTTAATATTTTCAGCTCCTTGGGTAGATGTTGAATCCAAATTTCGGAGTGAATTTGGAGATTCTGGATCTGAAATATCAATGCAAACTAAGAAGAACATTGTGTCATACACTATGGGTTCTCAAAACTATAACATAATTTATCAGATCACTATTCACACATTCTATTGAAGCCAAACTTACCAGTAATTTCCACATGATAGATAGGAGGGGCGGCATGTGAATGGCCATTTGGTGTCTGATGTGGATTCTAGATCTGAAATATAAAATCAAATTAACCAAAAAGCAAAGTGTCAATTATTGTAATGTGTTAAGTAAGATAACTAGCAGGGACGCAGTATTATAGGTTCTATTCAAGAAAGAAAGAAAGAGTCACCAGACAGTAAGTAGCATTCAGGTCCATTGACATCATTAACTATAGATTCCTCGGGGTTTAAGCTAGAAAGACCACTTGTTCATGTAATTTCACTGGCCGGTCGTTCCCATAACCTTAGACAATAACTAGACTTACCAAAAAAAGGTACTAGTGACTCCTGGCAGTCACTGTGTCCTGTGCGGGCTGATTCACTTATAGTGCTTAGAACTTGCTCCTCCTCGAGTGTAAGAGGTGGCGGTGGAGACCCACCACCTGTCCTATTTATGCTCCTTCTTACCTCAGCGTCCCTTTTCTTCACTTTTGCCCTCATATCTTGCCATGTCGGCAAACCAAGTTGAATTGAAACCTATATATACCTTCTTTAATATATCAAAAGTCAGTCTTCAAATTAAGACAACTATCACAAAATATATTTGATAATTTATTACTTTATCAACAATTTAGGTAAATTCTATAAAGTGAAGTCGCCTTTACATATTTGTCTGTCTCCTGAAAAGACCTCAGAGCGTAGGTGTTTAGCTAGCCAGTGGTTCTCAAACTTTTTAAATGACGGAACCCTTTTGGGAAGCAAAATACTTGATGGAACCCTACAATAAAACAATTGTTTTTATAAGTGTATTTTTTATTAATCAGCATAATAAAAGTACAACTAGACAAAAGAAACTCAAGAAAAGATATGGATTTGATGTTTAAATTTCATGACTATAATTAATTGCAGAAAATCGTGCTTGGAAACTTCCCACTCGGATATCCTTTAGAGCGGCTACACACGACCCTAAAATCACTGGCGATATCGGGACAGCGGTAGTGGGGATGAAATCGGCTACTACTCTACACACGTCCCTGCCAGTCAGTACGAAACCGACCGTGCAACAGACTGCTCGTTGTTCCGAGATGCCGCCGACACTCACAAAACAGCAGAAAATAGGCATTGTTTTGGCACTTACTACGATGCCACCTAACCAGAGACGAAAAAGGAAGACCTGGGTTAAAAACTGGTTGATGAAACTTCATGAACTTAGCCACATGAACGTGATGAGACATTTAGAAGCAGATGATTTTAGAAACTTTTTAAGAATGGATTTTGAGTGTTTTGAAGAGCTCCTTAATATGGTAGCTCTCTTCCATACGTAGTACGCATATTCTCAAGTTTTTTCTTGAAGGCATTTTGAATGCCTCCTGTCTCATGTCCTCATGATAAAAAACATAAAGATTATTTCATGTCGCGGTTGAAATAATCTTTATGTTTTTTATCCTACAAATATGGTAAATCGTTGAATAGATCAATAGCTTTGGTCCACGCTTCTCGATCTTTCTCGTTCGCCACGTTTTCGCGCTAAATAAACAATTATAGCCGCAAGCACGTCGTATCGTCGCGGCACTCGAGCGCAGACTGCGTAGAAATCAATCCTGATTTCGCTACACACGTACTGACAACGCTCCCTAGCCGATAATTGTCCCTAAATCGTGAGCTCGCTCGGCACGATTTAGGGACGATAAAAATCGGGTAGGATTTGCCTACACACGAGACGATTTATGATACGATCTAGGGTCCTCCCCACCACTGTCCCGATATCGCCAGTGATTTTAGGGTCGTGTGTAGCCGCTTTTACTGTACCTGCCCACTACTAATATTGACCATGTTTTACATGTTAAGTTCAATAATTTGTAAAATAGTACCTTACAAAATGCAAGTTAGGTAAATTAAGTGAATATGGGACGCTTGTAGATAGTAATTGTATTTTTTGTACGAATTATTTTGTATTTTCTTTATTAGATTCACAAATCTACATACGTCCTTTCGTGTACATCGTAATTTCCCTTTGTCATACATAAACAGACTACTTACTTTCCGCCATTGCTTGTAGTCCTTTTTTCCTCCAGGTATGGAGTTCAGCTCATCAGCAATTGCCGTCCACCTCGCAACGGACTCTATTATTGTGAAAGAGGAAGTAAACTTCCCCAGGCGCAATTCGGGATCGGCCAGTAACAGGCACACCAAGCGAGCTTTTTGAGCTACACTCGGGTACGCTTTTCTTTTTTGAGGCGGTGCGTCCATGATTTTCCGTAATAATGGCTGATTTTCCGTAGGTTTTTTACCTTTTGATTCAATCAAATACCAAGAAGACAATTATTAGTTAGACACAAAAGTCATCAATGGCACTGTCATGTTATTTATACTACTGCCTTCGACATGAAACATTTAGCGTGTGTAATATTTTAAAGATTTAGGAAATATAGCATAAGATATTTAAGATTTAATGGTTTATTATTTAAGTTAAGCAGTAAAAACACCGGTTTCAGTTAAGATGATCAACAAGCTTAAAAAAATATATTTCATTAAATTTGCTATTGGTCTTCTTTGAAAGCAGAACGTATCCTTTACACATCTTGGAATGAACGAATGGAATGAACCTAGTGATAATACCGTGTCGAGTAGTTTATCATGTCTACTACCGGCGAGAATACGAGTTTTGCGAAGCGCCCGATATTTTTAATAGACATGATCAAAATCGCCTACGATGTTGAAGTGATGTGACATTTATCATCTCACTGAAATGTCGAGTGGCGCGAGAATTGGGCTCCTGATGTATAAAAATGTACTTGTCACATTTTTCTATTTCCATACCAACAAAACTCTTGAGTTGACAAGTTTTAACTTCAAATATTGTCGTAAGTCATTGATTAAGTCCTTTAATGTCGATCTATCTTTTGAGGATATCAGTCCATCGTCAACATATAGACACAGGTAACATTTTGCTCCGTTAATATTGCCAACATACACACATTGATCAGCTTTACTATTTACTAGCCCAAATTTCTTTAAAACTGTATCGAATTTAGAATTCCAGCATCTTTGAGCCTGTTTTAAACCATGTAGTGATTTTTTCAATTTACATACTTTATTGGCATCGCAAGTTAAGCCTTCGGGTGTGGTCATGTGTATGTCTTCTTCAAGGTCTCCATACAAAAGAGCTGTTTTAATGTCTAACTGAATTATCTGAAGATTGTGTTGGGCAGCTTCTGAAAGTAATGAGCGAATGGAATCATACTCAATCCAATGAGAAAAATAGTCGATAATAACCAAGTAACTTTTACATTTAAAATCTAATATGTCACATCCTACTTTGTAAAATCTCTCTTTAGGTACTGTATGAGGTAGTAGTGGTTCTTTAAAATTGTCTTTACTATATTTTTCACAACTTCTGCACTGCATTATAAACTTAACAACACTATTTTTCATCCCAGGCCAATAAAATAATTGTTTTAACAAATTTGTAGTTTTATTTATACCACAATGACTTTTGTTATGGGCTAACTTTAATACATAAGATTTCGTACAATCTGGTACTATAATTTTATCTCCTATAAACAGCAATCCATCCTGTAAGTATATAATATTCCTAAGATTGTAATAAGGTTTTAGTTTTTTATCTAAATTTTTAGGCCAACCATAATGATAAAAGTTAATTATTCTACTTAAAATTGGATCATATAAGTACTGTTTCTAAAAATTGTTTTTCTTTCAATAGACATCGGTAGATGTTTTGACACAGAATGTACCATTCTCATCATCTCATCATCATGTTCAGTCTCCTTGAGACTGTTACTCATAAATTTCATAAAAAAAAATCATAAATTTCTTCCTGTGTATCGTTATTTTCAATATCCTGCTCTCTTACTGAAGAAGTAGCTTCTAACAGTATGTTATCATAGAAGAGTCGTTTTTGAACAGGAACATACCCAAGCAGTTTCTTGATATCCTAAAGTTTTGCTGCTTTTAATGGTACCATTCCTTGGTAACAGTTACTGAGATCTGCGATGATCTTGCCACCCATGCCAATACGATATAATGCCATCTTTTTAAAATGTTGACCTGTCATCGAGGTAGAAAATTCAGGTTGTCGGAATCTTTGAAAGCGTACATTTCGGCATACAGCTATTCCAGTTATTGATGGCTTCACATGAGCATCATACAGATTCTTGTAATTCTTAATTTTTAAGAGGCGATCTTCAGTTTTTTCCTCATCCCTTAAATTCTTTTCTAGAAAGACAACTTGTAATTTACCTGCATTGCGTGAGTTTTCTATCAGGTCTACGTAATAGCCAGGCGTATAAACCTTTTCTGTTCTAATACGCTTTCTTTCTATGAGTGCAAAATCTCGATCTATTGGCATCATGCTATGTCCAGGAATCGGATAAGAAATTGAAACTTTTTGAAATAAATTATTAAAACATAATTGATCCAGGAAAGTGAATAGATAGCGATTTTTGTTTTGGCTAAAACAATTATCACAAAACAACTCCAAGTGAGTGTGTTCTGGAAGTTTGTTGTGCGCGATGTAGTCAGCCAAAGCTGTTAAGACTTCATTTGGCCCTTTTTGTCCGTAATTTTCAGTATATAAATACATGGAAGCTGTGTTGTCAGAAAGATTGTGAATACCGAAATTATGTAACCACAATTGACGTGAATAATATTTTACAGAAACATTTGTTACAGGTAAGGGCAAATTCTTCTGGTAATCAAAGCAAAGTGATAGCTTATTGTTTTTCTTCTCAGCTTCAGTTTTTGTGATTGTTTTCAAAAAAACTTCAGCCTTTCTCAAATGAAGTTCTTTTTCTGTCTTCAAAGAATTAACATGTGTCATGTCTTTGTTCATAGTAGCAAAATCTATCTGAACATTAAGTTTTTCGCAGGTCGCACAAATATCTTTTCTAGGCTGTCCGAAAGCAATATTAAAATCTTTATTGAAGATTTCATTGAACTTGCTGTACTTACTTATGTTTACTTCAGGGTTATCACTTTTGAACCTTCTATGTAACTCAGCAAAATATAGATTTGAATCTATATATTTTTTATGTTTATTAGATTCTCTAGAGTAGTGTGATTCTCTAGCTGGAATACTTTCAATAAAATCGTGTACTTTTTTTATAACATCTTGGCTATAAGTAGAATGACTTTGCCTTCCTCTCAAGTCAGTGATGTCTTTTTCTTTATGTTGTACTTTACGCTGAAGCCTTTCCCTTTTGATACCGTGTATTGCCAAGAAAGCTTGCTGACATAACACTACAACTCTTTTTTTCACACAAACATGGTACTTAAAAACCTTTCGTGGTCTTGCCTTTGTTGGAGATTTTGTTGGGCGACATCTAAGAGGGTTAGTTTCTTGAAGGCAACCTTGTAAGTATACGTTTTGATTAGTATGCGAAGACAAACCAATAAATTTGTTGAAAATACTGAGAGCCTCTTTTTCTGATAGCTTTTCTTTACACTTGCATCGACAATTTGGTATTTGGTTCTTTACACTTGCATCGACAATTTGGTATTTGGTTCAAACATGGTTCTTGACGTTCTTTTTCTTAGCCAAATTCTTCTTCCAATTTTCTGGCCTAGATGTTTTCTTTTTCCCGCGCTTTTTTATTATGTTTACTTCTATATTTGACTAAATTTGATTAAAAAAGGGATGAGACCAACTCCTAGACAAAAAAAAGTTTTTTTTTGAACTGGTAAACTCAATATCGACCGGCTGGTGTAGCGGTAACATAAATTGCCTTCTATGCCAGAGGTCCTGGGTTCGAATCCCGGCGGCGGCGGATATTTGTGTGATGAACACAGATATTAGTCGTCAAGTCATGGATGTTTATATGTTTATTTAAGTTTATTCTAAAAAAAATATGTATTTATTCAATATGTATGTTTATATATATTTCTTAAGTATATCAGTTATCTAGTATCCATAACACAAGTTCTTTAAGAAACTTAATTTGGGCTAGATAATGTTGTGTGAGTGTCAGAAATATTAATTAATATTAATATCGATAAAAATGGACTTAGTGACTTTTAGAACTAAGGCATCCAAATGTTTCTTGGTAATCAATACCTTTGGTTTGTGAGTATCCTTTTGCACAGAGGCGAGCCTTGTAGCGTGGCCCTGCAGGTTCATCCTTAATGCGAAACACCCACTTACATCCAATTATTCGCATATTGGGAGTTTTATCAATTAATATCCAAGTATTAATTTGTTGATGAGAATCAAGTTCTTCATTGATTGATATTATCCATTTTGGGGCATCAACAGACTTTATTGCCTCTTCATAGGTGTCAGGAACTTCATTTTCTTATAATAATTATACAACTATTGTTCTTCACAACACAGGTAAGAAAGGTATTCTTGAGCGTTTAACCATTGTTTTCTTGTCCTTACTCTTACGGTTTTTTCAGGTGAAGATTCTATATCTTCATTTGGAATATACTCACTGTCTGATCTCCCTTCGGTATCACAGTGTCAAATGAGTCATCACTTTTAATTTCTTAATTTTCTTTGATTTTAAAAATATTTTCATTTGCAGTAAATTCAATGGGCACATAATCCCTTTTGACTGTAGACTCCAAAAATATAGCATCTCTACTTATTATTGCTGTTTTTGAATTAGGTAATACGAACCGATAGCCTTTAGAGTTTTCACAGTATCCAATAAAAAATAGTTTTTGTGATTTCGAATCTAACTTCTTTCTCTTTTCCTTGGGCAAATGTACCATTGCCTCACAGACATCAGCCCTCTCTAGAAGCTGTAGAGACTGGACATGCTCAGAACATCCGACTTCCGGTAGAAAGAAGGAACAGTTGCTCACAAAGGGAATTAATCCCGTTCTCTTGATTCCCGTTGGCTTGAGGTAGACCGTGGGCATCTCGCTGCAGGAGATGCACCCATATGTGGAGATAACATTTAACCCACACCTGGCACTTTCTATAACTTGACTTTCAATCTCAGTGGTCCTAAGCATCACGTGAGCATAACCCTTCGTGGACCTCACTCTCGTTAACATCAGTGAATCCTTGTCCTCAGTCACCACGATAACATTCTTTGAATCCTCATCAAGGGTAGCGATGTATCCTGGCCTTGGTGCTACGCAGTTCATTCCTGCACCGTCTGGATGGCAGGATACTGCATGAATGGGGCACGACCAGTTTTTCCCCACTAGAGTCTTGTTGAGCGGAACCTGTAGATCACCGAGCTGGCCTGAATTGGCCCTGTTGATATCCTCAGCCCTGGTTCCCATGAACATGTGGATGCGGTTGGTTCTTACTGCCGTGTTTTCCAGGTGTTAGCAAAGAAACAATTAAAGTTCAGAGTAGTAGTATATTGCACAAGCCACAAAGTTAAGAAGGAGAAAGTTTTATAAAGTTCACAGAATAGAGGAAGTATAACACAAGCACTAACGACAAAGTAATATATAAATAAAGTTTATAAGCGATTAATTATCAACATCAGGTATCGAGTACGTAAATTAGACGGATCGGCGAGCTACACAGGCTCTGCGCGTGAGTGGTAAATCTCGACTAGTTTTTGGGAAATCTGTACGCGGCTGGCCGGCCGCCGAACGAACACGAATTCCGGGAAGGTCTTACTACGCTGCGCTGCGACGTTGCGTTCGGATTTGCTCGTTGCATTATTATTTTAATTTATTATATTTATTTTGTATGAAAATGTGAATTATGTAAAAGCGTAATGTTCAAGTGTAAATTATATACAGGGTGTTTGGGAGATAGTGCAGAAAACTGAAAGGGGAGCTAGAGTAGGTCATTTAGAATAGATTTGACTTAATAAACTAGTAGCCTAAGTGTACCAGTTTTTTTTAATCGTTAAATTAAATATTTTCATGATTTTATTCGGTTTTTGTACTAAACGATAAAGTTTAATGAGTTTTATGACAAAAGTTCAATATTTTTTTAATTATTTATAATTTATGGATTCTTTTTAATCAGCTAAATAACAATTCATTGTGGATATTCTTATTTCTAGTAGAAGTATCATCAAAGAAAGTGAAAAAAAATTATATCGTAAAAATTAAACTGAGAGTTTGGACACTTGCAAAAAAATGGAAAAAAATACTACAGTCATTCAAATTATTTTAAAAACTTGTCTATTGTGTGTGCTTTCCAAAACAAAAATAATAATAACACATATCCATAAAATACGGTAGTTATGATTTTTAAAAATAATGGGTCTGCTGTAAGAAATTTCGATAGAGATAAGCTGTACCTTTGTACTTATTTTGTTCTATGTATCCTTATATTGTATCTTAACTTATGTGTACATAAATTGTTAAATAAATAAATAAACTCGGTTTTTTTTAAATTAAAGTAGAGCTTCTCTTTTTTAACTAAAAGCAGTCAAAGTGAAATAAAACAAAACAAATTGTGTTAAATTAGTTTATTTAGCTATTTTCAAAATGTGATCCACGATTTTGAATGCATTTGCGCGCTCTTTTTCGCATTTCTGTTGTTGTCACGCCCAGACGCATTTCTTGTCGAAGTATTTCTCCGGCGTGGGTTATTCTTTCCATTAAGTGCTCTTGGTTGATGATTTCCACCTCGTAGACAATTTCCTTCATACGCCCCCAAACGTAGAAATCCACAGGAGTCAAGTCCGGCGATCTGGCAGGCCAAAGTATGGGCCCATCTCTGCCTATCCAGCGATTGGGAAACGTTTGAGTCAGATGTTCCCTGACTGTGCGTGCGTAGTGACAGTATCATTTTGGAAAATCATTTCCCGCCTTGTGTCTAGCGTTACATCCTCCAAGAGTGGAGGTAAATCATTCTGGAGGAATGCGAGGTAATTTGCACCTGTTAAGGTATTCGGCAGGATGAAGGGCCCAATGAATAGTCCGCCAATGACCCCCGCCCAAACATTTATTGAAAACTTGTACTGAAACTTGGTCTGCCTTTTGACGTGGGGATTTTGGTGTTTATCCTCCCAGTAATGCTGGTTGTGGAAGTTCATCACCCCTTCCTTGGTGAATTTAGACTCGTCAGTCCACAGAATCCTTTTCAGAAAGGTAGTATCTTCCATGTCGCAATCTAATAATAGGCGGCAAAATGCCTTACTGGATCGCCGGGTTCCAGGCCTTGAACAGCTGTGTAGTGGAAAGCATGTTTGTTTTCGGAGTGCAGAACTGACCACATCCTCCAAATTGAAAGATTGAGGCTAGCGGCTACCACTCTGATGCTTGTGGTTGGATCTCGTTGAAAAGCTACCAACACCTCCTCGTCGTCCTCGGCGTGGCGAGCAGGATTAGCTCCGGGTTCCTGTCTCCGACGTCGAACTGTTCCAGTCTCTCGGATACGGCGGTACGTTCGACTGAACACATTTTCATTCGGAAGTCGGCGATTCGGATATTGTTGTCGGTACAATCTCCGAGCTTCTAGCGTGTTTCCCTTGGCTTTACCGTACATGAAAATAATATCAGCGTATTCTTCATTACTAAACGATGAATGCACATTTCGTCCGGCCATTACTTATGGCGAAAAATGAAGTTTACGTGTAGAGGTAACACTTCAAAAGTTTTTAATCACCGCTATGCAAAGTTACGCACAAAAATGAGACGAATATGAATAACCGCGTGCTCTCGATGGTAAGGTCAAAACCGAACTAAAAAAGTAAAAACTGAAACAGTACCTGCTCTAGCCATAACAAAAGGCTGGGAGCCGATTCTCGAAAATAGGGTTCGCTCAGCGTTAGCGGCTCGTATCTTCTATTGTTCGTAATTTCTGTTGAAGTTTTTTCATATTTTGGAAAGAACACACAATAGACAAGTTTTTAAAATAATTTGAATGACTGTAGTATTTTTTTCCATTTTTTTTACAAGTGTCCAAACTCTCAGTTTAATTTTTAGGATATAATTTTTTTTCACTTTCTTTGATGATACTTCTACTAGAAATAAGAATATCCACAATGAATTGTTATTTAGCTGATTACAAAGAATCCATAAATTATAAATTATTAAAAAAATATTGAACTTTTGTCATAAAACTCATTAAACTTTATCGTTTAGTACAAAAACCGAATAAAATCATGAAAATATTTAATTTAACGATTAAAAAAAAACTGGTACACTTAGGCTACTAGTTTATTAAGTCAAATCTATTCTAAATGACCTACTCTAGCTCCCCTTTCAGTTTTCTGCACTATCTCCCAAACACCCTGTATATGTGTGTACATGACATACATGAGTAAGTTAAGGTTTAGGTAAATAAATAATTATTTCTGTGTTATTATATAAAATAGACTGTAAATATAGAATATTAGTACTTATTATGAATATTGTGATTTATATGTATGGTGGCTGGTAGTATATAATAAGATAGGTATATAATAATTAAATAGATATGTGGTAAGTCACCCACAAACAGATCGAAATGCTTCCTTAAATGCCTGAAAGAAGACATGTACTCCTGTTTTAAGTTTTACGTCGTTATGAGTAATTTTTGCGATAACCTCCTCATTCAGTTTCGTATAGACAAGATCACACCTGTCTTCCTTAACCATATCCCAGTAGTACCACACACATAGTTAGTTGCCTATGTGTGCAGGCTGCATCCGAGAGATTAGGGAGTAGTCTGCGGCCCACTTGGTCCTCGGGGAGCGTGTATGCTTTGGGTCCGGTTGCTTGCAATCTAGTGCCTTTTTGGCATGAGCTGGCTCCCCAACACATGCCAGCACCGAGACAATTGGCTGAGCTCTGAATGTCTAATTCGAAGTCACAAGCATTGTAGCTAGCGCCATATTTCTCCACGAAGTTCATTGCCGTTAACGTCAGCTCTTCCTGGGTCCCGTCATGGTGCTTAATGCAGAGAGAACTGCCGACATGCATGTATGAAACACCTGTGGAAACTCTCTGTAGTGTTTGATCAAGATACAGAGACCCTGTCGATGACATAAAGAAAACCGAGTCACAAGCTTGAACCCCATTCATCTGATTTTATTTTTTGGACTTTCTGGGCCTTAACTTGATATTATTAAATGAAATACAAGGATTTCTACGGTTAAATTAGAGCTATAATTTAAACGAAATTACAATGTGTCTGACGCCAGTATTGACCACAGAGTAGAGAGATTCTAGTATCTGTATTACAGAGTATGATATAAGAGTGAACACAGATTAACAGGAAGGCGACAATTTATTATTACAACCATTATGGTAATGTTCATGTTTTATACCCGGCGCGGCGAATCTTGATCCTATTATTTATTAACCTTGTAGTGCCGTCACCGTTACATTAGAATCGCATTGAAGGCGTCTAAAAATAGCATTTGTTTATTTTACGTAGCTATGTTCCAATACAATGACATTTCGTTGGAATCATAACAATCCATAACATTTACAAGAAATTATCTCAATCACACTTTACGTTTACGTTCTGCAAAAGTTACTTCGTAAGGTATTTATTTACTAGTGCGGCAAGTATCGATAAACAAATGTCGATAATAGAAATGAATGCACATTTTTTTCTCCTTAAGTTTTGGTTCATTCTCTATTGAATTGAGAATCGCAGCATACCATATATATATACATTAAAAAAAACTATTGGATAAAACGAAATAAAACAAAAGCTATTTTATTAACGATTATTTATTTAAATATATTTTAATCTGAATTTGATAATGGCATCAGTGGTTCCGTCTCAGACTCGGAATCTGAATTGCAACTGCTGTCGCCTAGGTTTATCAAAAATGGCTGATTTAAAATGGTGTCATATCGCACATTTAGATTCCAATCATCGAAGCAAATTTTTTTTGTCTTTTCTACGACTTTCTTCCAATTATCCGGTGTCACTTAACTACATTTTAATGGCTGTAAATGGCGGAATAATGTTAAGTCGGGCTGCACAACCTGAAACAATATTATATTTATTAGTATGATGTAAAATGAAAGAGTGAGATTGAATTAGAAGTACATAATATGTATATGTCGTAGCCAACTGGTTTAATTAGCCCCTCAATTGGACCGTTTCAACTGGCTCAAGGACAATTAGTCAAGTCGTTGATCGCAACGTTTAACCATTTAGTTAAATTGGATATTGTTAAAGGAGGTCAATTTGTCGTCATACAAGCTCGCCCATTTTAGTACCGTGAGGTGCATGTGCACCAAATTGTAGGGGAAGATTAAAGGAACTCGTACATATGCAAATATTTGCAAAAGAGAGGATTAACTATATGAAATAAATTATTGAAAGTTGTAACAAACTAAGGAAACAATCACGGTGAACATGAACACAGCTTAGAAAAAACGGTTTTGACACTGACGTTTTGTCCTTCTGTTGGCAAATATCAAAATGGCGGCTATCTGTTATTCAAAGAAATGTTTATTCCGTTCGTTTCTGCGTTCTGGGGTGCTCGCCTGATTTATTTATTAAAAAGATGAAATCTATAATCTTTTTAATATATACTTAACAAATAATTAATAATAACAAAGCAACAAAGTAAATGTCGAATCGAGTTGATGAACACGAAATTGACAGTTCGACTTGACAGTTAAAGATAACATATTAGAGAGAAAATGACTTGCGCGTGAAGCCCACAAAAATATTTATTTAACTTCATCTTTGACCAAAACTGTAAATGCAGTTGTACTCAGTGGTTAGTACGGTGCTATAAGCCGCGAAGTGTACCTCGGTACCAAAATGAGCCACCCGTATTGACCTTCTTTATGATGTTTGGTAAGGGTGTTGTGATTGTATAGAATAGTCCATAAAAGAAGATACTTATTAGTTTTTATAAAAACGGATACATATTTTTTTAAACAATAAAACATTACAACGGAACTTATTTTATTATATTTATATTTACGCGCGTGCCGAGCGAGCGAAGCGAGGGTGGTGCGGTAGCACCCGGCGATGCGCCACATTGGAATTTATTTCCTTGTAATTGAAATAAATGAAAACAAAATTGTTCTAACATAATATTTTTTTTTCTTGACTGGTTTTGACAGATGACTTTACAGATAACTTTTACCAGGACCTACTTGTTTTATTACTTTATCCAAAACTGTACCAAATTTTAATCACTTGGCTGAATCTTGGTCATCCATCTTCAAAGGGCTAACTTTCAACACGCCAAGTTGTTAAAGGTTGAGTGTTTCCAGTTCAATCAACTATCAGCTTAGGCCGTTGATTCGGCCTAGGCGTTCAATTAAGTGGCTCATTCAACCACTTGGCGACAACATACGAGGGTAGTCCCAAAAGTAGCCGACCTAACCAAGAAAAAACAAAAAATATGGGATGAATTATATTTATTTCTCTACATAGCTTCCTTGTAGTTCTTTACACTTTTCCCAGCGGTGCTCTATAGCTTCAATGCCGCGTCTGTAGTAGGAACCGTCGAGCTCTTCAAAATAGGCATTAACCGTAGACTCAACATCTTCATTGCTTGCAAATCTTTTCCCACCGAGCCATTTTTTTAAGTTTGGGAACAGAAAATAATCAGATGGGGCCAAATCTGGTGAATAAGGTGCATGAGGTAGCAATTCAAACTTTAATTCTTCGACTTTAGCCATCGCAATGCCGGAGGTGTGGACTGGCGCGTTGTCCTGATGAAACAAAACTTTTTTCTTTGATAGATGAGGCCGTTTTATCTTTATTTCTTCACTTAGACGCTGCAACAAGTTTGCGTAATACTCGCCGTTGATGGTTTTTCCTCTTGGTAGATAATCTATGAAGATTATCCCACGAGCGTCCCAGAAAACCGATGCCATGACTTTTCCTGCCGATGGAACCGTTTTTGCCTTCTTTGGGGCCGATTCTCCCCTTGCGGTCCATTGCTTTGACTGTTCTTTCGTCTCCGGTGTGAAATAATGAACCCACGTTTCATCCATGGTAATAAATCGACGCAAAAACTCTGCTCTATTGCTTCGAAATTTTGCCAAACACTCGACTGAAACATGCTCACGACGCTGTTTTTGCTCTAGTGTGAGTAATCGCGGCACCCACCTTGCGCACAGCTTCCTCATGTCCAAGTTTTCAGTTAAGATACGATGTACTGCACTTTTTGAAATGCCTACCATATCTGCTAGCTCGCGCACCTTTAGTCGACGATCATCCAATACAATTTTGTGGATTTTTTTTGCCATTTCTGGCGAAGTCACCTCATTTGGTCGCCCACTGCGAGGTTCATCTTGGCAGTTCGTACGGCCACGTTTGAACTCGGCCACCCAATATTTTACCGTTGTAAACGAAGGAGAAGACTCGCCCAATGTAGAATCTAGCTCTTCTTTTATGTTAGTTGGGCTGAGGCCTTTCAAATGAAAGTATTGAATGACGTATCGTAGACCAATTTTTTCCATATTAGAAAATTCTCTGACAGCGTTCACTTTCAAGGACTACAAAACAAATGACAAATGACCTAGCGTGTTCGAATTCCAAATTTAAAATCCGCATTGATCAGACTTTTTAAAAAGAGTATTTAATCGAATAAAACTGCCAGTACGTAAGTCAGGTCGGGTAATTTTGGGACCGCCCTCGTATATGATAGTTAAAATAAACACAAATTACCCACCTTTGATTTTGCCGATATCATTTCAATGGCAGTGGTAGGGCGGTAGACGAATCACTGTGTGACCTTTGGATTTGGCCATTTCGTCCAAAAATATGTCCGCTTTATTTGGAGTTTCTGCAGGTTCAGTAATCTGACCGACTCTTTTTTTTTAAATTTGACTGTCAGCCACCACACCATTGCGTTGCAACCACTCTAATATTTCACCTTTTTATTGCAACTCGTGGGTGGTTTGTTCACTTGTATGGAATGGTATGGGGCGTTGTCCATCAAAATATGATGGGGCTCATGAAGATTGTCTAATAGTTCCATGAACCATGGTTTAAAGTTTTCGAAATTCATCTCTTCGTGATAGTCTGTCGTTTTCACTGATTTGAAGGCCCACAAGCAATTAAGCACAAAACCTTTGGCTGTAACAGCGTGGCAAATAGTCAAACGCTGGCCCTTGTCTTCCGGAGCTTTGGTACAGGATTTTTCTGTAGCGTCTGTCCATGTTTTGGGACTGTGATTGGCGTTAAGCCACGTTTCGTTCAGGTAGACCACATTGTCCCAATTCTCAATTTTCTCAACTTGCCGTAGAAAATCACACCTTACTAAGGATATATCCTTACGCTCCATTTATTTTTCTTTTGTCACACTTCCCATACCAAAATCCGCATTTTTTTATTACTGCTCTAAGGGAAGTCATACCGCCATTATATAAATCTGCTGATTTCAGAGATGACGATAAGTTTTTACAAGTCGGCAGTTCACCCCGAATATATTATTCGGCAAATAGTAAGCGTAAATATGGTTTAGTATAGCAGCCATGTCGAAGTCATCAAGACTGGTGACGGGATGTACCCTATTATATTTTTTTTCTTTGGAATTGAGAGTTTGTTCTCGTCCATCGACGATTCGCTGAACTTTTCCTTAGTAATTCAAACGGTAGCTTTGTCAATCCCTAGAGCATCTGCAACACGATCTCGTACGTTGTCAAGTGGCAATAAAGGTCCGCTATTTTGTTGTTCGCGAGCAAAATAATTTTGCCAGCGCACAACAAACATTCAATAGAATAAAGTCGTAGTGATCGGACGTACTGAAAACCCAATGAGTGCAATAAACAAATAAGTAAAAATTCGTAACCTACTACAACGCGGAAGCAATCTTTGGTGTATATTTTAAGTTTGGTAATTGAATATAAAGTAATGCAATGCTTTATTTTCTATAATTGAAAATTACACAATTCCAAATAAAATATGGAAGGCAGTCCCTTCAATAGAAGCTTGCTGACGCGCCGCAGTCCGACGCCCTCACCTGTGCCCGTGCCCGCCTGCGCCGACGCGCCGCCCGTCGCCCCACGGCGCCCTGTACCGCCCAGCAAGTTGAATTGTTGTCCACGCCAGACATACAAAACTGGATGAAATCAATCGAGCAGTACCTCAATGAAGTGTGAGCAGAAAGTGGCAAATTAAATTCCGAGCACAAATTGAGAGTAAGTTCTCTTTGCCGAAAAGTTGCGCATGGGACATCCTAGATGGCTGTGATATACCAGTCGCTAAAGCAAAAGATGATTTCAGCCCATAACAATCTCCAAGCCCTTCAAGAAGAACGAGATCTTTCCAAACAAATTTGTGCCCTCAAGCAGTCACTCGAACAGACTCCCAAACATACAACGGGGATCTTATCCTTCTCTGACATAGTAAAGAAAAATTCAAAGGACTTCATCCTGCCTAAAAGTACAAGCTCTGTGACTCTACCAACCGATGGAAAGAAATCAAGCGAGGAAACTAAGTCGCAAGTCCAAAAAATTATCTGCCATAAAGAAATGAAACTTCGGCAAGTGGGTAGTAAGCAAATCAGTTGAAAAATTTTGGAGCTCTTAAATTTAATTGAAAATAAATAAAAAACAGTGTATTTGAATTATTATAAATTGCATTTAATGTTGGCATAGGCTTACTTCACCCACTCAGCTATAAATTTCCAACTAAATCTCACCTTCAAACAAAACTATAAACACTACTTAATAGTTATGGAGTCCTTAAATGATGTAAAACAGTCCATGGATAAAATGATTGAGTCATTTAACACTAGAATGGCACAATTTGAACAAAGCAGCATCAACAACACCTCCACTGCTACACCAACAACATCTTCACTGGCCGCAGAATTTAACACCTTCAAAAAGTTTGTCCAATCTGCCTTGGCTGCTCTACAGGCACAAATAGAATATATTGCTCAAGACTGTGATAGGCTTGAGATGCGAAGCCGCAGAAAATTTCTGTTATTCCATGGAGTTCCTGAGGCCACACAGGAAGATGTTTCTTCGTTAGTTATAAAGGTGGCCACCGAAAATTTGCAGGTAACTACTTTTAAAATGGATGATATTCAGTTTTGCCATCGCCTGGGTAAGTCTTCTCGTGATCATAGACCAAGACCCATTATAGTTAAGTTCAACAGTAGCAGCAGTAAACACAAGGTATGGACACAGAAGACTTTACTCAAAGGCAGCGGTATTGTATTGTCAGAATACCTCACTAGACATCGACACAATTTATTCCTGGCGGCGAGGCAACAGTTTGGAGTCACAAAGTGTTGGACTCGCGATGGTGACATCTTAGTGGCAGGTCCAAATAACAGTAGATACCGCATACGCAAGTTCGACGATATTAATTCTGTTTCCGCGGAGCTGACACCGTCTTCAACTAAAGAATTGAATGCGGAGAATAAACAGCAAGCTAAGACTGGCGCTGTACCAAGAGGCCGCCGTGCAATCTCCAAAAAGTAGTTTTATTCTGAGTACTTAAAGTATTTTGTAATTTGATTCATCTCTTATCTCACTGCAGGGTCCATTATCTTCGCCTTATATTTTACATGCAGGTAGTTGTATTTTTTTTTTCCTAGTTTTGTGCAATAATATTTTATATTTTCAAGTGTAGGTCAATTTACAATTCAATAACATAACCTTGTTTATTTTTGTTCTGTCCATGTCTGTGACGTATGTCACTTCATGTATGATGTAGGCAGTAGGATTGAGAGATTGAATCTGCGTTCATAAAGTTTTATTTTTTACTCTTGTTATCACTGTTTTGATTTAGTCGTACCATATTGCAAAATTAAGTTTTTTTTTATACTTTTGTTCTTGTTTTATAAGTTTTTTTTTTTTATATAATTTATTATAGCTGGAGTCTAAAGTACGTTTTTGTAAAGCAATACATATTATATATATTAGTATCTTTTATATTATTCTATAATAAGTAACATAATATTATTTATCTAAGTAGGTATATTCAGGTTATATGAGTTTTGATGAGAGTGAAAATGAAAATTCTTTTAAATCCTGTTCCTCAGGCGGGTTGAATAGTATAAACAGTAGTTTCCAAAGTTTAACATCATCCCTTAATTCATTTCTGAAAAATGAATTCTCCGGTTTGGAGCATAACTTTAATGTTGCACATATAAATGCACAGAGTATTCCTGCCCACCACATAGATTTGCTAGATTCTTTTGAAATTGTTAATCTTTATGCCCTATTAGTGTCAGAAACCTGGTTCAAACCTTGCCTAGCGTCAACATCGTATGGACTGCCAGGTTTTCACTTGATTCGCAATGATCGAGTCCATAAAACGGGAGGCGGTGTTGCTATTTACCTGCGCACGAACGTACCATATAAAGTTGTATTACAATCCACCAATGACGCCGGCTCCAATATGGAATACTTGTTTGTGGAAATCATACTTAAGCACAAAAAGATACTCTTGGGTGTTATTTATGTTCCTTCGATGTATGACAATTACCTTTCAACATTCGAGCAACTTCTTGAAGATATCTTGCCAAACTATAGCGACACTATAATCATGGGAGACTTTAATACATGTATGCTGAGAAATGATTCTAGGGCTAATAAATTAAAGTCTATTGTCGAATCCAGTAACTTGCACATACCTTCACTTAATGCAACGCATTTTTTTCCAAACTGTGCCCCCTCTCTCTTAGACCTCATGTTTGTCACCTTTCAAAATAATATTCAAAAACATGGCCAGTGTGGTGCAGACGCTTTTTCGTATCACGATCTTATATACCTATCGTATAAGGTACGCCCTCCTAAATCAAAGCCTAAAGTTGTATTGCGACGTAATTTTGGAGGTATGAACATGGAAAACTTGCGCATTGATGCTGCTAACATGGATTGGTCTATAATTGATAATACTGATGATGTTGATGCACAAGTCAATCTTCTCAATAGTTTTTTGACAGAAATTTATGACCGACATGCACCGTTTCGTAAAATTAAATTAAAACATCTCCCGGCTCCATGGCTTACTGATACCATCAAACATCTTTTACATAAGAAAAATATTGCGAAAGCTAAATTCAAAGCAGACCAATCCGAAACAAACAAAGAGCATTATAGATCTGTCAGAAATTACTGCAACAAGGTGTGTAGGGATGCCCAACGACGCCACATTCACGCATCCGTAGAAAACGGTGATCCAGCAAAAGTATGGAAATTTCTCAAAACTTTGGGCATCGGCAAACAAAAAAATTCTCTTACATCAGATGTCGACCTTAACTTACTCAATAGACATTTCTCCTCAGTTTCCAAAATGGACGAGTTTATAAAAAACCGTACCTTAAACCATCTTTCTCAATTGCCTCGCCCGGACATATCTCCTTTCACATTTAAGCCTTTCACTGATAGTGATGTTAAGCAGAGTATTCTTAAAATTACTTCCAATGCCATGGGCTGTGACAGCATTAACCGTCATATGTTGATTCCTATCCTTGATATCCTTCTCCCGACGTTAACCAAGATCCTAAATAACTCCTTGTCTTCATCAACGTTTCCCGAAGCCTGGAAAGTCGCCAACCTTATACCTTTACCAAAAACGAACAATCCTGTGCATCCATGTGACTACCGACCCATTTCTATATTACCTTTCCTTTCCAAAGTCCTGGAACGTCTAGTTCACCATCAACTATATACTTTCCTAAATCACAACAATCTCCTTAACCCATTCCAATCTGGATTTCGTTCCGGACATAGTACGGTTACTGCGCTGGTTAAGATAACCGATGACATAAGACATGGTATGGAGCATCAACAACTGACACTACTTACTTTACTGGACTTCAGTAATGCATTTAATGCAGTTGATTTTGATGTTTTGCTTGGTACCCTATGCTCTCTTAACATATCTCCTGAAGTGATCGACTGGTTTCGCAGTTATTTGCAAGGCCGCCGGCAACGTATTTCGATCGATGACAAAGAGTCCTCATGGTGTAATGCTATCGCTGGTGTGCCTCAAGGTGGTGTGCTCTCTCCTTTATTATTTTCAGTTTTCATTAATACTATAACGACCTCTCTTTCTTCTTCCTACCACTTGTATGCAGACGATCTACAAATTTATACTCAATTCAGCCCCGACAGCATCGATTTGTCCATTAATACTATTAATAAGGACCTTGTTTCAATACTTGAATGGGGTAAATATTATGGTTTAAATATTAATCCTTCAAAAACTCAAGTTATCCTTATTGGTAGCTCTAAACTTATAAACAAAATTGATTATCAGCAACTTGCCCCTATAATTTTTGATAACGTTACCATACCTTACAGTAGAGTAGTTAAAAATCTGGGAGTTCTCATGGATTCCACACTTTCATGGAAACCACAAATAGAATCTGTCAGCAGAAAAGTTTTCTCCGCTGCACGATCTCTCCGAAGGCTTCGTAATTTTCTACCAATACCTACCAAAATTGCCCTCGCACAATCACTTATACTCCCAATACTGGATTACGCTGACACTAGCTATCTTAATTTGACCGAGGAGCAACTAAACAAGCTTGAGCGCCTTCAGAATATGTGTATTAAATTCATATTTGGTTTACGAAAATATGATCACGTTTCCGAATTTCGCGTTAGGCTCAAGTGGCTCCCAATTCGTCTTCGAAGGAATACTCATACACTCAGTCTTTTATACAAAATATTGTTCAACCCCTGTCTGCCAACCTATCTCAAAGAACGCTTCAATTTTCGCCATCAGCACCATGAACGTAACCTGCGGTCAGCCAGCAATTTCTTACTGGCAACCCCGCGTCACAGTTCCCACTTCTATCAGCAGTCGTTCACGGTGAAATCAATATCACTTTGGAACTCACTACCATCTGCTCTCCACAATGCCAAAACAATAGCTTCCTTTAAATATAATTTGAAAAAGTTCTATCTCTCACACTTGTTTCATATCAAATAGAATATATATTTGTTTACCTACATACTGTATATATTATTCTGTCTATTTATATATTTATGTTAATTTAATGTACCTATTTAAATATTTCTATTGTTATATATCCCAGTATATCTATTTATCTATTTATGTATTTATTAAATTCTGTAGTATTTTATATTATGTTAATTAGTATTATTTAAGTATAAATAATATTATTTATGCCATATTCATGTTTCTTTTTTAATTCATAAGATTTCGTTTAAGATGGGGTTGCCTGGTAGAGATCGCTTAGAAGTGATAAGGCCGCCCAAATTGCACATTTAATGTTTTTTTTGTATATTATTATTGTTTGTTAATATTTATCCATTCTATGCAAATGGCAATAAAGTATTTGAATTGAATTGAATTGAATTGAAACTACAAGTGAGGTGACCACGCAAGACCAGAAAAGGTGGCGTCATAATAAGTACCGAGTCCAAAGAAGACATCGAGAAGCTTAAGAAGTCAGCGCAACTAACATCATCTGGTTTTACTGTAGACGAAACCAATAAGCGTAGGCCTAGAATGGCAGTTATCGGAGTGCCATCGGCCTTGAAAGAATCCGAAGTATTTAGTTGTATATACCACCAAAGCTTAGCTGAAAATTCCGAGCACATATCAATTGAATACTTTCTGAAGACTATTAAATTAAGTCATAAGTCAGGAAAAAGGAACACCGAGTACTGTAACTACGTAGTTGAAGTCCCAGCTCATATACGTAAAGCCGTTATACGTAAAGACCGATTGTTTATCAACTGGTCATCGTGCCCAGTGCGAGACTATACCTTAGTCACACGTTATTTTAAATGTCAGCAGTATGGCCACACAGCTAAGTTTTGCCGTGAAGAAAAACATACTTGCGGCCACTGCGGAGAAACAGGTTACATAATGAAGGACTGCAAAAAGAAAGGAGACCCACCGAAGTGCGCAACTTGTCTTCATTTTAAAAAGCCGTGTGACCACAAAACGCAAGACGCCGACTGTCCCGCGAAAAGGTTAGCTGAAAAAAGTTACCTAAATTCAATTGACTATGAAGGCGCCTGAGAGCGCCGTCTGTAATCTTTTATTTTGATCTTAACAAAAATAATGGCTCATAATTAATGTGGTTAAAAATGAATTAGTGAGATTGAAAGTTGTAGTCAATACCTTTCTTCTTACAAATCATTTTTACATTTTTAATCATTACCCAAAACATACGTAGCATTTATAAAAACATAGATAATTTTAGTACTTTTCAACATAGACTGAATATTACCAACGATGTAATTATCGTGACTGAATGTTGGTTAGCTTAAAATAGTACTTTACCATCTGTACCGGGCTACGACCTATACAACAGTAAGGAAAATTAAAACCAAAACGATGGGATAGTAGTTTAGGCTAGAGAAAGCCTAAAAATATCAGTCGAGGAACCATACATGTTGGAATGCAATCAATCACTTCTTAAAATAGGTACAGATACCGCAATTCTAGCCATCTATCTTCATCTTTCTACAAACAAACAAATAACTTAATAAATAGTGCTAAAATTAATTTACGTAGCCTTGAAGCGGATTTAAGCAAAATTGACTTTTCTACAGTTTATAATTCCGATGACGCGAAGTTTTGTATGACATACTTAGTATCACAAATACAAAATGCAATACAGCAAAATACTACGCACACACTTCTTAGTAAAAAATATACAAACATTAACACCCATATTCTCAGTCGTTTCCTCGAATATCCCTCCACTCAAACTCAACCGAGGAAGCCTCGAAACTCCCTCATCTACAATCTCCAAATCGGTATTCTTAATCAGCCCTCGAACATATTTCGCCCTTCACTCGACTGAGGTAAACTCGGGTGAGTCGAGGTGTAACGTAAAAAGTGACGTCATTGTTCTGAGGAGATTTTAATTCTAGCACGTTGGCTACTACGAAATTACTGTCAAAATTTGTGACATTGACAAGACGCAAACGAGATATAAGTCAAATTTGATCATTGTTTGTTTACATTTACGTAAATCTCACGTTCTGTTGTTTCGTCCTGTGTTATTTTCGGGTACAAGTAATACTGATAAAAGTGCCTAATTGAAAAATAGTTTCTTGTGTAATATGAGTTTCAACGAATTGCACAGATGTGCCATTTTCTCACGCTTTCTTGTGCACCGTTATTTCTGTTCTCATTGTTTCAAAGGATATTTAATAGTTTTACGAGTTCCCTTTTATCTATTGTCTCAAGTAATCCTTTACAGCAGTTTATGTTGTTTTTAAATTGCACAAACAAATTAGCCTTTATTTAAGCTGTAAAGTTATTAGTTAGGTTTCCATTCTGGATGTTTGTTTATAGAACCTACCTAACCATTAGTTATGCCATTATTTATACCCCTACCAGGCGTAATGTACCTTGTTTTGGTAAAGATAGTTTTGCTCGACCCAGAGTGCATTCGCAATTGTATTCTGACTCTGGGACAGCATACATTGTTAATAATGTCGCGCAAAGTATTTTCTACTGAAGAAAAAAAGGTGTCTTCAAGAGTTGATAATTAAATATAAATTAAATTCTGCTGCCACCATCGGTCCAGGGAACCAGTCTGCAAAGAAAACTGCGTGGGCACAACTCACTAATGAATTTAACTTATTGGAATTAAATACAACTGTAAGTAGATACAAACATATGAAATAAAAATGTTTTGTTTACATTCCTATTCTTAGCTCTAAACATAAATATGTAAACTGTTACCTTTAATTAATGTGTTATAAACTTTTTTTTTCCTTTTTATGTAACACCATTATTTAAGTACCAAAATGTGGAATATAATATCTAATTTCAAAGCAAAATAACAACTTACTAAAATATTGGTATTTTTTTAGAGAACTGAATCTCAACTGAAAAAATGTTTCGATAATATGAAGAGCAGAAGGAAGTCTGACTTGACTGCACAGAAAAAACAAAGAATGCGTACTGGAGGAGGTGTGTGTCGACCAAGTCCTGAGCCTTCAACTTCAACAGCACAGGACTCGATGTTAGTGGATGAAGTTGCACTAGCTGAGCTCACTAATTTAGAAATGATGTATGCTATCGACAGTGATAGTGCAATTCCTACCACAGGAAACCAACAAGGTATATTACAGTATTACATTCTAGGTTTTCTAGTTGATCAGACAGTTCGCAAAATTAGCGAGATCTCCAATTCAAGTTGATCAATTGGCATTGATATGTTTATATCAGGATACCTCTTGAACAACAGTTATGATCTTGTAAAATTGATAGTGTACAAAATGTCAATAAAAAATTATTGTCGATAAAGATTCTTGATATAGTTACTTTTTTGAGGTAAAGGTTAAAAAGGGGTTAGAACAATATTTAGGTACTTCAAATTTGGCATACATTTTCATTTACAGTGATACATTATATTTCTTCTTTTATCAGAGAGTGTCCCACCACCAGCTGAAACTGAAACAGTATATGTAGAAGTACAAGACCAAATGGAACAGAGTTGTAATGAAGGTATTGTATAACTTTGTTCTCTTACGGAATTCAACCATTGCTTTCCCTTTCCTGCATAGTTCCTTTTCTGGTGGGAGATAAAAATGATCCAATGGTCTTTTATGGTATTTCAGTGGGTTAAGCATAAAATCACAAATATACATATTTGGTTTTTCATTTATAATACTTGGTTATTTTTGCAATACATGGTATCTTAAAATTTATCTATTGTCAAGTTATTTTTTACATAGATTATGATAAATTGTTTTTTAATTTTTGCAGAAGTACTGCCAGAAGGCCCCAATCCCGATCTACATGAAGCCCAGCCTGGTACAGGTATGTGTATTTTCTTCATAAAGAAAGCAATTGAAAGAAAGGACTAAAAAGTACCTTCACATTGTACAGTTACCTATATACAATGTATTTAACCATTGATTTTATAAAATATTGAATTCACATTCAAATAATATGTTTCTTATTCTTCTAGGTCTGCGCAGAAGTGTAGGCGAAAGGACTAGCTCACGACTGTCTGATTTCAATCGTGCAGGTATGTCGCTATATCTAATCATCAATTACTACATACCTATATAAAATTCGCTTTCCACGTCCGTCTGTTTCTCTCCCAATATAATTAATTATAAATAAAATCCCCAGACAATCCAACCAATTACATGGCCCCAAACCAAGCACAGCTTCTAATATGGAATACCATGAAGCGAACTAGGGGGGAACCTATAATATAAATAGTTGCTCCTTTTCTCATGGTGATTTCAGAGGGTAAAGTCGAGGCATCCTCAAGATGTTTTTCTTCACCGTTTGTATGTGGTGTCTCTAGATGTCAAAAATGTGCTTATGTCCTGACACTATATAAACAGTGTATTTATTCTACTCTTATTGAATTTAGGAATAAAACTAAAAGTTTGCTTTTATATTATTTTTCAGGAGGAAGAAATATTAGAGCTCAAGTGATTCAGGAGGAGTTTTCTTTAAGAGAAGATTCTTACAAAAAAGCTCAAGAGCGTGAAGAAGAGTTACATAAATTAAAAGTAGCCGAGAGGGAGTGGCTGGTAAAGGCTGCTGAGGAAATTTTTAAAAAGGCTTGCCTAGAAAGGGAAGGTGCCGAAATAATATTAGAAAATTTAAAAAATAAATGATTTTTGTTTGAAAATGTGTTTTAATACTTTTAATTAAGTACATAGTGAATAAATGAATAAGTATTAATACTAGGATAGCCTAAAAACATTTTTAACATATTATTAATAATTATTTTTTTAGGTAAAATGCCTGGCTATGAAAGCCATAGATGAATATAAGTACTAAAGTATAGATGACCGTCTCGCGGTTTTTGCACTTTAGCGCCACACAGTATCCACTCTAGGAACCTTTTTGACCAAAACAACCCTAGAATGCAGCCCGGCCGTACCACCACTTTCAAATTTTCAGAAATTCGTAGTAACAGTTATAACTATTGTGCAAACTGCGCAATACTAATAAGTTGAAATAAATTGCACTAAGCATGATGCTATGCGAGTTGGGGGTAGGTAATAAAAAAATATGCATCTCAGACAATTATTTATTTTTTCTTAATTATTTGTGTTTGATATAATAATTATAGGCCATAGATTTGTTCGGTTCGTTTTCGTCAAACTCAATGCTTTTGCCACACAAATTGTTCACCTCCTTGCACCAGTCATTTAAAATCAATGCAATTACTTTTCTTAACTCACTATCTCACTAGAAAGTCAGCATCCTATGTAAAAATATCACTTCACAAAAGTAAAATCTTTGATTTGAGATCGTAAAAACGCGAGGAGTGAACACTCTACTCAACGTACTTTGTAGAAAACACTAACAAAAGAATTCAGCGACAAAAACACACAGAAAAATAAGCAAATGCAAAAATTTGATTGGTTGAATACTATACTATAAATACGCTGCCTGGTACTATAGATATATCGATATCGATCGCAGAAAAAAATACAAAAAGTTCCAGTAGTGCCCGGCGCGTAGCGCTAGTAGTAATAGTAATTTGGTATTTGTATGGAAGACAAACTAGCATGATGAAAGCTGCCCTTATAAGACTACCACTTTCACTTATAGGAGCAGGAGTTGTAGTAATTTCCTCTACTTCGGGAAAATCATTTGACAAAGGCAGTTCATTACATAAAATACTTATATTATGAAGTACTGCACATGCTCCTATAATGTTCGGCACATTTTCTATTTTGTTTTGTAGTTTCCTGCCTAAGCAGGCAAACCTCCGTTTTAGAACACCATTCAATCCCTCGATAGTATTTCTTGTTTGTATGTGTGCTCGGTTGTAGCGTTGTTCTGCTGGGCTCTGAGGGTTAATTATGGGTGTGAACATGTAGTGCGTTTGGGCATAACCACTGTCGCCCAAAAGAATACCTCGAATTTCACCTTCTTCAAATATCATGCAGCAGCAACTGTTGGCAAATATTCTAGAGTCATGTACGGACCCCGGCCATCGTGCTACGATGTCAAAAATTTTTAAATTGGGGCCACAGACTATTTGTACATTTATGGAAAAAGTAGTTTTCCGGTTACGAAAACTTTCTCCACGTAATCTGGTTGGGTTTTTTATTGGCACATGAGTGCAGTCTATGCAACCCACAACACCAGGGAACCCAGCAATCTGGTAAAACTCCACTTTAACAGTATTTAATTCTGCACTCATTGGGAAGTTAATGTACTGTGCAGTTTTCATCGCAAACTGTTTGGACAAATTTGCCACTATTTTAGAGACCGTGCCCTGGCTCAATTTGTGTAGGTCTCCACAGTCAATCTATGAACAAAAATAGGATTTCAATATCATCTATGCCTACTTATAATAATCAAATAACTAAAAATCATTGTATTAGTTTCATAATAAGAAAAAAAAAAACAATTGTATGCTGAGAAATCTGTACAAATGTGCAGGCCCAGGCATAGAAAAAATTGTTATGTAGAAAAAATGGGTTTTTACCTGAAACATCCCCGATGCGTAAAACTTGAGTGCTACTAATAACTGCATCATTGGCGGCACAGGAATCCCTCTATTTGTTTCAGTCGATGTAAATGTTAATAAAGGAAATATAACGTGAACAACTGCGTTTTTACTGAATCGAAAACGTCTCACAAACTCTTCATCGTCGTAAAGCTCAAGAGGGTTTGTAGCGTCCCGTAAATATCTTCGGGCTGGATATGCGTCATATAAATATGGTTCGTCATGTATATAATTGATAAATTGTTCGAAATCCAATAAATCACTCATATTTTCGATAAAACAACTAATCAACGCGTCTTGAGCAAGCTATAAGGTTGGTCGCGAGGTACCTTAACTATGACAGTTTATTCCTCCATTCTCACTCGACTCGAGTGAGTAAATTCTCAAGTGGAGGACTTTTTTTATGTTTAAGAATACGAGAATGCCCTCAAGACGTTGAGTCGTTGTGAGGAGATTTGGAGGAAACGACTAAGAATATGGGTGTAAGCCTTGGATTACCCCGGGACTCATTCGCTGTATGAAACATAGGGATAAGTTACATATGAAGACCAAAGCACAACCAGATAACTTAATATTTTGTCGTACAAAAGATATCGTAAGTTTTGTAACGCTCTTCTTAAGAAATTAAAAAATACCTACGATAATACTGAATTAGAAAAAGCGGGAACAAACAGTAAAATGGTTTGGAAATTTATTAAAAATGTAACTTTTTTTTTCATAACAGCATAAATCCGCAACTGAGCTATTACTGGGCAGGTCCTATGAATCGCAACTTGAATGTACTAATAGCTAATAAATATTTTACTAACATTGGGAAATCATTGGCTGAAATAATTCTTAATTAATCGCAACGGTTTCATCATATTCTATGCACTCCACTAACCTTTTTCAAGGGTGCCTTAGGGAAGGCGTGTTTCCGAATTGTTTGAAAAAAAGCTGTCATTATTCCTATTCACAAAAATGGGAAGAAAGATCAAATTACTAATTATAGGCCAATATCACTTTTAACAGCCATTTTTAAGGTACTAGATTTTTTTTTTCATTTCTATGCGCACGAAAACCAACCACATGAAAGGGCATATCACCTTCTGACCAGGTGATAAAATAATTAAACCAGTATTTATATATACAAGGTAAGAGGATAATGTCAAGAAGAAACTTGATGGAATTAGGTAATTAGCCCAACCCGAACCATCGAAACCCTCTTTTTGTCCTTGATAATACGCCATACTTATCCTTGACTCCATTTCGTTTATTTTATCATAAAGGAGCTCTCTGTTTATTTTTTCGCTACTAGTGGTCCTCCACCTCAGTCCATAAATAAAAGACTTCAATACCATGAAAAACAGTCCATCCTGTCAAATGCACAATTCGGCTTTAGGCACAAGCTTTCAACAGCTGATGCGGTACTAGAGCTTACTAATTTCGTAGCCCAGGAGCTTGACAAGGGAAATCGGACCTTAGGACTCTTTTTAGACCTATCCAAAGCCTACGACACAATTTCTATTCCTATCCTTTTGCACAAGCTTGAAAACTTAGGTATAAGAGGAACCCAACTCAAATTACTTGCAGATTATTTACACAATCATCGTTTTCAATGTGTGAAAATAGGACATGTTCTAAGTTCTGACCTAGTTTTGGACGCGGAACCATGTTCCTCATTTATATTAATGACTTTTGTAACCTTAAAATTAATGGTGGTAAAATCATATTATGACACCGCTCTATTGTTTTCTGCAAACTCAGACCGTGAACTATACGAGTAGTCAACAAGTGGCTACAGCAGCATTTACTGACCCTAAATTCAGGCAAAACTCATATGATTCAATTTTCCATACGAAAGTCTACTACTGTTATTCCTAACCTATACGCGCACTTTTGTTGTGATCAAAATATCAACCGTGCTCGTGTCGGTATATTTCTCCTACTAAAACAATTAAATACCCTATTATAATCGATGACACTCTGTCCTTTAAACAACACATGGATACGGTGAGTGACAGAATACGCAAGCTTATAAAAAAAATTAAAAAAATTGCGCACCATAGGATACCCTAAACTTATCAGGCAAGTATACTTTGCATTGTGTCAGTCGATACTAAATTATTGTATTACATCATGAGGAGGGGACGCTAAAACGCTTCTCTTTAACATTGAAAGAGCGCAAAGAGCAATTTTAAAAGTTTCGCATTTCCGACCTTTCCCTTATTCCACTGAGCTTCTCTATAAAGACTGCCAAGTACTGAAAGTTAGGCAGTTATTTATAATGAACACAATTTTAAAATACCATTGCACCCTTATTTACAAATCACAAGCAACTAACAAAAGAAGGCTTGACATTGCACGCCCACTAAACACAAAAACTGCATTTTCTTCTAGAAAATTTACTGAATGCAATTTACTGAAAAAAACATAAAGGTGCGATTTTTGTGATGCCAAATGTAGTATGTATTAAATATTCAAAAAAAAGAGGGGTATTTTTAAATATAATTAAATGATACAAAGTTTTCTGTCTATTATAATTAAATCACTAATATGAAGTACATTTGGCATAGGTTATTATTAAGATTATCTGCTATCAGGGTCGATGCACGCAACACCGGAAACAAGATCGATGCATTTAAATTTAGGTATTTTATTTTTTTTATTTTATTTATTAAAAAAGGTTCGCCAACAAGGCACACACTTTTACATTCATAATATATGTACACAGTTATTAGAAAGGTTACATAAGTGCCACCTCAGTTAAAGGCAAACACAGCATGCTTAAATTAAATACTGTATTATTATTATTTGTCAAGGAAAAATACAAAAATATTACAATCTTACAATCTATATCATTAATTAAATTAATTATTTTCAAATAAAAGAAAAAATAAAACATTAAGACATAAGAAAATAAAATAAAATTAAGTTACAAAATAAATAGTAAAAGATATTAAAATTAATTGAGCTAATTATCCTATCCTAATTAAAAATGTGTACGTATACAAAACAATAAATTATTAATTACTAACTAAATAGAGGTCGTGCATTTCTTTAAATTTTATTGAATAAGATCTCCTTCAGATCTGTTTTGAAGTTATCAAGGTTCGAAGTAAAAATACAAAAGTTATTATTATTTTTGCTGAGCTCATTGTAGTACCGACACATTCTTGCTAGTGGAGCGTAAAATCCTATGTTAGTCCGTGACCTGTCATTGTAAAATGTCTTATTATTTTTAGTAGATCTAGGCACTCTCAGAGGTACACATAAAGATATTTTATGTAGTAGGCTTTCACAGTCAATCGATCCATTCATAAGTCTGCACAAGAACAAGCAGTCATGGTACTTGCGACGAAGCGACAGGCGATGCATTTTAAAGTAAGACAATCTGTCTTCGTAGGATGCCAAACATTTTGCTAAGCCAGATTGAAATGAAAGATGGCGCAAAAATAATTTTTGGACCCTCTCAATTTTATTAACATAGACTGCATAAAAAGGGTTCCAAACTGGACTACAGTACTCAAGTCTACTACGGACCAATGAATTATAGAGCGTTATTTTAGTAGACGGATTGTGAAAATCTTTTGTGTTTCTATTTATGAACCCGAGCAATTTTAAAGAAGATGTTGTGATGTTTTCAATATGTTTGTGTAGTTGTAATTTGCCATCTAACAATACTCCTAGATCACGAACAATGTCAACTTTTTTTATCACGTCTTTATTCAATTTATAGGAACCAATATGTTTATTGCAACGGTTGCGTGAAAAACGCATATGGTAACATTTATCAGAATTAAGGGTCATGCAGTTTTGTTCACACCAGGTCATGAGTCTGTCAAGATCCTCCTGCAGTAAAACTTCGTCAATGTGGCAAGAAACACTTCGTGTAACTTTTAAGTCATCGGCAAACAGATAAATGTCAGAATTATGAAAACATGTATGAATGTCATTTATAAAAATGTTAAATAGTAAAGGTCCCAGGATTGAACCTTGTGGGACTCCAGATAGAATTGGGTATGGGTTGGAAGAAAAACCGTTTATAACAACTATTGATGTCCTGTTTGTAAGATAAGAGTTAAACCAGTCCAGTAAACTACTCATAATCCCAAACGATTTCAATTTGTATAAAAGTATTTGGTGATTAACTCTGTCAAAAGCTTTACTAAAGTCCGTGTAAATTACGTCCATTGGGGTACGGTTGTCAATTGATTTATTAAGAGTCTCTACAAAATCTACTAGGTTAGAGCAAGTGGAATCGACACGATTCATCACTAATACGAACTGTCATAGGGATCAACGTTCGCCGCGCCAGTATTTCATATCTTTCCACTAAAGTAATTAAAATATCGTTGTTCATCGTGAATAAGTATTTAGGTTACAGCTTAACGTTTAAAACACGTCAGAACTTGTAACGCTCGGAATCCGAATGACGCGTTCACTGCGGATGACTTCATCAGCTCAAATACCGGTCTCAGGTGCAAAAACGCCGATCCTGTGCACTCAGTACCATATAAACAATACAAAGCAACAAATCCTTCCGCTCCGATTCCGATTCAGTGGACGCGCAACTTAATATCCCAATGTTAAATTTGTTGTCCTAAACTTTTAAAAGCACCTAGATGTTGCTTAGCAATAATTGGCGTAATTCTGTGGAAGTACCCTTTAAAATTGGCTGGTAGTCCAAAATTGAATTTATATAGTTTGATATTAATAAACATTTGTTATCAAACCTATTTTTTAGTAATGTTAAGGCTTCAAAGTGTTAATTATTAATTAAGGGTAAGGTATCTATTAATAACAAGGCATCAACTTTCAGAAATTTTCTGAAATAGTCTGCACTATATGCTTTAATAACCGAAATAAATTGTTGAAAGAAGTGTATTGAGTAATGTCCTTTCCGTCAGATTGAGATATTTCGAGTTGTGGTAATTTGTTTGACCGCCGTATTGTTTCACTATATTCATTTGTGTTGTTGCCATACCAGCAGAGCGTACTGACCCCTTAACTTAGCCATTATGGAAAAATACTTTTTTTCAGTTGAATTATCGTCCAATATTTCTTCAGCTGTAATTATTTGAAATTCTTTGAGAATTTCAAATAATCCTTATAATTTTGCCATCTCTTTTAGAACTTCTCTATTCTCAAAAGCGTCAGAGAAAATCGGCTATACTGACAGATACGCCGGAAAAAACAGCATTAGAAGAAGAATTTAATTTTAAAACCAATAAAAAGACTAAAACTCTGGACTCTAGAGAAATGCATAAAAAAAATAAAGGAACAGACAAGGGTAAAGGAAAAAAAAAGTAGTAAATTAGTAAAGACAATGAGCAGATTCGGTTTGATAAAGACGATTTGTTCCGATAATGGCACATCTTTTATATCAACTGAGTTTCAAATTTTTTGTAAAAACAATGCTATTGAACATATTACGTCCCCGACTTACAATCCGAGCAGTAATGGGCAGGCTGAAAGTTCAGTAAAAATTGTAAAAAAGGCAATAAAGTCATTTATTTTATCTGGAATTAACATTAGAGATCTGAGTAACAAATTAAATGAAAAAGTAATAATCGCTGATGCGAATTACAACGAGGCACAAAATAATGGACACAATGAAGCAACAACGACAAAGTTCTTTTTACTCCAGCATACACTTATTGTAGTCATAATTGTTTCTGCACCATTTTTTGTTAAGAAATAACAAACCAATTACTTTAAATATTTTTTTATTCGTTCAAGACGTGGTACCACCCTTACAATATGAAAAACGAGAGAGCGGGGGTGGTAAGGGCACAATGTTGCCATAGTACAATATTACTGTTCCGTGCTGGACTGGGAGCGAAAGAAAAACATAGAATGTACCAGCTGCTTCTCTTCCCGGGCATACTGTAAAAGCCAGTTAAGGGACGGAGGTTTTATTGGCGTTTTAGTGGGCGATAGGCTGACCCCCTCTCACTATGTTATGTATGTATGTATGTACAATATTACTTTAACAAGTAAAAGCTAATGTAGATGGCTACTCCAGAAGTGTTCTCACTGTAAACTATGTCACAAACTGAACAGATAGTATCATCTTCATCTGATCTCTCTTCCTTAAGAACTTTTTTTTTTTACAGAATCTATTCTATTATTAGCACTTTTTTTTTCCTTTACCCTTGCCTGTTCCTTTATTTTTTTATGCATTTCTCTAGAGTCCAGAGTTTTAGTCTTTTTATTGGTTTTAAAATTAAATTCTTCTTCTAATGCTGTTTTTTCCGGCGTATCTGTCAGTATAGCCGATTTTCTCTGACGCTTTTGCTTCGACGTGGGACGTGGAGCAGCTTTAGGTATAGGTCGTACAGAATCCAAGTCAAAACTTCTTGATGGTCCTGGTATTGGATTTTCATTTGGAGTGGCTGGTTGGGCGACTAAACTCGGTTCTGATGTTTCGACAGACGTTGCAATTTGATTGATCACTTCTCCCAAACTTATATCAATAAGAGGCATGTTTTCAATTTCCGGTATTAGTGAGGGCTACAAGCCTAAATTCAAATTAAGATCGTTAGATTCATTGGCTGTAGATGTCTTGGACACTTTCTGTTTGCTGAGATGTAGGATTAGGACGATCAGTCACAAAAGAAGGGGAGAAGTCAGTCTTCAAATATCAACTCAGTGTACGGCCAAATTCCTGACTTCGGAACGAATTTATTTTGTCATTCGGGGTGAAAGCTACCGGAAAAGCTTCACGAACAATCCCAGGAAGATCATAAATCGTCATGGTCTTACCTGCGTTGCTCGTCATACAATTGGTCTGCCTCTCAATAATGCCCTTCCAATCCCACCACACACTCAACATCACCTTATTGCGAGTCAACCCGGGTTTCGCCACAGTCTGTGAAGCCTGACCGGCCTTTGACCACGACCTTTTTCGCACGTTCTTGTCGTACGTGATCCACTTTTCATCACCAGTTATCAGCTTCTTCAAAAATGATTCGGTTTTGTTACGTCGTAATAAAGAATCACAAATGAGTACACGGTTCATTAGGTTTCTTTCAGTGAGCTCGTGAGGTACCCAAATATCGAGCTTTTTAGTGTACCCAGCTTTTTTCAAATGCGCCAAAACTATTTTGTGGTCAATTCCCAGTTCTTCAGCTACGTCGTAACTACTGATATGTCGATCTTGCTCCACAAATTCCATTTTCAAAAATGGCATCCATTTTATCCGTAATAGTGCGACCAGAGCAAGGTGCATCTTTGACATCAAAATTTCCGGATTGAAAACGCTTAAACCAAATTTGTGCTACTCTCACAGACACTGCACTAGGTCCATAAACGTCGTAAATTTTTTTCGCGGCTTGCATTGCATTCCTACCTTTTTTGTAGTAAAATTTTTAAATGTATCGAATTTCTTCATTAGATTCACTCATCTTGACAGTACGAAAAACAAATGAAAATCACACATTTTCCTAATTTGAATTTGGAATTATTTTCTTTAAAATGTTAACTTTCAATGATACCAAAACCAGCCAGATACAAATACTATAGCCAAAGAGATTTTATTACAAGTTCATACATACTATAATGCGAAAAGACTTTTTCCCCAACCTATTACATAAAATACATGCGTTGGACAATCTAATCTGGGACTCTGCTGGTCCAATGCCGGATGACGATGCAACCCTATGGTGTCTAAAACTTTCTCAGACAACTCAAAAATGCTGGGCACATGCACCACATTACCAGTAGCAGTATGTGCCCTTATCATCATGGCATTCTCTGCCCGTGCATTTTTTTTTTCAAACTTTCCATGTCTAGAAACAAAATACTATGTGACAGTTTTAACTCATAAATAGCACAATACAAGGCTTAGTATGCAAATTATCACCTGCTTCCACTGGCCAATGGTCTTATCAGGACCATGCTCTTTGAGCAGGTCTTTAATTTTCTGCCACTCAGCCTCATTTTTATGAGAGCCAAGTGGCCCGGAAATTTCACCTGTCGCCAACATGTTGTGGGTGTAGTCGACCAAAATTCCTACTTGCACCTTATTACTTCTTAATCTTGAACAATAATAAAAATTGATAAGCAGAAAAATATTATTAACATGATAATGTTTACCATGTAGTGCATGAAGCAGTTGTAAAGCCTAGGGGAGCTATATACTTGTGAATGGTGACTTTTAAACGGGTTTTAAATACAATTGTCTCATAAGTAAAACAGTTGATTCATTGCTTACTTTTTTTCCACTCATTTTAATGATAAATATTAAGTCGATTTCAAATATTTAAAACTTGATTTCTTTGATCTTGAACTTGTTGCTTCTTTATGTTGGATTGTTGACATAAACACGAATGAAAGAATGAATGAATATTCATATTGATGCAAATACTGATTGATTTCTTGATATTGATTCTATGGTTTAATTTTATATTGTCATTTTCTGTAAATGGCCATTAACAAGCCCGTGCTCGCAGGGAAGATACAATTGACAAGCGGTATAAAATTTTATCCTCTCTTCAGAGATATTTTATCCCCAGCCCGTGCTAGCCCGAGACGCAACACGTGATTTCGAGCATAGGAGATTAATCACTACATTTCCTCTGGTTTTAAATTCGTAGGTAGAGACAGCAACCAAAGGCTTTAGAGGCTTTAAACATCGTCCCATCCTAGTTTCATAGACCACAAATCCTGCATTGAATTTATTGCGGTTACTATGATTGGCCCAATAATACCCAAAGGATCAAATATTTTACCAAGAGAAATTATGCTGCTTTTACCTTGTACAATGCTCCTGTGTAATTTTTTAACACATAGTTTTAATTTTTTTTTAATCTGCCCTCCATATTACACTTTTTCTTTTAATCGTGCATAAACTGACGAATCTCCATCTCCAACAAAATTAATTATAAGACATGATGCATCTCGTGACTCTTCTGAAATTCTTCTACTAAAATGGCTGACTCCATTCCAGTAGATGGTCCCTCATAGTTCTTGAAGCAGATGTGCTCCGGCACTGCCATATGTTTTTTTTTCATAGATATGGCAGTGGTAGCAATACTTGTTTTTTAAGCCAAGGAACAAGCATAAATAACATAAATAAATAAAAAAAAAAAAAAATATATAATAAAATGGTAGTTCAGAAGAATACTTACCATGCCAGATGGCGAGCTATAGTCATGACCAAAGGATCGCTTAGGCCACCCACTGTCAACATAAACCGTTATATATGGGGTGATATTTGCATCTATATGATTTTTTTCTATAGCAACAGCCCTCTCTATTTGTCCATTCTTTTGAATTTCCTCACTTAGACGGTCTTTCCAAACATCACCTTATTGTTTCTCTGTGGCAAGGAACTTGGCTGCTGACATTGTAGGGATGTCCATCAACTTTATAATGTGTGCAGCCTGTGTATAATAGCTGCCAGCTGTCAATGTTCCCCAAACAAAAGCTTAATTGAATTGGTCCTCTTTTCCATTGCTGTACCTAAATTCTTTGCCACACATACTGCATTGGAAGATAAATATACTGTAGAAACCATTACTTAATTCATTCCCAAAGACAATACTGCTCCCAGCACATTGTGAATGATGTTTCTCAATTTTAAAAGCCCATTTGAGGACATGTGATAGGTCAACGATTCTGTTACATGATAGACCAGCCAAGTTATCATGCGGTTCTACACTATGTACGATAAGATCGTACCCGGGAAAAGTACTTGTAAAAATGGATTCTAAGAAATGAAACTAAGTATAATTATAGTAAATAGTATTTATTTGAATGCCTTATATTAGTAAGGTGTCCAATCCCCACCATTGGCTATTATAGCCTGGCATCTTTGAGGCATGCTTTCTACTAATTTTTCAGCGTAGTCGCTGGACAATGACCTCCATATCTCCTTAATATGACGGCTCAGCTCGGCGGCGGTATTTGCATTTTTTCCACGCATCTTCAGCTTCATTAAGGCCCAAACATTTTCAATTGGGTTTGCGTCTGGTGACTGCGAGGGCCACTCCAATACGTTGACGTGATTTTCAGCTTTCCAGGCGGTACACAAACGGCTTCGGTGTTTGGGGTCATTATCCTCTTGCAGTACCCATTCTTCATTTTGTCTAGAGTACATCGCTGTAGCAGAAGGCAATAAAGCTTTTTCGTAGATTTTGTTCATTTTGACAGCATCTAGGGTCCCGGTAAACAAATGCAAATTACCAAAACCCCTTTTTGAGAAGCATCCCCAAACATGGACCTTCACTGGGTGTTTCACGGTTCTGACCAACAACCTGTTGTCGGCAGTTGACCAAGCCCGAGACGTTATATTTGATGCCCAAAAGGATGATTCATCTGAAAATATAACGTTGGTCCAATCGCGGTCTAAGTTTTGCTGTGCCCAAAGCAACCGATTTTCTACGTGCCTTTCGGTAAGGAGCGGTTTTTTGATAGTGCTCCGATATTTTACATTGGACTCAATCAACCTCCTTCTAATCGTATCTAAGGATACATTGAGACCTCTTTTCTTCAATTTTGCTTGACCGGAACGTAGAGATAACCGAGGATTTTTCTCAAAAAGTTGTACTATTCGTTTATCGTCGGCGAGGGTAGTCTTCCTCTGTTTGCCACGCTCTGGGAGGTCATCGACATTTTTAGTTTCCAAATATCGATGAACCCACTTCTTAACGAATGCTTTTGACTTTTTCATGTACTTTGCAGCCTGATTGTAGGAAAATTTAGGTCCTTTTGGGTGTTTGCACAAAAAAACCGCTTCGAAGCGCGACGCGTACGCAGCACTCATTGCGAGAAACGTGCTCCCTCTTCGAAAGTCGCGAGCGCACTGAGTTAAATGTCACAATGCATCTTAGACAATGAATCACTCTACGAATTACAACCACTTATTTGTCAGTCACTTACAATTTTTAGAACACTTACCCCGGGTACGCTCTTGTCAAACAGACTGTATAATCAAATCATGACTTTTTACAGTAGGATCAATTAGCGGCCATGATACCCAGAGAACTTGACGAAGGCTCTTTCTATATTTGTATCTCTTTCTTTTTTTGGGTATAACTGGATTCTGTTTATGTCTTTTTACTTCCACTGTAGGTTTTTACAGTTTTATCAACTCTAAATTGAAAAAAAAGGAAAAATGACTGATTATATATTACTGAAACTTATTATACTAATACAACAAAACATAATATTATCTTGTTTGTTATGTTTCTCATACATAGAAGTAGAAGGTTCGTTGGTATCTGTGTTATTTTTCTTGCGCAATATTGAAACACCAGCTGCAACAAAAAGCCAAATATGTTTATAACGCACAAACAATCTACAAAAAATACAATTATTTACTTGACAGATAATAACAATCAATTTCACATGAATACTAATATAATAAATGCGAAAGTGTGTTTGTATGTTTCTAACATGAACAGTACATAATAATTCAATAAAATATATTTTACCTTACCGTACTATTTCTCTATGATACCGTTTCATTTGTCCATAACTACGTTTGCGACTTTTTCGCGGCCCAGAGTAAGTGTGGTTTTTATAGTCTCTATGAGATGTTGGTGGAGACATTTTTACAATTTTCTAATTAAAACAACAAGATAGGAACAAAACATATCTTTCGACTCAATAAAATCTGCGCGGAACGGGGCGCGGGCGTGGAGATCTCGTGCGATAAAATACGAAGTTCCGAACGACAAAATAAATAGGTTGCCTGGACTGAGCGGCAACGTTGCATTTTCGGCAAACGCCGAACCGGCAACGTAGCGTCAATGAACGCATACACACTAAAACATTCAGTTAACGTACTACACTGTCACAGTAGGCAATGGTCCCAGTCTTTAAAACCCGAACGGCAGTGAATCCTCCGCTCCATCCTTCTTTGTAAAGAGAAAAACATGTGTACCCGCCGACGAAAAGTCTTGCATACCGTTTAGCTCACTGAAGCTCCCGCATCCTTTGTAATAAATACTCCAATGGAGTACAATCAAGCACAATTTTATCAGAAAACGAGAGACGACAGAGTCGTCATAACAAATAAGACACTGGCTGAGCAGTCTCTTGATGCTCAGCAGGTTATCTTCTGGAGTCTCGCGGTGGATGGCACTATGTGAGGAGGAAGCCACGCTCCTCTCAGATTTCAGATCCTCGTTCGGATCCAGCACCTTTTTCTGAGCCGTTATCTTTTGGCTCTCTGCTACCCATGCTTTCGTTACCTCCTGTTTGTCCGAACAGGAGGCCACCCGTTCAATGGCTCTTTTACTCAATGCTTTCTCTTCACGTCCTTTTGAAGGTACGCTTTTCTTCGTATTCCTGAGACCTTTTTCGGCGCTCGGCTCAGAGGGCAGCATCTTGGTTTTCGGAAGAAACTCAGCCTTGTCCTTCCGCTCCCTCTTCGTTTCAAGCCACTCATCGTCGAAGCCCATACATTATGAAATGGCTCCACTCTAGCTCCAGGCAAGCCAGAACCATAATCTTTGCCTACTAACTGGATATTTTCTTTTTCAATACCAGTTTATGGCTTTGTTTCTGCAGGTCCTCCCCCGCTACGAGTATTGAAAGCTCGTAAAGAAGCGAGACGATTTTTGATTTTAGATTTGTAATCATTCCAATACTGCAATTGGAGTAGATAGTTAATTAAATTAAAAGTCAATGTACTATTACTGTTTCACAATGTTGATTCTATGTCCTATAACCTAAATTCATGTCAAATTTGTATCCAATTTACTTACTTTTCACCATCCTATCCAATCCCTTTCACACCATGCAAATTTAACATTTCAATCACATATTTCGGCAATCTGCTCTAGCTTGTGCAGATTTATTGAACCATGTGGCCAAACTTTGATTGCAGTTTAATAATTCTCACAAACATTCTAATTGGGTAAGTGTTACCCTATGACGTGATGATTCCCTGAAAGCGTAAAAAAGCTACTTGAAATCTACTTGAGAAATTCCTTACTCGCACGTATAAGAATCGCCTCTCTAAATATTTAACTATTTTTTAACACCGGAAGTAACTTATTGTTTTACAATACTTACGACATATTTTGAAAGTCAAGCGGAATCACTTTTAACTTCTTCTTAACTCTAGTTTCCGTAATTAGATAGATAGGTACTTAGTTTCCCGTTTAAAGATGGCGCGAAAAAGACAAAACGTAAATAATTACACAGGTTATAATAGCTCCTTAGTGTTCTGAAATACGCATCAGAGACAACATCTTTTAGTCACTCACTCTCTCATCGATTCAAATGCGATAGTGTTCTGAGGAGGTTATGGTACGTGTGGCGTCCTCAGACGTGACCCACAGAGATATAATATCTATATAACGTGCTTGATAAAAACATGTTGACCAGTGCACATTTATTAGATACTTACTACATTTTAGATAAGATAAAATATTGCTAACAAGGTTAATTATACACGTACATTTTACTATATAAACTATTTCTATTTGTTAATAAATTGTCACTCAAGATGTAATCGTGTCTTGCTTTAAAACCCTTTCCCTGGTCGTAATAAGTGGTGACCCCGAAGTTAGTCACGCAGCCAATTAAGTAAGAAGATTTTTGAGGACCCGACCAGAAATAAAAAGGAAAATGGCTCTACGTGCTCCAGTCAATCCTGTTACATTGGAACCTGAAGTTGCCGCCAGAAACATATCAGAACGTATCCCACGCTTCTGGCAAGACCAACCCAAATTATGGTTTACCCATTTCGAAGCTATAGTCGCCGCACAGAAACAAGGAGATGACTACAAGTACAATCTGGTAATCGCACAATTATCGAAGGATGAACTACGCGAAGTCAGTGACATCATCGTTAACCCTCCGGAAGAAAACGAACATAAAACTATTAAAGACCGCCTCATTCATTGTTACGAAAATACGAAGCAAAAGAGGTTTCAACATTTATTCTACCGGATATTTGATAACTTAAATTATGAAGTTAACGAGGTCACTAGATATGCAAATCAGCTGACACAGATGAAAACTGAAATCGCTGCACTACGCGACGAAAAGTATCGACGCAGTGAATTCCGTCCAATATCAAGGTCAAGAAGTGCATGGAGGTATTGTAACCAAGGTCAATATCATTAGCGATTCAAGAAAAAGACACATAAATGTCAACCACCATGTGCCAGGAAAAAGCAGATCAAACGACGGAAAAAAACTCATTGAGAAAGTTACTGAGCTGACAATGCCTGCAACAATTATCAGAGCAAATCATCCTATCGTTGAAACTGTTTCACAGGAAAGTAGCATAAGAACATTACTGGAAAATATGAAGATATAACTAAGGCAGCTACCAACCCATCTAACTTCAAGCTCAAAAGAGGAACACCTGCAACATCTGGACATAATTTTAAAAGGCCTGCATGAACTTGGGATAACGATTAACATAGAAAAATGTGAATTTCTCAAGATCGAACTCGATTTCTTAGGTTATCATATAACGAGCCAAGGAACTCCAACGGATGAGAAAGCAAAAGCTTTTCGACTTAATTGATATTATGGTCTTACGTAATCATAGTACTATATAAATTGCTAGGTTTTCAAATATTTCTAATATGTATTATGTCAACAAAAAAAACTGTATTTTGCTTGATATTGTCATGTACTATTTAATTTTAGAGTAAGAATATTGAATCGTTATTTTGTGTTTACATTTTTTTTAAAGGGGGAGTATCTGTGGCGTCCTCAGACGTGACCCACAGAGACTGAATATATTAATATCTATATAACGTGCTTGATAAAAACATGTTGACCAGTGCACATTTATTAGACACTTACTACATTTTAGATAAGATAAAATATTGCTAACAAGGTTAATTATATACGTACATTTTACTATATAAACTTTTTCTATTTGTTAACAAATTGTCACTCAAGATGTAATCGTCTTGCTTTAAAACCCTTTCCCTGTTCGTAATAGTACGAAACTTAGAGACTCAGTTTAGGAACCTAAATTGAACTGCAGTGCGATCACAGATCTTTAACGAATCGATAATTTGACATTTTCGACGGTTATATTTCAATTTAAACTAAACTTAGCGTAACCGGTATCATGGAACTCTTCGATAGCGAATACTTTTATTCAAGGACACAGATCTCGAATTTTACGCGATTTCAACGAAATTGCGATCATGGAACTTTTTTAACGATCTGTAGCGGCGTCGAATACGTCGTCGAATAGGAGCTCGGAATCGAACGTGATATCGGATAGAATCGGTCTACAATAGAAGTTACCCGCTGCAATTTCAGGTTATTTATAGTGTAATCGAATGTGATAGAGCAAGGCTTCCTCGTAAACGAACAGACATAACATTTAGCAAGGTTTAGTTCTAGTTTGTTTAGAGCACAGTAGTCATAAAGGTCATTTAAATCTGATTGAAGTTTAATACAATCGTCAGGATTATTAATAGGATAAAATATCTTTATGTCGGCTACAAGCCTAATAATTGTATACTTCTCTATGTTTAGACTGTTCAAACAGTGATAGACGCAAGATGCTATTTCGTTTGAGCCTTTAATAATAAATTAATTTATTTCCTTCACATGTAACAGAAAAATATAACAAAAATTGATTTGCTTATAATAAGTATGTGAAAGCTGGAGCCTGCACTAGGTGACCCTGTACAATAGGACTCCAGGCCTCCACCCACCTCAGAAAAGTAGGTACAAAAAATATATTTAAAAGTACAAAAAGGAACAAAAAAATATATAAGGAACTTATAATCTAAGTGAGTATCTGGGAATTAGAGTTGGAAAAGATGGCTATAATTTCCACAGTGTCCTGGTATGTCTTATTAAGTAGCCATTTGGTTACCAAACTCTTGCACTGTAGACCATTGCAAGGGTAAATGTTCGTGTCACCATTGACGTTATACAGAAGCGGCCCTATAAATCCAAAGAACCGTTGAGCGAAAGATGTAGATATTTTTGGGCAATGACAAACTAGGTCATTACGTCGTCACTTCAAATGGCTCGCTCGGTTCATAAGGGGTAATGGAGTGCATTCTTAAAATGGTACGCAAAATAAACTTGCTAATCGCGATATAGTTCAAGAGTAGGAAACAGGAATGGGCGAAAAGTGGCAACCTTCAATACTGCTCGTTGTGCTACTTCTAACATCTTCAGATTTGTTTTAGGTGCCCCGCCCCAGGTGGTGATGCAGTAAAGAAGAAAAGATTGGCTCATGGCAAAATATACCCTTTTTATAATATCGAAGTCAGCAATGTGACGAAGAGTTTTAAATATGAAAATTAACTTTATAACGCGACTGCGATGCATACATAGGTGTTTTTTGAAGATTAAGTTTTGGTCTAGAATTACGCCTAGATATTTCCATTTATGAATACGCTGCAATTTGGGACATGAAAAACTAGTATGGTTACATTCTTGAAGAGACATATTATTTATTTATTGTTAGTTACACGGACATTGCCCAGTTACATAACTAACACAGTTTTACACAATATGAGCAATAATAGTAAAAGTTTGGCTAGGTAAGGAAGAAGAGTGAATACCATATAACATGAAGTTAGTTTTTTGCGTATTGATAGTTACTTTCAGTGTCTTGTCCTTAGTCCAAACATACGAGAATAAATTTCACTTGTTAAACTTGATTAAGAGCTAACGATAACCATCGTGAAATTGTATAAACAGAGTTGTCTCGAATAGTAGGCAGATTGGTCTGGTACTCTAGGCATGCGCAAATTTTTTTGGCAGCAAAGTAAATAATTAGAATATCTGGATTTTCGTCCTGCAATAATTAAAAAAAAACATTTTGCCCTTAACTTATGTATTCTGTATTGAACACGTAAGCCTTCTTTCTCAATGTTATTTGGTGATCTATTTATTTTTCTAATAATTGCAGGCAATCGGAGCTAACATCTTGCCTTTGTGTGTCAAATCCTATGTTAAGGGACGTATTGAATACCTTTCTAAAATAAGATTTCCTTACCGAGAACCCGTGTGTGGCTTGATATTCATACATTGGAATACATTTTATTGATGTTAAGACTTGGATCAAGATAAATTCTTCATTTTACAGTAATGTGAATCAAAGGGGTGGAACTTCATGATAAATTTTTGGACAGCTTCTAATTTTGATCTTGATTAAATTTTTTTCTCGTTGCCACCTCTTCGCTCTACTGCACTTGTCCCATTTTTAGCGAACATTTTAGTCACGCGGAACGCCTTTGATTCTTCGTTGTTTAATATTTAAGGTAGCACAGAAAGTTGTAAGACAAACAGAAATAAGTTTATTATAATATAAACTTTTGGGCCAGCTGGTAAACCTTTTAAAAACTCAGGTTTATTATGCACTTACCCCTTTTTACCCAATTGTGGAAATTTAGCATGGTCCAGGTAATGATCCTTAACCTTAACTGATTCATACTTTAAGGTGTGTGATCGTGAGGAGGATGATCCATCGGTTGCTTATTCGAATATTTTTAGAGAACTTATAATATTAATAATTTTCGGAATTCTCTATTTTTTATTTTTTTATTTTTATTTTATTTTATTCGGGAAAAAAAAACAATATTTTAACACAATAATATAAAATAATATAACTAGTAATACAAATCAATAACCTGCTTTTTGATTCAATGTGTATTAATTCATTTAAATCTCTCAATTTCATTTCATCCATTGTAATTAAAAGAGAATCAATATTACATGCAAAATCAGGTTTATTAATCATAAGTTTCTGATCAGTTAATAAACATTTAAGTGATTGCATTGATAGATTATCATAATTTTCACAATTAGCGCTAATTGAGTGAGGCGAATCAAAATTATAATTATTATTTATAATATTTAATAATATATTATTTATAATTAAAGTTTTGTATATTGAAGACACGTGGGATTAACATTTCGAATACTATTGCTTCTAATGCAACTAAAAAAGTTCTCAAGTGGGTCCTGATTAAAATTTCTAGTTATTAGATTCCTTAAATTATGGTTTGTTTTTAAGTAGTTAAACATTTCTATGAATGTCTTGATGTTCAAATTCCAGTTTTGTAGTGATGGTATTTTTTTTCATAGGTGCACAATTCGCTTCCATTGTGTTGCCTTTTTGTAGTAATAAATACCATTGACTCCAAAACTGGTATAATATCATGCCAGAACTTGAAATGTGGCGAGTTATTTTTCAGACACCCCTTGAGAACTTTAGCTGAATCTTGATATGAGTGGCCATCAAAAGTATCAAATAATTTGTCGAATATTAATAGAAGATCAGCTGTTTCCTCACACTAAGCTGGCAGGATGTTGTATTCTGAAACAATCATATATATTTTTACAAGCTTTTATCGATATTTGATTTTATTAGCTTTTTACTCGAATACGGCGAAACAAAAAAGAGGTTTAAGATTTTTACCTGTATGGAAGTTTGTATGTATGTGTGTATGTCTCACCCGTCCATAAAATGTTTCTTTGCCTATTTTCAAGAAACTACTGGCAGAATGTCAGACGGCCGGCGGCGTCTTGTTCATGCAATGCTTGAACTTTTTGGAAGTAGTATGCATGCTGTCCTTCTCTTTTGAGAAGGCTCCAAATGGTGGTGTGACTGACACCAAAGTGTCTTCCAACTTCTCTTGTACTGTGCCGTGGGTTGAGACGAAAGTACTCCAGTATTTCTTCCTCTAATTGAGGACCGATCGATGGCCGACCACGTGCTTGAAAGCCGCTGGGTATATGAAATTCCTGGTAATCACGCCAATTGTACACTGCCCTCATAATCGTTGATCTGTTAGGTACAGCTGGATTTTCAACATCTCGCCTTCGCAAACTTTCAATGCTACGTTCCTCATAAATTCTCACCGCCTCTCTAAGGCTCGAATTTGCTTCGTCGTAGTAAACACGAACCATCTCATGGTACTCAATTTCACTGAAACGACGAGACATTTTCACTTAAACTGCACAAATCGATATCACTAAAAACGCACTAGAACCGATAAAGCCGAGAATTAAGAAAAAAATGGTGAGATGTGACATTGACCGTGACCTAATTTCGACTAATTACTAATAGCAAAAATCGCAAAGTCGTCCTTAAATTACTTTCTTTTCGTCACTCGCGCGCCGCCGCCGGTGAGTGAACAAGGATGGCGCTATGTAGGCCATCCCACAATAAAAAGAAATAGCTGTTGGTTCTGTCGCGAGTCGGCGTTGTCGCGAGTCTGTTAAGTATAGGTACCTAACTCCTCCTTACCTATCTCATATCTTTCTGATTATGGAAACTAACCCAAGTTGAATACAAAACGCTAAAAAATAAGTAAGATTGTTCTGTTTATTACCTATGCAATATAATATCGTTTTTGTGGTTTAATTATTAAGTCTTTTAAAGTCTTTTGACCGCCTCCGTGGCGCATGAGCTAAGGCGTCAAACCTCGAGCAGTTCGTGAGGTCGTGGGTTCGATTCAAGTGCAGACCATTTAAAAAGAAAATGTGTTCTGGGTCTGGGTGTTTATCAACTATGTATGTATAGGTATTCTAGGTTCGCCCTAGTTCGCTACATGGTAATCCATAACACAAGCCTTGGCTTAGCTTGGTGCCATGTAGTTGGTGTGATTGTCTGGGGATTTTATTTATTTATTTTATTTAATAGGTAAGTATACTATCATGGGTTTTCCTCGTAGGTTAGGTAGGTACCGAATTATCTCATATCTTTCTGATTATGAAAACTTTTACTCAAGTTGAATAAAAAATGCAACTTATGTAAGATTATTCTGATTATTACCTATGCAACCTAGCATCGTTTTTGATGGGTTTACTACAGTGGAGTAAGCCGATTTTTTTACCAACCCCATATCGGATTGGTAGGAAAAGTAGGATGCACTGTCACCTGCTTCTTCTCCCGTCTTACACATTCTGATAAGGTTTAATGCGATCGGCTCATAAGTTATCCATGCAGGCGCTAGATCCAAGTCTTCGGTCCCTATAATGTGCATAAAGAACCTTATGGATAACAGGGATGCACAATCTCGGTACCTGGATGAAATTGTTCCGACCTGAGCATGAGCAAACGGAGCTTTTGGAAACCGGTGTAGGAACATGTCGATCCCTGCTATTATCTTCAGATAGTTGACGTCTGTTAGCCAATTCCCAACTAGGGCTATCAGGGCGTCAGGTTAAGGGAGATCTTCAGGAAGACCCACCGCTTGAGACATAATATAGGGTCCTGTTTTTCACTAACCTTTATTCTGTGGACCGCAAACTCCGTAGGCGGGCCCTCGCGAGAAAAACTGGTAGCCCTCTGTACGAGAAAATCATTCAAACAAGCCCTCTGTTCAACTGTCAAATTCCGACCTTCATCAGCCCTTAAACCGATGGAAATTGTATCCGTGCACATCAGTTGGGTGGCGGGTTTGGTAATTATATTCGACTGTGTAAACAAAAACTTATGATCAAAATTATCATTAAAACACCAACATCCGTTAGGTATATCCAATATTATACATGCGTTGCCAATAAAATTTCGCCCTAGTAATGTCTTAGTATATGATCCCGGTAATACTAAAAAATCAGTAGGTATAGTTCGCTCCTTTAAAACCACATCTACCGACGCGGTGAGCACTTTGCGTAAACTTCGCGATCCGTCAGCCAAACCTATCGAACGTTCGTTCGAAATAAATTCAATGCCCCCCGTGATTAAAAGATTCTCAACGAAGGACTAGCAACGCAGTGCGAAGCACCCGTATCTAAAGTCGCGACACCTTCCATACCTAAAATAAAAATATTAACCATCGGAAGTACATTTTAGTTGTCTAAATAAAAAAAAGAGTTAAAGTTAATTTCTGTCGCTGACTGTACTTCACTCTTACCCTTGCATACATTACAACGCGATCTAATAACTCCGGATTGGCCACATCCATAACATCTTAAAGTATTGGGAAGGTTAATGTTCACTCCCTTAACCGACGGCCGGTTAATAGTGTTAGGTGCTTTATCTTGCTCGACTTTCGGTGATATCGGCATACTACGTTTTACATCGAGATTGCGACATTGGTCTATACTATGACCTAAATTTTTACAATACGAACATCTCAACCTATTCCTTCTCGGTTTCGAGTCACTATCGAACGACTTATCAATGAAACTCGTGGTAGGGGACGCTAGATTCGGGTTAGTACTAGAGCAAATGGTAGGGGATTTTCGCGGTAATTGTTTCTTATCACTTTGAAATTGATCGGTAGGTAGGTATAAATGGTTTGCTTACCTCTACTTCCACGATCGCCTCCTCTACTGACCTTGCTTTATTAATAAGTTGTTCTTATGTTATAACGAGTCGCGCAGTAGCCGTTTGCGTATACGCCTATGCAAAAGACCGCATATCATATCTAGTTGTATACATTGAGATAGACTATAAGGTAACTTAGATAATAGGCACCGCACTCGCGTAATAAACACCTCGGCTCGTTCACTTTGTTGTTCAACTAAAAATACTTCGCGAAAGATATTATACGCGGGTCGCGGAGCGCCGTACATGCCGCGCATCGTGGCGACTGCCTCATCCCACGTAGTAGTAAGCGCCTTCACTCCCTGCCACCACACAGCGGCGGGGCCGTTCAGCAACATTGGAAGACCCTTCAACGCGTGCTGGTCCGACACGTTGGTACATTCCTTGTACGTGGTCACGGCGTCGATAAATGCTTCCAGCACCTCTGCACTGTTTTATTCGCAGCTAAATCGAGCTAGGCACTTCGCGAACGAGCCCGATGAAGTAGGCATGAAACCGGTCGGGGACGCGGCCGCGCTGTTGGTGCCTCCGGGGCACGCGTTACTCGGCGTGGCGGTATGCAGCATCCGTGACATCATGTTTTCAAACAATAGTCTGTTAGCTTCAGCCTGTGTCGACGTGATGTTGTTGAGAATGGACGAAAACTGCTCCTGCGTCATCGAAATATGACCGACGGAAGTGGGTGCATCCGGTATCGTTTCCTGGGTGGTGGCGTCGGTGATAGTGACGTCAGCTTCATCGCTGTCCTCAGCATCATGTACGTTGGCTCGAGTATGTTTCTTCGGTGGCATATTTCACACCGGTGTAATTACGAGTAGCTATCACAACACGAAAATTTCACTTATGTACTCTCTGCCCGCGAATTGGGCGTCAGTTATAAGGTTGTTAGGGGTTGATTACAGTTAAACTCAGGGCGTGGTATTTCTGAGACAGAGACTTTAATATTGTTCAAATGAAATTATATATTTTATGCGGTTACACGGTTTTAAGCATTAACAGTTAAGATTATAAAGCGCGCGCGGTCGATAACAATATGGCCGGCGATCCGTCGTGCACCGTAATTCGGACGCTACTAAGTATGCATCGACAGGAAGGCGGGAGAAGCTTCGCGCGCGATGCGAGGTCGCGTTCATCTAGGTAAGTTTATCAAATTAAAACGGCGGGAATCGGTTACGCGGCGTATTGACAGCAATAAGGTACTACTTAGAGGCTAGTCGAGTGTGGAAGTAAAGGTGATATAGTGTTAAGATGTACTCGTAACGTTACAATAGTCATTTTTGTTGCTGCGTGTTAGAATGAATTGATCTCATAAAGTCTACGCGATTTCAAGACGCGTACACGATTATTAAGGTCATGATAGTTGAAAATGAAACACCTCCAAAGCTGTATTTCATTACTTTTTGATGTTGGTAGATATCCTAATTATTTAATCCTAGGTATGACACACGTATTCTTTTACTTGTAATACTGGATTCACCTGACAGGCATCCAGGCCCATGGACATCTACTAGAAGTAAATTCGCGCGCCGGGCGGAGGCTGTGCGGGGAGCGCGGAGCGGCCGCGCTCTGGCTTGCCGCGCCGCCGCGGTGATAGCGCGCCGATCACTCACCCCGTCGTGCGTCAGCTGTTCAATACTTTCCTATTATTACAGAAGCGCTGATATTGCATTTTTTTAATCAGATTTAATTCAAAACGTAATAAGTTATGGTTTAGTAATGAAATACAGCATAAATTACGGGCTCGCATAATTAAAAAAAAGATATCAAAAAAAAAAAAATCATTTTTTTTGTGTTCCCATATCGACACTGTAACACCCTGTACAATATGGCGCGCTTTCATACTGACAACTTGTATATTATTGCTCATGACTTTACATCTCTGGCAATCCTGCCAGCATTAATGTGCCAGGATTAAATGTGCCAAATAAACATACCCAACCACTCATCGATTTACATTGAATTTTATATTTCTTAACTTGTGCGCTGCAGTCACTTTTTTATTTTCATAGTCTTCAACTAATTTTCCCATACCTGTTTAGTATTTTGAGCTTCTTTGGATATGTACATATAAAATCGGGTCAACTAATAAAATGAATTCTGCCTTTGCTTTAATGTCATGTTTAACTGATTTTGGGTCAGTTATTGGTTATGTCAAAATGCAACTATACAAGTCTTCATGTTCTAGGTATGCCTTTATGGAAAAACTCCAACTTGCTCAATTGTTTCGACCCGTTAACTCTTCGATTGACATCATTGAACCATTACTAGCCATATTTAAGTTTAATATTTAATCTGTAAATAGCTGAAAAAGAAATCACTCGCTTGCGTGGTAACGAAATGAGGTTATACTCGCGCTTTTACTTTTTTTATTTACTTGTAATTACTACTCAAAATACAAACGATCTGGGCCCGTAACTTGATGAAATGAAAGTAAAGTCTATTTAAGTAAAGAACTATTTATTAATATAAAGTATTACAACGGACAATATTAGCGTAGTTAAAATTCAATACATATCAGATCACGGACAGTGAGACAGTGACAGTGACAGACAGAGAGTGACAGTGTGTGTCGACTGTCATAGATAAAACGTCTGTTACTTATTTAATACTAAGGCTTGTGTCCAATATACAAACACATTTCGAGCCATTAAATACTATGTTTTTGTAAAACTGTAGCTTTCCATTCAGTTTTAGATAGATGTTTAATTAGTTAATAATAGAAACAACAATAAAATTGTTTCAGTATTATGTCACACAGGAGCTACAGGACGTTTTATTAAATAAATGTGTTTTTTTTTGTGAAACGTTCACAAAAAACAGATTTTTGTCCAATTCTCTAGCTATGTAACGACGTAAAATAGTCGCTCGTGACCACGGGGTCTGCAAAGACACCGAATCGTCGAGTAAAAATTTAAAATGTAAATATACGCGATAAATCCGGTTAAAAAGTGTTTTATTTAATAGTATGAATAGCGAAAACTTAATATAATACGACGTACAATAATTATCATCAAATAAGAATCAAGAATAAAATTCAAAAACTAAAACAAAATCAAAAACCTACATTTTTACTATTTCATAAGAATTTACAAGGTGTTCCTGTCATTAAGACCTAACTTTTCGCTGTTTAAAAATTTTTATACCATGTAAATTAGGATTTTTCGTCGATAATTTGACGAATTGAAACGAAAAGACATGATAAACTGGCCTGATCGTGCAATTTTTATTTTCGAGAGATTTTTTTTTTCTTTTATACCTGTCAACGTCCGACTTGGCTTACTTAAATGGATTCCGTTGTTTTTACCTGTTATGTATGAGTATGACCCTTATACGGCGTAACCGGTCCCTTGGAAATCTTGACTAATTCTCTATTCGAGCATGTGTAGCGGCGCCATTGGAAAAGCAAAATACTCTTTGTGTCATCGTCAATAATAACTCACTTGCATCGTCAATAATAGTCTCTGTGAAGAACTTGTCTTTTTTTTGTTTGTTAATTATTGCAGATGAGGCATCTTCTAATAAAGTTAAGGTGCCAATTTGAATATCTCTTTGTCTTTTTAAATTAGACCAGGTTTGGGCATTTTCAGGGATAATTTCATTGTGAACAATATGGTTGATGAGATGAAATAGTTGAAAGTGGAAAGTGTCCTTTACCATAAGATAACATTATCACTGATTGTTTGAACTCATAGCTTGAGCTATAATTTGAGCAGCTGAAAAATTATTTATAGCTGTAGCAACTGACTCAATGCTATCAACAGCCTGTGTTAAAGCATTAGCTGTAATAATTTCGGCTTCTATCCTATTGTTTTCTATTGCAGCGAATAGCCGCCTGTCCTCATTTAATGATCCAGCATTACTTCGAGTAGGCTATCTGCTGCGGGATCTTGTCCTCAGTGGACTCCGGTCTCTTTGTAGGACATGGGGTTCTGGGTTATCTGAGGAAATTAAATAAATTATTTCTGTATCAATATGAATAAAACTTACAATAAGAGTCAACATTCTTTTACAAACCTGTCACAAGATTATCTGATTGCATTTCCGCATCAATAGTTCTGAGCAATGTTTGCTGGGCAGAACTATTCCCTTCAATAACCACTTGATTGGGTGTTATGTTCTGGGTCACACTCGGGGTTGAATTCTGGAAACAAAAAATGTGATATGTCATGTGATAAAGTCAATATTACCCAAAACAAATAGTATTTTGAATGATTTCAAGATGAATAAGTACCATACTCACTATAGAAATGGGAATATTAGATTGCCCTGGAAAGGGATTAAGGGCTAGATGTGTATCCCCTGTTGTGGTGTGGGTTGAATTCTAGAAACAAAAATATTTTTGATAAAGTCCAATATAGAAACAAATAGTATTTTAAATGATTTCAAGATGAATAAGTAAATACTCACGAAGGGACTACTCATAAAGGGATTAAGCGCAACATGTGTATCCCCTGTTGCAAATTCGATGCCTCCCATCTCATCAACTAACTTTTTTTTTCAATAAATGTGAGTGGGGGCACTGCATCTGGGGGACCAACACCTGTGCGCGTCAACGATTGCCTGTGCAGGGCACATATTTTCTTTAATGCGCATTTTTTAACAGCCCAATACTAAAAAATAACAGGAGTAATATAAATAGGTACCTTCATGTAATAGGATATGGAACTTAATGTTTAGTAAAATTAAGGATATATAAAATTAACAATAATACTACCTTCGCCCAACCTTTTCCATCTTTTTGTGCGCCTCCCAAGAAATTTAGTTTTATGGAAACTTCTATCCATTTTTTTTATGCTCTGCTTAGCATGAGCAGTGCGTAAAAGACCCTTAGTTGTTCCTGGATTCTCTCCAAGGAATTCAGCTAGGAGCTCCTGTTGAAGATGTGTAGGCCTACTCATACTTTGCAGAGAGAAAACACTTTAAAATATGTGTAGTCGGTACCTTTTGAAAATTCAAATAAGCGCTCTAAGTACTTTCCTTTACATATCATACAACGACAACAGTACCTATGACGTCTGACATAAAGTACTCAGACATAAGGTATTATTAAAATTATAAATCAAAAAGCAATCATTTCTTTAAACTTTATACCAAGAACAAATATTTATTATACATAAACATGCTCCCTTACTTAAAAGCAAAACATTTTCAAAAATCTGCCACACTGGTGGTCGATAGTAAACTCGATTCTCAATTTCAATCCGAAAACATACTCGATTTCTTTAAGAGTACCAAAATGTGTCAAATTGGAATTGTTTCGATATCGGGATTGCGTGAGATTGGAACTGATTTCAAGGGTAAGGCCACTGATCGGGTGATTTTTATTTAACACATTTTCTCATTTATTTAAGAGTAATAAATAAGGTATTTTAAATGCAAAAACTTTTAAAATATAGGTAAAAATATTATTTTTTCACTGTTTATATGAATTTTATTGACGTTATTTAGGTATGATATTAAAAGAATTGTAAAATGTTCGATTGAAAGATCTTGCGCTCGAAAGCTCGTTATATCGATGCATCAAAATCTCGAAAGATGTTGAAATCGAATGCCGTTTGCTTGAATATTAAGTACTCGAAAAACTTTTCTCAGAATGATGTTTCATCGACACATCATGAGCGCTATAGTTCGTTATATCGATGCACCAAATCTCAGAATCACATAAACCCGTATCCACCCGTTCATTATGGAAATATGATCATTAACCAACGGCAATGGAATGTAATTAGAGCAATTGGGGCCCTGGATAGTACCAAAAAAGTTTATTATCAAGACGTTTTGTCCCTATTTACTATCAAAGAAGCAGTCTTTACTGAGGTTCGCTTTCGCGTTGCAGCAACTGCAGATGTTCAGCCAGTAACTAACGCTGAGTTTGATGTCTTTGTGTTAATTTTTGTCATGGATGAAGTCACAGAAACATCTACACTTAACAAAACTCTGTGATGTGGAATTCGTGGCACTCTCAACAAACAAATATTTTGTTACCTCTTCAGCCCTGTAATTCAGAGACTTCTTGCGTGGTGTAGTCGCTACACCTTTAAACTTAATATATAGCTTTAGTAAAAACTCATGAAACTTACATATGGTTGATGGATTGTTTTCTGTGGAGTTCCAGCATTTGGATTGTTTTATATGAGCAAGGCAGTGGAAAATTCTCAGTATCTGTGCCTAACCCATCTGAATCTTCCACGTTTGCCGTTGAAATCTCTTATTCCCCCGATTCATCAGATAAGACAGCAATATTCTCACTGTTTGTAGGATTTGGAAGTTCGGACAACTCATTAGCATCTGGATTATATGGATATAAGCCTGTAGCGTGAAACCCATTCGAGATACGGGTAATAGTTATACATTTTGGCCATACTTGTGAGAGAATGATATTGAAGCTTGTCTTGTGAAAACCATGTAACTACAAACCATATCCGGCAAGTAAATGATTTCTTTCTTTCTTTTTGACGAACCCTTTGGCGATGGGGTAAACCTGTCTGCCTCAGACGCCAGTAGTTTCGGGTTCGATTCCCGCACGGAACAAAAAAAACATGTACCGTGTCTGGGTGTTTATCTATTTATGTATTTATATTCTGGGCCCCCCCCCCCTAGTTCGCTACATGGCATTCCATAACACAAGCTATTCTCTCTTTGGGGCCATGTTGTTGGTGTGATTGTCTGGGGATTTTATTATTTTCTTTCTTTGTTTTCTTTTTTTATTATTTATTTCTTTTTTTCTTTCTTAAGGGTTCGTTCGGGTTGCTGACTGACGTATATAATTAACTCTTGGTCCCAATGGTGTTCAAAAGAACGATAAACAGATTTATGTATGGGCTGTAGCTCATTCATGGTATTTGACGGAAGACGATATAAGTAATGCCACATTTCTGAGCTTTCTCGACAATAGTAAAGTCTAAGTGGCCATTTGCACCATCAAATATGAGGGCACATGGCCCTGATTGTTTTGTATATTTATGCAAAAGATTAATAAACTGTGTAAAAGTTTCCGTCGTCATACTTCTGTTTGGCGTCATCTTCACCAGAGAGCCTGGAGGTAAATTGTCTAGAATACTGGCTAAAGTCTCTTGCTTTTGCACAGTATCAGGGGTAAAAGCTGATCCTATAGCATTTTCGCCGCCTACTACAGTGACACATTCAGCATGCTCATTCGCTATTTGATGAACTTTTTTTCTTCCTCTGGCTTTTAGAACTTCCTGCTGACGACGGTGCAAAGATATGCAACAAAGTTTTTCAGCGATGTTGCAAATGCTTTCGCCTTTGTCCACGTTCGTCACTAAGCTTTCGTAACCAATTACGAAAGAAGATTTTTTTCTCACTGCGGTCACTATTGGTAACCCCACATATGAATAGTTTTTTGGCCTATACCTATTGTTGAAACTACCATAGTTCTAAAATTACTAATATCATAATGCCTAAAAAATATACACAACGTCCAGTATAATTGAGTGTGCTAAAATGTCCAAAATGCTAGAATGACTTATAGATGACATGATAAGTAGTTGGATAAATTATGTCCCCCAGCAACTAAGATCCCATGTAATCGGAACATATCTTTATCTTTTTGTACCCTATATTTTTACTGGAATAAAATGCACTAATAGCACCTCCATATGAAATGAGTTAACTTCGATCCTATTCATTTCGAAAGGATTCTGAGATATTGCTTAAATCTCTGACAACTTTAGGCCTCCCTGGTAGGTAGGTAGGTACTTTCTTAAGTTAGGTAACAAAATATTAATTAATAATATTAATACAAAATATTAAAAATAAGACAGCTATATACAAATACATTGATATATTTTAAAATATACACCGTTTACTTACAAAATCAAGTCACAGCTATCTATAGATGGCACTGCAGATGGTGCCTGTTCATTTATCTATACAAGAAAATAATGCAATGAAACAAAAGTACACAGCAAAGACAAGGAAGGTAATAAGTAAATAAAAAGGATCCATAAGACAGAGATAGAGTAAAATATAAACAAAAATGTTATTACCTGAGGAGGGCTGTGGCGAACCCCCGGTATAGGATCTCCTACATCCTCACCCAATAAATGAAACAGACGCTCCCGCTGAGAGGTTAAGTTAATTTTCTTGGTTGGACCACCACCTAAAACATTTTAGTTTTTTAAATATAACAAATATTTTAACATTAAAACACATTTGAAAGGAATACATTAAGTGCATAATCCAATTTACACTACCTACAATTTACCTACATTAGTAAGAACATGATTTGTATTCTCTTACCAGTAGCAATAAGCTGTTTCCTGTTTAACTTCATCCTACGCATCAGCCTGGATTTGAAGTCCGCATAAAACTAAAATAAAAAAGGATATACAACGTGTAACAAAATGGAGAGATAAAACTTTAGGGTTAGCTTCTATACCATACGTAGAATGTACAGTAAAAGAATTAGCATGATCAGTGCTGGTATAGACTTTCATACAAATTTTTTAAATTATTTTACAATGAAATATTTTGACAACCCTAGTCAACCTAACAAGCTAAAAATAGACTTGCGCCGCAATCAGTGACCTTATGACCTTTCCCGCACCGGCTGAATAGCGAGCGATACGCCGCGGCCGCCCACCGCGAGTAGCGCGTATATCAGCTGATTGTTACTTACCTATCGTTTGGCACATTGAATGACACAATTTTTATCACACTACCTAGCTAATGAAAACAATAATACAACATGTTAATAGAAATTTCAAGTTTCTATTTATTAATAATAAACGGGTTGCCCGGAAGAAATCGGGTTGCCTGAAAGAAAGCGCTTAAAGCTTTTTAAATCGCTTAATTATTGTGTACATAATTATTTCTACGTTTAATGACAATAAAGAGTGTTTGTTATAATTATTACAACTTGACAGTTGGACAAAACAGCTGATTGTCAGTTGCAAAGAGAAAAATGTTTGTTATTTTTATTTGTTTTTTGTTATTTTATCGTAGGTAACGAATGTACTAGAGCCTAAGAAAACAAATAGGTATTTCATTACTGTTTGATTAAATTTTTATTCATTTAAATTATTCCAAAAATTGACATGCTATTACAGCCTGGACTTTCCGGACTGTTTTTGGGTGCTGTATAGATCAATGGAAAGACATAAACACTGGGTATAACTTAACTTTTCTAATATAAAATTATTAAAGACAAAATGTTACTATAACTAGGAACAGAGGCTTATCGTTTATCTACAATAAACAATTGTGCTTCAGCCTGACGAAATTAATTACTATTCGATGCATTTTAACATTTCAAATTGAAAAAGCACATACATTAATAATATGATATCAAATATGACACAGAGGAATATAAATGAAAAACAGCACTTTATATATTTTTTTATTCATTTTTAACATCATGTCTTATAATAATTTCACCCAGAAACAGTGCAGGTGCCTGAATATTGGCTTGATGCCGTGCCCATCCTAAAACTAAACAGACTATTATCAACCAGACCAGCTCGTTTTGTGCCTGACTGACAGATTAGGTATAGAATCGTTCAGATATATCTGGGCATGGCAGCTTTCCGAATTTTCAATATTTTTTCACACGTAAAATATGAGCCACTTCAATATCACAACGGTTAGAACTTAATAAGAACATGTTATTAAACAACAATAAAATCAACAGCACATAAAGATATAAGATATATAAGAATTTTGTCTCAACGACGGCCTGAGACTATATGGAACCTGAATGATGTCCTTTAAAAGAACAAAAACTCGCTCTGAAACGAAATTACTAAGTTAAGTACTTGATTACTAAGAGATCAAAATCTTCCATACGCCAAGTTGGAAATAAATCTAGAAAATACTTACGAAAGCCTCTCGCTTCATAGTTTTGCTCAAAGCCTCAGAACTCCCACCCACCGTAATAAAATATGTTTATGTGTCAGGAATTACTGAAAACAACAGATATCGACATGAGGAGGCTAACCTGTATTTTGGAAATCGTCATAATTCCGAAATAAACCAATAATCCACCTGAACACACCTCATGCTGTTGTGCTGTATTAATTTAATGCTTTATCATTTATTGATGTCTAAATTCATGAAGGCTACTTTCAGCTGCTCCAAATTCTATTCCCTTATTAAATCCATCCTCGACCGCCGACAAAGAACGAAATGACACCTCCTCGTTCACTCGCGACCACAGATCACACGCTCCCGTTCAGCCACTTTGATCCTCCGGTCAGCATACTAATTAATCTTCCCAAATGTCCACTATTAAGATATTAACTAATCTGATAATTTTTGAATAAGGAATAAATCCTGAATTATTATTTTAATTATAATATCGATAAAAGTAGCATTTGAGAAATTCTAAACGACCCCGATAGATGGCGTTACACTACTTTTCCTATAGAAATCAATAGATTTTATGTTATTTCGATAGGTGTCCCAAGAGATACAAAATTTTGTGCTGTCGTCTGTTATTCTGGACATCGCAAACTGACCTTCTATTTGTGAAAACCATATTTGTGGCTTTTCCGTCCAAAAGGGTGGTATTCTTACACCAACACGACACAGTTCCGATTGGTCAATGGAAACGCGCTCCGTCTTTTTGTTCTGTGGCGGACATCTACGTACGCTCCTTCCAGAAGTTTCCGTGTCGTTTCTGTTACTGCTCATCTTTTTCTTCTAAAGTGTTCTGTCGGGTCACCAATGTGGATAATAGGTGAGCCAGTTGTTCGGTGTTTCTCCTAACAGTGATATAACGCCAACGCAAGTTTCAGCAACCGTTAAGTTAACTCTTGACTAGAAATTAACAGCGTCTCCTTCTGGATAGCAGTTATTTTGATAAGCTCTTATACCTAGATCCTCGTTTAAGTCTGGATCACGTAGACCCTCTGGTATGCTTGATAATAACATAGCAGGATCTCCGCTTCCTTCAAAATTTGCAATGGTGCCTATCATCTTTGGAATGTGTTTTTCGATGAAAAGCATGGTGTCCATAACAACTGCGATATCTGAAGAAAGATGACGTGGACCGAACCCAACTGGAATGGTGTCGTCTGGATTGGTGAGGCGACGGCCAGCGAATGTACTCCCTGGGATTGGGTTTTCTCTGATAAAAGTGTCTTGCAGTGCCCGTGGTGTTGTCGGGGAGGCGAGAGCCATCACTACTTTGCGCAAATTAGTAATAAGAACACTTCTTGGCGACAGTACATATCCACGTCCATCATTGACAAGGTCTGGCTCCATAATCGGCAAATACACCGAATTGCCTGTGTTGTACACTCCTACCGCGTTAACTGTGGTAGAGAAAGGTTCCGGTAAAGTACCAGCACTTCTGGCAGCACGCGTCCATTCATCAGAAAAGTCGAAACGCCTGCATTCCCTGTGCAGGGGGTTGAGTGCTGCAGGACGAATATTAGCAAGTTTTCCTTCGAAGATTCCCAAAAAGGCGCGGTAGACTATGCGCACGTCGGGGACTTCGTATCCTGAGAATTTACTTAGAGCTCTCACAAATGTGCAAGCTGCAAAGCCGATTCCTCGTGTAGAGATGGGCACTGGGAGAGCAGCCGTAGATCGTACGAACGCCAGTTGTTGTAAGGAGCCAGGTGGCCCCTGTAGACCGGCAAAGAGTGAAGATTTTATGTTCTCTCCTCCAGCCTCCAGGGCACGTAGTTTTGAATTCCTGCGAGCAGTCATGAATTCAGTTCCTTTCTCCTTACGAAAACTTTCAGCCCTATTCTTTTGGTAACAACGCCGGGCATTCATCTTCTTGTGGGGGGGGGGGGGGGTGTAATTCGCTTATAGCGTCGTTATGTTGAGACATTTTTAGGTGCCTAGATCTGGAAATTAAAATCGTCGGGGTCACCAATGTAGATATGTTCATGTGGTAAATAATTGAAATACACTTACAGTTTTAAAATGGTATAATGTCATGAAAATACAGGTAACAAGATAGTAACAGTCGTTTTTCAGACTGAAAAGACACCGAAACGTCGAGTCAAAATTTAAAAAAAAATTGAAAATGTAAATATGCGCGATAAATCCGGTTAAAAAGTGTTTTATAAATACTTGATATTGATATGTTGATATGGTTATAATATATTTAGATATGAGTAAATATATTGATAAATAGATACTTATGCTTATTAAGTATTTTTTTTATTTTAGTTGTTTATTATTAAAGAAACATACAGCCATTATATTTCTTATAAATACGGTTAGATAAATATTTCATAGGCTAACACAGTTTCCAACGTTAGGCATTAAATATATTGTAAATACTTAATTAAGTGATCTTACTAAGAATTAATCTAAGTTAAGAATAATTATTAAGAATATTTTGAAATAAACAATAAATTGAGCATTAAGAATTGAAATATACAGAAAAAATTACTATTTAAACTGTAAAACTTTATGGAAAATGTTATTGTACTTTTTTCACAGATGAAATGTATCTATTCAATGTACAATGGAATATATCAATATGATGGTAACATTTATTATGTATGTTGCAAGCTCTTACAAGGTATCGATTTTTCGAATAATTCTTACTACATTTAGGAACTGAAAATACTGCATTGGAGCGACTACTATTAAACCTCGGACATCTAAAAGAGATACGACTGAGAAGGAAGGGTGAATCAATATAATTATTAATAACTTTAAATAAAAATATTTGATCCCTATGTTCACGACGCAATTCTAATTTTTGCAATTGATGGTCAATATTTGGAAATTTGTAACCTAGTCTTTTTAAGAACTTATTTTGAATTCTCTCAATTTGGTCAATGTAAGATAGATAAAGAGGGTTCCATACTACAGATGCATACTCTAAATGGCTTCGGACTAAGGAATTATATAAAATTATGTGAGTATTTATATTTTTAAAGTCTTTGCACTGTCGGAAAACAAAATCTAACATTTTATATGCCTTAGCTGTTATCGTTTCGATGTGAGTAGAAAAATTTACTTCACTATCGAGGTATATTCTCAGGTCTCTCACTTGGGAAACTCTACGAATTGTTGTGTTGTTCAAATTATAATCAAATTGAATGGATGTTTCTTACGGGTATAAGTTATAGTATGACATTTCTTTATATTCAATTAAAGACCATTTGATGAGCAATATGTATAAAAATTATTTAGCTCCATTTGGAGAGCATAACAATCTTCAATAGATTTAACAAATGTAAATATTTTGGTGTCATCAGCATATAATAAATATTTTGAACTATCAAAGCAATGTTTTATGTCGTTTATGAATACATTAAATAGTAAAGGACCCAAGTGAGAGCCCTGGGGCACGCCAGAAGTGACAGGTACGAAACTAGACGTAAAACCCTTTATAGCGACCGCCTGGGACCTATCACGCAAATAAGATGTCAGCCAAGATGTCAGCCTATAAATACAATATATAGGTAATGAATAAATAATGAGTAATTTAAATTGTGTGTATGTATGTGGAAGTGTAATATAATAATATTAATATGTAATACTGATGATATTAAATATAGGAATATATATAAATAATTATAGTGGGTTCCCCACAAGCAATTGGTATTCGTTTAGCACTTACAAAAGTGCATCATATATGTGTAGCTTGTGCTATATTGCATAATGTTGCAGTAGAATGAATAATGGTGATCCGCCTGCCAATTTACCAGCGATAAACAGGCCATCTTGGAGACTAGAAGTGTGCCAGTAGATCCATTTTATAGAGGCAGCCAGAATGTCTCTCCACATGTTGTGCCATACATTCATTATTTTAATAATTTGTAGCAAGGGGTAATTAAATAAATGATATGAATTCACATTGTATTTTATTTATTAAATTTAAATTGTTTTACAAGTAAGAAAGCGAATCAAGAAAACGCTAGCTACTATTATAATAGTAAAAGCCTAATTTTTTGAGTTCTTTTTTGATTTCGCAAATTTCCTTTTTCTCATTTGCCAATTCAGTCCAGGCTTTGTTTGTCAACTGACCAGTATGATTGCGCTTCCCGTATCTGCGGAACGGATTTTCTTTGTGATCGTCTATTAATTGTAGGGATGACTTTGTCCTTAATGTTTTCGTAGTGTAGTGACTCCACTTATTAAGCTCGTCATTTTGCAAATCATTTTCCAAAGAGAAAATAATAACTATAAAATTAAATTTTGTGGCTAAACAAATGTGAGTGGGAGTGAAAAAAAGAGAAAAAGAAGTTTTAAATATATTAAGTTGGTATTTAATATATTTAAAACTTCTAGTAGCATTACCTCACAGACGTTCAAATTATCTTTTTCATTGGTCATATCAGTTAATATTATGGAGGCCTGACTTGGAGCTTGTACCGGAGTATCTGGTAGATAATCACTATCACAAACAGACTCAGTGCCAGCTGCTTGAACACTAATTAGGCCTAATATTCCTTCCTCTTCTTTAGTGAGGTTCGAAGGTTGCATTGGAGGACCTCCCCCAGTGACAACAGCATATTTTCATTGACCCGTCACCTTATCTTTAACAGATTTGTTCATATTGTACAATTTTTTTTAGTGTTTCAGTAGATTTTGAATTTAAAGATCTGCTGTTAAATTCAATGCAAATTTCTTCCCAGCGGTTTTTTTTTCCGGCTTTCATGTACTTACATGTACAGCATCCTTTTTTACTTTCTATTATGTGCTTTACTGAAAACTATATCTTTCAGCAGATTTATCTCCATTGTACTGAAGTTGGTGCATGGATTTTTCTCCATTCTGAACAAGTGATAGGTACCGAAACTAATAATGAAATCACCACAAAAACAAATCACGTTGCCAACGGTGATTGGAGATTTCAAACACCGGGATGTCCAAAATAGGACGATTTTGCGGCCGAAGGAACGCAAAACGCAGGTTTGTCTTCCTATTAATTCGCGTACTTAAGTAAGAAAATTATTATTGAACTAGTAAATAGCCATTATTTCATTACCAACCAGAGCATGTTGCGGGTCAAAAATAAACTACCATAAAGCAATTTTTTTCGAGTTAGCCTCGCGTCAATCTCAGATCGGAACTGAACCGACAAAAATCCTCTACTTAGATTAAGGCTGGTTAGGGTGGACTTTATTCGCCGCTTTACTTTAATCCTATATTGAAATACACTTACGTCGTTCTTATCTTCAATCCTGAATCAATTTGAGATGAGGTAGAATTGAAATACCGGCCCTAAGTATTGGTTGTAGAGTAAAAATTAAAACGAACTCAATAGGAAATTTTAAGGATAAAATTTGGTCAGAAACAACTATTACTCTATTTTTACAGATTTTTGTTATGTGAGCAAAAACCTAATTAAAATAGGGACCTTCATTTCCCCCACACCGACAGCTTATCCAAACACCCTTGAGGACTTTTAATATGTTAATCTGGAGTGCAGTATACTTGTGCCAATTTTCAAAACTACCACAACAACACGAATTATTTCTCCTGACTTTTACAGTATGCCCGGGAAGACAAGCAGCTGGCACATTCTACGTTAAATAAAACACTTTTTAACGGAATTTATCGCGTATATTTACATTTTAAATTTTGACTCGACGTTTCAGTGTCTTTGCAGACCCCGTGGCCACGAGCGACATTGTTTTGTTATTGCAACATGTGCCTCAGAAATGCGGAAACAAGTTTCATACAAAGTAATTATCCATTACGAGGAGAAGACTGTAAAAGAGACACAATGCGAGTGTGCTGCCGGTTTAGGTCCATATGCTCAATGCAAGCACGTAATAATGGTGCTTTATGCCCTGTGCGAGTTTACTAAATTTAAAACAATCAAAACCCGCTCCAGTTGTACCTCCAACTTACAAAATTTCCACCATCCTGCCAAGTACTACTCGGGTAATCCGGTGGAGGCTAAAAATCTAAAATCAGAAAAATATGTTGAAAATTTCATATATGAAATTGTGAATTTCTGCTCAATAAAACAAGTCAGCATGCCGATTGCTCGTCTATTTGTACCAGCTAATAAGAAGGCAGTACTTAAAGAACATGATTATTTAGAAAAATCGTTTGAACAGGACGGAAAAAATTAAAATGAGTTGATGGAGCTGGAAGAATCAACAAAAAGAAACAATAAAATATGGAAGGAAGAAAGTCGTCTGCAGGTTCAAATTATGGAAAAATTTGTAAAACAAGAAACATGGAAAAGATGGCCAAAACTTTATTGAAGAAACAGTGATGTCATGACAGTTGCCTTGAAACATGGCATAAAATAAGAAGCCAAAGCAATAGAAGAATTTAAAAAAGGACTGGTTTATAATAATAATAATAATAAACATTTATTGACAGACACAACACATAGCAATAATTTAAAGACAAAGATCACATAAAACAAACAACAACATAAATGGACACAAAGTACATCACAAGAGGACAGATTCACAAAAAATAACAACAAAACATTACAACTATTGCTAGTGTTGAGCCGGCCAAAAGGTAAAGACTCATCATAATGTTGCGACTTATGTCGCAACGATGTTTTTCAGTCGTGACCTCAGGATAGACGCCCGCCTTGTATTTTAGGGAAAGTAATACCAAGCCCAATAGAAAAAATAGAAAAGTACAGCTAAATACAATGATAAATATGTTATAATAATTATATTGTTTGTTGGTGAATAATATGATAAATATGAGACGATTAAAATAATATTAAAAATAGAAAATATAAATATAAAGAAAAGTATATGTAAAAATAATTGAATAAATTCCTTACTTTAAATAGGTACTTAAAGGCAAAACATTATGAAATTGTATTAAAATATTGTATTCTATTATAAATTAATTTAATTTATGCCACCGATTGTAATTGTTTTTCATTATTTAATAAAAAAGATTTGATAGTATATGTGTAGTGAACTGTGGCATAATAGTGCATCCCACCTACAATACCTGGCGTGCTCTCCAGATGGTTTAGTCGAGGAGGATGCTGTGCTTGAAGTCAAGTGCCCATTCTCAGCATCAAATAAGACCATTTCGCCCGAAAGTGTACAGTATTTATATTTGTGTGAGAGATCAGGTCAGTTTAAATTAAGTAAATCACATGAATATTACTACAAGGTCAACTGATATGCACAAACAGAAAAAGGGCATATTTTTGTATCTACACTATAGCTGATATGTATATAGTTACAATAGAACAAGATGAATGTTTAATTAAAAACATGTTAGATAAGTTGACCATGTTTTATAATGAATTCTATAAAGAACAATTTTTAAATAGACATTTATATAACATAAAAGTATAAGTGTTATCTTTGTAGCAATTTTGTAGTGTAGAAGAAGTTCCAAATAAAACAAATTTCCATCTGTTTAAGAATTTTTATTTATAATATTGGTCCTGAAATTCACCAACATTGCAATAATGAAAACAATATCACTTGATAATAATGTTTTTGTCAGATTCATTTGTGTTGATAAAATTTAATAAGTTTTCATCACGCCAATGATCCGTTCAATGTGAACCCTCTTACTTGCAATTTTCCGGTTTGCCAAAAGTGTTCCAGAAGATATCTGGTTGCTTTTCTTAAAAAATGCTGGCATGTTCACCTTTACACCATATGGTATAAATATGTCTTGCACATTTAACCCCTTGTCAACCATAATTTCATCGTTGTAGTCAAATCGCTTTAACATTGAACTCCGTTCAATGATTTGTGTGTCGGTAGCTGATCCACCGTAACTTGGGGAAATATAAGACCCCCGGGTGCCATCCCAATGAGCACTTTCACAGTATTCCTATTTTTATAATTCGAGAAAGTAATTTGTTGTGCAAGAGGTAATTTTGATTTTTTTATAGGACATTCAGCCGCATCCAAAATTGTTCTAGTTGATGGGAATTTGTCATGAAAATCTTTTGGCATATATGATTTTACAGTATTTCTATCAGCCCATAAATCTAGATTTCTCCATTGAAGGGACATAAACCGAACCCAAGTTACAAAAATATTGTAAACTTGTTAAATGGGTATCTGATACAGCATGCATATCTCTTCCATCGCTTTGTGTCTTCGCAAAATTATTAGAACTATGCAAAAACAATCTAATATCTGTAAGTCTTTAGGTCAGGCTGCCCATAAATATAATTTAAATTGTTTATTGAAATTTCCAATGTGCTAAAAACAAGCATAAATTTGCTGAAGCTTTCCAAGCCCGTATAAAAATAAATGGCATCATCATTCGTTTTATAGTTATTTATACCAAATCCCACTTGGGTGTTTCCTTCTGTTTGGGTTGAACTTTCTTGTTTTGTATAGTCCTCATCTTCGCTGTGAGAAATGTCACCACAAATTTCCATTTCTATAACGCTATCTTCATGATCCTCATTATAGAATATACTCATATAACTCCCTTCAGTTTCTCCAATACTATCTCCATCACTTGATTTTAAAGGATCCTGCTGTGCAATATCTTCATGATAAAATAACTGCTCTACCACAAATGTTATTGGTTGTACTGTAAAAAACAATTTACATGCATTATTGGTGATAGGTGTCGCGATAGCTTAGTGGCTTCGGATTGCCTCTCATTCAGGAGGTCCGAAGTTCGAATCCCATGGGCGTTTACCACTAACCTGGTCTTTTCACGTTATATACGCATTTATCACACACTTACTGTGAGAAATGAGGTATATCCGGGAGGAGGCCATTGCCCAGTAGTGGGACACACAAGCAAGGCTACACTTTTTTATTGGTAACAGATAATGATATAATAATAATTTAGCAATAAACATCATAAATGATTACTCATGCATAAAATTAAAGTCTATAAATGGGTTAAATAACCAGAAATTATTATTTTTATTAACTTACCACGAGAATAAGTGTTTAGAGCATTTTTTTGAGTCAAAAGTCGTAACAGAACTCTCTGATGTAGATGGTGACATAATGGTCTCTTCTGTAAATCTATCATCAATATTAATATTTAAACTTGACATTGATGAATAAGTTGGTGGTTCTTTGGCAGAAGCTGCATTAACATGTTTACTTGATGATGTTGATGGTGCTGTTGAAATCTGTTCAACATTTTTATTTCTTGATGTTGATGGCAGCATCAATAGTTGCTCTTCATTAACATGTTTACTTGATGATTTTGATGGTGCTGTTGAAATATGTTCAACATTTTTATTCCTTCATGTTGATGGCAGCATCAATAGCCGCTCTTCAGTGTCATAACTTGTTCCTGTTCTTTTCCATGAAAATATTGAAGGTACTGCCGTCTTCTTCAATATTTTTGGAGCAAGCTCTAGAAACAAAATAATGATTAAACAATTATTTATTAAGTACCTATCTGCTATCAAAATTCACAGATAAACCTGGTTTTATACGTATAGCTTCAATCCATTTTTTTCGTCTCTCTTCGTTTAAAGGAAATCGATGAGATCCCTTATTTTCATAGTAGGCTACAATACAAGGCCCAACCATTGCCACTCCACAAAAAACGTAAATCGGCAGACTGCAGTCGTAAGCAAGCAGGGGTCTTATAATGGCTAACTCAAGAGTCCATGTAAACAATCCGGGTCGTTGAGGAGAATCAACAGTATTTTTTCGCGTAAAGCAGTGTTTTTTCACTTAGTATTATTTCCCTTTCCTTAGAATTCGCTCTTGTGGTAAAAGTATTGATGCTTTCCGATAGATGGCATTATTCTCAACACGGTAAAGATTATGTTCCATTTTAAACCAATAGATGTCACTTTTGCTCAACGGTTCCTGAAAAAATATATTGTGCTTTAAGTAGTTGATACAAAATTAATATTATTTTATCCGCTATATAAGATGATATATTTACTATTTAAATTGAATCATAAATACAAAAAAATCGTAGATTTTTCTAATTGGGTGCGTTCTACGCAGTTAGAGTAACTAATTGAGTGCGTTCCAAGCATATGAAAATGTCTTTTTATGACTGCAAAAAATACCTACCCAATACATTATTTAATCCACAATGGATAGTGACATGAAATAGATTTTATGCAATGATTTAAAGTTAGGAAAATCTTGAAGTTTTTAGTAATACTACTATACAGGGTGATTTTTTAGACGAGCTACATACTTCGACATCATATTATATGGGCATCCCTTAACCCAAAAAAAATATAAAAAAAATTATAACTCGTAAAAATAACCACAAATATTTAATTTTTTTTTTTAATATTTTATAATTTTTCATGCTCGGACATGTGTAAATAAACGTATTATCGAAGAATTTTAATGAAATTCGCAATTTTATTTTTTTTTTAAAAAAACCGGCAATGTATTGCAAATTGTATTAAAACTACGCGCGCTCCTCAATAGCCTCAAACCGCCCGCGCCTTTGGATCGCGGTCTTACCGCGCGCGATTGGAGTGCGGTGGATCGTCCGGTGTGGACCCGGCTAATGAACAGTCCAGCTACGGGTTGGAGGGCACCCGTAGCTGGACTGTTCATTAGCCGGGTCCACACCGGCCGCATAAGTATGGCGGCTAGTAGCAGCCCCTCCCGCCCGTCCCGCACTCCGCCCGGCCGCGCTCGCCCCGCGGCCCTCCCGATACTCAATGAACGATAACAAATTATTACTATCACCCATCGCATAAGTCAGGGTTTCACGGATGCTTCAGAATCACCTCGTGTGTCAAAGCAGTACTTTACGTTCATTTCATCAACGACTTAGGTACTATTCAACTCGTTCCTATTGAAAACCATGATTAGAAAACCACGGACAACAGCTGCGGATCAGTCGCTACAAACTTAATTTCGTTATTACGTAGATAGATTAGTTTTATCAGAAAATTTCATTCGATTGATCGAAAATGATACTCATAGTGTAGTTACGTAATACCGAATTAGTGTAGACATCAAATTCAAGACAACTTTTTATCAAATTACTCTGCCACGCGCACGCACGATACACCTACCTACATACCATCTTGAAGATAAAAATGGTATGCATAAGTATCTCAATGTTCAATCTTAACCAAATATTAAAACATAACTAAGAAGTAGACGTACCTACTATGCGACGGGAATTCGGTGAAAATACTTAAAAAAAACTCTAAATTTTTAGCATACTTAGATAATTAAAATGTTTATTGGCCATGAACCCATTACCTCGCATTTGCCAAACAGACGCTCTGCCATTTAAGTTACCCAGACACTTTTATACTAAACCTAACGTAGAACATTACCCAATGTATGGGCCGGAGTCGAGTATTTTACCCGCGTTTATTTCGATCCCCTAGGAATACCAGGATAAACTACTTACATATCTAGCATCCAGCCAGTTCGAAATGAGAAAAAGTCGAATTCACTTGAATATTCTACTAAGTTAATAACATGTAAAAAACCTTTCAAGTTTATTGAGTTTGAAAAAAGTAGTCATGCAATCCCACTTCAAGTCTTAACGCCCAAGATGATAAGTAGCTACCTACTTACCTATCTTTACCAAAAAAATAACAACTCTATTAAGTAACTATGAAGTTTTTTGTGTACGCGAATACTTCGGCAATAGGTACCTATGCAATGCAACACAAACTTTTCAATTCAAATTAAATAAAATATCCAGTAACACGATATTAATTTAAACATTCATTTTATCTTTCTCGACGAGTGCTCCTCCAACTGAACTACAGTTTAGACAAGGAGTCAAACATCATCATCATCATTATCAACTAGCCGAGGTCCACTGCTGGACATAAGCCTCCCCCAAGGTCTTCCACTTCACACGGTCTTGCGCTGCCCTCATCCAACATCCACCGGTGACCTTAACCAGATCGTCGGTCCACCTTTTGGGGGGCCTGCCCACGCTCCGTCTCCCAGTACATAATAGGTATTACCACATTATCAAGCCAACCAAACTTTAAGTTCATAAAAAATCTCTATCAAAAATCTCTTCATCAACCATTTCCCTACAAAATAATATTAATACATAATAATATCGATATTGGCTCCTTTAAGATTAATAAAAACATAATTTAATATGTTATTTCAAGTTTGATTGCAGGCAGACCTTCTTTTTCGTATTGAACTTTTTTGTTGGTTTTCTGATGGTGAACGTAATGTTAAACCTTAAAATTCACCTCGTATAAAGGACTAGATAGAATTTAGAACAATCTTTGACACAAAAACATAAAAAAATGTATTTTTAGTAACTCAACCCAAGGAAGATACAATACAATACAAGTACCTAAGCCTTTATGGCAATCTTCTGATCACAGTTGTTCAAGAATAGCCTAACAAACTTTCAAGTTTTTAATATCAGTAAGACAGCAGGTGAAATAATTGAAATAAAAAAAAAAATATCATTATAAACAAAAATATTAGTTACTTAATAAAATGTTATTCTCATTTACTGAAAAAATCTCTTCCGTCCTAAGAGTTCTAATGTGCACCTTTTTGACATCTTATTCAAAAGCCATGTGTAATAAACAATCAAAGCTTATTAAATATTAAAATAAAACATTTTGATTCTGCCCCAGGCGTGACTTGAACCCGCGAATTCTCGTTTACGGACGAGCGCTCTTCCAACAGAGTTAGACTGAGAGACCTTCAGACAAGGGTGGAACAAACTAAGCCAATTCTCTAAATAATATTGCTAAACGAACCGAGTTACATTAGGTAGTTCTAGTATTATAAAAACTATCATGGTACGTACTTACCTACCTAGGTACCATCATTATCATCAAAATAAATTATCTACTTGTTCAAAATCAAAATATTCTTTATCATTCCTAGGTACCTACCTGCTCTATTAAATGAGATAGCAAAAATGTCATGGATTACGCACGATAGGTACTACCTACTTAACACCCAAGTAGGTAGGTTTATAAACGACAAAAAAAAAAATTTCTCTTTTTACTCATTAACAAATCACATAAGTAACCTACCTAAGTACTTGATGAACGGAAAAACGACGGAAATAAGCAAAACAAACACTTTGAGTTTTTCCTACTTATTGTAGCACTATCCATGTTCTAGGTCAAGGTCGACCTTTTTTTCAATAATAATAGCCTACTGACTACTATTCCCCACGACTTTACCTGCGTTAATCAGAATTACGAGTATTTCAGACATAAGTCTCATAAGTTATTTCAGACTTAGCTCTAACTTCGTGCGAAATTTTAACTAAATGACAACATTTCACCGTGAAACAGTAACAAACATACATATTAGGTACATCCATCCAACATGACAAGCTTTTACATTTGTAATATTAGAGGAGTTAATAAAGTATCATTGTTATAGGGAAGGTATATGGAATACTTTACGTATTTACACCGCTTACCTTCGTTGAAGGTCCATTGCGACATGCACTCTTACATCTTAAAACTTATCAATCACATATCAACCACTTTGCACTTTAACGAGACACCTAAATACACAATTCACTTTTGTTGTAGCGCGGGGAGGCCCCGGCGCGCAATCTTTCATTTAATTAGTTTCGTTTAATTAGTTAGTTACTAACAAACACTTCTCGCTGCATTTCGAGTACTACGCCTTGGGTCTTGCTCAAAATACTCAATAACCGAATCCTGCAGATCAACAGATAGTTGTTGTTGTCCACGACCCTGAGCATGGGTAGGCACAGTAAACTGGCCGTATTGCCGTAATCGGTTATTTACACCTAACATCACGGTATTGCTTGGCACGCGTCGATTAGGGAATAATTCCCGGTACAAGTTTATTGCACCTCGTACACTATCGTTGGCTAAAGCGTATGTACGCACCATATCCCAGTATTCCTCGTTACTAAAGGACATGTTCAAAAAATAACTTTTACACTTAGCACTTTACACTACAGATAAGTACTTTAAAACTCCTCTCCACAATAAAATTTTTGAGCACTCGCACTCGCGATGATATGCCTTGCAATATCGAAGATGCGTCACTGGCGACGCATAAATCAATACTAATTAATTTGTTTTTACTCAAAATGAAACTTTACATCATGACTTTTCGGCAAAACAATAAAGCGTTCGCCGCCTGCGACGCCCTGTGTCGGCGCGCGCGGCACTGGGGTAAAACACCTGTGAGTGGCTCGTGCCGCCTTTGTCGGAAAAACAATAAAGCTTTCGCCGCCTTGCGAAATGCCCTGTGTCGGCGCGCGCGGCGCTGGGGTAAAACACCTGTGAGTGGCTCGTGCCGCCTTTGTCGGTAAAACAATAAAGCGTTCGCCGCCTTGCGAAATGGCATGTGTCGGCGCGCGCGGCGCTGGGGTAAAACACCTGTGACTGGCACGTGCTTCGTGATGTACATACGGATATGTACTTAAGAACCTTTAAGTACATATCCGTATTATTGCTTAAGAAATAAATTAATTAATTTTTACTATCAATAAATACTTTCTAGCTTAAAATAGTCTTTGAAGTATTTTAATTGACAAATGCAGTACCTACCTACCTACTTGAAATAAAACTCTAACTTTCTAAACATAAATGTTAGATTAAAAAATACTTAAGCTTGTCTCGACTTCTCTGCCACCCACACAAGCCAATTAATCCATAGCTAGCATAGATGAAATTGAGATGCGTTTAATGTACTTAAGCCGATTAAATTAAAAATGTACGGAGATGGGTGTACAATGCCAATAAAGTGAAAATCTTTAAATAGAGCAGTATTTAATTTAAATATTAGATAGGTACATAGGTAACTACTGGCCGGAGCTGCCTATGTAACTAAGAGTTATTTTCGTGATATGTTTAGGTTTTTACTACGTGTTACGTAGGTATTAAAAAAAATAAATGGTAGTAGGTAGATTGAGGTAATTAAAGTGACCGTAAGTGTTGGTGGTGGGATGCAAGCCGCATCGCCCAAATATCACATGAGAGCCTCTGATCTCTAAGTTGCTTCTTAGGACACCCGCGGGAAGACACCTATTAGGTACTTACTGCTTTTCGTAGTCTTCAGGCCTTCAACGTCTTTTTTTGTATTTTAATGGTATCTACTAGCCCGAATTTTTAACAACTGTTTACATAAGTTAGGTATCTTTCTTAGTCTGATATGAATTAAAATATGTAAGTAGATAACGTACATAGGCATTTTGTCCATAGCTAGAGTAAAGTATGAAAGAAAAGTGGATAGATATCTACATACTAAAAGAAGATACCTATCAATGATCGAAGCACGCGCTGCGCCGCCGCCGCCCTCAAGTTCGTTGCCTCGACATACTATTGTAGGTACCTACTAATAATCGTACAACGCGCTGTTCCGCCTGCAAGTTCCTTTCTCTTATGAATGACTTGCATACAACTAGAGTTGATTTTATTGGTTGTTTTATTTCATGAGATTTCACAGTCGCGGCGTACACGCTAATTATTATTGCGCGGCCGGAACAGCTTAACCCATTCAATGCCGATCCCGCCCATCGGCGGATTAAATTGCTTTCCTCGCATGCCGAGTCCGCCCATGGGCGGACGAATTTCAAACGTCAATAAGTCAGCCGAATAACATTAAAAATGACAAGATTTTGTGTAATAATTCCTTTTATTATTTATTCATAACCTAAATGGCCTGTGGATTTTCAAGGTTTTGAAATATGCGAATTCTAACCTTCTATGTCGAGCAAGCCTATGTGCGGACTAGACCCGCGTTCAGAAGTCGCAAATCATTTTACAATTTCAATGTAAATGAAAATTAATAAGTAGGTATCCTTATGCAACTAACACGTTAATTAATTACACGATGGATGGCTGACTTGGTATAAATTGTTATAAACTTCGCATCATGTTTTTAAAACCCTACTATTAAATAAATTAAGAATTATGCACTGCGAAATCTGAGGTCTCATACCGAGAACGCAGATGGGCGGAGTAGAAGACTTTACCAAGACGCCGGGTTTTTGGTAACTTTTTTGGGAAGCAATGAATGGGTTAAACGACTACTTTTGCAGGTCCATCAACCTTAAATAAAACACATTTTGAACCGGATTTTATAGGGGTTTTGATGTCTTTGCAAACACAGTGGTCACGAGCAACTGACGCGATAAAATCTGATTTAAAAAAAAATGTGTTTTATTTAAGTTTGAATAGTGTAAACTTGAGACAATATTACATTTTATTACGCTTAAAATTCAGTAACTTGAAATTTCTCAAATTTATACACAGTAATTTAAATTGAAGTCGCCGTGGCTTGTGGCTCGTGTACATAATATCACACGATATCGCAGGTTAAGCAACGCTCCGCGCGGTCGGTACAAGGATGGGTGACCGCCTATCATTTATTTATACGACGACTTGCGTGCTTCGGAGGGCACATTAAGCGGTTTTTTATTACATTTGTTAGACAGTTTAAGTGTTTGTGTTGCGAATATCCGTTGCATTCCCGTGCAGCAAGTACTTTGTGGTTATGTGGACAGAGTACTTATGGCTTTTTGGTTAGGTTACTTAATTGGGCAAAAAGGCAAGACGTAGGTAAGTATGACATTTTTTTCTTACTTCATTAAATCGTAGTTTTGAATGCTTAATTCCTAACTTTCTTTTTGTTTTTTTTTTTTTTTATTTTTTTTTTAGGAACATTTGCTTAAAAGGATTTGGAGTAAATGGGTCTTTTTAAGAAATTTCAAACTTATTTCTGAAAATAGGTAGAAATAAAATGTTGTTGTTTTGTTGGTTGTGCGAATCATTTAAATTAAATCTTCTATTAAATAAAACTAATTTTAATATTAGTTATTTGTGCTCCTCTTCTAATTAAGGTTTTCAATAGGAGTGATAGCCATACTTCGATAAAATGAATGTTTAAATTAATATCGTATTACTGAATATTTTATTTAATACAACGTTGATACAAGCGAGAGGCATTAAATGAAACCACATATTTTGTGCATCATTATCAGGCTACACAACAAAAATCAGATCAATGTGAGCAATAGTTTAGTCACAGGAAGGTTTTTTAGTTTTTTCTTAGTTTAATTTAAACACTCTGTATCTTCGATCACCTGAACGTAAGTATAGGCATAGTTGTCTAAGGGTCATTCACTGCGAAACGACAAAATTCAAGCGAGCGACGTTGCCGCTTTCTTTCGCGCCGACCGGCGCGGGCGCGGCGACCGTCTCGGCTAAGTAGGTCAAGGACACAATTTTCACTTTGTTTAGTGCGATAACAGGTTGCATCCGGGGTGCACGTTACGCAATTTAGCACAGATTATTGTTGCTCACGCGTCCTATTTTTTCATATTGTCTAAAGTTGTTAAGTTTTTATTGTGATAGAACACCAAACTTCTTATTAGTGATAGTGCTTTTTTATGTTGTGACAGGACACGGAGTTTATTTAGTGTTAGTTTTACTTTAGTGACAGGACACGTAACTAAGTATTTTAGGTTTAGTTTTGTGTGTAGTGTTTAATTATTAAGTACGTAAGACATCCACAATGTCATACACGGCGTCAGAATACACTGGGTTTGTGAAAAGTGAAGTGTACGCGACAGACGTGAATACCGTAGAGGAACTTAAGAACCGGATTATTTTAACATTTAATAAATTAAGAAGATTGACAACAAACAGTGACTTTATTGCACGATTACATAACAATATTACTTATACGTCGCTAGAATTTGTGTACAAATGTGAATGGCGGACATTTCGAACAGTTGAAGATTTAATGTGTAGGTAAGTGTAACAATGAATTGTTATTGTTTATTATGTTCATTGATCATACCTTCCAACGTTACCTACACCACATGTTTACATTATCATCCACATCAAACCCGGCATAGGTACCTAACCTATTACCGAAGTATTCGCGTACCTTCACTTCATAGTTATTAAAATAGAGTAGATAATTTTTTCTAAAGATAGGCTAGTAGGTACCTACCATCTTAGGCGCTAAGACGAGAAGTGGGCTTGTATGACTACTCTTTTCAAATTCAATAAACTTGAAAGGTTTTTACATGTTATTAATATTATAACTAAGTAGAACTTGCAAAATCTAGTGCTTCAAGTGAATTCGACTTTTTCTCATTTTAACTGGCTGGATGAAACCCGGTATGAAATGTAGTTTTAATTTCTTATGACCAAGGAAGAAAATTAACATAAATCTAGGACAAAGCGTAAACAACAATTACTTAGATATGTAAGTAGTTTTATCCTGGTATTCCTAGGGGATCGAAATAGACGCGGGTAAAATGCTAGAATCCGACCCCGACATACTACGTTAGGTTTAGTTTAAAAGTGACTTGGCAACTTAAATGGAAGAGCATCTGTTTGGCAAATGCGAGATCATGGGTTCATGACCCGTATAGGATAAACTTACGTGTAAAGGGACATAGTAGGTACGTACCTACTATGTAGTTATGTTTTAATACATACGTTTTGGTAATGATTGGACACTGAGATATGCATAAGATTTTAATTTTCAAGATACGTTTTAGATTATGACTAGAATCTTTTCGCAACATCATCATCATCCTTATTTAGAACCTTTTACCTTGTTTCCGATGATGGTGGGTAGGTAGGTGTATCGTACGTGCGCGTGGCAGAGTAATTTGATAAAAAGTTGTCTTGAATTTGATGTCTACACTAAATCGGTATTACGTAACTACACTAAGAGTATCATTTTCGATCAATCGAATGAAATTTTCTGATAAAACTAATCTATCTACCTAATAACGAAATTAAGTTTGTAGCGACTGATCCGCAGCTGTTGTCCGTGGTTTTCTAATCATGGTTTTCAATAGGAACGAGTTGAATAGTACCTAAGTCGTTGATGAAATGAACGTAAAGTACTGCTTTGACACACGAGGTGATTCTGAAGCATCCGTGAAACCCTGACTTAATATGCGATGGGTGATAGTAATAATATGAGACAGCTTGTTATCGTTCATTGAGTATCGGGAGGGCCGCGGGGCGAGCGCGGCCGGGCGGAGTGCGGGACGGGCGGGAGGGGCTGCTACTAGCCGCCATACTTACGCGGCCGTGGAGGGCACCTGTAGCTGGACTGTTCATTGAGGAGCGCGCGTAGTTTTAATCTAAATACAATTTGCAATACATTGCCGGTTTTTTTTTGAAAAAGTAAAATTGTGAATTTCATTAAAATTCTTTGATAATACGTTTATTTACACATGTCCGAGCAGGAAAAATTATAAAATATTAAAAAAAAATAAAAAAAAATCTTGGTTTTTTTTTACGAGTTATAATTTTTTTAATATTTTTTTTGGGTTAAGGGATGCCCATATAATATGATGTCGAAGTATGTAGCTCGTCTAAAAAATCACCCTGTATAATACTAGTTGTCAAAACATTGACAGCTCTACTATGTTGATGCACAAAATGTCAAAACGAAAGTGATTGAGAGACTGACATGAGTGAAGAATTAATTTTGTCATTCCGTTTCCTCCCGTGACTCGTGAATGTGCTCTGGATTGTGTTTTATAAATTTTCTACAACTTTGGCAAGCTCCCGGACTCTGAATTCTTCGCATAACACGTTGGCCTTACGCACCTTACGAGGACACCGAAAAAGAAAACCTAATAAATCACGCAACTGCTAAATTGTTTTTTATTTATTTCAATACATAGACTTTGATTGAACTGCTGGATTCATCATACCCAAACCTGATTAACCCGTAATTTTATGAATCTAGCTATTCCAAAGTCTAAGTTATTGTTTAAAATTACCCTTCTTGAGAATACAAGCTAGAACGGAGCAGCTGGGTTTTGGTTGTCGAGGTACGGTTGTTTTCCGTTAGATGGCGCTAGTACCGAATTTGTTAGTGACGACTCTATACCAGTATATAAGTTACTCTATGACGTAAAGCAAGCAATGGCAACGACCGACAACAACAACAACAGCACAGAACATTTTTACCCGAACGAACTAGTGTCACAGTGACAGTTGGTTTCTATCTTTTGTCTTTTCCCTATGAGGAATATTTAAAAAGAAACTACGTAGTTGATAAACGCCATCTATGAACAAAAAATTATATTAAAATTAACAGCTGTCAGAAAACCGCTCATTGCCTTTTGTATCCATAGATGAATATTAGTACTAAAGTATAGATGACCGTCTTGCGATTTTTGCACTTTAGCGCCATATAGTATCCACTCTAGGAACCTTTTCGACCAAAGCAACCCTAGAATGCAGCCCGGCCGTACCGCGCCACTTTCAAATGTTCAGAAATTCGTAGTACAAGTTATTACTATTGCGCAATTATAATTTGATTCATTTCATTACATAGGTAACGAATCAAATTAAAACTGCGCAATAGTAATAAGTTGAAATAAACTGCACGAAGCATGTTGCTATGGGAGTTGGGAGTAATAAAAAGAACATGCATCTCAGACAATTAATTGTTTTTTATCTAAATCTGTTTTGCATTCCTCACAATGTTTGGCAATCAATTTATAAATAATATTTATAAGCCACCCACTACAGTATGCTGCTGCTGCACATTTCTCAATATCTCTGGTATTTGTACTGACCAGTAAAATATCTATATTAGTTAAATCTAAATTTAAATGATTTAAGTTAATTTCAATAATTTTAGGTGGGCAAAGCAATTTCCTCTTTTAAAAAATATTTTAGACTTTGCAAGCATATGCTGTCATCATTTTTGCAGTTCGCCCCCAACGATTTAGGTGAAACCATGTTATTAATTAATAACGTTTTGTAAGCAGCTTCAAATGCCACAGACGTAGGCATATTTTGATGTCCATGGGCACTTATAGCACCAAAAAAATTCTCTAGAGGATCTTGATTGAAATTGCGCAGTAGCAGCGATCGTAAACCAGAATTGTGAAGATTTTTTTGTAATTTGCTGAAATGATTCGATTGTTTTAATCCAACTAGAAATAGATGGCACCACCCCAAATCGTGTAATTTTAAATTTCATACTTTTCAAAACTGGTTAACTTTTGTACCACAATTTGTGGTGTGGCGATTTAGGAGTGACGGCTGACCAATATATTTTCCTCTCATAACTTTATTGAAGTGACCATTGACAGAATCAAACAGTTGGTCGAATAATAAAAGAAGTTCTGCTGTATCTTTACTCTCCTCGGGGATTCTTCCAGTTTCTGAAAAAAAAAACTTATAAGCAACGCAGGTAAAAAGCAAAGTATGAAATTGCTGGGTTTCATGTGGAGAGTTAGGAAGCCAGAGCCCAATTATCTTCTTTGCCTTTTCTTATCGTTTACTCGACTGCGGCATGGAAATGATGGTTGTTTTTAACGCGTAAAAAACATACAGTTGAATTTTATCAATTCAACTGTATGTTTTTTACGCGTTAAAACTCAACAGAACAACTCATCCCTTTTGTAAGTCGGTTGAACAGAATATTTATGCATTAAACTATATCATAAAATTAATTCATGCATGAGTATATTCGTTAGTATTAGATCGTAGTTATCATTTACTGCCTTGTTAGTTTAATGTATTATCGTTAATGCAATCCGATACCTAGAGTTTTTAGACTGCACAACGTGATTGTAACTGAGTCTGTTTATTAGGTCAAAATCCCGTTTCCGTTTATCTACATTATACCAGAGTTATGCCTACAAAAGTAGTGCACAAAATGTAAGCGAATCGACTGAAACTGCGTAAAATGAAAATAATATGTCATTATACTTATTATAAATGCATTCCAGACCGACGAATAATAAAAATGGACAGTCATATAGTACCTACCTATAACAACCATTAATGTTTGAAAATACTTTAATTTTTTTGGTGTTTCTATGAATATGGTAAATTTAATGCATTATAATGTGTATATATAAATATATATATTTAGAATAAGCATTAGCTTTCATTTGATACCCATATTGTTGAAATCAGAAATTATTTGTTTTTATGCCCCCCAAAATGTTTGTTTTTAAACGCTATCTTGAAATTTTATATATCCTTTATTACTCGCGCAGTTAATACTAATCCATTGATACTTTATTTGTTTAAATCCGTCCAGCAGTTCAGTAGATAACAGCGAACAAGAAACAGACAAACATACATACATACATATATTACATATGCGTTGAAAACATAACCATACTTTGCGTGCCGCAGTCGGGTTAGAAAAAAAGTATTTTTAAAACATTAATGGTAGTAATAGGTAGGTACTATACAACTGTTATTTTTTCTATTATCTACCTAAGGGTTTTACCACACCAATTGATCGACGGCGTCGATCGATGGTAGAATGGAATAGTCGACGTCGATCGATCGTTTTTACTAGGCCAAACAAACCGGTTGACCTCGATCGAATGGTATGGTAACGCCCTAAATGGCAATTATCATAAGTTTTATAACATTATAAATATTTTCATTATAGGCAGTTTTTGTCCCTGCCTGCTGCTCTTAGATTTTATTAAATACATACATACATACATAACTTCACGCCGGTATCCCTTATAGGGTTGGCAGAACACAAGAGGCTATCAAACCATCTGATGTCACGTTTGACGAATTTGGAGGTTTTATAATGATGGATAAAGACTATTACAGTGACAGGGGGTCAGCCTTTCGCCCGTAAAAACGCTAACAAAACCTCTGTCTTAACTGACTTTAACAGTATGCCCGGGAAGAGAAGCAGCTGGCACATTGTATGTTTTTCTTTAGCTCCCAGTTCAGCATGGAAGATTTTATTAAATATATTATAATATTTAAAAGATCTAATACTCTGAGATGCTTCTTTTGTGCTTTTAAGTAAAAACTTTGGTGTTAAACAATATTTTTTGATATATAGTAATCGATTGTGCTGTAGAAACCAGTAAAGTGAAATAAATAAATAAATATTCTTTATTCCTCAGTCGGGTTTTTTAGTTTTTGTTATTTATTTTTTTCTTTTCGTTTGAGATTCGGAAGCGTATCGATAGTTATCTTAGTGCTCTTGATAAACAGGGTTGCCTTTTATTGGACCCGCATCTGTTGAGCCATTTTCACTATTGAACTACCCCTCCTAAGATTTACCGTTTTTGAGTTATTTCACTTTTTAGGATTCTAGTGTAAACACCCATTTTTCACTAGTTTTCGTGAGAAATAATAAAAATCTTCGCTATCTAACTGCTTTTTTTTATGTTATCTTGTAAATGATTAATGATTTCGTAATATGAAGCAAAAAACCCTAAAATAGTGTCAAAAGAGCGCGTGTTTTAGTTTTTCAAAAACTATCATTATACAGGGTCTTCTTTATGAAGATCAATATATTTTAAGAGAAGGTTAAGAATGATGTATGGGTTCAATTTATGAAAAAAATAAAAATATATATAAAACTATTTTTTTTTTATTGAAGTTTTCAAATCTTTTAAGTGACCGAATTTAAGTTTAATCTGTTATTTACGACAACCTTGCAAGAAATAAAAAAACCTATCTATCTATTTATTTTAAGAAAATAACTTCACTAAAATAAAGATCTTACGCGGTTAGTACCTACCTATCCACGCGAGCAAAGGTCGATGCCTCGCGCGCCCGGGCGATGCGTGACCTACTTAGCTTGATGTATGACGTAACAATCAGCTGTTGTAATATCATACTTATTTCGTATAAAAGTTGATTCTAATTTCCCATCACACTTCAACTGTCAATTTAACGTTCAACTAATTGTAAATACCGTTTTAGTAATGTTGACTTCTTTGATAATGTTTAAATTAGAAATAAATTTAAAAAAAGCTTTCGTGCTTGAGCTGTTTGTCTTAACGAATAAATGTATTTTACAATCAATTGAATGTTTAAATGGAATCACCTTATTATCAACTATTATTATTTACAGTTTATGTACAAAAATAACTTACATATTGCTTCCTGTCAATGATGTTAGGTACACAGCACACGAATACACATACACAAGCACTTTATAGTAACTGCTGCACATGACTACCTATTTGCGATACACAAAGTCTTGTTCGTTTAATAACATTGGCAGCACACAACATTGGGGCACCTGGAGTAAATTTGCCATAATCTCGATGGCGCTGCACAGCTCCTAGAATTGTTCCTAGAAATGTCTCTGCTCGTACGTGTCACGGTCACGAGCTCGTGACAGGTTCTCACTCGCAGCACTAGCACAAAGCCATTTGAAGATATTCTTGGTTCGTGTACGCGAAATTAGGCATTTTGATAATTATTAATTTACGCGCGCGTATCATTAGACAGACTTTTACAGACTGGCGAGCGCTCGCCGAGCGGTGAGCGGGTCGCGCGCGTTTGGCTCAAACAAAGTCGCCGCCGCCGCGCCGCGCCGACAAGCCAACAGAGTGTTGTCGGCGCGGGCGGCTCGCTTGACTTTCGGTGTCGATAGTGCCGTCAGAGAATACCTACATACCTATGCCTAGTGCGATTTTTCTCTGTGTGTGTGAGTGAGTTCTTAATATAAATAGTTAAATAGAAACACTTTTATTTCTTGCTTTAGTCGTAAATAACAGATTAAACTAAAATGTTGTTAACTTTTGAGAATTATAAAATTCTTTCATAAATTGAATCCATACATCATTCTTAACCTTCTATTAAAATATATTGATCTTCATAAAGAAGACCCTATATAGTAGTAATGTTCATTGTATGGCGATACGCATTTTTAATAAATTGTCATCAAAAATTAAAGAACTACCTAGAAACAAATTTAAAACTTATTTAATTTATGCTTAAGAAAAATGTACTATAGCGTCAAAGAATATTTAAATGACAAAGAATTTGAAATTGCAATAAAAATATACATATATTTCTTACACATATAGATGTTTAAAGCATAGGTTGTGAATAAAAAATTATTAATTTTGAATCAAAAGAATTTCACATTTATTTATTTAAATTGGTTATCTTACATACATAATGTTAGGAATTATTACTCCTACTTGTATCACAAATAGTAGAGGAAAATAAAAGAGGGTCTTCAACCACAGGCCTATTGTAAAATCGAGCAAAAACCGATGAGTTACTAGACCTATATTTAACCCACATCTTTGAGCTGCAGATGTTGCTGCATGTCTGGTACTGTGGGCTGAAAATATTGACACATTTATACCAGCTTCCTCCAGAGTGGATTTTATCCATCTACTTATAGATTGAGATGATGCACCCTTATGTGGTTTTTTAATTGTTAAAATCAAATTTTCTATATTATGTCTTAGACTTTCTGTCATCTTTATATATGTTGAAAGAGTGTTTACTGGACAGATCTCAATTTTTTCACCATATTTCTTTAAATATAATACTGGCTGAGTATAATTTTATTTGAAGTTTTTATGTGGTCTGATATTAATATTTGTACCCCATTAGAATTAAATTTTATATTTTTTTACTTTATAAATGCCAAAGTTTGTATTCTGTGGGCGGTGGTAAGAGCCAAAATTGTCACCAACTTTTTAGTAAGTTTTTGTAAATTTTAATTTTCATTGGGAAACTGAGACTCTAAATAGTTTAAAACTTGTCCTGGGTCCCAAGTTGTGTACCTTGGCATGGGTGGTTTTTCCCTAAACACTCCTTTAAAGAATCTCTTAATTCTATCATCACTACTTATGTTTGGATTCATTATTAATGATAGCGCTGATCTAGCTTTATTAAGAGTGCTTTATGCAGCTCCTGTCTTTAATTCTTCACTAAAAAATGTTATTATATGAGGAATTGACGCCTTATATGGATCTAAGTTATGCTTTTCACCAAACCTCCACCAATGTCGCAGTGGAGAATCATATTGTTTGATTGTATTTGATGACAGAGAGTTCATCATAATCTTAGGGGCAGATTCGGGGGTCCCACGTCTTATAAATGCTTAGCTGATTGATAGCAGTCCTGCTGCCAGGGTTAGCTGATGATGCAGATGGTGTTCTTGTCTGTAAGGTGATGATAATAACTTTTTACTAGGTTTGAAAATAATCAGATCTTTCAAAAGTAAAGGTCCTATGAGTGTGAACCAAGGCTGTGAGGGCCAATATGGGAAAACTAATATACCTGTTGCTTTATCTATTTTTATTTTATTTATGCATTTTATAACCAATGCAAATGATGGAAAGGCATAAAAAATATAATCCTTCCAATTTATGGTAAATGCATCAACAGCTATGGCCTCCGGGACTCTTAGCCATGACACAAAATTTTTACACTTAAAATTAATCCTTAATGCAAAAAGATCTATACTAGGATTACCAAAATTCCTAATTGTTTTTCTATAAGCATAAGGAGACAGTTCCCATTCAATATTTATCCTTCTTGATTCTAAATCAGCTGAGTTTTCCTTTGTGTTTATATAAGAGGCAAAAACCTCGTTGCAAGCCTCTTGCTTGCCCGCTGGTTATCGACTACATGGCGTCACGGTAAATATAGTACAGCACCCTCTAGGGCCTCTAGGGCTTTACGTTATGTAGAAGATGCTGTTAATTTACGCTAGTTAATTTACCGTGACGTCATGTATTTTTTAACCAGCGGACGGAAGTCGTCGTGAGTAATAAATGATGATCGGCGGTCACCCATGCAGGTACCGATCTCGCCGAACGTTGCTTAACCTGTGATATAGTATGATACACACAGTGAATCCTCAATATTTTGAGTTATATAAGATGGCTAATGACATCGCATCTAGGGCTTAAACTAATACATTGGAATTAATTATTTCAAAAATATTTCAATTACCTGCTGTAAATCCCATTGCGACACTAACAGTTTGGCTAAAAACTTGAGTGCAATATTTAACTTTTATTTTGGGAATCAAATTAGGCATCACGTGACGTGCAGTTAGTTTAGGGACGAGCCTCAAACCTTGAAATCCCGGTCCCCTTTTATAGAGTGCTTCCACAGGACTGCATTTCGCTATATGTCTCTTTGTCATCATCATCACAACTCTTTGTAATGAGCCCACTGCCGGGCATGAGTCTCTCCCCTGGGTGAAGAGGAGGTATAGGCCATAATCCATCAAGCTGGCCCAGTGCTGGGTGGCGGATGCCAGAATTTTTAGGGCGCCTAGATGGCTTCTGACAAACCCTAACGACTACTGTATACAAGTATACAGCACCCGGGACCGACTGCTTAACGTGCCCTCCGAAGCACGGAAGTCGTCGTGAGATATGAATGGTCGGCGGTCACCCATCCAAGCACCGACCGCGCCGAACGTTGCTTAACCTGTGATATCGTATGATACACTCAGTAACCACGGCGCCACGACGACTTCTTGTCTCTTTGTATTTGTAACAAATTCGAGGTCCTTGGTTAGTAAATTATTTCTAATTCCTTTCATTAAATGAGGAGGGTCGTAGATAGGGTAATAGGAAATGACTTCATTTTCGATATCAAAAAAGCCACCTCTAAATTCTTTACTCTTCTTTGCATATTTTTCTTCCGTCTCGTTTAACAATTGATTAATTGCAGCCATATTAAATAATTGCAGCCATATACAAATTTTGTGGAACCTCGGTCACAAGTGGTTGCAACTACTTTTAACCGACGGGAAGTAAACAAAGACCTGAACTAGTATGTATTTTTGAATTATTATTATTTTAAATATTATGGATAAAACAACATTAATAAGTTTTAACTGCAAATCCCTAAAAAGGTCGATAGGCTGTGTAACGGCTCTAAGTAAGAAAGCAGATATCATTGCTCTTCAGGAGACATGGCTGTTGCCTCATGAAATTCAGGAACTGAGCAATGTTAGTAGATCCTTCGCATACACCGGAAAGTCAGCGGTTGACACTTCAGCGGGGCTTCTTCGAGGACGGCCGTACGGAGGGGTGGCTCTCTTGTGGAATAGCTCCAGGTTCGAGTCCGTGTCAGTGGTGCAGTGTGAGAGTGATCGCATCGTCGCAATTAAAGTGAGGGTTTCGGGTCGTACGTTCCTAGTGTTTTCGGTTTATATGCCTACAGACTCGACTCCGAATTTTGTAGAATTTGTAGAATGCTTAAGTGAGATATTTGCGGTAGTTGAAAATAACAATACTGAATCTGTATATGTTTTAGGAGATTTGAATGCTCACCCAGGCGAGCCTTTTTGTGATGAGCTTTTAAGTTTTTGTAGAGAACAGAACTGGGAATGCATTGATTTTAAATTACTGGGCATAAATTCTCAAACATACACATTTGTAAGTGACATAAATGGTAGTCGTCGTTGGCTCGACCATTGTTTGGTAACAGAGGCAGCGGGTGGTTCCGTAACTGAAGTTAAAGTACACTATGACGTATATTGGTCTGACCATCATCCACTTGAAATCAAATGTGATATTAAAACTCTACGTGAGGTTGCGGAACTACCGCGCACGTTAAGAAACAGTGTTCTTTGGGGTGAGCGAGACGAATAACAAACTACTAAGTATAGAAACTGCTGTAACGAAAAATTTAAATTAATCGATTTTCCTAATAATTTTGATCGCTGTTGTGATACGTTTTGTAAAAATAAAGACCTAGGGGGCCTGGCAACAATGGTAGCCGCCCCATACCGGGCTGGAATAGGTATGTTCGTGACACTCACCGGGACGCACGTCAAAAGTTTTTAATCTGGGTATGGTATGGAAGACCACACACAGGTCGTTACTACGAGGAAATGATAAAGTCTAGAAAAGTATTTAAAGCAAAATTAAAATTTCGTCAACAAAATCAAGAGTTAGTTAAATTTAACATCTTAGCAACTTATCATAAAAATAAAGATTTTCGTGGTTTTTGGAAACAAACAAAAAAGTTAGGTTCTAAGCCGTGCGTGCCGACGAGCGTCGAGGGTTTACAGGACCCAATGGATATTGCAAATATGTTCAGCTCTCACTTTCAGATGCAATCTCCATTAAAAGTAAATGATAGGGCTGAAGTTGAGGTCACGGTGTCCGATGTGCCGAAGCGTATCACCGCTAAAGAAGTGGAAGTGATAATTAATCAAATGACGAGGGGTAAGTCACCGGGACATGATGGCCTCAGCATTGAGCACTTCCTGTATGCTGGACCACACCTCCCGAGACTTCTAGGCATGCTGTTCACGATCTGCATTAGGCATGCATATTTACCAACCGAGTTAATGAAGTCAGTAGTGATCCCCATTGCTAAGAACAAAACTGGTGACATAGGGGACAAACACAATTACCGACCCATCACATTGGCTACTACCATGTCAAAAGTGCTCGATAGTGTGATTGAGGGACAGCTCAAGCGTCACCTAGCACTGCATGACGCTCAATTTGGGTTTAGGCCACATTTGTCAACTGAGTGTGCTATTCTGTCCCTCAAACATACTGTCAGGTATTATACTGATAGGAAAACACCCGTTTACGCCGCATTTCTTGACCTCTCTAGGGCATTTGACCTGGTTAGGTATGATATTTTATGGACCAAGTTAGCTGACTCTGGTGTTCCAGGTGAGTTTATCAGTATCCTGAAATATTGGTACGGCCACCAGACTAACCAGGTCAAATGGCAGGATCAATTTTCCCATGCATACACCCTAGCGTGCGGAGTTAGGCAGGGTGGTTTGAGTTCGCCATCCCTTTTTAATATTTATATTAACCAGCTAATCGTGGAGCTCAGCAACACTGGTGTGGGATGTTCGATTGATGGCCTCTGCGTTAACAGCATCAGTTACGCGGATGATATGGTGTTGCTCAGCCCGTCGATTGCAGCACTCAGAAAGCTGATAGGGGTATGTGAGGAATACGCAAAGTCCCACGGCCTCTTGTATAATACTAATAAGTGTGAAGTAATGATATTTAATTCGAAGAAAGGAAAAATTACTAATGTACCGCCTGTTAGAATAAACGGTGTAGAGCTTTGCAGAGTATCATCTTTTAAATATTTAGGTCATGTCGTCACAGAGGACTTGAAAGATGATATGGATATCGAAAGGGAGCGGAGGGCGATGGCAGTTCGCTGTAATATGTTGGCTCGCAGATTTGCACCATGTAGCACAGAGGTCAAATTAACACTTTTTAAGGCATACTGTCAAACCTTATACACATGCAATTTGTGGGTCAACTATACGCGGCGGGCTCTTAGCGCTCTCCGAGTACAGTATAACAATGGTCTCAGAATCTTGTTGGGGTTACCTCGATACTGCAGCGCGTCGGGAATGTTCTCACTAGCTCACACTGATGGATTCCACAGTGTTGTGCGCAAACGAATCGCATCACTCCTTCGTAGAATTCGGGAGAGCACCAACACTATTCTGAGACAAATAAGCGAAAAGCCTGACTGTCCTGTCTTGAGACACTGGACGTGCTTACATGTACAGGTGAATGGAGTAGGATCAGGCAGGTACCTAAATTAATAGTTATAAAAATTTTGAAAGTAAAAAAAAAATATATATATTTATTTTAATTTAAATTTAATTCTAATTCTAATTTTGTTTTATAATTTTAATGTCTGCCTTATTTAATATTCTAATTTTACTATTGCAATTTCCAATTTGAATGTAATTTAATTAATACCTAACTAGGATACTAATTTTAATGTCGTTAAATTTGTAATTACATGTTTTAAATCATTATTATTATAAGTATAACATAGTTTTTAAGTTTTTCATGTCTCCAAAAAAACTAACAAAATATGGACCACGGTCTGAAATAAACTTATTTTATTTTTTATTTTTATTTTTTTATTTTATTAAACCAGTTTCGAAAACTTTCTTAATAATGATTTTCTCTTGATTTTTTAAGCTGAATGTGTTTGTTGCTCCAGTACAAAACGTGTATGCAACAGGTTGTCTCTTTACCCGCTTATGTACCCGGCGCTCTTCATTATTAGTCAACAGGTTGTTTGTATTTTTTAAAATACCTTTTACCATGAACACCAGTGCATGGTCGGCAAAACTTTGACATTCACCACAAAACCCCGTTGATTTTGTCAAAATGCCTGTCGTACGATATAGCTGGAGATATCGCCATCTCATCAAAGAGAAGGGCACACTATTGGGCATTTTTTCTACACGTTTCTTTAAATGTTGAAATACGACTTCATTGGGTCCAGGATATAAAACAGTTTTTTTTCATTAATTTGTTCAGTGCTTTTTTTAGATAGCGCACATATTTGAGTAAGCAATCGATAAGTTTTTGGGCTTGGCTTTAAGAAGTGACAGTGCTAAATTTTTTTCATCCAAGGAAAACCTGTGTCCTCTAGAGTGTTTCATAGATTGTCGTATTGTTACCGGCACGGATCTTGAGCGCTCGGCGTTAGAGTGGGGATGGCTTTGCGCAGCTACACTTATGGCACAAATTTGTATACCATTTTATTATTTTTATTATTTTATTATTTTTATGTTATATTATTTATATTTTTTTATTTAGGTACCTAGCTCTGTTATTTCTTATTGGTTCTATGATTGCATATAATATTATGAATATTTTGCTATATTCAAGATCAAAATATTTTATTGTACCAAGGGCTTCATGGGCACTTATAAAACGTCGGAAAAGTAAGTTGTTTTTTATGCAAAAGAACTAACAAGGAACTATTTTTTTGTTACTGTGCGTATCTCCTGCAAGAGTATGAGAGAACAGCGAAAGTCTGTTAACAAGAATGATTATTAACAGAATAAAAAGTAAACATAAATACAACGTTCTTATATCTATTTATAAACACGGAGTATAAAAAGTAAAACAATAAAAAAAAGTAACCAATAAAAAGAAATATATGTAAAGTTACGGTGATATAGGTGTGACACCTTCCATTAAATCGCTTTGTACAATAACGCTTGTACTAGCGGTTGGCATTAATTCATCTTCCTCGTCATCATCACTATCCGAAAAGTCGTCACTATCACAATCGGAGTCGCTAACAACACGAATAACAAATTCTTCTGTTAGCAAGTCAACCACGTGATCACTGCTTTTATATTCATTTTCAGTTCTTATAACTTTTTCACACAATTTTTTCCACTCGCTTGTACCCATTAAATCTACTTTTTCTTTATTTAAATCAGTCACTCCTGTGACGCTCCACGTTATTTTCTTCCTAGATACGTAGCCTTTAATGGCAGCCCATGCCATCTCAATCGGATTGAGGTCTGGGTGATAAGGAGGTAGACGAAGTACATCATGGCTATTTTCTGCCAATATCCTATCGATGTTAAATTTTTTATATGCGTCTTTGTGACATTTAATAAGATTATAAAGCTGAGGTTTTAACATATCCTCACTATAGCCTATGCCTTTTTCAGTTAACCAGGCCTCCATAAATGACTTTTTTGCATTTGATGATGGTGCTGGTTCGTACTGCTTATTATGGTAAGAAGCGTTGTCAACTACCACGACGGAATTACTTGGCAGATTAGGTATTAGTTGACATCGCAGCCATTTTTCGTTATTATCGAAATTCATATTGTCGTGGTAGTCGCCCGTTTTTATACCTGCTTTAAATGTTAGGAGTGCATTGGGAATAAAACCCATCTCAGATCCAGCATGTACAATAACTACCCGCTGTCCTTTTGAAATAGGTCTTTTTATTCCTTTTGTCGACTCGTCTGACCAAGCTCTGGGTGTTGAATGAGATGAATCTACGTATGATTCATCTGTATACCTTCTTATACATGTGGCCTTCCTTCATGCCTATATTGTCTTATTCTTCTTAAATATTCTATTCGTTTTAAGCGAATATTCGTGGTCTCTATGAGTAATTGCCCATTATTTTCGGTCTTTTTACATTTAAAACCTAAACTCTTAATAATTCTCCTTAAACTTCATTCGGAGCCTTGAAAATTTATATCCCGCTGCAGTTTTCTTCGCAATTTTTCTGTTGTGGGGAATTCTTTTTCTGTAATATGGAAATTGTGTATACACCTTTGAATTACTCCCTGATCAAAATTATCAATATCTGTGACAGGTTTCACTCTTGGTCTTTTTTTTCCGGGTGTTCTCAAACCAGAAAGAAACTCATCACCACTGCTTTCTTTCATTATTCGCCTTACAGTTGCAACAGACGTGTTGGTCGCCTCGGCTGTTCTTTTTTGAATCAGTTTTACATTTTTGACTCCTTCTTCAGCTTCCTTTTTCATAAAACAGTTTACATGGTAAACCATTTTTCTGGCCTGTCTTTTCAAAACAGTGTTTTTTCGTGGCATCTTATCCCTAAAAAAATAGAAGTAAACATATATTGTACAAAATATGAACTTTATTTAAAGCTAAAAAACAATTCGTTCTCATCCCAACATAAATAAAACAAACATAATATATTATAATATTATTGTAAAGTCTAATTAATTCACATAAAATATTTGAGTTCCTAACTTACCAGAGAATTAAAACGTAATTAAAAATTATAAAGGTGTATATATTTTAGTGTACTTGAAGTGTACTTGTCGTCGTCGCGGCGCACGTGCAATCGGAGCAGAGAACCAATCCCGAGTGGCAGCTGAGACGCGACGCACGGCGGGTCAATCACTGTACGGCAATATGACTTAACCACCCCCGCGCCTCACGCCTCACCGCAAAAGAGACCCGATAATTCACTTCTGCACAGGTGAATGTCAGCGCTCAAGATCCGTGCCGATGATTAAAAAAAAAGTTTTACAGTTGGTGACAAATTTTTGTCATAATTTTGTAGGCCTCGGACTGCGTCAGATTTTTTGCCATTTTAAGTTTTTGAATAAGCTCAGCTTTTACTTTTTGACATTGACTGAGCTGATACTTGGTCTTGGCAATAGTTTGGTATAGCTCAAATTTGAAAAAAAAAATTAAGATATAAAAAAATAATATATTTGAGATATAATTAGACAGATAATAGTTATTTATAACAATTCGTAATCTTATTGCATAATAACGCAAACGAGCCGTGGAAGATATCAGGCTTTGGATCATCAGCAGTCTTAACAAAAAAATTATATGTAGAACATTCGCGAGATATAGGACTATTAGTTCCTACATTGGTTTTGCAACGAGGTTTTCGGTGAGACGGATGTGGAACCAATTCATAGATTAAAAAAAATACAAAAATCAATTCAACCAATAGAAGGAATTAACTCTTTGAACAAATTTTGTCATCTTTATAACTCTTTGTCTCGTCATTTTTGTTTTATTTTTTATTTTTTTATAACTGACTTAAAAAAAAAAAAAAATTTTTGGTTGTATATTTTCAAGTTTTGTCAAACTCGACAAATGTAAATAAGTAATATACAATATAGGATAATACAAGCACTAGTACTTCTTGATTATGATAATCACAATGAACACTTACCATGATTTTTCTAGCTTTTGTCTAATTTGTGTCTCAATATGAGAATCCTTGTTACGGTGTTTTACTCACATATCGGTCATCTATATCTTTTAATGATAATAATAAATAAAGGTTGAAGACAGGACTTCAACTCCGCTTATTAACACTGTAAAAACTATATTTTGAAATTAATAACAATAACAAACCGTGATGGCATGGCGCACAAAAAACATAATAAAGTTGTTGACAGTTGACAGTACGTTCAGGAAGCAGAGTTTTTTTTTGAGCTTGGAAACTTGTGATGGCGGTAGCATTGAAGCATAAACTACATGTGTAAAATGGTGTCGGACAAAGAGATAATATAATAATATATTGTACTGCCACGCTGAAGCACCCACATTTACCTTACGATTAAAAATCTACCTTAATTACTACTTATCAACATCAAAAGGGTAAGAAAAATAAATGTGATAGTTTGGATGGACGTATGGATGTTTTATTTCTCGTTCGTGAGTAGTAAATGCATTTTTTCCCCATCACGGCGAAGCTAAAAGGAGGGTTATGATTTTGACCTGTATGTGGGTATGGCTGTTCATCGATTCCCTCATAACTTCTAAACTAGTTATCATAATTGGACTAATGAGCTGTCGTTTCAAGCCTCTTGCTTGTCCGCTGGTTATCGGCTGCATGGCGTCACGGTAAATATAGTACAGCGCCCTCTAGGGCCTCTAGGGCTTTACTTTATGTAGAGGACGCTGTTAATTTACGCTAGTTAATTAACCGTGACGTCATGTATTTTTTAACGAGCGGTCGTGATTAATAAATGATGATCGGCGGTCACCCGTGCAGGTACCGATCGCGCCGAACGTTGCTTAACCTGTGATATCGTATAATACACACAGTAACTAAGGTGCCACGACGACTTCCTGCGACGCCACGACCACTTCGATTTAAAGCATTATTAAATGCTATTAACAACAGGCATGAAGCGGAAATCGAATCCTCAATATGTTGAGCTATATAAGATGGTTAATGACATCGCATCTAGGGCGTAAACTAATACATTGGAATTAAATATTACAAAAATATTTCAATATTTTACCAGCTGTAAATCCCATTGCGACACAAACAGTTTGGCTAAAAACTTGCGTGCAATATTTAACTTTCATTTTGGGAATCAAATTAGGCATCACGTGACGTGCAGTTGAGCGTCAAACCTTTAAATCCCGGTCCCCTTTTATAGAGTGCTTCCACATGACTCCATTTCGCTATATGCCTCTTTGTATTTGTAACAAATTCGAGGTCCTTGGTAAGTAAATTATTTCTTATCTCTTTCATTAAATGAGGAGGGTCGTAGATAGGGTAAATGACTTCATTTTCGATATCAAAAAAGCCACCTCTAAATTCTTTACTCTCCTTTGCATATTTTTCTTCCGTCTCGTTTATCAATTGATTAATTGCCGCCATATTAAATATTATGGCTATATAAAAATTTGAAGTCGTCGTGGCGCCGTGGTTACTGTGTGTATCATACGATATCACAGGTTAAGCAAGTGTGAATAAATAAAATAAAAAATATAATTCAGCGACACAAAACACACAGAAAACAAGCAAATGTAACATGCGCAAAAACTTAATTGAATGTAAAAGTGCAAAACCTTTGAAGAAAACGAGCTGTGCGAAACCTTTTTTAAGTGTTACAAGTATTTATGAAAAATCTACCGTGTATGTCATAGGACTGTTGTGGCTTGGGGGTTATAGATTCTCTTTCAAGTAAGCTCCAATTGTGCCCGCTCTCGGTTCCCTTATCTTATCTATTTGTTTTTTGACGATTTTCATTACCCCAGATGGGATTAAGAAGCTTGTCCCCTTTAAGACTAATTACCAGGATTTCAGTATCCAATCCTGCATTGTCAACCACACAATGTCTTCTGCAGAGTTTTTCTCTTCATCAACTTGTACGACGGCTCCAGTTTCTACTTCATCACCATAGGCTATTCCCGTCTGACTGAATTGGGGTCTTAGTTCGCCTCCTCTGTCGAACACCCATGCGACCAGAATGGAATTGACTTTCACGTCGTTAACATTACCTTCAAGGTAATATCTCGCATGTTGGGATCTCCGGTGTCCTAGGAGAGCGCCAGTAAAGTGGATCCAGTGGAACAAATATGGATTGGCATTCGAAGAGTAGGCCGATCTTAACCAAGCCTAAGTCCGACTGATAAGGGAAGTTGGTCATAGTGTCCCCTGTTTCCTGTTGGGGCTTCGTTATCCGTTTCATCTTGTCTGCCATGATCCGGATGAAGATCCAGTCCATGGCGGCCCCCGGTTCTACATTTAATATTTTTGTGAAGTAACAAAACGATTGGAGGGCCGCACAATCCCGATATCTGCTCCATAATGTCCCCATGCGCAGAATGGAAGCAGGGTTGAATTTAAATTGGTATAGAAACATATCGATTGCAGCAATTAGCTTGAGAAATCCACTATCTTTCTGCCAGCTACTGTATGCCGTCGATGCATCATGCAAGGACAAGTTCTTACCACCATCAGCAGCTATTTGATCTTCCATCTTTTTAAAGAGGGTTTCAAGATAGTCAGGATTTGGCACCCTTGTAATGCGATAAATGGAGACTATGTATAAGGCGAGAGCTAAGTCGGTAAATTTCTCATCAGACTTGGTTACCCCTTGTCCTACAATTGGAGTAATGTTCTCGCTGGGGGTATAAATGTCGCCCCTCTCTATCTTGAGTAAGGACCATGGGAATTCAGCAATCTTAGTTGCTGAATTCCCGATTAGCAAACCAAACGTACGCCACTCTATATCTAAAGTTTCTTCTAGCTTAAGTCCGTATTCATTGAGAAATATTTTAGCCGTAGAGATTGTCAAACTCACCCCTTTTATCCCTCCATGCACGGCCCGCCTTAGGTCGTCGAAAGTTCCTGTGTATTGGGGAATCAGTACTGGAGGCTTTTGTCCTTGGTTTCTCTCAAACCACTCGGATGGATAATTGACTTCTGCCTCCGCTCCCTTGTAATCGAATGTTACGGCTGTCCGGGTCACCAAGTGAACTGAAGTATTGGTCATTGTGAGAAGATTACAGATTATTCAATTATAAGATTTAAGCACTGTGTAAAATCGGCCGTGCATTCGCCTCGCAAGTCTCACTGGAGAGCTGCGCACACGCATAGCGCGCATGTTAAGTTAATAAGCTCCGCGGCTGCCCGGTAACAGTATATAAGATAATGAAGTAATGATGAGTGCAAAGTGAAATGTTGTGAAATAAATATTGAAAGATTAAGTTTAGTAATTTAAAATTTGGAGTTATTAAGTTTTAAAAGCTACGTTGAGTTAATAGAAATAATTATTGTATATTAAGATTTAAATAGGTTTACAAATAATAATTAATAGTAGGTATGCTAAGTGCAGCTGTAGCATTATTACACAAATTACATCTTACAAATTTACCTCTCAGATAATATGAACTACCAAGCGTACATTATTTTCTCTACTGGCAACATCGCAATGTATGAAAAATGGATGGATGCGTTTTGATAATAGAGCTAGTGGTAATAGAATTTTGGTAAATGTAGGGCAGAAAAACTAGCATGTTTGTATCTTCGTCGCGACTTGTAATGTGTGGATTCAGTAAATAAAACACATTATTTATAATTTACTGCCGAGTATAGAATATGCTTTACGCTGATACGTGCACAATCGCCAACTGCTCGTTGACGAATGCTTAGCCTTTGCGATCGCGCATACACTACAGCCACAATGGATTTTTGAATGGATTCCATGATGTGAGACAGTGAGGTTATCCAACTGATATAAGAGTGATGTGAATTATTGAAGATGATGAAGTGTAGACTTGGGATTCTTTTCCTTTAAGGTAGAACTTGTTTCTTACTTGCAAAATATGAAGATTAAATTACTAAATCAATTTACATTGATTTGGTCTAATTGAATTATTTTAAAAAAGATGAGTGCTGTTACTGTTTCTATGCCTACACTCCCAATAAAATGCATGATTGTAATTTTTACGACTGCTACCTTCACTAACGTAACGATATTTTGGTTCTGTCTGCGTCATGTTGTCATGAATAAACTGTCTTTGGATTTTCAGATTACCGCACTCCCAGAACTTTTCGGAAATAAGCTTTCTTTCTTCAAACGTCAAATGTGTAGAACATTTTAACTTACATTTATCGGAACATACTGGACCCATTTTGCTGGCACCGTATACATGTTTAGATTTCGACATAGAAGTATAGGACATACCTTTGTATTTCAAAACCTTGCTCTGGTTTCATTTCCATAGGAGCGGTTCTGGCAAAACGAGAGATAACTCGGCCTGGACTACATCAGTAAGAACATGATTTGTATTCTCTTACCAGTAGCAATAAGCTGTTGCCTGTTTAACTTCATCCTACGCATCAGCCTGGATTTGAAGTCCGCATAAAATAAAATAAAAAAGGATATACATGAATGCATTATTTTAGAAAAAAAGAGGTATTTTCAACTTTGGCTGTACAAAAATATATGGTAGACTGAGAAAAAATACAAGCAGAAAGACCTTATATTAGAACACTAGCCGTAAATACGTAGCATAATGTTCAAAACTTACAGTTCTCCACATCGACCAAGATTTCTGTGCACCGTCGCTGGATACGGAGTTAAATAGGTTTGCACATTGCTGCCACAGCCTAGTGCTAAGGCTTCCTGCCTCCGCTGAGCGGTTCACGTGCCCTAGTGCCAGCTCTGGATGCTGCTCTAGGAAGTCCAGGAGGACGTCGATTTGTTGCGCCAAAATCATAGTTAAAAACTTGAAATTATCACAACAACTGAAAGTGGAGGGAATTTTTAAAGTTAGCAGTCAATCAAACGTCTTTGTCAATCTGACTGAAGTGTACTTGACATGTTATTTTTCAAACTTTTACTAGACAAACACGTAAAATTATCGGTAAAAAATAAATTATCATTGCTTTAATTGTTATGCATTAAAAATATATTGCTTTACAATACTTTAGCAAGATTTAAATAATTAACAAATAAATTTTGTCTATTTATGAATGATTGACAAGTTCTTAAAAAGACAGGCGAATGAAGTAATGAGTCACTGAATGAACCCACAACACCAATGGCTGGAAGCCCCATTGGTTCTTCGAACCACTGGCTTACCATCGGTCGCGTTACAGACTGCCAACGAAATGCACTCGATGGCCCCGATGGTCTACCATCGGTGCTTAAAACCAATGTTGCGTCAAAGTTACAGACTCGGCCCCCAGATGTGCTCCAGCCCCAATTCGTCCAAACTGGATATCAAAACCTCACGTAACATGGGTCTGTAGCATTCTCCAGTGACAGTTATCGCATTGCCTCCAGCGTCTTCGAAACAATAGGGTCTGATCACTCTGTCAACGCAGATGCCACACCATACAGTAACTTTTAGTGGGTGTAAAGGTGTTTCTTGAATAATGCGCGGATTATCAGTGCCCCAGAACCGAGTATTCTTATTGACATTCCCTGAGAGATGGAAATGCGCTTCGTCACTCATAACCAATTTTGAAGAAAAATCATCCTCTTCAAGGTTGTGGCTTATGACGCGCTGGCTGTATTCTAGACGAGCTCGGTGGTCAGTAGGCAGCAGCTGATGAGTGATTTGAGTGTTATATGGGAACATCTTCAAGTGTTTCACTAAAATACGCTGCAGGGTCCGTCTGGAAATGCCCAATTGCGTGGCACGTCGCCTCGTTGATGTTTCTGGACACTCTTCCATATCTTCGCGCACAGCATCGATATTTCCAGCTGAACGGCCTGTTCTTGGCCTCTCAGGCTTAGGTCTATCCAATGTTGAGCCAGTTGCTTCAAGGCGTGTGGCAAAGCGTCGAATTGTGCGACAAATCGGTGCTGGACGGTGGGTAAATTGTCGACGAAATTCACGTTGTGTTTTTATCACTGATGAATTATTCCGTATGAACAGTGACACGATTTTTCTACGTTCTTGGGGAGTAAAACGGTCCATGTTTAGTTTCTGTGTATTTTACATATGTTCACTACACAATTTTCAAAAACAGAATGACAGGAAATGTCATATAAAAAAAACAGTATTTTCTTTAGTGCCAATACTTTTGCGCTAAAGGAGACAGAACCTGCTCCATACATTTCTGGGCCACGGTGTTAACAACTTGACATTTGCTTTTTTTATTTAAAATATAATCATGTTTCATCACCGAAATTAGTGTTGAGGAATTGAGATATCCATAATTTTGTCTATAGGTATACACAGAAGTTAAGTGAGCTTAGAATCACTTTCGAAAGCTATTTTTTTTCTTATTGTTGAGATCTATAAATGAATTATTATATTTTGAATTATTTAGAGAGTTAATAATTAAAAATAAATAGTAGCACATTTTACTATGTAATAAAATACTAGATATAACATACTAGATAAAATAGGGCATTATAAGATATTACCTATACTTACTTAGTTATTAGTTATAGTTTTAAACAACTATTCAAACTAATAAATTGATACTAACAACTTTCACTTTTCTTAGGGCTATCTATTTATTTGATTAAAATCTCTCACATCATACCAACCAAGTTGTAGTTATTGTATGGACAATCTATTGTTGATGGAATTTTATGAGAAAATGTAATGAAATGAAAAATTAATATCGTAGAAATATTATAAAAATATATATAAATATTAATATTATCTGCATATAAATTAAGCTGAATAAGAATGAAAAACATAACTTCTATCTCCGTCAGGTGCTTACTCCATAAAATAAAAACAATTTTTGTTTTAAATATTTATTCCTCTTCAATTATTATCAAAGCATAATCTAAAGATTGTGCTGGTGGCACAATGTTTTGCTGGTACCTAGCCCAGCTAAGGTACCATATAACAGACATTATATGTGCACAGCAGCCTACGGTTCTTCTCCCTACAATACAGTTACAGTAATATTGGAGTATGGACTCTCTGCCTCTACGAGAACTGTCCACTAAAATGTAAATAAAATAATTCTATCGGCTTATGTGCCTTGAATTTATGCGTCCCCGCAAAAGCCATACAATATTTGAAGTGGACAGCTCTCTTAGTGGGCTGCTGTTTACATCTTTGCACACTTCTATAATATATCCATTATCCCCTCGCATGTGTTCACCATAATAAGACCGTGTCTGTTTTATCTGGTAGGTCCTTAAGAGTATCAATACAACTTCCTAATAAGTTAGCTGGGGAAAATCATTTAAATTGTTATTTGCAACTGTAATTGTCTCAAAACCAGCTCTCCGTCTATTATAATTATTTCCAATTACAAAATCAGCTAACTCATTGTGTCTTTTCATATTAATATTAATTAGATTAATTATTTCCCCAGCATCTACGCGGTCCATTATAGGAGGGTGAAACCTATTCAGCAGAGCAGCCGCCACCTCAAAATCTTTCATAAAACTTTTATTAGCACAGTTAAAATAATTTTGTTTTAACAGCTTAAAATCTCTTTTAAACTTCCCATTTACAACTTCAACAACCCATCTACATATGGTGACGGCCCTTGACTCATTTGCAGCAATTGTAGAAAGTTGTGTTTCATCCTGTTTTAGTGAACCAGGCACGTAAGTTCTATAGCCACTTAAACAGAATAAAGGTATTGCATCCCGGAAGCCCCTAGCCAATATACATGCATCGCCTGCTTGGAAATATTCCCTCATCGCCGACTCTTCATTTAAAAATTGATTCTTTATTATATCGGAGTCTGATGTGGTGGCTGGATAGGGACACAGTGCATCAATTATATGACCATCTGTGCATACCACTAGAAAAGGTTTCACTAAGTTTCTATATTTATGTAAGCTGTATGTCCGTTTTTGGAACAAATAATTTGAGCTTTTTTCTACATAGCAGTAGGTGCCATCAAATATTATAATTGGCTTTGCCTGCCCTTCATGAGTGCCAAATAAAGACTGGGGTATTAGAAGATTTTTTTGTATTATTTCTTGCCTATTAATATGATTTAAACCCAAATGTTTTGGCACAAAATGCTCACATAAAAGTTCCCGGCCTTGGTTTAAATACTGTTCAAAAGTTTTTCGAGACACTTTCAAAATAGTGCACAATCTTTCATTACATTCCCCGGTCCTAAGCTTCATTAGGTATGAAGCTAAGACAAGTGCACTCTGGGGAACTTCTGCTATTTGAGGCACCTCATCCAAAAGTTGTATAAACTGTTTTTTAGTAAACCCAATCCAAGTATGCACAATATTGTCATTCATGGTGTCCATATTTTGAAAGTCTAATAATTAGACACTTTCAGTTTCTTTTAAAGTAAACATATCTTGAATATGTCTTGCAGTGAATTGTTTTGTATAGTTATTCGGTCATTCTCAGCAAAAAGCATTCTTCGCGTAATTACCGTAGCAATTTTTTTTTTGGTCTAATTGACTTAAAAGTATAAAATATGAATAACTGATAAGGGTACCAGTTCGCAATAATATTGGCATAAGACTATATATAACGGTTTTTGAGATAATAAGAAATTAATATTTCCTTTGTTACGGTAATTAAATATTTAAAAAACTCATGGTTATGGTAATTACAAAAGAAAATATAACCTATTTCAAAACACAAATGTCATAAATGTATGTGTGAAACACATCAGGAATGAAAGAGAACAAGCTGCTCACTTTATAATTGGAATATTTATTAACTTATGGCACTTTCAATAACCAAAATTGACAGAATCAACTAAAAGCATGCAGATAGAATTCTGACATAAATCACCAAGTGTTATTACTAACTTCTACTCTATTTCCAGTGTACTATATTGATATTCTTTTATTCGTAATAGTCCTTATGTCTTCTTGATTTCACCAAATTATGACCGCTCTAATTGTATATATTTCAGCGTGCGTAGAATGTAAATGTGTTAGTTTGGCGACAGCTATTCCTAATGAATTATTAAGCGATGCCCTTTCCTCTTGTGTTTTATGTTCCGTGATTTGCACTGGCTGAGTGTCTCAGGACAATCGACCTTACGGTGCCCATGGACTATGGACTAATGGCTTACTTATGGAGTACCAGCTGCTTCTCTTACCGGGCATACTGTAAAAGTCAGTTTTATTGACGTTTTTGCGGTCGATATACTGACCCCTTGTCACTGCAAAAGTCACTTTCCATCAGTATAATACCTATACATTTAGACAAGAGTGACAGATGGTTTTATAGCCTCTGATGTTCTTCCTACCCCGTAACGGATACAGGCGTGAAGGTATGTATCATCATCATCCACAGCCTGTAGACGTCCACTGCTGGACATAGGCCTCCCCCAAGGTCTTCCACGTCGCTCGGTCCCGCGCCGCCCTCATCCAGCGTTTACCGGTGACTTTGGCCGCCACTCGAGAACTTTTCTGCTCCACCGGCCATCTGTTCTGCGAGCTATGTGCCCTAGCCAATGCCACTTCAGCTCTGCAATTCTTCTGACTATGTTGGTGACTTTGGTTCGCCTGCGAATCTCCCTTTCCATTGCCCGCTAAGCGACTCTAAGCTTGTTTACAAGGCTCAAGGTTAGGGACCACGTCTCAGTGCCGTATATTATCTCTGGCAACACACACTGGTATGTATGTATGTACAAAATTTAAGTCGAAGAACTAAAAAAAGAAATACGGCTTTTTTGATATTTGAAATAACTCCGATCGGTAAATGCTCGATTACAGATGTGCCATATTTTTGGTATTCTATATTCATCAGTAAATGCTCCACAAACGTAGCATTCTGCCACCAACTTTTAACTTCGCATATATTTATGAACTGACTAAGTTATATTGCCATCGATACTCTTATTGAGTGAATCAATGATTGTCTTAAGTTTATAGCTCTCTTCTGAATCTGTTTGATTGCCTTGCCATAACTAATTGCAGTTATTAAAGAAAAAATATTCATGATCCTTCTTGTAACTCCCATCGTCTTGTTTATCCTCAGTATGATTATTTGTGAGCAGCGGTGCTAGTACAGATCTTTTGTCGATCGTGAATTTGCCATAAACGACGGTTATTTTGTTTTCATTTTTGAAATTTATAATTAACGGTAGCACAGAACACTTGTGACATTAGAGGACTTATCAATCGAGATTCACACGATTTTTTAAGTTAAAATCCGAATGACCTAGCATGGAACTTCTTATCGTACGAGTAGTTATTAGCTATCATTACATCTAGGCAACTTTCTCCCTTCATGAAAAATCATCTCGAGAAAGTATCGTCACTGTTGTGGTGCAGCCTCGTTGATTCCTGAAAAATAAATTAAATTCAATTAAAAATATCACTTAGAAGCTTGAAGTTTTTGCCCCTTTCTGAAATTGTTTGATTGCCTTGCAATACTTATGAACTGACTGGATTTTATTTCCATCGACACTCTTTTTAAGTGAATCAATGATTGTCTTAAATTTATAGCTCTCTTCTGAATCTGTTTGATTGCCTTGCCATAACTAATTGCAGTTATTAAAGATAAAACATTCATGATCCTTCTTGTAACTGCCATCGTCTTTTTTATCCTCAGTATGATTATTTGTGAGCAGCGGTGCTAGCACAGATCTTTTGTCGATCGTGAATTTGCCATAAACGACGGTTATTTTGTTTTCATTTTTGAAATTTATAATTAACGGTAGCACAGAACACTCGTGACATCAGAGGACTTATCAATCGAGATTTACACGATTTTTTAAGTTAAAATCCGAATGACCTAGCATGGAACTCCTTATCGTACGAGTAGTTATTTCCTATCATTACATCTAGGCAACTTTCTCCCTTCATGAAAAATCATATCTAGAAAACATCGTCGCTGTTGTGGCGCAGCCTCGTTGATTCCTGAAAAATAAATTAAATTCAATTAAAAATATCTCTTAGAAGCTTTAAGCTTTTGCCCCTTTCTGAAATTGTTTGATTGCCTTGCAATACTTATGAACTACTGGATTTTATTTCCATCGACACTCTTTTTAAGTGAATCAATGATTGTCTTAAGTTTATAGCTCTCTTTTCTGAATCTGTTTGATTGCCTTGCCATAAGTAATTGCAGTTATTAAAGATAAAATATTCATGATCCTTCTTGTACCTCCCATCGTCTTGTTTATCCTCAGTATGATTATTTGTGAGCAGCGGTGCTAGCACAGATCTTTCGTCGATCGTGAATTTGCCATAAACGACGGTTATTTTGTTTTCATTTTTGAAATTTAGAATTAACGGTAGCACAGAACACTCGTGACATTAGAGGACTTATCAATCGAGATTTACACGATTTTTGAAGTTATAATCCGTATGACCTAGAATGGAACTTCTTATCGTACAAGTAGTTATTACCTATCATTACATCTAGATATCTTTCTCCCTTCATGAAAAATCATCTCGAGAAAATATCATCACTGTTGTGGCGCAGCCTCGTTGATTCCTTAGAAATAAATTAAAACCAATTAATAATATCACTTAGAATATTTAAAACTTAATAAAATTACGCGAGTGAACCTCTATAGTATTTTTAATGAAAAGGCGAACATTAGAAATATAGACAAAATAATATAAGACAATTAGTGCAGTGTTTAATTGTGGAAGTAAATAAATTCTATTTTTTAAATTCGTTTAAGTTGTGTTTATATTTCCAAAAGACCTTAGTTTAGTTCTATCCGTCCTATACTGTTACTTGCTACTTATTAACGCGTCACATACAACTTGAAAAAGCTTTGCCACTACCCAGAATTCCCACAAAAAGTTTTCTATAAACGCCAGCTATAGCTTTATAACTGTGGCATTCATGCAGGATTTAGCGATAAAGGATTTTGCTACGTTTTGGTAGAGGATGATGCTGGAAGAGATTCTCAAAAGGGGGGCCTGCCTTATTCATTATATATAAAAAATAGAGTCTAAAACTAAAGCACCTGGTCCTTTGGAGTGATTGTTGCGGATTGTTGGTCAGAATTGGATCATCAAAATAGTAATAGATACTTAACTCACACGATACTTTAAACTCAATAACACTCAAATATTTATAGTAACGGCATAAGTTTCTTCCAATCGATACAGATTTCTCAAAAATTGAGACACAACTTAAACATCATGAAAAAAAATTATACGGCGGATGAGTACATCAATGTTATGAAAAATAGTAGAAAAACTCCTCTTCAGGTAAACAAATGCTAAAAGAGAACTTTTTTCAGCAATAAAGCGATTGAAAAACTGTTAATCGAAAAGTGACAAAAAAGAAAATTTGTTGGAAGAAAGAAGCCAAGCACTCATTCTTTATGAAAAATGCAGACTGTGAAGATCTCCAAGAGGATATTGGGAAAAAATTCAAAGGAATTTTACAAGAAATTTCCCGGAATAATTTCGATTTGCTTTGGCTTACTGAAAAAAAAATCGCCCAAGCTAAATTGCACGATTTAAAGTCAGTGTTTGACTTACTTCCAAAATATTGTTTGAATTTTTTAAAAATTCTTTTGCTTTTGGCAACGCTAAAATTATAGATGTCGATGGATTCAACAATTGAATGGTTGATTTTGAAATTGATTAGGCATCTAAGTTTGATGTTGGCATGCCTATACCATTTTAACTGTAAGAAGGTAATATAGAAAGTATTTGAACTTTTCGTATCTTTATATTATCTTCTTATAGTAAAAATGGTACTATTAAACTTTTTTGTGAATCCCCGACAGAGTTAAGTTTAAATGATACTTTTCTTTTATTTTGTTTGTTATTGTCATTAAATTTTATTGCTCTTGAACAGTAGCACTAAAGCAGATTCCTCGGCCAATAATGTTTTCCCTTCCACCTCAGATGGAAGGAGGCGCTGCCCGTAAACCAGCGTCGTAATCTATGTGCGACATAATGCTGAGGCGGGTTGCGGTTTGCACAGACATTTATTATTTTATTATTAAATCTTTTTACTTTTATTTATCATCGAAAGATGATCTCTTTCAGGGAACCATGGGTTTGTGATACAGGATAATTAAAGGTAGTGATATAATTTGAAACAAAAAAGTTACATTTTTATTTACATACCATAGAACAGGGCTATTTGGTACAAATAAAAGGAAAATTTGTAAATATTTTTAATCTTTTTATTTGAAGACATCAAAAACTGCAAATTGCATAATCTTACTTAACGGGAATACAAAATGAAAACCCAAATAACAATATAGACTTTTATTTAAAAGAAACACAAAGTGTTTTACCAAATAGGCCTACAGGGTTGGGCAAATTGGTATTAATATGAAATTACTCTCAAAAAGCTACTAAGAAACATTTCTTTTATTTTAAACAATAGATGTTAAATATTATAAAAATTGCAAAATTTAGCTTCAAATCCAAAATGAAGCTTTTTTTTTTTAATCTTTATTTATTTAAAAGGACTTTTGTATTGGCATACGAGGGCGGTCCCAAAATTACCCGACCTGACTTACGTACTGGCAGTTTTATTCGATTAAATACTCTTTTTAAAAAGTCTGATCAATGCGGATTTTAAATTTGGAATTCGAACACGCTAGGTCATTTGTCATTTGTTTTGTAGTCCTTGAAAGTGAACGCTGTCAGAGAATTTTCTAATATGGAAAAAATTGGTCTACGATACGTCATTCAATACTTTCATTTGAAAGGCCTCAGCCCAACTAACATAAAAGAAGAGCTAGATTCTACATTGGGGGAGTCTTCTCCTTCGTTTACAACGGTAAAATATTGGGTGGCCGAGTTCAAACGTGGCCGTACGAACTGCCAAGATGAACCTCGCAGTGGGCGACCAAATGAGGTGACTTCGCCAGAAATGGCAAAAAAAATCCACAAAATTGTATTGGATGATCGTCGACTAAAGGTGCGCGAGCTAGCAGATATGGTAGGCATTTCAAAAAGTGCAGTACATCGTATCTTAACTGAAAACTTGGACATGAGGAAGCTGTGCGCAAGGTGGGTGCCGCGATTACTCACACTAGAGCAAAAACAGCGTCGTGAGCATGTTTCAGTCGAGTGTTTGGCAAAATTTCGAAGCAATAGAGCAGAGTTTTTGCGTCGATTTATTACCATGGATGAAACGTGGGTTCATTATTTCACACCGGAGACGAAAGAACAGTCAAAGCAATGGACCGCAAGGGGAGAATCGGCCCCAAAGAAGGCAAAAACGGTTCCATCGGCAGGAAAAGTCATGGCATCGGTTTTCTGGGACGCTCGTGGGATAATCTTCATAGATTATCTACCAAGAGGAAAAACCATCAACGGCGAGTATTACGCAAACTTGTTGCAGCGTCTAAGTGAAGAAATAAAGATAAAACGGCCTCATCTATCAAAGAAAAAAGTTTTGTTTCATCAGGACAACGCGCCAGTCCACACCTCCGGCATTGCGATGGCTAAAGTCGAAGAATTAAAGTTTGAATTGCTACCTCATGCACCTTATTCACCAGATTTGGCCCCATCTGATTATTTTCTGTTCCCAAACTTAAAAAAATGGCTCGGTGGGAAAAGATTTGCAAGCAATGAAGATGTTGAGTCTACGGTTAATGCCTATTTTGAAGAGCTCGACGGTTCCTACTACAGACGCGGCATTGAAGCTATAGAGCACCGCTGGGAAAAGTGTAAAGAACTACAAGGAAGCTATGTAGAGAAATAAATATAATTCATCCCATATTTTTTGTTTTTTCTTGGTTAGGTCGGCTACTTTTGGGACTACCCTCGTACATGTCAGTCCCATCGTAACCTATTACAATGTTTTCTTAACTAAATCTTACATTAAAAATTTTAAACATAGCTAGCGCTGCTTCAGAGTTAGGATCACATAATATATTATGGAACATTCCCACATCATATTTATTCAAAGTGAGAGTTTCGATCAACTCCTCCCTTTCAGACTGAAACCGGACACACTCCATCACTAAGTGATGAACATCTTCTAGCGTTCCACAAACATCACAATTAGGTGAATTTATTTTTTTCATCAAAAATCCAAATCCGTTCAAAGGAATGTGGCCAGATCTCAGTCTGAAAGCGAACACAACAAGGTTTCGCTTAATTCTAGTGCTTCCATACCATGGTACATGAGGAGGCTCAGATACAATAGATCTATACCAGATTCCTTTAACTTTAGACCTTTCGTCATAATATTCTTTCCAAGTATCGTGACACTTACTTTTTAAGTTTGGTAATAGTTCCATATAACTTGTTCTTATATTAATTTCTCTACCCGATGTTATACCTAGTTTAGCCAATCGATCAGCCTCCTCATTACCTACTAGACCTATATGCGATGGAACCCATTGCAAATTCAGATCAAACCCATTGTTATTTAGATTTATATCATTATATGATACAAAGCGCTTTTACTATCTACACAGATTATTACTTTTTTGATTCCAATGTTTTGAATATAATCAAGTCCTTTTGATATTGCAAAGAGTTCCAAAGACATAATTGATGTATGACTTACTATTTTAAAATAATTATGTGTGGTATCATTTGGCTGCATAGCATCATAGTAAGCAGCGCCATTACCCTGAGCACTTTTAGAGCCATCAGTGTAAATAACATAATAATCGGGATAGTTTTCTCTCAGTTCTTTTAAAGTTTGAAATTTTAGCATAATATAATTGAAACAAAAAAGTTACATTTTTATTTACATACCATAGAACAGGGCTATTTGGTACAAATAAAAGGAAAATTTGTAAATATTTTTAATCTTTTTATTTGAAGACATCAAAAACTGCAAATTGCATAATCTTACTTAACGGGAATACAAAATGAAAACCCAAATAACAATATAGACTTTTATTTAAAAGAAACACAAAGTGTTTTACCAAATAGGCCTACAGGGTGGGGCAAATTGGTATTAATATGAAATTACTCTCAAAAAGCTACTAAGAAACATTTCTATAATTTTAAACAATAGATGTTAAATATTATAAAAATTTGCAAAATTTAGCTTCACATCCAAAATGAAGCTTTTGTTTCTCTACAAAATATAATTGACATGGAATATCTTAAGAATAAATCAACAAAATTAATTTATTTCAGAGAATTTTAGTTTAGGAACTATAAGATAATAATTCGAGATCAATTCAGGTCGACTTTAATCGAATATGTCTAGATCACTTAGCAAATTATACCATATTAGTGCTGTCAAACAAAATAATAATAGACTTATAACTAGGGCAACTACAAACTTAACCCACAACCAAAATAAAATGAAAATTCAATATAGGACATAGTTTAAAACAAATTAAATTAATATGAAAGGCTTCATGATCTCGGAGAGTAATCATGACCGTCAGAGTCGGCATGGCGATTAGTACCGGAATTCCACTTCCGAATTCTTCAATAATTTAATTTGAAGTTTTAACTCTTGTACTAGACTAAATGCACCATTTCCCCAATAGCTAGTTATGAAACGTCTAATTGGTGTTTGCAGTAAAGATATGCTGTCTTTTGGTAAACTTGGGCATAAATGTATGGTAAGTTTTAGCAAGTTGTTTAGGGTTTTATGAGAAACTTTGTTATCTACTGGCCATTGCTTCAATTTTGATGGATAGAAAGACGAATAGTCAGTAATGGAATTTTGTTGTATTGTGAAGGGAACTGGTAAATTTAAAGGTTGGTTTGAAGAGTTTGGTGTTATATAAGAAGTGCTGTTAGGGCTGTGACATGTTGGGCGTGGGCAAGGATCAAAGTCTAAATTATTAGCCTTATGGCAAGGATCAAATAATGATTGGTTTTTAGGTATGTATAAATTATTAGCACTGTCATCTGTGTCATCGTCTCATTCATTATTTTCATTGTTTGATTTTTAACTCGACGTAATAATTGTCTCCTTCCAACTAGTTTTTTTCGATAGTTTAATAGACATTTTTGCTTTGTTTATTCCGTTGGATTAATTGCTTCTTCTCTCGTTCTGGAGCATGCTTAAGCCAGACTTTTATAGCGTCCTCTATGTCTTTGGTTATAATAACCTCTGTAGTAGACACTTTTACAGCTTCTGAAAATATAATACATAATATTAGTTGGTAGTTTGGGGCTTATGGCACCTAAATATAATAATAATGTTTGACATTATTTTCACACAGCACCATCTAGTCCCAAACTAAGTAGAGCTTGTGCTATGGAAACTTGATAACAGATAGAATACTTGAATGCTTAGGTGAAGCGAGGAGCAGGGCACATCAACACAGTCTCTTGAAGTAAGGTTGTGTGGATCAGGTAGGAAATAAGATAGGGTAGATACTTACCAATTATAGCAGCACAAAGCTTTAACTGCGAAAATGGTGTTTTGTTTGACCTTTTTCCAAAGAAGTTGAATTGTGTGGCTACATTGTCTGCCAGTACAAATTTTAATATTCGTGATGTTTTATATGATAGATCCCGTCCTCCAAGGGTGTTCACATAAGCAATCTCTGAGTAAGAAAAATTTATTCGCATTAAACCTTAACATCCTTGGAAAAAAAATTGTCTACCTATTGTAGGCCTATGTGTCATTTAAAAAAAGCCTATTATATTTGTTTTTTGTTCAATAAAACTATTAACCTATTAAAACTTGTACCCAAACTGGGTATTGGGCATTTAAACAGTTTTTAAGTGATAAAATACTTTTGGATGACGTAGCTTTCTAATGGTGAAAGATTTTTTTTTAATGGGATCATTAATTTTTAGTTCATTCATTACAAAAATACACTCTTTCCTCTTTATATTAGTGCAGATTTATACATTAGATACATTATAATTGACAGACAATGTCTGACTTACCAAGTTACCACTAAATTCTGCATTATCAAGTAGTTTTTCTGCGGCATAAACCTAAACCTTCTAAACTTATTGTTGAAAACTTGAACTTCGTTTTTAATGTTCCTTTTCGTTAAAAGGGATAATATTAACTCGATCGAGTTTCTTGATAATCTGAAAAATATGAAAAATCTGAATCGATAGAACTTTAAGCAAGCAATAGTCAAAATCTAGTTTTGCCACATTTTATGGTTCCAGTTCACTAGCATTCTTATGACCCAAGATAATGAAAAATAAAATATTAGTAATGTATCTACATAGGAGCGCAGCGGAGACCAATCATTCATCTATTTAAAAGATTATTATAAATAATTAATAAGCAAACCTGTCAAATCTAGTTTATTTTGCTGAGCAGATTCATTGAAGAGAGTTGATAAATCTAAAATATAATCATAAAATTAATAATAATATATCTTTAAGTTGAGCTCTAAACCTTAAAGCTGGTACCCTTTCGAGCTAAGGGCCCTCTACAATAGAACAAGTATTATTAGAGTACAAAACGTATCTGAATTTCTATTGTTGTAAGTTTTAGAGCTAACTGTGTAGCATACTTTAATAAATGTTAGGCAATGTATGTTTCATAATAAAGTGTGAAAAGTGTTTTCTTTCGCTATAAAGTACTGTAATTTAGACACCTTGTAATATACTGTTTACTTACTGTTTTATATTCCATTATGTTTGTATTATTGTTTGGTTTCTTTATATTTATGTTTCTGAAAATGTTATTAAAACTAAATGTTGTTTGTTTACTCTAAAATTTGTCATGTTGCTTATGTCGTTTTTCAGTACAGATAATTTATAAACTGTTATTAGGTTTCATATTCATTTCTCTTTCAATTATTTTTAAAATTATTACTATAATATATATGATTCTGAGACTTGCACATTTAGAAGCAAGAGAAGTATCTGCTCCACTTTTGCAATACCACAACCGCTGCTCCAGAGACTAAAACCTCCTTAATACGAGAAGTGACAGCCGCTGGCCGATAATAGAATGGATGTCTCGCGAACATGAAAATTTACGTCGGTCGAACGAATTTGGAGCTATAAAAGGATTGGGAATCCGCTCTCATGGCTTTTTCGAAATAGAACACCTATCGGAGTAATAACGAGAGCCGACTGAAGATAAGCAACAGAGTCTGATACAATAGTACCCAAATAGACGTTATAAACTCTTGGAGCCTTAATCCTGGAAACTTTGGATACCTACAAATTTTTGGAAGTTCGGAGTGTATATAAAAAATCTTATTGGACTTAATTATACATCCTTGTTACCTTTTTTTTTGTAAATATATTAACTTTAACTTTATTCCCTTTATTTCTTTTACCTCTTCATTTAAATAGTAGGTTACTTAGGCTTTTGCTTTAGGTAAAACTACAACCTTTCATAGATAAAAATATAGTTTAAATAGCCAATTTTGTTTGTGAGGGTCTTTAATAGGCAAGGGTGAACCACTGAGATACATGGTTTTGAAACATGGAAAATATCTGACAGCTATGAAAGCTTCTATCCTCTAAGACATCGCTTTTTTCAAAATAATAAAAAAAAAATGGCTTGTAGGTACATTAAGAAGGTTCAAGTAACATAAAAAAATTACGTCTCTGCTGTATACTGTTCGACAGTGTGAATTCTGAGAGTGTGTCTTCTTGCTCTGAGGTTTTCTGCGCTGTGCACAGATCAATACTGGAGGGGGTTGCCAACAAACAACACAAAGATATGGATTTTATCAATATAGGATGTTAGGAGTGTTGCAAAATATATACAATCTAATGAATGCATGCCATAAAGGCATCAAACACATTTAAATATTTTTATTTCATTTAATCAAGCTTCAAATTGGTTGACCCATAATATGAATCATCTTGACTAAACAAGATATTATAACTACAATAAACCAAGCATTCTATACAAGAATGCAGAACATACCGATTTTTACAAATGTTGAAGATGCCTTTGTTAGAGATGCCTTTTTACAATGGTCTTCATTAACTATAATCCAATGTAAAATATGTAGTTGAAAGAAAAAGTATACTGCAGTCGTCCTATGAGTTTTTGCAGAGAGATCACACGGCTGCCCAAGTAAAAGTTGTAAAACTACTAACCGAGTAAAGTAGTACATAAACATTCTCCGGAATCATACATATTATTTCAAAAGATTGAACTAAACCGATTTCGATGAAATTTAAATGGGACCAATTATGAAGTATCCCTACGTATGCTCAAAATCAATTCATAATTGTCCGGAATATCGTGTAATATTTTAGTTCAGGTTCTTCAGACTTACTTAGTTCTGACAATTTCATTTCCTTTTAACAAAAGTGATTCAAATTTAAAAACGACTACTGACAACTCAAAGCCATTCCAAAGAGCTCATGTTTCTCACAGTCAAGGTAGAAATAAAAAAAAGCTAAAAATTTATTTCTCTAAATGTACATAATAGAAAGACGTTCATTATAAATAATAAATTCTGTCTTCGATATATGCTTGTATGGAACTAGCTAAAAAATTACTCAATACTATCCAATATTGAGCGAGGTTAAAATAAGCCAAGCCCAAAAGTAAGACTGGAAAAACGACATGTTAGACTATCTTACAATGCACAATAGTACTCCGCATAGAAAAAAAGGCAAATTGCCTTCTTTAAAATTCTTTTTTTATAGGTTATTTCAGGATACACACCTACTTACGCTATTCACTTGGAACATGGCGTAGCTCATGAACAGTTCAAAGATAGAGAGAAAGAGATGAAAAAAAAGGAAAGGAAAGCTGGAGTGTCGTCGAAATGTTGTTGTTTTAAAGAAGATCGAGGGTATTTGGTAATAGTGTAGAAAGATGATCGTATTATAGAATTGGAAATGGAGGAAGATAAAGATAGAGAAAAAAGGAAATGAATTAGAACTTATAATTTCATATAGCTAAGCAATGTTTTGACCAAGTTGTTTTGGGGATGTTAATCAAGTATGAATACCTTATAATATTAACAATGTAACAATTAATGTTACTCGTAATCAAAATTTTTAATTCAATTTGAGTGGTTTTAACAATTCATTGTAAACTTGTTAGTTACTTTACGTATATAGCTTAAGCTAAAGCTTTTACACTAAAGTATAAAAGATATCCGGATGCGAGAAGAAGGGATTACCTGGCTGCAAACTGTTATTGTATTTTATTATATATTGTTATTGTATTTTATTATATATTGTTATTGTATTATTGACGCTTTTGATTAGAAAAATTTCTCGAGCGTCTTGATCCAGAACTACTAGACGAAGAACTACTCAAATTTGTCGTCTTTGAAAGATAGTTTGTTCATATGAAGTACTAGTACTACATTGTTTTGATCACTTATTTTTAAACCATGATGCAAATAATAAATTTCGCTTACAAAAGGAAACTAAAAGGTGGATAAAAACAATTCTAAAACGAACGTTAACAACGTTAAGCTTATGTTGCGAGCATAACCAGTATTTACCCTTTACGTAAATAAAATAGGAAAATAACATCACTACATAGTATAAAACAAAGTCGCTGTCTCTGTCCCTATGTCCCTTTGTATGCTTAAATCTTTGAAACTACGCAACGGATTTTGATGCGGTTTTTTTTAATAGATAGAGTGATTCAAGAAGAAGGTTTATATATATAATAACATCCATTAAATAGTGGAGAAGTACTGTTATTTTTGAGGTTTCTTATGTGATGTCGTAAATAATTAAATTTTTTCCGCTTACATTGCAAACGCAGGCTGAACCCTACGAGTTTTATCAAAATAATGTACTAAGTATTGTGCACATTGAAAAGGTCTACAGAAAAGTCCATTTTGGTATATGTCTATCTCTTATGGATAACCCACAATAACTTTTTTTGTCATTTACTTTTTACGACAAATAATGGCTAATTTTCGAAACGATTTTAACCAATACAGCATTAATCCTTAACCAATTAAATACCTTGAATACATTGTTCATTTAATATAGATCTATATGGCCCTTTACACCGTATGATTTAAGTGAATTTTTTCGAAGATATTACAGATTTAAAAATTGCGGGACGTAGCGTTTGCCCGGTGCGGCAAGAGCGTGTATCAGCATTGCACCCGTGCGAAGCCGGGGCGGGTCGCTAGTTTAAAAATAAAAAAAAATATCCTTAAAATCACGATAGTGGAAGAAAAAACAAAATGCAGGTCAATAAAAACAGTGTGACGCATTAGAAGCAGGTAGAATACTCTATAAAAAATTCATTTCTTCCATACCCTAAGCTCGATATTGTTTAACACAATAAAAACATAAACATAAACATAAACATAACTTTAGTTTTGTGAAAAGAAAAATCACTTTGAAAGTATTATTCTAGAATGCTTCCACGGCAGTATTCTATTGTATGAACCTCGATTTATAAAACAAATTCAAAGGGATTGCTGTGATATATCACAATTATAAAAATTGACTAATAATTTATAACACGTTGCATTATAAATAATAGCCGTGCGAAATTTATCAAAGAAAACACAAAGGCAAGTAAAATAATTAAGATAAAATGAATTTACCAATGTCAGCTTTAATCCGAAACAAGTTTTAGAAAATATAAAAATATACCTTCAGTAAACACTGTGTCTTCTCTGATAAAGACAGATTGTCAGGACAAGAACAACGACGTCAATGAGTCAAAATTCTAACGCATTCAGCATAACTTCTACCACCACACAGGTAGCAGTTGTGCTGAATGCGTTAGAATTATGACTCATTGAAGTCGTTGTGTAACCAGGCAGAATTAAAAATTATTAGGCTTCAAATTAAGGTAAGTGATTTAATTTACGTTTTAATTTTAGGTAAAACGCTAGTATTAAATAACTTGACCGTTAATTTGAAGCCTAATAATAGAAACGTGTTTGATATCGCCTGCAGGCCTATTACGGTTCTTTCATGACATGACATGATAAACAAGATTTCTATGATACAAGTTTCAACAATTATGACATAAAGAATAAACGAATTCCCTTTACATTTGCGTGCAACAGGCGTTGCATTACCTTTTGAAATGACAGTTTCAATCATGATCTATGACTTTAAAACGTCAATTGAAAAAGGTGAGATCGCACCCACCTCTATGATATGTTGGTTTCTGGATTTCATTTGTGTTCTTCCATTTCGTTTGCTTTCATAAATAAATACTTAATTATTATATAATATATGGGGGTTATTGTATTCAATTTACATGGTATACCAAATAATGATCGTATGATAAATTTTAAGGCCGCTCCACATTCTCGCGAGAATCTCGCGAGTCGTTAATATAATTATCTTCATACATAGAATATAAAGCCTTGAGATCAATATGTTTTTATCACAATTTATCTTTATTTGTCAGTAAATAAAACATATTACATATTAATTTTTATCTTCCTGGACCATTATCAGTACTAACAATATAAAAAAATTAACATCACAAATTAAAATCTAATACGAGTTACTTCAAAACTCTCTCTCTCTCTCTAAAGGGAGTTATGCGGGTGAAACAGCGGACACAAGCTGCCTGTCAATGCATTCAGTCATTCAACTAACCATTAGAATGCTTTCTTTCAAGGTCATTCGGCCATATTGAGGTTAACCATCGTTAGTAATTACGAATATTAGAAGTATCATTCGACTCAGGATGTTTGTATATTACTATCGTTAAAGTCGAATATTCAAGTTAGTATTAGTAGTTTATTCGACTGATATGATAATTCGCAGACGCGCATCGCTGAGATATACTCTGCGATAAAAAACCGTTCAAATCGGCGGCTCGCTCGTTACTGAGAAACATGCGTTCGTGACTCCTCGCGAAAATGTTGAGTGGCCTTAACGTCAAAACTATTTTATATCATCGCATGGTTTTGAGATCCATAATAGGTCTGCAGGTGTGGTGGTGACGTCAATGTGAATAATGAATAAAAGTTAATGAGCCTAAAATAAATAGACTTGTGGTATTGGTTTACAATGCCAGGGAGATGTACATAAAGATAACCTATTATAGCATTTTCAGTAATGTAATATCAATTACCTTTCAAATACACAGGGATAAGCAACAGTTGCTAACAAAAACTATAATAAGTTTAAATTAAATTGAAATATAAAATATATTTCATCCACTGCATAAAATATACCTGTAACTGAATTTTGATCTTTTGACATTGTTACTTCATTACAATAAAATCGTTTAAATGTATTTTCAGAACGCCAGTTATCTCTAGTGAGGATTTCACGTAACGGACAATTTTCCACCCAACTTTTTGACGCCACAGCGGAACGGAATCTGTCCCCTCTCAGGCATTTATAACAGCACTTTTTTATATATATATATAACAATCGAAAGTAAGTGTAACCCGACCAGCTAGGATACTGCGAGAGGCTAATATAGGTTTTCCACATAAAGTTATAATTGATATAAATACATTAGTCGATATAAGTCATAAATACATTATCACACTTTCGATTGTTCTGTATTTTCTAATTAAAATGAACTTATTCACCCAATAGACTGAGTCCAAGCATCTATTTTCTCTATTAATCATTACTTTCAAGGAAAGCAGTATGTTTTTCTATTTCAAAAAGATTTTCCGTATTAGGATTTTAGCAGGATAAAAAATAAAAATATAACATTATCAATATTCCAGGTGGATTGTTTGGTACTTTTTGTTGAGATTAGTGCAATAGATTATAGGATTCGCTTGACAAGAGGATGTCCTAAATAAAACTACTTTTTAACCGGATTAATCGCGTATAATTTATATTTTACTTTTTAACTCGACGTTTCGGTGTCTTTGCAGACCCCGTGGTCACGAGCGACTCAGTCGATTAATCCGGTTAAAAAGTAGTTTTATTTAAATTATGAATCGTGAAAACTTAAGACAATACTAAGAGGATGTCCTCTCAGCCATTCAGTTCGTTCCGGGCTACAAAGCGTTGAGACGACGACGGCTTTATTATTAAAATGCAATTGTAAGAGAGTTTTTATATTATGATGCAGGTCTGCCAGAAATTGAGCTTGATCTGAGCCAGTTGGTTCGTTTACAGACACGTGCTGGACCACGGACCACGCTTGACCACGCTGGTTTATAATTATTTATTGTAGAAGTTCACCAATTCTTCATGAGCAACCATTTTTGCTGTTCTGATCAGTTTGTTGGGTTTTTTATTATTTTATATAAGCCACCCTGGTATTAGAACTTCACGCCTAATAGTTACGGTATTTTTGGCATACATGAATATCGACGTTGGTACTAGGTCGAAAACCTGGATACCTTGTCAACGTGTAAAGATACAACGTCATACAAAGAGCGAGCCAGCACTATTTACACCGCATTCAGTCGAAAGATTCGCACATGTTCACATCGATATCATCGGCCCGTTGTTGCCTACATCGAGTGATGGCTAAAAATACTGTGTAACAATGATAGACTGCTGTACACGATGGCCGGTCTACAGGACTATGGGGCGAACGGTTGAAAAAAAAAATGAAAATACGCTACGAGTAACGGACTACCACTAAGTTAACCAGCTACGCGCCATGAAAGAACTGAAACCAACAATAGCTCCGCACGCAAACAAGCGCAGTATTTTTGGACACTCGGACTTGTTATCGCGCGATCACGTTTTCATAAGATGCGACGCAGTGAAGACACCACCGGACACCACTCGCACCGGCACATGAAGCCCTGTTTCTTATACTGAAATGAAAAAGAAAAGTTCTCCCGATAAAGTTACCGATTTGAGAAACTACTAAACCTATTGTAGTCCCGATCGCAGTACCTCGCAGCAGTCGCAACATACGACACTACAAACTACTCGAAGTGACGCGTCGTCAAGCCACCAATAGGCTTCGTTTAAGGGGGAGCACTGTAGCTACCCTAGCAACTAGCTACTGCTAATTAATTAAGCTGTATTAATGCCATAAATCATTCTCTTTCTAATCTCCAACACTTATAGCTTAATTTCAATATCAATTAAGAAGCAGCTAAATACACAATGGTGCGTATTCCGTGCTCTAGAAATTTCTGGGCAACCCAATTGCATACATAAGCAAAGGCCCCTGGTTCAAAGCTGAGCCCGAAGGGCAGCCAATTCATTTGTCCACAGTAGCGTATAGTAAACAGCATGTTATTGAACTCTTCACAAAACAATTAGAAATCTGTTCAAAACAGACCTGAAAATTTGGAAACTTGTTGAGTTAATACAGATAATCACATCCACTACATCATACACTGCAGCGAATTGCATCACAAATCTGAGGCCGCGGATATCATTTTGCAAGCAAGAGGAACGTTGAGTATCAATTTTACTTAATTCTCATCAGTGTTCTTTCACTTAGTATTATTTCCCTTTCCTTAGAATTCGCTCTTGTGGTAAAAGTATTGATGCTTTACGATAGATGGCATTATTCTCAACACTGTAAAGATTATGTTCCATTTTAAACCAATAGATGTCACTTTTGCTCAACGGTTCCTGAAAAAAAACCATTGTGCTTTAAGTAGTTGATACAAAATTAATATTATTTTATCCGCTATTTATAAGATGATATATTTAATATTTAAATTTAATCATAAATACAAAAAATCGTAGATTTGTCTATTTGGGTGCGTTCTACGCAGTTAGAGTAACTAATTGGGTGCGTTCCAAGCATATGAAAATGTATTTTTATGACTGCAAAAAATACCCAATACATTATTTAACACAGTGGATAGTGACATGAAATAGATTTTATGCAATGATTTAAAGTTAAGAAAATCTTTAAGTTTTTTGTAATACTACTATATAATACTAGTTGTCAAAACATTGACAGCTCTACTATGTTGATGCACAAAATGTCAAAACGAAAGTGATTGAGAAACTGACATGAGTGAAGAATGAATTTAATTCATTCCGTTTCCTCCCGTGAATCGTGAATGTGCTCTGGATTGTGTTTTATAAATTTTCTACAACTTTGGCAAGCTCCTGGACTCTGAATTCTTCGCATTACACGTTGGACTTACGCACGTTACAAGGACACCGAAAAAGAAAACCTAATAAATCACACAACTGCTAAATTGTTTTTATTTACTTCAATACATAGACTTTGATTGAACTGCTGGATTCATCATACCCAAACCTGATTAACCCGTAATTTTATGAATCTAGCTATTCCAAAGTCTTAAGTTATTGTTTAAAATTACCCTTCTTGACAATACAAGCTAGAGCGGCGCAGCTGGGTTTTGGTTGTCGAGGTACGGTTGTTTTCCGCTAGATCGCGCTAGTACCAAATTTGTTAGTGACGACTCTATACCAGTATATAAGTTACTCTATGATTCTCATATAAGCCAATAATAATGTGAAATGTATTACTTTGTCATAACCTGGATAGAACAATCAATCAGCTGAGCATCACTGATAATCACGGATTGATAATCGATCAACTTAACCACAGACTAAGAAGATTATGTTCCCAAATTGACAGCTTTCAAAATAACATCAATCACAAATCTTACATTGCAGCCACTGCAGCTGACAATTATTTTCGTTCATAAACTGATATAAACGTAATCTCGGCTCGATTTTTTGTCTACTCTGCTGTTGGTCGTAAGAAATTACCGCTTTCTTTCCACCGGTTGTGAAAGTTTTTCATGGAAGTCAGCGCAGAATCGCAGAGTCAGTATCGTCTGGATTTTTCTCTCCTATCCCAGTGGTATGAGGGAGAGCCTTAACGTGATTGTATAGATTCGTCAGATTTACGGCCTTGTGGTCAGTATCGCCTGGATTTACCTCTCCTATCTTGGTGAGATGAACGAGAACCTTTACGCACTTGTACAGATTCGTTAGCTTTACGACCATGTGGTCAGTATCGCCTGGATTTACCTCTCCTATCCTAGTGGGATGAGGGAGGACCTTTACGCACTTGTGCAGATTCGTTAGATTTACGACCGTGTGGTCAGTATAGCCTGGATTTACTTCTCCTATCCCGATGGGATGACGGAGAACCTTTATGTAGTTTTGCAGATTGGTAAGATTTACGACCGTGCGGTCAGTATCGTCTGACTATCCCGGTGGGATGATGGAGAACCTTTTCGTACTTGTGCATTTTCGTTAGATTTACGACCGTGTGGTCAGTATCGTCTGGATTTCCTGTCCTATCCTGGTGGGATGAGGCCTTTTTGTCCTTGTAATATTCGTTAAATTTACAACCCTGTGCCTGCTTACTTCCACGACCTCCAAAGGGCTTTCTAACATTATGATAAGTGATGGCAAGAGGGAGGAGTTATTCTTAACATGACCTTATTTAAAGGATCTTTGACAGAAGCTAAAATAACCTAACATTTGTCCAATTAGGATTGTTGTTGTTATCTTGAATTTCAGAATAATTATGAGGTGTTTTGAAACTACAGATGTGGCTTTAGGTTTAGCGAATCCCGGTTATTATGTTCGTCAATTCTAGGATCATCATTATAAAGATGTCTAACCGAACAATATTAAGATAAGATGCTTTAAAAGCTACACCTTAGATTAACTATTCTATTATGCGGTCATTATGATTCCGCTTTCGATTCTTACGGTGACTGTATGTATGGCATTGACCGGTTGACAGCACGTGCGAGTGGACGTGTCGACTCCTCTGATTAAGTACTGATACTACTAGTAGAGATCGGCTGAACACCACATAAGTGATATCGTATTTAGGCTTAGGAGGTCGCAAGCGATATACTCTTTTAAAAAATCTGTAAGACTTTCATTTTTGAAAACTAGGTCCTAAAATCAAAGACTATTGACTGCCGCCTTCGAAATTTGTTGCTAAAATTTTTAAAACATCTGTGATCGAAGCTTCATAAAAATGTATGGAGTTCTGTACACAAAAAGTAAACCTTTTTTTATAACAAACATTGTATTGTTTTATTGAGCTATCGGATAATGAGGCAATCATTATAGTTTGTTTTGTTGATTCTGGGATTTTTCTTCGTGATAACGCTCTCCCGATATAATCATCTTATCCTGCAGCCAGGGTAAGATGGCTCTGGATATTTCGATCGGTGGAATGACGAAAATCTACAATGGTAGTGTCTGCCTTGAATGAGAAGTTTTTTAAATAAAGGAAACCAGGGTTATGTTGGCCAAAATGTCACAACTGCAATGCCCATAGGTTTGTAGTTAACTATTTTTCTTAACATTTTTAAGATCACGGGAAAAGGTGGAAATGCATAAAAGAAATCATTCGACCAAGTGATAGTGAAAGCATTTATTGCGAATGCTTCCGGATCTATAAGCCAAGCGACATATTTTTTGCATTTTCGGTTAGTAGATGATAATTAGGGCACCTAGATCAAAGAAGATCTAGGTGCACCTAATTATCATTATTTGTGTCTATTCATTAACTTTACATTACTATCAGTATTCATTCAACGCATCAACGGATTGTCATAATTCTTAACTTACATAGCTGTTTATCATTAACACTAGATCATCTGATCAATAGCTGATATAATATGTATCACATGTAAACTGATAACTGACCTGTCTATTCAAATAGATGGATCTACAGAACTATCTACTCGATAGATAAAATTTATCCGAAAGTAAGTAATCATTTACGCTTATTATAGCTTTTCAACAGTTTCAACTATTAAAAAAAAATAGATATTGGAGCGTTCTTCATCTAAGTGTTTTAAAATATAACTTGATTTTATTTTATAGCAATCGTTAATTCAAAATGTTAACTTTTTCATTCATTAATTAACAGCAACAACTTAAAATAACAACTGTTTATAAGTTAACATACAGTCGATATAAGTATGCAGACTGATACCTTATTTGATTTTTTGCTGACAAAACTTTATTACGTTTGAAATGAATATGAAGAAATGGCTATCATGGTTCAAGTAACAAAAAATAATAATCAGATTTATATTTGTATCATACTTCATACTAATATTATAAATGAGAAACTATGAATAGATATTTGAATGTTGGTTTTGCTTTCACATAAAAAACGGATGAACAAGATTTGATAAAATTTTGCATACGGATGCAGAATGAGTTTGACGGACATACGGGCTACTTTTCATATTTTCCTTTCGTCCTATTGTTTTAGAGCGTTGATAATTAAACCTCATTTTATTAACAGTTCTGGGTATTGTTTCAAATAAAGCTGAAGGACGCGTTAGTGAAGCTTCAGGGCAAAACAGTAGTTTTACTTACTTTGATAAAAAATATACGTTTCATCTCGTACATATTTAACTTGAAACTATTAGATTGGTACTGTATAGGGATAAAAATTTTCGCGAACAGTGCCTATAATAGTTTATGTTTTATAACTCCAATGGATAGATTGAATCAATATATATTTTATCAGATTGATATGATTATATAGGTTGGTTAGAAAAAAAAAACACATTTTTTAACAAACAACTATTTATTAACATTTTAAAGAAGGGATTCATTCATGATTTTAGGGTTTTATTAATTCTAATTTGACTATAGGTACACCTGTTAGAGTGATAGAGATATAAATCTAGTCTCTAAGTTTTTGAGAATTTCTTGAACACGGATATAAATGTCATCTCTAAAAATGTTTTGAACTACATGTTGCGCACAAACTTCCGCATCACAGTGACAAACTGATTTATTAGAATTTTCAAAGTGATCAGCGTCATAAATTTCTATCCGGATTACTTTTGTTCCAAAAGACATCATTCGTAAACTGGACGTTAATTTCTTTTGTTGGTTAAAGAAACTACTTTGAGTATTTTGATTTGGTTGGTTTTCATTTTCCAAGGTGTTTAATATTCTTTGAACGATTGTTGGATCGGCCATTCCATCAGACTCAGAGGCCGGTGGTGAGAGCGGTGAGTAAGAAGGTGTATAACAATAGTTTTCAAGCTGAAAATAAAATGTTAAATTTTATTTATCTTGAATAAAAATTGCATTCTATTAATTCTATAAAAACATTACTTTTAAATTACTTACCGACATTATTATGGAGCAGGTTACTAGTTTATTCTATCAGAAACAACTGTTTGTTCCAAACTTGTCAATACTCTATTTATACGCTAAATAAACTAGCTGCGTCCTGTGGGTTTACCTTGTTATTGAGTTAAGATATCTACATCACACCCACACTAGTCTGTGAGGTATGTTACAATTATATAGAAATATTTTATCACATTCTTATCTATACTAATATAATAAAGCTGAAGGGATTGTTTGTTTGAACGGGCTAATCTCTGGAACTACCAGTCCGATGTAAATAATTCTTTTTGCATATGATAGGTGGGTTCATGGGGGAGGTATATTTGATCCCGAAATTTCTACGGGAACGGGAGTACATTGTAAAATAAAAAAAAAAACACTTTGGCCTACCTACCGTGTAATTCCTAATATATGATAATATTATTGCAGAAAAGATAAGGTTTAGTTTACTCTTTACTTTTTGAAATACTTATAATAAAATATCTTTTTATAAAGTGCTATCAATTTACCTGACACCACATAGGCTAAGACTAAGACAATTGGGTCAAAATGCTTCAATAGCATTTTGTCTATTTTAGAAAACTTACACACTACAGTTTTTGTCACATGTTCTTTACTAATAAGGAATAGCTCCACGTGAATCTTTCATATTTAAACCCTGTCGATGTTGAGCAAACTCACAGATCGATTTTTTTTCCTGTGGGATAAAGTCACCTGAACATCTAACATCTCAAGTCAAGTGCCTCCTCGGAACCTGCAGTTCAAAAAAATTCATCAATATTCATAGACTGAGCGCTAACCTAACCTAGCAGTTAGCAATACACGAACAACCTTTGGTTCGAATCCAAAATGAAAAACTTTTTTTCTGTAATTTTAATGTAGCATAATTATGTTGAACTATGTTATTTTTTAATTAAATTTTACATTTTATAATGCTAAATGTTTATTGATAAATTTAAAAATTTCAATCATTTTTATAATGTTTTCTGTTTTTAAATTTATGTTGAACTAGTTCTTTATTTTTTTTTAATGTTTTTCTCATTAGTGTATTTTTTTGTTTACAGGTCCAACCTTCTCGCCAACGATCTTTTCCTGTCAAGTGACTCTGAGGCAGAGTCATCTGCACCTGCACCAGCACCAGCACCAGCACCAGAAGAAAAGAAAATGAAGCGGAAACCCAGCAAGCTGATCGAAGGGTCAGCTCCTAAGAAATCGAAGACGAAAATTTCTCCAATTAGTCAGCCCGCTCGCCTCACAGCACGGGAGCTCTTCGGTGACGACAGCGATGAAGATGAAACACCTGCGCCCAGTAGCAGCAAAGCTGGTAAAACATTACCACCTCTTTACAACTACTTCACAAAAAGAGAGTCGAAGGGTTACACCAGGCGGACTAGTGAAACACTTCAGGGCAAATATTACGTTGAGCTTAAGATTTATGATGCAGAGGAAATTAAAAAAATTCAACCTATAAACAGATGGCGGTATGCGATTACCACTGTGAAAACCAGAACGAATGATGATACAAAATGTTGGCGTCATATAAAAGGCTTTGTACGAGAGAGTCAAAAGGATTTTCAAAACTGTCCAATAACTCTTTTAGGCCTGTATGAAAGTTAAACACTATTAGTAATATTAGCACGCAATTTACTGAGTTAATTTCATTAATAATTTTGTTTATTCGTATACAAATATGTATTTATAAGTAATAATAAACGTTTTTATAATACATTTGTTTTATATTGTTTTTTTTTTTCACAGTTTCACACGACAAAGTTTCAAGATCTCGAAAGTTAAAAGACTGTTATAAATGCAAAATTTTAATACCAGAAAATCAGTTTCAATATCATATGAGAACAAATATACACAAAGCAAATTGTTTATTGAGTAGTCAGTTCGATAATATTAATATTATTGCAACTGCATTCAAAAATAGATTGATAACATACCGACTGAATTTTTCTGAGAGAAAGATGAGTACCTCTGTCCAGAGACGCTTCTCAGAGATAACCAGACGGATATTACAAAGTTAATTATAATTTCACTGAATGAACACAATACCATAAAACTAAATTTTGAATTGTTTGCTTATTTTATGTTACCAACATCAGATGAAAAGCATTTAAAGTCCTTTAATGCGAAATATTCAATAGTTACTAAAAATACCGACTTAAATGATTTTGTACTAGAAATAACAAGAACATTAAAGGAAAAACTAACAGAGTTTCAACACTGTCAGTCTGGTTGGATGTATGTTTCTATAAGTCATCTCGAAATAAACATTAATAAATATTCACCTATGAGAGGTGGGACTTATATAGACCTACCCTCATCTATTAAAAATACTAAAAGTTGTATAAATATTAAAAATCAAGATATTTATTGTTTTTTGTGGAGTATAGTTGCTGCTATTTACCCAGCAAAAAGTAACGTGTGCAGAACGAATTCATATCCACATTATTCTTCTGTTTTAAATACTGAGGGAATGTCTTTTCCTCCTACATTAAACGATATAAAGCAGTTTGAAATTAACAATCCTAACATAAGTATTAATATTTATGGATTAGAAAATAAATGTACGGTAACTGGACCACTTTATTTAACAAAAAATAAAAAAAAATGTCATGTTAATTTATTATATATTGAACAAAACAACAACGGTCATTATTGTCTAATTAAAGATCTTATACGTTTAGTAAGACGTCAAGTGACTCGCTACAAAGGCAAAGTTTATTTGTGTGAAATGTGTTTACAATTTTTTAACAGTGATATGAAATACAAGTCTCATAACTGTTCAAAAGTTTTGTTAATGTTACCTGAAAAAAATACTGTTTTAAAATTTCAAAACTATGAAAGACAACAAAAAATAAATTTTGTTGTTTATGCTGATTTCGAATGCTTATTGTTAGATTGTCGTGAAAATAAATCAAAATGTAGTGAGCATACTCAGAAAATGAAACTACATCAGCCTTCATGTTTTGCATATTATATATGTTGCTCTCATGATAAAAACTTGAACAAATATGTTTCATATAGAGGAGAAAATTCTGTAGAAATTTTTGTTAAGTATCTGATTCACGAAGCTGAACGATTACATAAAATATTACGAAATAAAAAAGAAATGAGTCCATTATCTACTGAGCAGAAAACACACTATCGAAACTCTACAGTTTGTCATATATGTAAACAATTGTTATTGAATGATAAAGTCCGAGATCATGATCATATTACATCTGAGTACAGAGGGGCCGCGCACTCTCACTGTAATTTAATGTACAGAGTTTGTTCATTCATTCCTATGGTCTTTCATAATTTGTCTGGATATGACTCACATTTGTTTATTAAAGAGTTGGCAAAATATGAAGGCTCCGTTAAAATAATACCGAAAACTAAAGAAAACTATCTCACTATAACAAAATTAATAAAAACAAAGGAATATAACCATCCTATTCAAATAAAATTCATTGATTCTTTCCAATTTCTCAGTTCTAGTCTAGATACATTAAGCAAAAGCTTATCAGAAAAAGATTTTTTTAATTTATCACGAGAGTTTACCGATAAAAAACAATTTGATTTATTAAGGAAAAAAGGGATTTATCCATATGATTATATAGATTCCTGGTGTAAATTTCATGAATCACAACTCCCTCCAAAAGATGAGTTTTACAATAGTTTACGCAAGCAACATATAACTAATGATGAATATCAACATGCTCAAACAGTGTGGAAAACTTTCAATATAAAGTCCTTGGGTGAATACACTGATTTATATTTAAAATGTGACGTCTTGTTGTTATGTGATATATTTGAAAAATTCAGAAACACAAGTCTACATTATTATAAATTACATCCTGCTTATTATGTTACCTCACCAAGTTTAAGTTGGGATGCAATGCTTCTTTACACTGGTGTTGAAATGGAGTTGATTAATGATTTAGAAATGTATGAATTATTAGAGAAAGGAATACGTGGTGGCTTAGCACAATGTACACTTCGACATGCAGAGGCGAACAATAAATACTTACCGCATTACAATGATTTGAAACCCACTAGTTTTTTAATATATCTTGACTGTAACAATCTTTATGGTTATGCCATGACGAAAAAGCTTCCTATTTCTGAGTTTAAATTCTTATCTCAAGATGAAATTAATAATTTTAATGTGTTGAATGTATCAGATGATAATAATTATGGTTATATCCTGGAAGTAGACTTGACTTACCCGAAGTATTTACATGATAGACATAGAGATTTACCCTTTGCTGTTGAAAAGTTAGTGCCACCGTATGGAAAAACGTCGAAATTGATTGCCAATCTTTACAATAAACACAAGTATGTGATTCATTATGTGCACCTAAAAGAATGCTTAAAAAATGGTTTAGTTTTAAAAAGGATTCATTGCATACTTAGATTTCGGCAAGAAAATTTTTTAAAAAAATATATTGATCTTAACACAAGTCTTCGACAAAATTCTAAAACAGCATTTGAGAAAGACTTCTTTAAACTATTAAATAATTCAATATTTGGAAAAACCATTGAGAACAAGCGTAAACAAGCCGATGTTAAATTAGTGACAAAATGGCGAGATACCGATAATAAAACGAATAAACATCTCAATGCCGAAAAACTGATTACGAAACCAAACTTAAAAAGTATAACAATATTTTCTGAAAATTTTATAGCCGTGGAATTAAATCGTGATAAAATTGTTTTAGACAGACCGATATATATTGGATTTACGGTTCTAGAATATTCTAAGCAGCACCTATACCAGTTTCATTACGACTTTATAAAAAATAAATATAACGATAATGTGAAACTTTGTTACACGGACACTGATAGTTTATTATATTTAATTTATACAGACGACTTTTATCGAGACATGTATGATGAAATCTCGAAATTTGATACCAGTAATTTTCATGAAGACAATCCGTATCAAATACCGCAAGTTAATGAAAAAATTCCTGGCTTATTCAAAGATGAGATGGGTGGTGACATAATTGCTGAATTTACAGGTCTAAGAGCTAAACTATATTGCATAAATAGTATGAAAACTCAAATCAAAAAAGCTAAAGGTATATCTAAATCTGTTACAAAGGAATTGAAATTGAGTGATTACAATGACGCATTGTCAACTAATAAAATGCTCAGATGTAAGATGAACATGATAAAATCAATAAAACATATATTATACTCTCAAGAAGTAAATAAAAAAGTTTTGGATAGAAATGATGATAAAGTTCAAATATTAAACGATAAAGTTCATACATTACCGTGGGGACACTGTGATTCTATGTTTTTAGATTACTCTAGCGATTTTTAACATATTAATCTGTATTTTTATTATTATTATTGTTTCTAATCTTTCTTATAATTTGTTATTAATAGAAGACAAGTCAAGACGAATTGAATTGAATAACATTTATGCTATACAAATTAGTTGATGTGAAAAGTTTATTCAAATATTTTTATTTAATGAATTAATGTTATTTTCTAACAATCCAAACACATGTGTTACTTTAAGTTTATATCTAATAAAATATTTGTTATGATATCATAGATAATAAGTAAAATAAGATATTTATAAGATGTATCTAATAAAATTTAACTATCTACACTCTGTGCTTGTTATTTCAATAATCGAAGATATATCTATGATAATTTGTCAAAATTTCGATAGAACACATCACCGACATAAAATTCCTTGAAACTCTTGTTACTTTTTACTTACTTTATTGGGTTGCCTTATGTATAAGTGAGAGTGAATTGAAAAAAACAATCATTTGGTTACAATGAGGCTTAAGAAACAGCCGCTAAGCTTAGAAATTAGCCCTTTTGATGTTGAAGCGAAACCACGAATTGCAAAACATAGTGACTTGTTACCAAATAACATTCGATGTTTAATTTGTGGACCATCAAGTTGCGGTAAAACTAATGTTATGTTTAATTTGTTGTTACATAAGAATGGGCTTAAATTTAAAAGTTTGTACTTATACACAAAAACCCCATTTCAAAGTAAATATTGTTTTCTAAAAAATGTGCTATTAAATGTTCCTGAAATCAAGTATCATGTGTTGCATGATGATAGTCAAGTTATACATCCAAATGAGGCGTTACAGAACTCAGTTATAATTTTTGATGACGTGGTTTGTGAAAACCAGAGTAATATCCGTAATTATTTCACGATGGGAAGGCACAAACAAATAGACTGTTTTTATTTATCACAAACGTATTCAAAGGTGCCGAAACAGTTGATTCGTGATAACACCAATTTATTAATGGTATTCAAACAAGATGAAATCAATTTGAGACATATATACAATGAGCACGTTAATTCCGATATGTCTTGGAATAAATTTAAATCTATTTGTTCACATGTTTGGGGTGAAAAGCATGGTTTTTTGACGATAAGTAAGGACTGTGAACTGAATAAAGGGAGGTACAGAAAAAAAATTGATACATTTATAACTCTATACTAAATCCAATACTGTCATTTGCTTTCGATTGGTGTGAGTGGAAAGACTTAACATGAGCGTTGATTTAAAAAAAGAAATCATTTCGCTATCGAACAACATAAAAACCAAACTTAAGCAGTTGAGAGAAATAGAAAATGAAAACAACTATGAGTTATCTAAAATATTTAAACCGGTCACTGAACCTTTGACGCAAATGTTAGAGGGGGATCAAATAACGGATAATCGAAATAAAGTGAAGTATGACATTAATGTCAGCACTGTAAGAGTGCCAGTCAAACTAAATGATCCTATAACTTCTACACCATCAATGTCAAAAAGTATAACAGAAGATTCAGATTCAGAAATTTTTGATTCTTTCACGGAATATACTACTGATATGGATGCCAAAGACGTTTCTATAACTAGACAATACCTAAGTACACTTTATGATGTAAATGTTCCTTTTGGAGTAAGGAAAGTGGGAGACAATTTAATGATGGGTAACTTACCAGTTAAAATAATTTCTTCACAAGATGGTGACCTGGAACCATATCGAATAAAGATTGGCGATGATGAATATGAATTGACTGCAGGACTAAAAGCAGTATTATTACATAAAAAACCAAATCTGGCATTAGTTACAAACGAGGACAAAAATATTTATAGAAGTATATTGATCAAAACTAATGCTCATAAGCGTGATTATGATGCGCACGGTCAGTTGAAGGGAGATAAAGGGGAAAAGTATCGAACAATTATCAAGCCTATGTTTGGTGAATCAACTTTGGATAATAACTATAAAAAGCTTGGTGGTAATTTAAACATTTTGAAGAGATATAGAAAAAATACTGACTTTATCTATTGGGATGATCCTAATGAGCTTGTTGAGAGATTGAAACTGCTCATTGCTTCTAAACAAGCTGGAAATACAAATCAAGACAATGAAATAATTTCCATCTTAGAAGAATTGAAAGAAGCAGGGATAATAAAATCATAAGTATTGGAAAGGTTCGATTAGTTATCTAAGAGCAGTCAAGAATACTAGAACCTAAAATGAGTAAAGAAGACGTGGTTAATGAAATACATAAAAATGCAAGAGTTAATTTTCCGCGCAGATGTGTTATACTTCGAGATATAGATGATCTTTGGCAAGCTGACCTTATTGACGTACAGAAAATATCTAAAATTAATTTCAGCTATAATTATATATTGATAGTTATTGACTGTTTTTCAAAGTTTGTTTGGGTCAGACCACTCAAAAATAAAGATAAACTTTCTGTTACAAAAGCATTTCAATCTATTTTATCACATGGTAGAGTACCTATAAACTTGCAAACAGATTGGGGAAAGGAATTCTACAATAAAAGCTTTAAAAGTATGATACATGCGCATTTTATAAATCATTACTCCACATATTCAAGCAAAAAAGCATCAATTGTTGAACGAGTCATACGCACTATAAAGGGTAAACTTTACAAGAAGTTCAGTTTGAAAGGTAACTTTAAATGGTTAGATGGAACTTTGGAGAAACTTGTGAATGAGTACAATGAAACGGAGCATAGAAGTACCGGAATGAGACCAGCCAAAGTAAATTTAAATACAAAACACATTGTATTACAAAACCTAAATAAACGATGCAAAAAAATAAATAAAAAAATAAGCTATCGTTTTGTCGTTGGTGATGTTGTTCGAATAAGTAAATATAAAGCTAATTTTGATAAAGGATACACTCCGAACTGGTCAACCGAGTTATTTAAAGTAACAACAGTTCAAAATACTGATCCACCAACTTATTTGATAGAAGACTCCAGAAGAAATAAAATTTTAGGCTCATTTTATGCTCAAGAGCTCCAAAAAACTAAAAATCCTGACGTGTATTTAGTTGAAAAAGTACTTAAGAAAAAAGGACACAAAATTTTTGTTAAATGGTTGGGATTGCCGTCTACAGAAAATTCTTGGATAAGCCAAATTAATATATTGCAAAACTGAAGAATATTATTGTCATTACTCGTTTGTATATGGAGGGGAAAGGTCTTGTTAATACTATTATAAATCGTCTCCCGTTTGAATTACATCTCCCTGGCTACAATTACTGCGGCCCAGGAACAAAACTGTGTGAAAGGCTTATCAGAGGTGATAAGGGTGTTAATAAACTCGACGAGTACTGCAAAGAACACGATATTGCATACATGAAATCAAAAAACTTAGAAGCTAGACATAAAGCAGATAAGACTTTAATGAAGATGGCGAAAAAACGTGCAAATTCATCTCAAGCAAGCGTTGGAGAAAAACTTGCAGCTAATATTGTTAACAAAGCTATGGCATTGAAGGTTTCCAATGGATCTGGATTAAAAAGTTCCTTTAAAAAATTAGTGTCCATTACAAAAAAAAATATTCGTAAAGCAAAACCAAAATGTAAAAAGCTAGCTATCGATTTAGCTTTCGCTGCTATTAAAGAGCTTGCATCAGATTCCAAAGTAGAACTTCCACGTGTTATACCACTACCGAAAACTGGAGGATTCTTACCATTAGTAGCATTAGTTAGTGGGCTATCTGCAGCTGGTGCACTCGTGAACAAGTCATCTGCGATCGCAAAACTTGTAAAAACATTTCAAACGGCTCAAAAAACATGGAATGTAGTGAAAAGCATGAATCAAAATTTTGAGCCAGTATGTCTTGGAAGAGGACTACAGCTCAAACAATATAAAAATGGTTTAGGTATTTACACTATGACAAAAAACTAATAAAGCAGCTACCTAATCGTCCTCTTACCAACATAGATATAATGAAATATGCAAAATATATTCCATATTTTCGAGGAGTATTCATGAGAGATCAATTACCTAATCGTCCACGAAAAGTTGAATGTGGTGTAATTAATTTAGATAGCTCTGAAAATCAAGGAACGCATTGGGTAGCTTATGTTAAGAAGGACAATTGTATCAAATATTTTGACAGTTATGGTGATCTAAAACCACCAATAGAGTTTATTAAATATGTTGGAGATAACATTCAGTATAACTATATAAATTATCAAGGCAGTCACCCATACAATTGTGGTCATTTGTGTCTTGACTTTCTCCTTAAATGTATGCTATAGAATATGTTTAAAATAAATTAAATGTTGGATAGTAATTTGCTAATAGTCGTCGATATCCCTTCGAATACATAAGTACTTTCGGGAGCAGCTAACTTATTGATTTAATTATTATTTATTATTGTTGTGAGATATGATCGACTTCAATAATAAAAGAAGAAAGAAAAGCTATAGTACCACGGTAAAAAAGGATAGTTCAACTTGTGACTTTAATAAACACGCACGTAAACTGCCAAAAGCTCTGAGTGAAATTAACAAACAATTTTTGAGAAATTTGGGATTTAAATTATGAGCATCCTACATATTAATGAAGTACCTCATTTCGACAATTCTATTGAAGGTTATGAAGTGCATTCCTATACACCGTACACCAACAGTTTCCGAGAAAATGATGAAATACGTATACCTATCAATCAACAAGACATATACTTGCTACCATCAGCGAGTTCTATTTACATTGAAGGATGTATAGAAGTGACAACGAAAGATGGTATGGGAAAAGTTGTAAAAAAAGAATGTCGCCTTAATAATAATCCTATACCATTTCTTTTCCATGACATAAGATATGAGATCAATGGAGTTGAAATAGATCGTGTTCGACACGTTGGTATAACCTCAACTATGAAGTCTTATGTTTCAATGAATTTAGGGGAGAATAAACAAGCTGCTTTGTGGGGTTGGAACTTGGATGGTACAAAATCTAAAACCAGTCTATTCAATGTAATATTACCTCTTAATAAATTGCTGGGTTTTGCTGAAGATTATAATAAAATTTTATTAAACTGTAAACATGAATTAATTTTAACTCGAAGTAAATGCAATATCGATGCTGTTATTCTCGACAAAGATGATTCTGTATCATTACGTATCGATAGAATTCAATGGCGTGTACCTCATATTAAAGTATGCGATCGTGAAAGGTTGGCACTTTACAAACAATTAGAAAAAGATAAACCAATACAAATTGCATTCCGGAATTGGGACACATATGAATATCCGCTTTTGCCTAAAACAAAAAAGCATTCTTGGTCTATTAAAACCGCATCTCAACTCGAAAAACCGAGATACGTAATATTCGGTCTGCAAACAAATAAAAAAAATTTAAAGGGGGACTGTTCGTTGTTTGATCACTGTAATTTGAGAAATGTTACGTTGTACTTGAATTCACAAACATTCCCATATGATTCAATGAAGCTTAACTTTGATGACAATAAATATAATATATTATATGAAATGTATATCAGATTCCGTCAGTCTTATTACAACGCTCCGATAGACCCATTGCTTAATATCAAAGAGTTTAAAGAAAAAGCACCGTTGTTTGTAATAGATTGTTCGAGACAAAATGATACATTAAAAAGTGGACCGGTAGATGTTAAGCTTGAAATAGAAAGTGATCTAGATTTTCCTGATCAAACGAGTGCTTATTGTCTTATAATCAACGATCGAATTATAGAATATAAACCACTCAGCAATACTGTACGGAAGATATCATGAAATTAATTGTGGATGTTCAAGGTTTTAAAACTGAAACAAATCAGTTTATACTAAAAGAAGTAGCTATAATGGAAGAAAATAAAAGAATGCAATCCTTTTTGATACGACAACCGTTTTCTTTCTATGATTTAACAATAAAAGAAATGAGGCAGGTTGACTGGATAGAGAGAAATAGAAATATTTATTGGAAAGAAGGATTCATACCTTTTTCAGATTATAAACGTTTGATTGCACCTTTGTTTGAAAATAAATGTATTTATGTAAAAGGCGAAGAAAAAGCAAAATGGGTTAGAGAAATTTTTAATAATTATAACGTTGTAAACTTAGAGAACTTTAATTGTCATAGTTTGTTTAGTTTGTATGATCTTTATAATGAATGTACTAATTTACATACGTGTATTTATCATAAGAATATTTGTGCTTTAAAAAATGTTATTTGTTTGAGTAAGTGGTGTAATGATAATAAAATTTTACGCTAATTAACACTCATTTTTTTATTCATAGCAAATAGAAGAACTGCTTTACCTTTTCATATAAGTTAAAAAATTATACAGCAACATGAGTCAGATATGGCTTACAAAAAATAATATGAATATCTATGCTTGCAAATACATAAATAGTCCCATAAATGCTTATAGCTGACAAGGTGTTTAATTAAGAAGATAGAAACTGTCCTAATTTAATGGAATTATATTGTAATTATTCTATTTCTCCAGACATACTTTATTGTGTGTATCATAAGAATATATGTGTATAATAATGTTTGCTGTTTAAAAAAGTGGTGTTTTTAGAAAATAATGTACTTATTGTAAAAGTTTTTTTGTAACAAATAAATTAAGTATAAAAAATATTGTTTTTTATTCACAATACCCCCCTCCCCCTAATCTCCTAGAACATCAGCCAGTAAAATTCTATATAAATTGTTAACAATAAAATGCGACCTCATTTTATTTTTATTAGAATTGGTTTGAAGTATTGCTTGATGAAAATGTTAAAAGAAAATTACAATCCTCGTTATGATATGTATAATTCGCATGAAATGCGCTTACACTCATTTAAATATTATTGGGCAACTGACTCTCAGAAAAGGTTGGTGATGGAAATGGTAGACGCAGGATTATTTTATAGCGGTAATGGAATTAATGATAAAACTGTATGTTTCTCATGTGGAGGTGTTATTGAAGGATGGGAGATGTACGACGATCCTTGGATGCAGCATGCTATAAACTTTCCTGATTGTTTGTATTTGAAAGCTGTGAAAGGAAGATATTATATCAATAAGTGTCTGAACCAATAGTGTCAATATTACACTACTAATTTGAATTTATGAATAACAACGCATTGAATTGATATAATAAATTAATGCTATGAATGAAACTATGGTAAAATTGCGAGAGACCCGATCTAACTTAAACCCAGTCATTCATGTACGTATTTCAATATTCAATCATTCCATCATTCAAACTATGGTGAAATTATAGGGGTGACCTGGATCTAATGAATACTGACAGTAATGTTAAGTTAATGAATAGACACAAATAATGATAATTAGGCGCACCTAGATCTTCTTTGATCTAGGTGCCCTAATTATCATCTACTTCGGTTTACTCGACTGGCAAACAAATTATAGATGGCTCACCAAATTTCTGGATAATATGACTAAACTTTAAATTGGTTAGTGACCACTCAACGTCAGGATGGATACGTCTAGACTCTCTATCAGCTACTATGTTATCTGATGATTTAATGTAATATGCATAAATAAAGATGTTACGTGATTCACACCATTGCCAAATATCTTTGGTAAGTCGCGTCAGGTGTGGAAATTTATTGGGCAACCATAGACTCAAAAATAGCACTGTTGTTTGAAATGGCCGACGCTGGGTTCTTTTACTGTGGGAACGATATAAATGATAAAGTAATGTGTTTTTCATGCGGAGTTGTAATAAATGATTGGGAGATTTTTGACGATCCTTGGATGCAGCATGCAATTAATTTCCCTAGTTGTTTATATTTGAATGCAGTAAAAGGAAAAGATTATTATTAGTTATTAGTTTCCTGACCCTGAATTGTTGAATGATTAAATTTTCATATTAAAAGTGAGATGATTGTAATTTATGAATGATTGAAATTGGGTGTTCCTGGATCTTATCTGATCCAGGAACCCCAATTTCAACCTACTGTTGGCGCTGCCTACTTTCCGCTAGGCAGCTGCACTACAGCCCTGAGGTGGCTGGAAACATAACCGTCGCTTGCTGTATTCTCCATAATATTTGCATAGCAAATAATTTAGAGCCAATGGAGCTTACAGCAAGCGAAATGGAAGATGAAGATAATTGGCAGCTGCATCTCATAGTCGAACATAGTCGAACAAAATCTGGATGCACTAAATAGAGGCCGTCTGGTGCGCCAACATTTAATCTCAAAAATTAATTAATTTGTGGCGATGGTAAGCACTAAAAATGTGTATTTACATACATCTTCATTTATTTCATTTTTTTATGACTAAATGTTTGCAACTTTTATTCCAGAACGTTGTATGAAAATGAAAAGATATAATATGTGGTATGCCACAGGAGAAATGATCAAGAAGATATGTTAGTTGATTTTTATATTATCTTATATTAAAATGTTTATTATATTTGACAATGAAATTTAATTTTATGATTATATTTTAGTCCAGAAACAATATTACAAGTAAATACTATCTATGATGAGATGGAAAGATGATGAGGTTCAAGAAACCCCACAAATTAGTGACTGTCAGAATGGTCTATCTGATGATGATAGGCAGCAATTTATAGAAGCCATTTCAACGTAAAATACGAGTGAATACCATCCATTCTACAGTCACACAAATTGCAGGCCGTATGTATGTGGGAACTCAATATTAAAACAAAATTATAAATTTCTTCAGTTTATTTATTCAACCCCATTACGTGAGCCAAATGAGTATTTCCATTCATACTAGCAGCGAAGCCCGGTTTTGCCCGGGTCATACATCACACACTTAATAGCTTTATAATACAAAAATCAGTTATAATTTTCAGTGTTTAAGGTATTTGGGTACATAATAGCTACTTAAAGTACTAAACAATATTACGACTGATAAATCTGAACTACTCCACCGAATTAAGTGTTAAAAATTAATCAAAAAAATATTAGTACTTATAGAGATAGGTATAGAGAAACCAATTAAACCACGTTCACTCCCTTATTTGCCGTAGCACCAACACTAATTCCCGTAGGGCGCTCTTAATATCCCCTAGCTCCCTACGGATGCCTGCAAGCTCAGCATTCTTTTGTCTTTCTGACTCCAGCAAATCTTGGTGCTGCACTTTGCGGAAGCGGGGCCTGCTACGTTGGTATCCTTGTAAAAATAAACAAAAATAATATTTATTAATTAGTTTTGTTACAAATATATTATATTATTTTACAGTTGTAAGATGTAGTATTTAATGATGTACCTACTAGGGTAAACACCCACTTTCTTTTCACATATATCTTTAGTATCAAAATGGTATAACATATTTCTTCCTTTTCCGTTGTTTACCACCTACCTACACTTGTACCTACCTATCTACTTTAATACACATCCATCTACCTACCTACCTTTGTATACGTACGTACCTACCTACGTATCTACCTTCCTATATTACGTATGTACTTAACTACCTACATATATACCTACCTATATACATATACACCAATACCTAATGTTCTTAAATATGATAAAGTCTACTAAAATCATCAATAATAACTTTTAAATTTAAAATTTACATACATCATCCTTTCTTTGAAGCCGGTTAAAAAAACCCCCATCTCCTCGAATCATTCATATCTAAGAATGCTCCCGATTATCTCACCTTTCAAACAAAAAAAGCTACGATGCCACAGACAGACACATAGATCGACAGATAAACACGTCAAACGTATAACATCTCTCTTGTGCTTGGGGTTAAAAAAGTCGGTTACTTAAATAGAATTTGGGTTGTTTATGCACCGCACCTTTCATATTATAATCTATCTATAAAAGTCTATGTATACATTTTCTTACTTTCTCTTTGTGCAGTTAGGTTTCTTTGCTCATTGGTTTGTTGATTGACTGCAAAAAGAAGAAAATATTGAATTACAATATTGTTACATAAATAAGTTATTAATTGATCTCTCTTTACAATATTACTTTCTCTCGGTTACTGTTATGTTTTCTGGCTCATTGGTTTATTGGTTGTCTACAAAAAGAAGAAAATATTGAATTACAATCAATCTTGTTACACGAATAAGTTATAAAAGACTAACATTTGTGATCTTTCTTTACAATAAAATTGACATTGTATTTACTTATCCTCGGCTGCAGTTAGAATTCCTTGCTCGTTTGTGTGTACGTTGACTGCAAATAGAAGAAAATATTCAATTACTTACAATCAATCTTGTCAACGAATAGATTATTTTTTGATCTCTCTTTACAACAGAATTTACTTACCCTCGGTTGCAATTGCACAATCTTGCACAACTGCTGACTCAATTATGTGAATATTAGGAGGAATATTCTCTTCATTCTCTGCGATCTAAAAACAATATTAGTTAGGTACCAAAATGTTACTATACTTGAATTTGAAATAGTGTTAGCATAATGGTATTAACAAGCTTATAATAATAAAAATAGCTGCACCCAAGAATTAGTTTCTGGCAACCCAAAGCCTTTTCCCATTAACCCAACGATGGCCTCCTGATCTTCAGAAAGAGGGGGGCCAGCTGGTCCACCACCAGTGGCCGAGGCTGAGCGCCTGCATGCTGCAGCCGCTTTTTTTGCGGCATATTTGCGGTCAGCCCATACCTTGTCAGCAAAAGAAATTGCGTTAGCAAGCATTTCATTAATTTAGGCAATAAAACTTACTTTTTGCCACTGGGTCACCGTTTTTATGGCCCCACCAGTGGAATTTAGTGCGGATGCAAGATTCGCCCAAAGTGCTTTGGCACGGACCCTACCCTCCACACTTTTAATCAGCCGCCCTGGCGCGAAATCACTGTGCTCCTGCATAAACTGCAAGAGCTTCCCTCGTGGCAGTAAATAATTTGAAAGAAAATATTTGCAAGTGTCAAAACAAAATTGGTTGGTTGGTTGAATGATTGACAAATGTGGTTTATTAAGAGGCAAAGGCAAAATTCTACCTACGATTTTACATATGTTTTAACTTTTAATTCATAAAACAGTAAAAATCACTGAACAAAAACACGTCGTTCAAATATTTAACGCCCTTCTAACTGTATAATGTGAAATTACTATGTCAAAACACATAAATTATGAACTGATTGTTTTTTGATTGCTAACTTGCCTAGTCTATAAAACCCTAAGATAATTAGTTCAGTCCGCCAATGGGTCTATAATTTGTCTTTGGATCCGAAAACGTTGAAGGTAGGCCTTGCATTCGCATATTTCACCTTTCAAACAAAATATTCGAATATTCGATATTGCATTCGAATATTCGAATAATTCGAATAATAAAGAGGTTCAAATATTCGAATATTAAATCTGCTATATTCGAATTATTCGACCTCGAGAATCAGAGCGAGACAGTTTGTGGTTTGGTGTCTTCATTCGCTCATTTGTCTATCATTTGCACCGAAGAGTTGCCGATGGCATTAACTGAAGCGCTAGTGAGCTGTGTGTATGCATCTACATAATATGAATGAAGTAAGTGTAAAAAATATTTACATAATCCCGTCAAATATTACGCAGAACCACCTTCGATTATCTTTCCATCACCAGGAAATGACACGATTACTGAATTAATAATAGAGATCAACGAGAGGTACTTTAATAAAAACAGGACTTTGATGAAGACGACATAGATTTACTGCAGCTTCAGCAGCGGCCACACCAGCACCAAAACGAGACAACGCAAGATACAGACGAATCTGAAATGAGCTTCAAAGAACAGCTACAGAAACAAATAGATGACACTGTTTCAGCAACTCCTACATCTCCCGCTAATTTGTCAGATAGAGAAGAGTTAAAAATAGCTGTGCGAATGCAAATGGCGCTGATTGACAGAGGAGGTCCTAGACAAGTTTATTTGAGCCAAGCATACAACTTCCTTCTGTGTATACCACCTACAAGTGTAGAGTGTGAAAGGGTGTTTTCGTCCGCTAAATATATTTGCAACCATTTAAGATGCTCACTAAAGGATGACTCTATAGACGCGCTAAGTTTCCTTAGATCTCACTTCCAAAGAAAACATTGAAAAAGGAGCCAAAGTTAGATGATAAGATTAAAAAGTATTTTATTTTAGTGCAATGTAGCTATGACCTGATCTCAAAAGTATAATTTAGAATAAGTGTGTGACTTACTTGTTATTATTGTTCATTGTTTGATTTTATTATAAATATTATTACAATTTATTAGACTGCTCGACTGTATTGTGGACATTGTGGTTGGCTTGTTTGTAAAGCATCAACTTTTTTTATCTTATTTTGTAGGACTCCGTTTAGTACCTTTAGAGTTTTAGAGTCAAATTCTAATTGTTCTTTAATTTTGTTTAGATTCAGAGAAATTATATTCTAAATCTTAGTTAGATATTGGCAATTAAAAACAATTATTATAAAAACAGTATTTATTTTAATTATTCGAATTATATTCGAATAATACCCCAAAAAAACTCGAATATTCGAATATCAAAATTTTTCGAATATTTGCAAGCCCTAGTTGAAGGATACGAAAGCCGGACAGAATAGCAATTTAGCACTACGTATCGTTTACGTCGTACGTCTTTCGTCCTTCTTTCGATTTACAAAATAGACCTCCAGGTCTTGTAGCCACGTGGCAGGTTTCGATGCCTGTCAGCTCGCGCCGTAGCTCCGAAATTTGGACCCATAAAATATTGCCCTTCCGAAGACGACCACCTCTAAATCGAACCTAGGAAATGCCAGTAGTTGGTGAGGTAGTCGTCTTAGTAAGAAAAAGTCAAATGGAGCAAGGTAAATAGATTAAGTACCGTTATGAAAAGATAACAGACCGAAGCTAGGCAATAAAATTAAATTGACTTAGGAAACTGACAATATAAAAGATATCAGGTCTAGTTAAAACTGATAAATACATCAAACTTCCTATCAATTGTTGATAAGTGTCGAAGCCGCAGGGTTTCGAGGAAGAAAAACTTCTGGCTGGCGATCTTCAACGTTTATATTCAAAGTTTACAAATAAGATATTATAAATACTATTTTCACATTTTGGATTGTTACTTATACAAATGACGTGCGCTCTGTGTCGAAGCGCATTGGAAGAGAGAGCTGCTCCGGCGCGTCGGTGATTATATACCAGGGGCGCGGGGAGTGCGGGCGGTGCTGTCGCGATGCTCGAATAATGATGCCGAATTTCCGGCCGTCGTGTTTATTTGGCGTAAACATCCTCCGGGGCGTTGAAAGCCTGCTTTCAACTTATTCTTCAAGCAGAAGGCAAATGCAGTTCAGCGCTCGTCTGATGGTTCCTCTCTGTGTGCATATATCGGTGACTCTAGGCACACCATCAGCTCCAGGGTACAAATTGACTATGCGGCCTACTGCCCATGACATTGGAGGCAGGCCTACTTCTTGGACCAGCACGAGGTCTCCAAGCTTTAAATCAAATTTTCTGCCTTTCCATTTGTATCGGTGCTGAAGTTATGTGATGTACTCCGCTTGCCACCTTTTTCAGAAGCTTTGTTTCAATTGTTCAAGAAGCTTGAAGCGATTCAGCCTTCCTGGATTATCCTGAAGTAAGTCCGGACCAGGTATGGATGTCAGCGACCTGCCAAGGAGAAAGTGTGTGAGCGCTGTGGTATCATTAGGAGAGGACAAAAAGGGGGGGGAGAGGGGTCGACTATTTAGGATGGCCTCAACCTGAACAAATAGTGAGGAAAGCTCCTCAAAAGTTAAGTGTGCATTGCCCATAATCCTTTTTATATGGATGGCAGATTAAATGCCAGCCTCTGCATAGCCATAGTAGTTAGGAGCGTAAGCAAGTCAAAACAAAAAAGGTTACATCCTGATCAGATGCAAACTCCAATACAGGTGCAGAATGTTTAATAAAAATACTATGTTTCAAAACCAAAAACCTACTTAGGCTTACTCCTACATAAAAAATCTAAGAGGCAATCTAGCAGAAGGCATAATATATTCACTTACAGGCTCTAAGTGAACAAACTCAAGAGGCAAGTTACAAAATAAAATAAAAATGGTTGAGCCGTGCATTGTGCCAAGTTGCAACCCCTGTGACAGTGAGCTCAGACATATTGTATAATTGCTATAATAAGACCTGCATGTAAGAGGCGATTGTGTGTATGTGTGAATATGAGCTATGTGAAATAGTGTTGTGAGTAAGTGATCACACATAACCTCCCCCCTGCTCTCAAGAGTCACTTGAGAGACTATCAATGAAGATAGATACTAGGCTTCAGTCATCATAATATAAGTTGATAGTTGATACTTTATGATTTGTGAATTTAAGTATAGATTTACTATGTGACAATGTATTTATTTAATATTGTTATCTCATTTTGAGTGAACTGTATGTGTTCCTATGAGAATAAAAGAGAATTTATGTTCTAATAATTCTGTTTTGCTAAATTATTTTTGATTAAATTTTTGTTTGAATTTGTGTCTATATTTATTTGTGTCTATAAGAATTTTATGTTCAGAATTGTGTCGAGATTTGTTTAATCTATAGTTATTGTGAAATTTGTTTAATTTTAATTGGAAATGATCCTTAGATTTAGTTAAGTTCTGAACTTGGTTGCATGGAATTGAACCAGTAATCAAACAACCCAGCTTAATATTTTCAAGTCCCTCTGCACCATCCCTAAGGTCTGTCTGACCCAAACAAGAGGAAGGTGGGGGTGTGTTTTGTGTTGCTTGTGAATTATGTTTGTGTTGTTTATGTTTGTGACTTGTTTGTTTATGTAATAAGGTGTTGTGTCGCCTCTTACATACCTTGCAACTGCCATATAAGTGACATTTAGAAATGATGTGGCCTGAGCGCAGGCAGTTCTGACACAGTTTATTGTTTTTAACATGTGCCCATCTTTCTTCTATGTCTAGGGCCATGAACACCCTGCATTTATGAAGTGTGTGCTGGCCTTGGCAAACAACGCACGACTTGCAATTGTTTACTGAAATATAAAATGATTTTATTTGATTAGAGGGTCCAGTATTGTACTTAAATTTATTTTTATGAGATTTTTCAATAGTAGTCCTAGGCAGCAAAGGTTTATCGAATTTAGATCTGAACATGACCTCCAAAACATCAGCACGAGAGCTTAAAAAATCTTTAAAGTTAGCGAGTGAGGGAAGCTCTGATAAGCTGCCTTGATGTTCCTCCCACTTAACACGGGTTAATTGATCAATCCTCTGGGTAGCTAAATGTATGATAAGGCTGTCCCAATATTCAGTGGGTTGACCTAAGGTCTTAAGTGCTCTTAAATTTTTAGTAATGTGGTCACCCAGGTTTCTAAGTGCCTTATCAGACTCACGCTGTATGGGAGTAATATTTAAAAGTGAATTAATATGGTAAAAAGTTAATTGCCGCTTATTATTATAGCGTTCGCAGAGCAGCTGCCAAGCACTTGAATAATTTAAATCGGAAACTTCAATATTTTGAATAATGCGGGCAGGTTCACCTTCTAAATAGGAATTTAAATAATAAAACTTATGCACTAGCTTAATACTAGGATTTTCATGAATAAGAGATGTAAATGTGTCATGAAACTCCAGCCATTTAAAGTAGGAGCCATCAAATTTGTTAATCCTAATTTGAGGGAGTTTACAACTAATGCCATTATGGTTACCGCTGCTACAACTGGAAGCCTTGTCAACATCAAGGACATCAGGCTTTGAGAGCTCTAATATTTGCTGGGCAGTAGCAATGCTTGTCTGTAAAGCATCCTCGATAAGTTCCCTCTCTTGAAGTTCATCAGCAAGTGACTGTTCATTGAGCACCTCTATCTGAGTCTGCAGCTGCTCAAATGTGGATGTTAGTTCCAAGAACTTACTAAGTTTTAAATTAAGTTTATTAACTTCAACTTGATCGGTTAAAGGAGAATTTAAGGTGGTTAAATAATTTTTAAAGTTGGTCAGTTGACCCTTAATTGAACTGCGTTTAACCTTTAATGCAAGAAATTCTTTAGTGTCTAACACCATTTTAATTTATTTAAAAAACAACACTCAGAAAGTCTTGGAATTAACACTTATTAATAAACAACAAAAATAAAGTTTTATTAATTGGAAAAAACGCTTACGCCCCTTGTATAAGATGCTGAAGCTGGCAGCTGGCTGTGCAGAGGCGAAGATGCAAGCAGAGTTTAGCGGGCAGTGCTGGAATGCAATACAAATTTGTGTGAGCAATTAGGCGGACCAAAATGCAATGGCAGTGCAGAGAAGGATTGAATTTGCAAGTAAAAGAACAGCTGAACTTATTGACTTTAAACAACAATGAACAAGAAACTTGTTATATATATATCTGTGCAATATTTATCCAAATTGAGATTCTAATTATGAAGTGTTTGAAATTAGGAAGTAACTTGTCATGAATATGTGAAATATTAATAAACAAACTTTGAAATTGAGAAACTAAGGTTTAAAACAACAAACCTTTTATGAATATTTGTGCAATATTCTGAACTTAATCTTAAGTATAATTATTATGTTAATATTTGAAATTGAAAAGACAACCACTGTCTGAGGTGGTCAGTCCAGGAAATATGCTTTGAAAACTAAGCAATAAAAAATGTGTTGAAAAGACAACCACTGTCTGAGGTGGTCAGTCCAAGAAAAATATGCTTCAAGGCTAGGCAATAAATTGCAATAGACATCCACTGTCTGAGGTGGATTCTAAAATAAATATGCTTGAGAAGCTAGGCAATTAAAATTGCAATAGAGACATCCACTGTCTGAGGTGGAGTCTAAAATAAATATGCTTGAGAAGCTAGGCAATTAAAATTGCAATAGAGACATCCACTGTCTGAGGTGGATTCTATAAAAACATGCTTGAAGAGCTAGGCAATAAAATTGCATTGAAAAGACAACCACTGACAGAGGTGGCGTCTAGGTTATAGTAGGCAGCCGTTAAAAGGAAGAGGCAGCCTAGCAAAATGAGGTGGGCCCCATACGCATTGGCGGGAAGTGTTACAAGGGATTAGGGATAATAATAGCTTGGCTCACAACACTCCCCTGGTATGTGGACGCGCAGAACACGTGGACGGCGATGGTGGCATGATTATGCCACGCGGCGGGCGCAGCTCATGGCGGCGGCGCTCAGAAAGGCCACGTGGGCCACGTTGTGGTGGCAGCGGCGGCGGTACTCGACGAGGCGTCGCGGCGCAGCGTGGCGCCAAAAGGGACGCTGTCAGCGTCAAGCGGCCGGCCACAAAGGAGACTGCGGCGGCGGTGGTAGTGGCGACGGCTCCGCCCCAGCAGCGGTGACGAAGGCAGCATCAGCGCACATGGATGCGCGTGGCGTGTCGTGGACGTCACACAGCCGGCCACAAGGAGATTACGGCGGCGGTGAAGGCGGCGATGGCGTCACTCAACAGCTGCGGCGGCGGCGGCGGCGGCGAGCGCAGCCTCAAAGAGCGCACATGTGCGCAACGTGGCGGCGCGGAGCTCGGCGTGATGATGGCCCACCCGGGGGCGCCATATGATGAAGACGCAGGATGGCGAGGAAGAAAAACAATGCGTACGATCTTCAGCTTTTGTATATTTTAACTTTACAAACAAACAAGATATAGATTTTACATATTCAATGCTACTTAGTGATGACGTGCGCTTTATGTCGAAGCGCATTGGAAGAGAGAGCTGCTCCGGCGCGTCGGTGATTATATACCAGGGGCGCGGGGAGTGCGGGCGGTGCTGTCGCGATGCTCGAATAATGATGCCGAATTTCCGGCCGTCGTGTTTATTTGGCGTAAACAATAACAATCTTGATCACAATATTCAGACTTTTTAATATTTAATTTACATTCCATTGGAGTACTAGCAACTTAACAATTTAACATAACTGATTAATACCCTTGATCCAAGATAATAAATCACATTTGGAACTAATGTTTTTAAGTTTTTGCATTTATAATGCTCAATTATTCTTAAATAACCGAAAAAAAATTTAATAAACAAGAATTACCCGGCCAGGACTCGAACCTGGGACCCCTCGTTTGCCGGCGAGTGTTCTTCCACTGAGCTACCGGGGCCTAGCGGTACGCCTCGAAATTACTTACCACATTTTTATTTTTACGTTATATTGCTAACGTAGCTCCATCTAATAGTACAGCTTTGCAGCTAAGACCACCCGAGACCAATTTCTTTTCAGAAATTGTGAATCCCAGTTAAAGTGTAGCATTACAAGTTGTTATAACGTTTAATAATGTTTTTAAGTTTTTGCATTTATAATGCTCTATTATTCTTAAATAACCGAAAAAATGTGATAAATAAAAAAAAGTTATTTAACATTTGAAACTATCAATTTGCTAGTTATTCTTATTCCTAAACATTGTTGAGCTTAACCTAAATTCTTATATTATGTTGCATACATAATTTAATAATACTTATGTTTAAGTGGCTTGACAAATTATCACCAATTATAAGTTTAGGGCCTTTGAGATTTTTTGCCCAAGGAAATTGTATTTATGAACTAATCTTCGAAGTCGTTTGAATCAAACCACCCAGATTTAGTGCGGTTATATCTTTTTTTACAAGTGGGGAAATCCTCCATGGATACGATGGCTCGGGGAGCGTCAAAGTTATGCCTGGACTTTAACCGGCTAAAACCCCAATACAGTAGAACTCCAATTATCCAAATTAATGGGGACCGGGGCCCATTCGGATAATCGGATTTTTTTTTTTAAATTGCCATTGGAGAGAATAAAAGCTACATTTTGATATTGCACTATTTTTTTATTGAATTAAATGAAAGAAACATGAAATTTTCACATGTTTTAAATATAAATAAAATGTACTTATGTACAAGTTTAGAAATAAACTAGAATTAGCTTTTCTGCTAAGATTTTGGCTTTTTTACAAAGGATTGGACCAGTGTGTCGATTCTGTAAAATTCGAACAACAACGTAAAGCTCGCTTCGATGTCCACTGTCCCATCGAACAAGGTTCAAAATGACCTTGATTTTGCATTCTGTAAGCATCACCTAGGCACTTACGAAGTGAAGCGAGCCTCGAAGAGAGCTAGTGACTACCACATTCAACAAAATGTTTATCGGTTTATCGGTTTTTTATTTTACCAGTTTTGGACACAGAATTTAAGCTATTATGATGTTTAAAATAAAATTTCTTATTATAAGGAGTTTGAGGCAGCTTATAGGTAAAATAAAAACAGAAAATTCTAAATTCGTACTGTGAATAATCTTGCTGAGGTACCTTAAAAAAAATGAATGACAGACAATATCATTAGTTATCTGTGGACAATATTTTCATTTTTTTGCGTTGACGTTGCGTGCATTGTTTTGTAAACGTCCGTTTTATGTGTATTTTGTTTGATCGTGCCTTTAATGTGAAATAATCATGAAGTAAGTTTATATTTATGGTTGTAAAGTTAAAAAATAATATTAATAAAAGAAGTATTTAGTGTTTATTTTGTTTTCTCATCCAACAATAATTTTTCAGTCCAAATGTTCGTTCACAACACCCATCGTCGGCTCAGCTCGAAACTCTGATGGACTTCATGGAAAGAAACCCTGGCATTGCGAAGGGTTTCTTGAGAACGCAAAATGCCAGAGAGCGGAGCCGACGCCAGTGGGAGGAGCTAGCCGTGCGCCTTAATAGTATTGGTGGCACTATTAAAACTTATAAACAGTGGATTAAGGTTAGCAGTGCTTTTTTACATGGTCAAACGACTTAACATTCCTTAAAGTAATTCTGGACTATTAATAAAAAGAAAATGGAGATTTTAATGTAGTTTGAAAAACATGTTACAGAAAAACAGTTACTTACATGTAATTTATTAACAGCATTTTATTATAATTTCTTTAACCAAATGTCTGATTGTAGTATTGGGCTGACAAAAAAAGCGCCATTAAAAAAAAGTTGCTGCACGCTCTGCTGCTAGGCGTAGGACTGGTGGTGGGGTGGAGGATGTAGTGATGCTGTCAGAGCTCGAAGAAAGAGTTGTAGCTTTATGTGGTGGAGAAAGCTTTTCTATTGGAGATGCACATTTAGGCATGCAGCCATTTCCGGTAAGATATTTAGAAATGCAATAGGTAAGTAAGTAGTACTAGAATCACTCTACAAGGTTTGCTGTTGTTTTTTATAGTGCCAATTTTTTGTAGATTAGACCCTTTCTAGAAGTGAATTTTTGTTAGATTTTTTTGGTAAATTTACCTATCTGTTTCAGGAAAATGATACTCCATCTCCTCATCTCTCATATCATGAAGTGCAAGTGATGCAAGTCGCTGATACTGACAATGTATGATATTTAAATTTCATTCTTAACTGTATGGGATTTGTTAATGATATAGGTACTCTGATTTAGCATTTATCTGTTTAAATTTACTTATTATAGATTAATTTACTACAACAGCAGAGTCAGGCACCTACAGCGGGATCACCAGCCATTGTATTTTATGTAAGTTATATTAATAAATACTAGGTAGTACCTAGCCACATCAGATTTATATAGGTATATGTACTGACTTAAAAATCTGATGTTTCTAGATGATATTCAATTAGATCTAAATGTAAGTACTAATTAATATTCAAATTCATTACTAGTACATATAATTCAAATGTACTTTTTGCTGTCAAAATCTTATTTTATCCCACAAGGAAGATATGGAGTAACATTTTATAAAATTTTCTTTTCAGGATTCCAACATGAATGAACACAGACCACCAGACCACAGACCAATTTCAAGGAAATTATTTACTTCTTCCAGCTCAACTATGGGAACAAGCCAATGCATTTTACAGGTATGTATCTGAGTGGAGGTAGATTTGTGTTGTCACATGTATCCTGTGACTGTAATGATTCAAATCATACATTCAGAAGAGATCCGCTAACACTGATCCAAGCTATAAGGCATTAGTTTAATAACAATGTCAAGTTTTTTTACTGTCACCAAGGACTGCATATCAGTATATTTTTTTTAAATAGTACCAGTATAATTTCAGTACCCTAATTAGTGTACTGCTTGATCAAACACAATACCTGTTCAAGTTATTAAAATCTAACTTAATTATATCAGTACCCAAATAATGTATACCGGATTAATTTCTGTAGATGTTTTAGTACAGAAATATTTTAACATTAAACATAAAATTTCTGTACCAAAATGTATAGGTCAGCATATGTCCCTACGCTTCATAGGCTTCAACTAAACTATTGAACATTCCACAGTGTCCTCTACATTATGTAAAAATGAATTTTTAATTTCAATATTAAAACCGGAAAATTTCAGTTAACTGAAAAAAAAACAGTTATGCTACAATAATAATAAAGGTACACAAATTATTTCAGTATATATATTCCTGTACTGTTATTTTTGAATACACATAATTTAACGGTATGTACAGAAAAAAAATGTGCAGAAATTCATACTGTAAATATAAACAGTCCTTGACTGTCACTAGCAACTTGTTTTGAAATTGTCAATATTTATTTATAATATAAGGAAGTGGCTTTCCTCTTTAAGATTGTTTCTATTGTTTCAGAACAACCAGTTACAAGTCACTCCTCCTCCAAATCCTCATGTTTACCATCCTAGCCTGTCCCCTCCAACTGTAACCCTTACACACACACCCACACCTTCACCTTCACGCCGTGGTTCCACCCCAGTAGTCTCCCCAGTGGTTCATCAAACTGCTGCTCCAACATGTAAGTGACAAAAAACTTTGAGATTAAAGGTACTTTTAAAAATAGAATTGCCAACTTAAAGAACCTTCATGTAAGTAATGTAAATATTATTTTTTTTAGCTTCACGTCATGTAGCTTCACGTCACGCAGCTTCACCTTCTCGCCGCCCTAGGACAGTTCGTGGTAGTCGAGGTGGTTCTGTGTGTAAGTACAAACTAAAAATAACTTCAAGCAAATGACCATATTATAAATATCAGTCAATGAGTTTCTGTGATGGTCGTTTTGCTAATGATAGGACTATTTTATTCCATTCTTGTTTAAATACTCTGGTCCCAGTTTGTCATGTTCATGTTGTGCATCCATAGCTCAATGAACATACTACGTAAGCAATTTTGTTGTAGCATGACATTGGCTCTCTTTTGTTTTTTTTTCTTATGACGAATAAAATTTTTTGAATTTTGAAAAGCTGCTATTTAAGATTTTTTATCAAAGCATTGTAGTAATAGTAGATGTCTCTTTCTAGCACGTCACACGTCTTCAGTTGCTGCTCGTCCACCATCACAAGGGCGAACGGAATTCTCCACCACCACCGAGAGATTCCTGAGGGTGGAAGAACAGCAGCTGGAGTTACAAAGACTGTATGCACAGATCTTGCAGGCCTTTCTGGAGAGAAGTGCAGAGCGCGAAAACAAATTAATAGAAGCTGTGGCTGCAGTCGGGAAGGGGCTACAATCATTGGCAGAGGCCAAAAATAAAGATTAACAAGAACTAGCTTAGTTTTATTGAAAGATCCGCCTCAAACCACAAGTAAAAAAAGTCTCAAGTCAAAACATTCTTTATTTCGTATTTATTTAAATACACTTGAAACCAGTCAAACTAGTAACAAATTGAACTGAATCTACCACCACTTTGGAAAGTCGATCTGTTGAGAAGAAGTGGCAAGAAACTCAACAGCAATCATCTTTTAAAAATACACAATAACAATTAACAATCTTGCATCCGGATAACTTATAGTAAAACTTTAAGGTTTAAAGAACTTTATTTCTCATAAGAACAAGTTACAGTTCACTTAAAATGAGATACAATATTTTTTTTACTTATAATTAAAAAAGATGAAAGATTTATATTTGTTTGTCTAGGATTCTTATAAGTACACACACACACACACAACTTCACGCCTGTATCCCGTATGGGGAAGGCAGAACACCAGAGGTAATAAAACCATCTGATGTCACGTTTGACAAATTAGGAGGCATTATAATAGTGAAGAGAGACTATTGCAGTGACAGGGGGTCAGCCTATCGCCCACAAAAAAGCCTCCCATAACTCCTCGGACTATTTTATTAAAAATAGTCCGAGGAGTTAGTCTTATAAGTACATACATTTAAATAATCATTTTCATATAAAAATTGAGAAAGAAAGTATTACATCAATATTTTGGTAATAGGAAATGATACATATGCTAATTGTTATTAATATTTTGGAAGTGGTGTTTTAATCTAAGTTTATAAGACTCGAAAGAGTTAATTCTTTTAAGTTATTTGGTAATTTATTATAAAGTTGTGCTCCCTCAAATAAAACTGTAGTTTTTCCGTAATTTGTGCGAATTTTAGGTACATGAATCTTGTTTCTGTTTCTTTAAATTTATCAAGTCTTGAATATTTGTGGGAACCTTATAATAAAAACATATGCATTGACCCATAAATGAGTTAGTGACTTTATGAAGTCTACTATCATAGCCGGCTAGCTTTTACTTGTTTCTAGTATTAACATTATGTAAGTCACATTTTCTATGGAACATGTTTTAAGTTCTTTTTTACGAACATAAGATTTTCAAAAATATATTGTTAGGCAAACGTAAGAATATTAATTTCCTTAAACTTATTTCGAAGTGTCGCTCTGGAATTCAGTTTGTAGATTGCGCGAATAGCCGGTTTCTGCAGCACAAAGATATTTTTTATATTGGTCTCTTTTCACATTGGAGTTGTGCGTCTAGGGTTATGCTAAGAAACACTGTTGAATCGACAGGGCTCAATTCTTGTCCTCTTACAATTAAGTTAGTATTTACATGTTGGACATTAGGTAATGAGAATTTTAAAAATTAAGTTTTATTTTCATTGAGGAGCAGGCTAAAAACCATTTCTCCACAATTTAAATACAATGGTTTACTTCAAAGCAATGTTTCAATTGCCTACTCAATTTAAATAGAAAAGAAGTATCATCAGCAAACAATATGACCTCACACTTCTTTTACCACATGGCAATGACAAATCATTATGTGAATTAAGAATAAGAAAGGGCCAAGAATCGATTACAGACTACCTACAATAAACTACATCACCAATCAATTATGTACGTGTAACACCATAGTCTTCATGCGCACTTTTCATCAGGTTGCATGGAAGACAAATATCCTATCGTTACAATATAAAAAAAAAACCTAATTATGACGTGAACGCCAAAGTCTATTCACTATATTTCGCCTACGCAATTGCCCTACACCTAAATCGGCGTTAGATGGAAAATCCCTAATTTGCCCCCTTTGAATTTCAGCAATTGTTTGGACCTCTTGTACTTGCTCTTCTTCCGAAATTGTAAATGCTGGCATTCCTGCGCGATTGCACATATTGTGCAAAACACAACATGCAATTACAATTTTGGCAACTGTATCTGGGTGGTAATTGAGCACTCTGTGTACTAATAGGCACCTAAATCGTCCTTTTAGGAGGCCAATTGCTCTCTCAATAGAGTTACGAGCAGTTAAGTGAAGGGCATTGTAAAAAGACTCTGGGGAATTATCCTCGGCACCACTGATTGGTGTCATAACATAGGCACGCTGAGCATATCCTGAATCACCTGAAATAAAATTAAATAACAATTTAGTTTTTATATTCACTAATAATATCTATTTTCTGAAGTAGGGGCAGGGTGGGATTAACTTACCGAGCAAAACAACTTCTTCACCAGCATTTGTTAATGCTTCTAAATGAGTTTTTATAGGACCATAATTAAAAATAAAACTGTCGTGAGTAGCTCCACCATATGTTGGATCCACATGCAAAATATTCAGATCCGCATCTGTAATCTGAATAAAATAAATATTAAAAACACTTATTGAATAACTAATGATAATCAATTGCAGTGTTGAAATTCATTTTACCAATTGCACATTTCTTGCATGGTAGCCCTTGCGACAGTAAAAGCGTTCTTCATGCTCTGATGGTTTTTTCAATGCCACCAGAGTGCCATCAATGCACCCAAGAGCTGCCGGAAATCCAAACTTTTTGTAGAACCTGTAATTTACAGTAACCACTAATAAGATCAATTGTCACAAAAAATGTAAAAATCAAAAAGGCCTCTTTAATTATAATACACCTACTAACCTTTCTTTTAACATTTGCCTCTCTTGCACATTTTGAGGGAACCTTATGTATTTTTTCACAATATCCGGATTATTCAGGGCTTCCACTACTTCGTTTATGCAACGAGATGCTGATGATTGGGATAGATATGTCCTAATATTTTCTTTAATGATTTTTTGGTAACTTCCATTAGCAAGAAATGACAAGGCGCACAATAACTGAAAAGATAAATCCATAAAAAAATTAAATAGTTACCCACTTAATCAAGATGTAGTCATACAAAATAGGGACCACTTTTCTATTTTCTTGCTTATCCACCAACATTAGAACTATAGCAGTGTTCTTTCACTTAGTATTATTTCCCTTTCCTTAGAATTCGCTCTTGTGGTAAAAGTATTGATGCTTTCCGATAGATGGCATTATTCTCAACACGGTAAAGATTATGTTCCATTTTAAACCAATAGATGTCACTTTTGCTCAACGGTTCCTGAAAAAATACATTGTGCTTTAAGTAGTTGATACAAAATTAATATTATTTTATCCGCTATATAAGATGATATATTTAATATTTAAATTTAATCATAAATACAAAAAATCGTAGATTTGTCTATTTGGGTGCGTTCTACGCAGTTAGAGTAACTAATTGGGTGCGTTCCAAGCATATGAAAATGTATTTTTATGACTGCAAAAAATACCCAATACATTATTTAACACAGTGGATAGTGACATGAAATAGATTTTATGCAATGATTTAAAGTTAAGAAAATCTTTAAGTTTTTTGTAATACTACTATATAATACTAGTTGTCAAAACATTGACAGCTCTACTATGTTGATGCACAAAATGTCAAAACGAAAGTGAATGAGAGACTGACATGAGTGAAGAATGAATTTAATTCATTCCGTTTCCTCCCGTAAATCGTGAATGTGCTCTGGATTGTGTTTTATAAATTTTCTACAACTTTGGCAAGCTCCTGGACTCTGAATTCTTCGCATTACACGTTGGACTTACGCACGTTACAAGGACACCGAAAAAGAAAACCTAATAAATCACACAACTGCTAAATTGTTTTTATTTACTTCAATACATAGACTTTGATTGAACTGCTGGATTCATCATACCCAAACCTGATTAACCCGTAATTTTATGAATCTAGCTATTCCAAAGTCTTAAGTTATTGTTTAAAATTACCCTTCTTGACAATACAAGCTAGAGCGGCGCAGCTGCGTTTTGGTTGTCGAGGTACGGTTGTTTTCCGCTAGATCGCGCTAGTACCAAATTTGTTAGTGACGACTCTATACCAGTATATAAGTTACTCTATGAACTATAGATAGAGGGTCCTTAGACTAACATGAAAACATATGTATAGCTAGCAGAGAAACCACCTACAGGGAATACTCCTTACTATATACTATATTACTACTATATTACATATAATATGGTGTGCTTGGTTACAAACCTTTTAGCAATAAAATGTGAAAATACTTACAAAATTAACTTACACTTGTAAATTAAGCACTTACTTTAACACGAGTTGAAAGTCCTTTGCCTCGACGTTTTGTGGGCTTTATCAGAGGCAGTAACTCATACTGAAGTTGGTCAATTAATTCTTTAGACAGTCTATACACGCTTATATATTCGTCATCTCTTGTGAATAGCAATAAACTTCGAAGGTTTGTAGACTGTCTACGCTTTTCTAATTTATCTAAAGCATGAGCTTCTTCTAATAAAGATTTTAAAACAATCATTCGTGCCATCGTTATTGCTTCAGTTGGTTTGTAAAGTGCCAAACTTTATTTAAACGCTATCTTTGCTTTCTTCACTTCCACTTTCACTCGTAAAATAGGTGCTTTTAATTTAACACTATGAATCGGGGTCAACAGGGTTCAAGTTCGAAAGTGAGCTTCGAATTGACGGTGCATTTACCTTACAGAATACCACTTTTTACGGCATCCCATACTATATCTGTCAAAATCGTGCAATGAATTTAGTTTCACTCGCAGCCACGCTCACAAATGTGGCGCTAGTGTAGATTCAAATTATCAACCGTGTTATAGAATGCCAATCAAGAAACTCACTGCGGATTATGTCATGAGTTTAGAGTTCGAATTTTACAGAATCGACACACTGAAATCGGATTTCCCATAGAACGTTGCTGCAAAAACCATTTAAACACGGCATCTTCCAAATTTTTTTTGGTTGCTGTCTTCATTGTTTTCCTGGAGGAACTTCCATCTTCATTTTCAAGCACCGAAACAAAGTTTAAAAGTGTTGACTTAGTGTTTTTAATGTCAGAAATTGTTGCTTGTCCTACACCATAAATCTCAGACAACTTCTTACCCGTTACACCTTTATCGAGTTGCTCTATAATTTTCAGTTTGTCCGCTAACGATAGCACAACACGTTTTCTTTTCGAAGCCATGGTATAAAAACTATACAGTATTGTACACGCACAAACAAAAGTAAGCCGTAGCGAAAGAGTAGCGTCCTCGAGCAAGATCAATAGCACACTGGCTAATCAAAACAAACAATGACAGGTGCGCCGTGACTGCAATGCGCCGGAACTTGTCTTAACTTGCCGTTGTGCCTACACTGACTGAATTTTTTGTGATTCGGATAATCGGCGATTCGGATAGTCGAAGTTCGGATAATTGGAGTTCTACTGTATGTTCCTCTTCCGCGCCTATTGGCGGGATCATGGGCAAGCCGAAGCATTCAACCGCGAAACCGCCGGCGCCATCTGCTTGCGCGAAACCCTCAACGTACAGCGTGCCGAGATCACCAGGCACACCGTACCTCAGCGAACTCCCTTGAGCAGGACGGCAGATACTCCCGTATCCACCGCCCAGGGACTTCACTATGGCCGAAAAGGGTTAGGGACCGGTGAAATCGCGTCGCGTTAGATCACCAGAATCTAACCCCCCCCAGCCGCGCTCAATCTGGTGGAATCGCGTCGCGTTAGACCACGACATCCGGCTATCTGGCCTGCCATTATCCGGGAAAATCGCTCACGCGTTAGATCCCCGAAATCCGAATGTCCGCAAAGGGGATTCGAAAAGGTGGACGGCCCTTTCGGCTCCCCTCGACAGATGGACTGACCCCCAAGGCCATCCATCCCACGGTTGAGGCACCTTGGGCACCCGGGGATTGGGGTAATTTTTCACAGATGTTGTCCTCCTCGCAGCCGTTAGGCCCCGGTCCTGTTTCTGGCCAGGATTACGAGTTGGCCGACAGCGCGGACGCCGAAGCAATCCAAGCCTGCTGTCCCTTTGACCAGCTGGTGGTTCAAACCAGCGCTCCCCTCCTCATGCCCTCATCGATGCCCCAAAATGAGCCGGTGATACTCCTTTGGGGAACCGACAAGGGCCCCGCAGCTGATTTTGGTCCGCGCCGTCGAAACGGTACCCCCCGTTTCTGGGGGGTATTCCCCTATCCGCCACATGGGGACGCGCCCGATGGGAGACCAGCAACTCCACACGAGAGTGCGGTTATACCTAGCAACTAGGGGTCCATTGGAACACCATGCCGAATATTAATTCTCGGATTTATATACAGTGTCTTCAGGTAGTAAAGTACCAAAATACCTTCATGCGCGCTTTCCATCAGATGGCATGAAAGACACATGTCCTATCCTTACAATGTAAAATAATAAAAAATAAAAAACCATCTGCACTTGTAGCGATCATTACTGAAATGTTTCCTATGGATTGATTCATAACCCTCTACTGATATTTTACTGATCTTTTATAAATGCACTTAGTCGAACCAGGGTTATCCGACAAATTATTTTCGTCGTAGTTTACGATGTTAGTTGCCGGAACGCCTTTAATACTCTCTTTTAAATTCTCAAAATAAAGTTTGAAGTCCTGAGCCATTTTTTCGGACCAGCCTCCTTTAATATTTTGAAACGACCTTATGGTCAGTGATGTTTTGTTACGTTTAAAAAAAATCCAACCCAATATTTCCCAGGTAGTTTATATTAAATAAATCAGCTCGACCATTTTTCCTTCAAAATTTGAAAATCAAAAGACGCAAATCAAGTCGAGTAAATGGGTTTCCAAAATCAGCAGCAGCAATCAACACTTTAACAATATCCTTCTCTTCAGAGTCACTTAACCGCAACTGTCCACGGTGATTTTAAATGCAACCCTTTTACTTTGTTTTCGATAGTGCATTTTGAAATAAAAAACTTTTTTTCTGCTTCTAAAGAAGAAATTTCATTTCGTTTCACGAGGTGAACGGCAACGTTTAACATTTCTTCAGAATAGTTTTGTATATTCGGCAACCAGGTTTTCATCTACTTTGACGACCCGTTTTGTAAAAAGAAGACAAAAGGTCACTGACCTCTATATTTACCACTGGACTGGCTGTTCCGTAAGTTTGACAGCTATTTTTTTGTGCCTATTTGAAGCGCCACTAGCGAGTAGCGAGTGTCCGCAGAACAAATTTTGACGTATATTGCAAGTGGCCGCCAGAGAAGTGCTAGCTTATTGTTAAGTGATTTTATATTTTTTAAATATTAATTCGAATTTTATGTTGTTATTGTTATAAGCATTATATAAAAGTTATCAAGAATGAGGACATGTGACATATGTGTAAGCGACTAGTTTTAGTACCACGGACACTCGTTACTGCTCGCTACGTCCGACAGCGCCAAAATGGCGATTATCAAACGGGCACAAAAGCACTTTGACAGCCGCCAGTCCAGTGGTAAATATAGAGGTCAGTGCAAAAGGTTGATAAAAAAATAATCTTTATTGTCAACAGAAATCAAATACATTTTATACAATTTTATAAACCAAATATGGACAATGTGGGCGGCCTTATCGCTCCAAGCGATTTCTTCCAGGCAACCCGTTAACAAAAATAAGAAAATATAATTACAATTATAACAGGGAAGAGCCTAAAATATTACAGTATCTTATCCTAATCATAACAATATAAATACCTACAGTCATGAAATAAATATCAAAAATAACAGAATTAACTAAATAAAATAATATACAACAAAATACAAATACTTATATAACGTATAACAATATTCATAAAACAAAGACTTGTATGTAAATGGTGATGTCTATATAGACTTATAGACATCACCATTTAAAACACAATTACACAATATTTGATATTTTAATTAGCGAATAGACGTGAATGGATCGGTTATTTACTTGACAGCGACGTATAATGCACTTTCAAATTCCTTTTAAAACAATTTATGCTTTTTGCTGAGTGCAGAAATGCAGGTAGAGAGTTCCACATGATAGCCGAAAATACAGTAAACGATTTGTGATAAAATCCTAAACTGTGTTTAGGTATAGAAAGGAAGTAATTGTCATTAAAGCGTAAAGTTCGGTCATGTGTATCGTGTCTAAACTTGAAATGTTCCTTCAAATAATTTGGCATCTTTGGATTAAAAAGTGTATTATATAAGAGTGAGAGAATGTGAGTATTCCTGCGAAGGCGAATTGGGAGCCACTTGAGCTTATCTCGAAATTCCGAAATATGGTCATATTTTTGCAAAGAAAATATGAACCGTATGCACATATTTTGAAGACGCTCATGTTTATCTAGCTCTTTTTTTCGACTCTAAAGTACAAAATTTATGTTTTTAAATTAATTAAATATTGAGCTATGTCTATGCACCCGTTAAACAAGGTTTAATACTAAATGAAAATCAATTCACTGCTCCTATTAATTATGCTAGCTTATTTTAATTCTTCAGTATAGATAAATATCATTATCATGATTTGTATTGCCAGCATCTCTTGAAGCTACTAAAAATTTTAATCTCTCCACCAATTCATTGGGATCTTCCTAACTGCCAACGCCGGCGCAGTCATCATGGCATCCGTAAATTCGTCATTCTTTGTGCCATAGTCGACGTTTTCTTCTTAATAAGCGTCGTCTTAATAGAATGAAAGCCTTGTCGTCTTTCGAACCTTCTATTCTCGTCTTCCACTTTCCACGTAAGCTACGTACGTCTTCACACCAATGTCCGTCGATAAAATCCGATATTATCTTAGCAATCGTTCTTCGGTCTAGGGTTGTTCGATCCCGTATGAGCCTCCAAAATTGTGGAGGATAAGAAATAAACTCAGATTTATCTCGAAACTTCGGTGTTTATTTAAATAAAAATCTACTTTACAACTTAAAAAATTACTATTGGCACACGTCTTCACTCAATCGTAGCGGAAAGCAGCTACTAAATCCTTTCTTACTTCATTCTTCACGTCACCTTCTTACATTAATTCCACATTCGTCCACTCATATCTTTCGAACTACGACACAGAATTAGTCTATACAGCATTTGAATCCTACATATATTACAGAAATATTTAATTTTGATTATGGTAAATATTAATAAGTATTTTTATTTATATAAATCAAAAATAAGAATAACCAGTCAGGAGCCTACTATGGTTAAAGAAATCAAAGCAATATGTGATATATATTATATTTGCTCGACTTTAAATTTATTATAATAAATTTCAAAAATGGAACATGCTGCGTTGATTTTGTTTTTAATTATTATTTTCACATGTTTAGGCGCCAACTTAACATTATTTGTGAAGATAATAAATAAAAAAAATAGTTATTTTTTACTATGTCTGCTCAACGAGGTGCACTAATATCCTTATATGAGGCTGGTAAGCGGCAGTGCGAGATAGTGCGACTTCTCGGTATCAGTCGGCAGATAGTTTCTTTTGCTATTAAATGTTTTGATGAGCTTGGCCATCTTGGTGATCGTCCGGGAAGAGTTAGAAAAAGAACTGTGAGGACGCCTTGGCTTCGACATATCGTCAAACAAAGATTGACCCGCAACGCAATCCACAAGCCAAGGTAAGAAAAATGGCTCGAGATTTAGGTGTAAGTCATTCAACGTTACAAAGAGTTGTTAAAAATGAGCTCAAGTTAACAGCATACAAGCTGCGAAAAGCGCAGCGGTTGGATGATAAAGATAAAAAAAATTGGGGTGGCATTTGCTCAACAGGCAAAACTCCTCTCGTTTTCGTAGAAAAAGGTGTGAAAATGAATCAAGAAATATACCGACGCGATATTTTGGAGAGTGTAGTTCTTCCTTGGAGCCAGCAGCACTTCGGCGACCAACCGTGGACTTTTCAACAAGACTATGCTCCATCTCACAGGGCCTCAATTGTGCAGCAGTGGTGTATGGACCATTTCCCAGAGTTCATAAGTTCCAAGGAATGGCCTCCATATTTACCAGACCTTAATCCAATGGATTACAGTGTATGGTCAATTCCAGAGGCGAGGGCCTGTGTAACTTCACACAGAAGTGTAGACGCGCTGGAGGCAACACTTACGAGTGGGACAAAATATCTGAAGAGGAGGTACGGAAAATCGTCGAATACTTCAGAAAACGTTTAAGCCTTTGTATTAAAGCTAAAGGTGGTTATTTTGAAAATAAATAGATATTTACGTTAAAATAATACTGTATTTTTATTATTTAGTAGTCACCGTTAAACTCTGTAAAAGAAAAATACAATAAGCCGTAAAATAATTTGTCAACGTATTTCAGAGCCACCCTGTATATCATCTTATACAGCGGATAAAATAATATTAATTTTGTATCAACTACTTAAAGCACAATATATTTTTTCAGGAACCGTTGAGCAAAAGTGATATCTATTGGATTAAAATGGAACATACAGACCGTTCACTATAAGATGTCCCCTGCCTGCTGATGTTGGCAGCATTGTGGCAGCAGTGTTACCAATAATATGTGTCCATTTTAACCCCGTAATCTAACTTTGTTTATACCTACCACGAATAAATATATGTTTAACTTTCTGATTTGTAAATAATAAACAACTAGGAAGGTTTTGAATGATGACACAAGTTATATTATACGAGGGCGAATCAAAAAATTCTTAGAATGAATACAAAAAAAAAAAAAATTAAACAAGAATATTTTATTTTTCTACGTAATCTATTTCTAATCTAATACACTTAGAATACCGCATCTCCAACTTTCTTATTCCTTCCGCAAAAAATCATTTTCTCGACTATTAAAAAACTCCTCTGCGGCAGTCATAACCGCGTCATCATCGTCAAATTTAGTTCCACGAATATGCTCCTTTAATTTTGGAAATAAGTAAAAATCACTCGGGGCTAAGTCAGGAGAATATGGTGCGTGATCAAGGAATTCGAAGCCAGCACTGCGGATTGCGGTGAGCGCAACTTCCGAACGATGAGGTGGAGCGTTATCCTGGAGAAACAACACGCCCAATGACAATTTCCCACCACGTTTTTCTTTAATCGCTTCACGTAATTTCGGGATTAAGTTTGCATAATAGGATCCAGTTATCGTTTGCCGTTTTGGCAAGTAATAAAAAAAAGGATTAATACACTATCCCAGATAACGAAAACAGCTTGACAAGCAATAGTGCCAACATAACGGCAGGGGACATCTTACGATGAACGGACAATAATCTTTACCGTGTTGAGAATAATGCCATCTATCAGAAAGCATCAATACTTTTACCACAAGAGCGAATTCTAAGGAAAGGGAAATAATACTAAGTGAAAAAACACTGCTTACAACAAAGGAAACATGAGGAAAAGATCGAGCGTTACCAACGCAAAAACAGTAAACTCCAAGGAATGCTAATGGGGAAAGTTATTTTTACTTCGTCAGACGACTCTGATAAAACAGCTTAACACCTAATAGTATTTGAAAATAAATAGTGCTTATCAGTGATTTAAAAATATATTGCTTAACAAATGCGCCTGAAGGTTGACCGTGTGTCATCACGTAGGCAAATCAACCGCTTCAGGTTAACCGTCTGTTAACACGTGGGAGTTTATTAATTTGTTCAAAATATATTTCTTACCGAATACGCCTGGAGGTTGACCGTGTGTCATTACAAAGACAATTCTACACCCTAGAGGTTGACCGTGTGTTAACACGCGGGAAGTTGAAGGTGTTTTAAAGTACCCTAGAGGTAAACCGTGTTTTGGTGTCCTTTTTTAATACCTATTTAAAAAACGATATCGATCCGCATCGTAGGAGTGGCGGGGAAGGGGGAAGGGGGGGGTCAGTAGAAGCCTCGCCAGGGGGGGGGAGGTGCGGAAACTCTTAGTTTTTGAGAAAATCCTGATTTAAAATTTTGAGGTTAGGTCTATGAAAATTATTGAATACTTGTCCTAAGCAACTCAAAATTAATATCAAGCTGTGAGGAAAGAAAGAAATCCATATCTCCCAGTGAGGAAGATCGAAACTTACACATTTTACCATATTTTATATATAAAATTGAAATACTTCAACCCGATAAGTAAAAAAATTGTTACAATAATACAATCCCATAAAGAATAAAGACAACTTGATATTAATCTTGAATGATTTAGGATAAGAATAAATTTAATTTTTATAGACCATCCTGAAAATTGTATTTCTCAAACACCAGATATCCTGCACCTTCCCCTTTCACGGGACGCTTCTACTCGACCCCTGAAATAAAAACAAATTAATGTTTTTTAGTCTTTTATTGGATAAATATGTTTAATACAATTTATTAATTCGATGAATGGATCCTTTTTATTTCTTTCCACCCAGCGCCTCCACATATATTCTACGATTATGTCAGTAAAATTGGCTGGGTGGTTATAATTATCTTTTTTAAAAAATCTTTTTACAACCCGCCATTGGGACTCTATACGTTGAGTGTGAGTACCATCTGAGGCAACAAATGGGTTTTCGGGATCGGAATGATTAACCTTCTTACATCGTATATACCCATGTTGCCCCAAGGCATCATAGGCTCTCCAGCAGTCCGTATGAATAGTTGTCCCCTCAGCAACATGCTTTTTTATGAGGGGAATCAAAACTTCCGTGGACCTTATGTTGTCCGGGCAAACCTCTAAGCGTAGGTCCTCGCTCCCATCTTTTATTAATCCGAGGACCCAGTGGCCCTCACCATGGCGTCCTGCAAAAAACAAAAATCATTATAATTTAAAATAGTAAATACAAAACAGAGATTCATGGTGACTGATTCTATGACAGAAAAAATTTCTAAATTATTATTATTATGAAGAATAGGGCCTTACAATTTTTTTGCAAGGGATCATATTTTGTCTCAGACTCTGTTTTGTGCGATTATAAAAAAAATAACCCTCGGAGGTTAATGCAAGGAGCTCCGCTTTGCTTCGCTCCTTGCATTAACCTCCTAACCTAACCGGTCCGTGTCGGTTTTCTGAGTTTTAATAGTAAGAACAAATGATTACCTTTGTTGTATTTTCTCTTTCCAAATTTACTCTCATCAATTTGGACCACCTTCCCAGGGCCGCCAATCAGTCCAACTGCCTCTTGTTTTTCCAACTGGTACAGAACTACTGTCTCCCGACAGTAGTTATACCAGTAGCATATTGTTGTCTGGGATAGACAGCCCTCTTCCTCCGACTTCTCAGGATCTTCATGCACTACTTCGCTATAAGATTTGCGGTGGGCGAAGCAGTACATGAGGAAGAAAATACGTGGCATCGAGATTCGTACATCCTCGAACCACGTCCCCTTCCCTCGAGCCACTCTGAAGCGGCTTCGGCAAATTCCTTTATTGCATATAAAGGAACCGACATTTCTATTATGTCCATAATTTATGTTCATCGGTTTTCTATGCATCCGTCACATTTTTTCCCCAGGTATGAGGTCGTTTTGAATGGAAAAAGTTATGCATTGCTCACGGGTTCCGAGCTCACGCACAATTTTCGCCAGACTCCACATCTTAGCAATTTCTGCCACGTTCAATTTCCGCTTCACGTATTCCCCGTAAAAATCCTCTACTAATACGTCGTTCTCTTCGCCGCGCGGGACAATGGACGCTGTACTCGTCGACGGTTGGGGATTATCGGCCATTTTGTATAGCACACAAAATAACAAAACACTTGCAAAAAATCGGTAGTCCAGGTAAACAAAAAAGGGTCAGCAGCAGGCAAATCAAGGGTCCAAGGAAAGAAGCGGGGTCGTTGAGGGAGATAAAAAACGAAAAACTGCTCTCTGCACATTCACATAAACGCAAGCGATAAGGGAATGAAATCAGAAACTGAAAATGTCACTAGTTCATTCTGAATGAATGATTTATTCAACATTTCAATCAATCATTTTGTTTTTTGCTTGCAATATAACCTCAAAAATTAAAATTAGTGTTTCTCAAAAACTAAACATTTGCGCATAAAAACCCGCTAGATAATGGGTCCAGGCAGTTATAACTATCGTTTAAGACCAAAATTATTCATGAAATAGTGCGGACAGATATAAGAGCCAACCCTAAAAAACATATGACCATTTTAGGTCTGTTATATATCAAGACGATATATGTTATTTAGGAAATAACTATTTCGTGTGTCAAAATAATGATAACAAAACAACCAAATTATTGAATTGCTTAGGTTTGATGTTCATTATAAAAAAAAACTAGTTAAACTATGGACACCAATTCCAAAACTTAGTATGGTGAAAGACAGTTGTGTCTTGGTTATGAAAAAATATTTCATACCCGAAAACTGTCTCTTTCAAACATTAAATCCAGAAATCCACAGGTGCTATACCATAAATACTATCCAATAGTATACATATTCAACGGATATAATATTATTATTCAGATTATTATATAATATTATTATTATCATACATACTCCAAGACGAGATTAACCTCTTCTATTTATTTACTCTTTTTTGATGGAAATATTTAAAGGTATTTGTTCAGCTAATCTCCGTTAGGATAATGATTTTATAGAAAGTATAACAACTGTAACAATCTCTTTTTGTCGTCTAAGAAACCTATTATTTCTCAAAGTATAGATAAACAGGTGCATAAAGTTAGTATTTCTGATAGCGGATCATACCTCATTTTGCTATATTATAGGCATACTATATAACAAGAACAAAGTATTTTGCAGACTCTGTGTGTCTTAGACATTAAAACTAATTAAGAAAGTTTTGAAATTATGTGATTAGTAACCATAAAAAACGACTGGTTTGCTCGGTTGTTAGTTAATTTTGATTTAGATGTAAAAAAAGACCTGTGACGTTTGTTTTTGCTTTAAGTATGTTCTTAAGAAATAGGTCTTTAAACATCTACCTGTTTAATTATATCTGAAGAATGGAGCGACGAAATATAATATATTTTTAGGGTCAGAAGTGATTAATAATTAAAAAAAACAACACTCAGGTTAACCGGATCTTTAATTTTACAAATACAGCAACTTTATAGAAACTGTGATTGACAAATTCACAATTCAAATATGAAACAACACTTTTAAACACAGTAAAATAACGAAAGCAGCTAACACAAAATGACTCACGCGTACCGAGTAGTTCCGTTCCACACGCACCGAGTTACCAAGCCGAAAATGGTTAGCAGCCGTCGTCTGTCGTCACTCGCCCCCCCCCGAGGGGGGAACGGGGAAATACGCTCGGGGCATTGGCCCCTTTCGGGAGGCAGCAGCGCAGCCCAAAGAGTTGGGCCGGTCTTTGGGGTGCCTTAGGCGCGGCATCGATGGTGGCCTAGCTCCCCTCGCAATCAAGCCCGTCAGCGGTCTATCGCAAGACAGACGGCCGTCGGGCGATCAGCGTAGGGAGCTAGGGGATCAGCTGGCCAGCTACTGCCTCCAGAAATGCCCAGAGCTAGGGCCGGCGCCGGGTTCTTGGACACGCTCAGCGCGTTGAGGGCTGTCCTGAGTATGGCCAGCGCGGCCTTGATGGCGGCGCCGGCTGGGCTGTCTTGTCCGGTGGGGGCCACAACCGTCTCGACGCACGGGGCGGAGTTTGGTTTGCGGCGCCGTCTCCTCCTGGTCATCTTCGGTGTGGCCGCCGCCCCTGGGTTGGCGGGAGCCATAAGGCTAGCCTGCCCCAGGGCGGCGGGGACATGTCGGGTCTGGGCAACTGTTCCGGCCTTCCGATTGCGCATCTCGCGCTGGAAGACCCGGCAGGCTGCGCTACTTGCGGGGTGTGACTCCCCGCAGTTAGCGCACGTGGCGGGTTCTTCACGCGGTCTCGGGCAGGCTCCGGCGTGGTGTCCCTCCCCACACCGCACACAAGCCAAAGGCCTGTGGAAGTTGTGGAAGGAATGCATATTATGTCCAGACGGACTGGCGACAGAGCGCTTACATGGGAAAGGACGTATTACCCTAGGTCAGGGATGCGTTGTAAAAACAGATAGGTTTATGTTGTATGCAAATAAGGAATACACAAGTCAGTTATACGTGAATGATAAAGTTATAATGCCTATATTATCGCCGTTAAATGAGCTTATGAATACCTCCCTAGCATATTCGAAGATTCAAACTGAGTCGCACAATCAGATATTTCAAAATTTACAGAAGGATATTGACATTTTAAAGGAACAATCCAGTGGTACTTTTATATCAAACCACGACACGCACCATTATATAATAATTTACACCTTGGTCGGAAGTGTATTACTGAGCATAATATTTATTACTTGCTGGTTAATAAAGACACGTCGAAGAGATATCACGTCTCAGAGATCAGACAGCAGAAGCGATAGAAGACAAAGCACGGAATTGCAGAGAAACCTACAGAGAACGCCGGGACCTATCGTGTTTAATATAGAGAGTGCAAAGCTACCGGGTCCATCAGTGAAATTTGACACTAAACTAGACAGTTAACAAGTGCAACTAAAGAGTGATAATTGACACTAATTTCTAATACCTACGTGTTTAGTAACGGTTACTTAAATGTTTAATTTTGTTAGTTTAGCTATTTTAATATTCTCACATTAGTGCATTCCTTTCATTATTTTAAAATTTACTTATATCCCAAAATAGTTTCGATCTACTCTGCATATTCCATTAATTGAATTTTAGATAATGTAATAATTATTCTTAAGTTTGTTTACATTATTTCTGTTTATTTTGGTTTTAGTTGTTTTGTGTAACTTAGGTGTGGCAGTATGTACGAAGTACATGGTTTTAAGGTAAATTGATGTTGTAACGTAGGTACAATTTTTAAACTTAATCGGCAACGCAACCTGAACCGGTATTTAGCCTCGACAACGCGGGACGCGGGGAATACGCTCCACGGAGGGGTCTGAGCGAGCCAGCCGAGATACCAGCGCACAACGCGACAGAGACCGGAGTGTTTGTGACTAAATGCGTACGCGCTGAGTACTTGATCCTTAACTACTTACCTTGTCTAAGTTTATCTCGCAATGCAATAAATATAGTCAAATATAGTGTTTATTCCCATACTGGGAGCTAAGGCTGGATTAAGGAAGCTGCATATAAAATACTAAGCTACATATGAAATACAGTCAGCCGCACTAATATACTAACGGATGATCAGTACGGTCATCGTCTATACTATACGTTGGCGACCAACGTTGGGTACCAATTTTGTCACGTTAGATATAAATAAAATGACAAAAATAGAGTATTTAAGACTATATTAACGTATCTTAACAAAAAAATAACAAAAAAGGTATTCAGGGTCGTAGGTAGGTCTCTCACTGGCACTCGACAACGAAACTCCAACAACACTCCCCTGTTCCAATCCTGGTCCAAGCGCTTGAGTCCGTCGTATAGTATAGACGATGACCGTACTGATCATCCGTTAGTATATTAGTGCGGCTGACTGTATTTCATATGTAGCTTAGTATTTTATATGCAGCTTCCTTAATCCAGCCTTAGCTCCCAGTATGGGAATAAACACTATATTTGACTATATTTATTGCATTGCGAGATAAACTTAGACAAGGTAAGTAGTTAAGGATCAAGTACTCAGCGCGTACGCATTTAGTCACAAACACTCCGGTCTCTGTCGCGTTGTGCGCTGGTATCTCGGCTGGCTCGCTCAGACCCCTCCGTGGAGCGTATTCCCCGCGTCCCGCGTTGTCGAGGCTAAATACCGGTTCAGGTTGCGTTGCCGATTAAGTTTAAAAATTGTACCTACGTTACAATGTGCTCACACAGCAATCGTGACATCGCATCGATAGATTCGCTGATATAGCAATCGATAGCGTATTATGTGAAGGTCGTACGCACCTTTACTTACATTTTACTTCCTAGATTTACTTTCCTTATTTAAGATAGAATAAGATCATTATTACATGTTCAACTTTACAACAGTTTACTTGTCTTTCTTTTACATTTGACATCCTAGTTTAAGTTTACGTAGTTTTAATTCTATATGTTGGATTAACCCCCAACAAAGGCGAACAAAACGTGTCCGGTTACATATTATATTAAAGATCAAAACCAACAAATTATATCTGGTACATTCTACGAACAAGAATTGCAAAATTCAAAATGCCCTCATATATACTTAATTGAAAAAGTAATAAAAAAAATAGGTAGTAAATTATTTGTTAAGTGGTTAGGATTGAGTGAAAAAGAAAATAGTTGGATCGATAAACGAGCGATTGTATAAGAATGATGGTGATATAAATGTAATATTATTGTAATAACAGCAATGAAAGGAGGAGGACTTGTAAATACTTTGATAGATAATTTACCTATAGAGCTACATTTGCCTGGATACAACTACTGTTGACCAGGTACTAAGTTAAAAAAACGCTTAGCTCGAGGAGATAAAGGTATCAATTTATTGTAAACAGTATGTAAACAGCACGATATTGCTTATACTAATTTTAATAACAGAGAGGATCGCAATAAAGCAGATATCGAACTAATGAAGCAAGCTAAAGATCGACTACGTTCACAAAATGCCAGCAAGGGAGAAAAGGTTGCTTCGTGGTTAGTCAACAAAGCTATGAAAGCTAAAATAAAAACCGGGGTTGGAATCAAAAAGTTTCACTCAATTATTTCTAAACTTCGAAGTGGTATTAAAAAATTAAAAACTAAGAATAGTAAATCTGTCATTAAATATGCCTACGCAGCTGCAAAAAAATTGGTTGGCAAAAAAAATCATACACGTATCCCACGAGTTATACCTGTTCCGAAATCAGGAGGCATTTTGCCTTTGATACCAATTTTTGCAGGTCTATCCGCATTGGGCAGTTTAGCAGGCGATGCTTCAGCTATTGCAAAAACTGTTAATGACTTCCTAACTGCAAAGAAATCTTTAGCAAAGACTTCTAACCACAATCAAACTGAATCAATCGCTATAGGAAATGGGTTGTATGTTAAACCTTACAAGAATGGTCATGGTATTTACGTAAAATGTCCAAAAAACTGAAGAATAGGCTGCCTAATCGAGCTTTGACAAACATCGATATCAAAACATTTGCTCATCGCTGTGTACCATACTTTCGTGGGGTATTTATGAGAGATACCTTGCCAAGAAAAGCGAAACGAATTGAATGTGGCATAGTTAATTTAGATTCCGCTAAGAACGAGGGAACACATTGGGTGGCCTATATTAAATATAATGACTATTGTGAATACTTTGACAGTTATGGTGATTTGAAACCACCCCAGGAATTGTTAAAATATTTCAAGAAATGTAAAAAATTTTATAACTATGTGAGATACCAAACGTTTAATACTATAATTTGTGGTCACCTTTGTATAAAATTTTTACTAAACTTTTGGAATAAAAAATGTATAAATTGATATGAATTTAGTTTATTTTCATCATACCTATAATGTCATTTACGCTATCAATATCAGGCAGCACGCCATCTTTGGTAACAACTTTTTCTCCGAGCTTACAATTAGATGGTGAATACGAATGTGCACTATTGTATTTCTCCACATTCAACTCCATTCCAAATATAGATACAAGTAACAATAAATTTCACTACGGATCCAATCAAATCGTGGAAATTCCAGAAAGAGCTTATGAATTTCAAGATATTTGTGATTACTTAACAAATAACATAAAAGATTGTTCTTTGAAACTTTCCTGTAATAATAATACACTGAAAACATTTCTGTATTGCACGAAAGATGTTCACTTTGAAAAAGAGAACTCCCTTGGAACTATTTTAGGATTCAATGGTATGACCTTAATAGCCAATATATTACACGAGTCATCGCTTCCAGTTAATATTTTATCGACAACCGTGGTGAGGATCGATTGTGATATTATAAGTGGCTCCTACATTAACGGTAATCCGTGTCATATAATACATGAATTTGCGCCAAACGTACCACCCGGCTACAGGATTATTAAAATACCTAAAAACATAATTTATTTTCCTGTGAATCAGAGTGATATTAATAACATTACCATAAGAATCCTTGACGCTAAAAGTAAATTGGTGAATTTACGAGGAGAAGAAATTCAGTTATATCTACATTTAAAGAGAAGAAATGTTTGACTACTGCAATACGAGTAGTGTAAATCCTCGATTTGTGCAAAACCAATCTCAAATCCTAGTCCTTTCAGGCGCTAACAATTACAATAAATATCCATCCTTACCAGCTCAATCGATCAGTCACAAACCAATCATCCGTAAAATAGCACATCGTAAAAAGAAAATAAAATTAAGTATTGATAATAAAGAATTTCTTAAAACAATTGGATTGTTAAAATGAGCATTTTAAACATTACAAATCCGCCAGTCTATGACACTTCTATCGAAAGCATTGAAATTCATTCGTATAAACCATATGGAACAAGTTTTAACAACAATGATGAAATCCGAATCCCAATCAATCAGCAAGATTTGTACGTTCTGCCCTCAGCTAGCACACTGTATTTGGAGGGAACCGTGTACGTGCAAAATAAAGATACCAAAACTACCGTCACAAGCGTTCAACTCACAAATAACGCATTGCTATACTTGTTTCAAGATATAAGATATGAGCTGAATGGTGTTGAAATAGATAAGGTTAAAAACTGTGGTATCACCACAACCATTAAATCTTTAGTATCGTTTAATGACAATGAAGCTAAATGGCTAAAGCGTGGTATTGGGACATGAATGGAACTAAATGTCATGGTCCTTTCTCAGCTTCGATACCTTTATGTAATATTATGGGATTTGCTGAAGATTACAAAAACATAGTTATGAATTGTAAGCATGAGTTAGTTCTCCTGCGAAGTAATAACAACATGAACGCATTGAAACTCAGTACCGGTGAATTTGTACATGACATCGAAATACATAAAATTGTTTGGCGTGTTCCACACATCAAGGTGTCTGACAAGGAAAAAATTCATATACTGAAGATACTGGAGAAAGATCGATCAATTCAATTAGCGTTCAGAAACTGGGATTTGTATGAATATCCTTTACTGCCTAAAACTACCAAACATACTTGGTCTATTAAAACGTCATCTCAAATCGAGAAACCAAGATACGTTATCATAGGTTTGCAAACGAATAGAAAAAATAATGTTCTCAAGGACATGGCTCAATTTGATGAATGTGATATACGTGACGTCAAAGTTTTTCTTAACTCTACCTATCATACTATCCATATGAAAGTCTTAATGTGAATTTTTCTAAAGATCGATATGCTGTTTTATACGAACAATACGCTAGATTTCAACAGTCTTACTACGGTCGTAGATCAGAACCCTTGTTGGGATCACAAGAATTCAAAACTAGAGCTCCACTTTTTGTAATTTATTGTTCAAGGCAAAGTGATAACTTAAAATCAGGACCTGTAGTAAACATAAGGATTGAGTTGGAAAGTAATTCAGAAATACCTGATCAGACTGCTGCATATTGTCTAATCTTAAATGATTGTATTGTTGAATATAAGCCCCTGAGTAATATCGTTAAGAAAATATCATGAAATCTGAATTACTAATCGTTGATCTACAAAGATTCAAAAATAGTGAAAATGATTTTATTACAAAATAACTTTCACTCGCTTTTAAAAAATAAAGATTTCACCCAAACATTTTTAATAAGACCACCTTACTCCTTTAATAAGTTGACAAAAGAAGAAAAGAAACAAGTTCGGTGGCTAGAAAAAAATAGCGGACTAAGGTGGAGCGAGGGATATGTAGACTATTATGAATTTAGACGTGTTATAAAGTTAATCTTGAATAATAAGACCATACTTACAAAAGGTTATGAGAAAATTAAATGGATAAAAGATCTATGTTCAAACTGTACTGTGTTAGATTTACATGATCATGGATGTTATAACCTATCAAGATTACATACAGAATATTGTGAAGATAATAATCTATATTGTATTTTTCACAACAATAAGTGTGCATTAAAAAATGTAATGTGTATGAAAAAGTGGATTTCTGCAAATAATGTTATTATCTAACTATTTGATTTAAGTATTAGTAAAACAAATAATTGTATCTATATACCAATTAAATAAAACACTTTAAATTGCATCTATGTTTTATTTTTAATAAAATAGAAAAGATTTATAAAACATATTTAGTATAACCTTAATTACAATAAACATCCAAATTGACAATATAAAAATATTTTAAGTATCGATATCACTGCAAAGTTTTTTGGAGATTTTTTTTATTACATTTTCAGTTTCATCCATTATATCGTCCATGCTATCTTTTACTACGTATAATAAATTTATTTATTTCTCCCACAATAATATTTTACATACTATAATTAAAAACTATAAATATTATAAGAGCTAATATTAAGAGTTTCCCTGTACTAGGGGATCACCAGGCTCTTCCCTCGTGCCAAGTACCATAGTTCTTAAACTAAGACTAAACAATGACTAAGTATTATGCTACATTAAGTTTATTTTACATTACGTTGACAGATTTTTTCTTAAGGCGAGTATTTTCGAGCGCAGTAGGCATTAACGCTATATGGGACTGCGTGGCGGGCAGTCGCGTAAATGAACACGTCAGCGCACAGAATAGCCACAGTATAATTAATAGTAGTAATATAGTAGTACTATACCTATAGTGTGGCTTGTTATACGAAATTCGTTTCTACGATGATTAAAACTTATGTCAAGGATGATATAATATAATCTATATTTTTTATTTATCTGGATTTAGAATTGCGATACCTATACTTACTATTTTATTTTTTATAAATATTGTAATGGCCATTTTATAGATGAAATCTTTTTAAATTTATATCCTTACTGAATTCTGTTGTGAAAATCTTGACTGGAAAGTATATCGTGACGTTAATTTATAACTTTCATAAATTATTTGTTCCAAAATTCATTAAAATCAGATAAGTAGGTAGTAGAGATCTTTTACATAAACTTTTATCTCTCATTTCAATCCTATAGGGGTTGGTGTTTGAAAAAAAGTAGGGTTAGGGAGCTATTTTCATTACTAATTTTCTACATTCAATCCACCCCTTCGGAATGTGTACCCGTTTACACGAAGTAGTAAATTTTTAGTAGTTATTAATATCTAAAAAATAGTTATGTATGATTATATTCTTAAATGTCTATGTGTCGTCATAATCTATTAGCCGTCTAATCTATAAAGCCGAAGGGTTTGTCTGTTTGAACTTTGAACTAGATTATTCGTGAAAGAACCGATCAGATATAATTTAATGTTACTAAAGTTGATGTATAAAGGTCCAAAACACTATTTTTGAAAAACATAGCATATGAAAGTTTAACCACAAAATACATAAAAGGTGACCAATTTAAACTTACTTTTAACACTGTGAAATTATAACTATCTGAAAGCATAATTTTAACACACAGGAAAATTGGTAGTAGATGCCATCTATATTCCCTTTCAAGAACGAAGTAAGTACTTTTTATTTATTAATAACTAGGTACATCAAAAGAATTGTAGGTGGCAGCATTACTCAAAAACATATTTCTTGAAATTATAAAGATACGAAACTAATTTGATATCTGGAACTTTTGAAATAGAGTCTATTTTACTCGTGACAAAATTAATACAAGAAGGTATTTTAATGGACACACAATCAATTATTTTCAATCCATTATTTTATCGGACGTTAAAGTACAGGCAAAGCAATATTATTTGAACGTAACCCATTCAAACAAATTAAATGATATTCGTTTCGATATTAATAACTAATACCCATCAGCACCTCACCATCAGTGCTAATGTCTTATCAGCACCCATCAGTACCTATCAATACCCATTAGTACTTATCAGTAGTTACCCATCTGCACCCATAAACACCTATGAGAAGCCATCAGCACCTATCAGTACCCATCGGAACCCAATAGCATCTCTCAGCATCCTTCATTACCCATCAGCACCTATCAGCACATCTGAGCACCCAACCTATCAGTACCCAACAGCATCTATCAGCAACCATCTTTACCCATCAGCACCCATCAGCATCTATCAGCACACATCAAAAAGAACACCTCTATAATATACAACTTTGCATAGGTGTTCTTTAATACTTATATAATATATATCCCATAACTTTGAAGTCAAACTCAACTCAAACTCAAACTCAAAAATTCTTTATTTCGTAAGTATTTAAATACATTTGAAATAAGTCAAATAATTTACAAATTGAACTGAATCTACCACCACTTCGGAAAGTCGATCTGTTGAGAAGAAGTGGCAAGAAACTCAACAGCAATCATCTTTTAAAAATAAGAGAAATCATCTTCTTGCATCCGGATATCACTTTTCACATCAACACTTATCCATAAATCTAACAAAGGGTTAATCTTAAATATTTTAGGATTTTATTATAAAATGAAGCGTACACATGAACGAGTTGATCTTCTGGAGTCTACTATTATTATGTGATAAATACCTTAAAGAAATAGACTTCCCCACAGAACTTAGATACTGCTGCGATAACGTTTGTCATAACATAGAACATCACTCGGTTATTGAAAAACTGTATTCATGTATAATTAATTCGCTTAGTGAGGCATCAGCAAAGAGTTTTTCAAAAAGATTAAGGTATAAGGAAAAAAATGTAACTGGTTGGAACCAACATGTTAAAGCAGCACACGAGCAGGCTAGGCTTAGATTTAATTTATGGGTTCTAAGTGGTAAACCTAGGTACGGAGCATTGTTTGAAAGCATGTGTCACTTGAGGCGGGTTTTTAAAAATAAACTTAAATTTTGTCAACGTAACAAGGAACAAATAAAAATGAATATTATTGCATCTCAACTTAAAGAAAAGAAGTTCCAGGCTTTTTGGAAAAGTACTAATAAGTTAAACCTTAAGCCTAGCCTCCCAACTTCAATCGCGGGCAAGAGTGTTTATGGAGCATTTCAGGGTGCCAGCAGTAGCCTTATGTGATGTGGTGCAGGAGTCCGATCCTGGGGCCAGTTGTAATGAAACACCTATTGGATTTACAGCAAAACAGGTTTCCTCTTTTATTAAAACCATGACTAAAGGAAAATCCCCCGGCTACGACGGCCTCAGCGTCGAGCACTTGCAGCACGCTGGTAAACATATAGGTAGAGTACTTTCAATGTTATTTACATTATGTGTTCGACACTGTTACCTGCCAGAAGCCATGATGGAAACAGTTGTAGTGCCTGTAGTCAAGAATTCAACTGGGGATTGCTCAGACCTGAATAACTACCGCCCAATATCACTCGCAACGGTATGTGCTAAAGTATTAGATGGCCTGCTTGAACAAAAACTTTCTTATTTTGCAAATCAGCTGAGTGATTCCCAGTTCGGATTCAGGTCAGGTCTGTCAACTGAACAAGCTATTTACACCTTAAAGCAAACTGTTAGTTATTACACAGACCGAAAGACACCGGTATATGCAGCGTACCTTGATCTATCCAAGGCGTTCGATAGAGTTAATTATACAGTACTCTTTCAAAAACTTACCTCTCTCAAAGTACCCAAGGAACTTATAACTTTACTTAAGTATTGGTATAGTAGTCAAACAAATTGTGTTAGATGGGGGGATGCTGTATCCGATAAATATCGTCTTGAGTGTGGTGTGAGACAAGGAGGTTTAACATCACCTTTGTTATTTAATTTTTATGTCAATCAGCTGATAGTTGATTTAAGCAACACGATGGTCGGCTGTTCCATCGACGGAAAAATAATAAATAACATAAGCTATGCTGATGACATGGTGCTGTTGAGCCCGTCGATTCATGCTTTGAGGAGGCTGTTGAACGTGTGTGAAAATTATGCTGACAGACATGGACTATTGTATAACGTTAAAAAGTGTGAGCTTATGGTATTTGGAGCGGGTAGTAAAATACCTTCTAACATTCCTAGGCTCACACTCAATAATGTTGAATTAAAGCGAACTTTTAAGTGTAAATATCTTGGACATGTTATTAATTCTCACTTAACGGATGACGATGACATTGAGAGAGCACGTAGAGCTCTAGCAGTACGTACCAATATGCTGGCTCGAAGGTTTGCCCGTTGTACACCGTTAGTAAAGGTAACTTTGTTTAAGGCTTATTGTCAAACTTTTTACACGTGCAGCCTTTGGGTCAATTATAAAAAGAAATGTTACTCAGCTCTACGTGTTCAGTATAACAATGGCTTTCGAATACTGTTGGGGCTGCCGAGGTACTGCAGCGCGTCAGATATGTTCGCGGACGCGCGTGTGGATGATTTTTACGCCATCATTAGAAAATCGGTCGCCTCACTGATGCGTCGGACCTGCGGCAGCCCAAACAGTGTTCTACAAGTATTAAAAGATAAGATAGACGGTTCTATATTTAGACATTGGAACAGTTGCCATTTAGAGAGGAATGTAAAATAATTGTGTAAACTAACATTAATTTATAAGTTTCAAGTGTTACTAACTATTTATGGACCGAGGGTCTGAAATAAATGCATATTATTATTATATTTATACAATAGGCAATCAAGTACTAGACAGAAACGTAGACATAGATATAGAGGTAAAGATAGAAGCAGAGATAGACGTAGCGATAGAGGTGAGAGAGAATACAGATAATGTGGATGGGGATGAGGATAGTCGTGGGCAAAGACAGGACGTGGACATGGAAATGGGGAAGTCGGAGTCAAGTTGAAAAAAGTCATAAAGTCATCAGCAAAACGACCTGGCACCACTAGCAGCACCCGTTCACGAGTATAACGCAAGCACCAGTCATCACCCTCCTCAACCATATTTTAGGGAAGAGGGTGACCCGACACCCGACGCTACCGCTAGCCTTGCCGCCTGAGGGAGCATGACTTTTTGGTTTTGTTCCTTACTTAAAAAATAATACTATTTGCCAAAGAATATGTGGTTCAAAAGTGCATACTTTCCAAGATATCCTCGGTCTTAATATAATGAGTTCATGAATTATCACCCGTGTAAAATCTCATCCACTCAATAGACGCGTGTCACTGAAGTCATACAATAAACAACAAAAACATTTTAAACGTTGAGGAATGTTGCAAACAATGTACACCGCAAAACGTCGCAAACTGTACCTACCTGTGCATAGCGATAAAAAAGGAGTAGAAAAAGCCACGTTGTCATACTTCGCATAATGTTATTTTTGACTTAATTGAATTATTTTGCATGAAAAATAAAAACCAAAAGAAATTTGAAAAATTATTCACATGTTATTTGATTCTATTACATGGCCCCATCAATATGGTTATACTATTTTCCTAGAGTTATGGGAAATCAAGCAGAACATATTGTACATATTATACATGGCAATTTTTTTTAATGTCACTTGGAGGTAAAGTTCTCTTAATAATAGAGATAGCAAATTCTACTCCATAAAACATTCCTTTATTTTAGGAAAAATTAAAACTGTATTCAAAGAGTTTTCAAAAACTCGCTTCTTCACCCAGGAATCGAACCGACTTAAATCTAAAAATGAAGATTTCATGGTTTTCCTTTCAATAAATTAACCTAGTATGTGAGAGAGATTTTATTCTTGTGATTGGCTCTAACGAACCACACAATAAAATTACAGGGTGTCATTTTTACAGATTTTAGTCGGTTTGACGAGTGAAACAAAACGAGTGAATTCTTGAAAATCTTTGAATGCGGTTTTATTTCTGTTCAATAATAAAGGACAGTTTCTTTGGAGTAAATTTTGCTATCTCTATTATTTAGAGTACTTTCCCTCCAGATGGCATTAAAAATTACACCCTGTATATTTATCGATGTGCACCTATCAGTATCTACGTTGGAATTGATGTGGAGAGGCAGCCCACAAGAGGTGATGCGTCAATATTAACCCTGTATACGTACGTATAGAATAATAATCCTCCTTTTGGTTTCGTCGGGTAATTACGCAATAAAAGATTTATCGCAAAAAAAAAATTTATGCTTTTTTTGCACATGTTGTCTAATAAACTTAAAAAAAAGAAATAATTATCAGAAACAAGTTTTTAGTTCTATATTCAGCAGTGATAATTGTTTATAATACTCCTTTAATTTATCAATCAAAATATAAAATGTGACTTAACAAAAATTAAATAATTAAATTGTCGTACTGTTATGTGTACACTATGGTCAATAAGACGATCAATTACGCGGGAAAATTGGGAGCAAAAGCGACACAGGTCCTACCTCCATGACGCCTCGCGTGGTACTGAATTGTATCGCACCGCCGTCTTTATTATATTATATTATATTAGAAAAAATAGAACGGTTTAAGAAAAAAATTATCCACAAAAAATAATTTTATGCTACATTACCAATATTATGACAAGTTTTTGTAAGTATAAGTTTGATATTCTCTTAGAATATCGGAAAATCATTTAAAATTTTCATCTTTTTCGTAATTTTTTATGATCGAGTAAAGTTTTTAGTATCGTGTTTTGATCCAGATATTTATAAAATATATTAAACAAACTTCAACATATATTTTTATCCGATCCAGACAAACAATATTATCCGGTTGTAATGAGTTTGAAAACGCATAGGTTTCGCGAATGGGCCCCTTAAAAGCTAAATGTGTGATATTTATTTGGAGTGTGTATATCAGTATGTGTGTGAGAGATGTCTGTATGTGTATGGGGTTAGTGTATGAGATGAAGTGTGACTGGATGTGTGTGTGTGTGTGTGTGGGTAGAAATTTAGTGTGATGTCTCTAACTATTGTAGTCGTTCAAAAATATTTTCAGTTTCTAAGTAATCAATTGATTTGAGCCAGTTGGTTAATTTTAATTTCGTTTCGGTTTTGTGTAGAGAATATATTTTAAGTTTTCTGTTTACTGTGTTATACAATTTTGCTCCACTGTAGTTAAAGAATTTCCGTGCAAAAAATGTTTGTGTTGTGGGAATGTAGCAGATATCATGGTGTCTCCTTTGGGACAGACTAGGGTTATCTTTATCAAAACCAATGATTTTGTGCTTCAGTAAGACAGTACCTAGGATGTACAATTGCCGTACCGATAGCACATCGCATAGTTTGTACAGCTCCTTAGTGGGATAAAGTGTGGGTTTGCAGAACGATATCTTCAAAATAAGTCGCTGAGCTCTCTCCACGTTCATCATGTAACCTTTGCTACTACCTCCCCATGATGTTATACCATATGCAATGACTGATTGGCAGAGCGCTGTATAAATGCAGTTTATTAATTTTGCATCGGCTACATGACGAAGATGTCTGAAGATGTAAGTGAGTCTCCGTATTCTGCTAGCAAGATTTTGAATATGCTCGTCAAATCTAAGGTGTTGGTCTATAATTACTCCCAAATAACTAATACTCGGTGTATTATTTAGGATAGGGCAGTTACAACCATCGGAAGGTGACTGGCATTCGTGTGCAATGATTTTTAAGTTGGGGTTGTTGGGCAATAAAGATTTATTTATGCCAAAAGTTACATATTTAGTCTTGGTTGAGTTTAAAGTAAGATTGTAGGTTGCCAACCATTGCTTAACTAGCATGATTCCATATTGTGCTTTATTATACACCTCGTCCCATGTGTCACCGTAAAATGTGAGAGTAGTGTCGTCAGCATAACACATGACCTTGCAGTTAGGAAGCTTGATTTGGCACAAGTTGTTAATGTAACATAGAAACAGTGTTGGGCCCAAGACGCTACCCTGTGGAATGCCACAATTTATTGAGGACTCAGAACTTAAGACATCGTTAATTTTAGTAGATTGAGTGCGGTGGTTAAGGTAGTCTGCAATCAAAGCTAATTGATGTCCTCTAATTCCTAAGCTCCCTAAGAGTTCTAACAATTTTGGAAAAGAGACTGTGACGAACGCCTTCGCCAGATCTAAAAATATAGTTAGGCATTTTACACCGGAGTCCAACTTATTTGCAACGAAGTCAGTATAAAATCGAATTGCTTCTTCAGATGACCTATCTTTTCTGAAACCGAATTGATTCTCCGAAAGTAATTTATATTTTTCCAGATAACTTTTGAGTCTATTATTAATAACTTTCTCAAAAATTTTGGACAAGACCGGTAATATGTAAATAGGGCGATAGTTGTTGACACAATCCCTCTTCCCTCCTTTATAAATTGGGATTACCACACTTTTTTTAAACACATCTGGGAAAACACCAGAACTGATGCACTGATTAAAAAGAGCAGTTAGTGGAGGCACAACACTGTAACCGATACATTTGAGAACTTTACCCGAAATGCCATCCCATCCAGGTCCACAGTCGGTTTTCACATTTAATATTAGGTTTTTAACTTCTTCTTCAGTTACATCTAGCATAACAAACGAATTGTACGAAGATATAGAATCTACCATTGATTCCAGTGGAGGAGGTGAAATATTTTTAGGAATATTGTTAGCCAACGCACTGCCAATACCAGTGAAGAAATTATTAATACGATTTGCAGATTCATAAGCTGTTTTTTCGATACTCAAAAGTTCATGAGGTGTGTCATTATTTTTAACGGAGTTGGTAATATTACGAATAGACTTCCAGAGTTTTTTATTATTATTTTTGTAATTAGTTAGTTGATCTTTTTCATAGTTTCGTTTTTCTTCCTTTATTATTTTATTACAAAAATTTCTATATCTTTTGTACGTTATAACGATAATGTCATTGTTCGGATTTCTTTTTGCTTTAATACGGAGCCTATCTCGATTTTTAATGCAACGTAACATACCTACAGTGATCCATGGTTTAATCGAAAATTTGTTTCTAGGTATTTTGAATAACTTTGAGTTATTTTCTATTTGATTTTGTATGGTTTGCACTAAGCAGAGTGCATTGTCATTAGGACTTTTGTTAAGGTCAATGATATTAAAATTTGTTTCACTACATTCCTTAGCTAAGTTTTCAAAATTGATTTTCTTAATATATCTACTTCGTTGTTGTGGTTTATTTTGAATATCCAAACAAGTCAATATTGTTTTATGGTTAGTAACATTGAGATCCATTATGAAGGTGTATAATGTTTTCTTGGTTTTGACCATCACGTGATCAAGACAGCTAACATCTGTTGTCAAACTAGTATATGCAGGGATCAATCCATGAAACAGCAGCATTTCATTTCTAAATAATCTATGTTACAGCAGTTAGTGGTTAATATCACCTATAATTAAGACGTTTTGAAACGCTTTCAAAGAGTTAAGTAAAGTTTGTAAAGATTCCAAAAACGTGTCAAGATTTGAAAAGCTGGGAGACCTATAAATTGCTATAATTGCCGTGTGTGAACTGATTTTCAGTAACAAACAATTTGATTCGCACATCTGAGGTTCTTCTATGCTTAAATCTAAACAATTTTTAATATACACCGCCACACCATCGTTTTGGTTATAATTATCAGACGTGCAGTAAGATTTAAATCCATCCAAAATAGGTAGTTGATTTATTTTAGATAGCCAGCATTCTGACATTATAATAATGTCGCAAGTGAGCTTCATCCGAGCTAGTACAATTTCTAATGAATTTAAATTTTAATTTATGCTCCGAATATTTTGATGAAGGATCTTTAAATAATTATTTTTAATTGGTAAAAATTCATGGCAGTTTTCAGGATCACAGTACTGTGGCGGTTTAATATTCATATTATTCAGTGTTTCGGATAATTGATTTAAGTTATCGAATTTAAATAAACAGTATGAACAGTGTAAATATTATAGAATAACCAAAGTAATATGATCTCAAAATCAAAACCCAATAAAATAACACAAGAATCAATGACATATTTAAATTCATATAAGGGAGTCCATTTGTTTAATGTAATTAAATCAACGTATATTGTCATATTAAATAAATCTAGCAGGAAAATGTATTTTAAAATGTTATATCGTATACAGAAATTTAATTTTAGAGACATGACAGTTTTAAGAGTGTATGTGTTTGAGTTTTGTAGTTGTTTTTGTGTGTGATGTGTGGTTAGTATGTATGTTGTAGTTTTGAACAATTTTAAATTATAATAATAAAAAAAGAATGAGAATTGCAAAGTAAAGAGGAAAAATTCTACCATGAAACTCAGAAATAGTCATTTTTCATTTTTAAGTGTAACCAAATCGGATTCCTTTTCAATTCTTATAGATCGTGCACCTTCAGATTTACGCAGGTAAATTTTCCCGTAGGAAGTCCAACAAAAGGTGAAACCATTCTCTTTTGCAAAATTTCTAGAGAGATAGTAAAGGTTCCTAGCCTGCACAGTTAAAAACTCTGAAATGAAAATTTGTTTTGGAGGTCCAGGTATGTTAATAAGCGAAGAGTTTAATTGGATACCTTTGGACTTATCATTAAACTTACGAGAGGTTCTTATTATTTTCTCTTTTTTCATGGTGGATGTAAAGTCAACGACGATTATTGAGTCAGTGTTCTTCGCCTTAGTTCGATAAACGTCCTTTATATCCGCTTCCTTTAATGGTACCTCCAAAATTTGTGCTGTTTTTAGAACAACCCCGCAAAGGTCCTCCTTTGTTTCATTTTCCTTTTTGGGAATATTTTTTAATTGTATTTTTGTGCTACATAAACTCCATTCCAAAGTCGAAATTTTTTCTTCCAACTTCCTTATTAACAAACGATCTTCTTTTTTTTCAGACGCTATAGTGTCAAACTTTACTTTCAAATCATCGTACTGGTGTGATATAAAATCAAGTGAATTTTTCAAATCTTTGTTTTGTGTGACAATCTCTTTAATGTATTCTTCTAGACCAGAAATTTTTTGAAGGTTCTGGTTGGTTGTATATGTGATCATATTTTTAATTTCATCAAGTTCTATTTTTAAGCTGGGATCAGAATTCATTTGTGTACTTTGTTTCTTTCGAACTGTTACAAAACTGTCCTCAAATTGTGACAAATCCGGAGCTGTACGCGATTGATTAGACTCGGAAACTGACAAATCTGGCAAGTTATTCACTTTATTTTTGGTACTACTTTTGGCCGTAGGTGTACTAATAGGAGTACTCGGAGGAGTGCGCTTTAGAGGCATTTTGTACTCTTCAGTTGCCAGGATCGCAGCACAGTATAGGAGATGATAGTTTAAAACTTGTTGATGGTATTAAGTCCGGTCCGATAAATATTTCTGCTATTATGTATGATAATTGTACCAGGAACACAGCAGTTATAAGAAGTCCAAAAAGTTATGTGTTAAGATTAAGAATTCACTTCAAAATTGTTCGGCCTTCTACGCACTCAGAGTAACAGGATAATATGAATGGGTTAGAAGTGATTCGCTATATTTAGTCAGTAGCCTTATTAAACCACTATGTTCTATTTATTCTCGCACCAAAGTACCAGGTGAACATATATAGGAAGTGGTTCACTATTCCTTAATTAGTTCAAATCAGTCATTTTTTCACATATCTTATAGTTAAACTACGCACCAAAGTACTAGGAGGACAGCAATCAGGCGTATGTCGCTTCGTAGTAGAGTGCGGGCGGAGCTTGCGCACGCGGTGTAGCACTCCTGTCGTTGTCCGGTGATGACGCGTTGTACGTAGCTGCGCTGCGCTACGCTCGTAGCTCGTAGTAGGTGATCGATGGACGGGTTTAAGTAAACCTCTTACTGTTTATGCACTCCTATTTTTTCAAAACTTTAAAATTTGCGAATTTAATTATTTAATAAAAATAAAAAATGGATCGTGGATTTTTGGCACAACTACGCTCGACAGCGGTCCGGGGGGAAGAGGGATTGAGAAGATCGTATTGTGCACTTAGCAGTAGATTTTCTTCATGCTCACTAGTTAAGTCAATCACTTTTATTTGAATAAGTCGTCTTCGTTTTCTTTGATTATTATTTATGATAAAAGACTTTCCATTATATTTATTTAATTTAGCTGTGTCTCTTTTGTTTTTTGTTTTCTTCGGCCGGTTTCTTGAACTTAGTTCATACTGTTCACTGAATCCTTCCAGCGGATCCTGAGCGCATTGGAATGGTTCAAATTCTAAGTCTTCAACCTGCACGCCATTCCCGCAAACATCTTCTTCAAACATGATACGGCTCATTGTCTGCAACAATAATTCAAATGTTGAAAAAAATACACCTTAAAAATAAAAATTAAAAGAACAATTTTAATTGCATAACAATACTCACAGAAATATGTATTTTTGATTCAGTCGATGGACACGTGTAGACTACTTTGAAACACAATGATGATTAAACAAGTACTTACATGATTTTGCTGCAAATAAAGCGAATTTGATATTCTTCATATTTCCCAACCGAGTAAATGCTGTGCCAGTGAAATAAGTTATAATTTGATATTCTGCAAGCTATAGGTACTTACTTATCGTGTGAAAACAAGTTTTTATCTATTCAGCAAATACGCGCTGAGCATTGACACTTTTTAAATAATTTGGTAAACATTTCGAGATCAAATCATATGTTTTTGTCTTAATAATGGTGTATGAAATAAACAAATCATTAAATCAAAAAGGTATTAAAATAATGTTTTAATAGTATAGCTCATTATTTGCGTTTAAATGGATACTTTCGGTAAAAAGACTGGATTTCAAAGGGTGGAAAATATAATAGACACCGCGTAGCACTGTCAAAGGGAATATCGCTGAAGTGTTGTCGACTAACTCTCATACCGATAGTTTCTAGTACTTATGTATTTTTATTTATTTTATTTATTTATTAATAATACAAAGATACAGTAAAATTTTTACAAAACAAGTGTAACAAAAACCAGCTTAGGTTTTTGTTACACTTGTTTGTATTTAAAAAAATGTATGTAGGTATTTTAAATAAAAAGCAGTGAGTACTTAAATAAATTTTATTTAAAAATAAAATTAGGTAATTAGTAGAAAACTTACAAACTAGGTATATAAAACAAGAATAATGAAACATACTTACTTATCAACTAGGTTTTATAAAACTAGAATAGTCAACTCAACTTAGATAGGTACTTATATAAAAAGGTAAAAAAATATTTACTGAATTAATTAACCTAAAATAAATAATTATGTTGCATTTAAATTTAACATTTAAGCACATTTGCGCTTCCCCATGCAACGGTAGTAACATTATCAGAAGATATAAACCTCTTGTCATCATTGCCGGAGAGGGCTATTTTATTTACACTTTGTGTGAATATTTCATGTTTGATCGATCTGAATAAAATATTTTTTTTCCGAATAATATTGCGATTGTACAAAACATTCTTATAATCAGACATGTTCAAATGTTTGATTACACTTGTTTTAGTTCCTTTAGCTTTTTTAATTGTTTTGTTTTGCGTTTTAACACAATACAGCTTTGAACGAAGACCGACAAATTCTTTTATAATTTTACCACCCATTTCATCTTTGAATAAACCAGGGACTTTTTTATTAAGGATAGGTAGACCAAAACCATTATCAGGTTCATAGTTGCTTGTGTCGAAACTTTCCAAGAAATTACTTTTAAAGTCTTTATAAATGTCCTCAGTTTTTACATCGTATATGAAACTGTCTGTCAATTCAATACGTTTGCCATAAAATGGTTTCATAACGGAATAATGAAAGTCATACATATGACTTTTGGACAGTTCTAATACAGCGAACCCAATATGTATAGGTTTGTTAAGAATTACGTGAGAACGTTTCATTTGTATTGCTACTAAGTTTTCGGAGAATACAGCAGAACTGTGAAAGTTGGGTCTCGCTATACATTTTTCTGCACCGGTTGACTTTTTTGTTTTATTAAACAGGTCATTCCATTGATTTATCAACTTCACATCTACTCGTTTTTCACTATCCTCCAGAGTTTTACCAAAAATACTATTGTTAAGCAATTTGAAAAAATCTTGCTCAAAAGCTGTTTTTGCTTGTTGACGCAAAGTAGTGTTAAGATCAATATATACATACATACATAACTTCACGCCTGTATCCCTTATGGGGTAGGCAGAACGCCAGTGGTTATAAGACCATCTGATGTCAAGTTTGACAAATGAGGTATTATAATGATGGAGAGAGGCTATTGCAGTGACTGGGGGTCAGCCTATCGCCCACAAAAATGCCAATAAAACCTCTGGCCCTTAACTGACTTTTACAGTATGCCCGGGAAGGGAAGCAGCTGGTACATTCTATTTTTTCGTTCGCTCCCAGTCCAGCATGGAAGCTATCAATATATTGTTAAGATCAATATATTGTTTCAAAAAATTACATTGATTGAAACTTATAGCTCGATGAATTTTTCTTAACACGAGCCCATTCTGTAAACATTTTTTTAAATGTACGTAATGAATTACGTAATGATATTTATCATACAAATTCGGAATTAGCTTAACATTTTTTCCACCGGGTGGTGAAAATTTTTCTGGACAAAAAGGCAAATCATTGTGGTCGCGATGTAAATTATCGGGATAAGCTAAATCAACTTCAAGAATGTAGCCTTCCTCAGCTGAGTCACTTATGTTATTGATCTGTGATTTTAAATACTCTAATTTACCTTGGTCACAGAACCTAAAATTTGAGTGTGGTAAATACTGACACATACTGTAGCCGTATAAATTATTACAATCTAAGTAAACAATAAACGAGCTAGGATGAGAGGAGTCATGACTATCCAAATATTTATTATTGGCTTTGGCATATCGTTTTGAACACATACAAACTCCCCCTCGAATACCTCTCTGTATCATTCTATATATCTCGATATCACTTATTAATTCCAAATGCACACCAGTTTTCAAAAGCATTGCGTCGAATGAAAGGCTTGGCGCTGTGAGATAAAATGCAGGATCGAGATTATAGTATCGTTTACATGTTTTTCTAAAACTTTCAAAAATGTCTGTTCACAGCAAGACATCTGTTTTAAGATATAAATCAGTGTAACCACCCATATCAGAAATATTGAACTCTGACCAAACTGACATAGCATGCATATAATCCTCATCTGTGATTGGTTCGTTAGTTAATGAATTGTAAAAATGTTCTTTTAAAGGTAGCGAAGTTTTATCATAACGTTCCCAGTGAGACATATAGTCATATGGGTACACTCCTTTTCTGATAAGTAGACTATGTTGGTTTTCTAAAGGGTAGTATGATTTTAATTGAATAAACTGACGTTTTTCCATTGTACTAGCCAATTTTTCTAAACTCTTGCTTGGTGGTAGGATCCCTTCTGGGTCCGCCTGGCTAGCGACCACCCTTTATACAAAGTCTGCCGCCAAATGTTACCGCTCCGGCGGTAATGTGTTCCGGCAATATTGTATAAAGAGCCAGTTCCTTCCTAAACCCGTGTGCTTTCATCTTCGACCTCATCATCACTTACCATCAGGTGAGATTGAAGTCAAACGCGGGATTAGTCACTTATAAAAAAAAAAAAAAAACTCGTCCCTAAAAATTTGAAAGAGTCTACAAAGCGAACTTGAAAGCTGTTTTCCTTAGTAATTGGAATGTATTTAGTGATAGAAATATAGTTTTCTTTTGTTTTTGGAATAATTTTAATGGGTCCAGGAGCTTCACCTAGTTCTTTTATGAAAAGATGACTATCATATCCTGATAAGTTGTAGAAAAATACAGGCAAAAATTTAGGAAGTTTGTACTGTAGGTTGCAATACTGATGAGCCGCGCCACGGTATTTACCAGTCACATGGCAGTGATCGCGAACTCTATCACCTAATAAGATGTGGTTACAAATGTGACATGTTACAGCATTTGTAAAGTCAAAGACGTCCTTATCTGTAAGCCTCAATGCAACCTCAATATTTAGTATATTATAAATTTTATTTGCGTCTTCATAAATTGACTTCACAAATTTTACAACACAATCCTGACCCCGGTAAGATACTAAACGATTGCGGCTACCATCAAATGTACAGATTATATTGTAAGCAAACGCTACGGGAACGTGACGTTGTTTTTGCACTGTACTTGCGCTGTCTGGATCTGGATCGCAATAATCATATCGTTCGAGCATTGTTTCGAAGTCAGCGTATATCACAAATGGCATAACTTGTTTTTTATAATAATGCTCAAACTTAATAAATGATCCTTTTGGAGGTAAGGTAGTAACAATACCGCCGCAACTATGGGAGGTAAGTTGTTCAGATGTGTTAAAAAATAGTAGACAACTATCACATAAATGATTTTTTTTATGATGTTTAGTTATTTGACTTCTAACAAGTCGCGGTAGGTCTTTTATGAGACAGTAATGAGACATATCACCTTTTTCTATGTACAGCAAATGGATAACTTTTCTATTCAAATAATTTGATTTGTATAGAGGTCCTATAACTTCATTATTTTTCTTTAAACCATATATAAAAATACATAGTTCTGGATTATTCTCTTCAAAGCGAGCAATGTCTGAAAAACTCAGTGGGAATGATAAGTCATGTACATTTAACACTTCTCGAAAATTAGGATATGAAGAAACTCTTTCAGGGTGAGCTTCAGCTGAGTAAAGGGCTGCAGTAACTGACCATAAAAAACAGTAATCGTCATTGTTGTGTATGTTAACACAGGCTTTTTTTGACCTTATAGGACCTGGCAATGCAATGTATCTTGATCCACTTAAAGGTTGATATTTGTTAACATTTATCTCAAGATGAGAGTTGTTTAAGAACGTCCAGCCACTGTCACGATCCTGAAACTCATCCATTTTTTTTTAAATCAAGTTTTTCACCTGAGACATCATATGATCAAAATCATAATTTTGGTGAAGAGTAAAATTTTTTGTCTTAAAACATTTCATTTCACTAGAATCATTTTTGACCAAAGTAAATAAAGCAAAGTATTCAAAATTAACTTTCAAGCAAGTATGTTTTTTTAAAGACAAGTCTATTAGATTTTTAATTTTATCACAGATACTATCAATAAAAGTGGATAGACAGTGTTGTTGTGACGGTTCAGTGGCTGTGATTCTATAAGTGGCTATGCGGTTGCGAAAGGCTGAATTTATGATTTCAACACCTTCGCAAAAAGGCAAAATATATTTGTTTTTATGTTCAGCACTGCGTAGATGACCTGTCCAGTGACTGCGCTCAACAGACAAATTACATATAGTGCAAAAAGGCATTGTAATATTTAATTTAAATTCGGGGTTGAGTTGACTATATAGTTATTAACGAAAATTAAGAATATATTATGAAAAAAAAATTAAATCAAAAATTTATTGTTAAAATTTATAGACTTAAAACTAAACAAAAAAATATTAAACTATCCTAAAAAATATTGAACCTATTTAAAATATTAAAACCTATTTAAAATTAATGTTGTCACTGTAGAATACACCTTCCGACTCGTCAAATAGTTCATGTGTTTTTCGCATGAACTGCTGTAATTTCTCCCACTGCGGCGTGTCGGTGCCCAGTTGCGCCTTGAGAGTCACAAGAGCCTTTTTCCAGCGCTCTTCCGGACGATGTGAAGCGGCTTCGGTGGTGTTATACACCTTCACCTCCACATAATAGGGTCCGGTCAGGGTCGCCGTACGCCGCACCTTCCCATTCGCTACGCGGCTAATGAGCGATGAACTTAGACCTCCTGAGGTAGCTGGAGTTGATGTCCCCGTCTCCAACCCAAAAAGATCCTCGGTGACGTTGGGGGCGGGTGAAAGTTTTCTTTTCGGACCACTGAAAAAGAGAAATAAAACAATTTAGACATATGAATTGTTAACAACATGAAACCAATGACAACTTACAGTTATACATTACTTACATTATAATCGGCCAAATATGGCGGAGATTGTAAAAAATGGCATTAGTTTTATGCAAAGTAAACAAAAGTAGGAATAATAAAAAGTCTTTATTCGCATGACTTAACGACACTTGGAGATATAAATGAAAACTTTAGCTACACTGCAAAATCTTCAATGTACACAACAATGGGAATTCAACGGGAACGAGAAGTATATTTCGAAGTGTTTCGGTTGTGAAGTGCGTGATAAAAGCATTAATTTATGAAAATCGTGAGATTTTTTGCTTTATTTATTGCTAAAAATAGTAATTCTGATCAAATATTTCAAATAAAACCTTAAATGTGTCAATAGTCACTAAATCTACGAGTTTATAATCCTTTGCACAGCACTAAATACACTGTTATTTCAACTATAAATATGAAGGCTGTGAAAGAATCATTTAGCCAACTGCAAGCTTCATGCACCAGTAGAATCGCCAATTTTGAAGACCAAATGGGCAAGCGTGCAAGCACTCCTCCAAATCTAGCGCAAGAATTTGCTGATTTTAAATCCTTTATACTCAATACTTTGAGTCTCCTCGAGCGACAGTTGGATTACTTAAGTAAGGAATGTGATCGCCTGGAAATGCGGGGGCGTAGAAAAATCCTGTTGATCCATTAACTGCCAGAATCGTAGATGGGGGACACACATTCGCTGGCTGCCCTGATATTTATGAATAGAATGAAGATTGAAACTTTCTCCAACTCTGATATAAAACGTAGTCATCGCTTTGGTAACATCACGGAGGGCAAATCAAGGCCTTTGTTCGTCGAATTTCGCGAATTTGTCGTTCGGGATATCATATGGTCCAGTAAAACTTCTCTCAAAAAATCTGGTATTACGCTATCCGAGTTCCTTACTAAAAATGCGACACGGCACCTTTATTGCGGCCAGAATACGCTTTGCGAAGTGCTGGACTCGAGGTGGATGCGTGTATGTCCTGGGGCCTAACGACATCAAGCACCAAGTTTGTGCAGCAGCGGATTTGCATGCTATACCGGATCCCGCAAAAATCACGTCTACTGATTCTGCACCATCGCCGCCGTCCAAGCAACAGCCCAGCCAAGTGTGGCACCTAAAAGACGCGTTGCGAAGAAGCCATGATGACACTTCTTATACTTGTTTGCATTTTGAAGTTCGATAATTATCATCATTACATAATTTTCGTTTTGACTGTAAGACAATGACAATTTTTGTTTTGCATGTCACTATCACTTACATTTATTCAAACGTCAGCTTGTTCAATCAACAATCTGTCAAAGTTATTCTGGCTTCGTTCTGAAATCTTATTTTTAATATTTTAATCGAGTGTAATTTTTTTTTGATTTTATTTATTCTGGTTGATAACGTTATGCGTTTTGTTTTGTTTTTAACTTGAACTTTATAAATATTATTATTGTACGGGCAATAAATAATGTTATGCCCGTACGCAGCGAAAGGTCACTGCTTTAATAAATAAATAAAGACTTACCAAAATCCAGCAAACCCGCACAAACAACGCCGTTCAAGGCGGCGTGGCGGCAAGTATATATTAGATATGTAATTAGGAGGGGAATCAATTATATAGGTAGGAATGGGGATATGTTTATAGTACATAAATGTAATAACATGGATTGCACTACTTTTCACAAATTTGATTTCCAAAGCACGGTTAACCGGCACAAAATATCAATAACAATGTGTTTTCGAGGCGCCAAATCACAAGAGTATCAATCTACAATTACTTTGACGTTTTGACCTCTGTCAAAAAACAATTCGTCTTCATTCAATCAAAATCCCAGAGAAGTGCCACCTTTGGGTAACTGGCGCGAACAATTATTATATATCACAAATCAAAAAAAAACAAATCAAATCATATTTATTTGCATGAAAATGTGTACAAAAGCTGGTTGAATATGTTGTGTGGATCAACAATTTCTACTGATAGTCAGCGTGCAAATGTTAATTATAAACAGTATAACATTAATTTTCTTATAGGAAATATGTCATAAAAATATAAAACTACTACAGAGAATTCAAAATGTCAAAATATTACACAAAATAGTATACATAACATTTATTACAATACAAGCTAGAATATATAATCAATGTAATAGGTAACATTCATACATTATAATTTCGAGTCCATAAAATATTCATTAATTGTATAATATCCTTCTGTTTTAAGTAAGTCAAGTAATAATAATAATAATCGTTTATTACAGATATAAGTATTTTCCTCTTGTATTCTATAAACTGTAAGTTTTTATACTGTACAGGGAGATGATTAAAAATGTCAATTGCCATACAGTATACATATCTATCTTATTATAATAGGTTGGGGAAAAAGTGTTTTCGCATTATAGTATGTATGAACTTGTAATAAAATCTCTTTGGCTATAGTATTTGTATCTGGCTGGTTTTGGTATCATTCAAAGTTAATATTTTAAAGAACATAATTTCAAAATCAAATTAGGAAAATGTGTGATTTTCATTTGTTTTTCGTACTGTCAAGATGAGAGAATCTAATGAAGAAATTCGATACATTTTAAAATTTTACTACAAAAAAGGTAAAAATGCAAAGCAAGCCGCGAAAAAAATTTGCGATGTTTATGGACCTAGTGCAGTGTCTGTGAGAGTAGCACAAATTTGGTTTAAGCGTTTTCAATCCGGAAATTTTGATGTCAAACATGCATATTACGGATAAAATGGATGCCATTTTTGAAAAAGTGGAGCAAGATCGACATATCAGTAGTTACGTTACGACGTAGCTGAAGAACTGGGAATTGACCACAAAACAGTTTTGGCGCATTTGAAAAAAGCTGGGTATACTAAAAAGCTCGATATTTGGGTACCTAACGAGCTCACTGAAAGAAACCTAATGAACCGTGTACTCATTTGTGATTCTTTATTACGACGTAACGAAACCGAATCATTTTTGAAGAAGCTGATAACTGGTGATGAAAAGTGGATCACGTACGACAAGAACGTGCTATAAAGGTCGTGGTCAAAGGCCGGTCAGGCTTCACAGACTGTGGCGAAACCCCGGTTAACTCGCAATAAGGTGATGTTGAGTGTGTGGTGGGATTGGAAGGGCATTATTCATTATGAGCTGTTACCACCAGGCAGGACTATCGATTATGAACTCTACTGTGAACAACTTATGAGATTAAAACAAGAAGTTGAGAGAAAGCGGCCGGAATTGATCAACAGAAGGGGTGTGGTGTTTCATCATGATAACGCTAGACCTCACACATCTTTAGCCACGCAGCAAAAATTAAGAGAGTTTGGCTGGGAGGTGTTAATGCATTCGCCGTATAGTCCTGACCTTGCACCTTCAGATTTCCACCTGTTTCGGTCTCTTCAGAATTCTTTAGGCAGTGTTAGGTTAACATTACGAGAGCACTGTCAAACCCACTTGTCGCGGTATATTGATGAGAGGTCCTAAAATTTTTATAGCAATGGGATCATGTCTCTACCTACAAGATGGCAAAAGGTTATCGAACAAAATGGTACATACATACTTTAGTTAAATGTCAATAAACTATATTAAAAAATGTTTTGAATTTTCTTAAAAAATGCGTAGAAACTTTTCCCCAACCCAATATATAATATGACTTCTTCAGACGATTTTTTCTTCTGTCTTGTTCTGCAGATGGATTGAACAGTTCTGGTTGTTATCACAGTACCCTTCTTCCTATATCGAAGCAACTTGATTCACTATTCTCAGGCTATCTGAAAAAAAATTAATGTTTTTCACATAAATGCCCAAAGTATTCCGGCACACTATCCCGATTTGCTAGCATCCTTTGAATGTTTGGAGGCTCGTGCCAGGTAGAGGAGGTGAAGCAAACAGCGTTCGAGTTGTAATAATCATTTAATGCAAAATCCGACCATTTATACAGGGTTCATTTGACAACATCTACCAAATTTTTTTTACGTAATAAGTATCAATAATAGAAACCATTTCTGCAAAAAAAGTAGTTATTTTTTTACACGGAAATTCATATTATTCACTTAAATGTTAAGCACAACATGGTCATATTATTTTACGAATGAATACTATAAAGACTACGAGCAGTGGTACAACTTGTTTAACCGAATGAATTACATCACAGACGTCTAAATTTTCAAAAAACAATCGTATCCTCTTGACAATAAGTGCCATTACATCGAGCAGGTAAGATACCGACATGTTCGCATGTGAACGAAACCGGCCGGCGCCGCGGTGGCGCCGTCGCAAACCCGGAAACACTTGTCTGTTGCCGTGACCTTCAGTCACTCGCGCATCCTCGCCGGAAGTGCACGCGCAGCGTGCGGAACGCAGCTGCGTTCGCGAGAGCCCGAGAGCGTCGTAAGTCGTCACTCGCCCCCCCCGAGGGGAGAACGGTGGAGTCCGCTCGGGGCATTGGCCCCTTTCGGAGGTAGCACTCGCGGCCCAAGGCGTTGGGCCGGTCGTTGGAGTGCCGTAGGCGCGGCATCGATAGTGGCCTAGCCCCCCTCGCAATCAAGCCCGTCGGCGGTCAGTCGCAAGACTGGCGGCCGTCGGGCGATCAGCGTAGGGGGCTAGGGGGTCAGTTGGCCGGCTATTGCCTCCAGCTGGTGTATGCCCTTCTTCAGGGCGGGCTCTGGGTCTTTGGAGACCTGCAGAGCGTGTAGCGCAGTCTTTAGGATCGTCAGCGCGGCCTTTATGGCGGCGCTGGCGGGGTCGTCGGGTTTGGTGGGGGCCGCGGCCGTCTCAACGCGCGGGGCGGAGGTTGGCTCGCGGCGCCGTGCAGTCGGCGCGGCCTGTTCGGCGGCGCCGGCTGGGCTGTCGTATCCGGTCGGGGCCGCGACTGGCTCTACGCCTGGGGCGGAGCTGCAGTCGCGACGCCGTTTGTCATAATTGGTAGGGGCCGTGACCGCCTCGACGCACTGGGCGGAGGCTGGTCGGCGGCGCCTTCTCCTCCTCGTCTTCTTCGGGGCGGCCGTCGCCGGGTTGGCGGGAGCCATAAGGCTCGCCTGGCCCGGGGCGGCTGGGACTTCACGAGTTTGGGCGACAGTGCCCGCCTTCCTGTTGCGCGCCTCGCGTTGGAAGACGCGGCACGCTGCGCTACTTGCGGGGTGTGACTCCCCGCAGTTAGCGCACGTGGCGGGCTCCTCACGCGGGCGCGGGCACTCTGCGGCGTGGTGCTCGCCCCCGCACCGCACACAAGCAATAGGCCTGTGGCAGTGGTGGGACGAGTGCCGGAATTTCTGGCAGCGGTGACACTGTGGCGGGCCCCTCCTGCCACGCCAGGCTTCAACCTTGATGCCCGGCATGAGGAGGAGCTCCGACACAGCGTAGATCTGCGCGAAGTCCTTGGTACGGGCAATCTGGGCGTAGTAGATGCAGCCCGGGCGCCCTGAACGAGCGCGGATGGGCCGCACGTACTCTGCCTGGAAGGAGAGTCGCTGGAGCTCTTCCTTGATGTCTTCCGGCGGTGTGTCCGCAGGGAGGCCGCGGATCGCTACCTTAACGGTTCGCTCAGCTGGAAGGGAGTAAGAAAACCAGCTGATTTTCTCAGTCTCCTCCAGCCTCGCGAGGTACCGTTGGACGATGCGGTACTCCACATCGTCGGCAGGCAGGAACCGCATGCCTCGACCATACGGGCGCACGGTGGCTGGACGGCCGAGCTCGTCTCGCAACTGGCGGATGTGAGTCTGCCAGTTCGGGAGGTGCTCGACTATCAGCGGCGGGTATTTTAACTTCGGCTGCGTGGGCGGCGTCGGCAGAGCGGCGGCGGCGCGGACTGCCGGCTGGGTAGCCGGAGCGTGCGCCGCAGGCCGCATTACCGGCGCGACACCACGCGGCTGCGCTGGCGCGGGCCGCTTTGCGGGCGGCGGCGGTGTTGGCGGTGAGGCCGCTACCGCGGCGTAATCTAGTCCGATGCGGGGCGCCGGAGCGCCGTCCATATCCGGTGAGGTGGATAGGTCCGGCATGCTCAACGGCGTCTCGTGAGAAGTCGGTGTGGGGCGCCCCTGGGTAGGGAGCGCGGTTGCGGAGGCGAGGGGCGCGGCGGGGGGGGCCCCGGAGGGCACCTTGCGTCTGCGCGCCTCGGCTTCTGTGCTTCTCTGGTCCGACGAGGTGCCCACAGGTTGCGGGCGCGCGCGGACCGGCGTCTGCAGAGGCGTCGGCGGTGGTGCGGGGAAGAATTCGTCACCCGCCCCGGTAGTGGCGGGCGACAAACTCAATTCCCCAGCGGCGGCGTGCGTAGGCGTGGGCGCGGGTGGCACGGGCGGCGCCGGGCTGTCGTCCCTATCCGACGAAGCGTATAGGTCCGTCCGGCTTCGCCGCGCTGGTGCCTTGCGGCGGCGCGCGGTTTGTTCGCGGCGCTGCCTCGGCGGCGGCATGTTGAGATTTGGGAGTTGCTGTCTGGGCGGCGTTTTGGGCGGTGGCGAGTGCAGAGCGTCCCAAACAGGATATCCCAAAGTGGCGAGATCATTTAAAAGGTCGTCGACGCTCATATCATGTTTCAGCATCAGCGCCTCAAAGCCATCCTTGATTTCTTGTTTAGTCATCCGCGTCGCCGGAGCGGAGAAAGGATCCGGTAAAACGTCCCGGCGCGGCGAGACTGCCGGCGTCCCTGTCGGCGGCAGGGCCGACGCTAGAGGCGGCGATACCACCACTACCGTTGCCGATTTAGTGGTATCGCCAGTCTCGGCGGTCGACGGGGCCACCGACACGGGCGGCGGCGTTCTCGCCGGTGTTCGGTGCGTCACGGACTTGGTGGGCTTGCTGGTGGTGGACTCGGCAGCGGGCGACCTCTTCGACTGCGCCTTCTTCTCGCGGGCGGCGGCCGGTTGGCGGCGCGCGGCGGGAAGTGGCGCAGGAGCAGTCGGCTTCCGCAGCGGAGGTTGGTTCGGCATGGCGATGCCGGGCGAAATTCGCGGAGGGCGACTGCCTCCCTGCGACCCTTAGTCGGGGAGCACTGGTCGGCCCGAGGCCCTTACCCGGGGCTTGCCGCTGGTGGCAGACCGGGCAGGTACCAAGGGCGGGACTGGCCCCCTAACCAGGACGACTTTTGTGAAAGGCAGTCACGGGCGCGGAAAAACGCGGGCGCTCAATTCCGCCAGGGCGGAAGAGCGCGGTACACAAAAGTGAGAGGTCCGAACAGAGGATGAAACAATAGACGGTCGCGGCCAATCCAAGAGCCCGAGAAACCTGCGCCGCATGTGTTTATTAGACAGTGAGTCGTCGCTAACTATCGATAATGTTTACAAATACGGAATCGTTTATCAGAACGAAGCTCGAAGCCTTTCTGATTTAAAAAACCAAATAGTGTGTGAATTTGACAAAGTGACACTACAGTGCTAAATAAAGCCCAAATACGTTAAAACGTGCTAGACTCTGCCTGGAGAAAAATGGTATGCATTTTGATCACTTATTACACAGATTAGAGCTTTAGTTAATGTACATAAGTTTATTCAATCTTTTTAAATACGCCGAAGTGCAAAATGCTTCTTCTTTCTATCTATTTTTGCATTCACTTAAAAGTATTATGTTAAATTTTCTCACATTAAATCCCTCAAACCTTTTGCAATTTGCCGGTTCTAAGCCTGTAAAAGTATGAAGAAAAGATTGTACGTAACTTGTGTAGGTAACTATTTTTATTGCCTGTAGGTATGCATAACTACTGAACTCAAAGTCTGACCTTGCAACCTCATATCGTTAACATGTTTTGTCGCGCGACAAAACATCTTGTAGTACTACGTCTTCGTAGTATTATTAAACGTAATCAATAATGTGCCGCGTCATAGTATCGTATTGTGTATAGGGCATTCATCAATAACGACTATTCGTGAAACAAATCAAGGTGCCATATCTTTACTTTTTTCTACTGAGCGATACTAAAATAAAAATGCAGGTTATTCGTATTATATCAAAGTACGTAATATTTAAATTTGGCAAGGGCCTAAAAAACAACCCTGTATATCACTGTCGGACAAGAACAACAAATAACACGACATCTGTCTCACTCTATCATCTACGTAAATATGCGCGAGTTTTCGATCCTTGCTTCAGTTTTGTGATGAGCACGGGCGAGGGCGTTCCGTTGAATGAAGATCGCCGTATAAAAATCTCGCAGCGCGCATCACGCGCCAGTATGCCGTACGTCGCGGTGCGGGTACGTTGTGTATGACTCCCATATCACTCCCCCTCAAGAGAAACGTACAGTTCTCTTCACCACTCTTCCGCTTCTGGTGATGTAGGGTTGATCTACAGGTGCCATAGTTGGGTCTAAAAATATTCTTAACCATTAATTTGACGGTTTACTTTGATCATTAAAACTGTAAAATTGTTTTAGATTTTAGTTGCTGGCTTTTTAGGGACACCGTAAAAAATAAAAAAAAATCCTTTTTCTTTAGTTTTCGGAAAAATCTATGTCCAAAATGATGGACATTGTCAACTTATTCAGAAACTAATGAACTGTTATAATGTGCAGTATAATTCCCATTGTCAAAGAGGTAAGAATAAAAAATACAAGGGTTTTTTAAGAAAATACTTATATTATTTTAATAAAATTGACTCATTGACAATTGACTTATGCTAAAATCAACAATAGGATATAAAAAGGAAGTTTCTAATAACTTCAAAACAATTATTAAATATTATTTATCCAAATTAACAAGTTTCTTATTCAAATCACAGCAATCATTTACAATCAATCTTATGTATTTATTTTGTTAACTTTCAATTAAAAATAAAACAATCAAAAATATACCTGTAGATAATAAGTTAAGAAATATTTTTTCTGAAATAGTTTTTTTCAGTTCATTTCTCGTTCCACTCTCTAAAAAGCCTCCAAAGTTTTTTGCCTTTTAAAACTAAGATCTCCTTATCCCTAACCATCCTTCAACCTATTATTGACTATGCTGACGCTTGCTGCTTGGATGTCACCGAGGAGCTATTAAACAAACTGGAACGCTTGCAAAATCTTTGTATTCGCTTTGTTTTCAATCTTAAAAAATATGATCATGTATCTCACTATCGCAAAATTCTCCGGTGGCTCCCAATCCGTTTTCGTAGGAACACTCGAATACTTTGTCTCCTGTTTAATGTCCTCAATAGCCCAAACTCTCCTGTTTATTTGCGTGATCGTTTTTCATTCGCTCATCCAGATGATACGATTCGTAGACCGTGTAAGCGTGGTTTACTAGACATGCCTGTCCATAAGACTGATTTCGCTTCTTATTCTTTTTCCGTCCACTCAATCCGATTATGGAATTCATTGCCTCACGAAATCCGAACTTTGAAAAGTTTGCACATTTTTAAGAGAAGAGTTAGAGAGCACTACCTCTCCTTATCATAATTTGTAGAAATTAGACTTTTATTTTATGTTTATCCTTAAAGTTGTTATAAATAATATTGTTTATTTATGTAATAATGTATTTTATTATATATGTATGTAGGTTTTGTGTGTATATATATGTATGTATATATATTTATATATATTGTATTTATGTAGGTATTTATGAATTATATGTTCATTTATTTATATAGTTATAAAGTTATTTTATATTCATTACTAACTTAGCTGCACACTGAATTGCTCTTTATTCATCCCACTCTCCACTCGCAGGACTGCTGGAAGAGATTCCGCTAGGAATAAGCAGTACCTTTGTACCATTTACTTATATTTCTGTTTTTGATTATTATTTGTAGTGTGTACATAAAAAGTTAAATAAATAAAATAAATAATTTTCATAATCAATGCTTACCTATGTATACTAATTTATTGTGAAAGTTATAGAAACAATTTCTTTTGGCCACCAAACACAATCTCTGCTTGCATTTGGAACATTGTATTATAACCTTGTTTCTTGGTGGGTGAGGGCACGGTAGAAAGAAACCCTGTAACAAAACACATGTAATTAGCATATGACGCTACAGCACCACAATACGAAAAATACGGGTCGTGGAAGATGCCCAAGGTGATACATACCAACAACGTTGGGTTTCTCAAAGAAGTAATTCACTTTATATAAGATATCGAGGGATTACATCTCGTGGTGGACCTGAAAAGAACAGACAAAGGGATATATTTTGTCAAGATGGCTGATTTAACTCAGCACAAAAATCGATATGCCACAAAAGAACACTCACCAATTAACCTCCAAACATCTTCTACATATAAAAACTAATGCTTCATGGCATTTTGAAGATATAAATAATCGCCGACATCTGTCCTTGCGGACTCAATCAGGACTCGTACCAAAAAAGATGGATGACAGAGCGCACAGAGTATTTATAGGCTTCGACATCCTAGCGCGCTCTACACTCTTGCAAACTATCAATCGAACGGGATTGAGAGGTACTAAAAAAAAAGCGTTACAGTATGTTCGTTTTATTGTTCTTGCAGAACTTACAACGTCCATATGTTGTATATTCAGGCCAATGGTTGCACCCATCATAACGAACAGAAGTTGGGGGCCTTGGTGCACTAGGGTTCATGATCTGCGCTTTTTTGGTACAGTTTTGGGTGGTTCAGTGTCAACCAGTCGTCCTTTTTGCCTCAATTCGATTGCTAACTTATGTCGAAACTTTTTGACGCTATTTTTAAGGTTTTTTGCATTACATTTTCTTCTATAGAGAAGCCAAGCATTGTTAACTGCTATGTCCAACATTTGACCAAATATGTTCATGTACCAACGACGGCTCTTGAAAGAAGTTCTATAAAGAGCTATTAACATGTCTCACAGATCAACGCCTCCCATATGTTGGTTGTAGTGTTGGACTACATTTGGACAGTTAACATAAATTTTAGTTTTCAGTACCTTGCTCCATCTTCGATTTTTTTGTAATGGGTAAGCATCTGCATAAGAACAAACAAAGGTAACGTCTTTATTGTCATACCATTTTACGACAGAGATCTTTTTGTCGTTGTCTACCTTGGAACTTGGATCTTGATGTTTGTAGAAGGCTTTGGCCTATTAAAAAGGTTTCATAGCGAGATTAATTCATCATGCCTGTCGTCTCAATACTGATGTCATTCCGGGAGCGTAGAAATAGAATGGTGTGAAAAAGGAGTAACCATAAAAAAAAAGAAAAAGAAAGAAACCCTGTAACAAAACACATGTAATTAGCATATGACGCTACAGCACCACAATATGAAAAATACGGGTCGTGGAAGATGCCCAAGGTGATACATACCAACAACGTTGGGTTTCTCAAAGAAGTAATTCATTTTATATAAGATATCGAGGGATTACATCTCGTGGTGGACCTGAAAAGAACAGACAAAGGGATATATTTTGTCAAGATGGCTGATTTAACTCAGCACAAAAATCGATATGCCACAAAAGAACACTCACCAATTAACCTCCAAACATCTTCAACATATAAAAACTAATGCTTCATGGCATTTTGAAGATATAAATAATCGCCGACATCTGTCCTTGCGGACTCAATCAGGACTCGTACCAAAAAAGATGGATGACAGAGCGCACAGAGTATTTATAGGCTTCGACATCCTAGTTCACTCACTCTGACCGAGGGACTACAAAAACCGTATTAAGCGCGCTCTACACTCTTGCAAACTATCAATCGAACGGGATTGAGAGGTACTAAAAAAAAGCGTTACAGTACCCCTCTTCCTCCTGAAGAAAAATTTTTAATTGAAAACGGAATTGGAAATTGGAAATTTTTCGTTGCAAGTCCCCTTGCCTCATCTCTAAAACTCAAACAAACCACCAACGCCTCAAGCTCCAGGAAGTAAAAAAAACTCAACATGAGGTACTGGAACAAAACAATTCTTCCAGATTCCATAACTACTTATTTCAACTAAACGCTCCAAAAAAAAAAATACCTGGCTGATTAGTCCTCAACCTAACCAAACATAGCCCAACACCAAAGATAGGACTTACCTTCTATCTCGAACACCTGCTGCACTTTATACTAAAACAACCCAACACCAAAATTTACTTAGATGACAAAAGATAGGATGGTTCATCATCCTCTACTTGTATAAACTTGTGAAAAAAAAAAACTTTCAAAGGAAACTCCTAAATGATTACCTGTGCGTTCAAAAGTGTATAAACATAATAAAACTAACTGTTTCAAAAGCACTAAAGGCAAAGAGATCAAACAACTTTATCAGGTCATTGACTCATAAAAACACTAAAGGCATATAAGAGATAGAATAACTTTATTAGGTTATCTACTCATAACAGTAAAAGTAAGAGACAGGATTTACCAACTAAAAGGAACCTGCTCCTTAAGAAGCTAAGAGACAGGATTTACCAACAAAACGGAACCTGCTCCTTATAAGCTATAAGATAAACATAATAACTAGACTTCAAACGCACAAAAGCAAATAGTTAGTATAACTTTGTAAGGTTATATATTTATGGCAGCAAAAAAAAAACTAACTCCAAAAATTATAAGAATAGTTAAACAAAACTATTTAAAAAAGACAAAAATGCTAAAGGATAGTAACTTTATTAGGTTACTCATTATAAAAGTAAAAAAAATTAAAGAACAAAAAAAAACTAAACTATAACCACATTTGGTTTAAGTTCGAACTGGCTCTTCATAAAATAAATACCGGGACATATTACCCAAAGTAGACTTTATATGAAGGGTGGTTGCTGGCCAGGTGGATCCAGAAGGGATCCTACCACCAAGCAGGGATTACTCGGATTAGTCGGACTTTTACGACACGCTTTATCCAGGAGCGGTAGGGCTATTCTGCAAAGTATGCCGGACCTACACGGCGGAATCCTCGGATTAGTCAGACTTTTACGACACGCTTGATCCAGAAGCGGTAGGGCTATTCTTAAGCCGACCCGTACACAGCTATTAAGCTATATACTTAACCCTAACCTATCTTAAAGAAACTATGAAATCGGCCGAAAGGAGAGTGCATGCGCATACGATTTTTAATTTTGACTTAATCCTACAAATCCTTAATGTTCAATAAACCTAAACGTATACCCTAGCCTAAGTACAGTTAATATAACTATCTGTACTATCTTAAAATTAAACACAGACTTAACACCTAATGTTGCCGGCATAAACTAAAACTAAACTAGAGACAAGACAAAACAAGACTTAGTTTGATACCTTTCAAATTCCATGGTACAAACAATAAGTTCTTGTAAATATTTACATATTTGGATAAGACCAACAAAAAAAACTCTGTTAAACAGGGTTGTTTCCTAAATATCCGGTAGATGAGAACACCGGATAAGGTACTGAGGTTGAACGAAGTCAAACAGCTCAAGTATTCAAGAGTCACTAAGGGACTAGCATTAAAAAGGAGCCAACAAAATGGGCTTAAGCACTCTGTGGACAAGACACAGGGCCAGGATACGGAGGGTGAAAGATTTCATACCTCTCAAGTATCCATAAAGAGTCACATAAGGACTAACACGTTGGGGAGGACCACAGCCATACAACTCAAGTGTTAGGTTTATCTCTATCTAAGAGATCCTTAATATGAAAATTACCTAGAGGTTTTCCCTCCAAGGTCTTTAAAGAATAAACCAGGGGTGACAATTTCTTGTCAACTACACATCGCTCGTATTTAGGCGATAATTTAGCCGAGAAAAATTTAGGGGCGCAAGAGAGAGGAAAACACCTTTTATAGACAACTTGACCTTCTTCAAACTGTAAGGGCCTCTTCCTCAAGTTATACAATTTCTCATTTTTCCTGTAGGATCGGTGTAAATGGAACTGAACCTTCTTATATATATCCTTGAGTTTAGGTAAACTAACGGCAAAAGGTTCAGAGTTTACAACCACAGCAGAACCATCCAAAGGGGAATGAGAACCGTAGATAGAACCGTCAATGATTATCTCACGACCGTGATTAAGATAAAAAGGGGAATATTTAGTACTTTCGTGAACAGAGGTGTTTAAAGCACATTGTATCTCATGGATGTTCTGATCCCATTTACGATGGTCAGAATGCACGTATGAGGCAATAGCCCTAACTATATCTCTATTAACACGTTCACATTGATTGATTTGGGGATGGTATTGAGGATTATAAAATATATGTGGAACACCGTAACTGGACAACAAATCTCGGAATTCTTTCGAAGTAAATTGTGTCCCATTGTCAGTGTACAAGATCCGACATACTCCATGCACTAAAAAGACGTACTTTTCAAGACATTTCACTACAGCTTTAGAGGTAGCAGTACGTAGTGGAAATAGGAGTACATACTTACTAAAGTAATCGGACACCACTAGAATATATTGATTCCTCGAATAAGACGGTGGAAAAGGTCCGAGGAAATCACACGAAATAGCTTCCCAAGGTCTGGTTATTGGGTTACCCATGTATCCAGGACGAGTAAGATTAGTAGGTTTGTAACACCTGCAAGTTTCGCAATTATCAACATAGCTTTTAACATCTTTAAACAAGGAAGGCCAATAATAAAATGAACTAATTTTCTTATGCGTCTTTGCAACACCGAGATGTGCGGAAGAGGGATTATCGTGGTATTTAATAAGTATTTCCCTTCGGAGTTCAGAGGGAACCACCAACCTCCAGTCACATCTACTTGTGTGTTTATATTTATTTTTAGACAAACGATATAATTTATTATCTACTATGTGGAAATTTGGAAATTTTTGTGGACTTTTCAAACAATTTTTATATAAATTTAGATACCAAGAGTCAGAGACATTTTCTATTTCTAATTGTACAGAATTAATTTTAACGCGCGATAAACAGTCCGGGATAATATGCTCTTTGCCCTTTCTATGCAGAATCTCAAAGTTAAATTGACTCAGACGGCAAGCCCACCTGTTTAATCGACCTGAAGGGTTCTTAAGATTATGGAACCATTTAAGCGAAGCATGGTCCGTAACAATAAAACATTTAGTTCCCTCCACATAAGACCTATATTGTTCAAGTGAATAAATGACAGCTAATAGTTCGCGTTCAGTGGCAGAGTAATTCACTTCCTGTGTACTCAAAGTTCGGCTACAATAAGCAATGGGGTGATCCACATTATCAATCTTCTGAGTTAAGACACCACCTATAGCAAATGATGATGCATCCGCATGAATATAAAATGGTTCTTTAAAGTTAGGACACCTTAATATTGGAGCGGATATAAGAGAAGTTTTTAATGATTGAAAAGCTAGTTCCGCTTCATCAGACCAGGAGAATTTAACGTTTTTACTAGTTAAACGAGACAGAGGTCTCGCCACCTTAGAAAAATCCTTCATGAACCTACGATACCATCCAGCCATTCCCAAGAAACGTTTAACCTCTTTGGCATCCTTGGGAGAGGGGAAATTTAGGATCACTTCAACCTTGGAAGGATCTGTTCTTAAACCATATTGATCAACTACGTACCCTAAGTATTTAAGTTCGTTCCTACAAAAGAGAGACTTTTCCATGTTGATGGTTAGCTTAGCTTCCTCTAGTTTTTTATAGACACGCTCCAGGATAGATACGTGTTCCTCCAGAGTGGAAGTGCACACAATAATATCATCTACGTAACAAAACACCTTATTATCGAACTCAGCCGCAAATAAGCTATCCATCAATCTCTGCATCGTAGCTGAAGCTCCGACCAAACCAAAACACATGACTTTATAATGAAAGAGTCCCCTTCCGGGTACGGTAAAAGCCGTCTTCTCTTTAGAAGTCTCAGTTAATGGTATTTGATGGTAGGCAGCACTAAGATCGAGAGAAGTAAGGTACTTAGCATTTCTCAGGTTATCTAGTATATAATTAATATATGGAAGAGGGTAAGCATCAGACCGGGACACCGAATTCAGTTTACGACTGTCTAAGCAAAGACGTAGTTTATTGTTCGCCTTAGGAACCATCGTTACAGGTGAATTCCACGGAGAAAAAGAAGGTTCCACTATATCCGCCGCTAGCATGTTATCTAGTTCCTCTTCCAGAAATTTAAGTTTTTCCGGACTAAGCCGGTAATATTTTTGCTTAATAGGTTTGGCATTACCAGTATCGATGTCATGGCTAATTAAATGCGTACGACCTAAACCTACTTTAGAAGTGTTAATATTTTCAAATAGCGTCTTAACATAATCTATTTGAGAAAGCTGAATCTTCGTTAAAGAATTTAAATCTTTTAAACCATTTGCTGGAACCACGTCTAAACTGTCAATATGTAAATTATGTTGATGATCATGAATACAATTTAAAATATTAGGAGCTAAATTGAAAGCTTTCCAAAAATCAAGGCCAAAATGTATGGGTAATTTTATTTCAGGTTGAACGTAAAATTTTATAATCTTTACTGCATTTGAATATTCTATAGGGATTTGCATATAATTCCAACAAATTAATTCAGTTCCATCGGCAATAGATAAGATTCTAGGTTTGTCAAATTTTAAAACAGGAACTTTAAGTTTTTTAAATAAATTAAAAGCACTAAAACCAAGTATGGAGCAACTAGCTCCGCAATCTAATAGGCCAGACACCTTAACGCCGAAAACCTGCACAGTTATAAAAGGTCTAAAGTCATTTCCAGGTTTAAAGTGAACCGTGGCCCCTCCCGATGCAACCTTCTGAGAGACCACACGGTTTAGTTTTTTGACTTATTACAATTTTTGCATTCCGGGGTTTTAACTCCCCTCAAACCACATTTAAAACACACCAGTTCCCTACTGACTAAACAGTTTTTAGTGAGGTGGTTATCTTTGTTACACCTGAAACAGTGTAAATTAACAGAAGATATTCTATTTTAGAAGTTTCTATTAGACCGGGATTTGAAAAAATTGTTTTTATTATTATCACTAACATTAACCTCCCCGCTGGAAGTAGAGGGTTTTACAAAGGGTTTGTGATCCTCAGCTCTATTCCTACCCAAAGATGGTTCTGCGAAATTATCATTCCTAATTTTGACTAACTCAATCTTCCTGCATAAGTTTTGTAACTGATCAATAGATCTAACATCAGTTAAAGCTAAGGCGCTGCGGTATTCAGGGCGCACATTACGCAGAATAATATCGAGTTGATCCTCTTCTGGCAAAGGTTTAGGTAGCCGAGACATCATACCCAAAATAGAGGCAAGGTAAACAACTATGGTTTCCTTTTTATGTTGAGTTCGAGATTCTATCTCTTTCCTCAAATAATAGTCATAATCCGGGGTGTCAAAATCAAGTTTAAGTTTATCAATTAATTGTGCATAGGTTTTAAAGTTATTCCTATAAGCACGGTACCAGTCTAGGGCTGGTCCATCTAACAATTCAATAAATCCGTCAAAGAGGACTTGAACAGGGATTTGTCGGCTCAACCTCAGCTCGTCAAGTCGGTTAACAAAAGTGCGAACACAGGAACTACCGTTGAATTTAAGATTCAAAGACAGCAAGTTATGTTTAATTGGGGAATCCCTAATTATAGTCCGGTGGCCACGACAGCACTTCGAATCCTCTACTTCAGACTCAGAAGAACTATCTGAACCTCCTCCATGTTTTGATAAACACTTGACCAAAGAAGCCCGCAAAGATAACAAATCAGGGGATGGTTCTTCAATTCTCGCCAAACGTTCCAACAGGTAATTAACCCTACCAATCCAACGAGAATGCTTGACATTAGTTCGATCACCCGAAGTTAATAGGGAAACGAGTTCACTTACCTTGGGAGACAGGATCTCGAACTCACAAGCTGGGTCCACCGACACCGAACCAGGTGAAAGCCTGATACTACCCCGCCGTGCCAGACTAATAGATTTCCGAAGGCATCTCCTAAGTTCCTCACATGTATCCTCAGGACTAGCCGGTATATTTCGGATGTTAAGTTCGTGTATCAGTTCATCTTTCAATAGAAAGTTCACATTGACGATAGACATTCTGAAATTGATACGGAACAGATGGTCAAACAAACAAAATCCCAAAAAAAGAAAAGACAAGTATGCCTCCGTCTAGTTGTATAGTAAGGATGAGACTTAACTCTCCTTGTAAGTATTCAAAAATTATTCAAAATTAAATTCAAACTAAGATCCAAGTTCATTTAGCATGTGTATGTTCATGCCGAACAAATATAAAAACAAAATTTCAAACAAAATTCTTATACCAATATTGAGGATCTTACAAGATATTATAAGTACATTGCTCTCAGCTTTACTATGCTGATTACTTTAAGAAATTAACCAAATATTAACATTACATTAAGTTGCTTACAGCTTTATGAGGCTGTAATACTAAGTTATTACAAACAGAAATGTTTCACAACTGAATTAATGTACTGCACTAGTAATGATATAATATTATAACTCTAAATAAAAGGTTATATTATAGTTAAATACCAAAGAACTAAAGTATTATGAACTAAGGACATAAGAAGTATGTCTTCAAAGCATTAAAGAATTAAGGTTATTACTTCAAAACTCAAAAATTAAGTTATCAACAATCCATAGTTTTATTAGACTATGTTTTTACTAAAGAAATAACAACACAAAAACACATATAGAAAGAATGTTTGTTAAAGGGAAATTGGTCCACTAACATTAAAGAATTTCACCATTCTATGTTTTCAAGAAACTATAAAAGATAGTTAATTTAAATAAATTCCACAAGATTTTTTAAAGTATTTAAACTTGACACTTAGAATTATAAACAGCTCCCTAATAATGACAGTGTTAAGCACTAAACATATAGATTACCACGTAAATATAAGTATTTAAACTTACCAAATCAAACAATTATTAAATCTTCACTTTGCTAATGAAAATTTATAACAACAACAAGTTAGAAGTTATTGTTAAAACAAATTAAGTTTGCATTGTACTACTATGACAACAAACAATGAATTTAAATTTGAAATGTTATATTATCAAAACCAAAGGAACTTATTATATGACTTGAGGTCTCCAAGAAAAGTATACTTATTATTATCATACAATGAACAATTTAATGATTAATAGCTCCTTATCAACAAAATTAACGGCTATGTTGGATGCATTTAGCAAAAAGTAACCAAATTAATTATTATCAAAGAATTATTATTAACAAGTTATTTAAGTAAACAAGTTTTGAATATATCAACAAAAAATTCAATATTATGACCAAATAATGAATTCTACTTAATTTTAACAGAAAGGAGCCTAATATTGATTTCACAGGATGTCTGTTCTCTCTGAGCCCAAACGTTGGGAGCCACTTATAACCTAGTTTCTAGGTGGGTGAGGGCACGGTAGCTAGTAGTCACTTGCCACCAGGCCGGATTAACCCCAGAGCAGATGGAAAGCTCCTAGATGGTAGCGAGGCTAGCTCTTCCTCGGGACGTGGGATGGCCAACTCAGAGGTGTGAGAGGTAACAAAATTTATATCTATAAGGGCGCCAGCTCCTCTCAACACACAAACGAGAACACAGACACACTATGAAATCAAACACAAAAGTATGGAGCACAGTTATATTGAGAAATCACGGAGTTACATTGATGTACAAGATGCGGTAAGCTAAGTTTAACCTAATACATTTTACATTAAAATATAGTACCTTGGAACTTGGATCTTGATGTTTGTAGAAGGCTTTGGCCTATTAAAAAGGTTTCATGGACGAGATTAATTCATCATGCCTGTCGTCTCAATACTGATGTCATTCCGGGAGCGTAGAAATAGAATGGTGTGAAAAAGGAGTAACCATAAAAAAAAGGAAAAAGAAAGAAACCCTGTAACAAAACACATGTAATTAGCATATGACGCTACAGCATCACAATACGAAAAATACGGGTCGTGGAAGATGCCCAAGGTGATACATACCAACAACGTTGGGTTTCTCAAAGAAGTAATTCACTTTATATAAGATATCGAGGGATTACATCTCGTGGTGGACCTGAAAAGAACAGACAAAGGGATATATTTTGTCAAGATGGCTGATTTAACTCAGCACAAAAATCGATATGCCACAAAAGAACACTCACCAATTAACCTCCAAACATCTTCTACATATAAAAACTAATGCTTCATGGCATTTTGAAGATATAAATAATCGCCGACATCTGTCCTTGCGGACTCAATCAGGACTCGTACCAAAAAAGATGGATGACAGAGCGCACAGAGTATTTATAGGCTTCGACATCCTAGTTCACTCACTCTGACCGAGGGACTACAAAAACCGTATTAAGCGCGCTCTACACTCTTGCAAACTATCAATCGAACGGGATTGAGAGGTACTAAAAAAAAGCGTTACAGTATGTTCGTTTTATTGTTCTTGCAGAACTTACAACGTCCATATGTTGTATATTCAGGCCAATGGTTGCACCCATCATAACGAACAGAAGTTGGGGGCCTTGGTGCACTAGGGTTCATGATCTGCGCTTTTTTGGTACAGTTTTGGGTGGTTCAGTGTCAACCAGTCGTCCTTTTTGCCTCAATTCGATTGCTAACTTATGTCGAAACTTTTTGACGCTATTTTTAAGGTTTTTTGCATTACATTTTCTTCTATAGAGAAGCCAAGCATTGTTAACTGCTATGTCCAACATTTGACCAAATATGTTCATGTACCAACGACGGCTCTTGAAAGAAGTTCTATAAAGAGCTATTAACATGTCTCACAGATCAACGCCTCCCATATGTTGGTTGTAGTGTTGGACTACATTTGGACAGTTAACATAAATTTTAGTTTTCAGTACCTTGCTCCATCTTCGATTTTTTTGTAATGGGTAAGCATCTGCATAAGAACAAACAAAGGTAACGTCTTTATTGTCATACCATTTTACGACAGAGATCTTTTTGTCGTTGTCTACAACTTGGCTAAATGACACCCGTTCCATTTTTTTCAATTTTTTATCGCTTAACAGCTTCTTACTGCAACCTTTTAGTCGGTTTTGGCTAATGGTTCCTAAACTAAAAATCCCATAGCACTCACGTAGATACCAAATTAAGTCTAGCGTTGAAAAATAGTTGTCGAAGTAAACCGCACATCGTCGTGTCTGAATTGTCTTGCAAAGTGCTAATACTAACTTAGCACCCAGTGTCATTTGCTCTTCCTCTTCAGTGAAATTTATATACCCGAAGGTGTCATGACCGCCATATAAAAGAAAATCATAAACGATTCCAGAAGCCCCAGCACGTACTATGTTCTTGAATCCCCATTTATTAGGTTTCATGGGATTATACTGCTTTCTGGAACCTGCTTTAGTGCCCTTGTATGGTATGGTCATCTCATCTATACTGAACATTGTCTCTTCTTCTGTTGCTAGGCAGTTTCGTCTTATTTTCTCAATAAACGGGCGTATCTTGTAATATCTATCTTCAACTGGATTCACATTATCTACAAAGTGAATATTGCGCCGGATTTGTTCGAATCTTTTTAATGGCATTACATTAGCTACCTTAGGATATCTTAAGTCTACATACCAATAATCCAGATAGGAGGGCATGTTCACTATTCCCATTATAAGCAAAATCATAAAAAAATCTTTTAACTCATTCATGGTTAATTGAATACTTTTTCCAGTTCTTTGAGTGGAATACAAGTTTGTGTTGTTGACGATATCTTCAAGTATATCCAGGGAGAAGAACAGATAGAAATAGTCTATAGGGGAGTCAGTATCTGGTAATTCAAATATAAAATCATTAGTTGGAAGATCAGCTTTATACCTCAATTGCGCTTTCTTCCATTTGTAGCTCACAATTAATGTCTTGGATCGTTTCGGTCGCACATTTTTCTTAGTAATTGTTGGCATGTTACTTTTACGCCTGCATGTCTTATTATTAATGGGCTACCGAGAGACGAAAAATTTGGCGAAGGAATCGATAATAATGAAGCTAAACTTGGTACTGCGTTATAATTTATTTCACCGGTCGGTGGGAGAACGTTGTTAAAAACGGGTGTCAATGGAGTTTTATCATAATTTGTGTTGTCTTCCAAAATGGGGAGATGCTTATCACTGGCAATAGGACTGTTCCCGCTTTGAAAGGTTTCCGCTACTAAAGCTTCTGAATCAATGTTAGTTTCGTCACTATCATTCGAAGTATTAATCGGAGGTCAATCATTATCGGAGCTGTTTAATATACCCATACGCCCTATATATGAGTCTATGGAAGGGCAAGATGAAGATGATAAATCCGTGGTTCTGTTAACATCAAATAATTGCTCTTTATTGTCAGGTTCTGAACCACTGCCTATATCCGAGTGAGCATTTTCAGATGTCACTAACGCTACTTGATGATGTCCTCTTGATTTAAAGCTCTGTAAAATTAAAATTGATATGGTTATTATACTAGAAAAAACATGCTAATCACTATAATTATCACGAAAAAGAACAAAAACCACTTTCATACTGAAACGACATTGGGAACAATTCACATACAATAAAAATTCAAGTAAAAAATACAATCTTGTGTTTAATTATCTACTACTTTGACAACAGGAAGAATACTGGACATTTAATTTTATCATAACTTTACTCATTTTTAGACGAGGAGAAGTATACTGGACATACAACTTGTAGGTGTCATAAAAAATAAACCAATCATAATTAAATAGTAAAATTAATGCAATTAGCTTTCTGGTTATCGTTTTTTATAATTTTATTGAAATCACACCAAATTACTCCGTAAAAGAATGATAAAATACAACATACCGAGAGCGCGCGCAAAGCGTCCCTCCTCACCGCCATTTTGTCGGTGACTGATCACGATGTGTGTATTTTTGAGTGTTGCTGATTTTTGAGTAGGTAGTTAGATGGTTCAATATGCAATATAAAATGCAACTAGATAAATACAGTTTAATTATTTTTTTATATTTATTTTTATTCTACGAGAAGTATATTACACATTGTCAAATTAAGGGTTAATTTACCATTTGGCTTTTCGACTAAAACAATTGAGTTAACCCATCTGGTTGGCTTATCGACTTTTTCTATGATATAATTTTTCCATATTTTTTAATTCCTCTTTAAGACTTTTTTCTAAAGAAGAAGGTATTCTACGAACTGGACAGACTTTAGGTGTAACACTACTGTCAATGTCTAGATGTGTTTTATATGGTAAACAACCTAAACCTTAGAATGTTTTAGTATATTTAGAAACAATTTGTTGTACTGACCATTCCTAAATTCCAAAGACTCGTTTAACAATACCCAATTTTTTGCATGAATTCCATGCAATTATTGTTTTACAGTCGCAGTCGACCACAATGAAATATAATTTTCACTTAATTCTATTTTCAAATTCACAATTAAGTAAACATTTACCTAAATTTGGCACTATTTGTCTTTTCTATTATTTGACTGTTCTGAAGAAACAGAGTTTTGCAAAATGTCCATGTTTTTTGCAATAGGCACATATTAATCTTGTGCAGGGCATTTATATTTATGTACCTGACCACATCTTTTGCAGTTTCTTTCTAAGGACTTGTTTCGGTTGAAGTGCATCTTTGACTGACGTCTTTCTTGACTAAAATATCTACTTCTTGACTGACTACGCTGTCTTGATCTATTTCTATCTCTAAATATATGTTTTTTCACTTTGATTCCTTGTACAGAAGAAGGACAGTCAAGAAGTTGAGTGTTTGACTGATGACTGAGTATTCCCGACCTCTCTTGGGAAAGCTCTAAGCTTTTAGCTATCTTCATATTTTTCCATTATTACTTTTTCATTACTTTTTCCACTGTTAAATTTTCCTCTTGTAAGAGTCTTTCTTTGATGTGCGTGTTTTTAATTCCGATGACTAGCATGTATTTTATTAGACATTCCTTTAGATTTCCGAATTCACATGATGTTGCAAGGTTATTCAAAATAATCAAGTATTCATCCAAGGTTTCGTCGCTTTTTTGTACTCTTGTAAAAAAATTATAGCGTTCGACTGTTACGTTTGTATGAGGACTAAATTTATCATCAAATTTCTTAAAAATGTCATTTAAAAGATATGTTTCCGTTTCTTTGTATCTGGGGCTAGAATACGAGCACAAGGATATATTGAAGAGAATAAGTATACAAACAAATAGTAAGTACTCAATTTCAGGTAAACATCGTATTAAAAAAGCACAAGATTGATTAAAAATCGCTTCTCCGTACATAGACATTCCATTCATCCTTACTTCAAGTGGCAGATTTGTACCAAATGACAAGACAGATGATATCACAGTTTTGACAATAAAAAGAGTATCAAAGATGGCGCATTGTAAAGACGACCTAGCATGGCGGTTGCCATTTATATTAAACTTTTACATTTTTGTGCGCCATTAATTAAGCTTATTATTATTTTTCGATATTTTCATATACAAATAGTCGTAATACTGGAAAACTTGAGGCAATTATCTCATTATTTTTTCTTAGGTTCTAGAAATGTTATTTGTGGTTAAGGTTCCAAAGTTTAAATCATGAAAAATAATAAATATTAAGCACAATAATCGAAAAATGTTTCCAGTTTGACCAAATTTCAAGGCTTTTCTTAAATGCCTATAATTTTCAAACTACATACGATAGATTTTTTTTCATATTTTTCTCCTGATAGTTACAGTCTATTCTATCACCCCGTTTCGGCTTGACATTGAGTTCTGGGACACCCTGTATACAATCAAAATAGGAGTTTAGTTAGACACAACCATATCAGCGAAAAGTAGGTACATATTTAACATATTTTCGTATACAAACCTTTAAAATAAGCAGCTGCACTATCATACGGGTTTAGTAGTGGTTCCACCTGGTCTTGTATGACTGCTAGAATTTTAGAATCGCGCACTGTAGATTTGGGCTTCCAAAAACCTCCACCGGTTTTGGTTATTTGCACCTACACAATATAACGGTGTATGCACAGGTTACCCTACCTATATTTCGTATTTGATTAAAAATATGCTGTCAAATATACCTTGTCTTCTTTGAATTTTTTTAATGCTTTTTCCACATGCTTTTTCCACTGCATCACAATATCCATCGCTTTGTTATTAATGTATTCCATTTTCTAAAAGGAAAAAAATCATCACGAGGTTTTAGCGTGTTCATGCATTAAAAACAGATTACTTGTTGCTGAACATCATCTAAATTCGACCTTAAATTGTATGATACAGTTTGCTAGTAATAAAATCAATGCCTACATTATTTTCAGCAACAATCTTCCGAGATTTTTGCTTCATATTATCATAAAACGCCGTTAGATGTTCTGTTTCTCTAGCACCAGTTGTACAATTACTATTGTATTTAATTGTGACTTATCTCCAGACCTCTTTCTTTTTATTGATAAAAAATCCTCCTGTTCTTTTATTTTCAATAATATGCTTGTATCTGAAAAATTAATAAGACTTTGAGAAAACACAGCTTACAGAAATGCTGGTTTACAGATGAAGGAATTGCATAAAGACAGAACCAGGGATCCTAAAAGAAATTCGGATACCTTGATCCATACAAAAGTGCTGCAGCTTAAGACGTCGGTCACTTATATAATTTGTGTGTTCGGACAGGATTGTATGGGAAAACACCATGTACCTAAAAGTTATCACTTACTTTGTCAAAAGTTCTACCAAAAATGTTTTTTCTTTTGCGGTATATTTCGCACGACGTACTTGACGTACCTTTTTCGTTTCCATTTTTCAACAAATAAAAATACTTTCTTCAAATTACTCAAGGAAACAACACGAAACGTCCGCAAATCCCGAGTATGATTGTGTTGGTGGTAAGATGTCTATTTAAAAGTTCAGAAAGTTCTGAAACAAACATAGGTTTATTATTGGATGGTGGTCTGTAGCATACACACAGTGTTATTGTTTGTGGTTATCTATGTACAAATAATGGATTTAAAGTGTGTTGTCTTAGGTATAAGAGGTGTATATTTTCGGTAGTTCTTAACATATATTATTATTCCGACACCTCTTCGGTTTGAGCGTAATTAAGTGTGCATTACAAATATCGTCAGCCTAATTCGTTAACCTGCTAAGTCAATTTTGTCATAGTTTACAGGACGAAGAAAAAACTGAATAATATCTTTATTAATTAAGCAATCAAAATTCTGAAAATCCCTTTGATTTCTATAATTTTTCTTGATTTTTGACAAATATAATTAACAGCATAACTTATAAATATTTAAGAAAATTCAGGAAAACAATTATATAGCAGCTTCTCGTGGTGAAGTTTCAATTTGCTTGAGGACTTAGCAGTTTTTAACTTAAATTTAGTATGGTTTAGATAAATTAATTTTATTGTGCAGTGAAACTAATTTAATCAGTAGTCAAAATATTTATTATTAAAAATTTAACAATCAGTCTTTAATAGGAACCTCTAATAGACTTTTTTCATAAACAATCTAATATACATAGTTTTAATAAACGTTATTATGGTGTTGCTTTCGTGGTATTACATGTTGTACGTACTCCTAAGTATTTTTTATTATTTATAACAGCCACTAATTATTACTAAACTACTATATGTATCACAATCAATAATTATTAATAATAAAATTATAACATAATATTTTTTCCAAAAATCTTAATTAAACAAAATTTATAAATCTGTATGTTTAGTACAATGTAAAGTTGTAATTAGACTTAACTTCTACTTATTGGTGCTTCTGATTCTACTCATGAGGCAAGTCGTCATAATATTTATGATAGTCAGAAGGAAGGGTCTTTTTTATTTGCTGCAAGTCTTCAAATTTTCGTGCAGTAATTTTACGTCGGTTCTGGTGCAATTGAGTGAGTTCAGTAATCTCGCAAGGATTGCATTTCAAAGATCGTCTTTGTGGTAAATTTCGCCATTCATCCTTATAGGAGGTTTTATAAAGAATCGATCCATTGCTTTCGTAACGTAGTGCACGAATGTCAGTCACCTTAAGATCCCCTTTGGATCTTCCTGGGCGAATACTTTTATAAAACTGAATTTTATCGAATTTTTTGAAGTATGTGTGGTCCAAATATTTTACAGAGTAAGGTGCTGGGCATTTACGAGCATGTTTAGCAATAGATATGTATTCAGCTGGCACATTTATGACTTTATTCTTTAGGTGACGTTCTATAGTGGAATGCATTGAATCGGCTTCCATTTGGGTGTGACCCACCTCTAAAAATTTTTGTTCGATAGCTATATTCTTGTGCCTCATGACAATATTCAAAAGAGCGTTAGATAAAATACAATTTCTATTTTGGTAAGTGCAACCGTCACTGTAAATTATTATGGTTTTATTTCCATCTTCACGATTAACTTCAGGACGTATTATTGTGTTTTCTAAAAAGTCAACCCAAATGGAGGCAAATTCTTCAGCATTAAGTCCCCCTTCTACTTCGTTCCATATGAAACAGAAACCATCCTTATTTTTTATATTAAAAAAGCAAAGGTTGTGAACCTGCAGCTTCGTTTTATAGTATAGCGTACTAACATTAGATTTTGGTGCCATTAGTACAGCCTGTAAGTCGACTGTGAAAACGTAATTTTCTCCCTTCTTATCTGCATCTTTTTCTTCTCTTGCTTGTTTACTTCTCTCAATATGTTCTTTGTATTCTTGTTCTGTAACTGTTCCTACTTTATAACAGGTGCATTTCTCGCACTGATCTTTTTTCGGCTTAAATAGAGCCAAATTTTTGTATTCAAATAAATTCGAAAACAAAGTTATGGACAGAGCTTTTATATTTCGCTCTTTGCACCAATTATTAACGTAAAATTGGTAAAGGCTTTCTTTAGAATTCCATTCTGGCAATAAATATAACTTCTGTGTCGTTGCTCGACAATAATGAGATTCCATTACGGGAATAGACTCCAGAAATTGAATAAGTGACTGTCTTGGCTTCGAAGCAGATTCAGATATTTGTGTTGGACGTCTCAAAATACTAGGAGGCCGCATTGGAAACTCCTGCTTCCAATTTTTAACCGTCCATCTTCCTAAATCCAAAGTGTTTAAAAACATCTTTCGACATACTTTAACACTTTGATCATTCACTTTTAAATGATAAACAAAGGTGTTAGCCCTCTTGGTTGTCCCTTCGGAGTTTCGATTTCGTGGCCGGACGATCGGAATAGTTGTTACCCATTCGTTAACAAGGGTCTTTTTTTCACCCCAAGTCAGACTCCAAAATTGCTTAAAAATGCTTATTCGTACATCTTCACCTACTGTTTCACATTTTAAAGTACTGTACTTCCCAATCTTACAGGAGCATCTTGATTTAATGGAACGTGCTTCTTTAGTTTTATTATAATTCCAACAGTCTTGTTTTTTCTCTCTCCCTAAATATGTTTTACCTTCTTGTCTTCTTTGTTTATTCTTTTCACTAACCCATTCTTTTTTATCAACTTCAAAACGTTTCTTTCGTTTCTTACTCTTTTCAATTTTAGCAAGCGAATCCGAGTCAGAATCAGAATAAGGTACAAGCTTTTTCTCTGTATCACTACCATCCGATATCGGTGGATTAGGTACAACGTTATATATGTTTTCAACATGAGGTATAATTTCTATAGGACTGGTACTTGGTTCATGAGCTATTATATTATCTAATATTTGAATTGTATCGGTACTGTTTATGCTATCGGGGATCAAAATATTTATTGCTTGTGATTCTATTTCAGTTTGTGATGGTATTATAATCAAATTCTCGTTAGTGATGAAAGTATTGTGAACACCATAAACCGTTGGTAGCATTTTATCGTCTGAAGGCAATTCATTGAATGTAGTATTGGGAAATGTAATGTCAGAACAAATTGTATGATCTATGTTTTCTGTTATTGAAGTACTTGGTAGACCTAGATCAGTTAGTGATGTTATCATATTCATATCGTCATTTATCTCATAAGTTTTGTTAGCAACTAAAGGTCCTGGCATAAAATCCCTTGATTCGGAATATTGTAACTGAATGTCTTCTAAAACGTGTATTAATTTATTTGCATCATTATCTAACTTCGGAGCTACATTATCAGGTCTATCCTGTGAGTTACAAGCCTCAGAAACCAAAGCTACCATTTTTTTCCCCCGATACATTCTGAAAATAACGAAGTAAAAATTTTATAAAATTGTGACAAAATAAATGAAATTTAACATAAATATACAGACCTAACACAGATTTTAAGTTAACTGTTTATTTTTACATATATACTTTGTTTTATAATTTATGTGATTAGTAAAATCTACGAAATTATCTTATTATTAAGCAATAAATTACTAAAAAATTATAAATTATTAAAATGCTAAATCCGTGTCCAAATAAGATATTAAAGTGCGTAAACCTGCTAAGTCCCTAATGTTTAGGTTAAGAGTTGATTTTGATTAAAAACATTTGATTTAGACACTAAACCAAAAATAACTTAAAGATAATACAATATTAACTTACCTAGTTTATATTTAAGTGTTTAGATCCTCAATTATTTGATGAAAACACGTCAAAATTTGACGCGTCGCAAACGGCACGTGAGTTTGAGAATGTTGTCAGTGCAAAACTGAGGCCCCAATAGGATTAAGCAGGTTTGCGCTGTGGTGATTGGCTGGTTGCCAGAAAGCAGTTTTTCGGGCATAGCATTTGTCACGTTTTAAAGCTAATATCGCCGTTATTGCTTGAACATTACGGTAGATAATAGGTTGAACTTTGTGACTGGTATAAAAAGTAAATTTTGCCAAAAAATGGACTTAGCAGTTTAACGAATTAGGCCAACGATATGTATTATAAATATAATAATATTTATTTATTTCAGGCAATATAAACAAAAACATAATGATAATTGATTACAGAGGCCCATAGTAAAATAAATACCTTAAAAACTAACATATATATATAAATAAATAAAACACAAATCACGACTTTGCGGCGGCGTGAAGCGCGGGTCTGGCGGCTCCTGAGGGCGGCGGGCGGCCGCGGAACTTGCGGAAGATACCTCCCTTCGGCCACAGCTCTTCCTTCAGGAACACCGATACGTGGTCTCGGGGTACGCGCACAACAAACGAATTAAAGTTGACGTTGTTGCGCGTTTCCAGTTTTTCAACCCTTAGCCGGAACTTTGTCTTTTTCTCCAAGTACTCTACGACATCAGAATCCCTCGTGGAGTAATGGAGACGTGAAACGTACACGTACGTGACGGGTACAGCGGGACGCAGGAGAAAGTTAGGTCCTGTCGGAGCAGTGCCGCAATTGTTGCGACAAAGTCCTCTTTTCTTCCGCTCCACCTTAATGAAGCCATCTTGTTTCGGCCGTTCTCTGCAGACGTCAGTGCGAGGGTGCTCGTCGTGGTGACTTCCACTACCCTTCAAGGTATGTGAGGGCTGCAGGTGGGTAGCAACAGCGGCGTAGTCTCGTCTCGGGGTTGACGTGACGATGACAGGTGACGACACCACCTCGGGGGGAGGTGGGTGACGGGCGACGCAGGCGTCACCGCTTGCACGTGCGGGGTCAGCGGCCGGCGATGAGTCTAGTTTTGCAGACTAGAAACTTGCACACGTTGCACTAAATGCCCCGCGCCGCGTGTTGACGTTGTTAGCCTCAGGTGACGTACTTACGGCTAGAGTGTTTTTCAACTCTGCAACTTCAGCCCGTAGCTCACTGGTGGTTTCTTGTGAGGCCTTCAACTTCAACTCGACAGCAGCCAAGGAAGCTTTCAGGGTAGTTATATCCTTCAGAATCCTGGTAACATCGACGTGGTCGAACGTGACTGGCGGCAACTTGTTGAGGTCTTTCGCCATGAACGTCGGCACGTTCTCTGGATCAGTAACCTTCAGGAGATTAATAATATCCTGAAGACTTTTCTCTCCCTATTCGTCTCTCCTGCGAGACGGCATTCGGTCAATCTGCCCGCTTGACTTAAACAGCAGCATTTTGGCGGCCAGTTTTTCTTCCAGATTAAAATTTGTTCTGGAGATCTGGATGATGCTGATCTCATCCATGGTGTCCATGGCGTTGTAAGAACGCCAGTACTTCATTGGCTATGAGCTGTTCGGAAGTCGGAATTTGCCGTGCAAATCGCGAATAAAATAAATATATTCGTACCCAGTAGGCACGTCCGTTGCCGATCGTGCCTTACCGAAAATAACTAGTGACAGTGAAAATATTTGCTTCGATTAAAACTATAAACATCTAATGGTATTTGCGAGGAGTGTAAATAACTAGAACTATGCTAAAATTTTTGATCATGGATCATGCCAAATTTATTGGCGAGTTGTTTCGCCAGTTCGTACCGGAATTCTCGGTGTGACATTTTTTTGTGTTAGCCAATATTGGCAGTATATATGATGTAGCAGTTAATTATTGATATATTTAAAAGGCGCCTGAATACTTTTATATACCATTTGAGGCCACGCTTTCTCTCCATCAAGTACATGGAGAGCTTCTGATCCTTTAGATCGTACTTATGTACTTATTGTACTCTGCCACAGCTGCTGGCTTAGTGATATTTTCCCCCGCACGCCGACCCGCAACAACATCGGCGTTATGGTAAGTCGACACAGTGGTGACTTGTTTTACATCTCACCAAGAAAGGACAGAAACATCACCACAATGTCGACTTACAATTGTGCCCCGAGGTACACGTTTATCGTTGAGGTCTTTTATTTCTCTAGGGGTATCGACTCTTCGCCGATTCAACGTTCCCACAACGTCAGTTTTTCTAGTTTTTAGATAACGGCATAACTTCACGGAGTTATAGAAATTATCCATGAACAGCGTGTATCCTTTATCAAAGTAATTCCCCATTAATTTTAAAACTATTTTTGAAGTGGAATGGGTGAAGCCAAACAACGAGTTGGTCGGTGCAGTATCTTTGCCAGTATAGATTATAATGTTTAAAACATAGCCTCTTATAGCCTCGCAAAGTTCGTAACGTTTTATACCAAATCGCGCTGCTTTGGTTCGGATGCACTGCACCCAACTCAGCATACCTTTCCAAAGCAGCAGCGATTCGTTCAAAGCTAGGGCTTGTAAACGGCTTGAAATTTACTGTTCAAGTAGTCTATGATTGGTTTCACCTTTGCCAACTTCCTCTCTGGGCCATGTTGCGTTAAAATGCGGTTATCGACGAAATGCAAAAACCGCATCAAAATAAGAAACCTATTCTTACTTATTATCTTCCTTAAATTAGGCATAGCTAAAAAGCCACTGCTCAACCAATATTCTTCAATCCTCCCACGCACACAAAAACTCATTATAATAAAAACCGCGAATAAGCGGTTTAATTCCGCAACGCGAGTTTCGGTCCAGTCACGAACCCGCGATTTGGTTGGAATGTTCTCGTTCTCTTGAGCACCTGTAATGTACTCCCACGCATAACGGTTGGTCTCCTGACTAATGTTTTCCATTAAGGTCTTGTCCCATATTTGGGTGAAAAGTTCTAAATGATCTGTTCCCTCAATACAGGGACCAGGCCTTTCTAGGAAAACTTCCCTAGCACCTAAAAATGAAGTATAATCTTCAGACCAAGAAAACTCTTCCGCTATATCGGTATCATCCACGTTCGTTTCTTGGTCCAAAGTGCTAATTAAATCATCGAGGGTCATTTCTTCCTCCTCCTCCTCCCCTTCGCTCCCTGAGTCCAAGGCTAAGGCCTCAGCAAGCTCCAGTCCAAGAATATTTTCATCAGTCTGTAATAACATGCCATGCCTTAACCAAACATAATCGCTAAAACATGGGTGCAAGAATAGGCAATAGTGGTAAAAGTTCAGTTAGATGAAGTAAATTAGAAACCAAATCCCGCAAAACAAACAATATCGTTCAACTTGTTCTGCTAGGATAACCAATAACTAGACAGTTTAGTTTCTTTTGGGAAATTTTAGCTTTATCATTTCCTCGGGTAAAAAAGATAAGCATAATATAGTAAAACATACACTACAAATATTAATCAACTATGAACTAAGTAGGTATCTACTGTTTGAAACATGGTTATCTTAACAGAACAAGATAGTGTGCATTTAGTGTGCTATTTCAGGAAAAACCAAAAGAAAACATCATTCCCTGTGGCGCAAACAGCTTGAGCAAAAAAGTTTGGCTATTGAAGAAAAAGGTTGTTGCATTTGTAAAATAAGTAACTTATGAAATGCCAATTTATGAAATACTAGCTGGTCCCCGCAGTTCCAGTTTTATTATATTAGTATAGATGAAGCTAAGTGCCAGTCAAGCTAACTTTAACATGCATCAAACAGTAAAAAACATTCCAATCTAAAAACTAGAAACCAAGCTTCTACCCATTTTATGATTAAACTTATACAAAATATCCGCGCCGAGATTATCCATTTCACCTTTGATTTAACCTAGTAAACTTTAATTATAAAATTTATCAGTGATGAACCTATATGTAAATTTTTAACTGAAATATGTAGTTGTCGTATATACTTACTTGCATCTCTTCATCTCCCGTATGTAAAAGGTTGCGTCTGCTACGCAAGTCAATAAAGTTAATCCCTTCGCCAACATCAATGGTGGAAGGTTGCCAGAACTGTGAAAGTAAAGTACAAAATAAAATCTTAAATTTGCAAAAAACATATTGTTATTTCGGGAACTTGTATCCTTCCCGCAATAGTCCTCTCCAGCAAAATGTCATCACCGACTCGCAAGGTACCTGTGGGGTCAGTGTCACATCCTTGCCCACAAAGATGTTAGAAGTAGATGGCGCAGGTGGTGACGAATCCATCTTAAAACTGTATAAACATAGCACAAACATAACTACATACTTGTACAAAACAACTTTCTCAAAAAAATATATTTTTTTTCATCATTATTTTATTCATTTTATTATGTATTATATAAATTAAAATAAATATATAAATATAAATAAAAAATTTAATATGTACTTAAAATCCTTATCTATAAATAAACAATTAAATAACAACATCCAAATGAATAAAAAAATTATTCAAAAAAATTCAAAAAAGTAACACGCTGTATCAACAGCATACACTGCATAACGAATTTCGTGTTCATACGATAGCGGACGCCACTTTAGTTTACATCTGTGTGCGTGTTTTGAACACTACAAGTTAGAAATTATGATTTTACAATATGTTTGATAATGTATTGTACAGAAACAATGTCAAAATCAGATTCACAATAAAATTATCTTCAAACAACGCAAATTAATTATAAACACTACTGTACAGAATATTTTTAAAATTGTAAGGAAACAATCGTAACTTCTGTAACGGTTTCTAATTTTCAAAAAATTTACACATTTTGCGTGCGTTTCGAATAGTTTATATAGCGGAGAACATTCCAATTACGATAAATTATGATAAAACAAGACATTTACATACCTTTTGCCTAGTTTTATATAGTTTTTAACTCAAAAACAAAGCACTCCGGTCGCAACACTCTACTACCGATAACGCGTAAATTTGAATGAGCTTTCTAATTTATTTAACGAATACCGAGAAAGAACGATTGAAGTTATAGGTAGATTGACTAATTTAGATTGTATTGCAAAGCAATTCATACTCTATCTCGTCGGTGAATGATTCAAAATTGAAGAAATAACAAAGTTTTATATCCGGGCCTAGGCATTCAACACAGGCGAAACTCCGCAGGACGGATACGGTACAAGGCATTCTGGAGGTTAAGTGCGATAAGTAAGCTCTTCACGTACAAACACTGACGGGTACTTTCTTCAATCCAGGTATTACGTATTGCGTTCGTTTTGACTTCAACCAGTATGTGGCTTGGCTGTGGTCTATCCTTCGGTTTAGCCATACGACGTGCCGCAATAATATCACCAACATTAGCTCCGTCTAGATTTTTAACAATTTTAGTCATCACAACACAGATTCTGAAGTCATATTCTCATTTTGGTACCATTATTACAGGTGCTGACCATGGACGCATTCCTCGATTATGTTATTAATAATCATCTCATTTAGCTTTACCTTCAGTTGTTTTTGCCTATTAGATGATAGTCTGTATGGCTTTGCACTAATAGGTAATCACCAGTATCTATTCTGTGTTCGGTATATGATGTCTTTATACTTGGATAGATCATTGAAAATATTTTTTTCATTATTTGTAAATAAGGTACCTTCATCAGGATGTAAAAAATATCAATTGAGTATAAACCATTATTTAGAATTATTTATTGATAAATATTTGCTGGACTGGGAGCGAAAGAAAAAAATAGAATATGTCAGCTGCTTCTCTTCCCGGGCATACTGTAAAAGTCAGTTAAGGGACCGAGGTGTTACGGGAGGCTTTTTTGTGGGCGATAGGCTGACCCCCCGTCACTGCAATAGTCTCTGCACTATTATAATGCCTCCAAATTTGTCAAACGTGACATCAGATGGTTTTATTACCTCTAGTGTTCTGCCTACCCCATACGGGATACAGGCGTGAAGTTATGTATGTATGTATATATAATTCTAGGATGTACACAGGAATTGTTGCCGGCTGGTTCACGTTGACGTGATGGTTGCGGTGGCGTATCCAGCTTGTGTAGATTCCATCATGTCTTTTTAACTTCAGGAGGCTCGACGTCATCATTGTCAGTAATTTGTGTCGATGGAGTACTTGTCAAGGTCGACAACATATGTACTTCGTTGGCCCATTTTAAGAAATCTGACATTGACTCCTTCGGTTACTCTTCTCTAAAAGTAATTTTCTTTACCGCTTTCAATAGTATCGGATCATTTCTCAGTTGCAAAAAGGGGTAAATTTTGGCACGATGCCTGTCTCCAAAAAGTCAATCGCTAGGAGGGTTCCATTGTCTGACGCCTCTAGTATAGCAGCAAAGGTAGCTAGTAGTACCCTTCCTCCTATTACGACGTCTACGGTGGTTGTGTTTTTTTTATTGACCCATCAGCCAAACTTATATCAGTCATTTGTTGCTCAAACAATGCACCTGGACACACCGGCATGTGGTATAATTTGCTGCCGTATCAATGTGTGACTACACAAAGGTCCACCCTCTTCTCTTTTGAAGAGCTGGCTCCGCTGTTCCCTTCTTGGACACGACGCGCTGGGCAGCTCGAAGCGTAGTGACCGTTCCCGCGGCAGTTGTAGCAGGTTACTGTTGGCTTCGAGGGTTTCGACAGGTTCAGCTTGTTGGTTGTATTTCCCTCTAGTCTAAGTCGTTCTAAGTATCTCTTCATGTTCTCTCGTCTTCTTGTTTGACATACAGTTGCTTTATATCCTATCTTTCCACAGTAGTAACATTTTGTTGCGGTATGAGAAATCCGATTCTTCTTAACATCCGGCGCGTCGGAGTCATTTGGAGAAGTCTTCCGTTTGAGAAATGAGACTACTTTCAACTCTTGCTGAAGCTGATTACGTGTCTTGATTTCCGTTGTAAACGAAAGTCGTAGCACCCGTTGATCAAAGCTGGAGAGATGCGCCAAGGTTGTCGCAACAGCTAGCATTTCAATAGTCTTATCTTTCCAATTCATCATAAGGGATGTTATGATAGAAGCCGCGTAGGCAGAGAGGCACTCATTATCTTTAGGTTTAGGTTAAGGTTTAATAAAAATGAAGCAGAAGTTTCAGGGCAATCATACCTGGCTATAAAAAGCTCTTCAAAGTCATTCCAAGTCATTCCAGGGTATGAAATGGTCGAAAGCCACGAGGAAGCCTGCCCCTGTAATGCACGGTTCAAAGCAACCATAAGTTGCGCCCCTCGCTGGTGGTGGTCGTCAATACAAACACTTGCCGTTGATATCCAAGCACGTGCATCGACATCTTGTTTCTCAGGGTCAAAGTCGAGAAGTCTTAAATCACTTGATACATGTTTCATACCTTGAAATAAAGCAAGAAAGTTTCGGTTCTGTTGTTCTAGAATCAGCTGCCATTTTTTTTCATCTCCAAAGTCGTTTTCAACACGTGGTTCTGAATCGAAGACCGAAGCTTGTGGCACGTGGTTACCAGATCCCACTTCTGATAACGGAGAAGGGCAATCCGCAGGCTCCGACATTTTCAAATAATAACCACTTTGATATAGTTCACAATTTATTGTTCATTTATTTCACTATCGCGCGCTTCGACATATAATTCTAGGATCTACACAGGAATTGTTGTCGGCTGTTTCTTAAAATGTTTCACGTTGACATTTTAAGAAATCTGACATTGACTCCTTCGGTTACTCTTCTCTAAAAGTAATTTTCTTTACCGCTTTCAATGGTATCGGATCATTTCTCAGTTGCCAAAAGGGGTAAAGTTTTGCATGATGCCTGTCTCCAAAAAGTCAATCGCTAGGAGGGTTCCATTGTCTGACGCCTCTGGTATAGCAGCAAAGGTAGCTGGTAGTACCCTTCCTCCTATTACGACGTCTACGGTGGTTGTGTTTTTTTTATTGACCCATCAGCCAAACTTATTCAGTCATTTGTTGCTCAAACAATGCACCTGGACACACCGGCATGTGGTATAATTTGCTGCCGTATCAATGTGTGCATAGCCATTTTCGCCCTTGATGTAAACTTCGATAGTTGGAATTTTTATCGACGCTTGCTTGTAACGTAGAGTGTACTGAGTAAAATGCGAGAAGTGTCTCCTTGTTTTGCAATTACTAAATTTACTGCGATACACCCCAGGCGATCCACAACCGTAGCATTTTATAGTTGTATCTCTGTTTAGTTGTTTCGTTGCGGCTTCTATTTCAGAGTCAAACTTAAACTTTCTGCATGTTGTTTGGATATGGCCACGCTTATCACAGTAGGTACATCTTTGAACTGCGGAGTTCCTAGGCTGCTCTTGAGGCTCTTTTTCTCTTGCGATGGACTCCACATGACGGGCCTTCTCCAGCAAGTCTGCAAAAGGTTTTACTTCGCAGCGTGGCATATTTTTACGAATGGTAAGGTTTAAAAGTCCGTAAATCATGTACAGTTGCTCGACTTCTTTGTGTGCCGTTTCGTAGATAGCTGTGCTAATAATGCACCCTTTGTACATAAGAACACTTCATTAATTAACCTATAAATTATAAAGTAAAGTTTTAAAATTTACTGTATTTTATATTGTTTCTAAGTTTATGACATTTTGAATATTTTATATGACCTATTAAATGAAATATTATTTTAATTTAAATTCTATATTGTTTTTAAATCTATGACATTTTGCTTATTTTTATTATTTTAAATAACTTTCATGAGATACTAATTATTTAAATTTAAATTCGTTAATGTAAATTTTTGATATTTTTTCAGTTTTAATTTTGTTTTGATTTTATAACTGACATGTCTTAATTAATTAGGTATTCCATTTATTATTTTATGTTATTATTATCTTAAGTAGTGTTTCTAACAATATGATATGGACAAATAATGGTCTGAAATAAAACGATATTATTATTATTATTTATACCTAAAGCTACACGCCTTTCGGCGGAAAGACCCGACAATAAGACCATTATTATTATTATTCTAAAAAGACGATAAGTCTCTCCCCTTTATTATTATTATTATTATGTGTTCGCGTTCCATTTGTTTAGTTTAGAACAGTTCCATGTATACGTCATGTGGTTGCATCTTAGGGGCAAATGCTTGTCCGATGAGTTTTATGATGTAATCCCAGGCCTTTGCTTCGCTTTTAACGCCTTGTCACCATTTAGATGCGGACCCGATGAATAATAGAGAGAGACCCTCAATAGCATCTTTATCAGCAATGATATGTACAAATAATATTAATAAATTCTTGTACCTTCTTGTAGCTTATCTGGCCGTCGAATGGGTATGGTTTATGTACTTAATGGCAAGTTTCATACATAAGCTTTCACATGCATTACTTGTATTAGTTTGCATATGTGACTTACGTAGGTTCTAGTATGGACGAGGGGTATCGCAAACCTATTTCCACCTATTATAGCTATACTATTTTTGCTTCGACGTTTCATTAAAAATGATACCTTCCATCACTTGCGATAAAACTGTCAAAGCGATTCCAATTTCGCCTTGTTTTTATTGAAGCATAAAATCTCGTTTGGAAAGAGTTTCAGCCAACGCTGCTTTTGCTTATAAATTTAAAAAGGGGGCAAGTAAATATTTGCAATTTGCGGTACAAGATATTGCTCAACAAGCTTATCTTTAGATTCTTTAGAGAGTCCATTTTTAAAATTTTCTTGCGACCTGGTAGATATGTCTGTATGAATATTTTTATCCAAAACTGAATCATACCTCACCCAGAATCTGAAGGATATCTTCCTCAAGACCCCTTTCGTCTGGGGTTTCACTAACATCTTCGCAAACTGGCGAAGTTTCATGTTTAGAAGCTGGGTCTGCAAGCGATGACGTGCCAGGTGTGGGATCCTCAGCCGGCAGCTGCTAGTCAGATTCTCTTGAGGCCGCGTCCGGGGCATCAACCGAATCAAGAAGGGCTGATAATGACGGAGGCACTTCAGGCACTTCAAATCTTGGATTCGGCAAGCCAGATCGCATTTTTCGTGAAACAGTAAGGAACACATTTCACACGTAACACCATTGTTCGATTTGGTTGTTTTTGAACAAATCGTACATGCATTAGTTACCGCAACCTTCTTTTGCGTATTTTTTTCTTCTGTAACTTTAACTATTTTTTCTTTTTTTTTTCTTTCTGCTCATTGAACATACTTCTATAACTATTAAATGTAACTACAAACGGAATTTTTAAAGTATTCCTTTTTCCCTTTCTTTGAGGTGTTTTGGGTAAAGTTAAGTAAGTTCCAAGTAGCGTGTTTGATATAATCTGAAAAGCTGGGCTATTTTCAACATTATCGTTTCCAGTAGATTTAGAAGGCGTTTTTTCATTAAAACAAATTACCGATAACTTACCTGCACCGCATTGACGCCATGTTACACCTTGAGATAATGTGGCTGACTGTGCCACCAGGGGCATGACATCGTCTATTTTTTTCTCCTTTTTTTTCTCCACTTCTCTCCTGCTTGCTCTGGTGGGAAGGACCTTCATGGCTGAGGGATAACGTTTCAGATTCTAAAGAAATAACTGACATACCTACACCGACACTCTAATGAAAAAGCAATAAAAAGGTTCACACGGCTAATTAAGTTACATACTCCCTCTTATCAGAAATCTAACATAAACAAAGCTCTTGGAAGCGTGCCGTGCGGATCGTGTGTTGGATATTACGTTTTATACAATCTATTAGCGATAAAGCTTATTAAATATAATATAAAGCTATTAGCAATACAGATTATAAACAATGTAATTATTTAACAGTTAAAGAGTAAGAAGAATCAAAGCGACGTATCTTACTTAGTGAGCAATCAATTAGTTTTGAAAATAACATTTATGAAATTCAAAATAAAGGCCATGACTAACAAAAGTAGTATCAAATAGTTGAATTCATACTTATAAAAATGGACAAAACTTTTAATCATATTAAAAACGAGATTTCCACGCTGAAGGAGCAGCAGCAGCTAGAGGAACTGTTCCCGAGCGACGTGCAGCATTACTACTATTAAAAATCGTCTAAACACAGTTCGTAACGAATAAGAATAAATTCCAATGCTAGACTTGAGTGCACCCTGTGTAAGCGCGATGAGCGAGTCTGTGTTAATTGAAAGCCACCTCACCGGCCATGACTACGAACATTAAGTTCAGAACTGCCATTTTTTAATTAATATGTTTGTAATATTTTGATTCTGTATTTTACTCATAATATTAATATTTAGATATTTTATACAATTAAGCTTATTTTGTAATTTGACGGTATAAATTTAGGTATTTTGCTCTTTTTGTTCTTTAATTTGACAGTATGCATATTCATAATTTTGATGCACTCAGCATATTTATTTTACATTTTTATATTTGTTAATAAGTACAATCAGTCTGACAATAAACGCCGTTACGATTACTCGCGTCCTTTTTTTACCTCCCTGACATCCTGACAGCACTCATAGGACACCGTGTCCAGTACATAAATGTAGGAGACGTTTTGGAGCATACGTTAAGTTAAGATATGTTCAAGATATAAGTGTAATACTATGTCAGTGAAATATTAATTTGTTGTTTATGTAGGGGGGGGATGTGTGGTATATGATTGCGGGTAAGCACATAATGAAGTTAGTTAGCAACAGACCGCTGTCGTACACTACACTATCATTTTTGGACATTCATATTCATAGGTAGTCGTAGTGATCGGACGTGCCGAAAACCCAATGAGTGTAATAAACAAAGGGAAATAATAAAACGAGCGACTAAAAAACAAATTTGGACTGGAAATAATAAAACGAGCGACTAAAAAACAAATTTGGACTGTCTTGAAAAATATATGAAAATGAACGGTTTTAAATATTAATATTGCGACTGAATTACTAAGTGAGCGACTAAAACACATATACATTGCGATGAAAGAGATAAGTTACGAGAAGGGCTCCCGCACCGGAAGGCGGAATCAGTACGGTTAGGTGCGACGACGAGCGCAGCGAGGAGGAGCATGTTAGGTTGCATATAGTTATACACGTGCGCGAGCCGAGCGAGCGAAGCGAGCGGTGCCGCGGCAGCGGCCGGCGAAGCGCCATAAACCTGGTCAGCTATTATAGTCAACCCTGGACAATCCCGACATGGTCAAAAGTGTTTTTAAGTCGCTGTTTCATTGATTCTTCGTCACTCGCTCTCAGTCGCTCACTTAATTAAAACAGTAAGCCAAATTCATTATTTTTGTCACCTAAAATTTTTATTTACAGTTACTCGATTAAATACTACCCATAAACAAATAAGTGCAAAATTCGTGACCTACTACTACGCGGAAGAAATCTTTGGTGTATATTTTAAGTTTGGTGATTGAATGTAAAGTAATAAAATGCTTTAACTTCTATAATTGAAAGTCACACAATTCTAAATAAAAAATGGAAGGCAGTCCCTTCAATAGAAGCTTGTTGACGCGCCGCAGCCCGACGCGCTCTCCTGCACCCGTGCCCGCCTGCGCCGATGCACCGCCCGTTGCCCCTCCGCGCCCTGTTCCGCCCAGCCCCCGGGGAGAAGAACAAGTTGAATTGTTGTCCACGCCAGACATACAGAACTGGATGAAATCAATCGAGCAGTACCTCAATGAAGTGTGCGCTATAGCAGAAGGTGGCAAATTAAATTCCGAGCACAAATTGAGAGTAAGTTCTCTTTGCCGAAAAGTTGCGCATGGGACATCCCAGATGGCATTGATATACCAGTCTCTAAAGCAAAAGATGATTTCAGCCCATAACAGTCTCCAAACTCTTCAAGAAGAACGAGACCTTTCCAAACAAATTTGTGCCCTCAAGCAGTCGCTTGAACAGACTCCCAAACATACAACGGGGACATTATCCTTCTCTGACATAGTTAAGAAAAATTCAAAGGACTTCATCCTGCCTAAAAGTATAAGCTCTGTGGCTATCTACCCAACCGATGGAAAGAAATCAAGCGAGGAAACTAAGTCACAAGTCCAAAAAATTATCTGCCCTGAACAAATGAAACTACAAGTGAGGGGACTACGCAAGACCAGAAATGGTGGCGTCATAATAAGTACCGAGTCCAAAGAAGATATCGAGAAGCTAAAACATTCAGCGCAACTAACATCATCTGGTTTTACTGTAGACGAAACCAATAAGCGTAGGCCTAGAATTGCAGTTATCGGAGTGCCGTCGGCCTTGCAAGAATCTGAAGTTTTTAGTTGTATTTACCACCAAAACTTAGCCGAAAATTCCGAGCACATATCAATTGAAGACTTTCTGAAGACTATTAAATTAAGTCATAAGTCAGGAAAAAGGAACACCGAGACCTGTAACTACGTAATAGAAGTTCCAGCTTATATACGTAAAGCCCTTATATGTAAAGACCGATTGTTTATCAACTGGTCATCGTGCCCAGTGCGAGATTATACCTTAGTCACACGTTGTTTTAAATGCCAGCAGTATGGCCACTCAGCTAAGTTTTGCCGTGATGAAAAAGATACATGCGGCCACTGCGGAGAAATAGGTCATACAATGAAGGACTGCAAAAAGAGAGGAGACCCACCGAAGTGTGCAACTTGTCTTCATTTTAAGAAGCCGTGTGACCACAAAACGGGAGACGCAGACTGTCCCGCGAAAAGTTTAGCTGAAAAAAGGTACCTCAATTCAATTGATTATGAAGGCGCCTAAGAGCGCCGTCTGTAATTTTTTTACTTTAGACCTTAACAAACAATAAAAAATAATGGCTCACAATCTAATTAATGACCTAGATCGGTTCTCTGTTTCTGAATCAAGAGCTTGTGAGGTTGAAAGTTGTAGTCAATACCTTTCTTGTTACAAAAATCAATTTTCAATAATTACACAAAACATACGTAGCATTTATAAAAACTTTGATAATTTTAGTACTTTTCAACATAGACTGAATATTACCAACGATGTAATTATCCTGACTGAATGTTGGTTAGCTAAAAACAGTACCTTACCATCCACACCGGGCTACGACCTATACAACAGTAAGGAAAATTACAACCAAAACGATGGGATATTAGTTTACGCTAGAAACAGCCTAAAAATATCAGTCGAGGAACCACACATGTTGGAATGCAATCGGTTACTTATTAAAATAGGTACCGACATCGCAATTCTAGCCATCTACAGGTCTCCTTCTTTTAAAAACATTAGTACGTTTACTAATTCTCTACAAGACTTACTACAAAATCTAAAATCGTATAAAAATATAATATTAATTGGCGACATTAACATTAATATTATGCCAGAGTGTTTGGATTCCTGTGGACAGGAATATCTTAACCTATGCTCATTTCATGGTCTACTTCCCGCCCACTGTTTACCTACACATCAGAGTGGTTCTTGTTTAGATCATATTATGCTAAAAACTAATTTTCCGTCACTAACGTTTGTAACAAACTCGACAATTACGGATCACAAGGCCGCCTTACTAACCTTAATTCGTAAAATGCCTAAACTAACAAATAACTTAATAAATAGTGCTAAAACTAATTTACATAGTCTCGAAGCGGATTTAAGCAAAATTGACTTTTCTATTGTTTATAATTCTGATGACGCGAACTTTTGTATGACATACTTTATATCACAGATACAAAGTGCAATACTGAAAAATACTACGCACACACTTCTTAGTAAAAAATATAAAAACATTAAGCCTTGGATTACCCCGGGACTCATTCGGTGTATGAAACATAGGGATAAGTTACATATGAAGGCCAAAGCACAACCAGATAACTTAATATTGCAAACGTCGTACAAAAGATATCGGAATTTTTGTAACGCTCTTCTTAAGAAATTAAAAAATACCTACGATAAAACTGAATTAGAAAAAGCGGGAACAAACAGTAAAATGGTTTGGAAATTTATTAAAAATGTAACTTTTTTGTCAAAACAGCATAAATCCGCAACTGAGCTATTACAGGGCAGGTCCTATGAATCGCAACTTGAATGTACTAACTTAGCTAATAAATATTTTACTAACATTGGGAAAACATTGGCTGAAAAAATTCTTATTCAATCGCCTACGCTGTCTCTCACGCCCCAAAATACTTTATCTAATTGCACCCTATCAAATTCATTTGTTTTATTGGATATAGATGAAGTAGAGGTAACTACAATAATTAAAGGCCTGAAGGATGATTCAGCGATGGGCTGGGATAATATATCCAACAAAATACTAAAACGGTTTCATCATATTCTATGCACTCCACTAACCTATATTTTTCAAAAGTGCCTTAGGGACGGCATTTTTCCTAATTCTTTGAAAAAAGCTGTCATTATTCCTATTCACAAAAATGGGAAGAAAGATCAAATTTCTAATTATAGGCCAATATCGCTTTTAACAGCCATTTCTAAGGTACTAGAAAAAATTATAAATAAAAGACTTGTTCAATACCTTGAAAAACAGTCCATCCTGTCAAATGCACAATTCGGCTTTAGGCACAAGCTTTCAACAACTGATGCAGTACTAGAGCTTACTAATTTCATAGCCCAGGAGCTTGACAAGGGAAATCGGACCTTAGGACTCTTTTTAGACCTATCCAAAGCCTACGACACAATTTCTATTCCTATACTTTTGCACAAGCTTGAAAACTTAGGTATAAGAGGAACCCAACTCAAATTATTTGCAGATTATTTACACAATCGTTCTCAATGTGTGAAAATAGGACATGTCCTAAGTTCTGACCTTGTTTTGGACACGGAATTTGGAATCCCTCAAGGAAGCATTCTAGGTCCCACCCTGTTTCTTATTTATATTAATGACCTGTGCAACCTTAAAATGAATGGTGGTAAAATCATATCATTCGCCGATGACACCGCTCTATTGTTTTCTGCAAACTCAGACAGTGAACTATACGGGTACGCTCAGCGGGGCTTTAATGTAGTAAACAAGTGGCTTCAGCAGCATTTACTGACCCTAAATTCAGACAAAACTCATATGATTCAATTTTCCATACGAAAGTCTACTACTGTTATTCCTAACCTATATGCACACTTTTGTTGTGATCAAAATAATCAATCGTGCTCGTGTCCGTATATCTCTCCTACTAAAACAATTAAATACCTAGGTATTATAATCGATGAGACTCTGTCCTTTAAACAACACATAGATGCGGTGAGTGATAGAATACGCAAGCTTATATTTGTTTTAAAAAAATTGCGCACCATAGGAGACCCTAAACTTATTAGGCAAGTATACTTTGCATTGTGTCAGTCGATACTAAATTATTGTATTACGTCATGGGGAGGGGCAGCTAAAACGCATCTCATTAACATTGAAAGAGCACAAAGAGCAATTTTAAAAGTTTCGCATTTCCGACCTTTCCTTTACCCCACGGAGCTTCTGTATAAAGACTGTCAAGTACTGACAGTTAGGCAGTTATTTATAATGAACACAATTTTAAACTACCATTGCACTCTTATTTACAAATCACAAGCAACTAACAAAAGGAGGCTTGACATTGCACGCCCACTTAACACAAAAACTGCATTTTCTTCTAGATTTTACCTTTTTTTAGGACCACTGTTATACTAAACATATATCCCCTGACATACAGCAAAACTAAACGGATAATACGAGCGTCACTTTTAAACATGTCTTATGATGAAACAGAGAAACTGTTAATAGTCTTAAAATAAGATTTAATCTAACTTCGTTTTAAAAAGTTTTAGTGTGTTTTTAGTTGTAGAGATAGATTAATGACTGGTGTATGTTTTGTACTCAGTTATGTGTTTAGCTTAGTATTTTTTTTTTCTTGTGAACATTATTATAAGTTTAATTTCCTTACTTAAGTACTTTATAAATTTCCGCTTATACATATAGTAGTTTTACACTTTTGCACATCAAATTATTACACCTTTAGAATTAATTTTGACTTAGCACATTTCAATCTATTGAATATTTTGTACCTAAAAAATAAAGTAATCTTACTTACTTAGTTTAGGTATCATGCCTGTGTTACCCTAGGTCATGATAAGCAGATGATATGACGTTTTATTGTATAGTATTTCTTGCTTATGTTTGTAATTTAGTTAATATGAATTATGTTGTTTAAACTTGTATTAATTTCACAATTATGTTATCCTTAGATATAAGTTTTTATCAGAAATAAATACATTATTATTATTATTCTTTTTTCAAATATATGCTCTCCGAGGAGGTTAATAAGTGTACGGGCCGAAGCCAAGTACTAATAATTAATTTGCTAGAGATAGAAATTTTCGTACTATTCTGCATGTGTTAAGAATGACGGCTTTTTGTAAAAGGTGAACTTTGGACGTGTGGATATTAAGGATGTTGAGATTGGTGTGCAGTGTGTTTGGTATGACGCCTGTAGAAGAAATGATAATAGGGACTGTTCTGACTGTGTTAACCTTCCATTGTGTTTTTAGTTCAATTGACAAATCGATATATTTGGATATCTTTTCAGAGTGTGTGGCGAGAAGGTTATGAGTGTTGCAAATGGATATGTCAATTAGAAATACAGTTTTATTTAATTTATCTAAAACGGTGATGTCAGGTCTATTGAAGTGTATAGTTTTGTCAGTGATGATTGTTCTATCCCAGTAAATCCTGTATAGCATCCCTGCTGGCCTTGCCGGGCTGCCATCCCTCCACGCCTCGAGGTTTATAAAAACACTCTGGAGTCGGTCAAAAAAGAACTACGTGGTTAAGGGGTCGGCTAATTAGGATTTGGCATCCGGGAGGGCTTTTTGAAACTTTTTGACTCCTCATTCTACACCTAATCTAACCTACCAAGTTGACTCTCTTTTGTAGCCTATCTAAATGTTCACTTCAGCCTGACCTACAAAGTTGTAATATTGTCTTAAGTTTTCGCGATTCATACTATTAAATAAAACACTTTTTAACCGGATTTATCGCGTATATTTACATTTTAAATTTTGACTCGACGTTTCGGTGTCTTTGCAGACCCCGTGGTTAAAAAGTGTTTTATCTACAAAGTTGTTTTAGACATGAGTAGTCCACTTTCAAAGTGCGCCACTTTGCGTCTACTGATTTATTAGAAAAGTAGAAAAAACGTTCAAATGTTTTCAATGCATATCAGAGCTGGGTGAATCTTTAATTCAAATAAAAAAAGATTTGAATATCACTAGAGCGAAGGATAAACTTTGATTTACTCATTCGTTTTTTACTTATTTCAAATAATAATATCAAACAAGCCACTTTTGCAGGTGTATCACGTAAATAGCTAGTTTTGCAACGCTACTTTATCAATATAGCTTACTTTGCAACAGAAACTACATTAAATAGCTGTGTTGGGGCAGCTTAAAATGGTTTAATATATTCCGTCAGTGAAATATAATAATTTTTATTTCTTTTACATCGAACTTATAAAATGAGATAAAAAAAAATAAAAAATCAATAAAAAGATGTGATAAATAATAATTGAAAATATAATTTGAAAATATGTTAAATTAAACTCTCAATTCTCTATTTTCTTCCATCAAAGTGTCTTCGTTATCAGTATCTTCACCGCCTCTGGTCTCAGAACCTCTGTTAGAATAATTAAGGAACGCAACCAATTAACGAACGCTGCTCTCTGCGGATAGTTAAAAAAAAAAAAAAAAAAAAAAAACTCTGTAAGCTCTCTCTTGTTTTTTGATTAAATAAATGTCGGTCTTGCAAAAATTATAAAGTTCTTTTAATTAATATACTACAACCACGTATTTTCCTTTATGGTAGCAGAGCGTGGTTCAGATGTAGTAAAGTTAATTGGAAAATATCAGAAAGGACGATTAAAACTTTGGTCAGCAGAATACTTGTCAAGTTCGGATTTGAGGTTAGACGCGCAACATGGGCTCAAATAACTTATTCAACATTGAAAAGTTAATTGGAAGAGAAAATTTCGCCACCTGGAAATTCAGTATGAAGACATATTTGCAGCATGAGAATCTATGGTGCTGTATTGAACCGCCTGGCGAAGACACGATTGATGTTAACAAGGACATTAAGGCCAAGGCCAAGTTGATTTTGCTTCTAAATCCTCAAAATTACGTCCATGTATAGGAATGCGCGACGGCTAAAGAGGTATGGGAAAGCCTACACCAGGCCTTTGATGACAATGGACTTACGCGAAGAGTCGGCCTGCTCAAGGACTTAATAAACACATCACTGGAATCTTGCAATAGTGTTGAGGAGTATGTGAGCAAGATAATGAACACTGCTCACAAACTGCGTAGCATTGGATTCGATGTCAATGACGAGTGGCTCGGGACATTAATGCTGGCTGGCCTTCCTGGCGAATACAAGCCCATGATTATGGGGCTCGAGAGCTCTGGCATCAAAATTAGTGCAGACTCGGTTAAGTCTAAGCTTATACAAGAAGTTAACACATCAAAGTCAGCTGTATTTTTCACAAAATCGAAGAAAACTAGAAATAATATTCAGACAAGTAAACCAAAGGGGCCAAGATGTTATAATTGCAATAAGTTTGGACATCTTGCCAAGTTTTGTAAGCAAACAAAGGTAACATCAAATAAAGAAGAAAGTTCCAGTTATGTAGCTGCTTTTTCAGCAACTGTGGAACAAAAAGCAAGTGATAAATGGCTAATAGACTCCGGTGCATCCATGCATATGACAAGCAGAGAGGATTGGTTGTATAATGTCTCTGAATCATTAGTAAAGAGTGTGACTGTAGCAAATAGAGAGCCTTTAGCAGTAAAAGGAGCCGGGTGTGTTGACATACACATAAACCAAAAGGATAAAATACAAGTGAAGAATGTTTTGTTTGTCCCTGGGTTAGCTGCAAACCTTCTTTCAGTTAGTACCATTGTGAAGAGTGGATATAATGTTACATTTAATAACAAGGGATGTGATATCCGGAATTCTAGAGGAGAATTAATTCGTGCGCGGTCATTCTGAGTGGACGTGTACCAAGTATAAATTCCTAAATCTTAACTTAAATATAATTACCGGAACAAGTGATTATAGAACTAATACATCTAAATTAAAGTTCATATTCGAATGTATTAGGTGGTGCTTATACAACTTTTAAGATCTGTGCGAACAAGTTGCGTTAACGCTGTGTGAAAAGGCCAGCTGACTGTGCATCACACTCACGCGTTCAAAGACTAAACAGATTACAGATACATACAATAAAGATGCAACGCTCACCTACAACTAAGCGTTTTGATTCAGATCCGGATCTATCTAATATACGTAAACGAAAACACGATGATGAGTATTCACTATCCTTCAAGCAATTTTCTGAAAGCATTATGAAAAAACTTGATGATTGGAAAATTTATCTAGACCATAATATGTCGAGAATTAACGAAACTCTTAACGACGTTATAACAGTAGAACTGTCGCAGCTAAGAGAGACTACAGCGGAATTAAAGGCAGACCTTCAAAGCATTCGTAACGAATACACTGAAATTAAAACTTGTGTCTCAAAGATCGACAAAAGGCATGTGAAATTTGAAGAAGAAATCTCATCTCTTAAGGAAGGAATTCAATTTATTTCGAATAACTATGATGATTACACCAAAAGAGTTGGAGCTATAGAAACTGCAGCAAAAAATTTGGAGATGATACAATTTGAATTAAATCATTTAAAAATGCAATTTAATTCAAACGAGCAAAGAGACCGATAATTAAATATTGAGCTGATGGGTATACCAGAATCTCCAAATGAAAATCTTAATGAAATCATCTGTAATATTGGCAAGCGGGTCAGTTTAGATATCAGTCCAAATGATATTTTACAAGTAAATAGAATTTCTTCTCGAGTCCTAGAGTAATTATTGCTAAGCTATCGTCAAGATTATTGAAAGATAACCTAATATCTCTTGCTCGTAAAAATCGTATAACAACTAAGGACATTAACCTACCTGGCGACATAAAACCTATCTACTTACATGAGCACCTTACTCAGTACAATAAGCAGCTATTGAAAAAATGTAAGGAAATTTCAAAAGTCAAACAGTGTCAATTTGTGTGGTCCCGACATGGTCCCGACATGGAAGGATATTTATACGCCGAAATGAAACCTCTCCTGCTTTCCAAATTTTTAATGAGGATGATCTCAAGAAAATTACCTAAGCAAGTATATTTTTTTGCAATTACATGTATGAATGTAAGTAGGAAAACAACTTTAATTTCAACGTTACTTAAATATAGTAAAAAATACTATTTTAACTTATCAAGTATTAAAATTTGTTTAATCTCTGTATATTCCAGTTATCAGCAAAAACAACACATCGCTTCTGTTAACTATTACTCTATGACAGACTTTATGCTACCCTCAAAACAATGCTTAGTCAATTTGGTGCTTCTCACAAACCGTAACTCTAAATTCATACGTCATTTAATACCTTGCAATACTAATCAAATGTTAAATTTTAAAATTGTAAGTGTATACTTTTTTGTTGTAATGAATCACATGATTGCTTCAATTAACTATAAAAGAAACTCGATAGTATTATACAATTTAAATTTCACAGAGTATTTGACTTTCTCGATATATTTATATACCAGTCATGCCTTTATATTATGTGAATTATTCTTAAATTATTACGTCTGTAACTTATTGTTTAACGACATAAATGAACGTAAAATACGTAATTATATTAAATTGTATGTTCAAACTTATCTAAATTCAATATCAATTCAGTTATATTCTTTATTTGGTCATTAAAAAAAGGTTAAGTTTTGTACGCTTTTGTTCAGTCGTAAGGTTAAAATTACTATATGTTATTCAGATACATCGAATAATGCTCAATATCAAAGTAAGTTCTATTTAAATAGGTTATTATATAGGAACAAATACTTTATATTTATTTTGTTTTTAATATTAAATATTATAGAATCTCATAGTGGCAGTTGTCCAATAATAATTATGCATTCATACCTAATAATTATTTATCATTATGTTATAATTATCGCTATACAAATATTGTTTACGTGCGAGATTCGTAACTTTTCTAAGACTTTTTTCTACAATATTCACATAATATACCGTAAAATCCCAACACATTACTTATATAACTATTTACAATTGGTAACTTTCACGCTTCATAATGTTGACACAAAATAAATCATCAGACAAATTAACAATATTCTATCAGAACGTGCGTGGTCTAAGGAGTAAGTGTTTGGCGTTAAAGGAACAAATTTTATTAAATGAATATGATATCATAATTTTAACAGAAACTTGGCTACACAGTGGATTTTTCGATAATGAATTTTGTGATGAGAGATATGATATTTTTAGATGTGATCGTAACCTAACATTGAGTTCTAAAAAAACAGGGGGAGGGGTTTTGATATTAGCTCGTACTGAGCTGTGTGCGAGTATATTTAGTAGATTGCAACCAGAACCACTGACAGAACTAATTACAATCCTAGTGCCGGCACGTACTATCACAGCATCCGCAGACCTATACATAAGTGCTATATATATACCACCTAACTCGAACAGAATTTCAATCGATGTCGATTACCTATCTCAGTTCCTAACTGACTTATTACACTTCAATGAGGATAATGTTAGTTGTATAGTAGAAGGAGACTTTAATATGCCATGTATATCATGGGATGATCACGGACCGACACATATTAGTTCGGGCGGACTTGAAGTTCAAATATAATAGTTAATATATGAAGTTAATATATAAATATGGTGGAGAAAAATATCCAGTGTGGTATAGTCCTGCACTAATTAAAATAATTAAGGAAAAATCCAAGGCCCATAAAAATGGAAAAAATACCGTAATCTTCTCGATTATGACGAGTTTAAACTGCTACGTAATCGACAAAAACGTATTCAGGAAGCGTGCTTTAATAAATTTACCGAAAACTCTGAAAAATCCATTAGGTACACACCTAAACTATTTTGGTCTTATATAAAATCCATTCGCAATGTTTCAAAATATCCAAAATCTTTGACTTATCAAAACAAGGTAGTTACCGAAGGCAAAGATATCTGTAATGCCTTTAATGATTTTTTTAAGAGTGTCTTTGGTGTTCCATCGGTTGAATCTGAAAATTTTGAAAATATTATTGAATCTGAATCTAAAGACTCCGTGTTCAAAATTGAAATATCGGTTAGCTTAGTATCGAAACATTTGAGACTATTAGATACTTTAAAGGGTGCTGGCTGCGATAATATTCCACCCATATTTTGGAAAAAGTGCGCTAAGTCCAATTGTGTTCCAATAGCTCTAATATATAATAAGTCTCTTGAAGGAGGCGTGTTTCCTAAGATATGGAAATCGGCATATATATTACCTATTCATAAAAAAGATACCAAAACAAGAATTGAAAATTATAGAGGTATTTCGAAGTTAAATGTCGTAAGTAAGGTATTTGAGAAGATCATTTTTGATGAAATTTACTCAGTCGTTTCCAAGGGCCTTCCATCCTCACAACATGGTTTTATGAAAGGGCGCTCAACGGTCACAAATTTAACTTGTTTTGCAAATTATGTTTTGGCCAATATGGACAAAGGTGGACAAGTTGACGTGGTCTACACCGATTTCGAAAAAGCCTTCGATCGTGTAGACCACGGCATATTGTTAAAAAAACTTCACATGCTAGGTATTCACGGAGATCTTTTAAGATGGGTAAAGTCGTACCTTAGTAATCGTTCACAGGCTGTTGTTTTGGGGGGTTACAAGTCGGACTTTGTTGACGTACCTACGGGAATACCGCAGGGGTCACACCTAGGACCTCTTTTCTACAATATTTATATTCACGACATCATAAAAACCTTTCAATTTTCAAATCATTTGATGTACGCCGATGATAAAAAGATCTATTGTACGATTCGTAATGAACAAGACTGTTTAATGATGCAATGCGATTTAGATGTTCTGTATCGTTACTATCAGAACAATAAAATATCTCTGAATATCAACAAATGTGAGTGCATTAGTTTCACAAGGAAACCAAATCCCATATTTTTTCAATATAAATTCAACGGTATACCTATTCAACGAAATACTACTGTCCGGGATCTAGGTGTTTATTTTGATCAAAAAATGTTATTCTCTAATCACATAGACATAACCATAAATAAGGCATTTAAAAATCTAGGGTTTGTCTTAAGAATATGTAAGTCGTTCAAAGATATTACAGCAATTAAAGCTGTATATTACGCTTATGTACGAAGCATCGTCGAGTACGCAAGCTCTATCTGGTCACCACAATACAAAACTTACATAGACCGCTTGGAGCGCCTACAAAGGAAATTTATAAATCACTTAAACTATAAACTTCGTAGACCTCCTTCACCAACGTATAAACAAAACTGTAATAGCTATGGACTATTGACCTTGGAAGATCGCCGCAAATTAATGGATATGTGCTTGCTCTATGATATAACAAGAGGAACCTTAGATTGTCCAGAGTTAGTTGAAACCGTAAAATACAACGTTCCCACACAACGTTCTCGTCGTCATGTTCCATCTCTGTTTAGCGCAACGCAGGCGACCTCCAACTATGCTCGTAACGCTCCAAGATCACGTTTGCCAACTACGTACAATAAAGTTTTCTCAAATATTGACATATTCAATACAAATAAAATCACCTTTAAAAAATGTGTAATAAAAAATCTAGAGGACAATAGAGAAGTATAATCATATGCAAATTAATTCAATAAATTAATCTACTTAATCAAATCTTTAGACTCAATAAATCAACAAACGTTAGTCTCTTCTATTTTTTAATGCATATTAATTAATATTTATTTGTTTATTCATGTGTGTGTATGTATGTCTAAAAAGACTAACTATTTAATTAACTATATAATTGTTATAATACTATCATTGATTTTTTTTTTGTGTTACTTCTTTGTATAAATATCTAAGTATATCTATTTTACATAAAAAAAATATATACATTGCATAATAAGTCGACAACACAAATAAATATTTAAAAATTGATAATAATTTAAGAAAAAAACAAAAGCAAAACATAAATTTGCATCCGATGATAAAAGTAAAGAAAACAAAAAAGGAAATTACTAAAATTAAATAGTAAACCCAATATCTTCTTCCTTGGACCACACACCATTTCAAAATTACCGTCAATGCTTATTTGTCAGATCACTGGATATTTAGTTTGCCTCGCCGTTGTATGTCGTCTAAGAAATGTAAGTTGTGCAGGGTAGGTTATTTTATAATAGTTTGGATGATGGATTCTGTTACTATTGAGCTAATTAATTCTGTTTTGGTTTTCTTATTTTATTACTTGTCATTACGAGTTTTAGTATATGAATAAAAAGTAGATGATGTAGAAAAAATAATAAGTTTGTTAAGAATAGTATAATTATGTATTAACGTTTGTATGTAACGTCCAATTTGTATTTAAGGGAAACCTATAAGTAGCCTTATTTTTAGTATTTATCAAACTTTGTATTATTGTATTATGTAACGCTGTTGGTTTTCTAAATAAAGTAAAATAAAAAAAATAAAAAAATTGAATTAATAAGTACTGCAACATTGAACAATAACCTATATATCATGAACACAAGAAATGAAATGGTTCATAAGACATCAGGTCAAGTGAGTTTTAATTGAAGATCAAACGAACTTCTAAGTGAAGTTCGATCGAAATTATATGAGCAGCTTAATTCGAAGCGATTTATTAGGTTTACTTATTGTAGTATCGGTCCCATGTGTCAGCCTTACACGGTTATTTTAGAGTCTTTTTTTTTTTTTTTGTATTGGCAACACTGCTTCACCTCCGGCTCCTAATTAACCGGCCCTTTTGGAATCATTTTGTTTAAAGCCGAATTATATAAAAATGTAATGGATTATTCTATTTATAGGATAAACCATTGCATGGTAAGGTAAAAAAAAAAAAAAAAAAAAAAAAAAAAAAAAAAAAAAAAAAAAAAAAAAAAAAAAAAAAAAAAAAAAAAAAAAAAAAAACGATAAGCACAGGTAAGTATTTTACTTATATTAAGATATAAGGGTTGGGATATTTATTTTCAGTAAATAAATAAGTAATATATATGTTTCGTTTTAAACTGGGAGGGTGATTATAAATCGCTTCGAATTAAGCTGCTCATATAATTTCGATCGAACTTCACTTAGAAGTTCGTTTGATCTTCAATTATATTTCGCAGCTTAATTCTTTGCGATTTATTAGGTTTACTTATTGTAGGATGTTCAGAGAGAAAATAAGTAAAATAGCTTACATGATCAACAAATATTATCCATTTTTAGTTATAATATAGCAATTAAATCAATTTCCATACAAAATATAACAACATAATTAGGTACCTACATTAATTATTATGCAGGCATAAAATCACTCAAAATAGTTGTTGCGAAATTGCTAGAATTTTCAATAATTTCTTTGTTATATTTAGCGAATACATTGGAGGAGTTACTCCAGCCAGCGGCTTTTCTAATTGTATCTAAATTAACTCCAAGCTTGTTGGCCTTAGATGTTGCAGCATGCCGAGTGCTGTGAGCACTGAACAGCGAAGTGTCGATTCCACTTTCATACAGAGTCTGTTTTATCCAATTACTTAATCTTTGTGAAGATAGTTTTGAATGTGGCTTTTTATAACTTATAAATAAATATTTACAGTTTTTACGAAGTTCTCTTGTTTTGTTAATATATGATTCTATACACCGGACAGGACAAATCTCTGGACGTTCATTATAAAAAGGGAGCCTTAATAATGGTTGGGGTGAATGTAGTTTGGAGGTTTTAATTATGTCTGGAATTTTAATAAACATTTCAACACTACATTTACTTATATTATCGAGGTGCATTAAAGATAATGTATGCATTTTTTTTTTTTTTTTTTAGCCAAAAAATTAAGGACTATGTTTGTGTCCCATGTGACCTCATATTTAGGATTTGTAGGCCTTAGCTTGTAGACTCCTTGCATGAAGCGCTTTATCAATATATTATCTAACGGAAATAATAGAGATAAGGCAGAATATGTATTAATAGTTCCGTATTTTGCACCTTTGTTAAAAACATCGGTTAAAAAATTAATTACGACATGAACTGAACAGGTCAAGTAATTGTGCTGCATTTCGGAACAATAACTAAACAAGACTTGATACAGCTGTTATATTGCTTGTAAGTATTACTAGATAAAGAAGATAACATTATTTCTGTAGAATCAACAGATAACGATTTATTTAATAAAACCTGCCTGATAACTTCACGGCAATCAAACCGAGTATCTTGTGTAAGCTGTGTGTCAATCTGAAAGGAGATTGAAGAAGGCTAATATTGGGTTCAAAATAAATTGATTTAGAAATAGATATCTTTTTCAATAATGGGAACCATGGCTGTGTGGGCCAATTTAGTACTACGAATATACCCTCGGCCCTATCATCTATTATTTCTCTAAGTGTCTTTAAAATGAGGGTAAATGGCGGAAATGCGTAAAATAATAGTTAGTCCAGCTGATGGTGAACGCATCAACAGCAAATGCTTCGGGTTCATTTTTCCACGTAATGTACAATGGGCAATTTGTATTACACCTACTGGCAAACAAATCTATTTCTGGTCTATTTCACCAAATACCCGTTTAATACCACAATAAGCATGTTCACTTAATTCCCATTCAGTATCTAGAAACTTTTTGCGAGACAATGTCGTGGGTAAAAAATTGTCCCTTGTATTAATACAAGAAGCTAATACTTTAATTTTACGTGTTTCGCACCACTGCCATATTTTTTTTTTTTTTTTTGGACATATCATTTAAATTTGGGTACTTTATGCTGCCCATTCTATTAATGCAAGATATCGCGGTTACGTTATCAATGCGTAACAAAATTTGACAGTCAGATAATTCTTTAGCAAACGTTTTTAAACCTAAATATGCCGCTTTTAATTCAAATTAATTAATATGAAGTGTCATTTCAGACTCCTTCCAATAACCAAAACATTCCTTGTTATTACTCGAGGCACCCCAGCTTGAATGATGCATCAGAATTAATTTCAATTTTATAATCATCAGATCTTAAGCTAGCATAACCATTATCAATTTTGTCTAGCCACCAATAAACATCTTCCCGGATATTTAATGATAAACTAATCTGTCGTTCATATGATGAATTTTCACATAAACTTAAATACTTTCAAGACGTTTAGAATAAAGCCACGAATATTGAATAGCAGGGCAAGCCGATATGAGAAGTCCAATCAATTGTGCATAATTACGTAACTTAATTGTTTTTGCTTCGAAGATTTTTAAAAGAGATTGTTTTATTTTTACCCTCTTTGTTTGAGGTAATTTTAAAACCATGTTTTGGGAATCAAATACAAAGCCTAGAAATTTAAATGTGTTTAAGGGTTGTAAAGAACTCTTATCACAATTACTCTAGAAGCCTAAACTTTCTAAAAGTGTCTTTGTAAAAAGTACGTTATTATAGCAATCTGCCTTTGTTTTACCAACGCAAAAAATATCGTCGAGATCAATAACTGATATCATATTTCTTTGATGTGATCGCAAAAATTCCATAACAGGTTTTAAAAGTTTTGTAAAGGTAGACAATTAAATTCATATAGTTTGTTATTGAATTTGAATCTTAAGTACTTTTTGTGCGAGTTATGAACTGGTAGAAAAAAATATAAGTCTTTTAAATCAATAGTTGACACAAAACATCGCTCAGTAACGAATTTAGATGCAGTTTTATAGCCTTCCATTTTAACATGGACGGTTTCAACAAACTTGTTTAATTTTTTCAAATTCAATATGAACCTTTTGTCTCCGTTTGGTTTAGGTACTAAAATATATCGGATACAAACTGTTCACTATCGTATGTACACTTAGGTATGGCTTTTATTCGAATCAAGTAATCTATGCAAATTTTAAAATCGTTAAAATTTTTATCTGGCTTATATCTTGAGTCAGGATTACTATTTCCGAAGGGCTTTTTAATAAACGGTATTTTATATCCCTTAATCCAGGACAAAATTATAGGATCATTAGTTATTTTTAACCAATTTTTGTAAAATAGCTTTAGATGGCCAGAATAACTGACCTCAGATGTTAATATCTCCTGTTGTATTTCTTGGGCGGCGAGCGTGAGCGTGTGTAGTTCGGGTAGTGTCGCGGCGGCGGCGGAGGCGGCGGCGGCGGTCCCGAGCGCTGCACCGGGCGAGGTCTCCCCGCTTCGGGCCGCGCAGCAGGCTTCCGTTGCGGGGGCTTCCAGTTTAAACAATTTTGAGAAGTAATCCTATAATTTTGGTTGTTTCTGTTTGAAATAAATGGTTGTGAAGGCTTAAGGGATTCTCCGGTTTTTTGTATAGTTTTTGCGGACCTTAACTTTTCTGGTAAATCGGTCCCAAATAAAAATATATCTCTGGTGGTCTGACGAAGGGTATCTTTTAGTTCTGCATTGATAGTATTAATAACTAAATTTCTTCGGGCCTTCGTTAGGTAGTAGAAGGAATCGCACAACAATTTGCTCGCATCCCTTAAGGGTTTTAGAATATCCTGCGATGAATATTTCTTTGTAATGACTTTCTCTGTCGTTTGCGCTAATGCAGCCAAAGCAATGCTGATTTGTTTTTGACTAAGCATTAAGGAAAAATCTTTTTTGCTTGTCAGTTCTGAAATACCCGCTTTAACTTCAGGGTTGAGGATAGGCGTTAATAGCATTTCACAGTTTTTGGGTACCCGATATTCTTGTAACAAGGACTGTTTTGTTTCTTTGATGAGACCCTTGGTAAGTATGAGCTGCCATCTGTCGGATATGTTTTTATTAATTTCATCTCCCAAAATATCTTGCGACTGGGGAACTTCCCCTAATAATGACAGTATTTCGACATCAATACCACTGTCTCCTCGTACCTCCTTTGTGAGATCCGACGTCGAAGGTACTGGATTCTGTGCCGACGACGACGTATGAGGAACTGCCTCGTTCATACATGCCTCCTCTTCAAGCGATTCTTCGTGATGTGGTGAACTTTCGGGAATGACTTCCACGATAGATTCACGGTTGTTCGGTGAAGCTATGATTAGAACTTCACCATGTTCGTATTTTTTTGTGGGTATTTTTAAAATAGGTTTAGTTCTGTAGTATAATTTTTGATATTATCATGAATACGTTTTATTTCATAAATGCTACCGGGCACAAATAATGTATGTTGTGCTTAAGTAAAGCATTATTTTATATATTTTTTAGTGAGTACCTACCCTCAGGCGTGGTACAAATTTGTGTCATTTGACAAGTGAGTACTTTAAATAAGTACAAATTGGGTTATAAAGTAAGTATGTTGTGCTTAAGTAATGCATTATTTTATATTATATTTTTTAGTGAGTACCTACCCTCAGGCGTGGTACAAATTTGTGTCATTTGACAAGTGAGTACTTTAAATAAGTACAAATTGGGTTATAAAGTAAGTATATCTGCAGACAGACGCGCAGAATACAAGTTTTTAAACAATGTTAAATGACATTGTTACATAATTTACTTAAATTCGATGGATTCTTCGTCAGATGAAATAACGCGAATTCTTTTCCTCAGCTTATTTTCGAGTCTCCTTATTTTTATTTTTTTTTTCGTATTATTTCATTCTTATCTTCGTTCTTGCGCTTCTTCCCCATCTTGAGAGCTTTGTGTAACACTAGATGACCGTTACAATGAAGTCTTGAGCGTTGCCAGGAACACGTGCGAAGGCTTGAGCACGGGAACGAACAATGATTCCAAAAGGGCCGGTTAATTAGGAGCCGGAGGTGAAGCAGTGTTGCCAATACAAAAAAAAAAAAAAAGACTCTAAAATAACCGTGTAAGGCTGACACATGGGACCGATACTACAATAAGTAAACCTAATAAATCGCAAAGAATTAAGCTGCGAAATATAATGACACTTATTTGTGGCATCTGCGAATGGGACACTTGAATATCTCAGACATAAGAAAATTGCCCAAATGTGTAGAAGGTGTGACTCTGACTCCGGATAAAGGTAATGACATTTCATGTATTCATTGTTTTGAAGGTAAACATGCCAGGATGCCATTTGAAAATGTAGGTTCAAGAGCAGTGAAGCCACTCGAACTAATACATTCAGACTTATGCGGCCCAATGGAGAATTTGTCATATGGAGGTTTGAAATATTTTATAACTTTCACCGATGACTTTACACGAATGGTTCATGTGTACTTTCTAAAAGATAAAATGAATGTTCTAGAGACTTTTAAAGATTTTAAATGTAAAGTAGAAAATGAATTGAATAGTAAGATCAAAAAACTTCGCACTGATAATGGCACAGAATATTGCAATTACAATTTTAAAAATGTCTTATCTAAGCATGGTATTATTCACCAGACATCCACTCCATACACTCCGGAGCACAATGGCATGGCAGAACGGATGAACAGGACGCTAGTAGAACGTGCAAGATGTATGCTGTTCTATGCCAACCTGGAGAAAAGATTGTGGGCCGAGGCTTTAGCAACCGCAGCATACATTGTTAACAGATCTCCCACAAAGTCCTTGGAAGGTAAAACACCCTACGAGTTATGGAAAGGTAAAAAATCCAATTTAAATCATCTTAAAATATTTGGCTCTGTTGTAATGGTGCATGTACCAAATCAAAAACGTCAAAAATGGGATAAAAAATCTGAGAAAATGATTATGGTGGGTTAATGTGAAAATACCAAGGGATACCGCTTAATGAACCCTTTAACACATAAAATAATAAAAAGTAGAGATGTTACCTTCTTCGAGAAGTACAATGAGAATGTCAGTGTACCCATTTCATGTGATGTTGATGTTAAAGTAAGTGACAGCGTTGCTCCACCTGCTAGCAGTGGAATGTCAGGAAGTACGTCTGCCACTCAGAATCAGGAAATATACACTCAGGAGTCACGGAAAAGAGAATTGAGCACAGAAACAAGTAAGCATGAAGACTCAAGTGATACAGATTATGGGGAATCAGACGAGACCTTTCATCCCCCTAGTAACCTGAGGCAGAACTATGACAGTAATGTGACGGTAAGGTCACTCCGGCCACGTCATAAGGAGAATAATGAAAATAAAGAGAGCTATTTGTGTTACTTTACTGATTTTACTGAACCGCAAACTGCTGAGGAGGCATTGTCATCACCACAAGCCACTGAATGGAAAACAGCCATGCATGAAGAATATAACTCCTTAATGAGAAACAAAACATGGAGTTTAACAGATCTTCCTCCAGGCAAAAGAGCTTTACCCTGCAAATGGGTATTCAAAACAAAAACTAACCAGGTAGGAAATGTTGTCCGTTACAAGGCAAGGCTGGTAATAAAAGGCTAGGCCCAAAAGAAGGGTGCTGACTATGATGAAACATTCTCACCAGTTGTCAGATATACTACTATTCGTTATCTATTTGCTTTAGCAGCCAAATATAAGCTTCAAATAGATCAAATGGATGCCGTGTCAGCATTTCTCCAAGGAGAAATTGATAAAGAAATTTACATGCAGCAACCAGAACAATACAGACAAGGGTCTCAGGTATGCAAGTTACATAAATCCTTATATGGCCTTAAACAAGCCAGCCGATTGTGGAACACCAAACTGAATTATGCTTTACTTGAGTTAGGAATGCAACAATCAAAAACAGATCCTTGTGTCTACTATAATGCTGAGAAAAATACGTTTATAGCTGTCTGGGTTGACGATTTAACAGCTCAAGAGTCAATTAAGAACCTATTGAAAGAACAATTGAAACAACACTTTGAAATGAAAGACATTGGCCCAGGAAGCCAATGCGTAGGTCTGCATATCACCAGGGACGGAGAAAAGATAATGATAGATCAAGAAAGATATATAAAAGAAATCTTGGCACGGTTCAGAATGTCCGACTGTAAAAACAACCTGTGAAAACACCATTTGAAGTGGGTATGAAATTCAATAAAAGGGATGAAGTAGAAAAGTTTGACTGTCCCTTGATAGGGAATGTGGATGCAATTGGATCTCTGCTCTATGTGGCTCAAGGTACTCGACCCGATATATCCTTTGCTGTTAATACTCTAAGCAGATTCAACAAAAATCCAAGCACTGAATACTGGTCTGCAGTGAAGAGAATATTTAGATACCTACAGGGTACAAAAGATTTCAAGCTAGTTTACACCAAAGATGGTAATGAAGAGATAACCGGATACTGTGATGCTGACTGGGCCAGTGACGTGCGCGACAGAAAGTCGTGCACTGGTTATATTTTTTTGTTACAGGGTGGTGCTATATCGTGGCGGTCACACAAGCAACAGACCGTCGCACTGTCGACTGCAGAGGCGGAGTACATAGCGATGTCGTCCGCGGCGCAGGAGGCTCTGTGGCTGCGGCAGCTTCATAGCGAGCTCCATCACCAGCTAAAGAACCCACTTATCATCTTCAGTGACATCCAGAGTGCAATTAAGCTAACTACCAATGATTGTTATCTACCTAGGTCTAAACATATAGATATTCGTCACCATTTCTTGAAGAGTCATGTTAATAATTTAAAAATAAAGTTTTTGTATGTGAAAGGTGAAGAAATGATAGCTGATAATTTAACTAAGGGCACTACTGCCGATAAACATTTATATTTTGTTACAAAAATGGGGTTGTGTTCCAAGGGAGGGTGTTAGAATAATTAAGGAACGCAACCAATTAACGAACGCTGCTCTCTGTGGATAGTTAAAAAAAAAAACAAAAAAAAACTCTGTAAGCTCTCTCTTGTTTTTTGATTAAATAAATGTCGGTCTTGCAAAAATTATAAAGTTCTTTTAATTAATATACTACAACCACGTATTTTTCTTTAACCTCTAACAGTTAGCCTGTCTGGATTAAACAAACTGCTAAAAAACCCAAGACAAGGGAGATTTTGCCACTCCTCTCCAAAATGTTTTTTCAAAAATTTTCCCACATCTCATAGCTTTGCAGCATCAACTTCGGCTCCAACATTAAGTTATATTTGTGCATAGTCGAAGGTCTTATTTCTTTTGCATATATTTCCGTAATTGTACGTTTCTGCTACATAATTTGCTTCTCCTTTAATAGCAATGCGATTGTTCAGATCTTTTCTTAAAAACAACTTTTTAGATTTTGCAAACTGAAAATACCAGTTGCCCGGTAACTTAAAGGCCTGTCTAGCGGCAGTTTTCTAATCGTAAAAATCAAAATTTTGCCCTAAACGGTGCACAGTACCAAAACTGTTAAATGTCTGAAAATATTCATCAGCCGTTACAACAATTTCTTGCCTCTTAATCTGCCTCTCTATATTGCCACATATACGGTCTGGAGGAATAAATGAATGCCGTGGGGCATAAAAATGTAAAAACGGAATAAAAATCTGTGACTTTCTTAATATGTCAAGAGCATCCGCTTTTAACCTGTACGCCAGCATGCCTAGAATAATGCTATTCTTATTCTGGCCTCCGCATCCATTACACATCAACTTTACATGACTGATATTTTCACTTAAGGTAGTATTAGTTTAACGATGGACATATTAAGGTTTGATCCTCTTGGTGCTTCAGACTCTAACCATGTGTGTATGAATGTAATAGAAGGTTTTTGTGGATCACGCGAGGTTCCTTGGCAGATGGTAAAGTTATAGACGAATAACTGTCGAGACAAATAAGTAGCTTGGTCTGGCAATTTAGGAACCGGCAATTTTTTTCGGCAGTCGAATGAGAATGTTGTTTCGTTTTCTTTTTCTGAGGCAAGATTTTTATAACCATTTAGCCCGAAGATTATGTACTCGTAGTTTTGCCATCAGCAAACATTTGTTTCTTTGATCGCAGATTCAATCAGCCCTTTCAACTCAATGCACTTCGGAATGCTCCATGTTGTAACTCTTCCAAAGTTTTCGTATACTTAAGTCGCTGCTCAGGTACTGAACCTTAGATCTTCCACGTACATAATGAGAGTAGTATAATATTGGGCATTCTAGATCACACCTCGTTCATTCAACCTCCGGTTGAATTCACTTCGGTGTCTCTAGAACGCCCAATATTATTTCCGTCAGTATTTTGACACAGCCATGGTACATCATACAATCATAAAATCTAAATAACAGTATTTGTACAAATCAGAAAACATTATAAGATTCTCACCCTGAGTGGGATTCGAACCCACTAATCTGGAATATTAGCCGGTGCTCTACCAACCTAGCTAAGACCTTACTTAGGTCGAAGATTGAAATAATGCCTTACTTTGGTTTTAAACAATCAAAGCATGGATGCCTGGTCAGCATTTTGAAATACCTATATTATTACTGCTGTTTTGTCATCGAAATTCATGCTACTTTAGATTTAATTTCTGGGTAGACTATTTATTCACTCGCTCATATATTTTTAGAATAATATTTTTTTCACCCCCTTCACAAAAGGATGTTATCAACTCGACCATACTTATCGCAGTACTGTAGGATTTTATTATTACTTTATCAAACCATTGTAACCTTTCATAATAAATAAATCAAATAATAAAATCCTCAGATAATCACTCCAACTACATGACCCCATGGTAAGCCTTAGTAAAGAGATACGGAAACTTTTTTATGCTCCGAACCCTCGACCTCTCAGCGCCTTAATCCACCACACCACTGAGGTTGTCAATAATTATAAGAGAATGTATGCGTGTTTGTACACGTTTTTCTACGCGTAGACACTGTAAGTCAGTTAATAATAGTTTTCATAAGACAAGTTTTCATTTAAATCAGAGAACTGTTCAAGTTTCATCAAAATCGAATCAGTAGTTTTCAAGATATTATGAAATCGGTAAATTAAGTAATTAATAATTAAAATAACATATATCAAAACAATTTTATTAAAACAATCTTATTTTATACTCTCGTAAATTATCCTACTACTATTATAATTGTGAAAGTTTGTTTGAATGTATGTATGTTTATATGTATTTAATATCGTAGGTTTTTCGATTTAGCGGATTTAAACGTATTTTCTCTTTGGGAACCGCCTTATTGATCACGGTATCTGTTGATGTTCGATAGGTACGTACATCCTTTCAAATGCAATGATAAATATTACCTACATTGATCCCTTACGCTAGACAATAGCAATGTAACCTGACGTTGAAGTTTCGCAGTAGAATGAGAAAGTGAACTTTTTGTATGAAATTATTTAACTTGTAAAAATCACATTAAATCTAAACATCATCGAAGCGTTAGTTAATTAATATTTAAAATTAATATATCAAAACAATTTAATCAAAGAATCAAACTTATTTTATACTCTCGTAACGTAAATTATCCTACTAATATTATAAATGCGAAAGAATTGAATGTATGTTGTATGTATGTTTATATGTTGGTTGCGCGGTTGGTTTATTTTGGTTATTTTCATAGCTTAATGACATACGGCATTCTCCTGTGGGGAAATGCTGCCGATATTAAAACCATCTTTGTGCTGCAGAAACGGGCTATTCGCTCAATCTACAAACTTAATTCCAGGGCGACACTTAGAAATAAGTTTAAAGAAATTAATATTCTTACCTTTGCCTCACAATATATCTTTGAAAATCTTATGTTCGTAAAAAAGAACTTAACCCTTAAATGGACGATTTTTGTTTCATGTTTGAAAAAAATATATTTGTTAATAGATATGTATTACTGTCTAGGAAAAATGATTTAAAAAATCTAGACATGAATTTACTTTACTTTTTTTGAAATAATGTGAATGTTGTTTATAAACTACATTGCGCATTCATTGAAATTTTGCAAGTATGGGTAAAATAAGAGTGGATCACATAAAGATACACTACATTTTTGGCACATTTTGAATGTAAATCCTGAACATTTTGGGAATTTGCACCTCTGTTGCTTATCCAGCCAAACTGCCCAATGACATGTCTGATCCAATCTGACGTCTTTCAAAGGAATTGCTTGAGCTGGTCCTCGGAACTTCTTCATTACAAGTTTACTTTGTATGGTGCTCCCACTAGGTCGACCACGTTTAGCGGCATTTGTAGGTAGACCCAATTTACAGAGGGTTTCAGCAAGTTCTAGTCTGAATGTACCCAAGTTGAGAAGTTGATCATTTCCTTTTATATTATTTACCTTCTTGAACATAACCCATGAATTTATAACTGCAAGGTCCAGGAAATGATAAAATAAGCGCATGGTCCACTTGCGGCTCTTCATTGTGATGTGATAACGACCTATAAATGAATCTAACAAGTCCACGCCTCCCATGTGGGCATTGTACTCCTTGATGACTTTGGGGCATGGAATAGCAACTCTCTCTTTCTTAGATTTGTCAAAGCGTGTGACTGTGGTTGCTGGTTCTGCTCCTACGTAAGTGGAAAGAAGGTTAACAGGCTTGTTATCTTTCCACACAACAGCACTTACGTCAATATCATCCACAGTCGCCACGTTTTCCTCATAGAATCCCCTGGGTACGTTCTTTTTCATTATAGTGTTTTTTTCGGGTAATTTGCAGTTTTTCAATCGGTTAACTCTTACTGTACCCAGTGAGAAAATTCCCTCCTTAGCTAAATAAGTGACGAGAGGCACAGAAGTATAGAAGTTATCGAAGTATATAATGTGATTCACATTGCGTGGTACGATTCTAGCTAACCTGACGACTGTATTGCCAGATTCTCCCAAATCTGGCTCACCAGGTAAGATGCTATTTTTCGAGCCCCCTCCACAATAAATCTCAAATCTATGAGCATATCCATGTAGACTGCAGATGAGATATAATTTGAACCCCCACTTGTGGGGTTTATTGGGCATGTATTGTTTTATGTAATGGCTCATTTTGGTTGCACACATCTGCTCGTCTATGGAAAGTCTTTGGTCTAAGGGAACCTTCCCAAACTGGCAGTTGAGCGTTTCCTCAAGGGGTCTTATTTTGAACAGCCTGTCATAGTCTGGATGATCTTTGGGCAAGCATAGCGTATTGTCGGCAAAATGGAGAGTGGATCTTATTTTTTCAAATTTTCTTAGCGGCATAGTATTTTTTATGTGATCATAACCAAATTTGTCACTCCAGTAAGCCCTCGTGTTTGGAAATTTTATAACTGAGGTATAAATCAGAATGCCTAGGAATTTATTTAGGATATTTTCATTTATAATTTCAGGATTTGAGATTTGTTTTTGGGCTGCGTATAAGTTACTTTGTTCTACAATTTTCTGTTTTAGATCTGATGTAAAATAAAATGAAAAAAAATCATACGGCGTGTCACAAGACATCAATCCTTCCGTTATCTGAGTTTCTCCCCTAAAAATAAGGCTGTCTTCAGCAGTAACAAGGTTCCGTTTTCGCCAAACTAGAGGTCTTCTTGAAATCCCTTGTGATCTACTGTGGGGTGCTGCTTCTTCTTCTTCCAAAATAGGAGGGTCTAGCATATTTTCATCGTTGTCTATTACGAGAGGAGGATCAGCATCCACTTCATCGGGCTGGGCATTCTCACTTTCATCACTATTTTCAAGGTCTCGAAGAACATCTCGAGCGGTTTGATAATAGTGACCTTCATCCTCTACTTCGGAGTCTGACCCGTCTAAGCCATCTTCTGAATCTTCAAGAGTTTCTAAATACTTTGTAATTTCGCTTTCTAGTAATCGCGGCATGCTGCAAACCAAAAGAAATGCATACCAGATTTCGCCATATTCGACAGTAGCATCAAGTGATTTTCAATGTTTTACAACATGAACATGTAATTGAAGATAAAATCAAGCAAATAAAAAATTTTATATACTCACATGATATTTTATCAAAGTCCAAACACCTCTTCAAAACTTAGTTTCTCGCCACTAGAAAAGTTTTCTTCAAAGTGACATTTGACATGAACTTATTTTTCAATGCTTATAAACATTGGATAGTGACAACATTAAAAAATGTACAAAATTCGTTCAGAAATAATAACTAGTTGTCAAAATTAACAAAAATTTAAAAGAAGGTCAATTTTATCTGTGGTTTTTGGTTTGTTGATTAAAAACAACATTGTGCATTTAAGGGTTAAACATGTTCCATAGAAAATGTGACTTGCATAATATTAATACTAGAAATAAGTACAAGCTAGCCGGCTATGATAGTAGACTTCATAAAGTCACTAACTCATTTATGGGTCAATGCATACGTTTTTATAATAAGGTTCCCACAAATATTCAAGACTTACCACTTGATAAATTTAAAGAAACTATTAAACTAAAATTGTGTAGTAAAGGCTTTTATACAATTTCTGAATATATGGACGATAAAAGTCCTTGGTTGTAAATTGTTTTTCAAATATTCTCAATCTCCAACTCCATCTCCAACACCATCTCCATTTCCTTCTCATCCAACGCCATCTCCATCTCCTTCTTATCCATACAACAGCAAGAACGTCATGCTCCCTCAGGCGGCATGGCTAGCGGTAGCGTCGGGTGTCGGGTCACCCTCTTCCCTAAAATATGGTTGAGGAGAGTGATGGCTGGTGCTTGCGTTATACTCGTGAACGGGTGCTGCTAGCGGTGCCAGGTCGTTTTGCTGAAGACTTTATGACTATGTTACTTTTTTGAATTTGACTCTGACTTCCCCATCTCCATCCCATTCCCCCATGTTCACGTCCGTGTTAGTGTCCAGTCTCTGTCCACGACTATCCTCATCTCCATCCACATTATCTGTAATATCTCTCACCTCTATCTACTTCTATCTTTACCTCTATATCTATGTCTACGTTTCTGTCCAGTACTTGATTGCCTAATGTATAATTATAATAGTAGACTCCAGAAGATCACCAACTCGTTCATGGGTCAATGTGTACGCTTTTATAATAAAACTCCAAAATATTTAAGATTAACCCTTCGATAGATTTAAGGATAAGCATCAAGTTTTATTATAAAATATCCGGATGCAAGAAGATTGTAAATTGTTGTTGTTGTTATTGTTATTGTGTATTTTTAAAAGAAGATTGCTGTTGAGTTTCTTGCCACTTCTTCTCAACAGATCGACTTTCCGAAGTGGTGGTAGATTCAGTTCAATTTGTAAATTGTGACTTATTTCAAATGTATTTAAATACTTACGAAATAAAGATTCTTTTGACTTTGACTTTGACTTTGATGTATTTGATATCTTAGGTTTTCGAGTTAAAGATTTAAATGTATTTTGTGTAAACGTTTGTAACTCTTATACGCAAAATCTAGTAGACGGAATTATTTGTAATTTTGCATACGAGTGTTAAAGGAATGGTTTGAGATAACACATATTATTATAATAGGTATAGTATTTCACGGGTGAAATCGTGGACAAATACTAGTTATTGTAATAAATTATTTATATTGCCGTACGCTAATCACGACACATAGGTAAATACAATGCAGACATTCCGTCAGCAATTTTGTTTTACACGTTTCAATATAAGGTATACTGATGCGGCAATTTCACAAGAATTCATAAAACTTCGTCGCAAAACATGTTTTTGAATTGATGTTTTACCTATACTTGTAAGTTATTTGTCTTTGTTAAATTGAATACTTTTTTTAAATAATATTTCTATGGAACTTATAAGATTGTAACTATTTTTACCAAAGGGATATCAAATAAGACGAAGAGTTAACTGTTTACAGAGTTTATTGCACAAAAAAAATATTGTAGAACAAGCAAGATATAAAATAAAGAGATTTCAATTAGTTTACAGGGTGTGGTATCTCAGGTGTAGGTCTGATTAAATGAATAAGCTGAAGGCTGGTCCAGGCTAATCCACCCGAACCAGTACACAGTACAATCTTAAAACTAAAATCTAGATTTACTGTACCCTAGTATAAAACTTGGCCAAACAACAAAGTAATCTCTCCGAGCTTACACTACAAATTAAGATATAATAGCTTTAAACGCAAAATTAACACTATTCGATAAGAACACAAACTAAACTGGGAGAAGGTAGGCACACTAAAGCAAATCAAGCTTATAAGGCAATTGCATACATAACTTAGTTTTAGTAAACTAAACTATAAGTAGTAGGGTTTTACTAAGATTCCTTAAGGGAAAAGGTAATTTAAATCTATCAAACAATGAAACTGAAATGTTAATACTTTGAAGTAATTTCAAAAACAAGCTAAGATTAAAGGTAAAATGAACAATAAAACACTGCTAATAAAGTAGGGGGTCCTGAAGGGAAAAGATAAAAAAGAATGACCAGGCTAATTTGAGTGATCTTAAAATATGGAACTTTATGGTTAAATAACAACAATGTTTTACATAGGGGGTGGATCTTACATGGCTGGTAATCAAAATAAGGTTAACAAGGCAAGTAAAATACATGTGGCATAAGAAAAGCAATTAAATTTAAGTTTGGGAAGGAAATTGCTTTAAAAAAAACAATTCTGCAACATGAAGATCCTGAATTATTTTAATGCTTCAGGAGTAACCACAACTTTAACTATGCACTGAGGTAAAGTAAAAAAAAACTACCAGAACCTAGGTGGTGGCCACACGTGGCACATGGTGATCACACTATTAAGAAAACTTAATTTTACTTACCAAATGGGAGGTTTGACAATGTGCGGATTGAGATAGCAAGAAGAAACAATTCGCCAACGCAGCGCCGAGCTCACCGGTTATCACTAGTCTGAAAATAATATCTGGATTGTAGAAAATATGCTACGGTGCAGAATGTAAAACCACAACGGGTTCGAGAAGATGTAACCTTACCAGCAATTGTGAAATAAGTCTACATGTTTGACTCGGTGATCTGGCAGCTGACCGGCTCAGGAGGAAACTCTTCTCTCTTCAAAAATTTGCAGAAATAAAAAGACCTCTCTAAGGTCAACCCGGCTTTTAATAATAAATAATATTTTAAAAATAATTTCGAGGCGCGCTCGGAAACGGACGTGTCTCGTTACATTACAGTCTGAATTTAATTCAATTCGCGATACGCGCGGCATTAGCCGCTGCACGTTACTATGGCTATGGGTTCCGAAAAACTCATAGCCAATGAGTTGTTGGCGTTCATCCAACACGCCATCGACACGATGGATGAAGTCAGTATCTTGCAAATCTGCAAGTCTGGCTTCACTCAGGACGAGATCAGTAGCGGTAAGGCGCTGCTGTACCAGACGCTCGGCAAGACCGCGCAGATGCCTTCCCGCAGGAGGGATGGGGGTGAACGAAGTCTCCAAGATATCATCACCCTACTGAAGGAGACAGACCCGGACGAGGTGCCCGCATTCGTAGCGAAGGATCTTAATAAGCTGCCAAGCATTGGATTCGACCACGTCGACGTAAGCAGGTTACTGAAGGACATTACGTTCCTGAAGTCAAGCCTAGCTGATGTTCAGAGAAAACTGGAAGCATCGGATTCTACAATCGGTGAACTTCGTACAGAATTATTACAATTGAAAAGTAATAACTTCGTATGTAGGTCACCGGAGTTCGAAGAGTCTTATGTCAACACGAACCGTCGCAGAGCGCAAGTTGCATCCGTCAGCAGTCCGGCGGCGTCGGCGTTGCCGATGACGCAGGTCGCTGCGTGCAACACCCCGCGCCCCGCCGCCGCCGGCTCCCCCGCGTGCACCGCCCCGCGCCCCGCCGCTCGCTCCTTCGCAATGACGGAGCCCACGACTCAACGCGCACCGACTTCCCGCGCGTATGCTACCGCCGCCGCCGCTGCTATTCCATCACAGCGGGCGATAACGGAGAAGAGGAAAGGTTGTAGCGGGCCCGCTCGCAACACTGAACCTCCGCGTCCTACGCAGGACAAGAAGTGCGATGAGGAAGGCTTCATCAAAGTTGAGAGGAGGAAGAAGAAGCCTACCGTCCGCAACCACCGCGGCACCGCACCGCCCGTGCTAGGTCAGCTGATGCGCGGTGAAGTACCGTCGACGCAGCTGTACGTGTCCAGAGTACACTGGTCTACGAAGGTCGAGGAGGTCGTAGATTACGTACGAAAGAAAACCTCCTTTACTCTGAGGGTTGAGCGTTTGGAACCTCGCCATAAAGTGAGTTTCAGCTCTTTTGTGGTGAGAGTGCCGACCCAACATCTGCCAACCTTCATGAAGGAGGATTTCTGGCCGCAGGGAGTCGTCTTCCGAAAATTTCGAGGACGACTGTCTTATGACTCGCGTCACACGTCGTCGCCGACTTTACGACAGTCTCAAGTGTAGTTTTAAGTATTTTTATATATTCTAGTATATAAGGTATGTATCTGTTTATCTTATATGTATGTTAGACTGTAAGGTATTTATTCTATGGGCCTCTGTTTTTAATTGTTAAGATCTCATTGTAAATATTGCCTGAAATAAATGAATTTATTTATTATTATAACCTTTAGCATAGAGTAACAACACCTATTAGAGAGTTAACGTCAAAAAAAGATAAGGCAACGAACCCACTCGGTTTTGATTGACAAAAGGTGACAGTCCATTGAACCAACACAAGGTAAAGAAAAAAGGTGTTACACACTCCCTCGCCCACCAGAATTTTGTTGGGAAGCAACAAAATTCATGCTGGCCCACCAGCTAACTAGTCCCTCCGGAATCTAAACAATCCGGGGAACTAAAGGAAAAGAAGAGAAAATCTAACCTGCCCCTTTCATATCTTTTATGTGGCTTACACTAAGTTTGCCCTTTGCATCCCTCAGAACGTAAACCAAACGGGAACGCTTTTCCGTTACGGTACACGGTTCATACTTGGGGGCTAAGTTGCTGGCAAACTTCTTGGCGGCATCACTGTAGAAATGCGTACGTCGCCAAACCACATCTCCTACGTTATACGCTACATCCCTCCGGCGTTGGTTGTAGTAAACAGAATTCCGACCGTGAGCCTTATCCAGCTCCTTACGGACGGCGTTGAGATGACGAGACGCCGGCAGGGGACCAACCAAATCGATGCTGACGCCCTGGAAAGGCCTACGGCAGCTCTTCGGGGATCCTATTAATCCGGGGGTACGTCGATTAGTACTCTTATATCCTTTACATGTGTTACATCCGGATACGTAACTGACTACATCATCGTACATGCAGGGCCAGTAATAACTTAGGCGCAATCTCTTATAGGTTTTACTCAAACCAAGATGCGAGCCGAGCGCCCGAGGTTTTCCCGGGCGGCGTCCGGTACAACCTCTTTCCAATCAAAATCGCTGGTTAAGGTGAACTTATTTTTAGTGTAGCGAAACAAACGGCCGTCAATAATTTGAAAATTTGGGCAAGATTGCGGCCGGTCCCGGCAACGCTAAAACAAGTTACGGTACCAAGGATCACTGTCGACCTCGTGAAGTGCTGAAACTGGTCTCCTATGGTCGAACACGTGCTCAAGGGGGTCCGTGCGACCCAAACCCTTATCCTCGAACGAAGTAGCCTGGAACTGTTGAATGGCCCTATCAGCTACCGGTCTCTGGACTGAGCTTAAATTATCGAGAGGGGGCAACTGCCGAACTTCCGAAACAGCGCCCCAAGAAGCTCTTCGGGGGCGTAGGGAATCGTCAGCGCCTAGCAATCTGAGGACGTCAGGAGCGATACCAAAAGCTCGCCAAAAATTTAATCCAAAAATTAACTTCGAAGTAACCTGAGGAACTACATAAAATTTAATTATTACTGACTTTTCCTTTGTCTTTACGGGTAATAGTACGAAACCAGTAACAGACGAGCGTGCACCATCGGCTGTCACGATTGAATTTATCTCGTCGCATGGGTAAAAAGTAAACCCGGTTCCTAACTGCTCATGAAAACGGTTTCCTATGATAGATATCTCAGAACCGGAATCCAGCAAACCCGAACAAGGGCGCTGGTTAATAAAAACGTCTAAGTAAGGCCTAGTATCGTGAGCCTCCTTAAATACTACATTGGAAATTAAACTATATGACTTTGAAATTAAACAAACACTACTGGGTGAATCCACCCTACGTCCATGACTAGAATTTGAGTTTTCAGCTGAACCGGGCGGTTTAGTAACCCGATTCAGCTTTGCGAGTTCTTTTGCGCGGCAGAACATGAGGCAGCAATCTCACCCTTTAGCCCGCAACGGTAGCATATAACTATACGAGGTTGCCTACACTCGGCTAAAGTATGACCGTTTACGCGGCACTGAACGCAGAATTTCTGTAAGTCGGGATTCTTGGCACTGACAGCACTGACTGCACGATTGCCCCGGCCCTTATAAGTCAAATCCGACGCCACCGCATGCTGCACGTTGCGTGGAGGTTCGGCGAAGGTCTCGCAGCGGTATCGGACAGCCTCCAGCTGTCTACAGCGTGCCTTTAATTCTGCTGAGGAGTTAACCTCCACCAAAGCAAGCCCGCTGGTGTAGAAGGGACGCAGACCGAACCTGACGATGTCCAGCTGCTCCGACTCACCTAAAGGTTTCGAAAGGCGCGAAAAGTATTGCGACATGATATTTATATAGGTGGAAACACTCTCCTCGGTTCCCTGGGTACGAGCACGGATCTCCTGCAGGAGTCGGTGATCGTAATCTATCGGCAAGTACTCCTCCAACATCAGCGACCTCAGCTCCTGCCAACTATCTACGGAGCTGCGTACTCCACGGTACCAGAATAAAGCATCTTCGGTAAACAACTCGACGGCGGACATGAAAAGTCGCGCCTCCGAAATACCTCGAGCCGAACACAACTCCTCGACCCGCTGTATAAAAACCTGTACGTCCTGACCGTTAAATTTTAAATTAAGTGACTGCACATTCGCTGCCCTATCACACCTGACCGGCACAGCCACCTCGGCGACCGGAACCTCCTCCTCCGTGGGAACCTCTGAAGCTTGCTGACTGGTCTTAAAACTCGAGAACATATTTTCTAACCAAAGAAGAACGCGTTGGAGTCGAGTCTCCAACTCGGCGAGGATTTTTCTTTCCTCCTCTGAACGGGGCTGGACGCGGCCTAATCGGTGGAATAAATGGTTACCGAGGGCATTAACACGTTTCAAATTTTTAAGGTAAGGTTTATGTTTACGCAATTCCTCTATCTCATCTAGCTTGGTCGATATGGTCTGCAGTTCCGCAGACGGGTCACCCTCAAACTCCGCAATCTCATCAGAGGGTATCTGTTTGGCAAGATTTTTGATCTGTGCCCGTAACTTTTCTACGGTACTAGCAGGCTCCGCATCTCTGATAGCCACCTCGTAAACTAATTCGTCCTTTCTTAAAAGGTGGAAGCAAATGGGCCTTTCTTCCATTGTTAAATATAAAATGACCAGTATTAAATTAAGTTAACTAAAAGTTTCCTTAGTACGGAATGCAAAATTAATTGAAGTTTATGAAATTACTACAATATCTAGTATAAACAATATTCAAAGAAATCTTAATGTGGACGAATGTGTGTCCAAGTGAATACACAAAACGACTAAGTTTATAAATAAATAAAAAGTTAGTAAATAAGTAAACTGAAGTTACTTAAACGGAATGTATCCCAATCAGGACCACTAACAATTCTAGTAAATTGGTAATAAAAAATCAAAACTTAAAAAAAAATTAAAACAGGTAGAATGTATCATGTACAAATGACATGAACAAAGTATAAGGTAATAAAACAAAGTAAACAATAAAAAAAAATAAAAAAAACTTACGAACTAAGAGGGGGCAATGAACTGCTGCCTCCCTAGGCTAAGGTGGAAAAGCCTTTTTGTTCCCGGTAAACACACACTGGCTGTCCTTCCCTAAATCCGGAACTCACACCATAGGCGTTTATAAGTTCGGATTTATTAATGGGAAGGATGGTAGTACAAACCCAGGCGAGCCTTGAACGGGGCCCTACTACCGGTGTAATCAGACCAACTATCACTGAGCAAGTGACCAGTGATAATAACCAAAAAAAAAGAAGCTAAATCCTGAGATACCAAGTCCTATGTTCGGGCGCCAAATTGTAACTATTTTTACCAAAGGGATATCAAATAAGACGAAGAGTTTATGGTTTACAGAGTTTATTGCACAAGAAAAATATTGTAGAACAAGCAAGATATAAAATAAAGAGATTTCAATTAGTTTACAGGGTGTGGTATCTCAGGTGTTGATCTGATTAAATGAATAAGCTGAAGGCTGGTCCAGGCTAATCCACCCGAACCAGTACACAGTACAATCTTAAAACTAAAATCAGTCTAAGACCGTTACAATTAATGTTGAAATACAAATTTAAAATTATATTCAGGACTACTACTTGATGGCTAGTAACGTCAGTTGTAGGTAAGAGAGGATGCGAAGGTAAAGAGTATTTGTAAATAAAAATAATTAAAAGAATCCACCTTTAGGACGGTTGTTGACGGTAAAGTAAACAAAAGGGGTACCCGGCTCGCCGACCAATCCCGTTCAAGGATGACCGCAGGATCCCGAGCTGTAGTCCGCTGAATTAATAGGACCTGGGGTTGTACTCCCACCAGGAAACCTCCCTGGAATTGACAACACCAGGTTGGCTTAAACACTATTCGAAACTTTCTATTATATAAAATGGTAAAAAGGTAAATAAACTAACACTTCCAAGGGAGACCTAGATTTACTGTACCCTAGTATAAAACTTGGCCAAACAACAAAGTAATCTCTCCGAGCTTACACTACAAATTAAGATATAATAGCGTTAAACGCAAAATTAACACTATTCGATAAGAACACAAACTAAACTGGGAGAAGGTAGGCACACTAAAGCAAATCAAGCTTATAAGGCAATTGCATACATAACTTAGTTTTAGTAAACTAAACTATAAGTAGTAGGGTTTTACTAAGATTCCTTAAGGGAAAAGGTAATTTAAATCTATCAAACAATGAAACTGAAATGTTAATACTTTGAAGTAATTGCAAAAACCAGCTAAGATTAAAGGTAAAATGAACAATAAAACACTGCTAATAAAGTAATGGGAAGGGAAAAGATAAAAAAGAATGACCAGGCTAATTTGAGTGATCTTAAAATATGGAACTTTATGGTTAAATAACAACAATGTTTTACATAGGGGGTGGATCTTACATGGCTGGTAATCAAAATAAGGTTAACAAGGCAAGTAAAATACATGTGGCATAAGAAAAGCAATTAAATTTAAGTTTGGGAAGGAAATTGCTTTAAAAAAAACAATTCTGCAACATGAAGATCCTGAATTATTTTAATGCTACAGGAGTAACCACAACTTTAATGGTATTTTTTCGAGAAATCAGTTTTTTTTTAATGTTCTATTATGGTACCGATATCAAATAGGTATCGTAATTATTTTATCTTAAATATTTTATTTATTCGAGTTTAATAATATCTTGTGAATGTTTAATTTACCACGTTTAAATTAGGTCAATCTACAGGTGTAGTTTTTTCTTCGAACCTAATAAACATTTGTAAGCGTTTTTCAAATACGCTAGGGCTGTCACAATGTTGTGAGTGGATTTTATATGTCTGTTCTATAATTTATTTCTTTAGTTTTTCTCAACGCATAACCTTATGGATCGAAAGTATTAAAGTGCATCTCAACATTAAATTATAATATATTTTAAATGAAATCATATAAAACAAAAAATCAAATTAACAGTTTGGAGGTGTTTATCGCCTTATTCCTTTCAGATAACATTTTTTTACTTCAAACAACTCTTCGGTATTATTTATATTTTAAAATTGAAATGATATCTTTTCCAACTTACCTATTTTATGAGTTATTAAGGTTCTATAACGGTAGTAATAAATATAAAGATAAAGGAACATGATTAAATTATTTTTTTACTATACAATTATTAAAAAAAAAACGTATCGGCATTTTTTGTTTTTGCGAAAGTGACAGACCTGTTGAATTTTGCAAGACAATCAATAAATTCGGTTTAAATACGGCATTCCGCGTCATTTTATTCATACCGAGTCTTCAAGCACTACTACTGTGAAAGCCTCCGACCCTGCTGTTGCTCCTGCTGCTGCCTTCAGTCACAAGATACCAGCTACTCTGTGGACCCTGCTGCCCAGCCGCCGCCGCTATCTGTCCCGCCGCTCGCTGCCCACCGCTCGCTGTCCCGCCGCCGCCGCTCGCTGCTCCGCCGCCGCCGCTCGCTGCCCAGCCACCGCCGCTCGCTGTTACCGCCCCGCTCTAAAAATAATCGATTACTTTGTTTGATGTACCGATAAAATCATGAGTAACAACACTAGTATTTGTAGACTGAAAAAACTCACATTTTCATCGAAAATAGTTTCCGGTCATGGCAACAGTTTATTTATTTCTTATTTTTACGACATTCTTTTTAAGTGAATTGATTAGTTCAGATAGATATTAAAAAATAAACATTGTTTTGTTGAATATATCATGATTTCCTTGGTATCAAGCATTTAATGGGCGTCTCCCTTTATATCCTAAATTTAATTATGTGACTCACTATGTGCACTTGAAGACATGCCTAAAACATGGTTTAATATTGAATAAAATTCATCGTGTTATAACGTTTAAACAGACTGCATTTCTAAAAAAATATATAGATTTAAATACAGAGTTACGGAAAAGAGCTACAACACCATTTCAACAAGATCTGTTTAAGCTCTTGAACAATGCAGTTTTTGGAAAAACATTGGAGGATAGCGAACATAGAGTAGACGTAAAGTTAGTAAATCGATGGTCTGATGTAACTAATAAAACTAAAAAATATATTTCAGCAGATAAACTAATTGCACGCCCCAATTTTAAAAATGCTACAATTTTTTCTGAAAACCTGGTTGCTGTTCAAATGAAACCAGAAAAAGTAATTTTAGATAAACCAATATACATAGGATTTACTGTTTTAGAGCTGTCTAAAAGTCACATGTATGATTTTCATTATTCTATGATAAAACCTTTCTACGGTGACAAAGTGCAACTGTGCTATACAGACACTGATAGTTTTATTTATCGAATCCAGACCGACGATGTATATAGAGATTTAAAATTATTTTTTTTGGATAAATTTGATACCAGTAATTATGATCCTATGAATAAGTTCCAAATTCCATTGTTAAACAAGAAAATACCCGGACTTTTAAAAGATGAGTTAGGGGGTGAAATTATGACTGAATTTGTTGGTCTTCGTTCAAAATTATACTGCATAAAAACGGAAAATAAAATTGTAAAAAAGGCAAAGGGTGTTACAAAAAGTGTGATGAAAGACATATCCTTGAGTGACTATAGCGATGTTTTACTCAAAAATAAAGTAATTCATACACATACATACATACATAACCTCACGCCTGTCTCCCCTTGGGGTAGGCAGAGACAAGGGAACACCAATTGCTGCGATCCAAACATACCTCTTTCGCTTCTTCCACGTTCATCAATCTTTTCATACATGATCGCCGGTTACGGGTACTTTTGACTAGGCCCTTTTTCAAAATGTCACCAATTTGATCGGCATACGTTCGCCTAGGCCGGCCCCTTCCAACAACACCATCCGTTCTTGTTTTGTACACCTCTTTCGTAAATCTTCTTTCACTCATCCTTTCCAAATGTCCAAAGTAATTCACAAGAAAAATATTTTGTTTCGGTCTATAAAACATGAAATATATACTCAAGCAGTAAACAAAATAGCTTTGTCGAGCGCTGGTGATAAAAGAATTATTTTATCCAATAAAACTTCAACTCGGGCATGGGGCTATGGTGGTTTACCTTAAACTGTAATAAATGAAATAAGTGCTAAGTAGATACTAATTTATATATAGGTATTGTTTTAAAAGTTTTTTTGTAAATATTATCATGTATTTTGTAGGATTAATTAGGTATATCATATTATTATATTTTACTTTATACTTTTAGGTACCTAATTAAATAAAATAATTGCTGAACAATATTTCGTTTCATTTAATGCATTCATATTAATAATTTCGTAACCTACTTACCAGTAAATTTTAGTCAGCAAATATAGGTAACACGTGCAAAAACACACGTAAAAACATGACCTAAGCGAGCTGACGTTACAGAAACACCTAAATAATTTTTCATTTTTATTTACAACTTCCAGTGAGCAGTCGGCTTTATTTGTTTGGTGTTTTTACATTATAATATTATAATGAACGTATTCATAATATTTTATAAATATTCTAATGTGTTCTTTTTGTCTTTACAGAAAATGAACCATTATTCACCAGACCTATTCTTCCAATGTGCACAAGACCCTCTAGAAGGTTTTTCTGAAGAATAACCAGAACATAACAAAGCGGAAAAGCGGATCAGTGAACCTCGAACATCCTATTCTAAAAAGACAAAGAAGAACAAAAATAATGCAGGTATGTCATGTAAATCTTTCGTGATTTCCAAAGAACCAAGAAAAGGCCTAAAACTGATACAAATCAAGGTTAAAGATTTGACAGATACAACTATGGAGTCAGATTCAGAAGACCAGGTTGTACTCAGCGCACAGTACGTTGTAAAGGATCCTGTTGATGAAATAATGGATCTAACGGAAAATGTAATCCAAAAAATTACCAAAAAGCTGTGTTATGATAATTTTTAGTTTAATATAATAAGTTACTTCTAAGTGAAATTGTAAATAAAAGATATTTCTAGTACGTAATCATTGTTTTATTTATTGAAATATTATTATTGAAAAATATTAAACAAGTATACAGAGTTATCATAATACCACGTTTTTAGACACACAACATTTTTTAAAGCACATTCCTTAGTGTGATATAAACAATTTAAGTCTCTATTTTTTTAAAAATCACAGTGTAGTTCACAGAGAGCTTAGGACAACCTTTTTCACCCAGATCCACCACTTTGCAGCTTGGGCATAATTCTTTTATCCATTTTATTTTCTCTTCACCTTTAGTTAATATATTTTTATCTTTCAAATAAGGTGTAATGATACGTTTAAATTCACGATAGTCAATATAACCGTCACTCCATCGCAACCCCCTTTGTTTCTCTAACCACCGAACTTGTTTTTTTTTCTTCCTTATTTAGTGTATGATAAGAGTAAGGTGGTTTGATATGAAATGTTTGGGAAAATTCTCTATCAGAGTATGGTAGGGATAACTCTTTCATAATAAAACAATTATTAAAGTCTTTAAATCCCTGAACATCAACAAAAATTATTTGTGATTTCTTGATATTCTCTTCACTATATTACTTAATGGTTTATATTCCACAATACAATCGTTAAGTAGGAGACAGTAAGCTGCCGTTTGATCAGGTATTTCTTTCGCACTTTCCAATTCTAATCTTATATTTATGACTGATCCTGCTTTTACGTTGTAGTTTTGTCTTGAACAATCTATTACAAACAGAGGAGCAATTTCTTTAAACTGTTTCAAACTCAACAACGGTTCGGATCGACGACCGTAATAAGACTGTTGGAATCTAACGTATTGTTCATATAATAAAGCAACATTATCATTATTGAAATTAACGTTAAGATTTTCGTAAGGATAATATGTTGAATTTAAAAAAACTTTCACATCTCGCAATTTGCAGTGGTCAAATTGAGACATATCTTTAAGAGAATTATTTTTTCTATTAGTTTGTAATCCAACAATTACGTATCTCGGCTTCTCAATTTGGGAGGATGCCTTAATGTTCCAAGTGTGTTTAGTAGTTTTTGGTAGTAGAGGGTATTCGTACAAATCCCAGTTTCGAAAAGCTAATTGTATTGGTTTATCCTTTTCCAAAATTTTAAGGAAATTTATTCTTTCTCGGTCAGATACTTTGATATGCGGTACTCTCCAGACAATTTTGTGTATTTCAATCCTATCTACAGGGTGTCCGGTGGCAAAATTAGGATTTTAAAATTAAATAAAAAAAAAACTACAAAATATATTTTTTTATTTCTATAACTAAAACAAAGAAGGGAAGTGCGGGTTTTATTTCTTAAAAATTACTTCGTCTAAATGTTGACCGTCTCGTCGAACACACTCTTGGAATCTGGCTTCAGTATTCCGCGCGACTCGCTGGAGAAGGGACGTCGGGATGCCATTAATCTCGCGAACGATATTTTCTTTTAATGCTGAGATGGTTGGTGGGGCGGTTTCATAAACTTTAGTTTTAAGGTACCCCCACAGAAAAAAGTCCATAGGGGTAAGATCCGGCGATCTGGGTGGCCAGGGGATGTCTGCGAACCGGCTAATCAATTTGTTAGGGAAGAAATCACGAAGAAGCGCCATGGTCTCTCTAGCAGTGTGAGGCGTGGCGCCATCTTGCTGAAACCATGTCTGTGAACTGTAGGCAGGATGTTCTCTCAATGTTGGCAGGAAAAAGTCGTTAATCATGCGTCGATAAGAAACGCCGGTCACAGTAATGGCTTGTCCTTGACGATTTTCAAAAAAATATGGCCCAATTATTCCTCTGCTTGACAATGCACACCAAACCGTCACTTTGGGACTGTGAAGTGGCTGCTGATGTTTCAGTTTTGGGTTCTGCCCTTTAAGTGCCCAATACCGGCAGTTCTGCTTATTGACGCTTCCATTTAAGTGAAAATGGGCTTCATCACTAAAAAAAATTGTGTTCACGGTACGAAATCGCTGTAACATTGATTCGCAGAAATTTTTGCGCAAATTGTAATCATTAGGCTTAAGCGCCTGCACGATTTGAATTTTGAAGGGGTGAAATTTAAGGTCCTTTTTCAAAATTTCGTGCACAATCGTTTTTGAAAGCCCTAGAGCAGCCGCTCTCTTACGCACGGACTGTCGTGGGTTATCGCGTAAACTTTTTGCGACAAGCTCGATGACGTCATCAGTCCTAGACGTTCGGCTGGGTCCCGGCCGCGGATTATTTTCTGCTGAACTTGTTGCTCTGAACCTTCGCACCCACAATCGAATTAAATCTTCGCTTGGCGCATCACGTAACCGTCGGATATTGTACCGCGAACAAAATCTTCGACGAGCAACAGCACAAGAATCGTTTGCTTTAAAATACGCTTCGATTGCGAAGGCACGTTGTTCACCCGTCCACTGCGACATCATGACTAAGAAACCCGCACGAATGACGAATCGAACGAGACCCCCCGCCCGCCTCTCCGCTCAACGGTTCGAAAACAGTTTGAAATTTAAATCCTAATTCTGCCACCGGACACCCTGTACTTTCTCAGTTGAACTTAATCTTACAGCGTTAACATTAGTGTTACTTCTCAGAAGAACTAATTCATGCTTGCAGTTTATAACTATGCTTTTGTAATCTTCTGCAAACCCTAGCATATTACGTAAGGGTATCGAAGCAGAGAAATATCCTTTAGTTTTAGTTTCGTTAATATCCCAACCCCATGCTTTAGCAGTCTTAGCTTCGCTTTCATTAAAAGATATTAAGTTTTTCATTGTAGTCGTTATGCCAGCATTTTTTATTTTATCTATTTCTACACCATTTAATTCATATCGGATGTCTTGAAACAAGAAAAGTAATGGATTATTCGTAAACATGAAACTAGAATCCGTTTTCCGTTGTTCTTTTTCATCTCCGTTGTACACGTGCACCGTACCTTCCAAATACAAGGTACTCTCAGATGGCAGCACGTATAAGTCTTGCTGATTGATGGGAATGCGAATTTCATCTTTACTATTGAAACTAGTTATATACGGTTTGTATGAATGCACTTCGATGCCTTCTACAGACGTGTCATAACTTGGCGTAGTGGTTATGTTTAAAATACTCATTTTAACCAACCAATTAATTGTAGAAATCGTTTATTCTCTGAAGTTATTTTTTTTCTTTTGAGATGTCCTCCTTGAGGAACAGTTTGTCGCGAAGCGCCGATTCCCTGAAGGGGGTCCGTCGCTCGCAGTTCAATAGGGTGCTGAAGTGGAAGAAAACTATTAACTAACACTTAAAAAACTTTAATTTTAATTTACAAAACGAGAAAGGCACTTAAAGTCACTATAGCACTGTAGGGAAAATGTTAAATTTTAGACGTTTGGAGCTAGCGGCCCTCGGCCGCAGTTGACGCCGTAGGAGACCGCGGCTCACAGCCGCGGTAGTGGTGGAGGCAGCCACCAACAACCGCTAAGGTAGCGGCAGGGAGGCCGCTCACAGCGGTAGGAACCACCGCGAGGGTTGTAGCGCACGGCCGCAGCCGGGAAGAGCGCCGAGCAGAGCAGGGCGCCTCAGGTAGAGCCAGGACGTCGTCGCCGGGGAGGGCCGGCGGCTTTTCCCGGATCGGTCAGCCGTCCTCCAGCGTTCTCTCCCGATCTTTTTTTTCTCTTCAGAATCCTCACATCTCTCCTCAGCGGACCTTTTTCTTCTCCTTCTCTCTGACGTTGTCAAAATGCTTGACATGTCATTTCTTTTTTTTATGACACATCGGCCAGTATTGAGTAAATTGAGTATTGCAGTAAGGAGTTCCAATATATTATATATTCTATTATATTATTATATATATTTCTATATTTACAAACTAAATATATAACTTAAGGAAAAATATAAAACGAATCTGCTAAAAAGTAATTACAGTAAGTAAGTATAACATTATATTTCCCCGTGACCCCATGAAAAAAAAAATTGCTCTTCAATTTTTTTTTTGTGTGAAACTAGAATTTGGTGGTTAGGAACAGTTGTGCATCATTTCATACATCTCTTTCATACATCAGAATAACCATCAACTTACATACATAGAGGTGGAGCTCACATTCCATGGCTTCCACTCCAGCACCGACGGTTCGACTGCTGTGGCAGCTGGCATTAACGATGGCTTATTTAAGGAGTCGTCACCCGCTCCTGTTTAAGACCCTTATACGACGCTGAGGCTTTTTTATAGAGTAGTCAACCGCTCCATCTAGAGTCCCACATGTATGTAGTACAGTGTAGAAGAGTGTGAGAGAGGTGTAGATATGAGTTATTGTAGCTAACTCATAATTGAGAAGAAGTGAGTTATTTTAGATAACTCGTGTTAAGATAAGGATGTGGTTATTGTAGATAACCCACGTTAGGGAAGTTTAGTAAATATTTACAATTATTGTCCATTTCAGGTTCCTCGTTACTACGAGAGATGATGGATAAAAAAGGTGAAAATATCAAGCTGAAGAACTCGAATATTTAGCTGATATAAATTATTGTAACGTGTACTCACAATGTTAAATATATATATATATGTACAGAAAAAAAAGAACAAAGAAGAATATAAAGATAAATTATGCAATGTACTTTTAAGAGAAAGAAATAAAGACATTGTTGAGATTGTTTATAGTTATTTAATGTCCTTAATATGCCATTTAGCTCTAATGCCGTCGGTATCTTCTAATATATACACTAAAGGTGAGAGTTTCTGTATGACTCTACATTTTATGTATTTAGGGGCGAGTTTAGCGGAATAGTAACGTTCAGCGTTACTTTGGGTATAGTTTTTACGCCATACCGTCTCGCCTACTTGTAATTCTTTTATAGAACGGCGAAGGTTATACCGCTCAGAGTTTTTGGTGTTTGCGTTGTAGAGAGCTACCTGAACTTTGTCGAAATGATTGGAAAAAGAATCGTTTATACTAGAGGTATAGTTATTTTACATTTAAATATACGTAATTTGCCAAAGTTATTTCAGGAAAAAGGAAAAATGTTTATACTCTAGAGATAGAGTTGTTTTAGAATTTGGAAAATATCAGCAGGTGTAGTGTAGTAATAGTGTTGGGACTTTAGATAAAGCAAATGACTAACTATTAATACCTTGAGGGTCTTCTTTCGTTGGGCGCCAAACTGTCGCGAAGCGCCGATTCCCTGAAGGGGGTCCGTCGCTCGCAGTTCAATAGGGTGCTGAAGTGGAAGAAAACTATTAACTAACACTTAAAAAACTTTAATTTTAATTTACAAAACGAGAAAGGCACTTAAAGTCACTATAGCACTGTAGGGAAAATGTTAAATTTTAGACGTTTGGAGCTAGCGGCCTTCGGCCGCAGTTGACGCCGTAGGAGACCGCGGCTCACAGCCGCGGTAGTGGTGGAGGCAGCCACCAACAACCGCTAAGGTAGCGGCAGGGAGGCCGCTCACAGCGGTAGGAACCACCGCGAGGGTTGTAGCGCACGGCCGCAGCCGGGAAGAGCGCCGAGCAGAGCAGGGCGCCTCAGGTAGAGCCAGGACGTCGTCGCCGGGGAGGGCCGGCGGCTTTTCCCGGATCGGTCAGCCGTCCTCCAGCGTTCTCTCCCGATCTTTTTTTTCTCTTCAGAATCCTCACATCTCTCCTCAGCGGACCTTTTTCTTCTCCTTCTCTCTGACGTTGTCAAAATGCTTGACATGTCATTTCTTTTTTTTATGACACATCGGCCAGTATTGAGTAAATTGAGTATTGCAGTAAGGAGTTCCAATATATTATATATTCTATTATATTATTATATATATTTCTATATTTACAAACTAAATATATGACTTAAGGAAAAATATAAAACGAATCTGCTAAAAAGTAATTACAGTAAGTAAGTATAACATTATAAGTTGCTTTAAAACTAACTGTTTTTTTTACAGGACAGAAATTTTTATTATAGTCGATCATGCTTTTCGTATATGTAGATACAGCTGAATTTCTTCTCCACGTAAGTTTACTAAGTTATTATAATTGTCCAATATTTTAATGCTGATACTCGTAATATCGTTTTGATTTATAGGAAAATATATAATATTTTTAGGGATTTCAATTACTCTGTAGCCAGGGGAACATATGGTGCAAATTCATAAAGGGTATGTCCAGGTTTTCCGTTAATATAGGAGCCAGTAATGATATCACATTCGATTCTCACGATGGTTGTAGGCAAAATGTTGATTGGTAGACTTGACTCATGCCATATATTAGCTTTTAATACCATGTTTCTGAATCCTAATATACTGCCAATAGAGTTTTCTTTCTCAAAATGAATATCTTCGGTACAAAAAATCATTGTCTTTAAAGTATTGTTATTACAGTTTAAATTCAATGTGCAATTCTTCATATGAGACTTTAAGTAATCACATTTATCCTGCAATTCATAAGCACCCTCAGGAAAAATTTATGATTCCATCAGATCCAAAGTAAAATTAATTGCTTTTTGTATCAACGTTTGGTATAGAGTTAAATGTTGATAAATATAAAAGAGCACATTCATATTCACCGTTCAGTTGAAGACTTGGAGAATAATTTGTAATTAAATGTGCATTATTTCCAGTAATAGACAGAGTGAAAGACATTTTGGAAATGAATGAAATCAAACCCTTGTTTGTTATTTTATATTAATCATGTTTATTCCAAAAATTATACAGATAATGTAAACATAAATGACCACAGTTTACAGAATTAAAGTTTTGATATCTGCAGTAATTATAATATATTTTACAATTATTTAAATATTTCACTAAATCAAGTGGTGGTTTCAAATCACCAAAACTATCAAAATATTCACAATAATTCTTTAATTTTACATAGGCTACCCAATGAGTTCCATCGTTATCAGCGTTATCTAAATTTACTATACCACACTCTGTAGCATTTGGCGAGTTTGGTAAGCGATTTCGCATAAAAACACCCCGGAAATAAGGAATTCTGTTTTGATGTACCAAATTTTCTATATCAATATTAGTAAGTGCTCGGTTGGGTAGCCTGTCTATAAATTTTTTGAATGTTTTAAAAGTAAACCATAACCTTTTTTGTATGGTGTAATGTAAAGACCTTTTCCAACAGCAATAGCCTCCATTGTTTTATTGTGTCTTTCAGATTCTTTCAAATTCTGTTGAACTGCTTTAAAATCGTTTACAGTCTTCGCTATAGTTGCTGCACCTACTATAGCGAAGTTAGTTGCTGGATCCTAATGCTGAAAATCCTGCTAATATCGGAATCAGCGGTAAAATACCTCCAGATTTGGGAATTGGTATTACACGAGGCAAACGTATACGATCTTGCTTAGAAAACATTTTTTTAGCAGCTAAAATAGCATGCTTTATTGCTGATTCTTTATCTTTCGGTCGTATCTTTTTGAGATTTTTACGAATTTTTGAAACGATGCTGTTGAAGTTTTTGACATCTGCCCCCGTTTTTAATTTAGCTTTCATTACTTTTTTCACTATCCAAGAGGCAATTTTTTCACCTTTACTCACATTCTTAGCATTAAGTCTTTGTCTTGCCATATTCATAAGGCGTTCATCTGCTTTGTGTCGATCGGATAAATTGCTAGAATTAGCGTAAGATATATCATGGATTTTACAAGCCTCGTCCGATAGTTCAACTCAGTTGTGCGCGCGGCGCTATGTATGTGTGCGCGGCGCTAAGTGTGTGTGCGCTTGTAAATATACAACTTCCATTTGTGTGGCAGTGACGCTGCAGTCGTCGTCACTGTACGCACACAAAGTCACTGTATACGTACAAGGTTTACCCACACATAGGGCCGCGCGCACAACTGAGTTGAACTTTCTATACTCCTTTGTCTCCTCTATCTAATCGTTGTTTTAATTTTGTACCTGGACCACAGTAGTTATAACCAGGCAAATGAAGTTCAACCGGTAAGTTATTGATCAAATAATTAACAAGTCCATTTCCTTTCATTACTAAAATGTAAATGTCGCATATCTCACTGTTCCAATAATTTATACAACAACTAAACTTTTATCTACCCAACTATTTTCGTTATTATTAAAACCCAACCATTTAACGTATAGTCTGTTTCCTTTTCTTTTTATTACTTTTTCGATCAAATAAACATCAGGGTTTGAAGACTTTTGAAGTTCTTGTTCATAAAAACAACCCAGAATGGGCTGTTTTTTTCGATCTTCAATAAAGTATGTAACAGGTTTTGTCTTGTTAACTTTTGTAACAATGAAAATTTCTGTAGACCAATTGGGTGTGTAACCTTTTTCAAAACAGCCTTTATATTTACTTATTCGTACAAAATCACCAATTTTGTACTTTGGTTTACTATGCTTATCAGGTACTTTTAAACTTTTTTCTAAATTTTTCAATACCACTTTTTAATTTTTAGAGTTTACGTGAATAGGCTTGTACTTAATCATTCGGTGTAGAGTATTGTTATAAATTTCTATTATATCTATTAGAGGTTTTTCAAACCATTTATAATTCCCACAAAAACTGAAATATTTGTACAATTTATTTTTAAGCGTTTTAATAACTCTTTCAACTATAGGCGCTTTTTTAGTGGTATACGAAGAGTAATGATTTATTTTATATTTTACGATTAGTTTTTTAAATGTATCGTTATAAAATTCTTTACCTTGGTCTGTCTGCAAATTTTTAGGTACCCTACCACATTTTAGTATTTTGTCAAAAGCATTTGTTACTTCTTCTTTGTTTTTTGTTTTCAAAGCTAAGGCCCAAACATATTTTGAAAGACAGTCTATTATAACCAAGATGTAATTGTATCCTTTGTTGAATTTTTCTAAGTTTCTCATTTCCATCAGATCGGCTTGCCATAAATCGTCAATAGCTCTTATTTCGACGGAGCGTCGAGCAAAATTTTTTCTTGCACTTCTATGAAGTTCGTTGACTATCTCCTTCTTGCTCATGCTTTAAATGCGTGTTGAGTAGTTTTATGATTTCTGATTTTGTGTGATAGTCTTTTAAAATCTTTTCAAAAACAGTTATAATATTTTTTCGGAAATGACTAAATTCACGTATTAATTATTGTTCATTAGTACAATAGTTTGTGATTATTTTATCAACATACTCTTTATTAACAGCTTCGTTTGCTGACGTTGGAATTTGTAAGCCTTATACTTTGGCAGAATGTAAATCTACAACACCATTATCAATTCTCAATACCTTAGCATTCATGTCAGTGAATTTAGTTTTACGTAAGTCCTCAATCAGTAAATCGACGTATTTTTTATCAACGACATGATCAGGATCTGTTGGATTATTGTTTAAATGTAATGAATCTTTTCTCATCTCCCCGTTTTCCGATGTCAATGCGCTATCTGAATGCAAAAAATTTGTGAAACGCAAGCGTTTGTGAACGTGATGACCAAATTTATCAATATTCATTTTTGTTTGTTGTTTATCACCTTTCAAGGAATAAATAAGACTAAACATATTTAAAAAATATATTTATTTTATGCTTAATTTGTAATACCACTTTCGCGTAACTCTTCCTTTATTGATACATTCATACATTGATAATTCGTTGATACATTGATAATTCGTTTGGATCATCCCAATAAATAAACTCCGTATTCTTTTTAACGCATTTCATTAGCGGTAAACCATTTCCCCTAGGTAATTTTATCGTATCAGTCTTAGATTTTTCATTTTGAAACAAGGGTTTTATAACTTGAAGGTATTTTTTCCCTTTATTACTTTTAATTGGTTTACTAGAGTCAAAATCTCTCCTGTGAGCATTCGTGTCTAAAAGCATCAATTTATAATTATTTTTATCTTCTTCTGTTACAGCTGACAAATCAGGATCTCTGCTTAATAATAATTCGTTTAGTCCCGGAGTTCTTTGGTACTCACTATTTGCAACTGTTATAACACCATCTGTGATAATTACAGGTGTTGTTCCAAGATAAAATTTTCCATTATATAAATGTATACCGAAAGGAACATCTTCAAACTGTTCCGAAGATAGTGACCAAGAAGATATGTTTTCAGATGGACTATAATCTGTTCTCAAAGTTGTATCACTTTCAGGAGCTTGCTTTACATCATAAAAACTCAAATCATTGTCACTGCTATTCTCTTCATTTATCGCTTGATCCATATCAAAATCCAAACCTTTTGAAGAATGAAAACAATTATTCTTGTCTGATTTGGAAGTTGTGAGTTTGTTTATGGGGTTTTAGGTATAATTTATGTCTCTTTTGTTAATTATTTTATTCAAAGGAAAAGTAATAGGCTTAAAAACGGTCGTTAAAAATTTTCATTTTCTAGCTCAGATTCACGCATTCCTTTAACTTTTTTCTTCACAGACTCTACGGCTTTCACCAATTGCTCTTTCAGTGTACATTCCATTGCACAGTTTTCTGTTAGAGGTATCATAATAATAATGAAAATTTAACCATGTCACTGGCTTTATAGGCTCAAGCGTTATCGAAAACTACAAAATTGTCAAAATTTTTCCTGTAACAGCCTTCGTTTTTCTTACAATCTTTATTTATTACTACATAATTATAGGATTCATTCCAAATTTTTGAGCACATATCTCTAAACTCTAACCAAGACATGTCTGTGTTAACGTGTTCGTCATAAACATGTCTCATATTGATATCATCTTTCTTGAATAGAATTATAAGATTAGCGTTATCTCTAATTAGTTGCTTAGGAATTTTGCTATAAGTTTGATTTAAATAAAAGCAGTCTATATATTTATGTCTTCCCATAGCAAAGTAATTTCGAATATTATCTTGATTTTCACAAGCTACGTCATCAAAAATTATTATTGAATTAGATTTTGCCTTTTCTGAACTCACTATTTCATTGTTGGCAGTGTATTTGTAAAAGTCAACTTCTGGAACCATACTAAACACTTTTTCTAAAAAGATATATTTGGGTTGATATAAAGTTTTGGAGTAAACGTTTACATTTCGATATTTTAAACCATTTTCATGTAAAAGAAGACCTAAGACCAAATTTGTTTTTCCGCAGTTAAATGGTCCACATATGAGGCAGCGTATTGTGTTAGGCAGCAATTTCCCATGACGATAATTTGAAACTTGGTCATTTGTACTTATGTTTTCGAATTGTAATGTAACCGGTTGTTTAACAAACTTCATAGTCGTGTGCGCCTTGTTCGATAAGTTACTAAAGAATGATTCGTTATATATCTACCCTAACCGTTTTAAAGAAATACCTTCATGAACTAATCAAACTCTTACCACAAATAAAATCTAACGTTACATGATCGAAGGAGTGAGCCGTATACGTTCAAAATACTGACCGGAATAATATTGGGCGTTCTAGAGACACCGAAGTGAATTCAACCGGAGGTTGAATGAACGAGGTGTGATCTAGAATGCCCAAGATTATACTACTAATGAGATTCTAAAGTTTTTAAATTCAAAATATACTGGGTCACTGTAGCTTTTTGACTAGCGTATTTCGCACTTCGCCGATCCTCACCACGGTTTTCTCTTGGCATAGTCATAGTCGCCGAGTGGTTGGATGCGATCTTTTGATACGCCCAGGCTGCTATGAATGCACTGCGACCAACTCTTACTAGTTCCATGCTTCGGGCCCTGATGTAGTGTCAAACTTGGGTCTGAAGTAGCAGATACTTTGCTGCTTTTTAGCACTGATTTTCTAACTCCTTTGCGTGTAGGAGTTTTGGCAACGCAGTATTTTAACAAAAATGCGTCCTGTTTTTTTTTTTGAATGAGAGTAAAAATGCCAATGAAATCTGCTAACATCTTGAATTTTTTAAGACGTACAACATAGGACTCGTTTTTTAAGCCCGTGTCAACACGAAGCTATGTTCGGCAAAGTTTTGGGTTTGTGCCTGTAAACCAAAGAATAACTTTTTTGACTACTGCTACTCCAAATCACATCTTATACTACCTACAAATTGTAAAGTTAGGTATACATTTTAATGAAGTATCATGCTAATATTTTAATTGGGAAAGTTTGAGTGTTTGTTAATTCTTCACGCAAAAACGTCCTTCTGAATAGATTTGAATAAAATTTACAATACGAATAGATTATAACCTGTGTTAACACATCGGGCATCATCCATCATCAGCGCGCTTTTTCAGAATGGGTAAAAAGTTGACATGGCGGTGTTTGAAAGTGCACATAGATAGACAGAGTAGCCTATCTAAGTGCTTTGAATTAACTGTGAAAATAGTAAAATTTTAAATTAAAGTTAAGCCTTTAGTGTTAAATCATAAAATAAAACAAAATATATATTTTACAAATTTTAATTCAAATTAATTCTGTACTAGGGTGATCAATATAGTTTTTGGCCACCCTACAGTTATTGGCCACTTCCAATAAAATCTAACGAAATAAGATAATCAAATAAAGCACAGGAGTGAAAGAGTCAGACGATGGTTCTTTGATGATACTACTTTCGGGTAAGTTCATAATATTTTGCATAGATGGCATTAGTGTGCACAGAAGAGGTCAGTTCGAAAAAAGTGTGAAACGTGTAAGTGTTTTAAAAAGCTATGTTTTTTTAGTAAACTTCTTGTTTTAGCTTGTAATTACTTTGTGTATCTTTTAGTATAATAAAACCTGTAAAATTAATTGAAATACGCGACTTTGTACACAGGAAATAACCTAAAAAAAAATTAAATGGCTAATTACTATGAGATGAAAAGGTAAAATTCATTTATTGGTAAACCCCTGCCAATAACTGAATTGGTTCAATGTGTTATTTAATTGCATTTTTGACTTTATTTTAGTGAACCATAAGGTTCATAAAAATCTTAGCTTTCTAGATACATGGGAACAGTTATTGGCCGGGGTTGGCCAGTTACTACAAAATAAGGTGGCCAATAACTAAATTTCTTCATTTTTTTTTCAGATTGATTTAAAAAATGCCAAAACTGCCTCAATATACCAAAGAACAACTGGAAAAAGCACAAGAAGAAGTAAGTCAGGGTATTTCTGTTAGAGCAGCAGCGAAAAAGTATGGTGTACCAAGAACAACAATACAATTTAAATTAGAACACCCGGAGTCCAAAAGTGATTTTGGTCCAGTCCCTTATCTTAATTTAGATGAAGAAAAACTATTAGAGGAATGGTTGATCGAAATGGGCAGAAGAGGATTTCCTAGAAATGCTGAAGATGTTTTAGATTCGGTACAAAACTTCCTGAATAAAAATCCTAGAGTGACTCCGTTTGTCAACAACAGACCTGGAAAAGGATGGTTAAAAGGTTTCCTAAAACGACATCCCACGATAACTGTATGAACTGCAGAGGCAGTTACGAATGCCAGCGCATGTGTGTCGGAACAGGACTTACGGAATTGGTTTAGCCTAGTTATCGATGAGTTGAAAAAGTATGATCTGGAACACATTTTAGATGATCCTTCTAGAATTTTTAACGCCGATGAGAGTGGATTTCAGACTTGTCCATCTTCTGGAAAAGTATTTGCTAAAAGAGGAGAAAAGAATGTGTATGTGGTTGACAAAGGAAAAGCAAAAGAAAATGTTACGGTGCTTTTCACCATTTCAGCTGAAGGACAGTGGGTATTGCCGACGATCGTTTATCCATATCTACGTTTACCTGATAGAATTCGACAAACTGTTCCTAATGACTTTGGTGTAGCAACAAGCAGTTCAGGATGGATGACGGCAGACACATTCAAACACATTATCGAAAATATTTTTATATACATATAGAATTGCTTTTTAGTACACTATCTTCAAAAAAAATCAATTTTTTAAGTTATAATACTTATTAAATTGTGATATATTTAATTAAAAAATATAATTAAATAAATAAATATTAGAAATAAAGTAAAAGAAATTGTGAAAAGAAATGCTATATCAGGCGTCCATGATTGAATTAGATCAATCAATACTGTATGGCGACTATGGATGATTAATCAGTTGTTTTTTTTAACTAGAATTATTGGAATTTCGAAATTAAATATTACGAAAACTACTTATCATCGCAATGTGAAATTTTGCACAAAAGTTTCTTAGACTAAATCCTTTTAGCCATAAAATTCCTAACTTTCAGTCTAGCGGTCCACATATCGTACTTTATCTGGTTGTATTCAAATTCAAATTCATCATCATCAAGATTTTTGAGTAGATCCACGCGACGAGATAACCCCCTTTCCTCGAAAGCTTTCTGTAAGTTATTTTTTATTTTGTATTGTTAAAAGATGATTGCTGTTGAGTTTCTTGCCACTTCTTCTCATCAGATCGACTATCCAAAGTGGTGGTGGATTCAGTTCAATTTGTAAATTGTTTGACTTATTTCAAATGTATTTAAATACTTACGAAATAAAGATTCTTTTGACTTTGACTCGTTCAATAATAAACAAAATCCATAAATCAACATCTTTTTTAATTTGATTTAAATCTTCAAAAACATACTTTTAATGAAATCGCAGAAAAATCATTGCGGAGTAAAAAACTAAATGTGAAAGTAAAGTCAGTGTAAAAATGCGGCAAAACCAAAACAAATAATAGTACGTTTGAATTGATAAAATATTAGAAAGAAACGCGCTTCGGAAAGCACTCCGGCAACCTGGGTAGTGTGCACCTGTAGATTTCGATTGTTGAAAATAGGTATGAAAAAATCATTATGGTCTAATTGGATTAAGTCGGATACTATTAATCTGATGAATAACGGATACCAAGGCTGCGTTGGCTACAATTGGGTACTACAACAATACCGCGGCCTCGGCCAGTTATTTTTTAAACATACACATGGGCGGGTACACATTGGTGTAATGGAACCAGTAATGTAATATCTAGTGTGCGATGCCTGCGCTCGCTGTATTTGGACGTGTATTGCGCACGAACTGAGCATTCAATACGGGCATCCTGAGTAAGATTTTTTCTGTATTTCGTCGCAAGCACAGTCCGTCGCCGCACCCTTTCTTTTCAACCGACTTCCAAGTAACCTGGAATTCCCACGGGAACGGAAAACATGAGTTTTAGTTTGTATGAAAAACTTATTCACTGAGTGCATTGATGTGAAAATTTAACGACTATGGAACGACTGTAAACTATCATCATGCCAAATTTCATCCAAATCCGTTGAGCCGTTTTGCCGTGGTGGAGGAACAAACAACCATAAATCCAAACCTTCAAATTTATAATATTAGTAGGATTTATTTAATTTGCTAAAAAGGTTCGTAAATGGGTGTCTGGTTAGGTTAATTAAAAATACATAAATATTTCAAACATTCACACCACAATACCTAGGCCAAATAAATTTTGCTTAAGAACTTACGCTTTGTATACTAGATAGACAATGTTTATTCGCGTACGGAGTCATGAGCAAAAGCTAAATCGTATAAAATCGTATACAATTATAAAAGGAGAGAAGGCAGTTGAGAAAACAAAAACATTAAATGTTCTGATTGTTTATAGTTTCACGATACAAATTAATTCTTAAACTATCTCCTAAACGGGTTAACTGATTTACACGATTCAAATGGATAAATTCGTTTTATAGCCAGAGCTTTCATTTGACATCAAAATCGTTACGATTACTTAAAAAACAAAAAATCACATTTTCAAGTTGCTCTCGTAATTATCCAATTTGCAATCCGAGTACCTTTGATGTAATCTAAAAAACCGACAATTCACGGATTGCGTCGAGCAGGCTACGTGCATCATGCACTCAAGAGCAAGTCTCACTCACGCAGGCGCAATTCAGGCTCGCGAACGGTGCTCGCGCAATTAGGACGGGCGCGCGAACACATTGAGCATCGAGCATTTCTTGATGTTATTCAAAAAACAGAAAATGTACTGATAGCTTAGAGCAGGCCACGAGCGCACTACTGCGTATCAGTTCGCGATCGAGAGGCGTCCAAATCATGGGAACTTTTTTTGCAGGCTGCATTACTAGTTGTATTACTAGCAATTTGTACGAACCAAAAGAATAACTGAAACAGGGGGAAAAGCATAGAAGAAATTTTCAGTCCAGTTAATAGTAAATGCGTCAACAGCAAAAGCGTCTGGATCCCTGTGACAGGAGACGTACATGTCACATTTCTTATTAAGCCGAGAAGCAAACATTTGCGTTTTTGTGTTTCGAAAAGCTGGACCCATGCTGGCTATGTGTATGTTCTGGGTTCCAATGATGTACGACATAGGATTGTTGTTGAGTCCGACCTATTCCGGAAATTGGAGCAGAGCCCACTGGTAGCTCGCTAGCTCAAACCTCGAAGCCGACAACACCAAAGGCAGCGACGAACACGAGAAGGCGAATTGTAAAAAAATAAACGTAGCCTAGTTTTACTTTCATTATTATTACTACGATGATATGTTAGTTGTTACGTCATTTTATTGAATGTTTGTTATGTTACTCACTTCACTTAACATATTTTTCACTGACAGATCTCACTTATCTGGCAACTAATGACGTTTACGGTCTGATTGACAAAGCGCCGTGTTTGTGTTGTGCGTTCAAAACTCATATTAGTTTGAGAAGTCCCGTTCCATGTTTGTCTCAACGCAACGTAATAATTTGTACTTATGTTTAAAGTTAATTTTTGTTTGTTTTTGTTATATTTTAATTTGCTTATTTAATGCTGGTGGGTCGTACCCTTTTAATTTTAAGCTACTTAAGCTAGTTTTGTTTTCTGTTATTTTATATATATATTATTATTTTATATAGATTATTATATATATTATCTTATTTATTTAATTCTTAATATGTATATTTATGTATAAATGAATACTTCAATTGATAATGAAAACAATGGGGTTGATAATAGTTTATCGCCGGACTTTGAATCATGTTCTTCTTCAGAATTAGACAGCAGCGGAAGTTTTTACAGTACTTCAGTTCCTCTTTCAGCCCAAATAGAGTCAGAATTCTCAGGATTACTGAAAAATTTCAATGTCTTCATCTCAATGCGCAGAGTATCCCAGCACTTTATCCTGACATGCTGGCATCCTTCGACTATAAGGGTATACATGCCATTCTTATTTCTGAGTCTTGGTTGAAACCCTGTCTCCCATCATCATCTTACTCCTTGCCTGGCTTTCATTTAATACGCAATGATCGCCCTGAGCGCACAGGAGGTGGGGTTGCGATTTACCTGCGGTCACACATCCCATACAAGGTGGTTAATGCATCAACACATTCATCAATCAACTCTGATAAGGCAGAATACCTGTTTATAGAGGTATCTATTGGCGTTAATAAGGTTTTATTAGGTGTTATTTATTGTCCTCCCTCAACACGTCACTATTTCTTATCTTTTGAAAAAACGCTTGAACTTTTAATACCACCATATGAACATATTATCCTTATGGGTGATTTTAACACCTACCTGTTAAAAAATGACAACCGATCCTGCACTCTACGTTCACTTATAAACTCATGTAACATGCATATTTTACCTTCAGCAGCAACTCATCACTTCCCTAATTCCACGCCATCACTTCTTGATTTGATGATTGTCTACTCCTTAATCCATGTCCAAAAATTTGGAAAACTGGATGCTGATGCATTTTCTTATCATGATCTCCTCTTTCTATCTTACAAGATTCGCCCTCAAAAATCAAAACCGAGAACCCTTCTGCAGAGAAATTTTGGTGGTATTGATTTAAATAACCTTTTGGAAGATGCTCAAAAACTGGATTGGCACGGGGTCCTAAATGCTGAGACAGTTGACTTACAAGTGGTAAAATTTAACTCTTTGCTTACCCAGCTTTATGACCACCATGCCCCAGTACGACCTGTTAAAATAAAACATCTTCCTGCTCCTTGGTTTTCTGACGACTTAAAGGCACTTATGGCAAGGCGCAATCGTGCACGTTTGCGATACAAAAAAGATCCTACAGAGATCAACAGTGACAGATATCGGCAACTGCGAAATCGATGTAATACAATGTGTAGGGACGCACAACGACGCTATATTCACAACTCCGTTACTAATGAAAATCTAGCTAAGGTCTGGAAGTTTCTTAAAACATTGGGTGTAGGCAAAAATAAACATAATAATGTTCCTAGCAACGTCGACATAAATTCATTAAATAATCACTTCTCTTCTACTTGCCGCATGGACGCCTATGATAAGTCCAACACATTAAACAATATTTCATCTTTGCCTGCCCCATCATTCGACTCTTTTACTTTTTCTCAATTTACTAAACGTGGTGTTAAGAGAACCATCACATCTGTTACATCCAATGCAGTTGGCTTCGACGGCATTAGCCGTAACATGATTATTCCTCTCCTGGATTTCCTTACTCCCATATTCACTGCTATATTTAATAAGTCCGTCCTGTCCAACACTTTTCCTACGCAATGGAAAAACGCTCAGGTGATCCCTCTCCCTAAAAAATCCTCTTCCACACTCTTGAACGATTTTCGCCCTATCTCTATCTTACCTTACATATCTAAAGTCCTAGAGCGGCTTATACATGAGCAATTTACGCATTTTATTACAAAGAATAATATTCTTAGTAACCACCAGTCAGGCTTTCGAACCGGACACAGCACTACAACAGCTCTTGTTAAAATATCCGACGACATTCGCAAGGCAAAAGAAAATACGCAGCTCACAATACTAGCATTACTAGATTTCAGTAATGCCTTTAGTTCAGTCGACTTCGATATTTTACTCCAAATTCTACGGTCTCTTAACACATCTCCTTCTGTAATTGATTGGTTTCATACTTACCTGCGTGGACGTCGGCAACGTGTATACACTGACAATGCCTGTTCATCTTGGGTTCAACTCGAAGCCGGCGTCCCGCAGGGTGGCGTGTTGTCTCCTCTCCTCTTCTCAATTTTCATAAACTCAATAACTTGTCATTTATCTTCTTCCTACCACATGTATGCAGACGATTTGCAGATATACCGCCATAGCTCTCTCGACGATCTACCCATGGCCTTAGAACTTATTAATCGTGATCTTGCTAGCATATCAAATTGGAGCAAATCACACGGGCTTACAGTAAATCTCACTAAATCACAGGTCATAGTTATTGGCAGCACCAACTTGATTAACCGATTAAACTTGAACACAACTAATCCTGTGATATTTAATGGTGTTAAAATTTGCTACAGTGACTCTGTCAAGAATCTGGGCATAATATTTGACAAGACTTTTTCCTGGAAGTTTCAAGTTGAAGAAGTGAGCAGGAAGATGTTTGCCGTCAATGGTTCTGTAAAACGTTTGCGCAATCTTTTGCCAATACCCACCAAAATCTCGATAGCTCACACTCTCTTTTTTCCCATTCTCGACTATGCCGATGCCAGCTATCTTGATCTCACAGAAGAACTTCTAAATAAACTTGAGCGGCTCCAAAACCTTTGTATACGTTTCATATTTGGACTCCGAAAATATGACCATATCTCCGAATACCGTTCTAAACTCAAGTGGCTTCCAATCCGACTTCGCCGGGATACACATATTCTTTCCTTACTGTACCGGGTGCTGTTTAATTCCGCGTCTCCGAGTTATCTCAGAGACCTATTCCAATTCCGCCACGAGGGCCACGACAGAAGATTACGATCTGCTGATAATTACATGCTTAGCACTCCTGTTCATAAATCGCACTGCTTTAATAACTCATTCTCTGTAAGAGCCGTGGTTCTGTGGAATAAGCTTCCTTATGAAATAAAATCTGCCTCTTCGCTGAACTCATTTAAATTAAAACTGAAAAAACATTATTTAACTTTAGCGCAAGATTAATAGAAGTATTCGTTATTAATATATTATGTTTATTATATATGTTATATTGTACATTATGTATTAAGAATATCGAGTTATTGTTTGATGTCACTGTCTACGCCCGGCCACAACATTCGTTTCACTTATGCCCAGATGTGTACCATGTAATTTTCCATTGAAAGTAAGGTAAAACGTTTTTATAATTAATTTTACGGGGCCAACCTTTGTTCGTATACTTGATCACCATTTGTAAGATATTATAGAGTCTGGTGGTAGGGTGGCAGAGATATCGATTCCAAGAATTTTAGAAAACAAAAAGCATCGTACTCATTATCCGTATAAGTCATCGTTTGGCTCAGCGGGCGTGAGAAAAATAATCTACCACTACGTTATGAGAGCTGGACGTATACTGAACTATATATTTGTACCTCTGTGCGTAATCTATTCCGTTGATTACTCATTTTCGTAAAATAAACAACCATAAGAAACGTAAAAAATGCAATGACCGCGGGTCGCGTCCATTACTGTTTGAAGCGTCACGAAAGCCCCGAACCGTACGCGCGATGATTGAAAGTGTATTTTTGACAGCTTTATTTCTATTTTTACGATGGTAATTTTTTAACTGTAGTAACTCGCTATAGCCATATTACGTTAGCGTCGCCCGTCGCGATTTTCCATATTTTTCTTCTTGCCTGAAATAAAAGAGAATTTGATGTGTAATTACGATTAAATAAGATTCTATTCATTTTATATTGTTAACATATCAAGAGTTAGGTTGTTAGTTAGGTTGCATATAGTTAAACACTCTAGAGCGGATTGTGGCTGACATAGTAATTTAGAAGGGAACTTACATTTTTAGAGGGAATAGTGCGATTTAAAAGAAGTTTGTTTAATTAACACTCTTTTATAAGTAACGATAACACATTTAACCAAAAATTACCTTTCTTTTGTTGACGTTTTGGCGTATGGGAATCCCATTTAAAAATAATTTTCTCTTCGTTGCTGTAAAAAACAAATTATATGAGAACACGATAGTTTTAAATCTGAACTGGCTCTTAAAACATCACCGAAACACATCCCTGTCGGAGATATTTAGGCTCTGATATTTGGCGTCCGACGGGTGGTCACTAGCCTGGTGAACCCTGAAAGCGCGTTACTACTAAGCGGATGTCGTTCGGCTTAGTTTTTTTTTATTGGTCCCACGCATCTTCTTTTCGCTTATTTGTGAAAGCATTTATCTCCTTACTGGTCAAAATTGGGTAATTTTGTATAAGGTCTACAAAATAGACCACCTCATCTTAGCGTATTGGTTTTCAATTTTGTTAAAAAAATGTACTTTATAAAATAAAACTATCGTTTTCTTTACATAAACAAATATTACTATGTATTTTACGTCAAACGAGCTGGCTCTCGGGACAAGACCCATGAGTATATCTTATATAGATTGTAGGATTAGTGGCTGCTGACTCAAAGCTGGAAAAGCATCTATAATTTAACTGGAGCATCCCTCCAAGCTTCCGAACATAATCATGATATTATTTATAAACTAAAAATTAAAACTTACTGCCATTATTTCCTTGGCTAAATATTTGTATTGGCAATATAACTGATAAGATAAAATATATATTTTCTCCCAGCAAAAATTTATTTAACAGTTAAAAGTAATGGAAGTCATTAATATCTGGCCAATAAATATATAGGGTCTGTCGTAAGGAATGGATAACACGTTATCTGGAGTTGGTCCGGATGAAATGGAAGAAAATCGTAAATATTTATCGGAATAGTCAGCCATATAAAAATGGTGGAGAATTTTCTACTTTTTTTCACTCTCTTTTATTAATTTTGCTGCCATTTAATCAAATTTATGTATTTTTGTTTAATTTCTACTGAATTATATTCCTGAAGAATTGTATTACCTATTTTTTTTACAATTTTAGGTGTTCTTAACACTTACAATGCCAACTACACGGCGCCGTGATGGTGTGTGCGGCCGAACACACGGCACCGTGGAGGGGTACGGGGGCCAGCTACACGGCGCCGTGGCTCATGCCGGTACATTTTGCATGCATTAGTATTCCGTCATCTCTTGCGGTGCACGTACGTTTTTTAGTTGGCCATACGCTCGATTTATCGAACTTGTGAAAACCTGTACTGTTGGACGAAGGAGCCAAATAAGACACGACTTGTTATGATGGAAGTTAACAGTATATTGCGTTAAAGAAAATATAAGTAGTAAGGAGGTGTGACACACACTACACCTCCCCGGCAATTAAAAAAAAACATATTTTTTTTTTGTAACAAATATCAAATTACATTTATTTTATAAATCTTAACTAAAGCTTGTGAACTACATGAAATGAATAAAATGTTAGTTGTATAAAAATAAAATGACAATATTTAGTAGGTATATAAGTTTTTTCTAAACAAATTAATCAAATTTTATGAACGACATACAGGAAAAATATTTCCGTAATTTTAATTACTATATTGAAAATTGAAAAACTAAAACACGTACTAAAAATAACACTGTGAACAACTAATTTTTATTTATTTATGTAACCTTTTTCTACCTTTTCATTCTGCAATAAACATTTTTTCCAAATGAATAATTATACAATAGTATAATTAAAAAAAAAATTATTGGTTTATTTTGGAAGTAACATAACTTTCTATTGAATTAATTAATTTCACATTGATTACCTACATTGCTTAATTATATCGAACTTATCCACTATCCTATTTACTGACTTACTTAGCAGCATTGACAAAACCTAGGTAGAAATGAAAATCTTATATTTGACAGTTTATAAAGGTAGTTCAAAAACAAAAATTACAAGATTTTTAGCTACATAAAATAATAAACATAAAAAAGAAATTTAGACGTCATTAAAAAAAATCTTTACTTGCATTTCATTCCTTTTATTTATTTTAGTTTACATTACTATGTATTTATAAGTTGTAAAATAACATTTCAGTATCTATCAAACACAATCATTACTTCGTCTTTCTGTATGGTTTTGTTTTTATAACAGAAATGCATTTTAGAAATGTTCAAAATTTCAAAGAAAAATATTTGAAACAATATACTTATTAGCTGTATTAAAATAGTAAAAACTAAGACATAAAATATTTAAATAATGTAAGTAAAACATGTATTCCTATCATAATTCTTTTCCTCTATGAGTTTTCTTTAGGAATAATATCATCCACTTATCCTATTTTTCTAACTCTTTATCAACATTAATTCATTTACCGTTTCACATAAGTTCTACATTCATTATTTCATATTTCAGTATTAGCTACACTTATTTATATCCTACATTGGGATATTTTTATTATTCGGTGGCCACCGTATTTATTATTTATACATTTATTTAAGTATATCATTTTTTTTTTGGTACATAATAATATTACTTTTCATTGAGTCGCGACTCTCAACTTTTACTTTATACATAATTTATTCATTTCATTCGGGTCACTGTTTTAAGACATTTTGTCTCCAACTAGTTTTCACAGAGAAATCTCGTTTACACCATGATCAAACTGAAGGATCATTTTGTGCCCTTGTACCCTTATAGTGTGCCAAATACTTATTTATCATTCGTAATACCATTCACTATCATTATTTACCATTCAAAAATCAATTATTTAAGACTCGTCCAAAGCAAATCGTTCCAATAATATGAAATTAGGAAAAACTTCTTGGATGGCCAGTCGAATGGTCTTTAATTTTCAAAATTATGGAAGATTTCCAGCAACCTATTATTTACTTACTAAATCCACCAAAACCGATCAACTATTTAATTAGCACATTCTATTACCTTCCTATGTCAATATACCTATTCATAAATCCTAACATCCAAATCTTTGTTACTACAAGTAACTAATCGTATTCTTCAGATGACGAAAAGCATTTGAATACTTGCACAAAATCTATTCTAAAACCTTACTTTTCCATATACGCTTACCTACACAAATAAATTAAGCTGACTCTATTCTGGAAACATCTTACCTATTTCTCTAACTAACGTATTATTCTTTCGTACGTTTAACTTTCCATAAATTTACTTTAATATAAAAGTAGACTACAAAGATAATATAATATTCGACGCTTTAAGTTGAAAAGCTTTCGTTATTATTTAAAACAAAAATGTCGTCTCTGTTATGAAGATTTTTCATACTAAGATTTTGAAAAGTTAATATATTAAATTGATGTTACACATGTCCGTAAGCTATATTTGATAGCAACAGCAAATTGTTGACCTATAAAAACATACTCAGTTACAGTCACGTTGTGCAGTCTTGATTCTAAAAACTCTCGGTATCGGATAGCTACCTGTTACTAACAAGGCAGTAAAATGATGACGGTGATCTAATACTTTACGAACATACTAATGACTTCGTTGATTCCTATGCATGGAATATTTTGTTCAACCGACTTACAATAAGAAGGAGTGTATCAATTTGACTGTTTGGTTTTTCATAAGTACACAAACCTACCTTTCAGAAATAGATTCCAGAATTTAATACTTAATTTAATAAAATACTTATTAGTTCAAATTTGATAAAAGTAATTTAAAACATATTAATATTTGATATAACCAGTAAGATACGAGTAGATCACTAGCCGCTGGATAATTTATTTTATATGTATAACCAAAATATTTGAGTATTGAAAAAATTACTTCTATTTAACTAGAGATCTGAAAGAGTTATTCATAAAATAAAAATTTATAAACTAAAACTATGTCATCCTGATAGAAATTAAATATTTCGTTTTGTTTGAATCGAATTTATTTTTTTCTTTACTGGAGTTGTTCTCTGTACCTGCACACGAAACAAAATTCCGTTACGCTGCAAATTTATGTTCTCAGAAACAAACCTTCGATTAGAAATATTACGACGTTGAATTGCCTGTTTATATACTAAAAAAATATTATACAGAGATCAGAGCACATATTAATTACGACTAATGAGATATTAAAAAAATAGATATGCACCAAACGTTTAACTCCTTTACCTTTAATTTAAAATAAAATAAAATAAAATTAAGTAAGAGACCTATTAGTAGAACCAAGACCGTAGGTATTTAAAATTTATTTATTTATATATTTCTACTTTATCTGTTTTGTCAATGTGCTTCTAACTTATATTCCTAAAGATAAAACGATAACAATTACTAAAAACAATAGACATGGTAAAATAATAAATATAAAACCCCTATTAACACTTTACACAAATGAAACCCGTTCACTATGACACTTAATAAATGAGCTTTAATTTTGCCATAACTCACGCACTCACTTTTCCGATTTTCCATATCACTTTACTTTTACCATCAGCTTGGCATCGATCCTATACTGCAGCCACCTTTAATCGATCAGTATCCAGACTCGTTCAACTCCAGGCGCCTTCCTCTGCGCCATCATCACACTTTTTATTATTGTCTAAATTCCGTCGCCTTTCATTTTCTTATCAGAAATATTTTCAATTTAACTTCTGAAAAATTGATGTAGGTATCTTCTCCAAAATTTTTACTGCACAGATTCTTGTATCGGTTTCATTGCTATTTTTTTTTTCTCCAAATTTCTTTTTTTCTTCTTATATTTTCTATATACAGGGTGTCCCAAAACTCGACGTCAACCCGGAACCGGGTGACAAGGCAAGTCATGCTGGTTATCAGGAAAATGTTTAAAAAAATCTAAGTCACGTGTTCTCATGTTTATATGTTACCCTGAATAATGCTTCTCTAAACTGTTATCAACATTTCAAATCTAGCTCCTCGAGCTTGCATAAAAATAGGACTTATTTCCAAGAAAAAAATTAAAAATTAAAAATGGCCTAGTTTTAACTGTCTGCATTGAAAAAAAATTGTACTACGCGAGTTTGGCAAGTTGTGACAAAAGTTGGCGCATTTAGTAAGGATTCCAAAATGGTATGACACTTGGCAAATTGTAGCTGCTATCATGAACAAAAAAAAATATTTCCATGAAAACCCATTTTTAACTTTTTTTCTTACTTGGTTAAAATTGCAAAGCTTATCGTTGGTTACATTGGAGCCGATTCCAATGTACACACTGATTAAATTTAACTGAATTGTACATTTTACTGATGTACTCGTCTATCTTTATTGAATGAACAGATTCACATAGGGGTATTTGATCAATAAAGTCGATCAAAATTATTTATTTGCTATAATTTATTTATTGGCATTAAAATGTACTCAAAAAGTAAAAAAAAACTATTTTGATTTATTTTTTAACAGGAATTTGAAATAAGTGTAAAAAAATCATTTGTCTCTATTTGTTTATTGCAATCTTTAACAATTTAGACGTATTAATTAAAAGCTTATAAACTAATAAATTATTAAATTAATTAAATCGCTTATAACTACTCTTCTTCATCTGAATCATGTTCACTATCTTCTGCATTCTCTTTATCCTTATCAACTTCGTAGGACATTAACTTTTCTCTAGTTTCTATTTTAAAAGGTATTGATTTTTTAGTCACTTTTCGTCTAATACTTGTCAAATATGGGTCTGAAGTTAATAATAATCTATTTAAGACATCCATATTACAGTCAGTTCTACTGAATTTTCTTGCATATTGTTCCCTGAATTTTCGAAAATGTTTATTACGAGCCTCTGCAGCTTCTTCTGATAAGGCCCCTATTGGTAGTATGGCGTGTCTAATAACTGTAGGCCCATGTATTAAAATTTTGTGAAGTGTAGGAGTCATTGGATACCATGAGTATAATTCTACATACATCTTCGCTGTGTCTTGGCAATAGGTGTCAAATTTTTCAATATTAATTTTATATCCACTTGATATCACTTCTAAAATAACTGCTAATCTTTCTATTAAAGTTTTGTCAACTCCGGTGATATTTGCCGATATTTCTATATTGTTAAAAAATCTTCTACTAGTGTTCCCGTCATTAGTGTTCCCGAAGTTGGCTTTAGGTATATCCACTATTAAACCCAGTTCATTTTTGAATGCTTCTTGAATTTTTGCTTTTCTATCTTTTATTATATCTTTTTCGGTCTGAGTTCTCACTTGCCATTTCTTTATAGTAAGTTTGTAAGAAAGGTGAAGTATTGTTTCAAAAAATCTGATGCGAGCATGCAGAATAGACAAACCAAAATAGACAAAATCCTTTGATGTGGCTTTGCAAATATAGCATCTCATTGTAGAGGTTGTGTTTGTCGCCGAGTTGCACACTTTACCATCTACCATGGTGAGTAGCAAGTTATGAGTAACTGTTATTCCGCAGGACCCGAAACTTATCTTTGTGCCAATTAACCGTTTAATTTGGTCTTTGTGGTAATTAATTTCATCATTTGTTACATCTTTGCTCTCGTGTATAAATCTGATCCGCATTGGTCGACAGTAACGAGGAGAAGACGGAGATGGATTTTTCCAAATAATTTTTTTATTACCCTTACTTATCAACTGTAATGGCACAAGTGATGATTGAAAAATATTTGCGTCAGACTCACTGCTGTTAGCGAATTTTTGTTTATATTGCGCCTGCTGCGAACCATCACATCCCCATTTATATGTGAGCTCTAGGTTCACCAATTCTTCCTCTGGTAAAGTTTGTAACACTTCTTCAAGATATAATATAAGACGCTGAGCAGTGTGCTCTAATAATGCTTGTAACTGAATTTCTGCACACGTTTCAGTGACCCTATAAGACTCGGCATTTGGATAGCAATCTTGTTTTGCTTTTTGTAAAATGGAATAGCACGGATATAGTTTTTTGGAACTTTCTCTAATTATTTCGTACTGCTTTCTTGTTAATGCAGCTTTCACAAACATAGACAAAGCCTGACTTGGCGATAGTTGCTTAATTTTTGCTTCAGGAGTTGCGCTCTTTCTGAAAGCTTCACGATATTTCCGACCACGTGTTGGGGATGCCATAATATCTTTTATCACGTATGCACCATCCACATTTCCTTTATCACGAAGCGCCATTTGACCTGCATAAATTAGTGCTTCATTTTTGCCTCGTAAATGTGATGTCTTCCGACGCTTACTGCAGTCTGTTAGTTCCGCGAACTCTTTGCTTGGCCGACCCGGGGATTTTTCAATATTTTTTTTTTTTTCGGTATTTCAAGAGTGCCTTGTAACCAATCATGGTATTTTTTCAAAAAGACACTTTCTGTTCGCTTTGCTGTCTGACACTTAGACTTCATTTCAGACTTGAGACGAGAAAATGTTTGAATAAACTTTGATTTTTGATCAGTTGGGAATGAAGAGTCATTAATTATTTCAAACTCCAATAAATCCAACTTTTTTCCGAAATCTGGTTCAGTATATTCCCTCGATTTTCGGAAAACATAATTTCGCGTCACGACCTTTGTACCAGAAGACCCTACAACAAGTGACCGCAAAATAAAGTTTGTTTTTGTAAATACCACGTGCACTTAATTTTCAAAATGTTTTCATTTTGGCACATGTTGGCAGCTATTTTCTTCTTAAATTTCTAATATGCATATCTAACAACAGGATGAAAAAAGAATTTGACCCGGGAAAAGTCCGGAAATACAACAAAAAGACTTTGAAATATTGGAAAAGGCTAAAATCGACTCATCTTTTTAATGTATCCCATAAAAGATGGAGTAAATAATTGTTAAAGGTATATATTACAAAAAAAAATAGTAATATAAATTTTACATACCTTGTTCTGCACCGTCCATAACTAAAATATGATTTATTCCGAGTAATCTAACTGTCACGCTTATTTTTAACAATTAAGTTAACTCACTTTCACTGGGTATTAAGTTCGTGCGATCAAGCTTGCGTTAGAAAGACGACTGATTGTGAACGGAATTTTAGCAAAAACAAAAGAGAGTCGAGCGGTTTATTGTCCCCCCGACCCTACCGTTTTGCCAGGTAGCAAAAACTACCTTCTATTAATACTTTGTAATATTCGACTTTTGATCGATTTTTTGGGTTAAATACTCCTATGTGAGATTGTTCACTTTTAATTTTTTTTTTTTAGTGTGTGCATTGGAATAGGCATTTATTGTTAAAGGTTTCAATTTTAAATAAAACAAAATTTTAATACCAATGTTTATTAATAAAATTTACAATAAATTAGCGTTAGAAAGACGACTGATTGTGAACGGAATTTTAGCAAAAACAAAAGAGAGTCGAGCGGTTTATTGTCCCCCCGACCCTACCGTTTTGCCAGGTAGCAAAAACTACCTTCTATTAATACTTTGTAATATTCGACTTTTGATCGATTTTTTGGGTTAAATACCCCTATGTGAGATTGTTCACTTTTAATTTATTTTTTTTAGTGTGTGCATTGGAATAGGCATTTATTGTTAAAGGTTTCAATTTTAAATAAAACAAAATTTTAATACCAATGTTTATTAATAAAATTTACAATAATTCTTAAAATGTTATAATAAGTGTTCGAAATGCCTTCCTTCGGCGGCAATACAAGCGCGACATCTTTTTAAAAAAGATCGAGCTATCTTTCTAGCGTATCGTCCATTATTTACAAATTGAGCTGCTTCAGCTATTCTCTGCCGTAATTCATGTTCACTCCCAATGGGCTTCTCGTAAACTTTTTCTTTAACAGCTCCCCAGTAAAAAAAGTCTAAAGGATTCAAGTCCGGTGAACGGGCCGGCCACGAGATTGGTGCAGCCCGCCCGATCCATCTCCCAGGAAGCTCTTCATCGAGGTACTCTCTTACAGGGCGAGCAAAGTGCGCTGGGCACCCATCTTGTTGGAACCACATTTCTCTGTAAATGCTTAGCGGCACGTCTTCTAATAAATTTGGAAGATGGTTTTGAAGAAAGTCTAAGTAAACCTCGCCAGTTAATGCATCAGGCAACTCAAAAGGACCAATTATTTTGCCATTCAAAATTCCGGTCCACATGTTAACTTTGAATCGGTACTGGGACCGATCCTGTCTCGTTAAATGAGGGTTTTCAACACGCCATTCATGCAGGTTGTGCATGTTCACGTAGCCGTCCTTTTTAAAAGTTGATTCGTCCGGCCATAAAATTTTTGTTAGAAAAAGTGGGTCATCTCTGTACCTCTCCAATATCGTCCGGCAAAAATTCACCCTATTTCACCGGGTAATAATGTCTGTACTCGCTGTACGTGGTGTGGGTGTAGGTCATTTCTTTTTAAAATACGGTGGGCTGAACTTTTGGGCACTCCGGTGTTCGTTTCAATAGCTCTTACTGAAGTACTTGGGTCTTCTTCGACAGCCTGTAGAACTTCTTCTTCCATAGGGTTGGTGGGTCTGCCTCCACCATGCGTTTGATTTGGGAGGCGGCCTTCTGAGAAGAGCAACCAATGCACATTCGTAAACACCCGATGATCGGGGTAACGAGCAGCGTTTGGGTACCTTTCGCGGTAAAGTCTGGCAGCAGCACTGGCATTACACCTGCACTCACCATAAATAAGGTGCATATTAGCGTATTCGCGAATGGTATACGAAGACATCTCGGCACTTGTCACACACTCACACAATAGTCCAGAGGAAAGCAAAGGTCGTCGTTAAGAGAAAACAAACAGTCCGAATCTAAATCGCAAGCAATCACAAGTCCATAAACATAGCCAAAAGTAAACAGTACGAAATCAACACAAACGAATACGAAAACAAGCGCAGTAAACGAAGGAACGTAACGTACTGACTGGTTTGTAATGTGTATCTACAATAGCGAATACCTGGCGTCACTCTCTGTCTCTCTCGCACTTGGTAAAATGACTCTCTCCATCTCAGTCACTTTAGCGTCCATACCTGTCTCGCTCGCACTTGAGAAGGTGACTCTCTCCGTCTCACTCAATCACTTTAGCACAAATACTATCTCGCTTACACTTCCTAGAAAGACTCCTTTGTCACAACTTACAATTTACGACTCTTTGGAAAACCTTGGGCCCATTAGAATATTTTTTAACCAGGTAAGAAAAAATTTTTGAACACTGGATTTTTACGAACTTTTTTTTTGTTCATGATAGCAACTACAATTTACCACGTGTCATACCATTTTGGGATCCTTACTAAATGCGCCAACTTTTGACACAACTTGCCAAACTCGCGTAATACAATTTTTTTTCAATGCAGACAGTTAAAACTAGGCCATTTTTAATTTTTAATTTTTTTCTTGGAAATAAGTCCTATTTTTATGCAAGCTCGAGGAGCTGGATTTGAAATGTTGATAACAGTTTAGAGAAGCATTATTCAGGGTTACATATCAAAAAAAAAAGTTTCCAAAAGTGAACATTTGTGGCAACAGCAGCAAAAACACTGTCACAGGGTGTGAAATTTTGCGTGTTTTTTTAAAATGCCAATAATTTTGAGAACACGTGACTTAGATTTTTTTAAACATTTTTCTGATAACCAGCATGACTTGCCTTGTCACCCGGTTCCGGGTTGACGTCGAGTTTTGGGACACCCTGTATGTAAATAATATTTTTAATTTTTACAAAATTGTATATTTATTTTATATTAAATGGTGCCAGCTCCGCCGCGCTGCCATAAGGCAGCACTGGCAGGGTCGCCATGTACTGTTGGACGAGGGAGCCAAATAAGACACGACTTGTGAAGATGGAAGTTAACAGTATATTGCGTTAAAGAAAACATAAGTAGTGAGGAGGTGTGACACACACTACAAACCGTTTTCGGATTTTTATTTGTGTGATCGGTTCGTATTATACGAGCTGTTGAAGAAAGTCAATTTTCGCGCCAAAATGAGTGTTAAACCAGGGCCTTCAAAGCGTTCTAATTGACGACCGGCTGGTGTATCGGTAACATAGATTGTCTTCTATGCCAGAGGTCCTGGGTTCGAATCCCGGCGGCGGCGGATATTTGTGTGATGAACACAGATATTAGTCGTCAAGTCATGGATGTTTATATGTTTATTTAAGTTTATTTTCTAATAAAAAAATATGTATTTATTCAATATGTATGTTTATATATTTCTTAAGTATATCAGTTATCTAGTATCCATAACACAAGTTCTTTAAGAAACTTAATTTGGGCTAGATAATGTTGTGTGAGTGTCAGAAATATTTATATTTATTATTTATTATTATTGTACTAGCACCCTTGGTAAAACACGGAAAGGAAATCCTATCGAACTTGGCACTGTTACACTGAAAAAAGGAGAGAATATATCTTTATTTTTGAATAATGTACACATCGGCAAGTGGAGAGATAAGCGATATGTGCTTTATTTGACAACGGAGCACGAAATAGAAATGCTTGAAGTTTCGAACAAAAGAGGCCAAATTACAGAAAAACCTTCAACAATCGTTCACTACAACAACTTTATGTCAGGAGTTGATCTTCAGGATCAAATGCTGTCCTACTATCCCTGCGAAAGAAAGACTTTGCGTTGGTACAAAAAGATTTTTATACATACACTGCAAATGAGCCGAAGCAACTCATTTTATTTATATAACAAGTTTTCTGCAACAAATAAGATGAATTTGTATGATTTGCGTCTTTCAATTTTAGAGAAAATGTTACCAAAACAGACCGTCTTAGCAAAGACGCTGGTCATGCAGCACAAGCTAACTAAGATAGAAACGGTTAAAACACGTGAGAAAAAAGAAGGGAGGCGAACAAGAACAATAAAAGAAGTAGTGAGGAAAGAATGTAAAGGTTGCAGAGGAAAGAACAAAAGAACAGCAACGCTCTTTGAATGTAGAGGTTGTCCAGGCAGTCCAGGGTATTGTACTGAATGTTTCTGCGAAGCTCATTCATAAGTTAGATATAAAAGAACAAAAGGATAATTGTTGTGAATGATTATATTATTGATTAGTTTTTCCAGAGGTTCCTTTGATTTATTTTTGCTAGAAGTTTTTTACTTGTTTTTCGAAGAAGTTTTTTGTTTTGTTTATTTTATTTGTTTTTCGAGAATTTTATTGATTTGTTTTGCCAGAAGTATTTTGATTTATTTTATAATTGTTTTGGTAGTATACTACATTGGTAGAAAAGTTCGCGGCCTGGCCTTTAAAAAAAAACTTTTGTTATTTTTTCTGCCGTCATTTTGAACTGTCATTATTCAATTGTCAGCCCGCGAATTTTCAATTTGATATCTTGTTTAAATAAAATTTTACGAACAATATAAATACGTGTGTAGAACAAATTTTCACTAATGGAGAAATTTGAACAACGTGCTGTGATTAAATATTTGTTTAAAAAAAGATTAACACCAAAGGAGATCCATGATGACATGCAAACAACATTAGGGGAATCTGCCCCGTCTTATACCACTATGAAAAAATGGGTTGCAGAATTTAAACGTGGACGAGAGAACATCGAAGATGACCCCCGCTCCGGCAGGCCAATGACGTCTACGACCGAAGAAAACATCAATAAAGTGTGTGATCTCATATTGAAAGACCGTAGATTGACTATCAGAGAAATTGCAGACACTATAGGCATCTCATATGAACGAACGCAAAACATCATTGTCCATGAACTCGGCTTTTCTAAGGTTTCGGCTAGGTGGGTCCCCAGATTGCTTTCAGTAGAGCAAAAGCGAATTCGACTCACGATTTCTCGCGACTGTTTGGAGATGTTCGAGGCTGATCCACAAGGTTTTCTTGACAGATTTGTGACAATGGATGAAACCTGGGTTCACCACTATACCCCAGAATCAAAACAACAATCCAAACACTGGAAAAAATCAGGTGAACCAACTCCGAAAAAAGCAAAGGCAATTCTGTCGGCTGGCAAGGTGATGGCATCGGTTTTTTGGGATGCTAAGGGTGTCATTATGGTGGACTACCTTCCAAAAGGCGAAACAATAAACTCTGCGTACTATAGCACCCTTCTGCGCCGTTTACGTGAAGAAATTAAACAGAAACGCCCAGGATTACTGAGAAAGAAAGTGTTGTTTCACCAGGACAACGCCCGAGTCTGTCGAGTCTATGGCTCAAATTCGTGTTTATGGTTTCGAATTGTTGCCACATCCAGCTTATTCTCCTGATTTGGCACCTTCGGACTTTCATCTGTTTCCAAACCTGAAAAAACACCTCGGTGGGCAGAAATTTTTAACGAATGAAGAGGTCGAAGCCGCTGTTAACCTGTGAAGACCTTGAGGAATGTTTTTTTAAAACAGGTATGGAAGCTCTGGAAAGCAGATGGAAGAAGTGCATAGAGCTAAATGGAGATTACGTCGAAAAATAAAAATATTTTTGTATGTACTTTATTCTGTTTTCTTGACTAGGCCGCGAACTTTTCAATCCACCCTCGTATTTTAGTTTATTAATTGTTTTTTCAAGCAGATTTTGATTTGGTTTGTATTTTTGTATTGTAACAAGAAAAATAAGAAGATTTTGAAGAAGTTTTTCTTATAATAATTTAAAATTTTGCAATAAAACTGTCAAAATAAAAAATTTATTGTATTTTATTGGCTCTCAAAGTGAACTATAAGATATTATAAAAAAAAAGCTAACAATTAAACCTCTACACGGCACCGTGTATACGGCCACACACTATCCTGTACGCCGACTACACGGCGCCGTGAATTATTATTTTTTTCATGATATTCAGTCTTGAATTTTTTTTTATAAAGGTTTTGGCTTTAGATCATCTTCTACTAGCTATAGATAAAATAAAACAAAATGTGTTAACGTAAAACCTCTTCAAAATTGTCGTTTTAGGGCAATTTTTTTTCAACTTTGACTACTTGATCCTGCAATACCTATCAAGTAGGTATATCTCCAAGACGACCGTTCGAGAACAATCTCCCAACACCGCTATTTCTGCACAATTTGTAGAATGCTTTGGATGGTAAAATATGAACGCGTTTTTGCACAATCAGAATACGTTTCTTCTCCACAGTGGCAATTTTTATTTTATTACTTAATAAGATACAAGTGCTGCAGGCGTTAGAAGCAGGACTCTTAAATCCTGTTGCGCCTGTTAAAAAAAGCACGGTGTCATCTGAGAGGCTGCAAAAATACCAAATCAGCAAAGAAACCGGTGGAATTCTGCCGTTTTTTATGCTCAAGCGTTTTGTGGAATTGGAGGAAGCTATCAGAGCAATTCTAGGCTTTGTAGACAGATCTCTGCCGCACATAATTACTGAAGACTGGACCATATTTCATCAAGTGTGCCAGATATTACGGCCATTTGAGGAAATAACTAGTTCCATAAGTGGCCATAAGTTTCATAAGAATCAATCCTACTACGAACTATATTTTTCCTGAACAATTTTTATCAGAAGCTTCTCCAATAGTATGTGATATTATTCAAAAGTTGATAAAGTAACAGTCCGTAAAAATGCATTTACAACTTTTTATTACATTCAAACTTCCAAAAAATTATGTTATATCTTTGAAATCTATTAACACAACATATTCTATTCTATTCCAAAACACAGATCGCCTATCGTATTATAAACATTCAAATGTTCTGTCATGTAAATGTTCAGAATTCGAACAGTCGGAATCTGGGCAGACTATTGAATATATAAGTCACTTAGAGATGAATATTGCTAAATTCATAATATTTTCATAAGTTTTCACAATTAATATAATAGTATAATTTATATTTTTTAACTCGACGTTTCGGTGTCTCTGCAGACCCCAGGCCACGGGTCAAAATATCTGATAAAAACAAGTCAATGCATGTAGAAAATGTGCAAATTCATGAAGCTACTTATTTCGGTTATTACGTCTGTTGTAAATCTAACCCTGAGTTAAATGAATATAGAGGTAGCTTATCGCGGTCCAAACTGTTCTCAAAAATTTGTTGAATCGATATCCAAAGACATTCAAAGGTTGTATGAAATATTGTCTATATACAGAGATATGTTGCCATTAACAGACGAACTTTCAAAGATTATCGGGTGAATAAATCTGTTGGCAAAAAATTAAGAAAAATATATATCCTTCACTAAATTTATTCCAATTGATACACAAAAAATAACTCAGTTAAAATTTATTGACTCTTTCAATTTTTTAAGCTCTAGTTTGGAAAACTTAGTAAGTACGAACGCTGTTCTTGAAAGTGTGAGGTAAAATAATAATGAACTTGCTGTACAAAGAAAATAATATAATTTGCGTATTTTACAATCAGTTTTTACAGAGCGAACACGACATGACAGATGAAACAAAAAAGATAGAAAATTGAATCGCGGTCTTCCAGTGCCGCGGTGTAGATGTATTCGGCCAGTCTTCGATAAGGCGCTATGGACACTTCAACATACCCCCCGGCGTTGAAGGCTGTGCCTTCAACCAACTTAAAACACATCATTGATGGGTAGAGGACAAATTCGAGCAAATGATCTTCTTATGATTCCGCACGACGTCTTGATTTCCGCCACACGAGCAACTTTATCCGGACCGGGAAACACGGCTACAACACGACCAAGCTTCCACTTCAGTGGTGGTAAATTATCCTCCTTCACAAGCACCAACGAATTTATCTCCAAAGGCTTAGTTGGATTTTGCCATTTCGTTCGCTTTTGGAGTTCAGAAATGTACTCCTTACTCCATCGTGACCGAAAGTGTTGTCGGAGTTGTTCGATACGTCGAAATCTTGATAGTCGATTTTCATTACGTTCTTGGTAGTTTTCAGTAGGAATCGCCGTTAGTGGACGACCAATCAAGAAATGGCCAGGGGTCAGTGGGGTCAGATCTTCAGGATGCGATGACAAGGGAGTGAGTGGGCGCGAATTTAAAATTGCCTCAATTTGTGTATAAGTTGAATACAATTCTTCTTATGTTAGATGACAATTGCTTAGCACTCTTAATAAATGGTATTTTGTTGACTTTACAGCCGCTTCCCAAATGCCGCCGAAATGGGGGGAATACGCAGGGATAAAATGAAAGTTTATTCCTTCATTTGCCAGATCATTAGACTTAGAATAAGAATTTTGCTTTAGAAACTTGGATAAATCATTATATGCCCCCACAAATGAGGTTCCGTTATCTGAGTACAGATGGCGTGGCTTTCCGCGGCGAGCTATAAACCTCCGTAAAGCAAGAATATAACTGTTAAGAATATAACTGTAACTTGTCAAATCACCTACCAATTCTAAGTGTATGGCCTTAGTGGTGAAACATATAAAAATAGCTATATACACCTTAACAACACGACAACCACGCCCTTGACGACTAGCGGAAGCAATGGGACCCGCGTAGTCAACACCGACTGTTTCAAAGGGGTAACCATCAGGAGTAAGACGACTCTGCGGTAGGTCACCCATGATAGGAGCTACAACCTTTTCTTTCATTCGAGTGCATCTAATGCAGCGATGGTAAGTAGCCTTTGCCAAGTTACGACGACCAATTGGCCAGTATCTTTCTCTTAATGTAGATAATAATAGTTGCGGCCCTGCATGCAACAGTTTCAAATGTTCGTATTGAAATAATAATTTCGTGACTCGATGTGTGGACTGTAGTAATAAAGGATATTTTTTATTATAATCAAAGTCTGATTTACCAATACGACCGCCAACTCTCATTAAATTATCTTTATCCAAGAATACATTATATTTTAACAACTGAGATTTTGCTGGCAACCTTTTATTTTTTCTTAAAATATTTTATTCAGGAAATGAATTATTTTGAGATAAACGAATTATACAATTGTTTGAATTATTTAATTCAGTTTCCGTTAGAAAATTTGTAGCGGTACGTCGTCCTTTACAGGCTTCAATAAAACGAAGAACATACGCTGTTGCACGCCTTAACCGATTAAAATTTGAAAAACGAGTAAAATCTATTAACTCCGTAGAATTACAATTTGTGACTAGACACGTCACTTCAGAACGGATCTCCGGAAGCGGCTCAGAATTAGCTTAAGTAGAAGGCCAGTGAATACTAGATTCCTTAAGAAATTTTGGTCCTGACCACCACATATCGATAGATTGTATATCGTTTACGCTCACTCCGCGTGAGACGAAATCTGCCGGGTTCAGGTCGGTAGGTACGTGTCGCCATTCACAGTTACCAGTCTTTTCTAAAATATCTCCTACGCGATTACGAACAAAGGTATGTAATTTACTAGGTATCATCTTCAGCCAACCTAATACAACAGTAGAATCTGTACAAAAAACAGTGCGAACCGGCACATTGACTCTTAACGAACTGCGTACTTTTTCAAACAGTCTAGCAGCAACTTGAGCTCCACAGAGCTCAAGCCTAGGGATAGTGGTGGGTTTAATAGGAGCTACTCTGCTCTTAGCCAGTAAAAGACGTACCAAAACTCTGCCTCTATCATCAATACTACGGACATACAAACATGCTCCGTAAGCCTTTTCAGAACTGTCTGAAAACACATGAAATTCTAATCTATGAAATGAATCTATTATTACCCGGCATGGTACACGTAAATTATTTAAGATTTCTAAATTTTTTACTACATCTAACCACGTTTTTTGAATCTCCGGTGTTGAAGGATCATCCCAAGATAAATTTTGCAACCACAATTGTTGCAATATAATTTTAAACTTAATAACAACAGGCGACACAAGACCCAACGGGTCAAATATTTGGGAAATCGCAGACAAAATATCACGTTTTGATTTTACGTTTATATCAATGGATGTACCTATCGGAAAGTATAGTTCATCTGATTTAGGCAGCCACCCTAATCCTAACGTTTTACATGGCTCATTTCCGCCTATATTTAAATTATGACTAGACTCATTTGGTTCTGGGACTAACATAGGCTCATTAGACTTCCACTTTCTCAGTGGCATACAAGCAGATGCAAGAGCAGCCGTCACTTTAGTTCGAATGTTGCGTACAACATTCAAATCATCCCCTCCACTCAAAAGATCATCTTATCTTTTTCTGTAACTAACGTTAAATTAGGTTTATTCCGAATCAAAAGTTCTTGTAAGCCAGCGGTCAATTCATAGTGTTTATCATCGATACTAAGAATATAAACTTTTTCTGCATTAAAAAACTTTTTGAAACAGAAATCCTCACCTAAGTATTTCCCATCATCAATTTTTTATTTTCACTCCGAATTCCAAAGGGTATATTTATGTTATCATAAATGTCGATAAAGTCTTCTTTTTTGAGTGACATAAATGTATCATTATCATTTTTATACGGACTTTTTTCATCTTCACTATAATATTCGGAGTCTGTGTTTGTGTCTGACCTAATAATATCAGCACATTCTATAGACCTGTTCAAATCATCTATCGTGTTATTTTTATTTTTTAAAAGTTTTGGGGTAGAAGTATCTTTTTCATTAACTTTGATTAGTATTTCTAATGGATCAATTATAGGTTTAAATACTTTCTTATACTTAAGGTTAGTGGCATCTTCTTCATCATGGATCAACTTGAGTTTATTTTTTATAATATTTAATGATTTTATTAGTTGTCCTTTAGTACCAGTCTCCATCTGATCTGATTTTCAAACAAGTGCTGTTTACAGAAACTAAAATTCATATGAGTGGTTTGTAGTAAAATGCATGAGTATATTGATTGTTGCTTAAAAATAAATAAATGTATCAAAACCCTTGTCTGTATCTTCCCTTGTCAATTCCACAGTCTTTATTTATTACTTAAAAACTAAAATCATCTTTCCATATAGAAGAACAAAGCTTTTTAAATTGCAGCCAGTCAATGTCTGTATTTACATGCTCATTGTAAATATGCTTTAAATTAGTATTGTCTTGTTTGAAGATAATCAAAAGGTTTACATTGTCAGATCTTTAATCAAACAATAATGACCCTTTTGTCCTTTTTCTATACAACATAATGAAGAGATAATACTTAAGGGGATTGTATGTTTGGTGATATAGTTTATAAGTAACAGTAATATAAATTTGTTATCCTTACGGTTCGGCCAAAAAACAATTTCAAAGTTCAGATCAAAATATCTAAGTGTCAACCCTACAAACAGCTGTTAGCTTTTGATGAAATCTATTCGATAATGGATGGCGTAAAAGTAAATTGATGGGTAACTAAGACAGATACTACAAAGTTCAGCCGGTGCGGGAAAGGTCATAAGGTCACTGACTGCAACACAAGTCTTGTTTTAGCTTATTAGGTTGACTAGGGTTGTCAAAATATTTTGTTGTAAAATAAATAAATAAATTTGTATGAAAGTCTATACCAGCACTGAACATGCTAATTCTTTTACTGTGTATTCTACGCATAGTATAGAAGCTAACTCTCAAGTTTTATCTCTCCAGTTTGTTACACGTTGTATATAGTAAATTAATATGATTTTCTTTTCTTGAACTCGTTAAATATAGAGGACCACTCACATTAAATTTTTTATCAAGTCCATAAATATTTACACTCAAATGATTTTGTTTCTCTAATTTTTTTATATCATTAATAGTCGGCGGAAATGACATCCCATCAGTATTGAGAACTTCTGTACAGACCTGGAATAATATATCTATTTAAGATACGATTACTGCTAAAATAATATACTGCTATACTAATTATCAATATATCCGGGCGAAGTGACCAACGAATGTATGCGCGAGGGTTCTCTGATACTGCAGTAATTATTATTGCGGAAAAATTAGGAAAAAAAGAGGAGCGAGACTGACCTGATAATTCCTTGGCAGCTGCTTCTTCTTTCTCGGGAAACTCAACACTCTTAAAAGTACTTTGGTAATAAAAATTAGAAGCAAAAGGGCGCGTCCGCCATAAGTTAAACGAAGATGAGCACAAGTGAGATTTTTTTTTGAGAACTTCTGTACAGTGGGGGTAAGATTTAGGTCTACATACATTATTCTTTGCTGGGTATAACGCTGCTACTATACTCCATAATAAACAGTAATCATCATTATTCTTAACATTTATGCAACTTTTAGTATTTTTTATGACAGAAGGTAGCTCAATATATCCATTACCTCTCATTGGTGAATATTTATTTATATTGATTTCTAAATGACTTACTGCATGAAAAGACCACCCTGACTCGCAGTGCTCAAATTCAATAAGTTTTTCTTTAAGAGTGATGCTTGATTTAAGAAAGATACCACTATTACTGTGCATAAATCAGGAAATAAATTAATTCCATCGAATTATCGACCGATTTCACTGCTTACCACCCTGTCAAAAATTTTAGAAAAATTAATGAACAAAAGACTTATTAGCTATCTCGAATCAAATGGACTGCTTTCAAGTAATCAATATGGTTTTCGGTGCGGTAGATCCACTGATGATGCAGTTCTCGATCTAACAAATAAAATAGTTAATTATCTTGACCAGGGAAAAAGGTGTCTGGGGGTTTTTTTAGACCTCCAGAAGGCCTTTAACACTGTATCGATCCCAATACTACTAACTCGTTTGGAGAACTGTGGCATCAGGGGAACCCCACTTCTATGGTTTCAGAACTATCTGACTGAGAGAAACCAGAGAGTCAAAATCAATGAGCATTCAAGTAACTCTTGTAAGTGCACCTATGGTGTACCCCAGGGCAGTACGCTGGGACCTTCTCTGTTCCTTGTGTACATCAATGACCTCAGTACCAAAGAGTTTCCTAAAACTGACATTATTATGTTTGCTGATGACACGGTTCTGCTCTTCCAAGATGATAGCTGGCAAAAAGTATATAAACTAGCTGAAATGGTACTGAAACATACCACATCATGGCTTCAAGGTAGTTTGTTGTCACTAAACACAGACAAAACTAAATATTTAACTTTTTGTAAAACCAATGCAACAAAACCAGATAACTCCTTTAGTTTAAAAATACATACTTTTTCATGTAACAAGCAGAATGATAATACTGAACCTTGTGATTGCGCTAAATTGCAAAAAGTGGACAGCATAAATTATTTGGGAGTCACTCTTGATTTCAAGTTAACGTGGGAACTACAAATACTCTTAACCCTTAAAAGCCTGATTAAATGTTATAAATTTAAAAAAATATTTTTATATTCTATTGAGTAGATAGATTAAAGGAAAAATAATAAAAAAAATTACATTTGTTATTTTATATATTTATTTTCAAAAAATCTTATGGTATCAATTTTGATACTTCAGGCATTTAACACATATTTTATACTTATAATACTTAACATTTTCCTATAGTGCTTTTAACTATGAAATAAGGAAAAACACTGATTGTTTTTGTTGTCACACAAGGAAACCTGACATTTTTTGCACAGCCATGATGTCAGTTTTCTGCAACTTTTATATTTACATTTGTTTCTTGAATTTGTATAAATTTTGTCATGTCCAACACCATCTCTTCTTATATCTGTGGAGGGCACGACTTGTACACCAGCTCTTGGTCTTTTTGGGCTTGGATCTGGTGTCTCTTCATTTCTACTTGTGCTGGGCCGTCCTCTTTTAGCTTCTAACTTACTTTGATACCGACAAAGGGTGTCAGCAAGCTCAGTCCTAAAAGCAGCTAACTTCATCAACTCTTTTTGATTCTTGCCTTTTACACTGCTCACTTTTTTATATAAAATCCAGGAATTTATTACTGTCATGTCCCCTTCGTCCACGTTCATAACCAAGATTTCATAACTGGTTATGAAAAAAGACTTTTTTTCACTGTTTCATAACCAGTTATCAAACAATAGTTAGCGTCAGAACCCCTGGACCAAGTACGATATTTTATATTTGGATGGTAGCAAGGTTTAATACCTTTTTGGTACTATTAGATACCTAAATCAAATTATTTAGTACCTCGACGAGCAGTGAAAAAAACAAGAAAAGAAAGTGGCCAGACATTCTGACGTCAGGTTGTCTGGACCACACTTTTTTCACATAGTCAGAGACCAAATATCTTAATTATTTATTTGTAATTATTTAGTACCTTTTCAATACCTTAACATATTTTTTTATACCGTATGAGATTTTTACCATTCGGAAAAATATTGGGGATAATAGGTGAACCGAATAGACCCGTTTGGCATAATTAGTTTAAATATTTTTATTCATAAATTTACCAATTTACCAATAAATTTAATTCTTTAAGAAGCAAAACTCTTCATATTTTGCAGTATATCTTATAATAATATATGAGTAATACGTTTAAGAAATAATAACACTGGGTTTTAAAAAAGAATAATTTTAATAATCAGAATTGTGTTAAACATACCTAATATTATTGATAATTGAAAAAATAATTAACACTTTTTGGCAAGAATAATTTTAATAATCAGAATTGTGTTAAACATACCTAATATTATTGATAATTGAAAAAATAATTAACACTTTTTGGCAAGAATAATTTTAATAATCAGAATTATGTTAAACATACCTAATATTATTGATAATTGAAAAAATAATTAACACTTTTTGGCGTATATTAAACAATGAGCAGTCATTTTTTTATAACTTACAGTAATTTTACTTGACATATCGTCATAAAATTGCCATTTTGACCCACGTCTGCAGTGTGACTTGTAATGTCCTACATCTGTGGGAGTCGCAGATGGCACAAATTCGATAACAGACAATAGATGGTACACAGTACCTTTTAAAGATATATTTTGTGGTAAATCATTAATGCATATTTGTACTTCAGGATTGGGCTCAAAAACAGCAATGTTTTTCAAATTATAATTTATGGTTTTAATGCCATCACAGTCAGAGTGTCTGCAAATTGACATATTACTATCACTGTTAAGCATTGTATTTGCAGCTTCACTTAATGTATCTTTGTTCAAATCAAGGGGTAAAAAAGCACATTTCCTACGGACGTTGTTTATAGGGCAATTGAAATTCGTACATAATTCTGTTATGTCTGCACTATATATTTTATCCCATAATTTATTTTCAAATATGTATGCAACATTGCATTCGCAGCTAACGTACGTTTTGTCGCCTATGAACTTTGTTTCAAAATGTTTTTTCAGTATCTCTTCACGCAGCTTGTAAACATTTAGTGTATCGTTGTCTAAAATCATCATTTTAATTAATTTAAAGTATTCATCATTTTCTTTGGTATTTATGATGCTATTTAAGGCGTAGTTATCAGCAACTCCTACTGCTATCGCTTGTGCAACTGCATCAAAAGCACACGTGTTTAAAACAATAGTATTTTTACCAGCACAAGTGGTTAAGGAGCCATTTCTCAACAAAGTAACCCTCTTAATTTTTTCTCTTTTTTTCTTTTCCTTTTTGCCAATAGCTAAACCCCTCCAATTTTCTAGCATAGAAGGCGTATCTGAAAAAATTGACTCATTGTTTATTCCTTTTGTTAATTGAGTATTCATTTTCGTATCATCATTTTTAATGCTCTTCTTTTCTTTTGGTATTTTTTTCTTTTTTTTGATTTAATTTGCTGCTAGCCGTTTTCAGTTGTCCCGAAATCGATTCTGAGTGTTTTACAATAAATTCGTCTATACGATATCTCTCAGATTTTGTGTTTATCTGGCATAAATACCTTTTCACCATTTTGAAGTACACTTCCACATTCGACGAAGTTGGGGCTGATATTTCTGATTGAAAAGTTTTTTTCATAACATTCGACCACAACGGAAGTTGTCCCATTAGTCGTGTTAAAGTTGTTAGAAATTCTGGGAAATAATACAAGTTGTCGTGTAATTCACAATCACCATCAGTAAGCGTTCCTGCACACGATGCCGTCACCGCGCCGTCGCCGCGCCGACGCCGCGCAATTACTCTGTAGATACGAGTCGTGCGAAGCCCGCCACCGCGCCGCTCCCGCGCCGCCACCGCGCGCGTTCCCCTCCCTCCTTGTTTGTTTGATTCATTCCATTACCGGCCGCGTACGAACGTGCACGCCGCGAGATCGCACGTGACGCAAACATGTCTTATATAATGAAAAAAAAGAAATTTGTGCTTGCCTACTATATGTATAGAAAATGGCAAAAAGAACGTCGAGTTAGAAAGTTGTGGGTTCATCCTATGCTGTCGGCACGGGAGCAATTTGGTGAATTTCATACACTTTACGAAGATCTCCGAAAAGACGAGGCCAAGTTTTGTGATTATTTTCGAATGAATTACAAGACATTTGATAAATTATTAGATTTATTAAAGAATAAACTGCAACACACAAATACAAATATGCGAGCAAGTATATCTGCTAAGGAGAGATTGGTTGTTACATTGAGGTAAATAAAATAAATATAATATATATTTAATTATTCTGATGTAATGTAGAAAAATCAAAATCAATCAAGCTTGAAGTAGATGGACTTGGAATGCTTTGTAATGAATCGTTTTCATTGCTATAATTAGCCTGTGATTGAACTCTCGTACTGGGTCCAGCAGTAGTATGGTAAAGCCGGTTGCAGACCGAAAACTAAGCTATTCCAAAGCTAAGCTAGGGAAGCTAGGCTAAGCCAAACTAAGCTAAGATACGAGGGTCATTTGAAAAGTTCCTAGCCTAACGTACTTAATGAAACCACATGATTTTGATTATATTTTTATTTTTCAACATACTCTCCCCCGAGCTCAATACACTTTTTCCATCGACCCGGTAAGGCTTCGATACCCATTTTAAAAAAATCTTCGTCTAACTCCTCAAAATAAGCGTCTACGGCGGCTATGACCTCTTCATTTGTAAAAAAATGTTTACCACCTAAAATTTTTTTCAGCTTTGGGAACAGGTAGAAGTCTGACGGTGCTAAATCCGGTGAATATGGGGGATGAGGTAACAATTCAAAGCCACACCGATGGATTTCTGCCATGGATTGCACAGAAGTGTGAACGCGTGCATTGTCCTGATGAAACAAGACCTTCTTCCTCAATAAACCTGGACGTTTTTCTTTGATTTTTTCTCTCAAAAGCCGCAGCAGGTTGCAGTAGTAATCAGAATTTATTGTTTCACCCTTTTTTAAATAATCCACCAGAATTATACCCTTTGCATCCCAAAAAACTGATGCCATGACTTTGCCAGCCGATAAAACCACTTTTGCCTTCTTTGGGGTGGGTGATCCTGCCCTTTTCCATTGTTTCGACTGTTCTTTTGTCTCAGGTGTATTGTGGTGAACCCAGGTTTCATCCATGGTTATAAATCTTTCAATAAATTCCTGTGGATCAGCTTCATATAACTCTAAACAGTCGCGGGAAGTTGTGAGTCGGTTGCGTTTTTGTTCCACTGAAAGCAGCTGCGGTACCCACCGCGCAGACACCTTAGAATATCCAAGTTCAGAAGTAATTATATGATGTGTTCGCTCAGAAGAGATGCCTACAGTCTTAGCTATTTCCTCGACTGTCAATCTTCGGTCAGATAAAATTAAATCACAGATTTTTTCTTTGTTTTCATCAGTGGAAGCCGTCGAGGGCCGGCCACTACGGGGCTCATCTTGAATGGACTCACGACCACGTTTAAACTCTGCCACCCAATTTTTAACAGTCGTATACGAAGGAGCGGACTCACCTAAAGTGGCAGACATGTCTTCATGTATAGCTTTTGGAGTTAAACCTTTCAAATACAAGTATTTTATCACTGCACGATGTTCAATTTTATCCATTTTCAAAAATTGCTCTGACTTGACTTACGGTATCACGTGTAAACGAACAATTAATTATTGCAAATAAACTAAACTGTGCATACTTGTTGCTAAATAATGTAGCTATAAAATGAGGGTAGTTATAAAATATACCGACGAGTCTAACAATGTTAGGCTAAGAACTTTTCAAATGACCCTCGTATAAATAAATGGCGTGCACACAAAGAGCTAAGCCAAAGCTCAGTTAGTGTTGCGGAGTTCAAATAGACGGACGTCAGGCGCTTGCTATGAATATAATCGATGAAGAAAGTTCCGATGATGAATACGTTACACATAGAAAAAGAAGATTAATACTGACTTATTATTATTATATAAGAAAACGACATTCTAGACCTTGGATATGTCAACACATTGAATCTCGGCACGCAAGTGGAGAGTTTAGAACTTTATTTTACGAATTAGATGATGAACATTTTCAGTTATATTATCGTGTTACAAGAGTTCAGTTTTATGATTTGTTATCATTGATCATCGGAGATATTACTAAACAAGATACTAACTATCGGAAGGCTATAACCCCAGAAGAAAGATTAGCTATTTGTTTAAGGTAAGCAAAACTATTTTAATTAAAAAAACATTTATTTTTATTTGTTATTGGTAAATGCCAAAAGGTTACAAATTATCTAAGTTATCGTTTTGAGTTGGCGTCGAAAATGTGGATGATGAGTACCCATATTGATAAGTCTGCCTAGACAAATAACTTTCATAATTTTCCTCTGCTTCGTTTACAATTTGAAAAAGCTTTTTTTTTACATCTCTTTGTATCCAATCGGGAAGCTTTTTAGTTGACTCGCACATACTGTCAAAAAATAAATTTAACGGATGTCTGTGTTTCTCCGCCTCTTTTGCCTCCTCAGCCTTCCGTTGCTCTCTTTGCTCACATCGCTTCATAAAATCGTTATCGACTTTCTGAAGTAAGTCGTTTAATGATGCGTCATCGGCAACTTTTCTTTTTTTTATCCTTGGTGGTTCGGAAGTATTTTCGGAATCATTCGGAATTTCTTCGAAAATCTCAGTACTTTGACTTTCGGTTGATGTACTGGCCAAAGTATTTTTATCATTAATTGATACGTTACCAGTTCTCTTACGGTTTTTCATGTGGGGTAAAAGAAATTCGAGTAACTCGGCATATTTCCAGTTATTTGCCGGAGAAGCAGCCTGACCACTTGTACTGGCTTTCATCCTTTTCAGTGACTCTCGATGACTATCTCGTAATTTTTTCCACTCATTCTTCGCAGTTTTCACTGTAACAAACACCAAGTCAAACTTAGTAATAAATATTTATGTGTTTCAGGTTTTTAGCTACTGGCGACTCCTTTAGAACAATTGGATACAATTACAGAGTGGGTAATAATACAGTTTCTTTGATTGTTAAAGATGTGTGCAATGCACTTTGGATTCATTTGCAACCAATATATATGAAGTTACCGACAGAAAGTGAATGGGAAGTAATTGCAGAAGACTTTAATGATAAATGGCAATTCCCTAACTGCCTTGGTGCCGTGGAAGGATGGGAACCTTTATTGCCCGTGGTCCGATCACGGAGTTCTACTGATCGAACCATGGGCAATTTTTTTTGGCAGTGGTTCGTTCAATCGAACCATTCTTTTACTAATATTGGTAGTAGATCTACTGATTGAGTAGGACCAAGATGAATATTTTTTCCTATGGAACGACTATTATTTTTATTTTAATGTTATAAAAGAAATTGAACAAACAATACATAAATCAAATTTTTATTGTAATCTTTTTAAAACTTAAACAGTAAAATCTTCTAACAGAAAAAAGATGTTAACAGAAAAATGTTGTTAGACAAGTTGCGTGTATATATAGTTATATCTTAACGCAACTTGTCTAATGCATGCCCAACATTTATTTCGGCATTAAGTAACTGCATTTGGATTTGCATAATGAAATCATCATTTTGAATTGATATTTTTGACCTATTTTTCTTGTCACAACTTTCGTATGCTTTGATGTACTGTTTATCTCTCCAAGTATATTGTATAATTCAGCAAAGGGCTTTGGACAAGATTTAAATGTAGCGTCTGTGAAATATTCTTTTATGGTTGGAATCAACTCTCTCGCTTTTGGAGAGCCGAAAACAAGTATACGCTTACCCTCATAAAAATAGTCCGCTATAATGAAAGATAAACTATTTTCAGGGATTTGTACCTCTTCTAGGTTTTTATATATTGTCTTTGAGCAACTTATAAATTTATTCCTTTCATTATACAGACAATGTTGAATACTAGAAAGAGAAGGTATATTTTGAATAAAATTTAGGCCTGAATCTTCCAGTTTTGCAATCGCTTCATTATACGACTGAGGCATAGGGCGATCCGAATTTTTAACAGTTGATTTTAAAATAAATAAAGTTTTATCAATAACATTTTTGGCCTTGTTAGGTAGACACTGGTGAATTTTATGTTTAAGTACAATATTTTCCTGAAAATAGAAAGTTGTTTAGGTTACATCTCGTTTCAAGTGCACTTCTTCTTTTTTATGAACAGCCAGTAAGAAAAATTACCTTGTTAAGCGTTATTGTACCCGTGCATTTCTGTTTTTTATAATTAGCACAACGCCACACAGCTGAACCATTTTTATACTGTCGCATTTTATAATACTGGCAATCCTCAAATAAAAGTATTGTTCCGCCTTTTCTATTAATGTAATAAATATCACTATCTAAATCGTTTTCCATTGTTAATAACACAGTTTACACTGGTCTAGGATAGAGAAAACTAATTAACAATGTCAACAACAATGTCAGTATGATTTATTTTTTATCAATCTAATTTCCTAGAAAACTAATTAACAATGTCAACAACAATGTCAGTATGATTTATTTTTTATCAATCTAATTTCCTGTGTGTAGTTTACATACAAAGAGGATCATTATACTCATTTTAGTTAGTAGAACTACGGGCAAACAAAGTTGCCCCTAGTCCTATCGATAGGATTACGGTAAATCAAAATTTCCTGTGGTTCGATTGAACGAACCACTGCCAAAAAAAATTGCCCATGGTTCGATCAGTAGAACTCCGTGATCGGACCACGGGCAATAAAGGGATGGGAAGCATATCTCAATAAAATGCCCTCCTCAGTCGGGTTCTAATTATTTTAATTATAAAAAATTTTATTCTGCCGTCCTTCTCGCAGTCGTTGATGCACACAAAAGATTTATTATAATAGACGTTGGTTCAATGGGCCGATTTAGCGACGGAGGTATTTTTGCAGATAGTGCATTTGGCCACAAATTACAAAACGGGCAATTAAACTTGCCCAATCATAAACCTTTAACGCCTGATAGCGATCCAACTCCTTTTGTGTTTTTATTTTATTTTATTTTATTTTATTTTATTTTATTTTATTTTATTTTATTGTTTTCGGAAAACTTACAGCTAGTTAAAAATATATACAAAATGCTTAGTTAAAAAAAGGCCAATTAAAAGTTTTCACAAATAGGTAGTAAAGTAATAGACATAAAAAAAAAACTAAATACTTACAACAATTAAAACAGTAGACTTAAAAACATCAAACAAAACAAACACTAACTAAACACTACACTACAATTACAAACAACATACAAAAAGTTTACAGAAAGAGGAGAAAATAAGAAACACACACACAAAATCTATATGCATACAGTTAAACAAAAACATTAAACATAACATAAGTTAAATAGCAAGCCGCGTCTGCCCGTGAATGTTGACGGGGTTAATGAACCTAAGGCCATTGCCGAGATGTTTAGGGAACACTTTAGAGTGCCAGCCCAGCCCTTAAGTACTAGTGAAACAGCTGAGACCGGTGCAAAAGAAAGACAGTTTAGAGATATGCCGCTGGTTCTTATCACAGCCAAAGAAGTCGCTAAGGTTATTGGGCACATGACAAGAGGAAAGTCTCCTGGTCATGACGGTCTAAGTATAGAACATTTTAAGAATGCCGGTGTTCACCTACCTAGGGTTCTAGCGCTGCTTTTTAACCTCTGCATACGACACTCATACTTACCACCAGATTTAATAAAGACCATTGTTGTACCGATTGCTAAAAACAAAACGGGGGACTCATCTGACAAAACCAACTACAGACCCATTTCGTTGGCAACAATAACAGCCAGGGTGCTTGATGGTGTGCTTGATAAGCGCTTGAATGAGCATATTAGGTTGCACGATGCCCAGTTTGGTTTTAGGGAGGGGTTGTCAACAGAGAGTGCCATTCTTGCGCTCAAGCACACTGTCAGGTATTATACGGACAGAAGCACACCAGTATATGCATGCTTCTTAGACCTATCCAAGGCCTTCGATTTGGTGTCTTATCCAGTTTTATGGGATAAGTTGGATGGAGTGGGTGTCCCGTCCGAGCTCACGGGCATTTTCAGGTACTGGTATAAAAACCAGAATAACTGTGTGAGATGGGGCAACGAGTGCTCGGCGGAGTATGGGTTGGAGTGTGGGGTGAGGCAGGGGGGGCTGACCTCTCCTAGGCTTTTCAACCTTTACCTCGACCAGCTGGTTCGCGAGCTTAGCAGCATGAGTGCGGGATGCTCAATCGATGGCGTCAGTGTAAATAACATTAGTTACGCGGACGATATGGTTCTGCTGAGCCCGTCAATCAGCGCACTTCGGAAGCTGTTGCACGTGTGCGAGAGGTACTCGCTGACTCATGGCTTGAAGTACAACTGTAGAAAGAGCGAGATCATGGTTTTCTCGGCAACCAATAATCATCCACAGGTCGTGCCTGCAGTTAAACTAAACGGTACAGCCCTATCAAGAGTCAAGCAGTACAAATACCTAGGTCACATTATAACAGAAGACCTGAAAGATGACCAAGACATTGAGCGTGAGCGTAGGGCGTTGGCAGTCAGAAGCAATATGATAGCCCGTAGGTTTGCTAGATCTTCAGCGCAAGTAAAGATAACCCTATTTAAAGCTTTTTGCCAATCTTTTTACTCTGGCAGCCTATGGGTGAAATATACACAGAAGGTCTACAATGCTCTAAGGGTCCAGTACAATAATGCTTTCAGGATGCTTTTGGGACTGCCGTGGCGCTGCAGTGCGTCTGGCATGTTTGCTGAAGCGCGAACTAATGACTTTTATGCCATCATGCGCAAAAAAGTAGTTTCTATTATGAATAGAGTATGCGGCAGCAACAATAGCATCCTGAGGGCAGTGGCTGGGAAGTGCGAGTGTCCTATCAGCCGCCATTGGACGGCTATACTGGTTGGGTGAGGCCTATTTTAATTTAAATTTGCTTGGTTTAATTTTATGTAATTTAATTTAATTTGTTTTAGTGTAATTTGATTTAGTTTAATTTGATTTGATTTAACTTCATTTAATTTAATTTGATTTTATTTAATTTAATTTGGCTTGATTTAATGTAATTTGATTTGATCTAATATGATTTATTTTTTAATTTAATTATTGCATTATTTCTTATTTTATTTTTAGAGTTTAAATTGTTCTATTAGTAATATTTCTTTTGACATTAATTATTATTATTATTATTTTTTTTTTTTTAATTGTTTACAGTTATTTAATAATAATAATAATAATAGTCATTTATTTCAGAATAAAATTCCATAGATTTGGTTAGTAACATAGAAATTGGCTTACAAACTAGGGTTAGTAGATTTAGTTATCAGAAATATTATTAAATTAAATACAAATTATATTAAAACAAAAAATAGAAAATTCACAATGAGATCAAATTACAATTAGAAACTAATATTCAATTATTATTACAAACAAAATCACAACAAAATAAACTTAGGTATTAAATTTTATTTAAGTAATTGGAAATATTAAATTAAAAATAAGTTAAAAATAACAATTATAAATTCAAAATTTTCAGTGTCTATTTTATTTAGTATTCTATTTTACATTTACTATGGCAGGTCTTAAGCCAACATGGGTTTGGTTCCAATGCTTTAAGATAGGGCAACAATAGCGACTACCTATCCCTGCCAGGAGGCTGTTGGAGCTCTCCCGAATGCGGCGCCATGCCGATGCCACCCGTTTGCGCATGATCGTTTCAAAGCTGTCAATGCGAGCTGTAGCAAACATACCCGAAGCACTGCAGCATCGAGAGAGCCCCATCAGCATCCTGAAACCGTTGTTATACTGAACGCGTAGAGCTTTAAGCGTTTTCTGTGTATAGTCGACCCATAGACTGCAGGTGTAAAAGGATTGACAATATGATCTAAAGAGTGTTTGTTTTACTGCAACATTACACACTGCAAATCTACGGGCGATCATATTAGCTCTTACAGCTAGCGACCTACGCTCCCTCTCAATGTCCACGTCATCAGACAGGTTGTCTGTAACCCAGTGCCCCAGGTACTTGAAACTTGTGACTCTTTTTAAGGGTACGCCATAAAGACTTATAGAGGGAAAGTTATATTGTATTTTTTTTGAGTTAAAAACCAAAATCTCACTCTTCTTTACATTGTACCTGAGGCCATGGGCGTCCATGTAATCTACACAAATACCCACCAGCTTTCTGAGGCCACTGACAGATGGACTCAGCAGCACCATGTCGTCAGCATAGCTGATGTTGTTGTAAGGAGTGCCATCTATTGAGCAGCCGACACCACTATTGCTGAGCTCACCAATCAGACCATTTATATAATGGTTAAAAAGTGCGGGAGAAGACAGGCCACCCTGCCTTACTCCGCACTCCAAGCCATATACATCGGAAAGTTCTCCAGTCCACCTAACCTGGTTCTTTTGATTACCGTACCAATACTGAAAAAGGCCTATTAAGTCACTGGAAAAGTTCGTTTCAGTAGCCAGCTTCCTCCAGAGTATTTCATATTTTACCAGATCGAAAGCACTGGATAAATCCAGGAAACAGCCTAAGACAGGTGTTTTACGCTTAGTATAGTAATGGACGGTGTGCTTAAGACACAGTACAGCGCTTTCTGTGGAAAGATCCGATCTAAAGCCAAATTGTGCATCATGCAGATTGAGCGAATCCTGCAACTCCCTCTCAAGCAGACCGTCCATCACCTTCGCTATAGTTGTAGCAAGTGATATAGGTCTGTAATTTTTCTTATCTGATGAGTCAGCAATCTTATTTTTCAGTACTGGTACGACAATCGTTCTCATAAAATCAGAAGGTAAATATGAGTGCCCCACACAAAAAGTAAAGAACAAGGCAAGAACACGTGGCAGGTGCACGCCTGCATATTGCAGGTGTTCGATACTGATACTGTCATGGCCAGGAGATTTACCTCGCGTCATGTTTTTAATTATTTCTCTTACCTGCTTAGCCGTGAAGCACGTGGTCTCATCCCCATCCGCGATACGAGCATGGAAACCCTGTGACTTTGACGAATGAGAGGAAATGACTTTAAAATGGTCTTGGAAAATATTTGCGATCTGTCTCGCGTCACTTTCTCCGTCCACATTCCCAGGGACGCCGGGCCTTGAATTCAGATTATTTGTATTTTTCCAAAATTTTGAAAAATCTTTATTTTTATGGCTAGCCGCTAAAATCTCCATTTTAATATTTTTCGTGTTATCTTGGCACCATTTTAATTTTGATTTAAATTGTCTTTTACTTCGCATCATATTTTCATAGTAATATCCATTTTTTGGTTTTCCATATAATACCCATAACTGAAAACAAAGCCTAGCGTCACCATGAAGTGGTTTAATATATTTATTCCACCCTATAATAATATGTTTTCTATTTTTTTTCCCCTGATACGTCGCTATTGCTGCCTCTCTCAATATATTTACAATGTTATCATACATTTTATCTATTATAACTTTGTGCTCCTCAATAGAACAAAAGTGATTTGCGCAAGACCTGAACTCCACAGGAAAATCTATACACTTTAATTTTTCATTACAAAGCTTTGTGTATAGACTAGTTTGACTCGCTTGTCTTTCGCCCCACACAACTTTATCGGTTTTAAAACATTGTTTTGTAACTATATAATTTAACTTTCCCATGTCTAATAATACCTCAAGCGGAAAATGATCAGACCAAAAAACGTCATAAACTACACGAACATTTACAATAGACTTGCTAGATGCTTTAGTTACAATGCAATGATCGAGCCAGCGACGCGATCCATTCATATCACTTATATAGGTAAATGTATTGCTATTTATTTTTAAAAAGTCACAATCAGCTATCTGCCATGTTTGTTCACTACAAAAACTAGCCATTTCTTTAAAAAACAATTCGCCAGGATGAGCATTAAAATCTCCCAATATAAAAACATTACTTACATAGCTGCTCTCTATTATGGCATTAATTTCACTCATACAATTTACGAATTCTATTAAGTTGTCCGGCGAGTCACAAGGCATGTACACACTGAAGAATAGCACTGTTTTATTATTCACTATAGTTTTAATGGCCGCAAGACGCACTGAGTTACACTGCACAATAGACACTGATGTAAACAACGTTTTACGCCACATAATGGCTACACCACCGTAAGGTCTACCTTTCAGCAGTCCTATTCCTGTATCCACCGCTGACTTGCTGCAGTAATCGAACCCTGGATGAATATCTCCGATGTAATTCGTGTCATGTGGTAGGAGCCAAGTTTCCTGCAAAGCAATAACATCGGCGGTCTTACATAACGATCGAATTCCTTCGACTGATCTAGTGACCGACTTACAGTTAAAGGATATAATTTTAATATGTTTATTATCCATTAGGGTTTAGGTAATAGGACACGGTCACTGCTGCCTTGCTCTGTCGTTCGATGCTTGAAATTTATATATTTACGGAACGATATTCCTTCTGGCCACAGGCTGCTATCAAGGAAAGTATCCATTTTATACTTTGGAATAAACACTTTAAACGCATTATACTCCTTCTTATATTTCATATCAATTTTTTGTAGTGATACTCGCACTTGTGTTTTTTTCATAATATAGTTGAGAATGTCTTCTTCAGATGTCTCTTTGTTAACATTATTAATAAATAACGGCACTTTTATATCTGCGGCCTTAAAATTATCCGTTGATTCCATATTTGCTATTCCTTTCATTCCTATAAATCTATTTTTTAATCTTCGCCTTTGTACTTGCGTCCATTCCTCGTCTGGATTTAATATCTTCCAATCACCGTCCTTAACGGTATCAACATATGATCGTTTGTTTACGTTCGATGACGAAGCGGCAACAGGGGGCGCCGGCGGCGGTGAGCGCGGCGTGCGGGGCTTACGCGCGGGTGTAGGGATTCTCGGAAACGGAGACAACGCATCGCGCGCGTCGTGCGCTGGCGAAGTAACGGTTGGGGTTTTATGTATTACCCGACTTAATTCATTATCCACACAACACTGATCCATTTTTGTGGATTGCTCCGTAGATAATGTTAAGTGTGTTAAGCCTATAGGACCACTATCACAGCACGAATTCACCATGAATGCTCCCCGTTTTTTATTGACGTTACTGTATTCAAAATGTTGATTAACGATCGAAACATTTTTCATGTCTGTTACTTCCTGTTTTAATTCTCCAAATTGCTCGGTATTAATGTAACTGTCTTTAATTTTTTGCATATCCTTTTCTAATATGAGCAGTTTTTTCAATAAGCTGGTCACGTCGACATGATCGAAAGAAATAGGCGGTAATTTATGCAGGTCTCGAGCCACAAAAATTGGTAATTCTTGAGGATCAACTTGTTTAAGAAATCCAATGATGTCATCAATCTCCCGCTTAGACTTTTGAACTCCTTTTCTCGTTACATTTTTCGGAGTCTTAGACAAACAAGATTCATATAATAAACATTTCGCAGCACAAATTTCACCGTTTGAAAACGAACTCGAACAAATAGTTGATAAGCTCTCCTCATCCATAACATCCGCTTTGTTTTGTATAAAGGCCAGGACTTCGTTAATCACAATATTACAGTTATTACACTTTACAGTTTTGGTAGTCATTGTCAAAATAAAATACGCGCGCGCAGCGCGTCTTCGCGTACACACAGACCGCACCGTATCACTGCGCGGGTGAGACTGATTTAAGTGATTTAAGTGATGATATTTTAATTCTAGTTTTATGCCTTTGTGTGAAATTATCTAATACTCTAATCTATGGAACCTGTTTTCTGAAATAAATGAATATTATTATTATTATTATAACAAAACAGTCTATTTACAGTAGATATAACAATTATATAAAAGCACTTTAAGAAAACAATATTAACAAAAATGAGAAGCCCTAAAAACAAAAAACAAAAAACAATAAAAAAACCTACGCACAAAAAACCCAAAAGTATAACTATCAAAAAAACAAGAAATTAAATTACACATATAAGTACATAAAACAAAATGCCTACAAATTAAGAGCAAACATAAATATAAATAACACATTAATTACCATTAATAAATTATTGATCACTGGGTGAGAAAAAATCATTGGATAAGGTCGCCTTAACGCCCTGGACGCTGGAGATGAATACGTCAACGTGCGGATGTTTCTTTAATAATGCGTTAACCCGATCGCATGCCCTGACGATGAAAGAATTCTTCCTATAATTGGTATTTGCAATTGGCACGTATAACAGAGTTGGATGTCTATAGAGCTTAGTGTGCGTGCAAATACCTATCATAGAAAGAAGTTCTGGGGCTTCGAGTTTGTTATTTAATAATTTTAAAATGTTGCAGGTATCTGCTATCTCTCTCCTATTTCTCAAGGGTAAAATGTGATGGCGCCGGCACCTGGCTAAATAATCAACGTCACGTGTACGACATTTGTATTCTAGAAAACGCATAAAGCGTTTTTGAATTGCTTCAATACGATTATTATGAACGTCATATAAGGGGTTCCAAACGGATGCTGCATATTCAAGATGACTTCGGACAAAAGCGCAGTACAATATTTTAAGAGTTTTTATATTTTTAAATTCCGAGGATACGCGCAAAACAAATCCAAGTGCCCTAGATGCCTTCTTAACAATATTGTCGATGTGTTTGTCAAACATTAACTTTGAGTCAAAGGTAACGCCTAAGTCAACTATACTATCAACTCTTTTAATAGTGACATTGCTAAAGGTATAATCGTAGGGGAAGGAGTGACTTTTTCTACTATATGAGCAAATATAGCACTTAGAAATATTTAAGTCAAGTTTATTAGTTTTACAATAGTCAGAAAATGTATTTAGGTCAAGTTGAAGATTATAGCAGTCATTACGGGAATTAATTGGATATAGAATTTTCATATCATCCGCGTACAATAATATTTTAGCAAATTTAAAGCATTTTATGACGTCATTTATAAAAATGGAGAATAATAACGGTCCTAGCAAGGACCCTTGCGGGATTCCCGAAGGGACTACCTTAGCCTGGGACGTGTAACCATTGATGGCAACAATCTGACTTCTGTTGTCAACGTATGAGGCAAGCCATCGATGCAAATTGCCTCTAATTCCTGCTTCCTGAAGTTTGCGTAGGAGGATGATGTGGTCAATACGGTCGAAGCATTTGGAGTAGTCAGTATAAACCACATCTACCTGTGAAGGCTTACTCATGTTGTAACTGAGGTATTCCGAGCACTCTAGTAGGTTAGATTCTGTTGATTTGCCTTTAATAAAACCATGCTGTTCTGTTATAAAAGTGTTTTTTAACGCCGCATACATTTGTTTATGGATAATTTTTTCGAGAACTTTAGCGAAAATACACAATTTAGAAATAGGCCTGTAATTAACAACGTCGTTTCTTGGGCCTTTTTTATGTATCGGCGATATAAACGCGGTTTTCCAAATGGGGGGTACTTGGCCCAACTCCAGCGAGCGCCTAAATAAAATACATAACGGAAGGATCAAGCTACCTGCACATTTAATGACAAGTATGGGTGGAATACTATCCGGGCCAGCACCCTTGTTTTTATCCAATGCAATTAGAATTTTGTAGACCTCGTCTTCTGAGATCGAAATCATGTGAATATCACATGTACTATCTACTGTAGGTAGCGTGGAGTTGGAAGTTGAGCTTGTTGTGGAATGTTGAAACGTAGAATAGAAGTAACCGCTAAACATTTCACAAACATCCTGGGGATCGTGTGAGGACTTATCCGCAAACCTCATTAGAGATGGCAGCGAGTTCGATTGTTTTTTGGTTTTTACGTATGACCAAAATACTTTAGGGTTCAAATTAATATTATTTTCGATCTGAGCAATGTAATCTGCGTGCATCCTTCCTTCCATCTCTTTAGCCCGCGCCCGGAGAATTTTAAAACTATTATAGTCAGAAATATTTTTATACTTCACATATTTTTTATGATACTTGTGTTTCTCTTTCAATATTTTTATGAGTTGGCTACGAAACCAGGGGGGATATTTGTTTTGCTTGAAAACTATTTTCGAAGGTATATAACAATCTCGGAGTTTATACAATGTATCATACAAATATTTAACAGAGTCCTCAAATGAATTACAGTTGAAAACATCCTCCCATTTTTCTTCACTCAGTTTCAGATTAATAGACTCATAATCACCTTCATCGTAACTGTATATCGTACGAGGACAGCATTTAAGTACGTGGGTATCCGCGAAATCAACTTGTACGCAAATTGCTTTATGATGGGGGTCAGGGGGCACGAGGGGAGCGGCTTCTTTTACGTATAATAAGTCATTAGAAAAAATAAGGTCAAGAATGCGATTGTTAATATTTGATAGATAATTATATTGTAAAAGATTGCATATATTTAAGTTATCAAAAAATATACTTTGTACTGTACCCAATATATTACTAGGCGTAGAAAACGTCGAGTCATCAGATCGGGTCCAGTTTATGTGAGGTAAATTAAAGTCCCCGAGGATTATAAATTTATCATTGGTCAAGTTCAAAACGTTAGTAGTCAATGATTCCGAAAAGTTACTAAGTTGGTTTTGTAACGAAAAGCCATGACTCTGGTTACATATATATACAACACATATGTGGACATTACATACTGATCGTTTGCCCTTTATTTTGAGTGTAACCCAGAGGTCCTCGGCGGCACTGCCGAGGTCAGGGCGAACAGCGGCGGCGAGCTCGCGGCGCACCACCACGGCCACGCCGCCGCCGCGCGCCTGCCCCGTGCGCGCATAGTCCCGGTCCCTGCGCCACACCGTGTACCGGTTATCAAATAGCTCGCTGTCCGCTATACCGTCTATAAGCCAAGTCTCTGTCAGGCAGATGATGTCGTAAGCGTGTAAAAGCACATTCCTCAAAAATATACTGGTCTTTGTCCGAAGTCCCCTGACATTTTGATAAAAAATACTAATCATTGTAAAGCAAGTCATAGTTAAAAATATATATACGTAAATAAAGAAAGTATGAATATACTACATGGTGGAACCCAAATAATGAATGCATAAAAATATAATGTGAAATTATGAGTATTATTTGCCAGTGCTCAATTACACTAATTATAAATATTAGAGTTTTTATAAATAAATGATTTGATGATTTAATGCGAATCGTATAAACTAAACACATGTTAATTATTATTAGACTAAGTTGCAGCTGTAATATATAGGTAAGTTTATTAAAATATTTATAAAATGATGTGTATAGAATAAATAAGAAGCAGTTTTTAGTACTTATACTTATCTTCATATAGAATGAATTAATAGAAATACTCACTAGAAACACAGTACTATATTCCGATATTAAATAAATAGGTAAAATAAATATAATAATATAGATAAGCGAAGAATAATAGCATATATACATCGGCCAAAGTGCATTATGTTGACATTTAAAAATATAAGACACTAGGATAATGTTCCTTAAAGTAAGCAAAAACGCACCGGCTAATGAAGCGTCTAACGGTGCGAGCAGGCAATGACCGCAACACAAAAGCGCATGCGAGACGCGCGTGAGTAATACAGAGCGAGACAGCAAACACAAGCTAACACAGGCAAAAGTAACGGGATACATACCAGCGGCTCCCAAAGCGTTGCGGCGACACACTAAATATGACAAATTATTTCTGTACTTGTTACACTGAAGCGATATTAAGTAGATTTTTTTAAAGTGGAAAAATTTTACGTAGGTCCATTTCTGTTTGTATTGCCAAAGAAGGAGATGTAGGGTTTTTTCGGGTAAATATTTTACAATTTTTGACCCATACGTACTGAAATCCTCTTTCCCTGGCTAGCTTCTTCGTCTGGTTTAATAACATTTTGTTATGTAGCGTTAAATGGTCATTAACAAAGATACGTGAATCGCCTTTCAGACCAATGTCCCTTAAGCTTAATGTTTTCTTCGTACGGGCTGTGGCGACAAAATCATCCTTAATATAACGATTATTAAAAGATATTATTATATTTTTGGCATTCTGGTCATTACGAGTTGGGACCCTCGTAATAAAGTTTATTTGTTCTCTAGGTATTGAATAATTTATCGCCTTTCCTAGTTCAGAGAAAACATCGAATAGGTTCTCGTTCTTAGAGATGGGTATGCCTTTCACTTCAATATTATTCAGTCGAGCTCTCTGCTCCCCTTGATTGATGTGTGATTCCAGCTTGACGATCCGCTCTTCTAGATTTACAGTCTTTTCTCGTGTGTCCTCAAATGCTTTGAGCTTATTTTCAAGACCCGTAATCCTGGTGTTCATTGATTCAATCGATGCCTGCGAGAATTCAATTGACGATTTGACATCCTGCAATTCATCCCTGATGTTTTTTATGTCCTCTCGTAAAATGGGTAATAAACCTATTTGTTCCGAAAGACTTCTAAGCTCAGCCATGATACTCTCATGTTCCGTTGGTCTTGGGGTATATGCAGGGCTGGCAGTTCTGAGACCCGCGCATGGAAAGTCAAAGAAATGGTGACACATACTGCAGCTAACACCATCACTCACTTCGGCGTTGCATCTGTGGCACTGTTTCATTTTTATGTAGGTGAAAGGTTGAGAACCACTGGGAGAAATTGATGAAACACAAAGTACGTGTAGGCTCAGCGATGTCTGACGAACGACTGACGTTTATAGGTGATCAAGCATTCCCATTACAAAAACACTTTATGAGGCCGTACCCACGGAGTACATGTTTAGATAACAGAGCAAAAAACACCTTTAACTATCGTCTCAGTAGAGCACGAAATGTAGTAGAAAATGCGTTCGGCATATTAACAGCACGATTTCGTGTGTTTCGTCGACCATTTGAATGTCAATTGGAACTAGTGGACGTCATTACAAAGACTACCTGTGTCGTGCACAATTATTTAATATCTTCAAGAACGACAACTAGTAACGCCAATACCGTCAATATTGAAGAACAGCAAACTTTAAGATCGGTACAATACGACAACTTACGAGCAACTAGAGAAGCATTTCGTGTCAGAGAGTTATTTTGTAATTATTTTAATAATGTAAATTAGATTAAACTTGAAATAAAAAATAATTGAACTCACCGTCTGGTATGTCTGGATTACTTATTTCTTCCACTATTTGTTTCCATACAACATCCTTTTTAATAGAATTGTGATAGTCCTTTAACTGTGTGTTCCATAACACAGGAAATTATTTAACAACTTCGATTAATTGCTCCATATTCGCTACGAAACGACCGTGCGTACGACAAAGGACACTGGACAGCACTGGCGAAGGATGTGCAAAGGGCGTGCGGGGAAGGCGGGAGGGACATAGCTTAGCTCGCGTAGCTGCGCATCGGCATACACAACTAACATAGCTTTGCATATTTTAGTTAGCTCACATAGCTTAGTTCACATAGTTTGCGGTCTGCACACAAGTATGGAAAACTGCGTCAGCTATGCGAGCTAAGCTAAACTAACTTAGCTTAGCTCTTGGTCTGCAACCGGCTTAACCGTAGTGTGCCGGGGTGTCCATTGCGCCTGCTGTGCGTGAATGATGTGGAGCGCTATAACTATTTTTATATTGGATATTTCTTATAATATTCAATACTTGGTACTGGAATTCAACAATATCTTCGTCTTTGAAGCGTTCCACGGTAGGAGCTATACCTTTAAAAAAAGACATCATTCTACTATCGTCATCTTTTTCTAACGTTTCCATAAACTTAATCATTTTCTTATCTACAGGATTCAATTCTTCATTTTTCTTTCTTTTGTTGACATTAGTAACTTCAGATTTGTTTTCTTCCGGCATGTTTGATCCAGATTGGGTTGGCTGTGGGGTAATTTTTTTCAAAAATTGTAAATTATCATAATATTGATATTTATGTACTGGTTTTGCACCTGATCCAGATTTCGATTCACGTATCTTTTTGTCGCATTTCATCCACGCATCCCTTATATTCTTCCATTTCTGAGATATTAGTTTACCTGAAATAATTAATATTAATAATCCATTTTATTATTGTAATGTTTTTTTCAATTGCAGGTATTTAGCAACCGGAACTTCATTAGCCGATCTTGAATATCGTTTTAGAATGGGAAAGTCAACTTTAAGCGTAATCATACGAGAAGCGTGTTCTCTAATATGGTCTGAACTTTACCCAAAATATATGAAAATGCCATGTATGAACGATTGGCTAGAAATAGCAAATAAATTTGAAGTGTCTGCTAATTTCCCTCATTGTGTCGGTGCTGTAGATGGAAAGCACATCAGAGTAATAAAACCAAATAAAAGTGGATTGATGTTTTTGAACTACAAACATTACTTCTCGATTGTATTAATGGCAGTCGCCGATAGTGACTACAACTTTATTTATATCAGTGTCGGTGCTTATGGAAAGGATTGTGATTCAGGTGTTTTTAAAGACACCGCTTTCTGGCACAACATGATTAACAATACTTTGAACTTGCCAGGACCTACTTCCTTACCTAATACCAACATTGCCTTGCCATATGTATTTGTAGGTGATGAAGCATTTGCATTACATCAGAATTTACTGCGCCCATATAATAGTCAAATGCTTGATGCAGAAAAATCCGTTTTTAATTATCGGTTAACAAGAGCGAGACGATATGTAGAATGCACCTTTGGGATACTGGCCAATAAGTGGCGAATTTTTCATCGACCTTTAAATGTGTCATTGGATTTGGCTGTTGATGTTGTGAAAGCTTGTTGTTTACTGCAAAATTTTATACACAAAGAGGAGGGCGTAAAAGGGGTCCAAGAATCTCTAAGCGGGTGTGAATTAGAGGAGATTTTGCCATTTGATTCAACAGAAATGGTGCCTACAACAGCTAATGAAATACGTGACAAATATAAGGAGTATTTTAATTCTGAATATGGCAGTGTACCATGGCAAAATAATTATTGTTAATATGTATGTGAAACGTGTTTCTATCTAGCGGGAATACTCAAGCTACTACTAGTAGTGATGGGATTCGAGTGACTTTTTTTCACTCGAGTCACTCGCCAGTGAAAACCGATTTACTCGAGTGTCACTCGAGTAAAGATGAGACTCGAGTGTTTTTTTTTCGAGTGAATCATTCGAGTCACTCGTAATCCGAGTCATCAAAAATATGACTCGAGTGGGAGTAAAAACAAAACTACTCGAGTAACTCGAGTGAAACACGGCTCGAGTCCCATCACTAACTACTAGTAGCAAGTGATTGCTTGTTTAATGTAGGTACCTACCACACGAAATTGCTTACGAGATATACTATCCACACACTTACATATAATACACTGTTGCATTACGATTTAAATTAAAAACATACTGATCGTGTATTGTCCCAAACTTCCTTTAAGTCAGCTACTTATATATTTTTTCGTTTGGCCCCACTAGATAGAAATACATTAACAAGAATAAATAAAATTTTGTAAAAAGATACTTACCGTATTTATTTTTCTCCGTATCGGGTAGGTCTGCAAAGTTCTCATTCATTATATGGCAGATCTCAAACCAAGCTTTTAAACTTTTACGCTTGTCTTTATATATTTCCAAAGTTTTGTCCCATAACACTTCTCTGTCCTCCACTAAACTTATAAACGTTTCGTAATCAAAACTATCCATGGTAATTAATTAACAAGTTCACGCACCTGCACGTTCGTACGCGGCCGGTAATGGAATGAATCAAACAAACAAGGAGGGAGGGGAACGCGCGCGGTGGCGGCGCGGGAGCGGCGCGGTGGCGGGCTTCGCACGACTCGTATCTACAGAGTAATTGCGCGGCGTCGGCGCGGCGACGGCGCGGTGACGGCATCGTGTGCAGGAACGCTAAGAGTGAGCAATAGATTTTCAGTATCAATAGCATCATAGTACCATTTAGGACTTTTTCTAGACTGATTATTACCAATGTCTTTCGATTGGGTACCTGAAAATAAAGACTTCTTGTTCGATGACGTCTGTGAAATTTTAGTAGCGTCATCTATTTCAATTTCCGATTCAGAGGTGTTTTTGAAGGAAGCCAGTCGCCTTAACCTCATTTTAGCTTGTTCACATCTTGTTAACATTCCTTCGCTATTTCGTCCATCAAATTTGTTTGTACACATTGTAATCAGATCAATTAATATACCTTTTAATATATCATAATCTTCACAAAGCTTGATTTCTTGAAGACATTTGAAATAAAAAAACTTTACTCTCTGATCGACACATTTGAAACATGTTAAGTTAAAAAGAATTTTTATAAAATGACTGGTGTCGATACGAATGAAGCATTCTTCTGGTGTTTGTTCTTTTGTTTCTAATTTTGTATAACAGGCATAAACATACTCTGCGGTCGATTTAAATTTTGTAAAAGCTTTTACTACAGCCCCAATCAAAGCTGCACAATCATCAACGACGACTTCATTCGGAGTTGCTTTGTTTTGACTTTTAAACCACGTGGCGAGCCATTTATGTATAGTCTCCAAAGTATGATTGTCTGATATCATTTGTGCCATTGGAACACTTGCACTATAATCTGATAATAGCACGCATTCATATAAAACATCTGTTTACTCAGTATTAAATCTTTATTCGGTCCACATGGCTTAAAGATACTTCCTGTAGCGTCAATACTTAATACAGTTCTCTCAAATTTTCTATAGTCTTTATAATATTGTTCTTGAGTATTAGACCAATAGTAAATGCATACCGGAAACAGTGAGATGAACCTTATCAGAGTATCATAAGGAGGTATTTGAGTCATAATCCACAGCGCTAGTATTGAATTCTGATCGTAATACGTGCTTTTCCGCTGTTCATACTTTATCTGTCTTAAACAACCGAGCGTAGGTAAGTGAGCCGGTTCAAAGTCGTCATTTATGTCCATTGTAGTATCACTCAGTTTGTTTCGTACCGTCACAGCATGTTCAAATTTTAAATCATTACTTAGCTCACAGCGTTTTACAGGGGAAAGCTTAATTTTTTTTGCGTGAGTATGTTTGAAATTCTCGTCAAAATCGCTTATGGTACAAACGCAACGCGCAATTTTTTCTGTCGGCCAATTAATCGTAACTTCAACCTTTGCTTTGCAATCCTTACAAGAACCGTAACACTTAACAAAGAGTTCCTTTTTAACTGAATAATTTTGAAATATCCAGCTACATGGTGGGCGTACATGTTTCCATATTTCTTCTCTTAAAAGAGGAGCCCACTGGTGAGATGGCAACAAAGTTTTACGACGAAAATCGGATAAAGATTTTGTACGCTTAACGCAACGGTCAATGGGCTTTATTTTATTCCATTGATAAATATCAATAAAAAATGTATATGTTTTGCACTCACATGTGTCCTTTAGCTCCATAGGTTCTTCATCAAAAAAAGAAGCATCAGACCCGTTGTTACCAAATAAGAGCTCGTAATTTTTTTTAACTGATAAGTAAATTGATTTGGTAGACATTTTGTAAGACAATCTCTCACTGATCTCTTGAAAAACTGGATCACACGGGGAAGGTAAATCATTTTTATGTGGAAAATACTTTTTAAATTCACTCAAAACACTTTTTTGTTCTTCCAACGGAACTGCACTTTTCCGCCCTCTACTACTCATACTCATGGTTATATAATAACTGTGTGCAATAAAACAAATAAATAGATTTTTATTTTCGAAAAAAGATAATTAACGGAGGAGCTGCTGTGCGACGTGACACGCGAGTTGCAAGACAAATTGTTTTAATAGCACAATAAGAGGGTAGTTAGCAATCAAACAATTTGAGCTTACCCTCAACTATCGATGTAAATAAAAAAGGTATAGGAATTAGTAAGTAACGGGATAAGTAGTAACGGGCAAAGGTAAATTATAAATATTATTATGCAGCTGTATGTGAGATCAAATGACTATACTGATAACCAGTAAGTAATGCGGAAGTCAAGCTAATGATAATTGATTAATTGTATGAATTATTTCTATTACATTTATAATATAATCAACAATTATCTATAATGTACATAGGGTTTCAGTGATGCTGTGTACGTAAATTAATATTATGCCATAATTAATATGGTATAACATGATACCATTCTTAATACTAAAGGAGATGACAAAAAGAAATAATGCCTCATTTGTTAACAAAAGTTTTTTTTTTACATTATTTTAAAATTTGACGTAATAAGTACAGTACTTACTTATTATTAATCTTATTCAGAGGGAAATTGTTAATTTGTTAATTGTAATTATCTTTAAGAATGTTTGTTATTTAAACAAAAAGTACACCTAATGGGAGAGGCCGCTGAACCCCAAGATACAGACTTGTCTAGTTTGGGAATCAGAGACTTCATTCTTGTATATAATGTAATGTATAATGTATATAATTCTTTGACAAATGAAGATTATTATTATTATTAATTGTACATAGTATAATTTCATTCATCCGTAACTTTTTTCTGGGACGCCCTAAAATTTTAAAAATAAAATATGTTGAGGTATTGAAAAGGTACTAAATAATTACAAATAAATAATTAAGATATATGGTCTCCGACTATATGAAAAAAATGTGGTCCAGACAACCTGACGTCAGAATGTCTGGCCACTTTCTTTTCTTGTTTTTTCACTGCTCGCCGAGGTACTACATAATTTGATTTAGGTATCAAATAGTACCAAAAAGGTATTAAACCTTGCTACCATCCAAATATAAAATATCGTACTTGGTCCAGGGGTTCTGACGCTTGCAAACAATACTTTATTATCCATTTTCACAACCAGAACCTCCTATTCATGTATGGTCTCCTGGTACTTTTTCGGAATAATGAGTTCAAACATTCAATCGGGACTGTCGAACATGTTGTATAATAATAGGAACTGTATGGTGCTAGTTTGCTGGCTAGTTTTCACTGTCATAGATAAGTGATAGATAATGCGTTTCAAGTAATAATGAGTTTAAACGTGCAATCAAAACATGCAAAAAAATTAACCCTTTCCACGCCACGAGTTTTCGTCAAAAACGTTCACCACACGCCACCGCAATATAAGTGGTTGGTTTACTAGTGCTGACAATGTAGAGTATCGATTTTATTAATTTGTAATAAATAAATCATTATAAAAATATATATATAGTTATTTTTTTAAGTTATTGGGTTTTATTTTATTATTTTTACTCTGTGAAACATGTATTGAATGAATTGAAATCTCAGTGGCGTAGTACCACAGTGAAAAACGCACACGTAATTATGATGATGATTGCATCACTACGTGTCTGATATATCAGACTGTGGCGTACGCATAATATGAATTTTTAGCGAGTGTTAGTGATGTGTCAACTTCCGGTCATAAACTTCGATACCTTACGAATTACTTTTAACTTATTGATTTAATTACTAAATAAAATTATGGAGACAATAATTATTTTACTAGTTCTGCTGATCGTATTAATATCTAATAAACCTTAAATTAGGTTATATTTATTTTAATGACAAAAACGATTCAATGTTGTAAAATTTTACCCTACACTACATGACTTGCGGCTTGCCTACCTACATTACTAACTTGAATTATCTAAATGTGTAATTTTTTGATTCGACGTTTCAATTTTGTTTTATCTGCAATTGCCATGGCTAAAGGTAAGCTTTAACTCTTTATTTCAAAGATAACTCTTATTACTCAATTACTTTTTATAGTGAAATAATGTAAAGTCCCGTAACAACAGAGAAATATTTGTTTTTATGCTGCTGTTGCTCATTTCCATTAATGACGACCTCGCTCGCTTAAAGCACTATTTATATGAAATTTATATCTCCAATGAAAAGCATATAAGAAATAATGAATAATTTCTAAATTCATGTCCAATTTTCCAGATAACAAACGACTTAAGGTGGACCTTTCAGACAGCGACGAAGATTCAACTCAAAGGCTTTATCTCAAATCTGTTTTACAAGAATCGGTTCGAAAAAATTTGGAAAAAATGCAACCTGAACTAGCAAAAGAGGACCCACCACATGTGACTGAGAAATCATGTGCAGAATGTGCATCACTTAGTGCAACCGATAACAGGAATGAACATTTTTGTCATTTACTCAAAGAGGAATTAAAATATATCCAACCTTGTATGCGTTCACGCTGTTACGTCAAAATTTTAAATTTTTTACGGACGCTTTTAAATGAACATACTCACAACATAGAAGTATCCGAGACTGAAAAACAATAATTCAGTTTGATAAACGACTACACTTTCATAATAAGTAGCTACACTGTCAATTGATATTTTGATTATTTTAATATTTAATTATTTTAATTTTGCGCGCGCACAGAACACGATGGGACACGGTTTTAGTGTGTTATGATAAATCATTATTGTACAACAATATGTTTTTTTTAAGATTTAGCACTCACAAATGCAGTCAGTACAAATCTTAATATCCTATTGTTGATAAATAGGATATAGATTTGGTTAAAAATTATGATTTGCAATACATAATCTATTCACTTGAAGTTTAGCGTAGGTAAGTAATTATGATTCTATTTTTTGAGAAAATAGGAAACATAATTTTACATTTATTTTATTTGAGTTTAAAGGGATTTGATTAGTCGTGGTAAAATAAAAAATATTACGAATCAAAAAACTTAGTTTTATTTCTTCCGTTACTTAGGTAAGTATAACAAAAAATAATAACACGATAAGGTGAGTATACATCAAAAAAAACTCGTAATAAAAAAAAGAGTGTAAAAGTACATATTAGCTGACCAAATTTTACATGGTGAAACTACATGGGTTTCGTGGAATTAGAAATTTAATATTCTATACCCTAAGGGAAGAAATTTTCCAATTCCTTATACATCAAAAAAAACTCGTAATAAAAAAAAGAGTGTAAAAGTACATATTAGCTGACCAAATTTTACATGGTGAAACTACATGGGTTTCGTGGAATTAGAAATTTAATATTCTATACCCTAAGGGAAGAAATTTTCCAATTCCTTCTTGAAACGCATCTGATCAGGTAATCTGCCTGCTCGTTTGCCCCTTATAACAAAAAAAAATTATAAATCTTTCGTTTCATGATACACTCTACAACAGGGAGCTACACATAAATAAACGTTGCATTCAGCACAGTAATACCGAGTCTGGGATCTGATGTTGTTTTTAGTGCAAACTTTGCACCGTTGACATTTTCTGTTCGGAATGAGTTTTGGCATATGCTTTACAGCCGCGGCTGTAAGTAAACGTAAAGGGTTACTACAAAGACTTTGTCTTTGTGAAGTAAGCGGTGTAATGCTCAATACATCAGCTGCTGGTTTATGTTTGCTTATTAGTTGTCGTATCACATTCAACTGGAATTGCGCTAAAGTAAGATTTGCCATGCTTAAGGCGTTGTAAATAAAAAAGGAGTTTAATAAATGCATATCGAAAATATGGAATCCCAGCTTTTTGTGCCATTTTACACTCTTTCTCATGATAGTTAATGAGCTTATCATCATATCAGTTCTATCAACTGATCCCATATTTTTACTGTAATCGATCACACACTCAGGTTTCATTTTTGGTAGACCGGTTAAGTGATTGATTTTTTCAGAAGGCACAATTTTACTGTCGTGAGCTGTGCTTAATATTATGACATCTTTTTTGTCTTTCCATTTTAATGCCATAAGCGAGCTACAGTAATAGGAGTCCACTTCGCCTTTTTTAATTTTTTTAAATTTTGGCATACCACGCCTAGATACTTTTGCCGTTCCACATGCATATGTTTTTTTATTTTTTAAATACTTAAAAAGCGAAGGACTACTGTACCAGTTGTCAACATATAAGCACCTGTTACAATCAAAATAGTCTTCCAGCAGTTTAATTACGACAGACCCACTTTTACCCAATTCCGGAATATCCGCAACATCAGTGGTTGCACCACAATATACTATGAAGTCCACTATGCATCCAGTTTCAATATCACATAACACAAACAGCTTTATCCCAAATCTATGTCGTTTTCTTGGCATATATTGCTTGAAAACAAGGCGCCCTTTAAAAGGGACGATGCTTTCGTCGATACACAAATTTTTGTGAGGAACCAATGATTCTTTGTATAATTTACGTGCATGTTGTATAATAAATTCTATCTTAGTTAATCTTAAATCAGACGTGGATTCTGGGGCTGTCAGATCATGGAAACAGAGCATACCTAAAATCATACAATATCTGTTACGAGTCATTAACTTTGCAAATACAGGAGCACTTAATAGGGGGTCCGTCGACCAATGTTCTTCGATAGACAAATGTGAATTTCTTGTCATTAACATGGTGACACTTAAAAATATATATATGTCTTGTACTGTGACGTCACTCCAACGGTGTAATCTTGAATACGTTTTCAATGGAACAGTTCTCACTATACGTTGATGGTATTGATTAGTACATTTAACAATATGTTCGATAAGTTCTAAATTTACAAAATGTTCAAAGATGTCCAGTTCAGGCGAAGCCTTTGATATTAAATTTGGTGATAATCCTGACGTAAAATCATCAAACTCATCGATAACTGGAGGCGGCGGTGCTCCTGCCAGCCAATTAAATTCGTCATCTTCTCCCTAAAACAATAGTTGAAAATTACTCATAAAATATTGATAATTTTAGTTACATGAAACAAAAAATAAAAATAACGACCGGTAAGTTTTTTTCTAACGTAAATACATCTATGTATTACAATATTCCTATAAAAAAAAGAAAATTATAAACACTATATTGTGTCAGAGCATAGTAACCACATTTGATTGAAAACACTATATGTATATTATTATAATGTTTTAAAACTTACCTGTTGATTATGTAAGAACACTTCATCACTTTCAAATTCAACATCATCAGTTCCTTCTAAAATCCTAATTAACTCCTCTGCAGTGGTCATATTTCAATAAATATTAATTTACAATCGTAATAAATCAACACAGCAACGCAAAGATAATAACACAGTAAAAAACATGATTTTGCAGGGTACTTCATTAATTTATCGATATCTCCTACCCTCATTGTACAGCACAAAATAAGTAGTTCTAGAAACATCTATCGCTTCTGACGTCACTTCCGTGTCTGATATATCAGACGTTGGCGTACGAGACTCATGCATGATCGTGTTGCTATAGTGTTGTGACATACTATGCAATTTACTGGATTTGATGCAAAACATCATTCGAAAATAAAGCGTTTTCCATGGTAAAACTTAGTTAAATTTCGTCACACTCAAAAAAATATTCCCAAAACAAAAACCTTTGTATTTTTTAAATTTTTGAATGATTCTTTTTGAAGTACTAAATTTCTGGTTTTTGTAGGAACATTGTAATGGAACATCACTATGGTCTGATATATCAGACATTGGCGCTGAGGGTTCAAATAAAAAAAAAAACAGTTCAAGTCGATTCAACACGGTTTTGTTTTTAATAATTTTTCATAAAAATAACATTATAATACTTGAAACGTGAAATTGATATTAACTAACTAAAGTATAAACTGCCTGAAAAGTATATGCATATGTCGCTAGGGTTTAAAATTACATGTAAAATACATGTATTTTTCAATTGGCCTTTGTATTTTTCAGTAAAATACAGAAACTTTCAATGAGTTCTTACGATGTATCTTTCGCAAGTTTCCGTTTTTTTCATGTATTTTACATGTATTTTACATGCTTATATTTTACATGTAAAAAACGGAAACTACTTTTTTACACATAGACATTTGAATTTGAATTTTAGGACTAATAATAATAAAATAACTTTGTGGTTAAATCAGCATCCTCCATTACATATAATCAAAACTAATTGAATGGTCAATAACATAAAGAATGTCGTGTTTTATGTTTTCCGGCAATTCCATTTTCTTGATTTCTTCTTCAATGGTGTTATAATTATACTGTAAAGCAAATAAAACCCATAATAAACAACAGAAGATTGGATTGCATAAAATATATGTAGGATGCCTCAAAATTTGTATCATACATTTTCAGGGCCAGCTATTTAGGCCACTCTAATCACGTTTAACTAGTTAGTTTTTAGGATAGGTTAATAATAATAATAAAAGTTTATTTCAGGCAATATTTACAAAAGATCTTAATATGTAAACAGAGGCCAGTTAACAGTCAACAATTTTCGACCTCCCCATATGACACTAATGTTGAGGCACCCTATATTACAATAAAATATTTTTTCAGCTTACATTTTTACCACTATATTTTTTGCAAATTTCATGGCACAGTACTACCACAGCTTTGTTATACAAAGGTGTTGGGTTGTTGTCTAGTTTACACAGTAACTCCCAACAAATTGTAAATGCACGATTATCCATAATTTTGATTTTATTATTATGAGCACAACTAAATGTGGCACTGATATTTTAACGATAATGAATTACAGGATTTACTAATTACTGTTATTTACTTTTACTGTTACTTTTTTTATTAGTGGGTAGTTGTAAATTTTTTCTCTTATGGATTCACGTTATCGTTTTTAGTGGGTAGTTGTACTTTATTTTGACATTTATGTTATGTTGCAGTAGTTAGTTACTGACTCACTAGTACCGATGCACTTTGATAGTTGTTATCAAACATTAATTATTGTTTCCGGATAGTAGTTTATTTTATTGCTTTTGAGCTCATAATATTACTGATAGAAGTGAGAGTTAATATGCCGCGAAGAAAAAGTAGTATTTGGGAGCATTGTGAATTGACGGACGGTAATAATAGTGTCAAATGCAATTATTGCTTGAAACTCTATGGTTACAGAAGTGCAACGCGTATGGAAGAACATATGGCGAACTGTGAAAAATGTCCGAGTGATTTAAGACAAAAATACAGCAAAATAGTATCTCCGATGTCACGACCGACAAGTTCGTCATCTGTGAGTAATAGTACTGTTTCTATTGCTCGGCCAAATGATCATGGCAATGTAGTATCAACTACATCAACAAGTGTGGATAATTTGCCAAATAAAGATGTTGTAGACAAAATTAACGCAGCATTAGCTCGTGCGGTATATGCTTCAAACTTACCATTATCGTTATTTGAATCACCTTACTGGAAATCGGCAATAAAAGCTATAAACGAAGACTACATTCCACCCAATAAATATGCGATGAGCAATACATTATTGAATGCAGAATATGTACGAGTAAAAGAAGACACTGATCGAAAATTACAAAAAAGTACTAACTTGGGACTTGTGACAGATGGATGGACTAATATATGTAGCCAAGGAGTGGTCAACTTTCTTGTTACAACACCAAAACCCATTTTTATAAAATGTATTTACCCCGGTACTAATAGAGAAACAGCCGAATTCATAAAAACAGAAATATGCAAAGTTATAGAAGATATTGGTGCCGTAAAGTTTTCATGCATTATAACTGACAATGCGAGTGCGATGAAGGCTGCGTGGACTCTTATAGAAACTAAATATCCGTATATAGATTGTGTTGGTTGTGCGGCCCATGCTCTTAATTTATTGTGTAAAGATATTTTATCTTTAGAATGTTTCAATACATTATTTAAAAATTGTAAGAAGATAATTTTACAAATTAAAAAAACCCACACACTTTTGGCTTTATTCGAACAAAAACAGAACGAGCAGTACGGCGTTCAAGCTAGAACTTTAAAAATTCCATCCGCCACAAGATGGGCCGGAGCTTATTTAGCGTTTGAATCACTGATAGAAAACCAAGAAGCGTTACAAGCTTTATCAATTTCAAGAGAGGCAAATATGAAAACAAACATGAAAAAATACTTGATGACTGATGAAACTTGGATCCATATAGAAAATGCTAAGAAGTTACTTGCTCCCATTGCAAATTATATTGCAAAAATAGAATCTGATGACTCAGTTTTATCTGACGTTGTACAGGCTTTTGTTGTGATAAAAAACAGTATTAGCAGCCTTGAAGTCTCCGATTTTTTAACTACAGAAACAAAAAATGAAATCTTAAACTATTGCGAAAGTCGTCGATCATTCAGTCTGAAGCCAATCCATTTAGCGGCATATTTAATTGATCCCATTTACCACCCTTTTGTAAACAATAAATGTGTAAACCTTAATGACGACGAATATTACTCTGCTACACATTTTATATCAAAGGTTGCGGATATATTATCTATTGACAATACTTTAGTATTTCAGAATTTAGCGGAATATAGAGCACGAAGTCAATTTTGGAGTAACGACCTGTTGTGGAGTCCTATTGTTAATATGGAAAATAATTCATCTTCGTCACGTACCAAACTTCACCCACGTGACTGGTGGCTAGGACTATGTCACTCAAAGCCGTTGTCTGCTGTCGCCATAAGAATTTTGAGTAATCCACCAACATCAGCCGCTAGTGAGAGAAATTGGTCTTTGTTTGGGCGGACACACACCAAAGATCGCAACCGTTTTTCAGCTGATCGATTGAATAAATTATTTTTTGTTAACTGGAATCTGAAATTTGTCAATGCCAAAGATGGCATCAATGATATTACAACTGATGAACCAGAAGACGTTCAGGTTGACGATTGCAATAGTGATATTGAATTGTAGAAATCTTTTTTATTATTAAAAACTTTTTTCTCCTAGTTTACTTAATATTAATAATAAATGACGTAAATAATTATTATAAACGACGTGTAATATAATAATTAATAAAAATGACGTAAATAATCATTATAAGTGCCATTATCATTGTTTTTTTCAGTCATTGTAATTTACGAAAAATACATATTGATTATTACACGTATAATACACGTATCATACATGTAGATTTGTATTTTTCAAATATCCCTAAATTTGTATTATTCCAAAGTTACATGTATTTTACTTGAAAAATACAAAGTTGCGAAAAAAACAAATGTGTATCTTTCGCCATTTTCATCCCTCGTCACGTACTGTAACGATAAGAAAAAATAGAGTTAAATTTGTAAGATATATTTGTCTGATATATCAGACTTTGGCGGCGGGGGCACGAAACTTAAATGTCTGATATATCAGACTTTGGCGCTGAAAAGGTTAAAATATTTATTTTAATTTATCATTTTGATAAATAGTTAAAAATAAAAGTACTTCGACATAAACAAAAAAAAGGCTGCTCCTTCTGAGCAATGTTTGTCAACTTAAATCATAAATGGTGCAATTATTTCTAAACAATGACCGACATTTATTTTTTTTGCCATTAATTCTTCTATTGTTTGATTAATTTCTTTGTCGATTTCGGCGTAGTTATAATTTTTTCGTTTAGTTTTTGTGTTTCTCATTTTAAATTCCTTTTCTAAAATGTCCAATATTTTTGCTATGGATGGCCTTTTCTGCCCAACAAAACGGTTTAGTCTAGAATGCCACCCTTCTACATGATTAGTATTTCTTATTTCTTCTCCTTGACAACACCACGTTTTAATAAATTGCACATCCTTTAACCAAAATCGATTAAAATAATCATTAAACTTTGCTACTTCCTCATTTTTCGGAGATTTTTTCATTATGTAGTTATAGCCCGCAGTAATATATTGTAAGGGTAAACGTGCCAGGCCAGCACATCGTGCAACATGCCTCCTCTGAACTCTTGATTTTATTCCTAACTTTTTGGATTTTTTAAAGAGACTGCTACAAAAATGATAAAAACAGCCCTTTATTGTCCCTGTTTTCTCGTCGTCCCACTAATTTGACCCACTAGTGGGACCACGAGGGAGGTTTATTTCTCGTGGACCCACTAAGTGTGAGAGTCAAAATGGCGGGTGTAACATAGCGAATTAAATTATACCAATTACCAAATAAATGTACCTATAACGAACTATTTTGTACCTAGCTCAAAAAAAATTGTACCTCCTTCAGAACGAAATTATTTCGAAATTAAGGTACACCCGCCATATTGATATCAAGATGGCGGGTGTTCTATAATATATTATTATTTAAGCATTACTCATAAAATGTGATTACACCAAAAAATTGTACCTAAAAAGTACCTCAAATAAATAGAAACACACACTTGATCAGTGGGATAGTTCCTGAGAAATAAAACAACCGTGTCTCATTTACTTAAGTATATTATTATTATGAATTATAGATCTAGGTACATATTTATATATATTCTAAGGATAATTATTAAATTATAAATCATGAATTTTGATAACGCGTCAAAGTTATTAACCCATTCCCCGCCAGAGAATCCAACAAAAGAAAGTACCCCTAGCGCCTGACACTTTTTATCTGCATAAGCTTTAGTGATGTGGCACATCATGTCGATAACATATTTTTAACAAGGAAATACAACGATCTACGTTTATTTTTACTTTGTTTTATTTGACAATCCAGACTTAAATGACATAATAAATAAAACTGAAATTAATTCCTTCAATAAGTAACCAATGTGTACACTATACCATAAACTATGCTGCCATGAATAAGTATCGATATTTTCTAAATAGTTTTCGTTTTTGGAATCACTATTGTTGTAAATATGCAACTCCGGCGCCATACTTGCAAACATTTTCAAAATAAATAGTGAGGGTATTACTTTATAATATTGTTGGTACTTCTAAATCCTAATAAAAAAAGGGTAGTTTATTGAAAGCACTTGAATGTTACAGTGGCTATTATTTCAATTTCTCGTTTATACTATAAAGTTATAGTGTTATTACTATCATCGATATTAAAATGGAAAAGGAACCCTCTGGTATGTATATTGTATTTAATTTTTCTTTAATTTGCTGCTATAGTGATTAGTGTAAAATAGTAGGTGCCACACCATATTTAGCTGACTACTTAAAAGTTTTTTTATTTATTTTAATTTATCGTCCCTCGTATTAGGCTTCGTTCACACGGCATTGTCCTGCACGTTTTTTTGTAATCATTTTCTTAACGTATAGTCAACCGGGTGTTCATATGGTACACGGCATTGTCCTGCACGTTTTTTTGTAATTGTTTTTTTAACGAATAGCCGCAGTTTCCACACAGTTGTCACAGTGAGTAGACGTACTGATGGATCCACGCTTGGTTGTACCTTTATATTGGTATCGAAGGCGCCAACGGTCTCGCCGGCGACAAAACAGAAGATTTTGGGTACATCCTATTAATCAAGAATCTGTGCGAACGATCACATTTGAAAAATTATTCGAAAATCTTAGAAACGATGAAAAAATGTTTTTTAATTACTTTCGAATGTCTATTGAAAGTTTTGAAAAGTTATTGACTCGACTGGAAAATTCAAGCCTACCAAAATCAAATACGAATATGCGGAAATGCATTAGTACTAAAATGAAATTAGCCATCTGTTTAAGGTGAGTACACAAATAAAAATACACAGGTTGTGATTATTTAAGTTTTATTAATGTTAATGAAATCAATATTATAATTTTAAAAATATTAAAATTGGACCAATTTTACTATAGTGTATTCGTGTTTCGTATTAAAAGTCATTGTAATCAATATCCGAGTAGTTAGAATAGTAGGATTCGACAGAGGACGGATTTTGAAGAGAAGCTGCTGTAGTTAATTGTACAGAGGCTGGACTTTGAAGAGAAGTCGTTGCAGTCATGTTTGTACTGGTTGAATTAGTAGCTTCTTGTATATTACTGTTTTGGAATTGTTGTGTAAAATATCCTCTGTGAACTGATGAGAGATTGAAAGACGACGATTCACGAGTTTGGCGACTGTTTTTAATTTTTTTCATTAATTGAAGCACACCCATTTGGAATTCGAGGACTTCATCATCGTCATACTTATCTAATGATGGTAATATCCCATTAAAAAATGAAAGGTGCCGATTCATTGGTTTAGATTCGTTATTTGAATAAGAATCCATAAATTTCATCATCTTCGCATCTACAGGACTAATCATATTTTTTACAGATCTTTTAGGTACACGATTAGGTATTGGGCTCTTTGCCGCCATTGTGTCTATAGAGTTTTCCAATGTTTCATTTCTTCCCTCAGAATTATTTTTCTGGTTTTCGGATTCTGTGTTATTGTCGGATTCCGTGTTGTTATTTTCGGTAGTTACGTTGTTTATTGTCTCTTTTGGTTGTATTACTTTCTGCAGAAAAGATAACTGTTTACTATAAACATAGGGCTTTGCTGTTTTGGCACCACTTCCTGAGCTTTTCTGACCTTTTATCTTTTTATATGATCGATTATAATTATCTCTTATATGAGTCCACCGTTGAATAATCATTTTAGCTGTAAAAGACAAATATGATAAGTTATACAGTACATATTATACATT